>CM022298.1:556119056-558541203 GCA_011799875.1 Thinopyrum elongatum
ACAGTAGCAGTTTAAATGCAAGCTAAGATGAGAAGAATAGGCGATATAGGCATTGCTCAAAATGGGGTGCTTGCTGTTTGCTCGGGGCAAGGGCAAGGTCTTCAGTAGTATCGTCGGGGACGTAGTCGTACTCCTGTGGGCGTCTGCCTCGGGAGCTACGTCAACGTCGGGGTCTACCGGAGAGAAGAGGGGAAGAAACAGGTAACATATGCAAACAAATGCATAACGGTGCGGTGTGATGCATGATGCAGTGCAGGGTTGCCTAATTATGCATCTAGTCATTTTAGTTATTTTTTAGAATTAATCTGGGATTTATTATCCGATGGGTTGTGCACTATTCATCTGCCGGATTCGGGTCCGGAGTTACGAGTTCTTCTACGTAGGGGTTCCGATGAGAAACAGACGGCACGATCAAACTTGTCTCGTCGTTCTGAGCAACTTTCATGTTTAAACTTTTTCGATCCGAGCTACGGTTTAAAAGTTATTAATTTTTAAAAATTATATGAATTTCTGGATTATTTTATTTATCAGAAAATGAATTATGACGTCAGCATTGGTCATAGTGACGTCAGCAGGTCAACTGCGGTTGACCAGGGTCCACCTACATGTGGGCATGGGACCCACATGTCAGTTCCTCTGTTTAGTCTAACAGTGGATTACTTAAACCACAGGGTAATTTAGGGGGCGGGCCCCACTTGTCAGTGAGACATTAGGTTAATCTAATTAATTTTATTTATTTAACTATTCAATTATCTAATTAATCGCGGGGGGGGCCCACATGTCAGTGAGAGGAGATGAACAGTAACCACGGTTGACCGTGGTCACGTGGTCAAAATGGCCAGGGGGCCCACTGGTCAGCGTCACTGGGCGGGCCCCACGCCTTGCCAGGTCAGCGGAGTCGCCGGAGTAGCTCCGGCAGCCTCCCGCGGCGGCGAACTCGCCGGAGGGCGTCGGATTTCCTCTAGGAGGCAACCAAATTGCGCGGGTTTGCGGTTGTTCGACGGGCGCTCTGGCCGCGTCGAGTGTGGCATTTGCTCGGCCTAAGCGGCGAGCTACGCGCGGGCCCCGGAGTTCGGCCGTAGTTGGAAACGGAGTAGCAGCGCGCTACGGGGCAAAGGAAAGGCTGGAAGGAGCTGCGCGACGCGACGAGTGCAACAGGCCCGTCCCCGTGACCATTTGGTCATCGGAACGGCGCCGGACGAGCGCGAGCGGCGGCGCAATCTGGCGCTTCTAGAGGGCGTGGAATAGCTCGCATGCGGGCGCGTTCGGTTGCTGGGAGCACCAGGAGCACGCAGCTGTGCTCAGGTGTAGGTGACAGTGGCCATGGCCACGGGCACGAGCTCGTCGACGACGGACAGAGCTCGGGCGCGGCGACAGCTAACTACGGCGTGCGAGGAGGGCAACGAGGGGAGACAGGAGGAGGAGGAGCTCACCGAGTGGTCACGAAAGACCTGCGGGAGCTTAGTAGCAGCAGAGAGGGTCGCAGCCGCCGGCGAGCTCCGGAGTCGAGGAAGAAAAGGGGGCGACGGCGAGCAGCAGCTGCAGGGCCTCCACGCCACGATTCGATGGAGCAGGCGACGTGGTCGATCACGACGCGTCTCCTGGACACGATGGCGAGGCGAGGCGGCGTCGCTGGCCACGAGAACGGCGACGAACGGCGGCGGATCCGTTCGGCCCCTCGTGGATCTGAGGGGAAGAGAAGGCGAGGCGAGCGAGGAGAGGAGGGGGAAGAATGACGGAGAGGCCGGGGCGAAGTGTAGGGCATCGACCTTATCCCCTCCGCGCCCTGTTCCGTCGGTGGCTGCCCCGGTGTCGCGCGCTCGCCGGCGCGCGCGCGCTCGGCCAGGGGCGCGCCGACACGCACGAGGAGGGAGAAGGTGTGGGCTGCTGTTGGACTGGGCTGCACACTGTGCACTTAGGCCTAGCCAACAGTAGCGTCTTCCTTTTTCTTATTTCTCTTCTCCCTTTTCTTTTATTCCTTTTTCTGTTTCAAAAAGATTAAGCCACTTGTGCTCTTTTGAAAAATGTGGGAGTTGGCCCAAATATTGCAATGCAATATTAGCTCTCACCAAAAAGTGGTTTGAACAGTTTTGGAAGCCATTTGATTTAGTAACGATTTTAAATGAATTTAATATTGCTGTTTTGGGTGCTGTTTCAACTAGTTAGAGTCACTTGTCCAACTCCAAATATTTTGATATTGATTTTAGAAATGTTCCTGAATTATTTGTCATTTAATGAACATTTTCCCAACAGTGTTTGATCAACTTTATAATTCACTTTTGAATTTGAGTTGATTTTCAGATGTGAATTTGAATTGGATCATTAACCCTTATGACTTGGCACTGCAAATGATCATGACTTGGCGGTTTTAACAGAGTGTCACAGAGTTTATTACAAGGGGGTGTTACAAGTTCTCCTCCTCTAAAAGAAATTCTCGTCCCGAGAATTTAGGAGGTAGAAGGAAAAAGTCCGGGATATTCTTCCCGAAGATGATCCTCGCGTTCCCAAGTGGCTTCATCTTCAGTGTGATTCGACCATTGCACTTTTAGGAACTTGGTCGTCTTCTGACGAGTACGACGCTCAACTTCGTCGAGGATGCGGATCGGATGCTCCTTATAGGAAAGATCATCTTGTAGCTCGAGCATCTCATGATCCACTGCACGGTGCGGGGATTCCTTGAAGCACTTACGGAGTTGCGACACGTGGAAGACATCATGAATATGGGAGAATTGCGGTGGCAACTCCAATTTATATGCCACCTGTCCCCGTCTAGCCACGATGCGGAAAGGACCAATATAGCGAGGAGTTAGCTTGCCCTTGATTCCGAAACGACGGGTGCCCTTCATTGGAGTGACACGAAGATAGGCTTGATCACCAGGTTGATAGATCACACCCCATCGCTTGCGATCATAATTACTCTTCTGACGGTCTTGAGCTGCTTTGAGATTCTCCCGGACTATTCGGACTTGTTCTTCGGCATGCTGAATAATGTCCGGTCCAACAAGAGGTCGTTCCCCAGTTTCTGACCAATTCAGAGGGGTTCGACATTTACGTCCATAAAGAACCTCAAATGGGGCCATTTTTAAGCTGGCTTGATAACTGTTGTTATAAGAGAACTCGGCATACGGGAGAGATTCCTCCCATTTCTTACCGAAGGATATAACACAGGCTCGAAGCATGTCTTCAAGCACTTGATTAACGCGCTCAACTTGGCCTTGGGATTGGGGATGATAAGCTGAACTCTAGGTAATATGAGTTCCCATTGCTTTCTGGAAACTTTCCCAGAAATGGCCAGTGAAAATGCTGCCACGGTCTGAACTGATTTCCTTGGGAATACCATGGAGTGAAACAATTCTGGAGATATATAACTCTGCTAACTGACTAGCAGTAATAGTCTCCTTAACTGGCAGAAAGTGTGCAACCTTGGAGAGTTGGTCGACGACGACAAGAATGGCATTGTGACCCTTCTGAGACTTGGGAAGACCAGTGATGAAGTCCATTTGCACTTTATCCCACTTCCATAGAGGAATAGGGAGCGGTTGCAGAATTCCAGCAGGTTTCTGATGTTCTGCCTTCACGCGACGACAAACGTCACACTCGGCAACATAACGAGCAATATCTTGCTTCATTCTAGACCACCAGTACCTTTGACGAAGATCTCGATACATTTTGGTACTACCCGGATGGATAGATAGCGGTGTATCATGGGCCTCCTTCATGACTTTGTCAGTCATCAGCTCGAAGCGAGGTACTACAATGCGGTCTCGGAAGTACAAGGTTCCATCTTCAGCAATCGAGAAATCCCTGTACTTTTGAAGGTGAAGCTCTTTCTTCATTAGATCAATTTCAGCATCCTTAGATTGCGCAATCTTGACAGCTTTCTCAAGATCTGACTGTATCACAAGGTTATTAAGAGAACCTTGTGGAATAATGCAGAGATTCAGCTTGCGCAATTCTTCATATAGCTGGGGTTGAGCTTGTTTTACCATGAGGTTACTACAGTATGACTTGCGGCTCAAAGCATCAGCCATCACATTAGCTTTGCCGGGAGTGTATGAAATTCCACAGTCATAATCGGTGATTGTTTCCAACCAACGCTGCTGATGAAGATTAAGTTCCGGTTGAGTGAATAGGTACTTCAAGCTCTGATGATCGGTGTAAATCTCACACCGATTACCAAGGAGGTAATGACGCCACTGCTTCAAAGCATAAATGACAGCAGCAAGTTCGAGGTCGTGCACTGGGTAATTCTCTTCATGTGGACGCAGTTGTCGCGAAGCATAAGCAATAACTCTTCGCTCTTGCATTAGGACACAACCTAGTCCTTGGCGAGAGGCGTCGCAGAAGATCACAAAATCTTTGCGGGAGTCTAGAGGAGCAAGGACTGGAGCAGAAGTCAGCTTGTCCTTGAGGGTCTGGAAGCTTTCCTGACAATTGTCTGTCCACTCAAACTTAACGCCTTTGTGAAGCAGATTAGTCAGGGGCTTGGCAATCTTGGAGAAATTTTCGATGAATCGGCGACAATAACTTGCAAGCCCGAGGAAACTTCTGACTTGCTTGACATTCTTCGGAGGGGTCCAGTCAAGAATAGCCTGAACTCGCTCCGGGTTAACTGCAATACCATCCTTGGAGATGACATGTCCAAGGTAGGTTACCTCGGAAAGCCAGAATTCGCACTTAGAGTACTTGGCATATAATTGGTGCTCTCGAAGTCTCTCCAGAACTAGTCGAAGGTGCTCAGCATGTTCTTCTTTGTTCTTCGAATAAACCAGAATATCATCCAGATATACCACGACGAATTTGTCGAGGTAATCCATGAATATGTAATTCATTAGGCGGGAGAATGTAGCTGGAGCGTTTGTTAAACCAAACGACATGACTGTGTACTCGTAAGAGCCATAACGAGTAACAAATGCAGTCTTCGGAATATCCTCTTCGCGGACACGGATCTGGTGATAACCCAACCTCAAGTCGAGTTTAGAAAACACCGAAGATCAATCAACTTGCAGGATCCTACTCTCCGTGTGCACTCTGATGTAGAATCCGGTCTTATCGAATGACAACTCGGAGTATAATACAACTCGGAGAGAAAGGTTAAACAAAACAATGGAAAGAAAAATGATTATCAGACTAATCAGATCAAAGTCAGGGAAATCACACTGAATCCAGCTCTCCGGGTGGATAGAATTAACGAGATCCTAAATGTCGGTGTTAGTAAATTTTATTAAACCCGAATAGATGAGAGATTAGAATCCCAGAGTAAAGACGAGGAATAAAAGATCCTAATACCACCCAGTTGGCGACGTGGGCCCGTAAGCCACACAGCCAAGTTAGTAAAACAGTTTTTGACCACTAGACTCAACTTCGGCCAAAGAGTTGGAAAGGGGGACTCCTAGAGGCAGTCGGCTCTGATACCAACCTGTGACGACCCCGGCTTAATCGTGCACTAATCATACACGCAAATGCGCACGATCAAGCCTAAGGACTCACTTGAAGATATCACAACACAACTCTAAAACATAAAATAAAGTCATACAAGCTTAATATTACAAGCCAGGGCCTCGAGGGCTCGAATACATAGCTCGATGGCATACAAGCGTCAGCGGAAGCATTAGATATCTGGGTACAAATATATTACATAGAGAGAATTAGGCCTTCACAGAGGCGGGGTAAAATAAAATACTACGATCAAAAGGCGTAGGCCTCCTGCCCTGGACCCTCCGATCCTACTCCTGGTCGTCGAACGGCTCCTCGTAGTAGTAGTACTCGCCAGGCGGGTAGTAGTACTGGTCGTCGGCTGGGGCGTCTGACTCAGGGGCTCCGTTGTCTGGTGGCATCAAATGGAATATGGGGGGAAAAGAAAATAAAGCAAACGTGAGTACTCATCCGAAGTACTCAGCAAGCAAGGATCTACACTACATATGCATCATTGTCAAAGGAATGGCTGTATATGTGGACTGGGCTGCAGAAATGCCAGAATAGAGGGGGAAAGCCTAGTCCTATCAAAGACTAGCATCTTCAACAATCTTCAGCAGTCTTTCAGCATGAGAAGAGAGCAGATTACATAAAGTAAAGTAGTAGTAGTAGTATCATCAACCTCGACCTGAGATCCTTTCTCGACTCCCTGCGAGAAAGCAATCCCAGAGCCGTACTATCCAGTTCTCATCACATGTTCTAGTTGTACCGATCGGGATACAACTCCGAGTGTCCGTTACCGTAGGACAGGCTATCGATAGAAGTTTCTTCCCTGCAGGGGTGCACCAACTTACCCACCACGCTCGCTTAACTCTGGCCGGACACACTTTTCTGGATCATGCCCGGCCTCGGCCAAGCAACACGCCGCAACCCGACCAAATACCTAACAGAGAGGTCAGCACGCCGGACTAAACCTATGCCCCCAGGGGTCTTGGGCCATCGCCCCGGGAACTCCTGCACGTTACGTGCACCGCCGGTGAGCAGACCTAGCAACCCCTTATACAAGCGCGGTTGCGTTCCCAGTCCAACCCAGCATGTGCCGCATCAGTCGCTGACGTCCATTAAGCTCCGGCTGAAGTATACGACGCAGAACGCCCATACTATGCCCACGTGATGGTTAGTGCTATCGGGCCAGAGGCCCCTCGGATCAAATATCCAAATCGTAGTGGATTAGAAGCGCGCGGAAACGAGCAGAGACTCACGATCGATGTGACCCTGTCGCCCCGTCTCGAGGACTTGCGGCAAGGGCTAAGAATGCCCGGCCACGCCTCGTAGTTATCTCGCGGGCACCATCCAGGTCAACCCGACTCCACATCACTTCGCGTTAAGCTCGCGCGGGTACCCCTCAGGGCCGACCCGTCTTTAGTATCATGGTTTAGTGCAAGTCCACTCATCAATAGTAACTGTGTGTCTGACACCGAAGGGAACCCTGAGGAGTCACCCTCGATGGATTTCCCGCTCGATGTTATCATCAAGGTGAACGAAGGAGGAATCACCCTCGAGGTCCACACTTGAGGAGTTGCGCGACGATGTCGTTATCGGGGGTGGTGTAGGAGGAATCACCCTCGCTTACCACGACCGATTAACTAACCTACAAGGTTATCATCACAAGTGCTGACGAGGTATCACCCTCGGCACTCGACGGTAACCCAGCAGTGTCGGCAACTAAGGGGTAGTGATGTGCGGTGCCAGGGTCTGGTCTTCAATCCCGATGATCGGGTCTTCTGATGTCCAGCAGAGCAGTCGGGATCAAGTGGGGGTCTCTGTCGTGTCTCTACCCAGCCTATACTAAGCAGTCTAGGATAACCAGTAAGTTAACAAAGCAGGGTACAATAATCAGGCTATGCAGCAGATATAGGAAAACAGTAGCAGTAGCAGTTCTAATGCAAGCATAAGAGAGAAGGGAATAGGCGATATAGGCATGCTCAAAATGGGGGTGCTTGCCTGTTTGCTCGGGGGCAAGGGCAAGGTCTTCAGTAGTATCGTCGGGGACGTAGTCGTACTCCTGTGCGGCGTCTGCCTCGGGAGCTACGTCAACGTCGGGGTCTACCGAGAGAGAAGAGGGGGAAGAAACAGGTAAACATAATGCAAACAAATGCAATACGGTGCGTGTGATGCTATGATGCAGTGCAGGGTTGCCTAATTATGCATCTAAGTCATTTTAGTTATTTTTAGAATTAATCTGGGATTTATTATCCGATGGGTGTGCACTATTCATCTGCCGGATTCGGGTCCGGAGTTACGAGTTCTTCTACGTAGGGGGTTCCGATGGAGAAACAGACGGCACGATCAAACTTGTCTCGTCGTTCTGAGCAACTTTCATGTTTTAACTTTTTCGATCCGAGCTACGGTTTAAAAGTTATTAATTTTTAAAGATTATATGAATTTCTGGAATTATTTTATTTATCAGAAAATGAATTATGACGTCAGCATTGCGTCATAGTGACGTCAGCAGGTCAACTGCGGTTGACCAGGGTCAAACCTAACATGTGGGTCCAGTGGGACCCACATGTCAGTCTCTGTTTAGTCTAACAGTGGATTAACTTAAACCACAGGGTTAATTAGGGGGCGGGCCCCACTTGTCAGTGAGACATTAGGTTAATCTAATTAATTTTATTTATTTAACTATTCAATTAGTCTAATTAATCGCGGGGGCCCACATGTCAGTGAGAGGAGATGAACAGTAACCACGGTTGACCGTGGTCAACGTGGTCAAAATGGCCAGGGGGCCCACTGGTCAGCGTCACTGGGCGGGCCCCACGCCTTGCCAGGTCAGCGGAGTCGCCGGAGTAGCTCCGGCGAGCCTCCCGCGGCGGCGAACTCGCCGGAGGGCGTCGGATTTCCTCTAGGAGGCACCAAATCACGCGGGGTTTGCGGTGTTCGAACGGGCGCTCTGAGCCGCGTCGAGTGGTGGCATTTGCTCGGCCTAAAACGGCGGCGAGCTACGCGGCGGCCGCCGGAGTTCGGCCGTAGTTGGAAACGGAGTAGCAGCGCGCTACGGGGCAAAAGGAAAGGCTGGGAAGGAGCTGCGCAACGCGACGAGTGCAACAGGCCCGTCCCCGTGACCATTTGGTCATCGGAACGGCGCCGGCGACGAGCGCGAGCGGCGGCGCAATCTGGCGCTCGTCGGGAACGCAGCTAGAGGGCGTGGAATAGCTCGCATGCGGGCGCGTTCGGTTGCTGGGAGCACCAGGAGCACGCAGCTGTGCTCAGGTGTAGGTGACAGTGGCCATGGCCACGGGCACGAGCTCGTCGACGACGGACAGAGCTCGGGCGCGGCGACAGCTAACTACAGCGTGCGAGGAGGGCAACGAGGGGAGACAGGAGGAGGAGGAGCTCACCGAGTGGTCACGAAAGACCCGCGGGAGCTTAGTAGCAGCAGAGAGGGTCGCAGCCGCCGGCGAGCTCCGGAGTCGAGGAAGAAAAGGGGGCGACGGCGAGCAGCAGCTGCAGGGCCTCCACGCCACGATTCGACGGAGCAGGCGACGTGGTCGATCACGGCGCGTCTCCTGGACACGATGGCGAGGCGAGGCGGCGTCGCTGGCCACGAGAACGGCGACGAACGGCGGCGGATCCGTTCGGCCCCTCGTGGATCTGAGGGGAAGAGAAGGCGAGGCGAGCGAGGAGAGGAGGGGGAAGAATGACGGAGAGGCCGGGGCGAAGTGTAGGGCATCGACCTTATCCCCTCCGCGCCCTGTTCCGTCGGTGGCTGCCCCGGTGTCGCGCGCTCGCCGGCGCGCGCCCGCTCGGCCAGGGGCGCGCCGACACGCACGAGGAGGGAGAAGGTGTGGGCTGCTGTTGGACTGGGCTGCACACTGTGCACTTAGGCCCAGCCAACAGTAGCGTCTTCCTTTTTCTTATTTCTCTTCTCCCTTTTCTTTTATTCCTTTTTCTGTTTCAAAAAGATTAAGCCACTTGTGCTCTTTTAAAAAATGTGGGAGTTGGCCCAAATATTGCAATGCAATATTAGCTCTCACCAAAAAGTGGTTTGAACAGTTTTGGAAGCCATTTGATTTAGTAACGATTTTAAATAAATTTAATATTGCTGTTTTGGGTGCTGTTTCAACTAGTTAGAGTCACTTGTCCAACTCCAAATATTTTGATATTGATTTTAGAAATGTTCCTGAATTATTTGTCATTTAATGAACATTTTCCCAATAGTGTTTGATCAACTTTATAATTCACTTTTGAATTTGAGTTGATTTTCAGATGTGAATTTGAATTGGATCATTAACCCTTATGACTTGGCACTGCAAATGATCATGACTTGGCAGTTTTAACAGAGTGTCACAGAGTTTATTACAAGGGGGTGTTACATGATGTAAATTTGCACCGCAAGGTGTTGTATTTTACATCACGAGGAGGCCGCGGTCCAATTTTTTTTGCATATGGACCGTCTGTTGGAGCAGCGTTTTTTGCCCCAGACGGTCCAAAAGTTAGGTACTTTTACATTTGGACCATCTATTGGAGATGCTCTTAGGTGGGGTAAAGGGGCGACGTCCGGTCGGTTTTCTGGATGCGCGCTGGCTGTGCGTCCAACGCGCAGACGCATCTCGTCCGGCCGCCTAGAATTGTTTGTAAATGAAATTTTTTCTGCGCGGCCCTAGTTCATGCCAGCGGCTATAGTTCACGCCAGCAACAAAGCCAGTGGCCTAGTTCACGCCGGCAACAAAGCTAGCCTACAGAATGATCAACCACCCAAATCTCTCGCCGGCAACACAGCCAGCGGCCGACACCCTTGCCAGCCTTGAAAATGAACCCCCAAAACTCTCGCAAATCAGAGTGTCCTCAACTTTGATGTATGATCCCGTGCCAATGCTTTGCCTCCTCCTTTGTGCTCCGGCTATTTGGGTGCGCTCATCGATAAACAATGGCTCCTCCGCAATGTCGACGCCCTCTTCTTTCTCATCTTCGCAATAGATGTCCCCATCTTCATGACATGAGTTGCCATGATCGTCAGCCTCTTCTTCTTCTTCGACACCAACTTGGCCGTTACCGTCTTGGCTTTGGGTCGCGTCGGGATCGTAGCCTTAGTCTTGGTCCTCGGTGTGGAAGGCTTGGCCACAGCCCTCGTAGATGACGTTTTCTCCATGTACGTGTTGTAGTCGGGGTCGTCGGCCGTTGGCGTAGGGATTGGCATTTCGTCGAACAGGTTGCGGCCCTCGGGATGGTTGGCCGTAGGAATCAACTTGGTTGTTTCCTTTGCATCCCTACGGACGATTGGCCGGCGCTACTGTACCCCGCCATGACGTTGCAGTCGATGACAGGCACGGCGCCGGGGGTTGCTGGAGCGATCCCGCTGCCGTCCGGCGACACAGAGAACCGGGTCTGAGCATGGTACCTAAGCGGATGAAATCGGCCTTCTCCGGTGTTATGGAGGAGCTGGGCCGAGGGCGAACGGCCGACGAGCCCGTGATATCCGCGGCCATGACAGCGACCGAGAGAATGGCCGGCGAGGGTCGGCACAACCCTAGCATGAGAGGACGTGCGCCTTGGCGACGGTGGCCACCTGTCCTCGACGGCAGCCTTGTGTTACACGGCCACCTCGGCGGCGAAGTCGGCAGCGGCTTTCTTCTCTGTCGCAACGGTACGCTGGGCCTTCCTCTTTGGTCGACTCATGGTAGAGCTTGGCGAGCTCCGCCGGCTTGAGCTCCTAGCCTCCTACCGCGGCTTCATCGGGCCCTTCTTCTTCGGGGCGCCGGCCATGGAAGAGGCAGGGGAGGGGGAGCAGGAGAGGTTTTGGGGGAAAGGGAGGAAAAGTGGGTGCGTGTGTCCCCGACACGCGGGCAGAGAAGGACAAGGATGTGTGTCCCGCCCATTCGCGCGTTGTTCGTTTCGATGCAAACACAGCCTAAATTTGGGCCGGGAATGCGTTGACGACGGATAAAAACCGACTGTTTGTTCGTTTGCTTTCATGCGTTGTACCGTGTTTTGTGTTCGTTTATCTCAAACAAACGCGACCGAACCAATTTGAGGTCGTGCAGAGTTGGCCTAGCCTATGTCTCTCCGGGGTCGCGCGCAGGCGGGGCCGGAGCGACTGCTGCACAATGCCGCCCGTCTGTTCAGAGAATTCAAAGCCACGCACTGTACCTACAGGACACGCATTTGCAAGTTGCCAACTTCCTTTTTTTTAGCCTCAACTGAGTATACAAGCTGTAGTATCTGTTCGGACGCACAGACACACACACACCACAACTCACACACCCCGACTATGCGTCAAAACTCATCCTCACCTGTGGCTCAAAGACGTCGTGAGGTACCTGCGAAATTTATTAGTACGGTTCATAGTGAACAGTACCACGTACACTGTTTCTAACTAGTCAATGTGTACGTGCAATGCACGTTAATTTGAAATTATATTAAGTGCATGCGGATATTAAGTAGGATATTATTTGCGTGTTATTATGTGATTAGCACTATATTTGGTATGAAATTAACTGCACGCTAAACGTGTTGAGCGCTCGACATTGAAGCAGTCTATGTCGTTGGATTGACATGATTTGATGGCCGAGATTAATTGGATCTGCCCCTTTGGGTCTTTTTATATTGGTAGTACTAGCACATATGCCTGTGCGTTGCAACGAGAGATATATTTTTCTTTTGTGAGAAGCAACTGGAAAGATAATTGATGTATCATCCAAAAAAGGGTCTCCACAATGGTAGGCGACAGATGAAGGAGTTATGTTCTTCTTGCTGGACATGTTTGACATGCGAAATCTTGATAGTGGTGGGGTTGGTCGGCGTGGTGACGAGCACCCAACTCATGCCTTTTTTTCCTCCAGGTCCGCCTCCATCTCGGGGTTGTGCCTGCCTCCTCATTTGTTGGCTGCGCGGCGACCTTCAGGACACGTTTGCTTCGACCACTCTGTCCTACGACGGCGTAACCGGATGGATTATTAATTGCAGCGCATAAATCCTGTTTCATTAGCATAATCAGGCATGACTGTCCCTTCTTTTTGAGGTTTTTTTCTCTTTGATTATTTTAGTGCTCAAGTGCCCATAATCTTGCTCTAATTAAAACCAAACAACATATTCTCTTTTATTGGCACGTGTCCATAATTTCTTTCATTTATAGTCAACGAGCATAGAACGAACGTGCACCGCTAACCAATGGCCAACGCAAATATTTAGGAAAATACTATAGCGTCACATTAGAAATATTTTTATATTTTTTTTAAACATTCAAAAAATATGAATTGGCGGATATTCTTGGAAACATGAACAATTTTCAAAAAATGCAAACATTTTTATAAAATTCTAATATTTTTGGAAAAACATCAACAAAATTAGAAACATGAATATTTTTTGAAATTCACAAACAATATTTTGAAAACATGTAATGTATACAAAAAGACAAATATTTTTAGTTTTTGTTTTTTTAAAGGGAGCATTCAAAAAACAATTAGAAAATGTTTTAGACATAAACATTTTTTTGGATTTGTGAACATTTCACTAAAACAAGAATATTTTAAAATATGGAATGTTTCATAAAATGTAATTTTTATAAAAAAATCTCGAAGAACTTTTCAAAAACACAAACAGTTTTTAAAAATGAGAACATTTTTTCAATGTTTAGAAAATTTTGAAACGGGGATTTTTTAAAAGCTTCAAACATTTATTCAAAACAGGAACACAATTTGGTGACCATTTTTTGAATATTTGAACAAAAATTTAAATTCAAAATATTTTTGTAAATTTTTACTTCAAAGAAAAAATAAAAATAAATAAGGAAAAATAAATATAAAACAGAAAGAGAAAGGAACAGAAAAAGAAAAATATAAATAGAATAACGAAAAAGGGGAAACGGACCGGCCCAATCTTAGGCGCCTTGTGGAAAGCTTCAACTATTTATCGCTCCATGCGACAAATAAGGTCTTCCCAACTGCGTGGGCAATAATAAGTGGGCTGGCCTTATTGGGCCGGAGTGCGTGCTGCCCAATTACAGAATTCTGACCAAACTATTTTTCTTTTCTAGCGGATAGACGCTTAAAAATATAGTACCACCTCGGATAGAAAAAAAATTTATCGACGATGAAAGGATGAGAAAATTGGAGAAACACACCTTGCTTTATTAGTAGGTATAGATATAGATATAGATATAGATATAGATAGATGAACAGTGTCGTGAGGTGAGACACCAGGAGCATGATTGGTTGGATGCCAAAAGTTGGCATGCCAATATTTGGCAAATACCAAATGTTGACTAGTGATTGGTTGGTTACCAACTTGTCTTATCAACCACACAAAAAGTTGCCAACATTTGGCAACTTTTGATTTTGCCAAATGTTGGCTTGCCAAATATTGGTAATGCCAAATGTTGGCATCAAACCAATTATGCTTCAGAAATCGTCCCCGACGGGGATCGAACTCGGGCGGGTGGAGTGCCCACCGGCAACCCCTACCACTGCGCCGCGCGCAGTCCTCAAAGTTGCCAACTTCAGGAAATCACGAGGCTGCTGCTACTCTGCCGACTGCAGATATTATTCCGCCGACTCTGGACACGCACTCCTGGAAGCGCGCATGCGCGGCGTGTGTCCCGTGATGCATGGCGGCTCGTCGGAAAACGACGGTGACCGATTACCACCACCGCCTAGAGTAGAGAACACGCGGCACCATCTCCATGCCCATGCGCCGTGCAACAACACTCGTCTGACGGCACCTGCCTGAAGGCTCTGGCGTCAGTTCAGCGGGGCATTGTACCCGCTGACCCAAACCGACCGGACGCGACTTGGCCGGGGACAAAGTTTTGTATTCCTTCCCCGTTGATGAAGGAACGAAGCTTGTCCATACCTTCAGTCCTCGGCAAAGAGCATAACAGAAGAATAACTTAATCTGTGGTCTCAATGGAGGGCCCAAATTGCTCAGCATTTGCTCTCATGGAATGGAACCGAGCTCTTGTTTGTCCTGCCCTTCACGTGAGGTGAGCCCGCGGAGTGACGACGACCCTGGGTCTTTAATTCCCACGACACCTTGAGAGCATATATATGCTTGGACGGTCCGCTTGGTCACAAAAAATTAATTCAGACGGACGTCTCAAATGGGCCTCAAACGTCTAGTCTGACCGGCATCACTCATATCTTATTCAAATATGAGGCGGATATAGAAACGCTGTTGGGGATACACGTAACAGGTAGGCACACGAAGGATCAAAATATCATAAAGCATGGGGTCCACACAGCAGGTGGGTCCAAAAAATCTCATTCAGACATACTATCCACTCCGACGAATCGACGTACCATCCACTCGAACGACAGGCAACCACTCGGCTGTATGACTCACTCGGGCGTGCGAAGACCAACAGTCGGCAAGGTAGTTGAAACGTCATCTTCGTAGTGAAGGTTTCATAGTGGGCTGATATTATGACATTGATGCTCTAATTTGTAACATAAGAGGTGAGGGGGTGGCGCGCTCTATATAAGTCACCCCCCACCGCATAGCTCGACAGGTTCTCATTCTTCTCCCTCGACTCTCTCGCCATTAGTCTCAGGACTTACCTCTGGCATGGTGATCCGTTCTCCTCTCTCTCTCTCTCTCTCATTGTAATCTCCGGATACATACTCAGATAAAACAAAGCCTCTCCGGAGCACGAGACGTAGGGCTGTTATCTCCACCGCGAGAGGCCCGAACTCGCTAAAACCACCGTGTCACACATATGCATCTCGATAGATCATGCTCCTTTACCCTATCCCTTATTATTGTCGGAATCGTTCCCACGATAGTTGACGACCACCTTGGGGCGTGGCGTCTATCGAACCATGATGCAAATGGTTTTTTCTTCAATCTTCAACAGTGAATCAACTACCATCGCCAGAGAAATTGGCCGCTAGAGCTCTGGTCATCGCGCCATTCGTACAAACAAAAGGATCAGAGAAGTATCCATTCGATCTAGTCTTTTTACAATACGTTGTCTAACAATGAGTTTGTCTTTTCCTCCTGTAGGATCGGACACGCCCATGCATGATCGATCATGAAGCAGAGGAGAAGAGAAAGGGACGAGTCGTTCCCCATCTTTCTTGCCATCTCACAGGATCATTATCAATGGCAACCACCACAAACAGCCATCGGCGCGGTCCGTCCCATCGTCTCTGGCCTCGTCTACGACGTCGTCGACGAGCTCGTACAAATGCCCTCCGGCGCGGTCCGTCGCGTCGTCTCCGGCCTCGTCTACGACGCCGTCGGCGAGCTCGTACAAGCAGCCACCGGCGCGGTCCGTCCCGTCGTCTTCGGCCTCGTCTACGCCGTCGGCGAGCTCGTACAAACGCCCTCCAGCACGGTCCGTCACGTCGTCTCCGGCCTTGTCTACGACGCCGTCGGCAAGCTCGTACAAACGAACTCCGGCGCGGTCCGTCACGTCGTCTCCGGCCTTGTCTACGACACCGTCGGCAGCCACTGGCGCGGCCCGCTGCGTCGTTTCCGGCCTCATCTGCAACGCCGTCATCAAGCCCCCGAACGCGGGCTCCTGCTCCCGCCGGCGTCGTTCGCTCGGCGTCCGGCCTTGCGACTGTCTTCCATGCGTGCGGGTTCCTCTGCTCGCGTATTCCATCTGCATGCCATTGAGAATGGAAGAAGGAAGGAAATTGCTTTGATTGCCAAATCAATGTCAATTAGTGTGTGGTCAAGAAAAGGAAACTGCCACTGCATACATCAAACGTCGGTGTCAATCGGGCAACGGTTATACGTAGCATGCAGATTCTGGACGTGGACAACTCCATCAAGGTCCATCAATGCATAGTAACATCTTCTTCATCCTCCTTGTGACCCCAACCGGCGGCCCGGCTCCTCCCGACGCGGTGTCCGCGCGCCGGCTCACAGGCCCGACCGGGCTGCTGCTGCCGCATCAGCAGAGCACGGCGTTCCTCCCTCCGACATCAACACTCGGTCGTGGGCTGGCAGCGCGCTTGGCGGTGGCTTGGACGACGCGGTGTCCCTCAAACTAGCCTACGACCAGGCTCCCCCGAGCAACGAAGCGTAGCAGCCGGCAGCGCTGCTCCATCCACCGGGGTCGACTGCAAGGCGCGACCCACTCGGCGACCTCTCCCTCCGGCGTCGACTGCCCGACGCAGCGCGGGCACACGGCGGCTCTTTTCTCCACCTAACTGCTCGACCACGGCCTCCGCGGCGGAGTGCCAGCGCTGGCCACGCCCCCCCCCCCCCCCCCCCCCCCCGGGCGGCGGCTCCTCCAGTCGGCAGCGCGATGGTTCCCTCCGCGGCGAGGCGCAGACCGGACG
Organism: Thinopyrum elongatum; assembly: GCA_011799875.1. Classification (NCBI taxonomy): domain Eukaryota; kingdom Viridiplantae; phylum Streptophyta; class Magnoliopsida; order Poales; family Poaceae; genus Thinopyrum; species Thinopyrum elongatum. The sequence continues at coordinate 556,135,760 of CM022298.1, forward strand.
CGACACGAGCGCGGGCGCCGATCCGCGTCCCCAGACACGGCGGCCTCCACAGTGGAGACGCGCCGTGGATTCCGGCGTTGGGTCACACTCCCCTCACCGGCGACGGTTACTCGGCAGATGGAGAGGTTCTTCTGTTCAGCGACTGATTCAGTCGGACGGGGACTTCTACATTTACTCGGACAGTCCACATGACGATATTTCACTCAGGCCAACTTCAGCATGGAGACGCTCGATTACAGTATACAGAAACATGCATCAACACTCGCCCCGTGCGCCATCACTTGGTTGGGTTCAACCGCCACTCGGCCGCTCCATGCGTCGGTTGAGCTCGACATCACCACTCGGCCGCTCCGTGCGTCGCCATCCGGTTAGACTAGGCCTTACCCGGAATTTCCGCGGCGAATCGATCCGATCGATTGCCCACAGTTCCTTTTCGAAAGGACGTCTGTCAGTCCGACTGACCATCCTCCGTGGGGTCCCGTGCACTCGGATACGTAAAACACACGACTGAAGTCATCTTCAGGATTGCTATGAGACGAGCTTGACGCCCCTCCGCGGGTTAACTTGGCTCTTTCACTAGGGTCCAAGGCGCATGCCTTATAAACTTGGACTCATAGATGGCGTGTGCTGGCGTTCCCTCGGGATAAGGAGTGGCATCTCTCCGGAGAGTCAGACCACGCGCCGGCGTCGTCACTCGGGTTTTTATGGCATGTTCACACTCGGATCTCAAGTCTATCTCTTCCGAGAGACATATGAATGCCACCAAGTTTTGCTCGGCGATCAACAACATCCGATCATTCGGAGAACCTTTTAGTCCTCATCACTCGGTCGCCCCGCGCGTCGCCACTCGGTGAGACACATCTACATCAATCGGCCGCCCCGCGCGTCGCCACTCGGTGAGACACATCTACATCAATCGGCCGCCCCGCGCATCGCCATCGGTTGAACACATCTTCACCACTCGGCCACTCGCACGCCTTCAGACATCTACAGCTAAGTCATTCTACATGCACTACATTATGTTATTTCCGCATTCCTGAGTATCCCGTAAATCACACATTACGTCCACTCGGAGGCCACGCCACCGAGTGTGCCTCTACGCTCGGTTGCTTATTTTCACATACTTGCTTAGTACTGGTTATTTGACTCCCGAGTCCAACTTCCATTTTAACGCATACATCATTCACGAACACCATGTGTTCTTCATTTCGAGTTTGCATCGGTCCTCGGGGGCTGCAACTCAGTCGGAACACTACACTACCTTTTATTTGAGTCCAGCGCTCTAACACATCAAGTTGGATCATTCACTTCGTCAAGTTCGATCAATTCCTTCGCTCTTCTAGACTCTTGTTGGTTCTGAACCAGCAAGCCCCTTGCACACCCAGCGGGTGTCTATGGGTGTCACTTACACAAATCATTTCAGCACACATCAAATTTCCTCGAGAAATTATTACGTTGGCTTGTGCTATTTTTCATACACAAGTTACGCGACCACTCGGCGGCTTTGTACGCCAACTTCACCGCTTCTCGGTCTCGGTCACCGTATCAATCCTAGCGCACCGCAACACCGACCTTGCCGCTCTGTTGATTTCAAACACATCCGGCCAACCCCTCCGTGGAGTCCTCTTCATCATGTCAACGACATAGGCCTCATCGTCTCGTTGAGCATGAGACGGATAAGTCCCTTTTATAATTAAACTGCACACTTCACTCCTTTGCGAGTTCGCCTCTTTCGAGCATCACTCGGAAGCTTCTCCTCATCTTTACCCGAGTCCGACTCGATGAATTACAAATTATCCATTCAAAACTATATTTCTCGTGTTCCGACATGTCCGTTGTCGAAGCCTGTAGTACGCTCGGGGGCTACGCCGCACTCGAGAGCTGCAGCTCATTCGGAATGACGCTCTCCTGAGTGGTCGAGTGCTTCATCACCAGTCAGATCCTTCACTTCAACAAGTGCATTCGATCCGCCACTTTGACAAGTTACATAATCACTCAGACACTTTGCGCGCCATCTTCGTTCCTACTCAAACTCAGTTGTCACGCCGGTCTTGTTGCGTCGCAACCACATTACACCAACCTCGTCGCTACATCAGCTTCGAAAGCATCTGGCTAACTCCTTCGAGGACCATTTTTGCCACTTGGCCGGACATATAGCCCTTCGCGTCGCCACTCGGTTGTGCACGTCTTCACCACTCGGCCGCCTCGCGTGTCGCCACTCGGTTGAACACATCCTCGCCCGTCGGCCGCCCCGCGCGTCACCATCAGTTGGACATGTCTTCACCACCACACCCCCAACACGGGAACGACTAAGTTACTCATATGATCAAACCTCATATCGCACTCTGTAGCAAGCTTACCTCTTTCGAGCATCACTCGGGGGCTACGCACATCCGTGGGCCATGCCGCCCTCAGAGGTTACGCCCATTTGATCAACCTGTTGATCACATCAGGAATATTTTTCTGACCATACATGCTCGGTCCGCCGAAGATATATAAGGGTAGCACCGTCCACTCGGACGATCGCCCAAATCATTACCTGGAGTCATCTTCAGGACTGCAAAAGGGTGAAAATGGCGCTCCTCTATGGATACACTTGGCCCTTATTCTAGGCTCCAAGGCGTCAGTTTCACAAACTTGGACTCAGAGATGGCATGTGCTGGTGCTCCCCCGGGATAATGAGTGGCCTCTCTCCGGAGAGTCAGCCCACACATTAGCCTCGCCACTCGGGTTTCATGGTACGTCCACATTGGACCATTAGTCTATCTCCTCCAGGAGACATATGAGTGACACCAAGTTTTTCCTTGCAGTCAACATACCCCGATCAGTCGGGAAGCACGTCCACTCGGACAAATACCCCTTTCATGCAAAAGGGTGAAAATGACGCTCCTCTACGGATACACTTGGCCCTTCTTCTAGGCCCCAAGGCATCAGTTCCAAAAACTTGGACTCAGAGATGATCTGCGCTGGCGTTCCCCTGGGATAGTGAGTGGCATCTCTCCGGAGAATCAGCCCACGCGTCGGCGTCGGCACTCGGGTTTCATGGCATGTCCTCACTCGGACCTCTAGTCAATCTCTCCCGAGAGACATATGAATGCCACCAAGTTTTGCCAGCAATCGACCCAATCCGATCAACCCGGTCTCCAACCCGGTCCCAACCCAACCGTCTGGTTGGCAAGAGCAAAAGCTAGCGGTTGATGTAAGAAGTACTACTGGAACAATTACTCCCTGGAGTGTCCAGCTTTTTTCTACAGTCGGCAGTTTCAAGGTCAAATTCATTCATCGTGCCGAGTGCACGAAGATTCGCTTGATTGGTCTAGTTCCAGGTTGAATTTATTTACCGTGCCAAGTGCACGAAGATCAGTCCGACTGACTCAGCTCCAGGCTGAGCTTATTTACCATGCCAAGTGAAAGAACATGTGGTGCCCCCATGTGTGGTTTTGGTAATTGATGACATTCTCTATGGGCTAATAGTTGCATTGAGTTATATTTGAAGGATTTGTCCATAGGCTTTTCTTGAACTCCATGTGTTGGTTTCAAGGAGTTTATGTGTTGACCAAGGTGCTATTAAGGAATTATCCAAAGATTGGTCATATGAGTGTTGAGCTTATTGCAAACTTGTCTTGAAGAAGAAGATTGTGTGATCATTCATGTTTACCTTTAAGACATCATCCAAATGAAGAGAGTTGGAAAGATTCAAGGTTGATCAAGACTAAGTACAGAGAGTGATTCAAGTTGATCAACACACAAAGCGTAGAAGATATAACGAGAGGGATCAAGTGATCCCATGGTATGGTAACCATTATCCATTACACTTTGTGTACTAACCCATGGTCTACGTGAGAGTTCTATGTGGGGTTAGGTATGTTTCCATGGGCTTGCGTCAAGAGGAAGATATCATACAACCCATGAAGAGCATGACATCAAGTGGTGATCGTCATCAAGATTGCGGTGTGCAAGGTCAAGTGGAGCATCACGAAGAGATCAAGTGCTTGAAGCTTGCCGTCCATTGTGGTGTCAATGGACTTATGAAGATGTGCCAAAGAGTGGCTCACCCATAGTGGAGTATGGGGGAGCAATCAACTAGTCTTCATCGAGCCAACGCAATCAAGAAAGGTGGTCCAACTTGAGGGAGTCAAGATCGTCATCATCTAGCTCAAGTGGACTATGTGCAAGGCAAAGGTTTGCCCTTGATAGGTTCTCTATTTTACCGGTCTCATGGTGGTAGTTGGGAGACCGGGTTATAGGATCGACTGCCGTACTATCAAGGGGGGCTCTCGATGAGTGGCTTGATCGTATCGTTCATAGAGAGCTCAAACCATTGCATCCTTGCATCATCTTTATTAGTTCTTGTTTGGTTCTTCTTCTTGTGAGATTTGGAGCTTATGGTCATTTTCATGACAAGCTTGAGTTCATCGAAAACAGAGTTCACATGCATCTTATATGATGTTTTCGATGTTGGAGGTTATGCCGGTTCTTCTCTTTTGGAGGTTTCTCTCCTCTATATCTTATGCATACCTCCCCTGCCTCTTCTTATAATCAGTCGCTGTTGGATGCTACTCGTCGTCAGCTATCCAACAAGCTTGAGTTTGCTCATTTCGGAGCTCATATGCAAATGTTGTGACTGTTTCAGTCCAACCTGTTTCTTCTGTTTTGCTTGGGCTATTTTGCAGCACCCAAGTGGTAGTACCGCTTAGTACCACGGTAGTACCGCTTGCGGTACTTCCGTTGTGGACTACCGCTGCCACTACCGCTTGGGCAAAGTCTTTTGTGCATGTTTCTGTTGCCTATTTTCTCTAAGCGGTAGTAGAGCGGTAGTACCGCTCAAGCGGTAGTACTGCACCCCCGAGCGGTAGTACCTCTTGTGTTTCAATGGTTGTGCTTGTTTCTGTTGCCTGTTTTCCCTAAGCGGTAGTACCACTCAAGCGGTAGTACCGCTCCCCAGAGCGGTAGTACCGCTCAAGCGGTAGTACCTCTCCCCAGAGCGGTACTACCTCTCTGGCAGATCTACTATTTGTGTTTTCTGCCTCGTTGGGCTGTTTTGGCCATGCTAAGCGGTAGTACCGCTCCTCCAAGCGGTAGTACCGCTTGTGCATGACCAGTGGGCATAACGGTTGGATTCGGGGGTGCCTATTTAAGGGGGCCTTCTTCCCCAATGGACCCTATCCTTTGAGCTCGCATTTGCCCCCCATTGTTGACCTTCTTCAAGCTTGATATCTCTCAATCCCTCCATGCATTCTTGCTAGTTTTTGGGGGAAAAGAGAGAGGAGATCTAGATCCACATTTCCACCAATCACTTTCTCCTCTATGTGAGGGAAACCCCTTGGATCTAGATCTTGGAGTTCTTCGTGTTCTCTTCTTTGTTCTTCCTCTCATTTTCCTCCCTAGCATTAGTTGCTTTGGTGGGATTTGGGAGAGAAGGACTTGGGCACTCCGTGTGCCCTTGCCATTGCATTTGGTGCATCGGTTTGAGTTCTCCACAGTGATACGTGGAAGTGAAGTTGAGTAGCTTATTACTCTTGGGTGCTTGGTACCCTTGAGCTTGTTCCTCTTGGGTGCTTGGGCGCCCTAGATGGTTGATGGTGTTCGGAGCTCAATCATTGTGGTGTAAAGCTCCGGGCAAGCGTCGGGGTCTCCAATTAGGTTGTGGAGATCGCCTCGAGCAATTTGACGGGTACCGATGACCGCCCCCAAGGGTTGCCAAAGTGTACGGGTTCGGTGACCGCCCCCAAGGGTTGCCATTTGTACGGGTTCGGTGACCGCCCTCAAGGGTTCCTTAGTGGAATCACGGCATCTTGCATTGTACGAGGGCGTGAGGAGATTACGGTGGCCCTAGTGGCTTCTTGGGGAGCATTGTGCCTCCACATCGCTCCAAACGGAGATTAGCATTAGCAAGGGTGTGAACTTCGGGATACATCATCGTCTCCGCGTGCCTCGGTTATCTCTTACCCGAGCCCTTTACTTATGCACTTTACTTTGTGATAGCCATATTGTTTCTTGTCATATATCTTGCTATCACTTAGTTGTTTATCTTGCTTAGCATAAGTTGTTGGTGCACATAGGTGAGCCTAGTTGTTGTAGGTTTTGTGCTTGACAAATTAACCGCTAGGTTTATTCCGTATTTGTTCAAGCCTAAACCGTAATTATTTTAAAGCGCCTATTCACCCCCCTCTAGGCAACATCCTCGATCTTTCACCAAGCGCCTGAGGATCCATCCGATCGACTCAATTTCAGACTAAAAAATATTTACCGTGCCGGCTGCATGGAGGTTTACCAGGAGACTTAAACCCTCTGCCAGACTCATCTAGTCTGACAGAGGCTCGGGGACTACACCCAGTGGGTGCACTCAGCGTGCCCGAACTCAGAAAGAAACATTTTGCTCGATGCAAGAGCAATACCAGATCCTCAAGTACTACTCGACCTCCGAGTCGGAGAGGAACAAGTTTGATCAGTACCAGCTAGGAAGATTTTTAGTTCTCTCAGACCCCCGCCGACTGCCCGCAGTCGACGGCGATCGCGGGGAAAAAACCCAGTGGGTGCACTCAGCGTGCCCCCACTGGAGTAATCTCCACTTGGTACGGCCTGACCAGTCCGAGTGACGAACAACAAACAAACAAGTTCTAAGGCTCCCATCGGCTACCCAAAAAAAATTGCTATAAGGTGAGTTTAACGCTTCACCGTGGACCTGTTTTGAGCCTTCTTCTAGGACTCAAAGCGTGAAACTCACAAGTTTGGATCTAGAACCGACTCGTATCGACGTTCCTCCGGGATAAGAATGGCATCTCTCCGAGAGAGCAGTCCATGCGTCAATCTTGTTGCCCAGATTTAATGACACACCCATACTCAGATCACGAGTTAACCTCTTCCGAGAGATGAACGAATGTCTCCAAGTTGCTCCTCATGGGCACTTACCCCAGACCAGTCGAGAGGCACAGTGCCAGAATCCATTGAGATTTTGTTCAAACCTTGGTTGTCTGAAAGCACGATGACAGGTACCGAGTATTTCTGTAATCACTCGGGCCAAATTGTGTCTCTCATAAACTCGTTTTGCAAAATCTCAACCGATTCGGTGGCTAATGTTGGGGATACACATAACAGATAGGCCCATGAAGGGTCAAAATATCGTAAAGCATGGGGTCCACACAGCAGGTGGGTCCAGATAAATCTCATTCAGACATACTATCCACTCGGACGAATCGACGTACCATCCACTCGGACGACAGGCAACCACTCAGCTGTATGACTCACTCGGGCGTGCGAAGACCAATAGTCGGCAAGGCAGTTGAAACGTCATCTTCATAGTGGAGGTTTCATAGTGGGCTGATATTATGGCATTGATGCTCTAATTTGTAACATAAGAGGTGAGGGGGTGGCGCACTCTATATAAGCCACCCCCCACCGCATAGCTCGACAGGTTCTCATTCTTCTCCCTCGACTCTCTCGCCATTAGTCTCAGGACTTAGCTTTGGCATGGGGATCCGTTCTCCTCTCTCTCTCATTGTAATCTCCAGATACATACTCAGATAAAACAAAGCCTCTCCGGAGCATGAGACGTAGGGCTGTTATCTCCACCGCGAGAGGCCCGAACTCGCTAAAACCACCGTGCCACCCATATGCATCTCGATAGATCATGCTCCTTTACCCTATCCCTTATTATTGTCGGAATCGTTCCCACGACAGACGCCAGGTCGCGCCCGGGCACACCCGCCACGTCAGCCTGACCCGCTATGGCCCGCAATGACGTCACTCCAGTCCCCACAAATATATGACGACCGACGAGCAAACCCTAGTCAAACTCAGTCCGTACTCGCTCGACCTCTCCACTTCTCCCCAAATCCACTTCGTCTTCCCTCGCCCGCCATGTCCGACAGTGAATCCGACCTACCGGAGTGGCTCAAGGCCGCCGGGTATTCCGATGGCTCGTCGGCGCCCAACGAGGAGGAGCTAGTGCTCCGCATTGCCCTCCGCCGATCGCTGATGGATCGGGGCGGCAACTCCTCTTCTGGGGCGTCGACGACTGGCCGGGTGTGGAGCAGTAGCTCTGCGGCGCCCCGCGCTCGTCCGACGCGCTCCCTTTCGGCCCCTGCCAGGCGGCACCTAGCACCGCCCGCACCTGCCTCCCGGGGCGCCACTGGGTGCTGTTGCCGGCGGAACCGCAACCGGAGTTCGTGGGCCGCGTGTATCGGCTCGCAAAGAAGCGAGCGGTGGAGGCGGCTAACATCCGCTGGCGAGGCAGCGGGCGACAGCGGCGAAGAGAGCCGCACGGCTCCGGGAGGAGCAGTACCGCAACGCCCGTCGCATGGCGGGCATCATCATCTCGTCGCCCTCCTCCTCCGCTTCAGACAGCGACTACGGCGACAACGCGCCCGGAGCAGCTGACGCCTACACCGAGTCCAGCCGCCGAGACCCCAAGGGGAAGCGCCCCGCATGGAGGAAGTGGTGAAATCACCTCCCCTGCCGGTTTTAGTTAATTTTTAGTACTGTAAGTGATGAACTCGGCCAACATATTTTGTATCGGACTATGTTATTTATGCTGGATTGTTATGTTCTATGCTCAAGTACGTAGAAACACCGTTTGCATGGTTTTGTATGGATTTGAGGTAAGACAAATGAGGGATGCGACTGTGGAACAGAAAAAATGAGGTCCGTCCGATCACCTTCAATGGATGCATCCATGGGCGCATAGGGGGTCAAATTAGATGACCACGGACGTAGATGCTCTAAGTTCTCAACAGTTGGAGTGGAATTGCAGAGGTAGAGTCATGCAATGCAATGCAATGCAACTCTTGCGGATGGAATTCCGTGGTGTGACTGAAATGTCGCCAGAGTTAGCTAAAGCTATCTGCTGGTTTGATCATGATTACAGTAATGCTACCCGGAAACAGGTCATTATCCACAAATTCTTCATCGTCCAAGGAAAAGAGATATGGATTTTAAAATCTCAAAGCCACTTCATATATTTTTTCTGGGAAAATACTTCAAATCAGCTGGCTGATTTTACTGGACCCGTCCGCCACGCGCTAAGCCGTCGGATCGCCTAATCACGATTTCTGTTGGGCGCGCGCTGGTCCCCTGATTTCTCTTTGCACACATGTCCTTGTCCCACCTTTTGCACGTGAGTGGTCCCCATGGCCTATGGTATGATTCCTTTGCATGCTAGTGTACTTGCTGCCATGCACTACTAAAAGCTACTCCGTGCATTGTTACCTGGATTACGTATGCTGCTTCCTCCAAAGCAAGCTGACCTGTTTTGGATGACGAGCTGGCAAGCCAGCTACACGATGCTGCTTGTAGCCAGCGGAAGAGGATGGCTCTGCGGCCACCACATCCGCAAGGACGGCGTCCCGCACGCTGCAAGCTGCTACAAGGTCGGACCACCGAGCGCTAAATGGTTAGCATGATATGCAACAAAGCCGGTTTCGCAACATGCATCACGCTGCAAAGGGGTTTCGCAACATGCGTCGTGCTGGAAAGAGACTTCACAACATGTGTCACACTGCAAAGGGGTTTCACAACATGCGTCACGCTGGAAAGGTGTTTCGCAACATGCACCGTTTTGCAAAGAGACTTCACAACATGTGTCACGCCGCAAAGGGGTTTCGCAACATGCGTCATGTTGCAAAGGGGTTTCGCAACATGCACCGTGTTGCAAAGAGACTTCACAACATGCACCATGTTTCAAAAAGGGAGCCATGATGGGATGCTCGATGGCTTCATAACATGTGGTGCATTGCAAAGGGGCTTGACAACATGTGTCGTCTTGCAAAAGGGGCTTTGCAACATGAATGATGTTGCAAAATGGAGCCCACAGCTAGGCTGCTCGATGGCTTCGCAACATGCATTGTGTTGCAAAAGGCTTCACAACATGCATCGTGATCCAAAGGGAAGCCTATACGACCACTCGAACACGACGGACGAGTGACTGCCGACCTAGCCGATCTTTGAAAAAGATCAGTCGACCAATACGTAGCGCAGGCCTATTTTATTTTTCTAGTACAAATTTGGTCTACCATGCTGCAAAGAGGGTTGCGTGACATTGCATGCTGCAAGTCAGATGCTTGACGCTGCAAGGCCGGTCAAAGCTACTACAAGCCGCGTGCGCAATGTCACAAGGTCGGACATCATTTCATTTCTTGCTTACACAAAACCAACCGACCACTGGTAACGCCGCAAGGCCGACCAGAGCTACTGAAATCTAATGCACTACGTTACAAGGTCGGACGTCATTTTTGTTGTGGCAAAAACCGGCCATTTCAATGTTGCATGGCCAGTCGGCGCCGCTGCAAGTGAGACACATGACGCTGCAAGCCGATCGACAATGCTTCAAACCCAACCGCAATGTTGTAATGCTATATCATGTTTTCTTGTTGCTTGTTTTAAAAAAATCTTTAGTTTTTTTGTTCCCAAAAATTGTTGTTTTAGTTTAGCAATTTTGTTGCAACAGTCTACCATGTTCTTTGCAAAAATCAAATTATTTTTCAATGTTTTATGTAGGGATGCATTTTTTTCTGGCAATAGCCGGTAGATTTTGTTGCAAAGCTACAATCCACTAGGAGCTTTTATTTTTGGGTCGTGCTACGTGTCGGCCGGCGGATAACTCCCTCACCGTCAGATCAACCGTAATCAAGCAGCCCACAATGTCCCCCTTGCCTCGTGCATCATCAGTGACGATGTAAGCATTGCAACATTGGCCATGTTTCAGCAGCACTAGTGATGTTGCAATCCCGTGAGCTCACAGACCCATATCTCTGCAAACAAGGATGATGTTTTAGAAACAAGCCTCTGCAACAATATTTTAGAAACACGCTTCTGCAACAATGTCAATGTTTCAGAAACACCCGTGACATTGCAAACACGCCTTTGCAAATGATGTTTCAGAAACTCGCCTCCGCAACAATGACGATGTCTCAGAAACGCCAATGACGTTGCAATCTGGGCACGTGTCGATCGCACATGATGGCTTGCCGCACCGTACGATCATGTTTAATCGTACGTGTCAACCTGACGCATGCGGATGATGTCCTGCGCGCATCAGCCGATGGAACACAAGCGTTTTCCTTTATTTTTTGTGTTTCCATCTCTTTACTGGGAGCAACTAATGAACTGAGGTAGCTGCGTCCGTGGACTTCTTGCTCAAAATCTAAGGTAGTTCAGCAGCACATACACCGTAGGTTGTCTAAGAAGCATGGAGGAAAGGAACGTGGTGTGGGCTACTAGCGCAGCAGCAGAGGGAGCGGTACATCGATTAGTACAAAAGGAAAAGCAATCGCGGTCCACCAATACGTCAGCATGAAAGCGACATGTGCATGCAGTCCTTCTAAAGAAGATCCAACGGTTAAATCGAACGGCGGTCGAGCCGGCTGATCCCACGCGCGGATCAGCCGGCTGACGCCTAGCACTGCCCTTCTTTTTCTGGGGCTGAAACTTAAATTTCCTTTCAGGCTTATGGGAGTGGCTCCGACTCGCCCGCAGCAAGACACAAGCACGTCTGGCCTCAAGGATTCCATAAATGGTCCGGCCCATAGTCACGCAGGTACATGTACGCCAGTTTTTGTTATTTTTTCTTTATTTTTGTTTATATTTCAAAATGTTATATTCCAAAAAATAATGTTCTTATTTTTTTAAATCATCTTCAATTTGAAAAATGTTAACACAATGTAAATTTTTTGTTATTATAATTTTAAAAATATAGATAGCACTCAAATAAAAATTTTGTGACATTTAAAAAATGTTCACACATTTCAAAAGTATACGTGAAAATATTTAAAAATATGATACAGTCTAAACAATGCTCATGTAGTTCAAAAAGAAGTTTCGTTACATTAAAAAAAAGGCATGTTACATTTTAAAAATGTTAACATTTTGTGACATTTTAAAAATATGTTTGTGTCGTTTATAAAATTTATTTGTCCAATGTAGAGAAATGTTCGCATAGCTTAAAAATTGTTCCGTATCATTGAAAAGAATGTTTTGTTATGTATTTAGAAAATGATTAACATGTATTTAAAAATGTTCAAATATATGTATTTAAAAAATATTAATCATGTATTTGAGAAATATTAAACGCATATATTTTTTAGATGTGTACAATTTTTTTACACTGTGTATGAAAAAAAGTAGACATCAAGACATATATTTGAATAAGCTATTAATCATGCATTTGTTAAACAAGTATAAATAATCTTCCTGATGTATAGAAAAAATATACCAGTACAATGTTATGAAAAGGACCGCAGTATCTCAACCTGGCAGTCGGGTCGGGTTTGGTCGGGTCGACCTCAACCAAACCCATGCCCGAATGCTTATCGGGTCCATCACAGACCCACGACCCTACCCATGGGTAGGAAATCAGACCCATGCCCGAACCCATCGGGTGACCCGACCCAATCGGGCACCCATCGGGTCTGTACGTACAGCATGCATACAACGCCATTTCATCAATTTTAAGCACATCTAGCACACAACAAGCATCAAATCTGTACTGAACACATCTAACACCACATTTGATGTGAATGTGAAACACATTTTGCATCAAAAAGGCATAGTCCATCAGCTATCAACACAACGTCAGAACACCATTTGTGATTAATTTGAAGCACATAACCGGTGCCGAGAAGCTACCCACAGGTAACTCGACTCCATTCAAAGATTCAACTGTACAAGACAGCAAGGAATAAGTAAATGTTGCAGATAGAATTGAAAGGCTGAGAACTTGGGATTTGAGACAAAGAACTCAGAATCACCGTGGTCCTTGGATGGTTGACGATTTAGATGGCGGCAGCGGGCTGCTTCGATGGAACGGAGTTGGGGAAGAAACGGAACAGCGGCGGCGCTCTGCTTCAGCTAGACGGAGTCAGAGGACTAGGGGGATGCCAGATCGAGCACTAGACGGAGTTGGAGGCCTACCTAGGGGAATGCCAGACCGAGCCCGGGGATAAGTGGGATGGCGGCGGTGCACTGCTTAGGGGAGAAACGGGGCGGCGGCGTCGATCTGCTTCAGCTAGACGAAGCCGGTAGTCGGGGGGAGGACTGGGGGAGCATGACCGGAGCGGCACCTTGTTGTTTCTTCGGCCGGACGGGGCCGGGGGACAAGCACAACGGCGGCGGCAGCGCTGCTTGTGACGCCCGTGAGACGGGACAGAGAGGAGAATTGGGGGCAAATTTGTGGTCTGTGGTGGAGACGTGGAGCGGTGGCTAGCTAGGTTTAGGTAAAAAATAGGTTGGGCCGGGGAGGGAGTGGACTGGGCCACTAGCAATTGTGCGCTGGACCTGGGCGGCTAGAGCCTGGACCCTGGAGTGGTGGACTGGCTCGCTGGTTGGCTGAGATCTAGCTACACAGGGACCCACATGACAGTTAATCGGGCAACCCATCGGGCGACCCACGGGCAGGATCTTATGCCCATACCCTACCCACGACTAATCGGGTTACCCATCGGGCTTACCCACGGGTGAAGATGGCGACCCATACCCTACCCATTCGGGTCGGTGCCCATGGGCGCGGCCGCCCATGGGTCGGATTGCCGGGTTGAGCAGTATCTGGTGAACATTCCCAGGAAGGGATGACATTTGTGAAAGTGTTCCCTAGCAGTTTTAGTTTACAGGGATGACATTTTCTTCAGAAAGAGCATGGCAGTTTTTCGTATAGAAGGCAACATTTTTTTGAGAAAACTACCACCGCATGATTTTGATCAGAGGACTGTGGGCGATCCCTGGGACCTCCTTAGGGAACGTCCCCAGATGACATGACCATATGAAAAAGGTAGAGGTGTGTTGGAAAAAGGGAAATAGGAAAGAAAAATCTGTTGAAAGAAACGAAGAAACCTGAAGAAAAAAGAAAATTAGAAAGTAAAAAAAAAGCTAAAGAAAATTGTTGCAGTAGTGAAAACCAAAAATGAGAAACATAGAGAAAAATTCATGCAGATGCAGGTAAAGTACTGAGTGGCTCACTAGTGTCGCAGAAGAGGGGAGGCGGAGTTACGTCTCACAATATAATTTCTGCAGGCCTATATAAGGTTAACCGAAATGAGTAGTATCATAAATTAGTATCATGCATATGATACTAATGTAAGATAGCACCTATGTAATGCATAGTATGATAGATTAGTATTATATATAACCTTATTTATTGTCATGCAATACACACACTAGTACGGTATTTATTATGATACAATATTATAATATGATACTCAACCTCTCTTTCTTCATTTAGTTCTTTGGCACCTCATCAAAATTGTCTAGATTCTAGTTAGGCCTAGCACTAGGCGCGGGCGGGCTGGCCGGCCCAAGTTTCGAACGGTTGGCCCCTAGCCGCCTGATACAGCCGCGCACAACCACCCCATTGAATCCCGCGTCACCTTCTTCCTTCCCCTCGTCTTCGATGTAAGTTAACGTGATTCCCCTGGCTAGCCCCCATCCACCATAGCTTCCCCCCAGGAAACAAAAAAGGGTGCCATCGCACGCATCGGGCAAGGTCGCGCGTCTCCCTCCTCCCCCATGCTGACAGATCGAAGTCCCCCATCGGCCATGGATGTAACATTCACCCCCGCCACCCTGGTTTGCAGACCCGCTCGCTGTCGTCCCCCAGCACGGGTGCTCACCGCCGGTTGCAACCAAAAATCCAGTCGTTGCCCATTGCAACTCCTCTGCATACTTGTGCTTGTAGCCTCGCCGGCGATGAGCCCTTGCAGCACCGGCACACACGGTTGTAACAACGCCGAAGCGGTTGCAGTTGTGGTGACCATTGATGAAGCTTTCTGAAATGCACTGTTGTAGCATTCGCCGACGATGATGTCGTCCGTTTGTGAACGTGGATGAAGCTCTTGTAGTGTACGGTTGTAGCAAATCGTTAACTATGTCATCGACAGTGACTACTCTGGCGACCATGGATAAAGCTTCTGAAATGCATTGTGGTAGGCCGCCGACGATGGTGTCACCGGTTGCAACTCTCGCGAACGTTGATGAAGCTTTTGCAGTGTACGGTTGTAACATTCGTCAACCTATGTCGTCGGTGGTTGCAGCTCCCTTGTGAAAAAGGTTGTAGCTCTGCGTGAACGTGGACGTAGCTTCTGTCGGATATTGTTGTAACAAACGAAGACGGCCATCATCGGATGCAGCATCTCCAACCGCCGGTTCCAGCATATATCAGATCTAGTTCCAGCATCCACATCTGACGGTTTGGGGAAAATCCATGGCCAGAAGCACCGACAGCGCGACCGTGGTTTTACAACGTGCTGGTTGCCGTCATCGGCGCCGATGGTCTCCCGCCGCGCAGCAAAACGTGTGTGTGGAGGGTGGGGGTGGCAGCGCCCGCGCGTGGGAAGATTAGCTTGTGAAGGGGTTGGCAGCCATCTCCACTAGGCAGCTCATCTCCGACAAGATGCTGTCGTGTTCTGGGCAAGGAGGCTGCGGCGGAGAAGAAGTTGTACCACAACGCATCGCGAGGCGGGGCAAGGCCGAGAAGATACAGGAGAGGTTTGCCCCCCCCCCCCGCCTCGGCGCGCGTGCATCCTACGTGTCACAATCTGAATCGACGGGGCTGCACGTGTGGATGAGACCGGCCGAAGCTCCAGTCGGCGATGCAATGGTTTTCCTATTAGTTATGATACTTCCATATACGAGCAGCCTAAAATCCATTCCCTTGGTCACCATGCTGATCCAGTCCTTCAAAAGGCGCCGGCAGCCGCTGACGTCACGCCTAGGTCCGGTGATGATGGCCGCATATTATTATTTTTTTATTCATGGCCGCATATAATTTCTCTCTATATACTGTAGCCTGCAGGGTGGCCCATGCCATGCGCGCACGCGTCCCCTCCCAGCCGCTCAGCCGAGAGACCACCATGATTTGATTCTCTCTACCATCATCAGCTGCGCTGCTCCATACAGCGAAGCCCGGAGGCGAAAAGGGGACCGAGCAAGGCGGCTTCTGGACCGCCCGTCGACCCTCTTCTATTCGGCAGCCCCCCTCGCATCCTTCTCCCAAATCTCCCGTTCCCCGGTTCGTTCTAGGTGAGTCACCACTTCCACTGCCATGTTCGTTCTCGCAGATTCGCTGGTTCTGTTTCGTCTCGCGAATGAAAATGTCCATTTTTCTGGGAAAGAAATGGTTGTCAGGCGCTTGATCTGTGGCTCGTAGGGGAGAGATGGTAGTTGCTTAGATCTGGGGCATTAGGGGCATCGACTGGTGGAATGGAACCCCCTCTTGCATTCAGCCCGTCGCTTGTCTGTCCGTGTGTGTGTGTTTTCTCGAAGAAGGATTCAGAACCACAGACACCGCTTTCTGTAGTTTAATATAGTACTAGTCTCGGTGATATTAATTACGGTTGCTCCGGATTTCCCCCCAATAGAAGAGTTTCAGTTATCATTTCAAGATGCAAGTGGGGTTTCACTTGCTCTAATAGATCGATCGCCGAGAAGCTCGTTATTCAGTTTTTAGAACAATGACTATGAGTCTGACAGTAAGATGCAACAATAACTGAGTAATGAGTATAGTATGATTACAGCGTTTTCTGCTTGCACAAATCTAGCATGATCCGGCAATGTTCTACCTGTTCCCTTGTCAGGTTCCCATGAGCATGGAGGTGCTACATGATACAACAGGAAAGAAGGAAGCGGTTGTGTGCTATATGGACACCCCTTTACCGTACGCAATTGAAGAGAATTTCGGGGGATGCTTCTTTGAAGATGATGTTGATCTTGCACAGGTTCTTCAAGATCAGGTTTCGTGCCATTGCCTGTCCGCATCTTATTTGGCTGTGTCCATCGTGTCCTGACTTGCGTGTTGTTGTCGTTACTCCTGTTAGTTTGCATTAGAAATCTCAGTCAGATATTATATCCTAGACATTTGTCCGTTGGGGAGGGTATGATGCTACAGTTTTCTGTTGTCTTGTGCATAGTAATCTCAACCAAATGTTTTTCTATCCAAGGGCCAAAGCTGTTCATTTTTTTATGTCAAGCTTGACCAGGTCTAGTAATATGATATAGACCATTTCTAGTGGATCATATTTGTACTTATGTAGTTATCCTAAATCACACACCATAAAAATGATTCATCTTTCATGACATTTATGATCCAAGGGCCAAAGCTTTTCATGACATTTACACTGCAAAATTACAAACTAATTGCTTGTCGCCAGATCCAAATGGGTCATTGGTTCACCAAATGACCAAATATGTGGAATCTTCATTTAAAGTGCTTAGGCGTAATTGATATGTTTTTCTTGTTTGTAGCACAAACAGCGTAGTACAAAATATGACAGAACATTCTCATTAATTTGCCTATTGTCACACTCTGTTCAGGAAATAGTGTATCAATTAATCCAAGGAAATGATGGAAGTGGTTCATCTTGGACTCATTCAGATCCTAGTTCTAGTTGTGGCCATCCACGAAAATCGAGTGGGCGAAGATTAACAAGAGGCGCAAATTATGAGTCACAGCTAGCTGTCGATGAAGCTTTAGCTAGAGACTTGCAGGCGATGGAGGACCAAATTGCTAAGGCAACAATAGATGACAGGAAGAGAAAAGAAGGTGATTAGTTGTCTGCTGGTACTCTTCTATATCTTGCAACTCAATATGGTACGACTTTTAAATGTTGTTAAAACACCTGTTTAGGAAGAAAACCTGTAAGTTCTTCAACATCCAACAATGGCAATACTTCTGTGAGCAGATCTTCTCAGGTATTTACTTTCGACAGCTTTGATTCTATAGATTTGCTTCCGATAATCTATTATATAACTAAAACAATGAAGATAAAGCCACCTTGTTATTCCACATAGGCTAAATTATTTGGTTCGTTAATATATGGTGGGTCCTAATTATAACACAGGAGAGTTAAAATCTAACATCAAAGCTACATGCGTACATGTGTTTGCATCCAAACATTAAAGTTAATGTCCGACTTGGCAAGAAGTATTCGGATCGTATTGGAATTGTATTGGCTGATGTCATGAAATAATCAAATGAGAAATCCTTTTGCTTTGTATATACTTCACACGGATCATGACTAAGGTAAATCATATTTGTGTGGCCTCTGGCTCGGCAAGACAGATGTGGTGGCAATTTTCAAATTTGCGTTAGTTTACTTTAGCTGTACAACTTTATTAATGGAGAAAAACATAGATCTATCTACGCATAAAGTCTGGAATAAAAAGTAAAATAGTTATATTTATCTGATTTATATGTGAATTCAACATAAAACTAAAATGTGGAATAAAAATAAAATACAACTAGGGAACAAACAATACCTACGACCCTCAACACGCTTCATTCTTACACACACAACATCCTAGAATACATGCAGTAAAACTTTTCTAACTCTGGGCATACATAAAAAATAATATTTACATTAGTCAAGTAAAATAATACCTCCTCCTTCCATATACATGGCCAACTAGTCTTGTCTCAAATCAGACCTGTTTAAGTTTGATAAGTTCATAGAAAAATATCAGCATCTACAATATCAAATCAATATCACCATATCTATTATGAAGTATGTTTTCATAATATATTCATTGGGTCTTGTAGATGCGGATATATTTTTCCTACAATCTTGGTCAAATTTGAATATATTTAACTTGAGAAAAGATTAATTGGCCTTGCATAAAATGGAAGGAAGGAGTATCATTTTGTGCGGACCTTTTTTCATAATATTACATTTACAGTTTTATAATGTGTATTCATATGAAATATGATCATCAATGTTGTGTGCTGAAGACCGTGAAAATTAAGGCGTGTAAGAGTATAACACCATATTGAAAATCTAGCGATGCAAATATGTGGGGCACCTGCTAGTTATATTTTATTTAATATGTGCTTTCCTCTATCTTGCCACTGTAGGTATTAACGGAGGATGGAGTTGATCCTGATAATATGACTTATGAGGTGTGTAGCATCAAGTGCTTTGTGTGGCCAGTATATTCCCTAATTTCCATCAAGGGTTGTGCCCCACTACCAGTTAATTTTTGGTTCCCTGATATATTATCTCTGAAAGGATTCTTGTAGTCTTTGATGTGAATCGTGGATAACAATTGTATAGATATTTTCTTGTTTATAGTAAGTAGTACGAAAAATAAATAAAGTACACATCCGTTTGTTTCGACATCTGTTAAGCTATGTTCTATATACATAAAAATGGTATGCTACATGCTATATCTCTTACTTCAATTTTTGAATCACTTGTGTATTACAGGAACTACAACAATTAGGGGAAACTATTGGGACTGAAAGTAAAGGGTTGCCAGAAGATGTGATAGCTCTCCTTAAGTCTTCGACATACAAAGTTGGGATATTCTCAAGAAAGGAAAAACATGATGAGTATGTCCTCAAGCCTCGTTCACTTTTTTGTTGAACATGTGATATGAATTTGTGCATAGTTGTCATGGACAGCTATGCACAAGTGACTCACCATTTTACCCCAAGAACCTGCTTCACTGATTAATCTATTGAGTACTCCCTTCGTTCCTAAATATTTGTCTTTCTAGAGATTTCAACAAGTGACTGCATATGGAGCAAAATGAGTGAATCTACACTCTAAAATATGTCTATATACATCCGTATGTGATAGTCCATTTGAAATCTCTAAAAGGACAAATATTTAGGAACGGAGGGAGTAGTATCTTTGTAATCTTAAGGTTCATCATATGACATTGTGCCAGCATGTGATGTTCCTAGGGTGGAGTACTATTTTTCTATGTATGCTGTATATGCTCATATCAATCCATTTTTTAAGTAGCAAACTATATAAATATCCTCTTCTGTTAATGTAAACAGATGTGTGATATGCTGTATGGCTTACAAGAACTGCGATAAGCTGACTACATTGCCCTGTCAGCATCAGTACCATCGAACTTGTGTTGCCAAATGGTTGAAGATCAATAAGGTAAGCTACCTTGCGTCCACAGCTTTCATTATTGATGAGTATTGCTTCCACAGGAACTTCTAGGGCTTGTTGTAGTTTTCTGTGAGCATGACCAGATTGCTACTTCCCATATAATTGTTTCTTGGATCTTTATTCATTGTTAAATTCAATCAGACGTTAGCTCAGAATCCTTCGTCTACTTCCTGATATGTACCAAAGTATGGCAAGTGCAGTTTATTCTTCGTCCCGACAGGAAGGGAAGTTATGGCTAGAAATCTTGTAGATATAATTCAGAACAAATGATGGTGCTGGAAGAAAACAGCCCACCTAATTGTTAGTGATAGGGGAGGGGATGTCATGTAATGCTTGCTGTCGGTAGTATGACCGTTTTCTTTCGCTGTTTTTTCTCTTGAGATGTTTGGTTGACATCTGATCAGCCTAGTTCAATTCATTGTGCTGCGTTGACAGGTATGCCCCGTTTGCAATAAGGAGGTTTTCGGGTCGTGACAGCAAAGACCGTGGATTCATCTGACAGCCAATGTCAACATGCTTAAGAAACGTTATCGCTTACTTAGGCCGCGAAAGAGGCAACACCCTGTACTCTTTAATCATCGCGAGATGAACCGGAGCTTCTGTTGCATCAGCAGCGAAATAATGAAGGTAGATGCTGATGTTGAGTTTAGCTGTTATGTGATTTAGTAATTGGGATCTCCCACGGGTTTCAAACTTGGTGCCTCACTGTATTGCACCCTCCTGTAGATTTTGCTGTACTCGTGACCTATTCCCTCGAAAAAAAGTTGTAGTGATGACCGTTGGCATGCTTCCTCTGGGTTGGCTCTCAGTATTGTCTTGTTCCATGGCTTGGATGAATAGAGCTCTGATGGAATCGGATCTGGTCTGGGTTTTCAGATTTATTTGACTTCTGAACCAACCAGATGGGATGGTACTCTCTCTTTTTAGCTACTCAAGGCTACAAGGTAATCCTTCCATCCAACCGGGCGGCAGGTCCGGTTAGCAATCTCTCATACCTTGAAATTGATATATGCAATCATACTTCATGGGTAATCCTTCCATCCATAGTATATTAAATGGGTCCTTCCGAACCCTGCCTCTTGTTAAACAAAAAGTATGCTGGAGAAGGAAAAGGGAACAAGAAGATATATCCGACCAGAGAGCCTTCTGTCACGTTCATCCGAATAAAATTCCACACACGCAACAACCCTAGTAGGCAGTAAAATATGGCTAGTCCATAATTTGTGGCCACATCCCATTGTTAGAGTCCGAAGCAAAACGAAGCCTCCCCGTTCGTTTGGATTCTGGACCGTCCGATCGAGCTCCCTGACGCGTAATGGCCGTCGGATCTCGGGCTCGGCTCACGTGAGGCGTCGGATATTTACCAGATCGTTGTGAGCCGTTGGATAAAATTCCAATTGCAATAGAAGGTAAATACCATGCCCCCACCGGGGCATTTTGGTCATTTCGCGTAGGAGGGGTATAAAATGCGGCCGCTCCCGTGGTGGAGACCTAGCCGCCGCCTCTCTCCCGCACTCGCACAGCTCCTCGCCTCTTCCTCCCATCCCCGCCTCCTGCCCACTCTACCGCCTCGGTCGCCGGCCGATTCCGGCCGCTCCGGTGAGCTCCGGCGCCGCCCAACACACACAGGGCTGCTCCTCGACGAGCTTTACTAGCTTCACCGCGTCGATCTACTTTTCCTCGCCTCCTGCGGTTGCCTCCATCGATTTCCCCCACTAGGGTTTCGGTGGTGGAGGTAGACCTCGCCTCCGGCGGCCGCCTGCTCGTTGCCCCGATTTCTCGATCCCCATGGATGCGTCCCTGCAGGTGAGAAGATGCGGAGGGAGGATAGGAGGAGGCAGGCGCACTGGGGTGGGGGGTCTCGCCGGCGACTATAGGGCTGGCCGGCCGGAGTTGGATCGAGCTCCCGGCCCGTATCGCTTCCCCGTTGTCAGGCCGCATGCTGCTCCGCCCTTCCTCCTCCCCTCCCATCGTTCCCCTCCCTAACCTAGGAGTGGGCGAGGAGGCTGAGCCGCTGGCCCTCGGCACCTCCTGTTCGACCACGCCGAGGAAGCACTGGACCTTCATCCTTGCGTCCGTGCGCCTCTGGGAAGAAGACCTGAGGTAAGGCACCTTCAAATTCTGTTTGTTTCATATATTAGAGATGAGGGTCAGCTGATTTGGGCAGGGTCCGTGCTGCCTAATTTGCTTTCCAGGTACAGATCTTCGGTCGTCTTCGACTATGCTCGGAGAGGTGTCACGGTCTGAGAGGATACAGTGGGATGGCTCCATCTGCTAGACTGATTGGTAGTCTTTTGTTAACTCCTGCTCATAACTCCTCAGTTTGTTTTATATGTGTGCATATGGACAAATTAGTGGGCATGATTTATATGTGTGCATATGGACAAATTCGCTCGGAACAGAATGACCCCTCTCCTTTCCTTTTGTTTGGTTTCACTTTGTGCCATCATTTGATTGGTCGACGGGCACAAAAAGGAAGGGAGGACAGTGTGCTTCCTGCCTAAGTTAGTGTTATATATTTTTGTCTGAATTTTAGTTTACATGACACGACACCCAATGGCATATAGGATATTTTCAACTGTTTTTTGGGGCAAATGACAATTATAGTAATTAAAATGACCCCATTAGTAATATCTATTATCTCTTTAATTCAGCCTTATAAATCAGGACATGCGATAGATGGTGTGCGGTTTTTTCTTTCAGAATATTGTTAGCCCAACATGCATGATATTCGTGCATTAGCCACATGTATGTTAGTCCCAGAATGACTTTTTTTTACGTACCACTAAAATATTTTGAACCACATCTAAATTTCACATTTGCTTCTCTGTATACATGACCCACGATGCACTTGATTTTCAAACTAATAGATTTGGAAACAATAATAGTTTTGGTTTGTTTTTATTCAACAGTAGTTGCATATCCTTAATTTCTAATATATTAATCCAACAATTACAGCATAGCCTGATAGACATTCTTATCTTTCACTCATTCTTTGGGACAGTCTGTTACTTCTCTCCAATTGCACATGCATGGTTTGATCTTGCGGTGCACATGTAGTTTATTCATGGCTGGCTGTATAAACATAATTCAGTAACAGATTGTTTATTTTCTGCCTGGGAATACTAACTGCTAGCATATACATTTATTTGCTGATTCTAACAAGATGCATCGCTATATCGATAATATAGTAAGCACCTCCTGAAGTTGTGAACTGTCCGGTGGTGCCCTTACATTGTTGCATGATTGACCCTGATGTCCTTCTCCTGCGGTAGATGTTGCACCGCAGATTGGTCTCGACGGCGTGCAATATTTAGTTTTTTATTTCATTGTGAGTTTTTTCTATTTTCCTGGTTTTCCATTGCTCCTAAAATGTACTTCAAAATGAGCCTGCATGTATTCAGTATTTAGAGAGATGAGGTACTATGTAGACATTCATTGTGTTTGTTATGTACCTGGTTGCTTTAAAATCATTCTGTCAGGTATTGTTACTTTGAAATCCTTCTCTTAATAATCATTCTGTTCGACAGGTGCATGAGCTTTCAGATCTAAGGTTCACTGGCACACAAGGTATATCCTAAGCCATTAATCGGTCCTACTCTACTACAGATCCTTGCTATTGTTGTTCAGTGTCTTGCTTGCAATACGAATGGGTGCCTCTAGATAGGAACATATGTAATTTCTTGATTTACTAACACGTGTGTGGATCCCAATGTGCATATTCTTGATGAGAACTATCCTTTAACCCTATAGTGTCATGTGGCTTTATCAAAGTCAGGCCATTAATGGGTTTTTAACAAAATTCCATTTGACTTACAAATATATCTGCAGTGACATACTATTATTAGCAGTCATCTAAATACTCTACAGTTCCAGTGATAGATGAACTGGTCTATCAAATATGCATTGCTTTCTGTATTGCCTAGCCCCGCCTTGATTACGTTGTTCTGTTATATTAGATGTTTATTCACCTGTTGTGATAGCATATCTGATTATTTATATTGTTTGACATGTATTCCGTGCACAGAGTCACTTGGTTGTTTGATGCGTTCGTGCTTGTCGGCGGGACGAGGAAAGGCGCAACTCCGATGCGGTTCCTCGCCGGTTGGACGGCGTTCAAGCACAACCCCGGCGCGCACTGAGTACTGCCTCGGCTACAACCTCCCTCGGTGAGCTCCGTCTTCCTATGGGACATGGCCATGGCTATATTGATGTGGGGCTCGTCTGGTTGATGCTCTATGCCCTACTCATCCATCGGTTCCTACTTGAGCTATGTAGTTGTGGATCCATGCCATTTTAGAGTTTGCAGGCTGCTGTTCATGTTTAGTTGCTATCATGGGAGCTCATGTGATGCTCTGGTTTACATGTGGATGCCCTGGTCCTATAGCTATGCTCCTGGATTTGCTAGATTGATCAGTGGCGTTCGTGCTAGGGCGATGATGATTAATCGTGGCTGAAATAAGTGTGCCTTTGAGCAATCATGGCACCTGTGCGTATCAGGTTGGATCCTCCCTCTTGTCTCTAGAATCCTTTTTGTTCGTGTGATACTTGTTGTTGTCCTTGGATGGTCATTCTTGTTGAGTGATAACCAGGGCAGCTCCACTGTATAAACAGATTGATCTGGTGATAAGAGATGACGGGGGTAGGTTATATGATCGAGGAAAGGCGAATCTGAGCCCACTATGCAATGAACCCTGAACCCTTTCTATTTGTATTTAAAGGTGTTGCTTATCCAAAAACAAGAACCGAAGCAGACCACAGGCGCTCCCAGAGCTCAGGCCCTCTCGGCCGTCCGATCTATTTCTTGATGCGATTCAAGCCGTCGGATCTCGGGTTTGGCTCACGTGAGACGTCGCATATTTACCAGATCGTTGTGAGCTGTTAGATAAAATTCCAATTGAAACAAAATGTAAATACCATGCCCCCATCAGGGCATCTGTGTCATTTCGCGTACCGGCTATAAAATGACCGCGGCTTCTTGCGATGAAAACCTAGCGGCCGCCTCCTCTCTCACTCGCTCCTGCAGACGCCTCCCTCCCTCCCTCCATCCCACACAGGTGGCTCCCACCAACCACGGCGATGGCGGCAGCAGCCACGGAGGAGGGCGGCAGACCAGCGGCGCCGGCGATGGCGTCTGTGGCAGCTATGCAATGAACCCTGAACCATTTTTATTTGTATTTAAAGGTGTTGCTTATTTATGCTCAAGTGGTGTTCGTGCTAGGGCGATGATGATTACCTTGGCTGGAATTAGTGTGCCTTTGAGCAATCGAGGCACCTGTGGGTATCAAGTTGGATCCTCCCTCTTGTCTCTAGAATCCTTTTTGATCCTGTGATACTTGTTGTTGTCCTTGGATGGTCATTCTTGTTGAGTGATAACCAGGGCAGCTCTACTGTAATAACAGATTGATCTGGTGATAAGAGATGATGGGGGTAGGTTATATGATCAAGGAAAGGCGAATCTGAGCCCAGTATGCAATAAAACTGCAGCTACCTCCCCTAATGTGTGTAGTATTGAAGGCAAAAAAGAACTTTTCACGTCTTGCTACTTTAAAATTCCAAAAAGGTTCATTCTTCCTTTGCTGGTTACTTAACCATGATTTTTGTTTTTCTTTGGTTCTGGTTGAGATACTAAAGGTTGTTTATATATGAAAAGAACAAACACTTGTAGTTTTGTATGCCTCAACTGTTGCTTAGGATCCAGTGTTGTAGTGCTTTGCCTAATTACAAATAACTCTAATCAATAATAGTGGTTCTTTCCTTCTGATTTGAACTGAGAGAGAACCACTGATTCTTGATCTTAAGGTGACCCCATTTTTCTATGCCTCATGCTCATGCTGCTCTATTTCCCTTTTAAAAATTCTTGCTTGCATTTTGGGTTGGTTTCTGCTCTATGTTCCCTTTTAGCGTTTCTTTCCGTTGTTGCTGCACTCCCTTTTGGGCGTTCATTTCATGCCCAAGATCTTGCAAATTGTGCCTGTGCCGAGCTTGCTTTAGAGTACGGGCTGCAGAGACGTCGAGGACCTCAAGGTGAGACACGTTCGATTAAAGACGCGGGACTCCTCTCCCCGTCAATCTCGCGCTGCTTCTGCTCACCATCCCTCTCTCTGACCGCTGCAGGTCACCGATGTTGTGGAGCTGGACGAGGTTTCCGGGCAGTTCATCGACCGCCTGTTCTTCCTGGAGAAGGTGAGCAATCGTCATCGATCCATCAAGCTAGCTCTTCGTCATGCATGGAGATTGATTGCAGACATTCCTTTTTCTGATGGTTACAAATTCCAGGTCTAGAGATGATTTACTCTGCCAGGCGGTAGCACTCGAAGCACACATGATCCTGAACCTCAACAACAACCCCTACTTTTCTGGGCCCTAATGTAAGATCAATCACGCCTGTTACTTCAAGCTAGAGTGTACTCTGAAGTAATCTGAAGTCTGAAGATTTGATAGCTCTGGATCATCATCATGCATGTGGGTGCTGTGTTGATACATGCTCTCTGCATGCATATGTTGTTGTTCATTCTGAAACAGACCTGAACTTAACTTTAAGTCAACTTCGTCCATGGCAGGTTGCAACGGCCGTGACGGCGTCGAGGCTCGGGCGTGTGGCCGTCGACGTGGAGCAGGCAGAGGAGGAGCGACTACTACCCCAACGGCAGCCTCTTCTCCCTTGTCCACGGTAAGTGCCTCTTCTCCATTGCTGGTTGCTTTGCTCCTTTTATGTTGCTGTACACTGAAATGAAATGTATGCACTGAAATGAAATGAATATACTCCAATTTGAAAAGGAGTATATAGGTGTTGAGTAGTCTGCATCTTTCTAAGAATTTTGATTACTATATATAATTAGGAACTAAATCAGTAATACTTTTACCCTCATTTTGAATATGCCATTGTCTTTATTTGTGACAATATCGGACAATTAGCACAAAAGCTGCAACCAGTGCATACATGACCAAGTTTACTTATTTTATAATGGATTTTCAAGATTCCTTTTATACTGCTATTTTTTATTGCTTCTGTCTTCATATACCGTGACTGATAGCGGTGATTTTTTCTGTATCAGGACAGAGTTGTTGTAATGGATGTGTTTCCATGTGTCCACCTCGACCTTTAGGACTGGTAATTTGCTAATTTAATACAAATCTAGAATCGTTTTCTATATGAAAATCTATGCTTAATTAGTACCCCTGTTCTCTTTATTAGTTCCCCATTTCTCTTCCCGCTATGATCTTGACTTAGGCTGCCGACACTTGGTGCTCGGCAGGTGATGCACAACCTCCAGCACACCGAAGAGATGGATGATAGCTTCCATGAAGAAATTCGTCAAAGTGACTGCCGATGACCCACAGGTCTGTCTATCCCTCAATCTTGATTTCCTTGTGGGCTGTAAGCAGAGATGCCATGTCTTTGTGAGATGCCAATGACATGATAGTTTACTGCCTGTAGCAGCTTTTTTATTTTCATTGAAATGATTTATGCATTGTTCATGTTGAAGCAGAGTTTGATGTTGTCTATGTATCAACCGGCAGTGTCGGGTCCTGGCTGAAGCTAGGAGCTGCTTTATGCATTGTTCATGTTGTGTTCTTCACCTTTTTTCGAGTTTTGCACAAAAGTTTGTCCAGTTACAGACTTGAAAGGATCGGCTTGCATGGAACAATATTCAGAACCTAATATAATTAAATGTCTGTTGCCTGCTCAGTACACTCTTTCAAAGTTGTGAGCAAAAAAATTGCGATCATAGAGAGTAGAATTTGATTCATTGCCTGATGTAGGAAGACAAGGTCAAAGTGCTTCAGCTATGGTAATCACCATGGTATTATTTTTGGCTTCTTATGAATAAGCTCTTATTTAAGTTTCCAGTGTTACCCAAACAGGGGAATATTTATGCTAGCAATTGTTTCACCTTATGACGCTAGCTTTTAGTGCTCCTTGCGTAAAGAAACATAAGAGCGTTTAGATCACTACTATATGCTTTTGATACTGGACATAATAAGATCACATGCACCTAAGCTCCTTCTCCTGGTAGCATAAAAGTAGAACAAGATTTTGTCGCCGGCGAGTGAGTACCTTGCTTACATGCTTGATTGAATGAAGTGTGCAGTAGCATGAGTGCCTGTATGATCATTTACCAAATAGATTGCATGCACATCGATACCAATATATTCAAGGGAATTATCTAGAGTACTGCATTGTTCTCTTTGTTTCCAAGGCAGAACCTGAGCGTTCTCAGAGGCTTGAGACATCCGACCGTCCATTTGCGCCCCTTTGATGCGATTCTGGACGTCGGATCAAAAACCAGCATTGTCGCAATGAATAGTAGACAAAAATGCGTGCCACCACGTGTTAATTTAGTGCCCTGCTGGGGCATTTCTGTCATTTCGCATGGTTGGGAAAATATCCAATAGCGGCAGGGGTGAGCATCGGGCCGTAGCGGTGGCGGGGGCGGTGTTCGCGCCACTCACTCCCCTAACACGGTGGCGTTCGTCGACCACCCGTTCTTCTTGGACAAGGTGAGCAAATCGTCATCAATCAGCCAAGCTAGCTCTTCGTCATCCAAAGTCCAAAGTCAACATGCATGGAGATTGATTGTAGTGAATCTTTGTTTCTGCTGGTTACAAATTCCAGGTCCAGAGATGATTTACTCTGCCAGGCAGCACTCGAAGCACACAGGATCCTGAACCTCAACAACAACTCCTGCTTTCCTGGGCTCTACGGTAAGATCAGTCACGCCTACTACTTCAAGCTAGAGTGTGCTTTGAAGTAATCTGAAGTCTGAAGATTTGATAGCACTAGATGATCATCATGCATGTGGGTGCTGTGGTGATATATCCTTTATGTTGGCAGGTTCTCTAAATTGAATTTCACCAACTTCTTTCAATTATGACCTTGATTCAATGTCCTGAATTTTAGAAAACTCAAGCTTGAATTGCTCTGTTTCGGGATTTAAACCTTCTTGAGTTGTGCAATCACAAATATCTTACACACAGAGAAAGAAACTTGGATATTCTTAATCACACAAAGGTGTTTTCTTACATGTGGGTGCCTTCTTTTAATCTATGCATGAGCCAGGTTACATGTACTTAGGATATTCAGTTGATACAATCTTAAATATAAGCTGGCCCGCAAAAAAAATCTTAAATATAAGTTGTTCGTGTTCTTTTAATTGTTTGGTTATGATAAGAAAAATAAGAAACATCATACAAGTAACATGCCCTCCCTCTTGCTCTTCAGACTTGTGCAGCTATATGCGTTACTCATGTTTGTTGCTTTCCCAGTGAACCGGATCACAGGCCCAACAAGAAACAATGTCTCAGCCTACTGCCAGCAGGACTTTAGTCTTTAAAGACTAAATAAATACATGGATCGCATGTAAGACAATTTTTAAAATAATTTCATATGTACTCCCTCCGTTTCTTTTTACTCCGCATATAAGATTTGGTCAAAGTCAAACTACACAAAGTTTGACCTAATTTATATAAAAAAATATGAACATCTACAATACTAAAACTATATAGTATGAAAATACGTTTCATTGTGCATCTGATAATATTGATTTCATATTGTGAATGTTTATATTTTTTAATATAAAGTTAGTCAAACTCTACAAAGCTTGACTTTGACCAAACCTTATATGCGGACTAAAAAGAAACGGAGGGAGTAGTACCCTCGGACTCACTGCTCAAACCTTGCTCGCCTTGCATACAATTATCGTCCTTTAATTATTTTGTATTTGTCCTTATAGCATGCTAAGTATAAATTCCGGTGCTGCGTTATTGATATATGCATTCTCCTTTAAAATTGTACATGCCCTGTTTGTCATTGCCACCCTCTTTGTGACGTCTACAGCTCGGTTTACAGAATATTTATTTCCTGCTCAAAATTTAAATGATATGTGTTTGATTTCTTCAATGCATCCTATGATTATCTGTTTCCTATTTTCCATTATTAACCACCCTTATCAACGCATGTGTGATCCAGAAAACGAATAGAGGTTTTCTTTCAATATAAACATCAAAATGTATCATACTAGCTCAGTGTTAGTTTCTTATGTATTGTTTGATACATATAAAGAATGTGCTCAAGATAGCTTTATTTATCTGGTGTCACGTACTTCGATATCACCTGTGGATATGCCTTTGAATGTCAACATCTAACTGCTTTATCATCCCCAACATCCAGGATACATAGACGGGGATGACGTTACTCAAAGGTGAGCACACGTGACCGTGTTGAAGGAGTTTTGCCCTCTGTCTGTGCCTCAAGTATCGATGATGCCTCTCTGTTCTATCACTCCCCTGTCCTCTTTATTTTGTTTATTCAGCAAATGATGGATTAGACGAGGATTTATTCGCACTGAATCTGTACAACTATGACTATTCATGCAGTCTTTTATTTAAGCTTTGAAATGAGTGGATTGGATGCTGGGTTTGAGCATGTGTTGCATGTTTTTTCTTTGTGTTATATTATCTATTTACAACTTTTTTCTGAAGGAGTACCACTATGTATGAACTTTTTTGTGTTTGCGATTTTTTATATTTGGACTGGTTCGGTGGTTGTACAAATAGATTGAACATAAATATACCCGGCAGCTATGCTGCCGGGTGCGGCAAGCCGCATTTCCTATCTAGTAGTACAAAAATTCTGAGCTCATTGGCCTAGCTCTGACTAGATATTTTTGGTGGATATGTACGGATGCGGAGTAGAGCTTTTTTGCGGGTTTTTTTTTCAAGAATAAGTAAGAGCTTGCGTATCTTTTCATTGATCGAAGAAGTTACTCCCTCCCTCCGGGATTATTAGGCCCCTCTTATTTTGGGCTAAAGTTTGACCTAAAATTTTAACTAACAAAATGTAAACTATATGTCACAAAATTTATATTGTCCGAAAGCTCTTTCAAATGCAAATCTAACAATATGATTTTTTTTTAGTGTAACAATATGATTTTTTATAACATATACTTCATATTTTAATGGTCTATAGATGGTCAAAGTCTGGCCCAAAATACGAAGGGGCCCAATAAACCAGGACGGAGGCAGTAGAGAGTTTTACAAAGCATAAAGGAAGATCATTGTACATCACGTGCTCACTTGGCGGAGTACTCCCTTCGGTTAGGTTTATAAGTTGGGCGTGGGTTTGTAGCTCTTCAAATTTACTATGAAAACGTGAATTGCATTCTCAGCTGCCTGGCTTCGGCAGCCTCGGACCATTGTCCTCTCGTCTTGGACTGTGTGCCCCGTCCTCGCAGTGGGCGGCGGTTCCACTTCGAGTGTTTCTGGCCCAAGCTCGAGGGGTTCCAGCAGGTGGTCGCAAACGCTTGGGAATCCATTCCCCCTGACCTCGACCCCTTCTGGCGTGTCTTCGCTAGGCTCAAAGCCACCGCCCGTCGACTCCAGGGATGGAGCGCCAGGTCCCTTTCTACCATCTCCTCTCAGCTCTAGATTGCTCGGGAGCTCATCGCCCGCTTTGACGCCGCGCAAGACGCTCGCCCCCTCTCACGGGCCGAGGCCTGGCTGCGCCGCGAGCTTAGGCGTGCCTACCTTGGTCTTGCTTCCCTCAATAGGACCATCACCAAACACCGCGTCCGCCCCCACTCGCTGCGCGAGGGCGACGCGAACTCCGTGTTCTCGAAGATTCACAATGCTCATAGGCGGCACAAGAATCTCGTCTCCAGCCTCTCGGTGGCTGTCACACCTATCTCCGATGACGCTAACCTCATGAGAGCGGCATTCGAGCACTTCTCTGGCATCCTGGGCGCACCCTCCGCGTGCGCGTTCTCGCTTGCCCTTGATGCTTTCCACACACGGTCCTTTGATCTCTCCGAGCTGGATCGTCCATTCACTGAGCCCGAGATCTGGGAGGCGGTCAAGTAGCTGCCCTTCGGCAAGGTCCCGGGGCTCGACGGCTTCACGACCGAGTTCCTACGCTCATGCTGGGCCACTGTCAAGGAAGATTTCTGCGATGCTTTCTCCAAGCTCTATTCTCTCAACGGTTGTGCCTTCCAGAGGCTCAACGAGGCCTTGATCACTCTGCTGCCCAAGAAGGCCGGCACTTCTTCTCTCTTCGACTACCGACCCATAAGCCTGATTCACCTGTTCGCGAAGGTGCTCTCTCTTCGACTCGCGCCGCGGTTGGGCGAGATCGTGTCTACTAACCAAAGTGCCTTCATCGCCGGGCGGAGCGTGCACGACAACTTTGTCCTCGTCCAGCAAACGACACACCAACTTCACAACCTTAATAACCCGCGGGTGCTCCTTAAACTCGACATCGCGCGCGCATTCGACACCGTCTCTTGGCCCTTCCTGCTCGAGGTTCTCCGTCACCTCGGTTTTGGCCGGCGCTGGTGCGAGTAGGTTTCTATCGTCGTCTCGACTGCGTCGACGCGGATCCTGCTCAATGGCACACCTGGCCCACCGATTTCCCATGCATGCGGCCTGCGTCAGGGTGACCCTGTCTCCCCTATGCTCTTCACGATTGTCATCGACACGCTTAACTCCCTGCTTCAGTTCGCCGTCCGCTCGGGCGTTCTTCAGAGGTTGACGACGAGGCACGCCGCTTCGAGCATCTCCTTGTTCGCGGACGACGTGGTGATCTTTTGTCACCCTGACCCACCCGAGTTGGCTGCCATTCGTGAGATTCTGTGGGTTTTCGGGACTGTTTCCGGGCTCTGCACCAACTTCTCTAAATATTTGGCCACTCCTATCCGATGCTCTCCGCAGCTCTCCGAGGCCATTGGCGAGGCCCTTGCCTGCCCCATCACCAGCTTCCCCATCCAGTACCTCGGCCTCCCGCTATCCACCCGGAGAGTACCCACATCCTGCCTCCTGCCTCTTGTCGAGAGAATGATCAAAAAGCTGGCCACATTGGCGATGCCCGTCCACATCCTGTTGGCGATGTCCATCAACTCCTCCATTCTAAAGAAGATCACTCTCGTCATCCGAGAGTTTCTTTGGCACGACCGGAAGGATGCCAAGGCCGGCCACTGCCTTGTCAGTTGGGCCAAGGTCTGGCGCCCGATCGACCTGGGAGGCCTTGGGATCCGGGATCTTGCGCGCAATGGCGTGGCCCTGCGTTCACGGTGGCTATGGCTTCAAGCCACTGATCCTTCCCGGCCTTGGAGGCACCTCCAGCTTCCGCGCGACCCCGAGGTGATGGCGTTCTTCGCGGCTTCTACGACTTGGGCCGTCGGGGACGGGCACACATGCCGTTTTTGGACTGACAGGTGGTTTCAGGGCCGCTCCATCCCCGAGATTGCCCCTGCGCTCGCGGCCCTCGTTCCTCGGCGCCGCCGCCGGACGCGGACTGTGTGCGAGGGGTTGACCGACCCCGCCTGGATCCGCGATATTCAGGGTGCGCTTGGAGTCTCTGCCACGGTGGAGTATGTTGATCTCTGGCGCGTGCTCCGGGATATCAACCTCTCCCCTCTCCAGCAGGACAAAATCAGCTGGCGCTGGACGGTGAGCGGTTCCTACTCTGCAGCTTCTGGCTACAGGGCACTCTTCCTCGGCTCTACCACTACCCCCAACTGGAGGGCGATCTGGAAGTGTTGGGCACCCTTGGGTGTCAAATTCTTCTTATGGCTCGCTTGCCAAGATTGCTGCTGGACCGCGGAAAGACTAGCTCGCCACGGCCTCCCCCACGCCCCCTGTGCAAGTTGTGCGCCCAAGAGCCGGAAACGCTGCACCACCTTCTCGTCGGGTGTGTTTTCTCTCGAATTACTTGGCACGAGATACTCTCCTGGACGCGAGCCACGGCCCCGGTCCCGGACGGATCGCTGGACTACTTCGCCTGGCTCGTCGTGGCCGCCGAAGCGACTCCGCCACAGCTTCGCAAGGGTCTCCTTTCCTTGGCATCCCTCGTCACCTGGTCCCTACGGAGGCATCGAAACGCTGGCATCTTCGATGGGATCCAACCCTCCAACACCCACTTGATCGCCGGCATCAAGGAGGAAGCGCGCCTTTGGGCAACGGCCGGCGCGAAAGGACTAAGCGAGATATTACCTGTAAGCTAGCTTGTACTTGGGGCTGAGCATCCCCGTTCTCTTCTGCTCAACTGCGCTCTCAACTACACCTCTTTGTGTACGTAGTCTGAGAGTTTTTTTTTGGTAAAACGTGCCTCATTTATATCATAAGAATCATAGTACAAGCCACGTACATACCGACCTGACAAAACTGAAATGACGGCACAATGCTAGCCTTTGCACATAGGAACACCAACCAAGAAGTAAAATTACAAACAAGACTGAAGAATACTCTGAGCTTGACACCAACGCCCGTCACCTGCCTCTGTAGTCTGAGAGTTGCCCCCTTGTACTTCTACCCCCTATCAATGCAATGATACGCAATCTAGCGTATTCGCGAAAAAAACATGAATTATATTTTACAAAAGATATATCTTTAGATTTGTTGTTAAATGAAGTTTATAATAACCATATATATAATTTTTATGGCATATTATACATATTTTATTAGTCAAATCAAAGGCTAACCTGTGGCCGACTTGTAAACCCAACCATAGGGAGTGGTTAACTTAAGTGAACCACAATCTGCAGATGTAGAACTCAAAACCGCAATGGCCAAGGTAGTTTTTGCTGGAATTTAGTCTATTCTGGGTCAGCCCAGTAGCATTTTCAGAATTCCTAATAAATCCTAGAGGCCCACTCAACCCATTCATGCAAGGCAAGAGGTGGGACTAAAGTTTAGCCCCACATTGCTAGTTTGGTGGGAGTTGGACCTCCTTATAAGGAAGGATATTTCCCCATATGTATGAGCATGAGAACAAGAGAGACATTCACGCGCGCTCCTCCTCCTCCGCCGCCCACCCCAGCGCGACGCGGGTTGCGGGAATGAGCCAAGTCATTGTCTAAATTTTTGCTGTCCGGCTTGCGGCGTGCACCGCAGGTCGGGACAGTAGGCCTCTGAAACCCCGCCACTTCGAGTCCTGTACAGGAGAAGGGAAACGATGACTTCTTCCCCGACGTTGACAACCTCTTCGACGACATGGCCGGCGAGGACGTCGACCCCAAAACCAATGCTTCTGCTGTGGCTCCGTACGTCTTCTTGTTCTTTCTGTTTGAGATCTTGCCACCTTTTCTTGTTCTAGCTTCTGTTCTAGATATGTTATGTTCATATTCACTACTTCAGATGCCATTTGCATACTCTCTGTTGAATTGCATGACTTGTCTTATCTCTGTTATGATAGTCATGTTTTATCTACTATTTTTGTCAATTAAATCATATGGTAAATTGCTCATATTTCCAACAGTTTTAGCATTGAAGGTCCTCCCATCATGTTCCTTAAATATATTTTAGACAATGTACACCGCGGCAGTGCACTCATACCCATTGCTCCCCTTCTCCCTTAACAACCTAGTATTCTTCCACACTCATCAATTGACACCATAGTGAGAGCAGTCGTGTAAGAAACACTCGCTTGATGCCAAATCTCCTTCACAAACGGGCTTTCCATGAGAATGTGCATGGCAGATTCAATGGTCCGATCGCAGCTAGAGCCAACATCTAGATGGTTCCAATCTCTTCTCATTCTATGAGCAGTTCATAGTGGATTAGTGTCCAAACGAAAAACTTAAGTTTCATCTCTTCCTTTATGCTCCAAACTTTCTCCATGTGTGGCTAGGAGAAGGCCAAAAATCTCTTGAAAAGGCTCCCAATGAAACCATGAGGCCAAGGCACTTTCTCATCATGAATATCGAACACCACCTGCTTTTCGCTCCTACTGATTTCGATTGCACATTTAATGAAAATTGGTGTGTGCTCGCCTTTTGCCTGCTTCTGCTTCATCTGCAGATCGGATTCCTTCCTCAAAGTTCTTACTTATAGGCTTCTCATTGAAAAGGGGCACCAGAAGTTCAAACATCAGACACATATGGCCTCGGGGTAGGAGAAAAGGAATCAATCACTGTTGGCACTCTAGAATTGCGTATATTGGGATGCGCCTTCGAACTATTGATACTTTAGATAGGTTGAGGAGAAAACTAAAGAGAAAGATGGAATGCTTCGGGGAGTTTAAATAAGCATAGTTCCGGAGATTCCCAAATATGTCCTTCTTGCATTAATTGGATTGAAAATTGACGTGATTAGCTGCTCGTCCCAAGTACCCGAAGCAGGGTCAATCAATGACTTTCCTTGTCTCCATTCTGATTGATTCGCTTCGTCGCGCAAGGCTGTTCCAATCAAGGCAAGAGCCAGAAGTAGACCGACTTGTAGATCGGGTAGCAATAGGCTATGACATAGCTCTCTTTACCAAGAACATAGGGCGTAAGATCAAGCGGTTCTTCCACCGAAAGCCACCAAGCAAACCTTTAATAAGCATCTCTAGCGCAGTCACTTCTCCGATCTCCTCCTTCTTGAAGTGCTCGTGCAAATAATGCAAGCTAACAACCAAGTGTTGCTAATAATCCCAATTCAGCGCCATCCTCCCTTCCATAGGCCTACCCAGCAGCTCGCTGAAATGTTGTAGGAGGATCTGCTCCTTTTGTTCATGCGCTGACTTCTCCTTCTGGCCCCACTAAATGAAGATATGATTTTTCCTTCTGCTGTCATTGGTTCTATGATTGAATAACTTGTGTTAGGATCTCCCTAACCAACCCATCTTATTCTCGATCGTTGTTTCCAATGGATATGCTCCAGAGCAGCTAACCCCAAAAGTTTAGCCTTTAATTTTCTCCTCAACTTCCACTAGTCCCCTCATAGTTCCCTTTACTCCATAGCCAAATCCAAGTTGAATACAACCTCATTTGTAATATTAAGAGCAAACTTGGCCTTTGCTTTGATTTTCTTATTGATGAGTGTTATTTTTACGCTCATCAAAACTAAGTTTAAACCGAGTTATTTCATAAATTCAAATGATACAGATGCCTATGCCAAATTTAGGACTTAAACTTAGAGCATCTATAGCCGGGCGCCTCAAACCCGCCTCGTACGCCCGGGCGAGCCGCCCGGTCACTGTCCGGTCGCAAAATTTTGACCCAGACGGGCGCCTCAAAGGGGCCTCAAACGCCCTGGCTGACCGACACTCCTCATATCCAGCCCAAATATGAGGCGGATATGGGGGCCCCTGGGCGCGCCCGCCACGTCGGACCCAACAGCCCGACCCCACCGCAAATTGCACCAAATCCACCCTCAAGACCTGCCGGATCCATTTGCTATCTCCTCTCTTCTTCCTCCTCCGCGTCGTCAGTCTCGCAACTCCATCGCCGCGCGCGCTCCGCAGACGTTCCTAGCCCCTGCGCCGCCAGCTCCAGCAGAGTAGTCCTCTCTCCCGTCCTCGCCGCGGGGGATGCCGTCGCCGGCCCGAACGCCACCGCGGTACGTCCAATAACTCTCTGGCTCCGCCTTGCGTTTGATGTGTTCGACATATTGTCTGACCGGATTTTTTGTGATTTTTTTAGGGAAAACTATCGATTCCGATGCTTCGTCAGACAAGGAGTATGGACCGATGGAGGTTGATCAAATGATTCAAGATGAGTTCTTTGATTTCTCGAATTCGGGCGAAGAAGTGGACATAATTATGCTCATGAGCATGCAAGAGGAAATGGACCGGCAAGTGGAGCATATTCTCAACTTCAAGGACTCAATCAAAGGGAGAAGAGTGATCAACCGGGATAGGGTGTCCGGAGCAAAGCTACTGCATAGGGATTACTTTGCTCCCAATCATACTTTCCCGGATGATCCATGGTTTCGTCGCTGTTTTTGCATGCGGAAACCATTGTTTTTTGCATTGTGAAGGGAGTGGAGGCACACGACGACTACTTCAAGCTCACAAGGGATTGCTGCGGACAACTCTCTTTCTCTGCCAAGCAGAAGTGCACGGCTACTCTAAGGATGCTTGCACTTGGTACTGCTGCAGATGCATTGGTGAGATGGTCAGGATGGGGGAGATCACGTGCTTGAAGACTACTGCCAAGTTTGCCCGCGTCGTGGTGGAGGTGTTTGTACCTGAGTATCTCAGAGAACCAAATGCGCAGGACACGGAGAAGTTGTTGGCTATTGGAGAGACAAGGGGGTTTCCAGGAATGCTCGGATCAATTGATTGCATGCATTGGCAATGGAATAACTGCGCCAAAGGTTTGCGGGAAATGTATCAATGTCACACCAGAGAGGCCACCATCATACTAGAAGCGGTGGCATCACATGACTTATGAATTTGACATGCTTTCTTTGAAATGTCGGGTTCTCATAACGACATCAACGTGCTTCAACGATCTCCGGTGTTCAGGAGGCTTTGCAATGGGGAATCACCGCCATGCAACTACACTGTCAACGGCCGAGACTACAACATGGGATACTATCTTGCCGATGGTATCTATCCTCAGTGGACGGCGTTTGTGAAGACCATATTGGAACCGCATCACAATAAACAGAGCCACTTTGCAACAATGTAGGAAGCGGCTAGGAAGGATGTGGAGAGGGCATTTGTTGTGCTTCAAGCTTGTTGGGGAATTGTGCGGAGCGCTGCAATGATGTGGGAATCAGAAACTTTGTGGCAGCTGATGACATGTTGTGTTATTCTGCACAATATGATTGTCGAGGATGAGGGTGATGATGTAGCCCAAACCCATGATTTTGAAGCACCTGGAGAACAAGTTGAAATCCCGGAAGATCAAGATGCGGCTCGTCTTATGAATTTCCTGCAGATGCATCAGAATCTTCGAGATCATCAGGTGCACACGCAGCTACTCAATGATATTGTGGAGCATATGTGAACTCACAATGGCAACCAAGGAGCTAATGCTTGAGTTGTGCACTTAAAATAAATTTTATGTAAACGCTATCTATGCTCCGTACCAATATTTGTTATTTACGTGGGACAATCTCTTTTATGATCGACGTGTATGGTTTTGCATAAGTTTGAGAGTTTGGATTTAAGATATATGGATGCCGGGAGAGAAATGTGATGGTCCGTCCGGATGCGCCCGCGGACATATAGGGGTTCAGATTTGCCAGGTCTGGAAGTTTGTGGATTGGGTGATCTTGGTTTTGCAGGGCTGCCCTACACATATGATAATAAACGTGCTGGACGTGCAAACGTCAAGGTCCGCCTTGATCGGGCGGTTGCAACCAATGCTTGGCGGGATTTGTTTGAATATGCTAAGGTGGACCACCTGGTGGCACCTAGCTCGGATCATCTTCCTATCCTGATCCGGTGCTCGCGAGAGGAACCGATGCAAGCTGCTGGCAGGAGGTTTCGGCAATATGAAGTCATGTGGGAAAGGGAGCCATCGCTCCCGGAGGTAATTATGAAAACTTGGACAGACCTGGGTTCTATGCTTAATCTTGGTGATATTTCCTCTGGTTTGGGTAATTTGATGAAGAAGCTGCAGGATTGGAACCGGAGAAAATTCGGTAATGTCATTAAGGAGATTAACAAGTCTCGATCACGGCTCGAGGAGCTTCTGTCCATGAATGCAGATAGGAAGGAAATACGGGAGGCGACAGATAGCCTCAACGAGCTCCTGTACCGCGAAGAGATGATGTGGATGCAACGATCGCGGGTGGCGTGGTTGAAGGAAGGGGACCGTAATACCAAATTCTTCCACAGGAAGGCCAAATGGTGTGCTAGAAAGAACCGCATAAAGAAGCTACTTGATGCTACAGGAATCGCCCATAGTGATCATGGAACTATGGCGGCGATGGTCTCAGATTATTTCTCTGCGCTATTTACTGCGGACGAGACCATTTGTCCGGACCCGGTTATTGATTTAATCAACACTCGTGTTACTGACCGCATGAATGTTGGGTTGTGCACAGATTTTTCCGACAAGGAGATCGCTGATGCCTTGTTCCAGATTGGCCCCTTGAAGGCCCCGGGACCGGATGGATTTCCTGCTCGTTTCTTTCAAAGGAACTGGGAAGTGATGAGGGAGCAAGTCATTGCTGGCGTGAAGGAGTTCTTTCGAATGGGCATAATGCCGGAGGGGGTGAATGACACGGCCATAGTACTCATTCCCAAGGTGGACAGCCCGGAAAGAGTGTCTGAGTTCAGGCCCATCAGCTTGTGTAATGTCATCTACAAGGTGGTGGCTAAATGTCTGGTAAATCGCCTCCGCCCTATTCTTGATGAGATTATTTCACCGGAGCAGAGTGCCTTTGTACCTGGACGCCTCATAACAGACAACGCTTTAATTGCTTTTGAGTGCTTTCACTACATACAGCAAGAGAAGGACCCTGAAAAAAGTTTTTGCGCTTATAAACTGGATTTGTCTAAAGCATATGACAGGGTGGACTGGATCTTCTTGGAGCGAATGATGCAAAAGATGGGTTTCGCTCACCGATGGGTGAACTGGATTATGTCATGCGTCACCTTGGTGAGATACACTGTAAAATTCAATGGTACCCTCTTGGATTCGTTTGCACCGTCCCGTGGGCTATGGCAAGGCGATCCTCTATCCCCGTTCCTATTTTTATTGGTGGCTGATGGTCTATCTGCTTTGTTGAAGAAAGGGGAAGAAAATGGAGACTTTACCCCGCTAAAGGTGTGCCGCAGAGCTCCTGGCATGTCCCATCTACTTTTTGCAGATGACATTCTACTCTTTTTCAAAGCTGAAGAGGAGCAAGCAAGGAATGTGAAGCAGGTCCTGCATGCTTATGAGAGGGCCACGGGCCAGAGTATTAATCCGGCAAAATGCAGCGCCTTATTTGGTGATGCGTGTCCAAGTGAAGAGCAACAGAAAGTACGTGCAGTTCTTAATATTGTGACAGATCTGTTTGAGGACAAATACTTGGGGTTACCTACACCGGAGGGCCGCATGTCTCGTGGGAAGTTTCAAAACTTGCAGTCCAGATTGTTGAAGAGAATCATAGCATGGGGAGATACGTTATCCTTGGCTGGAAAGGAGACGATGATCAAAGCGATTGCGCAGGCTATACCTACGTATGTAACGGGGGTGTTTAAGCTACCAATGTCTGTATGTGATGACCTCAACCGCATGGTCCGGAACTTCTGGTGGGGCGCATCGGAAGGGAAGAGGAAGACACATTGGCTGGCATGGCCAAAGATCTTGGCGCACAAAACTCAGGGCGGGCTGGGTTTCCGCGATTTTCGCGCCTTCAACCAGGCCCTCCTTGCCCGGCAGGCGTGGCGCTTACTAATTAATCCTCACAGCTTATGTGCGCAGGTGCTCAAGGCGAGGTATTACCCCGAGGGCCGCCTCGAGGATACAGTCTTCTCCGGCAACGCCTCCCCTACGTGGCAGGCCATTCAATATGGCCTCGAGCTTCTCAAGAAGGGCCTTGTCTGGCGTGTAGGGGATGGCCGAAACATCCGGATTTGGCGAGATCGTTGGATCCCCCGCGAGCCTTCACGCCAACTTATTACCCAACAGGGTACCTGCCGACTACGACGAGTGGCCGAGCTCCTGCACGAGGACGGGGCATGGCGTCTTGACCTGCTCCATCGCTACTTCCACCCGGCAGACGTGGAGGTGATCTCCAGCATACGTACTTCGACCCGCGTTACCGACGACATCATCGCATGGGCTCCGGAGAAGAACGGTATCTTCACCGTTCGATCCGCTTACCGGTTCGCCATGGACGAGCGCGAAAGTCCACTGGCCACCGCCACGAGCAGGGCACCGGATGGTCATCGCGCCATCTGGAAGATCATATGGGGGTGCCCTGCTCCTCCTAAGGTACGCGTGTTTGCTTGGAGGATCGTTACGAACTCGCTTGCTACTTGGGCAAATAAGCTCTCTCGTCATCTTGAGGTTTCTGATCTATGCCCCTTGTGTGGACTGGAACGGGAGGATATGTTCCACGCTTTTTGCAGGTGCCCCTTGGCAAAGGAGCTGTGGCACACCATGGCCATGGATTGGTGTATCCCCAAGGTGGAGGACATCATGAACACTGGTCCGGAATGGCTCTTCACCCTGCTGGACCCCCTTGACGAGGCAACGAGGATGATCGTGCTTATGATCATGTGGAGAACCTGGCATGTCCGGAATGAGATCACGCATGACAAGAAGCCGCCCCCTGCTGAAGCCTCACGACGGTTCTTGCATGGGTATATTACTTCGCTGCTCTGTATCCAACAATTCCCAAATGCTGATATGGTCAAGGGGAAGATGACGGTCTCCTTGCCACCGTTTGTCACTCGTCCTCCTAAGGTGGCTAAGGAGGAGAGATCATGGACCGCGCCAGCGTCGGGCTGCACTAAGCTGAATACCGACGGAAGTTTTGTTGCGGCGACGGGAGCGGCAGGAGGAGGGATGATTTTGCGCGATGGTCGAGGAGAAATCATCTATACTGCATGTAGAGAGTTGCGCACATGCGATAATGCCCTGGGAGCGGAGCTTGCGGCATGCAAGGAGGGCCTTGAGTTGGCTCTGCATAGGACCGGTTTGCCTATCACGGTCGAGCTTGATTGCGCGGAGGCTGTGGCGATGATCACAGCAAATGTGGAGGATCGTTCGGTGTACCGCACCCTCATTCAGGAGATTAGAGATATAGCGGCTGCCGCTGGAAGGGAGATCTCATTTACTCTTTGTTGTCGTTC
The DNA here is from genome assembly GCA_011799875.1 of Thinopyrum elongatum. Classification (NCBI taxonomy): domain Eukaryota; kingdom Viridiplantae; phylum Streptophyta; class Magnoliopsida; order Poales; family Poaceae; genus Thinopyrum; species Thinopyrum elongatum. The sequence goes on from CM022298.1 coordinate 556,178,147, forward strand.
AGAAAATAAATGTAGTCATGAACTTGCCTCTTACGGGCGAAGGACCCCCCGGACCGCTGTGTGGTTCCACTCGGGGATTGAGTCTGTTGTACGTCTGGCCTCCGCTGAGAGGCCACCTTGAGTAATGAGAAATCCCTTTTCACCCGCAAAAAAAAAAGATTTGCCAGGTCCGATTGTAGATGCTCTTTGGTGACAAATCTAAAAAAAAACTAATCGGCTGAGTTATGCTCATTTCGTACATGAGACAACTCAATGATTTTGGTGTCTAAACTCGTATGCATGTGCCATGTTCTAAACTCGTATGCATGTGGCATGGGGCATGTTCGGCCAAGAATGTAACTGCGTCGACGTTTAGAAGTGGATAGGGCAGGCGTGGCAGGCTGACTCGGATCCGCACTTATGGGCCCACGGAAAATGTTTCGTATTGCTCGGCTCCACTTGCCCGGGACCCAGAGGTTAAGGCCGGTCCGCTCCTTCCTGATTAGATACCGAAACGTGGGCCCCTAGCGGTTAATCATTGTCTCACAAAACCCTACTGGATTGAGATGTCTGTCCGAAAAGATTCATGTGGTAAAATAACATCATATATAGTGACAAATGCAGGGTAGTGCAAGAGTACATGGTGTTCAGTTCAACCCATAGAGTTGAGCCCCGTAATACACGCTCTGCAAACAAATAGTATAAACGTTTTAAATAATAATCAAATAAAGATAAGAACTCCACCCATGGTGTCCGTGGGCACAGGATCGACGCTGCATGGGCGCCCCGGAGGCTGCCGACAAAAAGGATGGCGACTGACAGCTGCTCAAAAGCTCGGCATAAAGGGATAGTACTGTTGGCAGACCATTCATCATGCAGATGATATATAATCGCTCGTATTTCGTAGCGTCCGAAACACGCCAGACTGCAGGGAGTCTATCCGGTGGAAATCTCTGTACCTAATGCGAACTCTGGACGCCAAACATTTGGACGGCAGCCGGTGCAGGGATGTGCATGGCCGCAGTCCCTCAACGCATGCCATGCGCACGCGTCGCGGCAATGCGCTTCGATCCTTATCGGCTTCTCCAGTTGTACTAGAGAATAATGCTTGTTGTCTCGTGCTCTTTATTGCGGCCGGTAGAGAACAAACTTCATTCTTCATTCTTCATGGTGGCCATTTGTTGCCACCATGCATGATTGAACGCTGCCATTTGTTGCCACCATGCATGATTGAACGCATGGGATTCGTTTGACCTAGCCACGATGTTGCTGCTACTGGTGATATGGTTGTGAGCGGTCCAGCTGAATATTTTAGGGATCTCAGTCCGGCGCAATCATGGATCAGAGACGTACGTACATATCCCTTTCCAGCTTATCATGTTCGAGTATTCCTTTGGGTGGTTTGGCCCCTTGCGGCTGCCAACGTCCAGATTAGTGGTACGTACGTGCGTGCTCCGGTTGAACACGTAATGCATGCAGTCGATCGATATATTTATTGTAAGCAGACATGGCAACGTTTCGTCGTCTCTCATCCTCATCTGGTCTCTAAGTTGCTGTCGATAATGGTCCACGGCCAACCAAACTATGGTGCTAATTTCTCTCGTCATTCACCCCCTCTCAAACCAACAATGATAGTGTCTAGTGTGTTGTCCACTGTAAATGGGCTGATTTTGTGGGGTAGGGCTGGGGTATTAGGAATTGTTTGGTTGTAACTTAGCGAAAAATCATGTATAGAAGTTTTAGAATTTGTGAAAAATATTTGAAGAAAAAGAAGATTTTGTTTTTTGTTTTTTTAGATTGGGGCATACGATTACCTCATCTCTTATTTTTTTGATAAAGAAAAAAAATCACCTCATCTATTCATATATAGTTTTAGAAGTGTTTCAACTACAATAAGGTGAAGGGATTCCTGATAGAAAGCCCGATCTTATCCCCTCCCGCGCCGCCCCCGCGAGGCGGCGGGGAGTGTCCCCTCGATCTCCGCCACAAGGCCCCGTCCTCCTTCCGCCTCGGGCTAAGCCCAACCGGCACCGGCGCCGACGGGGTGTTCTCCTTCCTCTTGCGCAAAGGGACGGCGCGGGCCGGTCCCCTCGGGCCTGAGCGCGGTGCTGGCTAGGGGTTCCGCGGCGTGGCGGCTCACCGGCGTGGCCTCGACGGGCTGGTGTGGCGGTGGCGTGTTGGGCTTCGTAGAGGGTGGAGCACGCCTGGGCTGCAGTGGCCAGATCTGGCCGGCAGGCGGCGCGGGCTGGTGGCTGTTGTGCCGCTTGCCGGCAGTGGTCGCCAACGGTGGAGGTGATTCCCTGCTCCTCGTGTGGCTGCTCTTGGTCACGACAGGGCGGGGCGGCGGGGCAAGCTTGTGGTGGCTGCGGCGGTGTGGCGGCCGGGGTTTAGCAGGCGGTGCAGGGGTGGTGTGAAGGAAATATGCCCTAGAGGCAATAATAAAGTTGTTATTTTATATTTCCTTATTCATGATAAATGTTTATTATTCATGCTAGAATTGTATTGACTAGAAACTTAAATACATGTGTGGATACATAAACAAATACCGTGTCCCTAGTAAGCCTCTACTAGACTAGCTCGTTGATCAAAAGATGGTTAAGGTTTCCTAACCATAGACATGAGTTGTCATTTGATAACGGGATCACATCATTAGGAGAATGATGTGATGGACAAGACCCATCCGTTAGCTTAGCATACGATCGTTCAGTTTATTGCTATTGCTTTCTTAATGTCAAATACATATTCCTTCGACTATGAGATCATGCAACTCCCGGATACCGAAGGAATGCCTTGTGTGCTATCAAACGTCACAACGTAACTGGGTGATCATAAAGATGCTCTATAGGTATCTCCGAACATGTCTGTTGAGTTGGCATGGATCGAGATTAGGATTTGTCACTCCGTGTATCGGAGAGGTATCTCTGGGCCCTCTCGGTAATACACATCATGAGAAGCCTTGCAAGCAAAGTGACTAAGGAGTTAGTTACGAGATGATGTATTACGGAACAAGTAAAGAGACTTGCCGGTAACGAGATTGAACTAGGTATGAAGATACCGACGATCGAATCTCGGGCAAGTAACATACCGACAGACAAAGGGAATTACGTATGTTGTCATAAGGTTCGACCGATAAAGATCTTCGTAGAATATGTAGGAACCAATATGGGCATCCAGGTTTCGCTATTGGTTATTGACTGGAGAGGTGTCTCGGTCATGTCTACATAGTTCTCGAACCCGTAGGGTCCGCACGCTTAACGTTCGTTGACGATATAGTGTTATATGAATTATATGGTGACCGAATGTTGTTTGGAGTCCCGAATGAGATCACGGACATGACGAGAAGCTCCGGAATGGTTCGGAGGTAAAGATTGATATATAGGACGATGATATTCGGACACCGGAAGAGTTTCGAAGTGCACCGGGTAGTCATCGGATCGCCGGAAGGGGTTCCGGACACCCCCGGGAGGTCTATGGGCCTAATGGGCCAAGGGAAGAGACACACCAGCCCCCAAGAGGGCTGGCGCGCCCCTCTCCTTGGCCGCCGGCCCTAGGGAAGGAAAGGAGGAGGGCTAGCCCCTCCTGCCTTCCCCTCCTCATGGGAGAAAGGAGGGGGGGGGGGGGCGCCACCCTCCCCTACCTTTCCCCGCGCGCCTAAAAAGGCAAGGGGGGCGCGGCTAGGGGCAGGGGCCCAAGTGGGATTCGGCCCCACTTGGGGTGCCTCCTGGCTGCCTCCTCCCTCCCCCACCTATATATATGTGGGAGGGGGGTGCCACACAAGGCCACGACAATCTCTTAGCCGTGTGCGGCGCCCTCTCCACAGTTTCGTCCCTCGGTCATATTTTTGCAGTGCTTAGGCGAAGCCTTGCTGAGATAGCTTCACCATCACTGTCACCACGCCGTCGTGCTTCCGGAACTCATCCACTACTTCGCCGTCTTGCTGGATCAAGAAGGCGAGGACGTCACCGAGCTGAACGCGAAGGTGTCGTACGTTCGGTACTCGATCGGTTGGATCGCGAAGAAGTTCGACTACATCAACCGCGTTACTAAACGCTTTCGCTTACGGTCTACGAGGGTACGTAGACACACTCTCCCCCTCGTTGCTATGCACCTCCATGGATAGATCTTGCGTGTGCGTAGAATTTTTTTTGTTTTCCATGCAACGTTTCCCAACAGTGGCATCCGAGCCAGGTCTATGCGTAGATGATATGCACGAGTAGAACACAAAGAGTTGTGGGCGGTAATAGTCATACTGCTTACCACCAACGTCTTATTTTGATTCGGCGGTATTGTGGGATGAAGCGGCCCGGACCAACCTTACATGTCCACGCACATGAGACCGGTTCCACCGACTGACATGCAACTTGTTTTGCATAAAGGTGGCTGACGGGTGTCCGTTTCTCCTACTTTAGTTGAATAGAATTTGACTACGGCCGGTCCTTGAAGAAGGTTAAAACAACAAACTTGATAAATCACCGTTGTGATTTTTGCGTAGTTAAGAACGGTTCTTGCTAGAAGCCCGTAGCAGCCACGCAAAGCTTACAACAATAAAGTAGAGGACGTCTAACTTGTTTTTGCAGGGCATGTTGTGATGTGATATGGTCAAGATATGATATGATATATGTTGATGTATGAGATGATCATGTTTTGTAATATCGACAACCGGCAGGAGCCTTAGGGTTGTCTCTTGATTATTGTATGAAATGCAAACGTCATGTAATTGCTTTACTTTATCGTTATGCGTTAGCAATAGTTGTAGAAGCAATAGTTGGTGAGACGACCCCGACGCAACGATGGAGATCAAGGTGTCGAGCCGGTGACGATGGAGATCATGACGATGCTTTGGAGATGGAGATCAAAAGCACAAGATGATGATGGCCATATCATGTCACATATTTTGATTGCATGTGATGTTTATCCTTTATGCATCTTATTTTGCTTCGAACGGCGGTAGCATTATAAGATGATCCCTTCACTAAATTTCAAGATAAAAGTGTTCTCCCCGAGTATGCATCGTTGCAAAGTTCGTCGTTTCGAAGCACCTCGTGATGATCGGGTGTGATAGACTCTACGTTCACATACAACGGGTGTAAGACAGTTTTGCACATGTAGAATATTTGGGTTAAACTTGACGAGCCTAGCATGTATAGACATGGTCTCGGAACACTGGAGATCGAAAGGTCGAATGTGAGTCATATAGTAGATATGATCAACATAGAGATGTTCACCATTGATGACTACCCCATCTCACGTGATGATCGGACATGGGTTAGTTGATTTGGATCATGTATCACTTAGATAACTTGAGGGATGTTAATTTAAGTGGGAGTTCATTAGTAATTTGCTTAATTGAACTTAAATTTATCATGAACTTATTCTTAATAGTTTTTGCATATCTATGTTGTAGATCAATAGCTTGCAATATAGCTCCCCTATTTTTGATATGTTCCTAGAGAAAACTAAGTTGAAAGATGATAGTACACTACTAGGAAAATTCTTATACATAGAAGTTTACCAGTAGCGTTTGTTTGGGCCCCCACGCTACTGGTAATTACTAGTAGCGCTGGGTACAAAGCGCGCTACTGGTATGTCTTAGCAGAAGCGTTGGTTTCCCTTGGGCACGCTACTGGTAATTGTGCCACACCACACCACCAGATCAATAAATATTAGCAGCGTCGGTCGTCTACCCAGCGCTACTGTTAAATCAAGATCTGTAGCGCCTGTTCTCAAAAACGCGCTACTGTTATTTCTTCTATGTGTAAACTTTTACCAGTAGCGTGTTTTTCCTCCCTGCGCTATAGCTAGTAGAACTTACCAGTAGATATTTTGGCTGGCGATCATAGTTGTAGCGCGCATTGGTGGCTAGCGCTACTGCTATGGTCGCCAGCCAAAATACCTACCACCTTCCCCCCCTCTTCTTCCTCTCCCTTCCTTTCTCCCCCTCCTCTTGCACTTGCTTGTTCCTTTCAATGCTCCCCCTCGTCCCCCTTGATACGTCTCCAACGTATCCATAATTTATGAAGTATTCATGCCATGTTTACAACAATTTTATATGGTTTTGGTATGATTTGCATGGAACTAACCCGGACTGACGCTGTTTTCAGCAGAACTACCGTGGTGTTGTTTTTTGTGCAGAAATGAAAGTTCTCCAAATGAGCTGAAACTTTTTGATGATTTTTTTTGGAACAAAAGAGACCCCCGAAGCTTTGTGGAAGGACCAGAAGGTGAAGGAGTAGGGCACAAGACACCGGGGCGCGCCTGGGCCCTTGCCCGTGCCCCGGTGGGTTGTGCTCACCTCGAGGCCCATCTTAGCGTGAAACCAACGCCAAAAATTCCTATAAATAGAGAAACCATCAGGGGTAACCCTAGATCAGAAGTTCCGCCACCGCAGGTCTCTGTAGCCACGAAAAACCAATCTAGACCCCATTCCGGCACCCTGCCGGAGGGGAAATCATCACCGGTGGCCATCTTCATCATCCCGGCGGCCACCATGATGAGGAGGGAGTAGTCCACCCTCGGGGCTGAGGGTTTGTACCAGTAGCTATGTGTTTAATCTCTCTCTCTCGTGTTCTTGAGATGGCACGATCTTGATGTATCGCGGGCTTTGTTAATATAGTTGGATCATATGGTGTTTTCCCCTCTCTATCTTGTTGTGATGAATTGAGTTTTCCCTTTGAGATTTCGTTTTATCGGATTGAATACTTTTATGGATTTGAGAGCACTTGATCTATGTCTTGGCACTCAACTCGCGGATTCTCGAGGTGACATTGGGGTAATCTATGCATAGGGGTTGATGCACGTTTTCGTCCTTATTTCTCCGGTAGAAATCTTGGGACACTCTTTGAGGTTCTTTGTGTTGGATCGAGTATTATGAATCTGAAATTGTTTGATGCATATCGTATAATCATCTCACGGATACTCGCGGTGACATTGGAGTATCTAGGTGACATTAGAGTTGGTTAATGTGTATCATATGGTGTTATTTTAGTACGAACTCTTGGTTAGATCGATCGGAAAGAATAGCTTGATGTTATTTTAGTACGAACTCTAGGATAGATTGATCGGAAAGAATAGCTTTGAGGTGGTTTCGTACCCTACAAACAATTTCTTCTTATGTTCTCCGCTAGATAAGAACTTTGGAGTGATTCTTCATCACACGTTGAGGGATGGTTATATGATCCAATTAGATTAGCATTGTTGAGAGATTGCACTAGCGAAAGTACGGACCCTAGGCCTTGTTTTCAAGCATTGCAATACCGTTTGTGCTCCGTTTTATCACTTGCTACCTTGCTGTTTTTATTTATTCAGATTATAAAAATATATTTCTACCATCCATATTACACTTTTATCACCATCTCTTCGCCGAACTAGTGCACCTATACAATTTGCCATTGTATTGGGTGTGTTGGGGACACAAGAGATTTTTTATTATTTGGTTGCAGGGTTTTTTGAGAGAGACCATCTTCATCCTACGCCTCCCACGGATTGATAAACCTTAGGTCATCCACTTGAGGGAAAATTGCTACTGTCCTACAAAACTCTGCGCTTGGAGGCCCAACACGTGTCTACAAGAATAAAGCTGCGTAGTAGACATCACCCCTCTTCTTTGCCCCTCCACCACCCCCTCCATTAATGCCTCCCTCCTCCCTCTTTCTTTCTTTGCCCCTCCTCCCCCTCTTCTTTGCCACTCCAACCACCCCCTCCCTCCCCCTCTTCTTTGCCCCTCCACCACACCTCCATTAATGCCCTCCCTCTCCTCCCTCTCTCTCCCTAGCTCTCTCTCTCTCTCCCTAGCTAGTTAGAGCTATATGTAGAGATCTACTAGCTAATTAAGAAGGTGCTCGATATCCCTCTCGACACATAGGTGAGCAAAAAAAGTGTGTGTGCGATAGGACCGAAACTATATATGCACGATATGAGAATATACCGAATTGTGTGTGGCATGTGAGTTGCCTATATTGTGCATTTGTTGAAATGTGGGTGACATGAGTTGCCTATGTTTTGCCGAAATGTCGATTCAATTCCGTTTCGGCGAATTTCGTTCAAACTCAATATGTCCTATGTTTAGGGAAGGTCATGCCAAATTTTTATATGAATTTGATCCATGCATGCATACGTGGTTATAATATTTTGCTCCGTGCGCAGGTGATCATGAAGGTAAATGGAAGGATGGTGGAAAGATACTGGCAATCCGCGGTGGACGACATGTATGAAAAAAGACTGAAGGATGTTTTTATGTCCGTGTAAAAAATGCAAAGGAGGAGTCAGGCTCGACCCCTTTAAGGGTGGTAAATTCAAGGCGCACCTGCTCATGCATGGTTTCATGGATGGCCATACTCGGTGGATAAGTGAAGATGATGATGATAATGAGGACGTCGACGGGGCAGGAAATAACGACATGGGGCCAGACGAAGAGATGACTGATTATGGCCCGAAGAAGAAGACGGCCTCGGAAATGGCGATGGCGAAGAGGCAGTACAAGGTGGAGAAGACACGGACACGCCGTCGTCTTCGTCGCTACTAAGTTCAGCCATGCGGGACCCGCATGTTTGAGACCTGCTTCACAAGAAGACGACTAGCGACAGAGCTGCTTCTAGAGAGGAGGCCAAACTGGCGCAACTGGAGGTAGACTCGATGACTCCTTTGTATGATGGTTGCGATCCCGAGGTGACCCGCTTAAGTTTCACGCTAGAACTTCTAAAGACGAAGGCAAAAAACAAATGGACGGATGCAAGCCTAGATGAGCTTCTGAAGTATCTAAAGAAGGTTCTTCCCGCGGGAAGCCTGCGTCCTACTAGTGTCGAGGAGGCAAAGAAAATCGTGTGCCCTCTTGATCTGCCACACATTAGATATCACGCATGCATCAATGATTGCATCATATATCGGAACGAGCACGCGGAAAAAACCATCTGTCCAAAGTGCAATGCTTCATGATATAAGAAGGCCGGAAAGAAAGCTCCACAGAAAGTTGTATGGTACTTTCCGATCACTCCGCGTCTGCAGCGGTATTTCATAGATCCTAAGGAAACAAAGCTTATGCGCTGGCATGTGGATAGGGTGAAGCCAGATGACAGAGATGATCCGAAGCTAAGACACCTCGCAGATGCTAGCCAGTGGAGAGCATTAAACGCTGAATTTGAATTTTTCGCAAATGATGCAAGGAACATCGTGCTTGGCGCTAGTAGTGATGGCATGAATCCGTTTGGTAACCAAAGCACTAATCATAGCACATGGCCCGTGTTTGTATGGATGTATGATGCGGCTTGAACTACGTCGGTATTTCCCCAAAGAGGAAGGGATGATGCAGCACAGCTATGGTGGGTATTTCCCTCAGTGATGAAACCAAGGTTATCGAACCAGTAGGAGAACCAAGCAACACTATGTAAATGGTACCTGCACACAAAGAACAAATACTTGCAACCCGACGTGTTAAAGGGGTTGTCAATCCCTTTCGGGTAACGGTGCCAGAAATTGTCACATGGACAGGAGACTAAATGTGATAGATTGGATAAATAGATCTCAATAAAATGCGAATAAAATAAAGTGCAGCAAGGTATTTTTGGGTTTTTGGAAATATAGATCTGAAAATAAAAGATGCAAATAAATGAAAAGGCAAATAGCAATATAGATCTGAAAATATATGATGAGAAAAATAGACCCGGGGGCCGTAGATTTCACTAGTGGCTTCTCTCGAGAAAATAGCATACGGTGGGTAAACAAATTACTGTTGGGCAATTGATAGAACTTCAAATAATTATGACGATATCCAGGCAATGATCATTATATAGGCATCACATCCAAGATTAGTAGACCGACTCCTGCCTGCATCTACAACTATTACTCCACACATCGACCGCTATCCAGCATGCATCTAGTGTATTAAGTTCATGGAGAAACGGAGTAATGCAATAAGAACGATGACATGATGTAGACAAGATCTATTCATGTAGGAATAGACCCCATCTTATTATCCTTAATGGCAACGATACATACGTGGCATGTCCCCTTCTGTCACTGGGATTGAGCACCGTAAGATCGAACCCATCACAAAGCACCTCTTCCCATGGCAAGAAAAATCGATCTAGTCGGCCTAACTAAACCAAAGATTCAAAGAAGAAATACGAGGCTATAAGTAATCATGCATATAAGAGATCAAAGAGACTCAAATAATTTTCATGGATAAAAAGATAGATCTGATCATAAACTCAAAGTTCATCGGATCCCAACTAACACACCGCAAAAAGAGTTACATCAAATAGATCTCCAAGAGACCATTGTATTGAGAATCAAGAGAGAGAGAGAGAGAGAGAGAGAGAGAGAGAGAGGAAGCCATCTAGCTACTAAATACGGACCCGAAGGTCTACAATGAACTACTCACGCATCATCGGAGAGGCACCAATGAGGATGATGAACCCCTTCGTGATGGTGTCTAGATTGGATCTGTGGTTTCTGGAACTTGCGGCGGCTGGAATTGTGTTTCGTCGACTCCCCTAGGGTTTTTGGAATATTGGGGTATTTATAGAGCAAAGAGGCGGCGCGGGAGGCCACCGAGGTGGGCACAACCCACCAGGGCGCGCTTGGGCCCCAGGCGCGCCGAGGTGGGTTGTTCCCCCCTCGGGGCACCCCTCTGGTACTTCTTTGGTCCATCTTGTGTCTTCTGGTCCAGAAAAAATCACCAAAAATTTTCGCTGCGTTTGGACTCCGTTTGGTATTGATTTTTTGCGAAGTAAAAAAAAGCAAAAAATAGCAACTGGCACTGGGCACTATGTCAAAAGGTTAGTCCCAAAAAATGATATAAAATTGCTATAAAATGATTGTAAAACATCCAGGATTGATAATATAACAACATGGAACAATAAAAAATTATAGATACGTTGGACACGTATCAGCATCCCCAAGCTTAATTCATGCTCATCCTCAAGTAGGTAAATGATAAAAACAGAATTTTTGATGTGGAATGCTGCCTAACATGTTCATCACATATTCTTTTCTTTTGTAGCATGGACATTTGGACTTTTATATGATTCAAAGCAATAGTCTAGTTTTGACATGAAGATTTCAATACTCAAGCATATCAACAAGCAACCATGTCTTTTCAAAATATCAACACTAAAGCAAGTTATCCCAAGCCCATTATGCTCAATCATTGATCCATTCATGAAACACACTCGCATATTAGCTACACCCAATGCTCAAGTACGATCATAGTGCCCCTTAGTTGGTGCTTTATAAGAGAAGATGGAGACTCAAGTAAAAATAAAAATTGCATAAAGTAAATAGAAAGGCCCTTCGCAGAGGGAAGTAGGGATTTGTAGAGGTGCCAGAGCTCAAAGCGAAAAAGATAGAGATAAAACATTTTGGGTGGCATGCTTTTCCTGTCAACGAAAACGATCAAGTAGTTCCCAATACTTTCCATGCTAGATATATCATAGGCGGTTCCCAAACAGAAAATAAAGTTTATTCCTTTTTTCACCATACTTTCACATTCCACGGCTAACCGAATCCACGGGTGTCGTCCAAACCAACACTTTCTAAGGAATTTATTATTTGACAACATAAAGTAAATTCATTTTTCATTTCGGGACTGGGCATCCCTAATACCTTTGCCGTACTCTCGTGCAATGACAAGTGAATAAACACTCATCTTGAGAATAACACATCTAGCATGGAAAAATACCAGCCACCCCCTACTGTTTCATGAGCGGTACGAGCACAGAAAAAGGAAATTTATTTTGAAGATTAGAGATGGCACATACAAATTTGCTTAGAACGGCACTGGAATACCGCATATAGGTAGGTATAGTGGACTCATGTGGCAAAACTGGGTTTAAGGATTTTGGATGCACAAGTAGTAATCATACTTAGTACAAGTGAAGGCTAGCAAAAGATTGAGAAAATCCAACCAAGAAACAAAAAATCACATAAGCGAGCATTAGGCATAACTAACACCGAATAATACATCACAAGTAGGATGTAATTTCATTGCATAACTATTGACTTTCATGTTTGCATAGGGAATCATAAACCTTAACATCAATATTCTTACTAAGCCATAATTACTCATTAGCATGACTCACATATCATTATCAACATATTGCAAAACTATTACAAAGAATCAAGTTTATTTTGTCCAATGATCTTCATGAAAGTTTTTATTATATCCCTCTTGAATATCTATCACTTTGGGACTAGTTTAATATGTTGCTTTTGATAGCTCAACCAAATCTAAGTGAAGAACATGAGCATATAAATTTCCTCCTCTCAAAATAATATAAGTGAAGCATGAGAGAATTTCTTTAAAAATAGTAAAGCACACCGTGCTCAAAAAGATATAAGTGAAGCACTAGAGCAATTCCATAGCTCAAAAAATTTAAGTGAAGCAAATAGATCAATTCTAACAAATCATAGCATAATTTTGGCTCTCTCAAATAGGTGTGTTCAGCAAGGATACTTGACTTAAACTAACAAGCAAAACAAGCAAATACTCATATCATACAAGACGCTCCAAGCAAAACTCATGATGTGTGACGAATAAAAATATAGTTCCAAGTAAAATACCGATGGTCGTTAGAAGAAAGAGGGGATGCCACTCGGGGGCATCCCCAAGCTTAGTTGCTTGTTCTATTTGGATAATAGCTTGGGGTGCCATGGGCATCCCCAAGCTTAGGCTCTTCTTACTCCTTATTCCTTCATCCATCGTGATCTCACCCAAAACTTGAAAACTTCAATCACACAAAACTCAACAAAACCTTCGTGAGATCTGTTAGTATAACAAAGCAAATTGCTACTCTAAGTAATGTTGAAAACCCATTCATATTTTATTTTTGAATTATATCTACTGTATTCCAACTTTACTATGGCTCATACCCCCCAATACAAACCATAGATTCATCAAAATAAGCACACAACGCAAAGAAAACAGAATCTGTCAAAAATAGAACAGTCTGTAGCAATCTGAAAACTTTGAATACTTCTGTAAGTCCAACAATTATGGAAAAATAGGACAACGTGGGAATATTTTATATCAATCTTGTGTTGAAATTTCAGAATTTTTCGTCTCTTCTGTGAATTTCTAAAATTGTTTTACTGGATGCAAAAGTTTCTGTTTTCCAACAAGATCAAATCAACTATCACCCAACATGATCCCAAAGGCTTTGCTTGGCCCAAACACTAATTAAAACACAAAAACACAATCATAACAGTAGCATAATTTTGTAAACACTCAAGAACATAAAGAAAAATACAAAAATAAATTTTATTCATTGGGTTGCCTCCCAACAAGCGCTATCGTTTTATGCCCCTAGCTAGGCATAATGCTTAGATCTAAGTATTGTCATCTTTAATTCTAGATCCATAAGATGCCCTCATGATTGATTCATATGGTGGCTTAATTCTTGTTCTAGGGAAGCGTTCCATACCCTTTCTCAAAGGAAATTGAAATTTAATATTCCCTTCTTTCATATCAATCACGGCACCTATAGTGCGTAAGAACGGTCTACCAAGTATAATAGGACAAGACAGATTGCAATCAATATCAAGAACAATAAAATCTATGGGCACATAATTCCTATTTGCAAGAATAAGAACATCATTAATTCTTCCCATAGGCTTTTTAATAGTAGAATCCGCCAAGTGCAAATTTAAAGAACATTCTTCAATATCGGTAAGACCAAGCACATCACATAAAGATTTCGGAATTGTGGAAACACTAGCACCCAAATCACATAAAGCAAAACACTCATAATTTTTAATCTTGACTTTGATAGTAGGTTCCCATTCATCATGTAATTTTCTATGGATTGAAATCTCTAATTCCAACTTTTCTTCCAAAGCTTTCATCATAGCATCAACGATATGTTTAGTAAAAGCTTTATTTTGTTCATAGGCATGTGGTGAATTTATCATGGATTGCAACAAAGAAATATAATCAATCAAAGAACAATTATCATAATTAAAGTCTTTGTAATCCAAAAGAGTGGGCACATCACTAGTTAAAGTTTTGACCTCTCCAAACCCACTTTTATCAATTTTCTCCGCAAGATTTTCACCCACCGAATTATCGGGACGCCTTCTAACTAAAGTTGACTCTTCTTCAGTCCCTTTATCATTAATTTTAATTTTTCTAAATAAGGAATCAATAGAAGAAACACCAATCACTTTAAGATCTTCATCACTTTTATGAAAGCAATCACTAGAAAACGCTTTTTCTAAAAATTCTCTTTTAGCTCTAAGCATAGCGGTTCTTTTCTTAATTTCATCCATAGAAACATATAAAGCTTTAATTGATTCTTCAACCTTAGGCACAAAAAATTTCAACTTGAGATTTTCCACATCATGAGAAATTTTATCAATGCTTCTAGACATATCATCAATCTTATTCAACTTTTCTTCTATAGTATTGTTGAAAACTTTTTGAGCATTGACAAATTCTTTAATATTATTCTCAAGATCAGAGGTGTACCTATTATTATTATAAGAAGGATTACCATAATTATTAGAGGAATTACTAGGAAAAGGCCTAGGATTAAAATTACCTCTATAAGCATTGCTATTGAAATTGTTTCACGAGACAAAATTCACATCTATGGCATCACTATTTTGCTCAATCAAAGTGGACAAAGGCACATCATTAAGATCAATAGGAGCATTTTTATTAGCAACCAAATTCATAAGAGCATCAACTTTTTCACTCAAAATAGAAATTTCTTCAACCGAATTAACCTCTTTACTAGTAGGTGCTCTTTCGGTGTGCCATTGTGAATAATTTGCCATAATATTATCAAGCAATTTAGTAGCTTCACTCAAAGTAATTTCCATAAAAGTACCACCCGCGGCGGAATCTAAAAGATTTCTAGAAACAAAATTCAATCTCGCATAAATTTTTTGTATGATCATCCAAAGATTTAAACCATGAGTAGGGCAATTTCTTAGCATCAATTTCATTCTTTCCCAAGATTGCCCAACATGTTCATGCTCAAGTTGCTTAAAATTCATGATTTGTGTCCTAAGGGAAATAATTTTCACGGACGGAAAATACTTAGTAATAAAAGCATCCTTGCACTTATCCCAAGAATCGATACTATTGCGAGGCAAAGAAGAAAACCAAATTTTTGCACGATCTCGCAAAGAAAACGGGAATAATTTCAACTTCACAATATCATTGCCCACATATTTTTTCTTTTGCATATCGCATAATTCTATGAATGTGTTAAGATGGGACGCGGCATCCTCATTAGGAGTACCGAAAAATTGATCTTTCATAACGAGATTCAACAAAGCAGCATTAATATCACAAGACTCCGCACTAGTGGCGGGAGGAGCAATCGGAGTGCTAATAAAATCATTATTGTTGGTATTAGAGAAATCACATAACTTGGTGTTCTCTTGAGTCATCGTGACTACGCAAACAAGATTGCACTCAAAAACAGATCTGACGAGAAAAAGCGAACGAAAAAGAGGGCGAATAAAATGGCAATTTTTTGTGAAGTGGGGGAGATGAAAACGAGAGGCAAATGGCAAATAATGTAAATTGCAAGGAGATGAGATTTGTGATTACGAACCTGATTGATGTTGATGATGTCTCCCCGGCAACGGCGCCAGAAATTCCTTTTGATGCGGCTTGAACTACGTCGGTATTTCCCCAAAGAGGAAGGGATGATGCAACACAACTACGGTAGGTATTTCCCTCAGTGATGAAACCAAGGTTATCGAACCAGTAGGAGAACCAAGCAACACTATGTAAATGGTACCTGCACACAAAGAACAAATACTTGCAACCCGACGTGTTAAAGGGGTTGTCAATCCCTTTGGGGAAACGGTGCCAGAAATTGTCACGTGGACGGGAGACTAAATGTGATAGATTGGATAAATAGATCTCGATAAAACGTGAATAAAATAAAGTGCAACAAGGTATTTTTGGGTTTTTGGAAATATAGATCTGAAAATAAAAGATGCAAATAAATAAAAAGGCAAATAGCAATATAGATCTGAAAATATATGATGAGAAAAATAGACCCGGGGGCCGTAGATTTCACTAGTGGCTTCTCTCGAGAAAATATCATATGGTGGGTAAACAAATTACTGTTGGGCAATAGATAGAACTTCAAATAATTATGACGATATCTAGAAAATGATCATTATATAGGCATCACGTCCAAGATTAGTAGACCGACTCCTGCCTGCATCTACTACTATTACTCCACACATCGACCGCTATCCAGCATGCATCTAGTGTATTGAGTTCATGGAGAAATGGAGTAATGCAATAAGAACGATGACATGATGTAGACAAGATCTATTAATGTAGGAATAGACTCCATCTTGTTATCCTTAATGGCAAGAATACATACGTGTCATGTCCCCTTCTGTCACTGGGATTGAGCACCGTAAAATCAAACCCATCACAAAGCACCTCTTCCCATGGCGAGAAAAATCGATCTAGTCAGCCTAACTAAACCAAAGATTCGAAGAAGAAATACGAGGCTATAAGTAATCATGCATATAAGAGATCAAAGAGACTCAAATAACTTTCATGGATAAAAAGATAGATCTGATAATAAACTCAAAGTTCATCAGATCCCAACAAACACACCTAAAAAAGAGTTACATCAAATAGATCTCAAAGTGACCATTGTATTGAGAATCAAAAGAGAGAGAGGAAGCCATCTAGCTACTAACTACAGACCCGAAGGTCCACAATGAACTACTCACGCATTATCGGAGAGGCACCAATGAGGATGATGAACCCCTCCGTGATGGTGTCTAGATTGGATCTATGGTTTCTGGAATTTGCGGCAGCTGGAATTGTGTTTCGTCGACTCCCCTAGGGTTTTTGGAATATTGGGGTATTTATAGATCAAAGAGGTGGTGCGGGAGGCCACCGAGGTGGGCACAACTGAAGGAAATATGCCCTAGAGGCAATAATAAAGTTGTTATTTATATTTCCTTATATCATGATAAATGTTTATTATTCATGCTAGAATTGTATTAACCGGAAACTTGATACATGTGTGGATACATAGACAAAACACAGTGACCCTAGTAAGCCTCTACTAGAGTAGCTCGTTAATCAAAGATGGTTAAGTTTCCTAACCATAGACATGAGTTTTCATTTGATGAACGGGATCACATCATTAGGAGAATGATGTGATGGACAAGACCCATCCGTTAGCTTAGCATTATGATCGTTAAGTTTTATTGCTATTGCTTTCTTCATGACTTATACTTATTCCTTTGACTATGAGATTATGCAACTCCCGAATACCGGAGGAACACCTTGTGTGCTATCAAACGTCACAACGTAACTGGGTGATTATAAAGATGCTCTACAGGTGTCTTCGAAGGTGTTTGTTGGGTTGGCATAGATCGAGATTAGGATTTGTCACTCCGAGTATCGGAGAGGTATCTCTGGGCCCTCTCGGTAATGCACATCGTGATAAGCCTTGCAAGCAATGTGACTAATGAGTTAGTTACAGGATGATGCATTACGGAATGAGTAAAGAGACTTGCCGGTAACAAGATTGAACTAGGTATGAAGATACCGACGATCGAATCTCGGGCAAGCAACATACCGATGACAAAGGGAATGACGTATGTTGTCATTGCGGTTTGACCGATAAAGATCTTCATAGAATATGTAGGAACCAATATGAGCATCCAGGTTCTGCTATTGGTTATTGACCGGAGATGTGTCTCGGTCATGTCTACATAGTTCTCGAACCCGTAGAGTCCGCACGCTTAACGTTCGATGACGATTTGTATTATGAGTTATGTGTTTTGGTGACCGAAGATTGTTTGGAGTCCTGGATGAGATCACGGACATGATGAGGAGTCTCGAAATGGTCGAGAGGTAAAGATTGATATATTGGAAGATGGTATTCGAACACCGGAATGGTTTCGGAGTGGTTCGGGTATTTTTCGGAGTACCGAGGGGTTACCGGAACCCCCCGAGGAAGTATTGGGCCTACATGGGCCATAGGGGAGAGAGGAGGCAGCCCACAAGGGGTGGCCGCGCCGCCCCCCCCCCCCCATGGGGAGTCCAAATAGGACTAGGGGAGGGGGCGGCGCCCCCCTTTCCTTCTCCTCCTCCCTCTCCTTCCCCTTTCCACCTTCATGAGAAGGAATAAGAGGGGGGGGGGGCGAATCCTACTAGGACTAGGAGTCCTAGTAGGACTCCCCTCCACTTGGCGCGCCCCCTAGGGCCAGCCTCCTCCCTCTCCCTCCTTTATATACGTGGCCAGGGCACCCCTTGGAGACACAACAATTGTTCCAAGCCGTGTGCGGCGTCTCCCTCCACGGTTTACTCCTTCGGTCATATTCACGTAGTGCTTAGGCGAAGCCCTGCGCGGATCACATCACCATCACCGTCACCACGCCGTCATGCTGACGAAACTCTCCCTCGACCCTCTGCTGGATCAAGAGTTCAAGGGACGTCATCGAGCTGAACGTGTGCTGAACTCGGAGGTGCCGTATGTTCGGTGCTTGATCAGTTGGATCGTGAAGACGTTCGACTACATCAACCGTGTTAAACTAACGCTTCCGCTTTCATTCTACGAGGGTACGTGGACACACTCTCCCCTCTCGTTGCTATGCATCTCCTAGATAGATCTTGCGTGAGCGTAGGATTTTTTTTGAAATTGCATGCTACGTTACCCAACAACAACCCACCAGGGCGCGCCTGGGCCCCTAGGTGTGCCCAGGTGGGTTGTGCCCCCCTCAGGGCACCCCTCTAGTACTTCTTTGGCCCATCTTGTGTCTTCTGGTCTAGAAAAAATCACCAAAAAGTTTCGCTGCGTTTGGACTCCGTTTGGTATTGATTTTCTGCGAAGTAAAAAACAACAACTAGCACTGGGCACTATGTCAATAGGTTAGTCCCAAAAAATAATATAAAGTTGCTATAAAATGATTGTAAAACATCCAAGACTGATAATATAACAACATGGAACAATAAAAAATTATAGATACATTGGAGACGTATCAATGTACAACCTCCCCCATGTAAGTGCATGAAGAAAAAATACATACACATGGCTATGCTTATTCAAGGGCCGAGACAACCGGGAAATGATATAAATCTATATCTAGGGTTACTAAAAGAGGAGCTACAGACCTTATGGACAACGCCGACCAAGACATGGGATGCAAGCAAAGGAGAGTATTTCTACATGAGAGTCGCGCTGATCATGACGGTGCAGGACTATCTCGGTTACGGCTATCTCTCCGACCAGGTGTGCCACGGATATTGCGGATGCACCAGGTGCATGGATAATACAACTTCTCTATAGCTATTGAAAGATGGCGGGGTCTTCGAAAATCATGTACATGGGGCATCGAAGATGGCTCGACAAGGATGACCCGTGGAGAAAGCGTGGAGATCTATTCAATGGTAAGGCTGAGCATCGGGGTCCTCCACGTAAGCGTAGCGGTGCAAAAATATATGAGTTATTGAAGAACTGGGAAGAGTGCCCCTTGCCGGGAAAGACGAAGAAAAAGGCGCCGGAGCAGCTGCTGAAGGTATGGTAGACGAGATCTGTTTTCTGGGACTTGGAGTACTGGCCCAAACTCGACACGCCTCATAGCCTTGATCAAATGCATATCACAAAAAATATCCTCGAGAGTTTGCTTGGAACATTGATGAACATGCCGAAGAAGACCAAGGATGGGCCGAAGGCAAGAAAAGACTTGGAATTTTTGAAAATCAGGAAAGATCTCCAAATGCCTGGTAAAAAGTCGTCAGAGGAGACAAAGACGGAAGATAGGGGCAAAAAAGTAAACAAGAAGGAAGAACAATATTGCCCCCCTCTTGCTTCACCTTAGATCCGAAG
Source organism: Thinopyrum elongatum (assembly GCA_011799875.1). NCBI lineage: Eukaryota > Viridiplantae > Streptophyta > Magnoliopsida > Poales > Poaceae > Thinopyrum > Thinopyrum elongatum. The sequence goes on from CM022298.1 coordinate 556,197,946, forward strand.
GAGGTCGATCAATTGTTCAAGTGCCTTGCTGGAATCAAAGTTAGTTCCGGATACAGTGGGAAGATAAGCAGATATTTGGACACTAAGAAAAAAAAGGTTCAGCGGGATGAAGTCTCACGACTGTCACGTGATGATGACGCAGTTACTCCCGGTTGCACTTAGAGGGATTATGGACACACACGTCCGTGAGACGCTTACTGACCTATGCCACTTTTTTTATGCTATCTCTCGAAAGTCGATCAGTGTGAAGCAACTCCATAGGCTACAAGAAGAGATTGTTGTCATACTAAATGAGCTAGAGATGTACTTCCCGCCCGCGTTCTTTGATGTCATGGTGCATCTATGTGTCCACATAGTGGACGACATCATCGACCTAGGGCCAACATTCTTGCACAACATGATGCCGTTCGAGAGGATGAATGGGGTCATCAAAGGATTCATTCGTAACATGTCCCGTCCGGATGGAAGCATAGCCCAGGGATATCTGACCAAAGAGTGCATCTCTTTCTGTGAGAGTTATCTAGGCACCGGAGACCCTGTTGTTGGTTTGCCCGTCAACAAGCACTGTGGAAGGCTCGAAGGCAAAGGTCACACCAATGGTCAGAGGGATGTGAATGTGGTCCGCTCGGGCTGACAAAACGACTTTGACAGGGCAAACTTAGTAGTGCTACAACACCTAGATGTGCTAGAAGATTTCGTGACACTGCACAAACAGACCATCGCAAAGAACTACCGTGGCCGTGGGGTGCACAGGACGGACGCTGAAGTTATTAGAGAGCACAACTCCACTTTCTTGCGTTGGTTCAAAGAGCGAGTTCTGGCTAATCCCCTAGAAGAGGGCTGTCCGGACGGAACGCTCATATACGCCTTAGCACATGGCCCGTCGACCAACCTCGCGACTTATCAAGCATACGTTATCAACGGATACACGTTCTACACGGAGGACAAAGATATAAACAGTGATAACCAGAACTCAGGGGTGACGATGGAAGCCATTACTGGGAACGTAATTGAAAGATATTACAGAAGGGTCGAAGAGATCTGGGAGCTTGACTACTCTGGATTGCATAGCGCGATGATGTTCCGTGTCAGATGGGCTAAGAACGTACAAATAGAAAACCGACATTTCACTACCATGTGTATACCCGACTCCAATAGCGGTATCGTCAATGCCACCGCAAAAAATGAGCCATGGGTACACGCTAAACATGTGACACAATGTTTCTTCATAACCGACCCGAGCAATCCCAGCCGTGTTGTCGTGAGGAGAGGCAAAAGGAGCATTGTCGGAATGGATGGAGTCGCCAACGAGGAAGACTACGACCAGTATGGTGATCCGATGAGGGAAGATGATGCTGATGACGATGGAACATATGTCAAAAGAAGAATGAAGACTACATTACCTACGAAAGATCGTAATCCCTGGAAAAGGAAAAGTCACGACCATGGGCTCAATTATTCGACAACGAACAAAAGAGGGAAGAAGAAGATCAGTCTGAAGCGTCATCGTCACCCAAGCTGACAAACTAACATAATTTGTGTGTATCTATTTTGTATACCACCGTTAGCGGTCAAATGATGTAATATACATTATACACTAATTATTATCCGAAGGGTATACTATGTTATTGGTCCAACAGACCAAATTAAACCCTAGCTAGAGCTATATATACCCCTGCTATACAACTTGTACAAATGCAAATGAAAGATAAGAAAAAGAAAAATGCAAATGAAAGAAAAAGAAAAAGAAAAATAAAAAGAAAGGAAGCTGTGGAAAATGAAATGAAAGATAAAGAAAAAGAATAATGATAAGTAGCGCTTTTCGGGGGAACAAGCGCTACAGCTAACTGGCCACATAATTTTAAAACAAAAATAAATAAATTAGCAGTAGCGCGGTTTGTGCTGGGCAGCGCTATAGCTAACTTAGCTATAGCGCGTTTTGCGAGGACGCACTATAGCAAAGTTGCCTACAGCACTGGCCGAGCCACACCTATCTCTTTCCTCTCTCTCTCACTCTCGCTCTTTGTCGATCCCCTTCTCTAAGCCACCGCCGATGCCGCACCCGCCCACGCCGCCGTCGACGCCGCACCCGACCCCGACGCTGCACCCGACCCTGACGCCGGCCACTGGCCGCCCCGACACTCCCTCCCCCCATGCCGCCCCCTGCCCTAGGTCCACCCCGGCCCGGCCCCTCCCCCGTGCCGTCCCTCCCCCGAGCAGTCCCCTCCACCGGCCGGCGCCATCTTCTCTCCGCCGGCAGGTCTCTCTCTCTCTCTCTCTGACCAAATTCGGTCTCTCTGCAGATCGAAGCTAGGCGCAGATCGAAGCTAGGCGTAGATCGAAGCTAGACGCCATCTTCTCTCCGCCGCCCCCTCTGTCCCGGCGACCCCGAACCCGAGGTGCGCCACCCCCTCTTCCCTCGCTCTTCTCTGTTGTTAGATAATTTGTGGATTTAGGGCCTAACTAAAAGAAATGCTTGATGTCCAAATGCTTGTTGTTCAAATGCTTGCTGTCCAAATAAATTTGGAGTCAATTTCATATTGCTGTTAAAATGCCTGTTCTAGTTAGAGTGTTCAAATGCTAGTTGTTAGAGTGTTCATATTGCTGTTAAAATGCTTGCTGTTAAAATGAAATGCAGCGATAGTTTGGTTCATGTTGTTGCTAGAGTATTTGGAGTCAATTTCTAGTCCATTTGGAGTTGCTAGATATAACATTCTACTCTACTTATGTTGATGTCCATTGGAGTCCAATTGGAGTTGTTGTCCATTTGGATTTTGTTGCTAGAGTAAATGAAAATGAGTGTTCAGTTTTGTTGATAGAGTAAATAAAATGAAAATGAGCATCCCAAACCCATGCAGGTGCTAGAGGAGAGTGATGACATGTGCATGTGGTTGTTGTGCTGCTATAGAATGTTGTTTGGACAGATACTATAGAATGACTTTGTGCTGCTGTTATGCTGCTGTTGTTGTGCCGGACATTCATTGTGCCGAACTTTCGTTGTTTGCAGGGAAACCGATTCTGGGTGGCCTATGTTTTGCCGGAAATGTTGATTCATTTCCATTCCGGCAAATTTCAGGCGCTCTATATGTGCACTTTCTAGCATAGGTCATGCCGAAATTTTTCATGAATTTCGGCATGACTTGTGCTAGAAAGTTGGACATATCAAGTGCTCGAGATTTGCCGTGACGGGAATGAAACGACATTCAGGCAAAACAAATGTCACTTTTTTTTCATTATTCACTTTATTATATAAAGCTCGATAATTAAACGACTACAACATTGAACCCTAGGAAACATGACCAATACTGATGAGGCCGGAGGTTCTTAGTCCCAAGAAGGTTAAGCACACGCCTACCTCGACTTTCTGGTGGATCAGGAGAGACAAGCTGGGTGTCAGGACCCCCTTGTCATGACGGACGACGATGGTGGTGGTGCTGGCGCCGACACTGATGCCACCAACACCGGCACTAAGACGGGCCCTGATGATGTTGCTAACGACAGCACGGAAGCTGGGACCTCCCAAGCCAGTGAAGGAAAGAAGGCAAAGAGGACACGACGCCCAAATGAGCTCGGCATCAGAATACTGGTGGTCATGGCGGTGCACCCCGGCGAGTTCGAGCCAACGGAGCCGCGGGAAGTGGCAGCGTGTTACGGCAACCAACTAGCATGCATCCTACGGGATACCGCTAACATCAACACCACAAAAATATGGAAGAATGAACATTTGAAGCATCTGCTCCTAACTAGGTTGCATGCAAGATTCCTGTTCCCCAGTCGGAATGACGATGTCAACCCATGGAAAGATGATGCCATGAAAAAAAATAAAAAACAAAGCCCTAGGGAAGTTCAGCAACGCATTGAGCGCTTGGAAAACTAGGGTGAAAAAGGCGATTGAAGTAGACCATGAAACCTACGCCGAGATTGTTGCAGACAATCCGAAAATTACACTAGAGGACTTTGAAAAGTTCAAGGAGACTTGCAATGAAGAAGCTGCCAAGGCCAGGTCGGAGAGAGGCAAGCAGCTGCAGGCAAAGAACATGGGGAACCACCGCCTTGGAAGTCGTGGTTACACGGGAAAGAGGCCCGTGTGGGCAAAGGAGGACACAGAACGTGAACGTATGGGGATCCCAGACCCATTGGCTGAGTTCACCGACTAGCAGGAGCACGACTTCATCAGGGCCCGATTCTCGTGGGACCCAAAAAAAGATTTTTTTCACCGACGGGCCGACTAGGCAATTCATGAGATTACTGGTAATTATCCTTTTACCACCTTATATATTAGCTTCTAATCAATGAAGTCTACTACATTCTAGTCACATTAGTAAATGATTCACGCTCCATTTTCCAGAGAGAGCAACACAAGCTTGTGGCCGAAAGCGACTCGTCGACTCAGTCGTCGGCGAAGTACAAGTGGGACACTCCTTTCAACCGGGCCATGAACATAATGATGGGACACCCGCCGGGCCAGCGGCCGCAATATGGATGTGTGCACGGCGCCGAAGACGGCGCCACGTGGAAGTACTATTATAACGAGGACCCCGAGGCCAAAAGACAGAGAAAGAAGTTCAGTCAAGTGACTATCGACGAGAAGGTGGCGCGGGCGATCGAGAAAACAAGAGCTGATACCAAAGTTGAGGCAATCTGGGAAGCGGTAGCTGCCTGTAGAAATGATATGGCAGCTGCCTTTACAAGCTTGATTCCAACTGTGGTCAGCTGGGTGCAACAAAATCCAAACGCGGCACCAACTGATTTTCCCATGCCCAGCTTCACTGGGAGCAACTCAATGAACACCGCACCCACACCCGTACCTACTATGGCAACCGCACCCGCACCTACTCCAGCACCTGCTCCCGCACCCAGCTCTCACAGCAGCCCTAGCTCCGTCTCTGGCTTGAATGTCGGGCCGTCGACATTGGCTGAGCTCGATGCCCTCACGGTAAATATGTGTCGCACCCTCGTCAACACAACTAATTAATTAATCTTCAGTTGCCGTTCTTTTTGGATCTCTGACGCCGCACGTACATGTCTTCGCAGACCGACTCCACTCCATGCACCCTCCTTTACCACATGAAGGGCGGGTTGGTGGATGTGGGGAAGGGTACTATAGTGAAGCCCAAGGATCGATTGTTCCACCGCCGGCAGATGCCTGATAACGCCTTAAGGGTCTCCATGGCGAGTGTGAAAGCGGGCTACGAGGGTTTCCCTTGTCCCATACAAACCGATGGAGAGGATGACGAGACTCCCACGCAGCTTGGCCAATGCAAAAATTGGCTGATCCTGTGGCCGAAAAATCTTCTTCATGTCGAGGTGGCCGGGAGCACACCAACGGGACCTCAGGAAGGTATGACCACAACCCCACCTACACAACTATAACCATCGTCTTTGCTAAAGGGTGAGATCGAGAGACACGAGGAAGGAAGGCCAACCGTTCCGGCGGATGATGCCATCTGCCCCATGGAAGAGGATATGGATCATGACATGGAGGAGGATGACCCTCTCCAGTATCTCAATACCGCCTTTGACAACGAAGTAACGATGAGTCAACCATATGAATATGAGATGCATGTACCAGAGCCGGAACGTCCTCAGGAGTGCAAGAAGTCTTTGTTCATGCAATCCTTGCAGGACACGCCTCCAGATGCCGGTTCCACCCAAGCTCAACTAATTAGCCAGAGTCGTCCAATGCTGAGCCCGACAACACTAGGGGTGGTGCTCAGGGAGGGTCTGACAGACCCACCAGCACCTGAGCCCACCAAGAAGAAGCAGAGGAAGAGACCGACGAGAAAATCCAATAAAGCTGCCAATGTTGGTTCTAGAAGCCAGCCGCCTTCGCAGACCAGGGTTGACAGTGTACCGATGAAACATGCGCCATTAATCCATGTCGCGGGAATGCCAATGGTACCGACAAATGCGCTAGCTGCCATAATAGGGGATCTCAGGAGACTCCATGACCATATGCTTTCGACAGAGAGAAGCCTCCTCGCCTCGGATGATCCAGGATACCCACTTTATATGGTTCATGTGCCGAGCAGTGGCAAGATGTACGTCCACATATGCCCCGCGGACTTCTTCTTCCTGCGATTTGAATACATCTTCCAGATGTTTCAAATGAGGACACTCGATTTTACGTCCATCTGCCTGTATGCGCTGCACATGAACTACATCGACATAAGAGAGCAAGTCACTGGTCTTGCGGTCACGGACCCATACTACATGCATGAGGTCTTCTTGTCAATCAACGAAGCCAACCGTCAATATGCGAGTGAGTACATCGAAGAATTCTTGGTCAGCAATAAGGACAAAGAAATGATTCTCCTACCTTATCATCCCGGGTAAGTCGTCCGCGGATAGCCACTATAACACATACATCCTTTCGTGCATTTCAATAATTACTTTGCACGCATGGAGGCTAACTTGATTGTGTATTTTGTGCAGCGGGGGGTGATGTGGCGTTCTCATCGTTCTTTACCCGCGTTACTCCCGCGCTCTATATTTGGACCTGTCAAAGAACATACAGAAGAAAGATTACACACACATAAAGTATGTCCTGGACAGAGCTCTCCCGTGCTTCAGCATGCGGGGTGGCTACATCCAAGGCAAAAAAACAAATAAGGCTGGGCTGTGTTTCGGCCACAAGACTGACTTCTGTTGCATCCAGCAACCGGCAAGAAGTGAGAATGATGGATTCTACGTCATCCATCTAATGATGGAGTACAGAAGGGATGTGAAATCACTTTGCATGAAATCTTCATCCGATACCCATATCCAGAGATGGGCCGAAGCCTTTGGAGCCGTGCCGGATAATCGACTTCGAAATGATTTCTACCGGATCCAGCAGGAAATTGCGTCCATCATCATGAAAGACGTCCTCGAAGAGAATGGGATGTTCTACGGCGGCCCAATATCACGAGTTGACTTCCGAACCCGCATAGCCCTACAGCATCAGGACATGACGCCTTTCACTAGGCTTGGGTGCACCGTCCTGGATATGGACAGATGGGAAGAGTGCACTGCTTGAAGACAATGTGTGTGTTTAGTTACTTCTTACTTTCTGTACGACGAAACTTCGAATGTCTCAGTACGACGAAACTATTAGCTATAAATGGTGTCGCGCTCTAGTTAATTAGTTTCGATACGATGAAATTTGTTAACTATGTTTACTATGCGTTGCTTCTATTTCATAATTGTTTCTCCCCACATGCCGACATATCTTATGCTGCATATTATCGTTGAATTCGCTTGATGATATATATATGTGCATCTCTGATAGGTATATAGATCAATGATGGCGAGGAAGTGGTATGCCGTGTATGTAGGGCATGTTCCGGGTGTGTATGATGAGTGGCCAGAGTGTCAGGCCCAAGTGTACCGCTTCCCAGGCGAAAGCCAGAAAGGGTTTGATAGAAGAATGGAAGCCGAAGCTAGTTACTTGATATTCATAGCGCAACAGAGGATTCAGAACCAGCACCGCAAAAACTACTACATAATCCCGCTTTTGCTCATCATGATCGCTCTTATCTCGTATGTCATAGTTTAGGTAGATAATGAAACATATGTGTGCGGTGACAATGTAAGAGACATATGATCATTAACTTGTATCGCTATTTCGACAGGATGATGAGATCGACATCATTTGTGTTTGATAATGATGATATGATGAGACTATGTTGTACCACTTCGATGATGATGATGAGACATTCCTTTTTCATATAGTTTCAATGTATGTGTATGTTGTAATTGCATAAAACTTGTAAAAATACAAATACAACAAAAGACAAAAAAGAAAATACTAGCAGCAGCGAGGGGTTTTGGAGTAGCAGTAGCGCTGCCTTACTAGTACCGTTGGACGTAGAGACGCGCTACAGAGTATTAGCAGTAGCGATGGCTAGAAGCGTGCTACTGCTAGGTATAGGTAGCAGTAGCGCTGGGTAGAAATCGCGCTACTGCTAAAATTTAGCTGTAGCACCGTAGCAGTAGCGCGGGTGCCCGCGCTACTGATAGCCAAAAAACCCACGCTACTAGTAGCTTTTTTCCTAGTAGTGGTAGCAATGATGCAGACTGGGTCTGTGATCTGAGGATTATCCTCATTGCTGCACAGAAGAATTATGTCCTTGATGCACTGCTAGGTGATAGACCTATTGCAGGAGCAAATGTAGATGTTATGAACATTTGGCAAGCTCGATATGATGACTACTTAATAGTTTAGTGGGCCATGCTTTACAGCTTAGAACCGAGACTTCAAAAATGTTTTGAACGCCACAGAGCATATGAGATGTTCCAAGAGCTGAAATTGGTATTTCAGACTCATGCCCATGTCGAGAGGTATGAGACCTCTACTTTGCCTACAAGATGGAGGAGAATAGCTCAGCCAGTGAGCATGTGCTCAGAATGTCTGGGTACTACAATCAGTTGAATCAAGTGGGAGTTAATCTTCCATATAATATAGTGATTGACAGAGTTCTCTAGTCACCATCACCAAGCTACTAGAACTTCGTGATAAACTATAATATGCAAGGGATGAAGAAAATGATTCCCGAGCTCTTCGCAATGCTGAAATCGGTGAAGGTAGAAATCAAGAAAGAGCATCAAGTGTTGATGGTTAAACAAGACCACTAGTTTCAAGAAAAAGGGCAAGGGAAAGAAAGGGAACTTCAAGAAGAATGGCATGCAAGTTGCCACTCCCATGAAGAAGCCCAAAGCTGGACCTAAGCCTGAAACTAAGTGCTTCTACTGCAAAGGGAATGTTCACTAGAAGCGGAGCTGCCCTAAATACTTGGCGGATAAGAAGGATGGCAATGTGAACAAAGGTATATTTGATATACATGTTATTGATGTGTGCCTTACTAGTATTCATAGTAGCCCCTGGGTATTTGATACATGTTCAGTTGCTAAGATTAGTAACTCGAAACAGAAGTTGCAGAATAAACGGAGACTAGTAAAGGGCAAGGTGATGATGTGTGTTGGAAGTGTTTCCAAGATTGATATGATCACCATCGCACACTCCCTCTACCATAGGGATTAGTGTTAAGCCTAAATAAATGTTATTTGGTGTTTGCGTTGAGCATGAACATGATTAGATCGTGTTTATTACAATACAGTTATTCATTTAATTCAGAGAATAATTGTTGTTCTGTTTACATGAATAAAACCTTCTATGGTCATACTCCCAATGTGAATGGTTTATAGAATCTCGATCGTAGTGATACACATATTCATAATATTGATGCCAAAAGATACAAAGTTGATAATGATAGTGCAACATACTTATGGCACTGCCGTTTAGGTCATATTGGTGTAAAGCGCATGAAGAAACTGCATGTGGATGGACTTTTGGAATCACTTGATTATGAATCATTTGATACTTGCGAACCATGCCTCATGGGCAAGACGACTAAAACTCCGTTCTCTGGAACAATGGAGCGAGCTAATGACTTATTGGAAATAATACAAACCGATGTATACGGTCCAATGAGTGTTGAGGCACGTGGCGGGTATCATTATTTTCTAACCTTTACAGATGATTTGAGTAGGTATGGGTATATCTACTTGATGAAACACAAGTCTGAAACATTTGAAAAGTTCAAAGAATTTTAGAGTGAAGTAGAGAATCATCGTGACAAGAAAATAAAGTTTCTATGATCTGATCGCGGAGGCGAATATTTGAGTTACGAGTTTGGCCTTCATTTAAGAAAATGTGGAATTGTTTCACAACTCACGCCACCTGGAACACCATAGCATAATGGTGTGTCCGAACATCGTAACCGTACTTTATTAGATATGGTGTGTTCTATGATGTCTCTTACAATTTGCCTTTATCATTTTGGGGTTATGCATCAGAGACAGCCGCATTCACGTTAGATAGGGCACCGTCTAAATCTGTTGAGATGACACCGTATGAACTGTGGTTTGGTAAGAAACCTAAGCTGTCGTTTCTGAAAAGTTTGGGGATGTGACACTTATGTCAAAAAGGCTTTAGCCTGATAAGCTCGAACCCAAAGCGGAGAAGTGCGTCTTCATAGGATACCCGAAAGAAACTATTGGGTATACCTTCTACCACAGATCCGAAGGCAAAATCTTTGTTGCTAAGAATGGGTCCTTTCTAGAGAAGGAGTTTCTCTCGAAAGAAGTGAGTGGGAGGAAAGTAGAACTTGATGAGGTAATTGTACCTTCTCTCGAATTGGAAAGTAGTACATCAGAGAAAGCCGTTCCCGTGATGCCTACACCAACCAGAGAGGAAGCAAATGATGATGATCATGAAACTTCAGATCAAGTTACTACTGAACCTCGTAGGTCGACCAGAACACGTTCCACACCAGAGTGGTACGTCAATCCTGTCCTGGAAGTCATGTTATTGGACAACAGCGAACCTACGAACTATGAAGAAACTATGATGAGCCCAGATTCCGAAAAATGGCCCGAGGCCATGAAATCTGAGATAGGATCCATGTATGAGAACAAAGTGTGGACTTTGGTGGATTTGCCCGATGATCGGCAAGCCATGAAGAATAAATAGATCTTTAAGAGGAAGACGGACACTGACAGTAATATCACTGTCTACAAAGTTCGACTTGTTACAAAAGGTTTTCGACAAGTTCAAGGGGTTAACTACGATGAGACTTTCTCACCCGTAGTGATGCTTAAGTCTGCCCGAATCATGTTAGAAATTGCCGCATATTATGATTATGAAATCTGGCAAATGGATGTCAAAAACCTTGCATTCCTTAACGGGTTTCTTGAGGAAGAGTTGTATATGATGCAACCGGAAGTTTTTGTCGATCCTAAAGGTGCTAACAAAGTGTGCAAGCTCCAGCAATCCATCTATGGACTGGTGCGAGCATCTCGGAGTTGGAATATATGCTTTGAGGAGGTGATCAAACATATGGTTTTATACAGACTTATTGTGAAGCCTGTATTTACAAGAAAGTGAGTGGGAGCTTTGTAGCATTTCTGATATTATATGTGGATGACATATTGCTGATTGGAAATGATATAGAATTTCTGGATAGCATAAAAGGATACTTGAATAAGAATTTTTCAATGAAAGACCTCGGTGAAGCTGCTTACATATTAGGCATCAAGATCTATAGAGACAGATCAAGATGCTTGATAAGATTTTCAATGAGTACATACCTTGACAAGATTTTGAAGGAGTTCAAAATGGATCAGTCAAAGAAGGAGTTCTAGCCTGTATTGTAAGGTGCGAAGTTGAGTAAGACTCAAAGCCTGACCACAGCAGAAGATAGAGAGAGAACGAAAGTCATTCCCTATGCCTCAACCATAGGTTCTATAAAGTATGCCATGCTGTGTTCCAGACCTATTGTGTACCTTGCCATGAGTTTGGCAAGGGGGGACAATAGTGATTCAGGAGTAGATCACTGGACAACGGTCAAAATTATCCTTAGTTACCTAAGAGGACTAAGGAAATATTTCTCGGTTATGGAGATGATAAAGAGTTCATCGTAAAGGGTTACATCGATGCAAGCTTTGACACCGATTCGGATGACTCTGAGTCTCAATCTGGGTACGTATTGAAAGTGGGAGCAATTAGCTAGAGTAGCTACACGCAGAGCATTGTAGACATAGAAATTTGCAAAATACATACGGATCTGAATGTGGCAGACCCGTTGACTAAACTTCTCTCACAAGCAAAAACATGATCACACCTTAGTATTCTTTGGGTGTTAATCACATGGCAATGTGAACTAGATTATTGACTCTAGTAAACTCTTTGGGTATTGGTCACATGGTGATGTGAACTATGGGTGTTAATTACATGGCGATGTGAACTAGATTATTGACTCTAGTGCAAGTGGGAGACTGAAGAAAATATGCTCTAGAGGTAATAATAAAGTTGTTATTTTATATTTCCTTATTCATGATAAAGGTTTATTATTCATGCTAGAATTGTATTGACCAGAAACTTAAATACATGTGTGGATACATAAACAAATACCGTGTCCCTAGTAAGCCTCTACTAGACTAGCTCGTTGATCAAAAGATGGTTAAGGTTTCCTAACCATAGACATGAGTTGTCATTTGATAATGGGATCACATCATTAGGAAAATGATGTGATGGATAAGACCCATCCGTTAGCTTAGCATATGATCGTTCAGTTTATTGCTATTGCTTTCTTAATGTCAAATACATATTCCTTCGACTATGAGATCATGCAACTCCTGGATACCGGAGGAATGCCTTGTGTGCTATCAAACGTCACAACGTATCTGGGTGATCATAAAGATGCTCTACAGGTATCTCCGAAGGTGTCTGTTGAGTTGGCATGGACCGAGATTAGGATTTGTCACTCCGTGTATCGCAGAGGTATCTCTAGGCCCTCTCGGTAATACACATCATGAGAAGCCTTGCAAGCAAAGTGACTAAGGAGTTAGTTACGAGATGATGTATTACGGAACGAGTAAAGAGACTTGCCGGTAACAAGATTGAACTAGGTATGAAGATACCGACGATCGAATATCGGCCAAGTAACATACCGACAGACAAAGGGAATTACGTATGTTGTCATAAGGTTCGACCAATAAAGATCTTCATAGAATATGTAGGAACCAATATGGGCATCCTGGTTCCGCTATTGGTTATTGACCGGAGAGGTGTCTCTGTCATGTCTACATAGTTCTCGAAACCGTAGGGTCCGCACGCTTAACATTCGTTGATGATATAGTGTTATATGAGTTATATGGTGACTGAATGTTGTTCGGAGTTCCGGATGAGATCACAGACATGAAGAGAAGCTCCGGAGGTAAATATTGATATATAAGATGATGATATTCGGACACCGAAAGAGTTTTGGAGTGCACCGGGTAGTCATTGGATCGCGGAAGGGGTTTCGGACACCTGCGGGAGGTCTATGGGCCTAATGGGCCAATGGGAGAGACACACCAGCCCACAAGGGGGCTGGCGCGCCCCTCTCCCTGGCCGCCGGCCCTAGGGAAGGAAAGGGGGGAGGGCTAGCCCCTCCTGCCTTCCCCTCCTCATGGGAGAAAGGAAAGGGGGGGGGGGCACCCTCCCCTGCCTTTCCTCGCGCGCCTAAAAAGGCAAGGGGGGTGCGGCTAGGGGCAGGAGCCCAAGTGGGATTCGGCCCCACTTGGGGCACCTCCTGGCTGCCTCCTCCCTCACCCAACCTATATATATGTGGGAGGGGGCGCCACACAAGGCCATGACAATCTCTTAGCCGTGTGCGGCGCCCCTCTCCATAGTTTCGTCCCTCAGTCATATTTTCCTAGTGCTTAGGCGAAGCCCTGCGGAGATAGCTTCACCATCATCGTCACCATGCCATCATGCTGTCAGAACTCATCCACTACTTCACTGTCTTGCTGGATCAAGAAGGCGAGGATGTCACCGAGCTGAACGTGTGCTGAACGCAGAGGTGCCGTACGTTCGGTACTCGATCGGTTGGATCACGAAGAAGTTTGACTACATCAACCGCGTTACTAAACGCTTCCGCTTACGGTCTACGAGGGTACATAGACACACTCTCCCCCTCGTTGCTATGCATCTCCATGGATAGATCTTGCGTGTGCATAGAATTTTTTTTGTTTTCCATGCAACGTTTCCCAACATGGTGACCATCTCCTTTCTTCTCGATCCAAGCCGCCGTTGTGTGGGGCTGGGCAGGTGCCGGTGGTGTTGGCCACACGTGCGATGGGGGAGGCAAGGATCTAGGGTTCGTGCTTGGGCAGGCTAGATCTGGGCCTGAGGCGGATCAGAGTTGTGCTCCAGGTAGGTAAGGTGGGGCTCGGCCTGGGATGTGCCCGTGGTTCCTTGCGGGCGCAGTGGTCGTTGGTGGTGGTCGTGGACATCACTTCTCTGTCAGGGCAGATCGGCGTGATGACCATGGGCGTGGCGTCGTGTCAGCGTGCTCGCCGACGACCGTCGGTAGTCACGGGGTTGTGCCTCCCCCGGTCCACCGGGACTGGCTGGGGACGCGAGCGTGGATGCCTCCTACCATGGAGGCATCAACCTAGACCGTGTGATTGTTGCCATGTTAGGAGTAAAAGGAGACCCCTTTTACTCTTCCTTTCGTGGTTGATGCATCGTAATGTGGACGGGTAGTGGTGTCTCCGACATGGATGCTGGGGCGGCGGCTCCGAACGGCGGTCTGCATGGTTGGCTCTCCGACGGGCACCATGTCAGTGGTGGTGGATTTTCCTCTTGGTCGTGTGGACGGCGAGAGGTGTAGCGGCGGGTGGCTTGGGCGTGCCCTCTGTCTTGGCAGTGGCTACGCCTCGATCCGGACCTGGGGATTAGGATACGTCGCGCTTGTCCTAGTTACCTCATGGTGCAAAGAGGAGCTGCCAAGCGAAAGCTCTGCGCTTTGGCGCCGACAACGGCGACACTCGCGGGCGCCGCTTTCTTCCTGGAGACGTCGTTGTGGTGCTCCTCGCGGTGTCAGGGTTCCGGGTGAAAACCCTTGTCTTCTCTGGACTCGACAGCGGTCACGCGTGGCGCCATTCTCCCTCCCGAGGGCGTTGTCGTGGAACTTAGGTGCTATAGGGCATAGCGTGGCGTTGTACTCTTCTTCCTATGTTCTTTGTCGGTAGCGTAGTCGCATGCGTTCTGCGTGATCCGAGTATCTTGTGATCGACAGTGTTTGAGGGCTACCTCACCATCTTGTATCGTTCGGTCATGTACTTTGTTCGGTTGTTGCTTTATTTATAAAGCTGGACGAAAGCCTGTTTTGAGAACTCACTAAGGTCATTTATCTCTCCGGTATTATTGCCCCTAAGCTCTTAGCACGTGCGGAGACCCATAGTCTCGCCTGACACTTAGTGTTAAGCAAGTTCTTGTGGCGGAAGACTCAGGCTTTCCATTTGTTCCAAATAGTCCAACTAATGAGCATAGTGATGGAGGTCATAACTTTTCTATTTGGAATGCTGTTGCCAGATAAGTTAACCTACTGCTCCTTGATCTAGTGTTCCAAACACCAAGAGGATGTGTCAATGTTCGCAAGATGAAGCCACTCCGTGGTCAAACTCCATAGCCTTAGAGTGAAGCAACAATCGTAGAAGAGATCAATCCTGTATTTTCGTTCCCTTCTGCATAGTGGGCAAAGGCCCCAATTTGGCCGTGCTCACCTAGCCAATTTATCGTCAGTCCAAATCATATCTTAGATTCTTGGATGACCAACGAAAAAATGAACTTGATCTTAGGAGAGACCCAAACTTTCCGAACCATGTGATCCATAGGGGAACATTTGGCTCCCAAAAATTATGCCTTAGAGTAACTCCAACGCGGCGACCCATTTTGTCCGCGCGCGTCCGTTTGGGTTGGCGCGGACAGAAAAGTCGGCCCAACGTGCCGACCCAAACAAACGCGCGTCCGCTTTTTGTCCGCTTGCCGACCCATTCCCGGCCAAATTTTGAGCCTCATTTGCGTCGGCGCGGACACAAAACGGACACGCGCGGCGCCCGCCTACTCCTCCCCCTAGCCCGCTAGTCGGTGGCACATTGGCCATCCTCTCCCATTCCAACAGCAAACCCTCACCGCCTCCTTCGTCGCCGCCGCCGCCACCCATTTTTTGGTGCCTCTGCCAGCAGCCGGTGCCCCCCTCCAACGCCGCCACCTCCCACATCGCCGCCACAGCCGTCTCATCGCCGGGGCTCCGAAAGCTTCCCACCTGCACCTCCCCGACACAACCGCGACCAGGAAGCCGCCTCGCCGCCCTGCCAGCTCCTTCGTCCTGACACCGGCACGCTCGTCGGACACCACCAGTGCAGCCAGCTGGTCCAAGGGCGGCGCGCCTTCCTTCGCCGGCCGGCTCATTCGTCGACGCCCGCAAGCTGTTCGACAGTTTGCCAAGGTACAAAATGGACTCCGCCGACGAGTTCTTTTTCCATAATTTCCTTTGCGACTCCGACGATTCCTCGTCCGATGATGAGGAGGAGATCTTGGCTGCCGTGTTGGTCCATCACCACCTTAATAGCCAGCGGCAGTTATCCCGTGGCTCCATTCCGGGGCACCTTCCAGCGTTGAATCGCAACCATGAGAGCGGGCATTTCCTTCTTTGAAAGAACTACTTTGACACAACGAGCCTGCTGTTCAAACATCAGAAATTCCGGCACCATTTCCGTATGAGTAGGCATCTTTTCAACCGTATTAGAGAGGGGGTGGTCAGATACGATGACTATTTCGAGTGCAAAGTGGATGCCCTTGGAAAGATTGGCTTCTCCACTTATCAGAAATGCACTGCAGCTGTCCGGATGCTTGCATACGGAGTGCCCGGTGATCCCATTGACGAGTACATTCGTATGAGCGAGTCTACATGCCTAGACTCCATGTACAAGTTCTACAAGGCTGTGATTGCTGTGTTTGGCCCTGAGTACTTGAGAGAGCCGACTCCTCAAGATACAACCCGCTTGTTGGCGATGAATGTCAGCAGGGGCTTTCCAGGGATGCTTGGCAGCATAGACTGCATGCACTGGGAGTGGAAGAACTGCCCTTCTGCTTGGCAAGGGCAATATAAGGGCCATGTCAGGGCTTGCACTATCATACTTGAGGCCGTGGCATCACAAGTTCTTTGGATCTGGCACTCTTTCTTCAGCATGGCCAGATCACACAATGATATCAACGTGCTTCAACGCTCGCCAGTGTTTGCAAGGCTTGCCGAAGGCAACAGCCTGCCGGTGAATGTTACCATCAATGGCCACAACTATGACAAAGGATACTACCTAGGTGACGGTATCTATCCTCAATGGACCACTATTGTGAAGACAATCCCCAACCCTATCGGAGAGAAGAGGAAAAGATTTGCCCAAGAGCAAGAGAGTGCTAGGAAGGACGTCGAGTGTGCCTTTGGTGTTTTGCAATCTCGATGGGCATCGTTCAGTATCCTGCTAGGACTTGGAGCACGAAGAAGCTATGGGAGGTGATGACTGCTTGTGTGATCATGCACAATACGATCGTAGAAGATGAGCGTCTGGAAGGCATCTACGATCAAGGGTTTCAGTTTCAGGGTGAGAATGTTGTGCCTGAGCATGGAGGAGCGGCAACATTTGAACAGTTCACCCAATTTCATCATGAAATGCGTGATTGGGAAACTCACATGCAGCTGTAAAATGATTTGGTCGAGTATATGTGGGCTCATGTTGGCAACCAATAGATGTATCATTTTTATTTGGTTTGTAAAACTATGTGAGAACAATCTAATTTATATTCGGGCTCGTAAAACTATGCTTTATATTTGGTTGTGAAACTATGCTTCCTTGTGAAACTATATATTTGCTTGTGAAATATGCAAAGTATTCATTAAAAATGGAGGCCAGCCGGCCACGCCGGCAAATATGAGTCGGCGCGTTGGGCACGCTGCTGACCCAAATCAAAAAGAGGACGGACATCGAGCGGGCGGCCGACCCAAATGGACAAAAAGCGGACATATGCGCCGTTCGTTTGGGTCGACGCGTTGGATTTGCTCTTACATGCGGATGCCGTCGAGTAGTGGTCACTAGGCACGTGCTTGCGTATGATGTTGTACTAGGCATTTTCATCAAGGTGGAAATCTTGAAGAAGCAACCAAAGGGTTATGAATTCACGAATGTGAGCCATAGAGAGATTAGTAGAATTTTGATTTTGGAGACCCAAACATCCTCATTTAAAATTTCTCTCACCTACTATTTTTTTCTCATGGACGCCATATAGATAAGAGTTGCAATCTCCTTGGCTTCCGGCCTTGAACGCAAGGTGAGTACCAAAAGGATGTATTTCGCAGTCACCAACGAGGTTAGAGGCATAGAAAAATCGATCCGCCTCGTCATAAGGATTGCATGTTCCAAACTCACATCTTGATAGGCTCCTTCTATTCAAAACATAATCGTCGCAATTTAAGCCTCTCGCGAATTTCTCGGTGTTAAGCACACCAAGGCCTAGGGTCCTGAAACCAGAACAGGTTATCCCAATTAGCTTTGCATCGTGAAAGTTTTGTGCACGTATATATAGGATGGGTAGAAACCTATACATGTGAACGGGCTAAGATTTAAGAAAATCTCAATAGATCGAGACATACACGAATATGTAAATAGGAAGCGATTATTCATCACGCGAATGAAAACCTTTTCAGCCAAATCACACCGCACGCTTCCCTTCTTCTTCCTCTTCCTCCGGTGTCGCCCCCATGTTGCCCATCACTGCCCCCTGTAACTGCCCTAAGCCGCGCCGCCCCGACCATACCTCTAAAGTCCGCCATTCTCCTGCGCAAGGGACCACCCCGCACCCGAACCCATCAATCATCTTTCGTTACTTCGCTGGTGGCAGCGTGGCTAGCTACATCATCCCTATCTCGAATGAGGTTCTAGTGACTCGAGCGCCGCCTTCCTCTCTGCGAAATCAACCAAACATGTTTAGGAAATGCACTGCAAATATGTTACTCCCTCTTGGTAAATAAAATAATCTCTGTACTTGTTGGGTAACATAGCATGCAATTTCAAAAAAAATTCCTATGCTCACGCAAGATCTATCTAGGAGATGCATACCAACGAGAGGGGGAGAGTGTGTCCACGTACCCTCATAGACCGAAAGCGGAAGCGTTAGGTTAACGCGGTTGATGTAGTCAAACGTCTTCACGATCCAACCGATCAAGTACCGAACGTACGGCACCTCCGAGTTCAGCACACGTTCAGCTCGATGACGTCCCTCGAACTCTTGATCTAGCAGAGGGTCGAGGGATAGTTTCGTCAGCACGACGGCGTGGTGACGGTGATGGTGATGTGATCCGCGCAGGGCTTCGCCTAAGCACTACGACGCTATGACCGGAGGAGTAAACTGTGGAGGGGGGCACCGCACACGGCTAAGAGAACAATTGATGTGCTTTGGGGTGCCCCCCTGCCCCCGTATATAAAGGAGGAGAGGGAGGAGGCCAGCCAAGGGAGGCGCGCCATGGGGGGGAGTCCTACTAGGACTCCAAACCTAGTAGGATTCGGCCCCCCCTTTTTTTCCTTCTCATGGGGGTGGAAAGAGGGAACGAGAGGGAGAGGGAGAGGGAAAGGGGGGCCGCGCCCCCTCCCCTAGTCCAATTCAGACTGCCCATGGGGGGCACGCGCCACCCCTTGTGGGCTGCCCTCTCTCTCCCCTATGGCCCATGTTGGCCCATTACTTTCCCCGGGGGGTTCCGGTAACCTCCCGGTACTCCGAAAAATACCCAAAATGATCCGGAACCATTCCGGTGTCCAAGTACTATCGTCCAATATATCAATCTTTACCTCTTGACCATTTCGAGACTCCTCCTCATGTCCGTGATCTCATCCAGGACTCCGAACAATCTTCGGTCACCAAAACACATAACTCATAATACAAATCGTCATCGAACGTTAAGCGTGCGGACCCTACGGGTTCGAGAACTATATAGACATGACCGAGACACATCTCCGGTCAATAACCAATAGCGGAACCTAGATGCTCATATTGGTTCCTACATATTCTACGAACATCTTTATCGGTCAAACCGCAATGACAACATACGTCATTCCCTTTGTCATCGGTATGTTACTTGCCCGAGATTCGATCGTCGGTATCTTCATACCTAGTTCAATCTCGTTACTGGCAAGTCTCTTTACTCGTTCCGTAATGCATCATACCATAACTAACTCATTAGTCATATTGCTTGCAAGGCTTATCACGATGTGCATTACCGAGAGGGCCCAGAGATACCTCTCCGATACTCGGAGTGACAAATCCTAATCTCGATCTATGCCAACCCAACAAACACCTTCGGAGACACCTGTAGAGCATCTTTATAATCACCCAGTTACGTTGTGACATTTGATAGCACACAAGGTGTTCCTCCGGTATTCGGGAGTTGCATAATCTCATAGTCAAAGGAATATGTATAAGTCATGAAAAAAGCAATAGCAATAAAACTTAACGATCATAATGCTAAGCTAACGGGTGGGTCTTGTCCATCACATCATTTTCCTAATGATGTGATCCCGTTCATCAAATGACAACTCATGTCTATGGTTAGGAAACTTAACCATCTTTGATTAACGAGCTAGTCTAGTAGAGGCTTACTAGGGACACTGTGTTTTGTCTATGTATCCACACATGTATCAAGTTTCCTGTTAATACAATTCTAGCATGAATAATAAACATTTATCATGATATAAGGAAATATAAATAACAACTTTATTATTGCCTCTAGGGCATATTTCCTTCAGTCTCCCACTTGCACTAGAGTCAATAATCTAGATTACATAGTAATGATTCTAACACCCATGGAGTCTTGGTGCTGATCATGTTTTGCTCATGGAAGAGGCTTAGTCAACGGGTCTGCTACATTTAGATCCGTATATATTTTGCAAATCTCTATATCTCCCTCCTTGACTTGATCACGGATGGAGTTGAAGCGTCTCTTGATGTGTTTGGTTCTCTTGTGAAATCTGGATTCCTTCGCCAAGGCAATTGCTCCAGTATTGTCACAAAAGATTTTCATTGGACCCGATGCACTAGGTATTACACCTAGATCGGATATGAACTCCTTCATCCAGACTCCTTCATTTGCTGCTTCCGAAGCAGCTATATACTCCGCTTCACACGTAGATCCCACCACGACGCTTTGCTTGGAACTGCACCAATTGACAGCTCCACCATTCAATATAAATACGTATCCGGTTTGTGACTTAGAGTCATCCGGATCACTGTCAAAGCTAGCATCAACGTAACCATTTACGATGAGCTCTTTGTCACCTCCTTAAACGAGAAACATATCCTTAGTCCTTTTCAGGTATTTCAGGATGTTCTTGACCGCTGTCCAGTGATCCACACCTAGATTACTTTGGTACCTCCCTACCAAACTTATGGCAAGGCACACATCAGGTCTGGTACACAACATAGCATACATGATAGAACCTATGGCTGAGGCATAGGGAATGACTTTCATTTTCTCTCTATCTTCTGCAGTGGTCGGGCATTAAGTCTTACTCAACTTCACACCTTGCAACACAGGCAAGAACCCTTTCTTTGACTGATCCATTTTGAACTTCTTCAAAACTTTATCAAGGTATGTGCTTTGTGAAAGTCCTATTAAGCGTCTCAATCTATCCCTATAGATCTTGATGCCCAATATATAAGTAGCTTCACCGAGGTCTTTCATTGAAAAATTCTTATTCAAGTATCCTTTTATGCTATCCTGAATTTCTATATCATTTCCAATCAACAATATGTCATCCACATATAATATTAGAAATGCTACAGAGCTCCCACTCACTTTCTTGTAAATACAGGCTTCTCCAAAAGTCTGTATAAAACCATATGCTTTGATCACACTATCAAAGCGTATATTCCAACTCCGAGAGGCTTGCACCAGTCCATAAATGGATCGTTGGAGCTTGCACACTTTGTTAGCACCTTTAGGATCGACAAAACCTTCTAGTTGCATCATATACAACTCTTCTTTAAGAAATCCATTAAGGAATGCAGTTTTGACGTCCACTTGCCAGATTTCATAATCATAAAATGCGGCAATTGCTAACAAGATTCGGATAGACTTAAGCATCGCTACGGGTGACAAGGTCTCATCGTAGTCAACTCCTTGAACTTGTCGAAAACCTTTTGCAACAAGTCAAGCTTTGTAGACAGTAACATTACCGTCAGCGTCAGTCTTCTTCTTGAAGATCCATTTATTCTCTATGGCTTGCCGATCATCGGGCAAATCAACCAAAGTCCACACTTTGTTCTCATACATGGATCCCATCTCAGATTTCATGGCCTCAAGCCATTTCGTGGAATCTAGGCTCATCATTGCTTCCTCATAGTTCGTAGGTCTGTCATGGTCTAGTAACATGACTTCCAGAACAGGATTACCGTACCACTCTGGTGCGGAACATACTCTGGTTGACCTACGAGGTTCGGTAGTAACTTGATCTGAAGTTTCATGATCATCATCATTAGCTTCCTCACTAATTGGTGTAGGCATCACGGGAACTGTTTTCTGTGATGAGCTATTCTCCAATTCGAGAGAAGGTACAATTACCTCATCAAGTTCTACTTTCCTCCCACTCACTTCTTTTGAGAGAAACTCCTTCTCTAGAAAGGATCCATTCTTAGCAATAAAGATCTTGCCTTCGGATCTGTGATAGAAGGTGTAACCAACAGTTTCTTTTGGGTATCCTATGAAGACGCACTTCTCCGATTTGTTTTCGAGCTTATCAGGCTGAAGCTTTTTCACATAAGCATCGCAACCCCAAATTTTAAGAAACGACAGGTTAGGTTTCTTGCCAAACCACAGTTCAAACTGTGTCATCTCAACAGATTTAGATGGTGCCCTATTTAACGTGAATGCAGCTGTCTCTAATGCATAACCCCAAAACGATAGTGGTAATCGGTAAGAGACATCATAGATCGCACCATATCTAATAAAGTACGGTTACGATGTTCAGACACACCATTACGCTGTGGTGTTCCAGGTGGTGTGAGTTGCGAAACTATTCCACATTGTTTTAAATGAAGACCAAACTCGTAACTCAAATATTCGCCTCCACGATCAGATCGTAGAAACTTTATTTTCTTGTTACGATGATTTTCCACTTCACTCTGAAATTCTTTGAACTTTTCAAATGTTTCAGACTTATGTTTCATTAAGTAGACATACCCATATCTGCTCAAATCATCTGTGAAGGTCAGAAAATAACGATACCCGCCGCGAGCTTCAACACTCATCGGACCGCATACATCAGTATGTATTATTTCCAATAAGTCAGTAGCTCGCTCCATTGTTCCGGAGAACTGTGGCACCCCGGCTCAGAGAAGACCGGAACACCCCGTATTCCAGCCCAGGGACAAGTCCTCTGGAATATGGCACTGTTGGCATAGAACAAATCAGCTTTTTTTACAATGGATATGGTTACAAAGGGTATATGGATTACATCGGCACGGCGACACTACGCCTGCCCGGGGTAGCTCTATGCTAACAGCGGAGTAACTCTCTTGGCAGCAGAACAACGACGACGGTGATGGACTCCACTCCGCAGGGACTCTGGCTAGAACGCGTACCCTAGCTCGCAAACTCGGAATCCTCGACAAGCAAGCAATCATGGCATGACCTGCAAACTGGCATGACACGCCAGGTGAGTACTTTGAATGTACTCGCAAGCTCACAGCAAACATCAGCATTAAGGCAAGACAACATCATAGCAGAATGGATGCAGCAAGGTAAAGCATATTAAGTAGTTTAATCCATACTCCGAGTAATCTCAAGATCCAATCCGAACCTATGCCAAGTCCAATCATGTGGTCATCCGACCACTCATCCCGTTGCTGACATATCATATACCTGATACCAACTGTACCACAAGTCTGACAAACTTACTCTCTTTCGGGCTGTCTCACAACCCTCAGAATACTCACGATCCATCGAGTACTTCCGATCATAAGACGAGTTCTTCCATCATTATCATCACTACCATGGATGACCACCTAGTGAGGTCTGGACAGACTGTCCAATACCGTGGACACGACTATTTGAATAGATTTTACACTCTGCAGAGGTTGCGCACTTTACCCACACCATGGAGCACTGACCACGTGATCCCATTCGGGTGGACCAGCGTTGCTCCAACGAAACCCGCCTGACCCGTGACCCTCCCATCGTACCACCGGCAATCATCCTCCCCCGGAGTCAAGCCCTGGGTGGCCCCTGTGTCACCTCGTGACACCTGCCACGGTCGTGGCCAAACTAAACTGTCCCAAACGGGGACCTGGATCCAAATAACTCAACTGGGCTCACAAGGTTATCGCCGCCTACCGGGCCAGGGTAGCGCGCACGCATAACCTTCCCTGTCGGGCGGTACCGGTGAAAGAGCACGCAATCTGACCAAGTCAAGGCCGTCCCATACCACCAAATGTGGCTGCACGGCTAAGTCCGGACAGGTGACTCAAGGTCAACCATGAAATATCTAATCCCCGAATAATTTTTCTGTCATGGCTGACACTCCGATAACCAGTATACTTAAGCCACTGCTACTAATTCATCTCTACGAACTGCCGGATGAACTCCAAAATAATCATAGACAGTGATCTCAACATCATAGTATCAACAAGTGGGTAAGCTACTAGTCACTAATAATCCGGTACTCAACATGGTAGTCACCTATCCAAGAATTCACTCAGGTATTGTATCACCCAATTCATTTCACAGATACTTCATACTTGCTACTAAAGTAATTAGTGTGACTATGATATTGCAATGCAATTATGCAGATGAGAGTTGTGGCTTGCCTGGGGATGAAGGAAACATCGGGAAGGAGTGCGGAGAGTCCACGGGAATGATTGCCGAAAACAGTTCTCTCTCGGAGGGGGCTGTTTACAGGCAAGGGCAAAATGGTCATTTTCACAGTGCCAAAACATTATGAAAATGGTATCAACATGTTGGGCTCGAACAGACGAAGAAGTGGGCTTTGGAATCACCTCGATTGGAGTTGCGAAGAAAAAGTTGTGAGGGTTTGACTGCAGAAGGACCTTGCTGTAAGAAAAGTATTTACTTCTGGGTCCTTCACAGTTTTTTTTTTCTGGAAAAGAATAAAGGGTACTATGCAGTTGGGCTGTCTCGGGCCACATCCTCACCGCCGCTGCGGCTGTTGCTTCTGGGCCGGCCCGCACCACTTTTGCCTCCTTTTTTTAAAAACATCTGGTGGGCTCTGGTGGGCTGGCCCACCTTATCTCCCTCCTTCTCCCCTGGCGCCCGACAGATTAGAGAGAGAGGCGAGGCAGAGGCGGGCACCGGCGAGGGGCCCGGCTGGCTCCGGCCGTCTCCGGTGGAGCTGGGACCACCGGCGAGCTCGGGGCGGAGCACCGCACCTATCCAGAGGGAGAATGAGCGCCGGGGAGGAACGAGGTGGCGGCGACGCGCGGGGACAGAGGGTACGGGCGGCGGCCGGTCGAAGGGAGCGGCGGCCTCAAGAGCTCCGGCGGCAAGCAGAGATGATGGGGAGGACCGCCGGAGTGGAGGGGTTCTCCTGGTGGTGGTGGGACGGAGAGGGGGCGGCCTGGTTCGCCGGAATCGAGGCGAGGCCGGCGACCACCGCGGCGGACAGAGGAGGAAGAGGGGGCTCCGGTGGGTTAGGGAGGCAGGGGAGGAGGGGATGATGAGCAGCAGAGCACGGCTAGGCTATTTATAGCCGCGGGGAGGGGGTCTCGCGATGGTGGCCGAAGCTCCGAGACGGCGACGTCGCGACCGCGTCGCAACAGGACGTCGGGGCCGGCCACAGGCTAGAAGACGAGGGGGAGAAGGCTCCAGAGGGCACACGCGTGCGGTGGGGAGGTCTCCGGCGCTCACGGACGAACTAGAACCCGCTGGAGACGCGCTCCCGACGCATACGGAGTACAGAGCGCGGGTTTGGCGTGCTCTGCACGTGGTCACCGCGTGGCCACGACATTGACACGCCTAACATGATGCCAAAAGATGTCTGGTGGGTAGTCCCTCCTAGGTACAGGCTCAGGGATGTGATGGATCGATGAGAGGAGCTGTAGTTAGATGGGAGTGTTCATCTGAAGTTTGCTGTAGCAAACTTGAGCATGAAGCTGTGAGGAGCAGAAAAGTGATAAGAGCCAAGCAAGATGTCTGGGAGTGTTAGGGTAGGAAGGACTATAATACTGTGAAGTTTGGAGAGAAATGAACCAATATTTAATATAGTTGCTTTGCAACTGATCAATCTGGTCCAAAAGTTAAATCTTGATGTGCCACTCACATGGAGTATCGACTTCAGCTGAAATTTGGCATAGGATGATGATTTGGTCATATGAGAGTGCCATAAAAATTTCATGCCATTTGGACAAGCCAAAATGGTACTTCCTTCACAAATATCCTCTCTGACCAGAAACTTAGAAAAATTCTAGGGAATTATTTAAGAGATGAAATGAGCCCAAATTTTGTGGATATAGGTTATATGGGTAGGATAATGTTCTGGTGAATTTTCAGCAATTATGGAGCAATATAAAATATAGTTGCTTCACAATGTGAAAATCTGACCAGAAACCAAGATTTGATACTATGCTCACATAGATGATTGGATAGCATTGAAACTTGGTGGAGAGTCATGATTTAAGCATATAAAGATTCTTGAAAAATTTCAACTTATTTGGATACCCCTAGCTAGCACTTGCTTCACAAAGATTCCAGTTTCCCAGAAACTTTGGAAATTAGCCAAGAGAGATTTAATATCCAAATAAAGTTGAATTTTGGCATGTGGCAATGATATGGATAGGAAAGAGTGCACAAAAAGTTTGAGACCAAGCAAGGAAATATAAATGGTACTTGCTTCTCAACTTGGCAGCTAGGGCAGAGTCAGAAAAGGAATATTTGTGAAATATTTTTGAACATGGCAAGGAAAGGTTTGACATATTTGTGGAAGATATGACCCAAACAATTTATGAGAATTATTTGGGAATTTTGGGAATGATGGAAATGTGGGTTGCTTCACAACCTAGGATAACAGGGTTATTCCTTTAATAGAAAAAGGAACATTCCCAAGAAAAGAATATTGGGGTTGGTCCAAGATGGAAATGACAAGGTCTTGGAATGGTTTTGATGTTGGCAAGCCACTCAGGAAGAGGAATGAAGAGTGATCCTTCCAGGTTGCAAAACTACTAAGCCACAGAAAAGCGAATCCGGACCAAAATCAAAAGAAAAAGAAAATGGGCAAAATCCAGGGTGTTACAAACCTACCCCCCTTAAAGAAATCTCGTCCTCGAGATTTGGTTGCTCAGGGATCAAACATGAATATTCCCACTTGAGGAAACCGTTTCCAACTCGGGTTTCCTTTTTACCTTTGTATAATGTTCCCACTGAATTTCATATGACTGACTGCCTTGCTTCGGGGTGGTTTGCTTTACTGGAACCTTTTCCTGCAATTCTTGCCTCATATGTTACTCTGACTTCATTCCTTTTTGTCTGCTATCCTGTCTAGGGCAATAAATTATCCTGACCAAACTATGTGCCCTGTTCGTAAGTCCGAGGGTGGTTCCTCATGGACGTGTCGTGACAAGGTCCAATACGAATGACCGTTTATTGAGTTGTGAACAAATTCTCTTGGTGAACCCAAAAATCTTTTACTCATTGCGTTGGGTGACTTCAAATGGTTGGGCGTCCTCCAGGCTCAAAACAGTACTATGAATCATACCGTTCTCCTGGCGGAATCTGACTTCTCGCACGGATTGCTGAGTCATCTTGGGTATCTTCACTGCCTTGGTATAAGGCTCCTACCAAATATTTGACTGTCACCTGTCGTGACTAGCATAAAGGTGTACGGAGATATTATCCATAGACTCGACTGACAGCGGTCCTGGCAGCAGAATCTTGTTTACGGCAGGTTAGTCTTTAACTGATTCCCATCTGTGAGGACACATGCTTCGAGACTGTTGTTCATCCTTCTGATTACTCAGTCTGTCGGTATCTCTATATGGATGGTAGGCCGTGTAATGCTTTAACATGGTGGCTGAATTCAAACTGCTGAGTTAATCTTTCGGCTGACCTGACCAGCTTGGTTGCCCTCTTCTGATAATTCTGAGCATATCTGGTTGGCTGGGCGGGTTGTCTTGATATGGGGTCCTTGCAAACGGAATAAACCCCATGGGTGTGTACCCATGGTGACTGGTACCGAGCCAGACTGTCTGGAGTATTTGTACCATTACCATACCTCTATGGACAACCTTGCTTTTTCATTATAGTTCTCTTTGCCTGGATCCTTAGCGGAAAGAACTTGGCCTTATGTGCCCTTGATTCTTCGGGCGACCATAGATGTTGTCAGGTGCGATATTCCAGCAGGCATATTAGTTTACAAGTTGTAGCTGTAGGGTAACGACCGTCTGAACCCTTAAATAAAACCGGCAAATAAACCAGTAGCCACCAGAACGGTCTTTACAACTCAGATCTGGGACATTACTGGAGTAACTCAATCCCGACTCAAGACGGCTGAAAAGAATCTCAAAGCATGAGACGGTGTCGATAAGAAGAAAGTAGCAACTCCCTAAGACGGCCGAAAAATAGCTTACAGCATAGGGTCATTGCTACGAAGAGAAATTCAACAGCTGCCCGAGACGGCTGAAAAGCAGCTCAGAACACGGGCCAGTTGCTGACAAGAGAAATAAAAATCGGCATCCACCCCGGACGGCCGGAAACAGCTCAGAACACAGGCGTGGTGCCGTCACCAAAGAAAGATGGGCAAGGGTTCATCCACGTCCCATACAACTCACTATTATGCATACAGGTATGAGCATAATAATTTGAACATACTGGAATAACACAGAGCAATGCTATAGGGCATATATCAGAGGGTCGGCTTACTCCATAGGTTGTTGGTCATCACACTGAAGTGTATATCTGTCTTTCTCATAGCTCATGCAGTAGTCAGATCCTCACCGGGCTGGCATCATTGTATGAGTAACCCATATGACCTTGGCAGCATGCCCACCATATCTATGGAAACATGTGTAGCTAGCCACTTGATTCCCGAGGCAAGCTCATGTCCTGACTGATTTTTGCCTTTGGGCCAACTGTTGCGGATCTGACCTTTGCATCGGAAGATGTCCATGTGTCGTATCGAGGAAGACACAGGCATCTTGCATTGTAAGCTTCTCTGGTAGCTTGCGGAGAAAGGCTGGGTTGCTTACACCCGAGGCTTCTCTTTATTACATGCAGACTGAGTGTAGATATATATATCCCTTGATATTACTGCTGTCGGTTACTTGTTGTATGTGACAGGGTATTCGGCTATCCTTCTTGCTGAACACTAAGTTCATAGCACATTCTGGCTTGCTTTCAAGACATAGCAGGGTTCAGATTGTACTCATAGCAGACTCAAACCTTGTATATGAATCATACCTTTGACTCGAAATGTACTATTGGTCATGCACACATCTTTGCCTTCTTGCTGGTGCGATCATTACTGTGGTGAAAGTTGCACTGATGTATACTTGATGCTGATAACTAATCCAGCCAGGATATCATTTGTATTTATGCCCGATATTCCCGATATAACACAGTCTGCTGAAAATTTCATATTGTTGAGCTGAGCTTCCAAATGACTATCTCTTCACTGACTCTTTGGGTTCAGGATCGGTGAGCAACTTTCATAAGGGGAAAATAAGGTAACACCAAGGGCCCAAATATAGAAGCAAAAGAAACGACTAAAACAAAAGCACACAAAGCAGCAAGATCACACACACAAGCAATATCACATTCTACAGCTATTCACAGCAATAATATGCATTCCTACTTAAGCACAGAAATCTCGCAAGAACTCCGGTATCACGGTCTAACATGCTGTGGCGGTGTGCACGAAAGTGAATCAATGTGAAAGAAAATTGGTGTAGACAAGGCTACACCAATTACGGGCTTAACACGGATGGAACCGGTGGCGAGGACGAACTTGGTGATCGGGGGTCGGAACACAGAAGTTACGACCACATCATCATCAAGCGTACGGAAGAAAACCGTACACGTCCAAAGAATAGGTGGCGGAATGAGATGGTGGTGGAGAGAGAGGCTTGCAGGCATTGCCCTTTTCTGATAACAAGGATCAGTAAGGGTTGCCGAAACGGCTAGTGGAATTGCACGATCCGGGATAGAACTTGTCTATCACCGAAACGATAGGGCGTGTCGGAAGAGAATATATTGGTGTGGTACCGGTGCATCAATCTTGCTAGTGCTCGACACCACCAAGCACCTTGGCATCACTCCGCTGGGACGAAGATGACACCACACCAAGGAACAAATATGCAAACTGGAGAGCGCAGGTAGGGAATCGAAACCGATGCCACCTACAATCACCAGATCCATCGTTAGTGATAAGATATCTAGTCTATATGCATGTTATGCACAAGCAAATGCAACAAACAAGTGCAGCAAACCAACTGGATCCTAAACTACCGGTTACTAACGTTCGTGCCTAGACCGCGCGTCCTATAGCCAAACCTGCTCTGATACCAAATTTTGTGGCACCCCGGCTCAGAGAAGACCGGAACGCCCCGTATTCCAGCCCAGGGACAAGTCCTCTGGAATACGGCACTGTTGGCATAGAACAAATCAGCTTTTTTTTACAATGGATATGGTTACAAAGGGTATATGGATTACATCGGCACGGCGACACTACGCCTGCCCGGGGTAGCTCTATGCTAACAGCGGAGTAACTCTCTTGGTAGCAGAACAACGATGACGATGATGGACTCCACTCCGCAGGGACTCTGGCTAGAACGCGTACCCTAGCTCGCAAACTCGGAATCCTCGACAAGCAAGCAATCATGGCATGACCTGCAAACCGGCATGACACGCCAGGTGAGTACTTTGAATGTACTCGCAAGCTCACAGCAAACATCAGCATTAAGGCAAGACAACATCATAGCAAAATGGATGCAGCAAGGTAAAGCATATTAAGTAGTTTAATCCATACTCCGAGTAATTTCAGGATCCAATCCGAACCTATGCCAAGTCCAATCATGTGGTCATCCGACCACTCATCCCGTTGCTGACATATCATATACCTGATACCAACTGTACCACAAGTCTGACAAACTTACTCTCTTTCGGGCTGTCTCACAACCCTCAGAATACTCACGATCCATCGAGTACTTCCGATCATAAGACGAGTTCTTCCATCATTATCATCACTACCATGGTTGACCACCTAGTGAGGTCTGGACGGACTGTCCAATACCGTGGACACGGCTATTCGAATAGATTTTATACTCTGCAGAGGTTGCGCACTTTACCCACACCATGGAGCACTGACCTCGTGATCCCATTCGGGTGGACCAGCGTTGCTCCAACAAAACCCGCCTGACCCGTGACCCTCCCATCGTACCACCGGCAATCATCCTCACCCGGAGTCAAGCCCTGGGTGGCCCCTATGTCACCTCGTGACACCTGCCACCATCATGGCCAAACTAAACTGTCTCAAACGGGGACCTGGATCCAAATAACTCAACTGGGCTCACAAGGTTATCGCCGCCTACCAGGCCAGGGTAGCGCGCACGCATAACCTTCCCTGTCGGGCGGTACCGGTGAAAGAGCACGCGATCAGACCAAGTCAAGGCCGTCCCATATCGGCAAATGTGGCTGCACGGCTAAGTCCGGACAGGTGACTCAAGGTCAACCATGAAATATCTAATCCCCGAATAATTTTTCTGTCATGGCTGACACTCTGATAACCAGTATACTTAAGCCACTGCTACTAATTCATCTCTACGAACTGCCGGATGAACTCCAAAATAATCATAGACAGTGATCTCAACATCATAGTATCAACAAGTGGGTAAGCTACTAGTCACTAATAATCTGGTACTCAACATGGTAGTCACCTATCCAAGAATTCACTCAGGTATTGTATCACCCAATTCATTTCACAAATACTTCATACTTGCTACTAAAGTAATTAGTGTGACTATGATATTGCAATGCAATTATGCAGATGAGAGTTGTGGCTTGCCTGGGGATGAAGGAACCATCGGGAAGGAGTGCGGAGAGTCCACGGGAATGATTGCCGAAAACAGTTCTCTCCCGGAGGGGGCTGTTTACGGGCAAGGGCAAAATGGTCATTTTCACAGTGCCAAAACATTATGAAAATGATACCAACATGTCGGGCTCGAAGAGACGAAGAAGTGGGCTTTGGAATCACCTCGATTGGAGTTGCGGAGAAAAAGTTGTGAGGGTTTGACTGCAGAAGGACCTTGTTGTAAGAAAAGTATTTACTTTTGGGTCCTTCACAGTTTTTTTTCTGGAGAAGAATAAAGGGTACTATGCAGTTGGGCTGCCTCGGGCCGCATCCTCACCGCCGCTGCGGCTGTTGCTTCTTGGCCGTCCCGCACCACTGTTACCTCCTTTTTTAAAAAACATCTGGTGGGCTGGCCCACCTTATCTCCCTCCTTCTCCCCTGGCGCCCGACAGAACAGAGAGAGAGGCGAGGCAGAGGCGGGCACCGGCGAGGGGCCTGGCCGGCTCCGGCCATCTCCGATGAAGCTGGGACCATCGGCGAGCTCGGGGCGGAGCGCCGCACCTATCCAGAGGGAGAATGAGCGCCGGGGAGGAACGAGGTGGCGGCGACGCGCGGGGACAGAAGGTACGGGCAGCGGCCGGTCAAGGGGAGCGGCGGCCTCAAGAGCTTCGGCGGCAAGAAGAGATGATGGGGAGGACCGCCGGAGTGGAGGGGTTCTCCTGGTGGTGGTGGGACGGAGAGGGGGCAGCCTGGTTCGCCGGAATCGAGGCGAGGCCGGCGACCACCGCGGCGGACAGAGGAGGAAGAGGGGACTCCGGTGGGTTAGGGAGGCAGGGGAGGAGGGGATGATAAGCAGCAGAGCACGGCTAGGCTATTTATAGCCACGGGGAGGGGGTCTCGCGATGGTGGCCGAAGCTCCGAGACGGCGGCGCCGCAATCGCGTCACAACAGGATGTCGGGGCCGGCCACAGGCTAGAAGACGAGGGGGAGAAGGCTCCAGAGGGCACACACGTGCGGTGGGGAGCTCTCCGGCGCTCGCGGACAAGCTAGAACCCGCTGGAGACGCGCTCCCGACGCGTACGGAGTACAGAGCGCGGGTTTGGCGTGCTCTGCACGTGGTCACCGCGTGGCCATGGCATTGACACGCCTAATGTGATGCCAAAAGATGTCTGGTGGGTAGTCCCTCCTAGGTACAGGCTCAGGGATGTGATGGATCGATGAGAGGAGCTGTAGTTAGATGGGAGTGTTCATCTGAAGTTTGCTATAGCAAACTTGAGCATGAAGCTGTGAGGAGCAGAAAACTGATAAGAGCCAAGCAAGATGACTGGGAGTGTTAGGGTAGGAAGGACTATAATACTGTGAAGTTTGGAGAGAAATGAACCAATATTTAATATAGTTGCTTTGCAACTGATCAATCTGGTCCAGAAGCTAAATCTTGATGTGCCACTCACATGGAGTATCAAATTGAGCTAAAATTTGGCATAGGATGATGATTTGGTCATATGAGAGTGCCATAAAAATTTCATGCCATTTGGACAAGCCAAAATGGTACTTTCTTCACAAATATCCTCTGTGACCAGAAACTTAGAAAAATTCTAGGGAATTATTGAGGATATGAAATGAGCCCAAATTTTGTGGATATAGGTTATATGGGTAGGAGAATGTTCTGTTAAATTTTCAGCAATTATGGAGCAATATAAAATATAGTTGCTTCACAATGTGAAAATCTGACCAGAAACCAAGATTTGATGCTATGCTCACATAGATGATTGGATAGGGTTGAAACTTGGTGGAGAGTCATGATTTGAGCATATGAAGATTCTTGAAAAATTTCAACTTATTTGGATACTCCTAGCTAGCACTTGCTTCACAAAGATTCCAGTTGCCCAGAAACTTTGGAAATTAGCCAAGAGAGATTTAATATCCAAATAAAGTTGAATTTTGGCATGTGGCAATGATATGGATAGGAAAGAGTGCACAAAAAGTTTGAGACCAAGCAAGGAAATATAAATGGTACTTGCTTCTCAACTTGGCAGCTAGGGCAGAGTCGGAAAAGGAATATTTGTGAAATATTTTTGAACATGGCAAGGAAAGTTTTGACATATTTGTGGAAGATATGACCCAAACAATTTATGAGAATTATTTGGGAATTTTGGGAATGATGGAAATGTGGGTTGCTTCACAACCTAGGATAAGAGGGTTATTCCTTTAATAGAAAAAGGAATATTCCCAAGAAAAGAATACTGGGGTTGGTCCAAGATGAAAATGACAAGGTCTTGGAATGGTTTTGAGGTTGGCAAGCCACTCGGGAAGAGGAATGAAGAGTGATCCTTCCAGGTTGCAAAACTACTAAGCCATAGAAAAGCGAATCCGGACCAAAATCAAAAGAAAAAGAAAATGGGCAAAATCCAGGGTGTTACAAGAACGGAGTCTTAGTCATCTTGCCGATGAGGCATGGTTCGCAAGCATCAAATGATTCATAATCAAGTGATTTCAAAAGTCCATCTGCATGGAGTTTCTTCATGCGCTTTACACCAATATGACCTAAACGGCAGTGCCACAAATATGTTGCACTATCATTATCAACTTTGCATCTTTTGGCATCAATATTATGAATATCTGTATCACCACAATCAAGATTCAACAAAAATAGACCACTCTTCAAGGGTGCATGACCATAAAAGATATTACTCATATAAATAGAACAACCATTATTCTCTGATTTAAATGAATAACCGTCTCGCATCAAACAAGATCCAGATATAATGTTCATGCTCAACGCTGGCACCAAATAACAATTATTCAGGTCTAAAACTAATCCTGAAGGTAGATGTAGAGGTAGCGTGCCGACGGCGATCACATCGACTTTGGAACCATTCCCGACGCGCATCGTCACCTTGTCCTTAGCCAATCTTCGTTTAATCCGTAGCCCCTGTTTCGAGTTGCAAATATGAGCAACAGAACCAGTATCAAATACCCAGGTGCTACTGCGAGCATTAGTAAGGTACACTTCAATAACATGTATATCAAATATACCTTTGTTCACTTTGCCATCCTTCTTATCCGCCAAATACTTGGGGCAGTTCCGCTTCCAGTGTCCAGTCCCTTTGCGGTAGAAGCACTCAGTTTCAGGCTTAGGTCCATACTTGGGCTTCTTCCCGAGAGTGGCAACTTGCTTGCCATTCTTCTTGAAGTTCCCCTTCTTTCCTTTGCCCTTTTTCTTGAAACTAGTGGTCTTGTTAACCATCAACACTTGATGCTCCTTCTTGATTTCTACCTCCGCTGCTTTGAGCATAGCGAAGAGCTCGGGAATAGTCTTCTCCATCCCTTGCATATTATAGTTCATCACGAAGCCTTTATAGCTTGGTGGCAGTGATTGAAGAACTCTATCAATAACACTATCATCCGGAAGATTAACTCCCAGCTGAGTCAAGTGGTTATGGTACCCAGACATTCTGAGTATGTGTTCACTGACAGAACTGTTCTCCTCCATCTTGCAGCTATAGAACTTGTTGGAGACTTCATATCTCTCAACTCGGGCATTTGCTTGAAATATTAACTTCAATTCCTGGAACATCTCATATGGTCCATGACGTTCAAAACGTCTTTGAAGTCCCGATTCTAAGCCGTAAAGCATGGCACACTGAACTATCGAGTAGTCATCAGATCGAGCTTGCCAGACATTCATAACGTCAGCATCTGCTCCTGCAGCTGGCCTTTCACCCAGCGGTGCATCAAGGACATAATTCTTCTGTGCAGCAATGAGGATAATCCTCAAGTTACGGACCCAGTCCGTGTAGTTGCTACCATCATCTTTCAACTTAGCTTTCTCTAGGAACACATTAAATTCAAGGGAACGGTAGCACGGGCCATTGATCTATAACATAGATATGCAAATACTATCAGGACTAAGTTCATGATAAATTAAGTTCAATTGATCATATTACTTAAGAACTCCCACTTAGATAGACATCCCTCGAGTCATCTAAATGATCACGTGATCCATATCAACTAAACCATGTCCGGTCATCACATGAGATGGAGTAGTTTTCAATGGTGAACATCTCTATGTTGATCATATCTACTATATGATTCACGTTCGACCTTTCGGTCTCAGTGTTCCGAGGCCATGTCTGTACATGCTAGGCTCGTCAAGTTTAACCCGAGTATTCCGCGCGTGCAAAACTGTCTTGCACCCGTTGTATGTGAACGTAGAGCTTATCACACCCGATCATCACGTGGTGTCTCGGCACGACGAACTGTCGCAACGGTGCATACTCAGGGAGAACACTTATACCTTGAAATTTTAGTGAGGGATCATATTATAATGCTACCGCCGAACTAAGCAAAATAAGATGCATAAAAGATAAACATCACATGCAATCAAAATATTTGACATGATATGGCCATCATCATCTTGTGCCTTTGATCTCCATCTCCAAAGCACCGTCATGATCTCCATCATCACCGGCTTGACACCTTGATCTCCATCGTAGCGTCGTTGTCGTCTCGCCAACTATTGCTTCTACAACTATCACTAACGCATAGTGATAAAGTAAAGCAATTACATGGCGATTGCATTTCATACAATAAAGCGACAACCATAAGGCTCCTGCCAGTTGCCGATAACTTTTACAAAACATGATCATCTCATACAATAACGTATATCACCTGCAAAAACAAGTTAGACGTCCTCTACTTTGTTGTTGCAAGTTTTACGTGGCTGCTACGGGCTTCTAGTAAGAACCGTTCTTACCTACGCATAAAAACCACAACGATGTTTCGTCAAGTTTGTTGTTTTAACCTTCAACAAGGACCGGCCGTAGTCAAATTCGATTCAACTAAAGTTGGAGAAACAGACATCCGCCAGCCACCTTTATGCAAAACAAGTTGCATGCCTGTCGGTGGAACCGGTCTCATGAACGTGGTCATGTAAGGTTGGTCCGTGCCGCTTCATCCAACAATACCGCCGAATCAAAATAAGACGTTGGTGGTAAGCAGTATGACTATCATCGCCCACAACTCTTTGTGTTCTACTCGTGCAAAACATCTACGCATAGACCTGGCTCTGATGCCACTGTTGGGTAACGTAGCATGCAATTTCAAAAAAAATTCCTACGCTCACGCAAGATCTATCTAGGATATGCATAGCAACGAGAGGGGGAGAGTGTGTCCATGTACCCTCGTAGACCGAAAGCGGAAGCGTTAGGTTAACGCAGTTGATGTAGTCGAACGTCTTCACGATCCAACCGATCAAGTACCGAACGTACGGCACCTCCGAGTTCAGCACACGTTCAGCTCGATGACGTCCCTCGAACTCTTGATCTAGCAAAGGGTCGAGGGAGAGTTTCGTCAGCACGACGGCGTGGTGACGGTGATGGTGATGTGATCCGCGCAGGGCTTCGCCTAAGCACTATGATGCTATGACCGGAGGAGTAAACTGTGGAGGGGGGCACCGCACATGGCTAAGAGAACAATTGATGTGCTTTGGGGTGCCCCCCTGCCCCCGTATATAAAGGAGGAGAGGGAGGAGGCCGGCCAAGGGAGGCGCGCCATGGGGGGGGGGGGGGGGGCGCCACCCCTTGTGGGCTGCCCTCTCTCTCCCCTATGGCCCATGTTGGCCCATTACTTTCCCCAGGGGGTTCCGGTAACCTCCCGGTACTCCGAAAAATACCCGAAACGATCCGGAACCATTCCGGTGTCCGAATACTATCGTCCAATATATCAATCTTTACCTCTCGACCATTTCGAGACTCCTTGTCATGTCCGTGATCTCATCCGGGACTCCGAACAATCTTCGGTCACCAAAACACATAATTCATAATACAAATCGTCATCGAACGTTAAGCGTGCGGACCCTACGGGTTCGAGAACTATGTAGACATGACCGAGACACATCTCCGGTCAATAACCAATAGCGGAACCTGGATGCTCATATTGGTTCCTACATATTCTACGAAGATCTTTATCGGTCAAACCGCAATGACAACATACGTCATTCCCTTTGTCATCGGTATGTTACTTGCCCGAGATTCGATCGTCGGTATCTTCATACCTAGTTCAATCTCGTTACCGGCAAGTCTCTTTACTCGTTCCGTAATGCATCATCCCGTAACTAACTCATTAGTCACATTGTTTGCAAGGCTTATCACGATGTGCATTAACGAGAGGGCCCAGAGATACCTCTCCGATACTCGGAGTGACAAATCCTAATCTCGATCTATGCCAACCCAACAAACACCTTCGAAGACACCTGCAGAGCATCTTTATAATCACCCAGTTACGTTGTGACGTTTGATAGCACACAAGGTGTTCCTCCGGTATTCGGGAGTTGCATAATCTCATAGTCAAAGGAATATGTATAAGTCATGAAGAAAGCAATAGCAATAAAACTTAACGATCATAATGCTAAGTTAACGGATGGGTCCTGTCCATCACATCATTTTCCTAATGATGTGATCCCGTTCATCAAATGACAACTCATGTCTATGGTTAGAAAACTTAACCATCTTTGATTAACGAGCTAGTCTAGTAGAGGCTTACTAGGGACACTATGTTTTGTCTATGTATCCACACATGTATCAAGTTCCCGGTTAATACAATTCTAGCATGAATAATAAATATTTATCATGATATAAGGAAATATAAATAACAACTTTATTATTGCCTCTAGGGCATATTTCCTTCAGTACTAAAATGTAAGAAAAAATGTCTTGCATTTATTAGGGAGGGAGTATTTCGAAAGTAGCAACGTGGCTAGCTGAAACGCCTTCTCTTTCCTCCTCCACAAGAAAATATACCATACTTCCCTCTTCCTCTCGTCGGCGCCGCCGCCGGTCCGCCTCATCTCCGATGCCTTCGGCAATGGAGGTGAGGAGGACCTTGGCCCCCGCCGGCGGGAGGGACCCTGTTCTCGTTCTTATTAGTTTCAGCGTCTTTGTTGGGGCTGTGTGACGACGGTGATGTCCCTCAGTAGGAATAATGTCTCCCACATTCTATCCCTGTTCCGATGGCACGTCTAGCATCGCCAGAGGGCATGTGGAGGTATGTCTCCGTCGGATCTCATAGGATTCAGCCGGTGCCGGTCTTCGATGGATCTGTTTGGATTGGGTCTTCGTTCGTCTTCGCTTGGGTGTTTACAGATTTGATCCTTTCTATCTACGATTTTTTCAGCTTGATGATTGCTGCTCCAGTGCGCTAGTCCTATGGGGCCTTAGCACAATGACTTTTCGACTGTCTACTGCAACAATGTTTGTCCGGCTCCAGCGAGGGAGGGGCGATGACGACGGTGCGCCTTCAGCTTGCTCTAGTGTTTGTAGTCGTCGCTAGGTGTCCATGAACCTGGTTGTAATTTTTATTATCTATAGTGTTCTTGCACTGTCAAGATCGAAGATGAATAGATTGACAGTTTCTCGTAAAAAAAAAAGTATTTTGAAAGTAGGAATACTGCTCCGCACGACCCAACCAGCCATGTTCCCCAACCCGAAGCCACGTTCAGATCACAAACCTACCTCCAATAGATAAACACTGTAAATCCAACCTGATCCGTTAAGAGACCCAAAGATTGGCACTCCACTACAACAATATCCACTTCAATTTATACTTGTCCTAAAAAGAGCGCTACTACTGCAGGCCCATGCCAGCGTCCGGCTGCCTCCGTTAAATCCCCCCATCTTGAAAATCTTCTCGCCTCCCCTCCAATCCGAGAAACAATGGCGGAATTCCCAGTGGGCGGTTCCATTCCTGTCCCCGTCTGAAAGCGTATTGGTTTCTCTCCATTCGGTGCCGTGTCTGCCCGAGAATCTGTGGCCTGCTGCAGATTTTGGTCGCAAGTTCTGAGCTTTCCGTCGGGCTGGTGTTTCGGGACACAGGCGCGGATCGTTTTGGCTCCGGATGAAGAAGGCTTCTTCGCCGCGGGTCCGCTGATCCGAAGCGAAATTGGCGGGCCTCCACCCGTCGCCGCCCGATAGGCTCCCACCTGGAAGGCATTGCAGGCCTGAAGCCGAACAAGTTCTGAAACTTTTCCGTACCCTGGAGCAATCTGTCGTTGGCAGTTGATTGCAGTTTGGAGCGCGGATGGGGGCGGGGGCTTCGAGCATGGTGGGGTCGGAGGGGTGGGGTCAGACGTCGCTGGGCGACATGCCGGAGAGCTGCGTGGCGCCGGTGCTGCTCTACCTCGACCCGCCGGAGATATGCCTCGTCGCCCGCCTCAACCGGGCGTTCCGCGGCGCGGCCTCTGCCGACTGCGTCTGGGCCACCAAGCTTCCCGCCAACTATCGGTACCTCGCTGCCCTCGCCGCGGCGGCCGACGACGACAGCAGCAGCGATGGCCCAGTAGAGGGCAATGGTAGGTGCTGCCCCTCCGCGGCGACCAAGAAGGAGAAGTACGCGCGCCTGTGCAGGCCAACCCCCTTCGATGGGGGCACCAAGGTAGCTTAATCTCTTTTTTACAGTTTAAACTTGTACTTGTTGCAAACCAACTAGTACAGCTTGCTTTAAGCATGTTGATTAGTTTGCTCCTTGTACTTGTTGCAAACCAACTAGTGCAGCTTGCTTTCATGACAAAAAAGTGTGTTCCTTGGAAGAGAGGATCTAGAAGGTAGATTTGGTTTGTGTGCAATGAATCAGAGATGTTGAGAGGGATTTGTTAACTATGACTGGTAATGTTTCTGGGAATTTAGATTATGGATTGCTTGGTTGCTTATGTGGGCTGGATTGCTAGTAGGCTCATAAAGACCCAGATATATGGAACAGTAGTTTTCCTTTCATGTGTCAGTGTGTATTGGTCTCTGTTTTCCTTCTTTGTTTATGTTTGCTGTCTTGGATGGTGTTTATTCTTGGCTTTCTGGTACTTATGCTGAAATTATTACTTGACTGAAAACACCTCTGTAGGAATTTTGGATCCAAAAGAGCAAGGGTGGTCTTTGCATGTCCATCTCCTCAAAGGCTTTGGCGATTACCGGTATCGATGATCGGCGGTATTGGAGCCACCTTACCACAGACGAGTCGAGGTACTTCCGTCTTGCTAAGTTTTGGGTTAAAAGTTGCTCCATGGGAAGTTAAGGTTGAATTCCGTCGAAACTTTCTTTGTGTGGAAACCTGTTCAAATTTTTATTCTAATTGAAAATTTGAGTAATTTTTCCTAGAACATACTACATAGCAAATTTGAGCATGCAGAACGGAATATCTCTGTTGCGTCATAGTTTTCTAAAATGTCCTATTGTATGGAGGTGAAGTCTTCGGATGGCCGTGCTCCACTGGCGGAGCTATGTACAATGCTGGAGGTGCCACAGCCCCCCCCCCCCCCCCCCCCCCCCCCCAGCTTTGACTAGTTTGTGAAGAATTTTTTTTGGGGATGGCTGAGATTCAAAAAATAGGGTATGTTTTATCTTTTTGGCCCCCCCAAACATCCCCGTCTAGCTCCGCCACTGCCGTGCTCATTCGTGTGTGCCACTGTATAGTTGGTATGACCGTTTCCTTGTTATTGAATAGTAGGAATAACAGGCGTTGTTTGCCCTCTGCTGCCGACAAGGCCCTATTCCTCGATTGTAAGGATGTTTTGACTTTCAATTCTTTCCCCCAACCATAAGGTGCATCAGAGTAGGCAGTAGCTATGGTAAAAGTAGAGAATGCTGACTTGGGAATGTGATTGGTATGTCTTGGTGGTTGATTAAAATGTCGGGGTTTGCTAGTTCATAGATGGGAAATTAGAGATTATTAGTTTCTTCTGGTTGTGCACTCTAAGAGATGGTACAAAGCTCATAGTCGTAACAGGAGCTCATTTCTGTGATAAAGGTCTATTTCGGTTTATCTGTTGCACTAGTATGTCATTCAGTGGCAGTGCTAGGAGTGGAAGCTAGTGATGTCAAAGCTATATGCATACCCATATATGTTGATAAAATTTTGTTAAATTCAAGTGTATTAGTGCAGCTCTCACAAATTTTGTGATGTCACTTGACATCACAAACAACACCTAGCACCGCCACTGATGTCATTCCTTTGGTCTTGTGATGAGATATAGTCATATAGACAATCTTGGAGCCAATCATCATATTGCATACTGCCAAACCTAACACTTCAGTCTTGTGATAAAACATCTAGGTGCATCCTAGCTTCTACTCTGGTTATTGATTTATTTCTGATGCAAATCATACCACTAAAAACAATGTTATGATGTGATGATGTGATATATGGGCTGAATCCTTATATGCCCCTGAAAAGCCCCCCCCTCGCCCCCTTTCCCCCCCCCCCCTCTGTCTATGACATGTGGGCCTACAGATATATGTTTTGTTTTTTTGCAAAGGCATATGAGGTTTCGCCTTTTTATTTTTTGGTGTCTACATGACTGGTGCATGAGTACGGTTTTATCTTTGTTCTGCTCAAGCATGTAGTTGCTCCATTGCAGTATTGATTGATCTAGCATCAAGCTTAAAAAGAGCTCTTGACACTTGCAGTTTCACACATCCATTACTTCTTTTCCGATATCCTTTTCTATGGTCATCGTTACAGTTACCAGATAAGTTGCTGCTAAACTGCTATCTTTTTCTCTTACAGATTCCAGAGTGTCGCCTACCTTCAGCAAATATGGTGGCTGGAGGTGTCTGGGGAGATTGATTTCTGCTTCCCTGCTGGTTCATATAGCCTTCTCTTCCGGCTTCGCTTGGGCCGGCCCCACAAGCGCATGGGTCGTCGGGTCTATGACTCTGACCTCATCCATGGTTGGGACATTAAACCCACACGGTTCCAGCTGTCAACTTCAGATGGCCAGCACACAACATCCGACTATCATCTAGATGGACCAGGACACTGGATCCTTTACCATGTCGGTGATTTTGTCATATCGAGTTCGGATGAGTCGACCAAGCTCAAGTTCTCTATGATGCAGATTGATTGCACGCATACAAAAGGTGGCCTATGTGTCGATTCTGTTTTCATTTATCCTAAGGATCATCGGCCCGAGGAGTGCATACGCAAGTAATTTTGCAAACCTGCTGTATCACTCCGTGTGGCTATTGATCGGTGGCGCCTAAGCCTTTTTTCCTAGCCATTCCAAAACCCGCTGTAAATATTCC
Source organism: Thinopyrum elongatum (assembly GCA_011799875.1). Lineage (NCBI taxonomy): Eukaryota > Viridiplantae > Streptophyta > Magnoliopsida > Poales > Poaceae > Thinopyrum > Thinopyrum elongatum. The sequence goes on from CM022298.1 coordinate 556,240,446, forward strand.
TTCATTTTTCTGATGGTTTTGCGTGAGCCTGGAGTCATGTTCTGTATTCTTTGTAGTGATAGTTAAATAAGTTGGGGTCAGGAGGATTTAGATGTAGGTGGTGATGTACGATTAGAGTGGTAGGTGTCCATCTGTAGAAAGAGCAGTTTCATTTGTTCGTCAATGATGTAATCATGTTGTTTTGGTAAATAAATTTTCCTGGATCCTGTCTACTTTTTTTTTTGCATGGCTGTCTCTACTTTGTTGAACCCAGTTGTTTCTCAACACCTGTCTCAAATAAAGATCACTAGAAAAAGGTTAATCTTTATAGCGGTTGGTTAAGTGTAACCCGCTCTTTGCTTCCCATGTGGCCCGATACAACGAAAAACGTTGATTGGGAGGTTCAGGCTTTTGTGGGTAAGTTCTGTGTTTTTAAAACGAAAATTCAAGCTGAAATGTTTTTTCAACCGTTTGTCCGAATTATGAAAGCTTTCACAGATGTGTTTCTCACGTCAACACCGTTGAAACTAGATAGGTTTGTGATTTTGTTTGTGCAAGTGTACTTTTCATGCTGATGTGTGTACTTTGAGTTCCCATGTCGCGCGTGTCGATTTATGTTAGCAGTGTATACATTCCATGAACAATGGCAATACACTTGCGCCTGCACAAACAATACACAGGCTTGTAGGGAAGTACACATGCATTGCACGGGAAGTACAAGAGCGAAAACCAGAAAAACTAGAAGAAAAACAAACAGCACGTGGACCTACATGCCTAGCGGGCCGGCCCAATTAGCAAAGGGGTCGTGCCTGGGCCTGAGAGAGCAGCACGCGGGTTGGCACCGCACGGCCCGTTTACTAACCGTTCCCCTGTGGGCTGTGCTGTGCCGACCCGTTTGGCCAGCTATGTTCATGGGATCATCTAAAAAAAAAAACCTATGTTCATGGGTGGGACCTCCTATTTGCTCCATGCAACATGGGAGTTTCACCCAAGGAAATAAAAAAATTCTGATTGGTGGCGTGACTTCTTTTTACCCGCTCCTTTGGCTAGGTGCATGGGTAAGCAGCCAGCCCCCCAGTGTTCGAGCCTGAGCCCTAACGCTGGTGCTAACGGTGTTTTCTTCTACTGATTTGTCTCGTTTTCTTTAATAAACACAGTTGCTTGTACAATTGTTTTGATGAACTGGGGCATAGCTACATGTACAGTCTTTTTTTCTTTTGACAATACATATACAGAGTCTTAACTTCAGGGATACAGCCAGTCTCTTGTTCGGTTGCTGAAGCATTTGCAGACCATGTGCTGCTGGGTTTTAAAAATGTTTTAAAACCCATTTTACTGGACTTCCTAAGCTACGTGGTGTCTGTATTGAATACCGCTCAACTGTGCTGCGTGAAACCAGAATGCGATGGCAATTTCACGAAATCTGAAGTTTCTCTCATTGCCATCTGCTAGTTCCAACAGATGAATGTTTCTCACTGCCAAATCTATGCTTCGATGGAAGTATCGAACAGAAAAACAAGTAGTAGTATATTTAATTATTTATAGGCTGAACACCTTATAGCAGTTCATGTTTCATTGGAAAAAAAAGTGTTCTCAAACTCCTGTGGTAAATTACAATTTGGTCTTTACTTTATTTATCAGTGCAATAGCACGTATGCTCATGTACATACAGCTTTGATTGTGCAAACACGAAACTGTTACATGTACCGTAAGAGATGATTTACAGGCTTGCCACAGGCATGATGTAGAAGGTGGCTCGAGATGTGTAGCAGAGCTTCTTGCTGTCCTTGAGCCAGAACTCAACTGTAGTAACCACAACAGATCTGCCCTTCCTCAGTATCAGCCCTTCTACTTCCACTTCAGACTGCACAAGCATAGACATTAGGAATACGTGTGCATCATCTAAAAAAAGGGGAATACTTGTGTGAAGGATTGTGCTTCGACAGGTTCTCAAATATTCTGAAAATGAGAGGCAAAGAGTTCCAATCTGTCTAGATCCCCAGAATTGTATAGCTTGTTGTTTGAATAACTACACGGGCAATTGAACTTCTGCAGGCAGTTCATTTGGGTCATGGTACTCAGAAATGCATATTGATTGAGTGGATCGTCCCATGGTCCAACCCAGTTCAACATCATGAGCCTACGTGGTGTGCTGATTGTTACCAAATTAGCAAAATGTGTAGGTCACCTCCGCTCTTCCCCACCCTGGTGAATTTCCTAGTTGAGATAGCCTGCCTTTCAATTGAACATCACAATACCCTAGAAGGAACTCACAACTTGTGATTTGTGAATTGGTCTGCAAGAGATCTCAGGCTACGCCCTTGCATTTTCCTGAGATCACATACAAATGTTTAAGAGGCCAAAAACACTAAGGTGTGAATGGATCTTACTCAAATCGGAACTATTTATCCCTCTGATTCTTTGCAGATTAAATCTCTCTGGCGGCTATGATGAACGCATAGTCGCCTAATCCCCATTAGTTGTTATCTCTTAGCAACATTTTCACCTATCAGTAATCATTGGTTCTTTACCAACCAATCTCTTAGTAAAGAACTACTAGATGATCCAGAGATAAACAGTGCTGGTGGTTGAACACTTGAAAGAGAAAAGTAACGGCGGACCAGTTTGGGTACAAATTGATTGCAGAAGAAGCTATATATGTGTAGGTAAACAACAACAAAACGTTCACACTTCATGAGGAAGCAGTAAAAGTGGTTCACAAGTATTTGTCAGGCATGCATAGCTGGTTGAAGAAATATGCCAGTAGCTGCGCTCATACTTTTCATGAAACAACATATCATGTGCACTTCATGAATATTTAGTACCAACTGTGTTCACATATGAACATCTTTTGTATATCTTGTGCAGCATAAGTAGTTGGATATCTATTTCAGCACAAACATTGTCACCCCAACTATAATTCCGCTATGCTAGCTTTTAGTCATGCCATTAAACTATAACTATAGTATACAGATGTTAAAATCCCATAATTTCTTACATCCATGCTAGAGTCGCACATCTTTAGCATTATTTGGCAGTCTTGTCTTGTGACTTTTAAGTCTTCGTGCGAGCGAAATCTTTAAAACTAGCTACCACTATGGTTTCCCAGCGTTTCCAACCAAACCGGCTTCATATGTTCAAATCCTTACCTTGCCAGTTGCTTCAAATGTATTATAAAAAAACACAACACCTTGAATTTCCATAGTGTAACTTCACCTGTACCGTTTGTAGGTTAGTAACAGTGGTGTTGCATTGCAGACCTGGTATTATATACTCCCTCCGTCCTAAAATAAGTGTCTCAAACTTAGTGTAATTTTGTACTAAAGCTAGTACAAAGTTGAGACGGTTATTTTGGGACGGAGGGAGTATGAACTAGTATATTTTACCTAGGTTAGAGGTTTGGTAGGTAACATAGCCATAATTCTCATTCACAAATAGCTCACTGTAATAAGAGCATCTCCAGCAATGCATCCCCAATAAACTGGTATGGGGGCGGCCCCGGTACAGCTTTCGATTATTAGGGAGTTGATTTTCCAGTTCCCCAATATCCCATGCCCCAAATTCCCAAACTGGGAGCTTCCAGATAGCGTCAAAAATTGCTCCAAATTAAAACAACACAAACAACGATTTGGTAAAATTGAGCAAAGGGTGTAGATCTCACATCAAGGCGGGCGGCTGAGAGGTACGCTGTGCTGAGCTCGCCGAGGAACATCTCCTTATCCCCCGCCGCAGCACGCGCGCACGCCATCCCGACGGCCTCCGCGACGGCCGCCACCGCGCCGCCGTGGAGCGTGTTATAGGTGTTCTGCACAGCCCACCCGATGACACCATCGGTCAGAGCACATCGCTAGGTACAACTTCGTAAAGGAGACGCCGACCATCGCGCTTTTTAGTGCTCACAGTTGCGGCGGATGAGACGGTGAGGGTGCAGGAGACGCGCGGCGCGGGGGAGGAGGAGACGGTGGCGGAGGACAGGAGCGCGCGGACGAGGGCGGAGTAGGCGTCGGGACGCTCCGCCGAAGCAGGGAGGGACGCGTCCACTCCCAGGGCCCGGATGAACAGCAACGTCCACTCACGAGACTCCTCTGGCGAAGGCTTGGGCGCCTCCTCCGGCTGGGGTGCCATCTTCGCTTTCTGCTCGGGCTCCGGCGCTGTGCTAGCTGGTTGTTGCGGTTCGCGAGTCAATCTCGAAGTCGCGAGGGGAAGGGGGAAAGGAGGACTGCTAGCATCTCCAGCTCCTCTATTTTAGGGCAGCTGGCGTTTTTTCTGGCACGAGTGCAAATTATACAACACTTCCGCTGCCACCGCAAAACAAAACGGCACCCAGCCGCGCATCCGCACCGCCGCCTTGTGCGGATCCGCGGCTGGCACAACACTCCACACCCCACCCGCCGGCCGCCGGACCAACGAATCGCGCCGCCGCCTTCTCCTTCCGCCGAAATCCGCCATGCACCCGCAGCCGGAACTCGATGTCCGTCGCGCCTCTGTCGCACCCGTGCCGCCTCTCTTCCTCGCCGCCGTCTTTCCCCCGGTGTTGACGCCTCCTTGCCATGCCGCCGAAGGGCAAGGGCAATGGCGGATTGAAGGGAGTGTGGCCCCGGCCGTCCGACAACTACAACTGATGGTGTCCTGGACTAAGGGGTGCTAGCCACGTCGGCTCCCGGACATGTGGGTAGGGCCGAGGACCCCCGAAGATTATCACCCAGTGGGCCATGTTCATCAGGCCAGGAGCGCCATGATGGAATCTTCCATAGACTCGGCTCATACTCCAAGATTTAGAGGCAATTTTCGGCACGTTTATCCTTAGATGTAACTGACCTATGTGTAACCCTAGGCAGCCCTCGGTATCTATATAAGTCGAGGTGTGAGGTCCGTAGACGCCAACTCTCATACACACACGATCTCGTGGTTGATCAACCGATAACTTGTACTCCTTCCAAATCAATACAATCAAAGCAAGACGTAGGGTATTATCTCTTCGAGAGATCCCGAACCTGGGTAAATCATGTGTCAATGTTACCATCGTGCCAAGGCTACCAGCTCGGGGCCCCCTACCCGAGATCTGCTGGATTTGACTCAATCATTGGTGGCCCCTATAGGTCCCTCTGAGTAGTCGAATCGGTTCGATGGCATGTCTCCAGAGCCTCCAGATCGACGATCAAGTCAGCTGCGGCATGACCTTCTTGCCAAGATAGATCTTTGTCTTCGGCAGAGTCAATCTCTTCGTAAATTCGACCGCCACATCGGCCAGGTCGGGAACTTCGCTCCTGGCCGGATCGTTAGAGTCGGTAACTTGGAGTACGCCGCAGATTCTAGCGACGAGCTTGCTTTCTCCAACTAGGTGTCAGACCAGATCAAGGAGCACAGTGACCAACTTGTCCAGACCTCCGAATCAATCCAGGTGCTGGATGGTGATACAACCTATGCCTCGGACCCGGCCTTGAGGCAGGATCCGAGCACAGACCCTGATAACCAGGCATCTAGCTTGGTTCCCGGTGAAGAACCCAGGTCCATGTCAGATCGGACCTCGGGAAAACTCCCTTTCGTCTCGATGCTCGATTGGACCATGGATGAGAATGGTAAAGTTCTGCTGAACGAGAAGTTAGATTTCATTCAGAAGCTCGCTATCTCGGATGATTAGAACTCAATTTATGAACGGATCTGGGGAAAACTAAGAGATGTCGGAATTTTTGACCCACTCACCACCCATCTGATCGCCAACGTCAAAGATTTAACCGACGTTCTTGCAAGCACTGGTCATTCGCGGTTTCGGGTTTCTTATATCAATTCCCTGAAGAACTTGCAATGCTGCATCAAAATTTCCCCTCTGATATTCCAGTCTTCCCAGCAAATCGGGCTTCCCGATTTACTTTTTCAAACACTTTTGCTCTTGTTTTGCCCCCTAATTTGCATGATTTGAGTGAAACTAACCCGGACTGACGTTGTTTTCAGCAGAACTATTTTGGTGTTATTTTTGTGCAGAAGTAAAAGGTTCTCAGAGTTGGACGAAACTTTACGGAGAATTATTTTGGAATATATAAAAAATACTGGAGCCACAAGCCATCGGAAATGAGCCAGGGGGTGGCCACATGGGCTGATGGCGCGACCACCCCCCAGGCCACGCCACCTGTCCATGTGGGCCCTTGGACCCCGTCTGACCTAATTCCAACACTATAAATTCTGTTTTCCTGAGAAAAAAGTCAGATAGAAAGTTTCATCATGTTTTACGATACGCCGCCAACACCACTGATACGTCTCCAACATATTTATAATTTATAAAGTATTCATGTTATGTTTACAACAATTTTATATGGTTTTGGCGCACTTTTATATGATTTTTATGGAACTAACCTATTAACCAAGTGCCCAGTGTCAGTTGTTATTTTCTGCATGTTTTTAGCTTTTTAGAAAATCCATACCAAACGAAGTCCAAATGCCATGAAACTTTACGATGATTTTTATGGACCAAAAGAGACCCACGGAGTACCGGAGATGCACCAGGGGGTGGCCAGGGGAGTCACAAGCCTGGGGGCGCTCACCTTGAGCTTGTCGGTCCCTCGTGGGCCCCCCTGACGTGAAACCGACGCCAAAAATTCCTATAAATATAGGAAACCAGAAATAAACCAAGAACTTCCGCTCCGCCGCCGCAAGCCTCTGTACCGAAGAGATCTCATTTGGATCCCTATTCCGGCACCCTGCCGGAGGGGGAAATCATCACCGAAGGCCATCTTCATCATCCCGGCGGTCTCCATGACGAGGAGGGAGTAGTTCACCCTCGGGGCTGAGGGTATGTACCAGTAGCTATGTGTTTGATCTCTCTCTGTCTCTCTCGTGTTCTTGATCCGGCACGATCTTGATGTAACCATGGGCTTTGTTAATATAGTCGGATCATATGATGTTTTTCCCTCTCTCTATATTGTTGTGATGAATTGAGTCTTGCTCTTTGAGGTTTCGTTATGTTGGATTGAATATTGGATTTGAGATCACTTGATGTATATCTTGCATGTGGATATCCATGGTGACAATGGGGTATTCTATTGAGTTATTTGATGTATGTTTTGGTATTCAACTTGCGGATTTCTGTGACATTGGGGTAATGTCGGTGTCAAAACCGGTAGACCTCGGGTAGGGGGCCCGAGCTGTTAGATCAAATCGATGGGTAACAAGAGACAAGGGACATGAAGCTTTTACCCAGGTTCGGGCCCTCTCTAAGTAGGTAAAGCCCTATGTCCTGCTCTTTCTTATATTATGGGTGTATCAAAGTACAGGGTTGATCTACCTCAAGATCGTAAGTTGTGGGCTAAAACCCTAGGGGTGATGATGATAATGAATCTATCGACTAGACTAGCCTCGGCTAATATAATGTACCGGAGGCCTAGGATAACAAGAGTCCTAGTCGGTTACATCGGTGGAGAGGAGTCCTTGTCTTGATCACCAAGTCTTGTGGAACCTTCCTCACATATGTCATGGGCTGCCCAAAGTGGCCCGTTAGTGAACCGCCATGGGGGTCCTCGGCCCGATCCACCTGGTCGTGAGACGAAGTCATGAGTACCCCCTAGTCTAGGACACCGTCAGTAGAGCCTTGAACCGGTCTTCAAGTTGGGGACGCTCCTCGGTTCTTCTGAGCTATTCTTCATCTTCGTTCGTCGGTCTTGAAAGCTGGTTCAACAAATCTTTTCATCTTCGATCTTGAGGATCGCCGAGGTGAATCCGAAGAGTTCACACTTCGGATATCCGAGGAGCCCCTTTAAGTTCCTGGCCTTTATCGATGCCTTGTTATTTTTTACGCCGCACCCCAGGTTCAAGATTTTTCCCGTGCGATGTTGTCCTCCTGCGTCTGAGCACCAACACTGGAGTGCATCTGAGGTGTCTTTTTGCAGCCGGGCTCCAATGCCGATCTGCATATGAAGTGTCATAAATTACTTCATTCTTGAAATACTTGAAGGAGTTCAGCCGAGCTTAATGCTGGAAAAGCCCTCTACGAAGCCAGTCACTCGAATCCAAGATTTACGCCGGACTGCTTCTGAGGTGGTACACCACCTCGGCCTTGGGCTAATTCTTTACGGAATGTTTCCGATTGGTGCAATTTATTCTCTGCTAAGATGTATAGCCAGTAGCCCTCAAGGTGCGTGTGGGCCTAAAATCCGGGATGCACCTGAAGGATAAAACAAAATCGATGGTCCTAGTAGCCCCTTAGACTCAAGTCGATTCACGAAATCGTCCTAGGGATCAACTCCTAGCTTGGCAACATACTTACGAACAGAAACACGTTGTGCATAGTCCTCGAGACTCAGGTTGAGTGCGGTCAACCAACCTGAGGATCGTAATATCCTCGGAAACTGTTTTGCATTTTAAATTGTCTACATTGAATCGTCAATGCAGTAGCCCCCGAGCCACTGGTTGGGTGGCAACACTAGACCAGGGGATCAATGTGACCCGTTAGTGGCTTTTAAGTGAGAAGCGCGAAGCCCAGTAGCCCCCGAGCCTTAATTTGGGCAAAGGTAGCCGAATTAAGGATCAATATACGGAGTAAATTGACTTTAATCGCAATTTATGTGTAATGATTCTATGTATCCAAGTACTTTACTTGGGAAATATGCCCTAGAGGCAATAATAAATTGGTTATTATCATATTTCCTTATTCATGATAATCGTTTATTATCCATGCTTTAATTGTATTGATTGGAAACTCAAATACATGTGTGGATACATAGACAACAACATGTCCCTAGTAAGCCTCTACCGGACTAGCTTGTTGATCAAAGATGGCTATGGTTTCCTAGCCATGGACATGAGTAGTCATTTCATAATAGGATCACATCATTAGGAGAATGATGTGATGGACAAGACCCAAACTATAAACGTAGCATGTGACCGTGTAAAGTTTATTGCTATCATTTTCTGCATGTCAAGTATATGTTCCTATGACCATGAGATCATGCAACTCACTGACACCGGAGCAGTACCTTGTGTGTATCAAACGTAGCAACGTAACTGGGTGACTATAAAGGTGCTCTACAGGTATCTCCGAGGGTGTATGTTGAGGTGGCATGGATCAAGACTGGGATTTGCCACTCCGTATGACGAAGAGGTATCTCAGGGCCCACTCGGTAATACAATATCACAAGAAGCTTGCAAGCAATGTGACTAATGAGTTAGCCATAGGATCTTGTATTACGGAACGAGTAAAGAAACTTGTCAGTAACGAGATTGAACTAGGTATGGAGATACCGACAATCAAATCTCGGGCAAGTAACATACTGATAGACAAAGGGAACTGCATACGGGATTAGTTGAATCCTTGACATCGAGGTTCGACCGATAAGATCTTCGTAGAATATGTGAGAACCAATATGGACATCCAGGTCCAGCTATTGGTTATTGACCGTAGAGGTGTCACGGTCATGTCTGCATAGTTCTCGAACCCGTAGGGTCTACACACTTAACGTTTGGTGACGATATAAGTATAGTTGAGTCATTATGGTGGTTACCGAAGGTTGTTCGGAGTCCTGGATGAGATCCCGGATGTGAGGAGGAACTCCGGAATGGTCCGGAGGTGAAGATTGATATATTGGACGAAGGGTATTGGAGTGCGGAATTGTTCCGGGAATAACCAGCATGACCGAAAGGGGTTTCGGGGGGCCCCAGCAAGTGTTGGGGGACCTCATGGGCCAAGGGGAGGGGGCACACCAGCCCACTAAGGGGCTGTGCGCCCCCCTCACCCCATCCCACGTTGCCAGAAGAGGTGGGTGTCAGCGTTCTGGGAACCAGGGTACCCAGACTTGCCTGCCTGCGGCCCACGGCGTGGCTCCATCAATGGCCTGGTACGACCCATCTTCAGCATTGACCAAGCAAGACCCTCGCGAGGGGCCAAGCCTCGCGAGGCGGACGACGCTAAGACCTCCTGAGGGAGCAGCCTCCCAAGGCAAGCTCCTGAGGAGCGGAGATTTCTATGCAGGCGCTCACCTCATGAGCTTAAGGTGACGCAAGCCATGACGACCAAGGCCAGGCGGGCGCCAGCGGGCGCAGTACAATTGGTTTCCTCTTTGGCGCTAAGGGGGCAAGCGCAGGCGCGGAGTCCCGAGGAATCAGCCAAAGGTTTCCATTCCCGTTCTACAAGACCAGGACCGCCAGGACGGCAGGACGGAGGTCATCGCTGGGCCCAGCACGGCGTCACGACCAGAAGCTTTGCAGGCGAAGACCACCTTTCGTCAGGATAAGATGTACTATTTGTCTCCCTTCAAACTTGGTCGTTGTGGGATCCCTTCCCGCCTCTATTTTGGGGGAAGAGGACCAAGGCCACGATAAATATAGCCTAGCCACCACCATAGGGGGGATCAAGCCATCCGAACCCTCACCAGCTCACACCCACACAAGGACAGACCTCCTGAGGTAGTTCTTCCCCTGTACTAGTTCGTCCTCAGCCCATCACGAGGCTAATCCACCACAAAGCAGGAGTAGGGTATTACACCGCAAGGTGGCCCAAACCTGGGTAAAGTGCCGTGTCCCCTTTCCTTCCAGTTCATCGAGCTAGGCCGTGAGATCGACGGGTTGGCAGACCGGGGAGATCGAGTTCTTCGCATGCACCCCAGAGTTCGAATCTTTCTTGGGTTTGCGGAGCCCTGAATCCAATATTTGGCACGCCAGGTAGGGGTGCGTCAGAGCCGCTCTTTTGTCGGTCGATTCGCCACCGTTCCACCGCTCTCATGGCTGACGCTCGTCGAGTTCAAGCTGAGCGTCGGGCTGCCCTCGCCGCCAGCGTCGCCCAGACAGCACCTGCAGGCGACGGCGCCCCTCGCCGTTCCCCATCGCCTGCGGCAAACGCTACCACCGGCCCCATGGCCCACGAGCAGCAGGCTTCGTCGCTGCAGCCATCCGTGCGGCGTGACAGACGCACCGCCACCCCGTCGCTGACTCCGGCGGCTGCTTCGTCCTCCCATGCTCGTCGTGGGTCGGCTAACGCGCAGGTTGCGTTGCTCATGGCACGCGAGTTCCTGTGCTATCGCCCGACCGACGACCTCTACGAGGACTGGCTGGACCACATCGCCGAGCTTGTCAACGCCGCTGGAGAAACCCCTGCACCGTCTCGCTCGCTGCCTCCCCCGCCGCCTCTTGTGGGCGATGTGGCCCATGATGCGCCTCCTCCACCTCCCAGGCAAGATGCCGCCCTCAAGCCAAGGCGTGAGGCTCCTCGGCGCGACCCGCCGCGCAGGGCGCCAGCGCGCGACGAAGAAAGCTGTCAAGTGGTGCAGCAGCCCCAAGGAGAGGCGCGCGCGCTCCCAGTGCCGCCGCATCAAGATCGCGTGCTGCCCGAGGTGGCGACACGCGAGCGCCAAGACCAGGCTCCTCCTCTGCGGCGGGCTCCCGTGAGCGCGGCAGGCTGCCGTGCGTTCACCCCGGAGCTGCGTCGTGTCGTCTGGCCTGGGAAGTTTAAGCCAGACCTGCCTCGACGCTATGACGGCACCCCCGACCCTGCCGAGTTCCTCCAGCTCTACGAGCTAAGCATCGAGGCGGCCAACGGCGACGAGAAGGTCATGGCGAACTGGTTTCCCATGGCCCTCAAGGATGGCGCACGCTCATGGCTCCTGAACCTCCCCGCGGGATCGATCTCCTCATGGGATGAAATGCGAGAGCATTTCATCGCCAACTTCCAGGGCACTCGCGACCGCGCCCCGGCTGCGGGTGACCTGCGGCGCATCAAACAGCAGCCAAGGGAGACCTTGCACAAATACATCCAGCGCTTCACCAACGTTCGCCTCAAGATCCCCAAGGTGTCGGATGAGGCCATCATTTCGGCGTTCACTGATGGCGTCCGGGATGTCAAGATGAAGGAGGAGCTCGCCATACACGAGGACCTGTGCTCGGCTCTGGAGATGTTCAACATGGCAACCAGATGCGTGAGGGCTGAGGAAGGTCGCCTCTCCCTCCTTGAGCTCCCAGAGGCCGACCCAGAGGACAAGAAGGCCAAGGCCAAGGACGTGAAGCGCAAAGGGCCGGCCATGCTTGCGGCTGAGCCAGAGATGAAGCGCGGCTGCGACCACCTGTTCTGCGTCTTCTGCGTCTTCCACAACGTGCACAGCCACAACACCAACGACTGCCAAGAGCTCAGGGCCATCCGGGACGGGCGCCTTGGCCGCCGCCCTGAGCGCAACGACCGCGGCTACGGCCATGGAGGAGGCCGAGGTGGGGGACGCTGGGACAACCGCGACCCCCGCCAGGACTGGTGCTCAGGCCCCCGCTTCCGATCGCATCTTCAAGCAGTTTGCTCGCGAGATGAATGCGGCCCTCCCCAAGCTCGAGGCGTCGCATCTGCTCAGGTGGTCCATGTACGCTATCACCTTCGACTCTACAGACCAGCTCAAGTGCGCGGCCACTGCCGGCGCGCTCCCGATGCTCTGCTCGCCCACCATCAGCAATGTCCTCGTCACCAAGACGCTCATCGATGGCTCCACCATCCCCATCGGGCAAATCCGCCTCCTTGTCACCTTCGGCAAGCGCGACAACTACCAAACTGAGCTCATCGACTTCGACGTCGCCCACATTCACCTCCCGTACAATGCCATCCTCGGATATCCAGCCCTGGCCAAGTTCATGGCCGCGACTCACCACGGCTACAATGTCCTCAAGATGCCAGGAAGCGGCGGCATCATCACGGTCGCCTGCGACGAGAAGGATGCGGTGTGCTCCTTCGAGCGCGCCTATCAGGCTGCAGCAGTCGAGAACCCAGATGGCGAAGGCGCCGCCTACCCCCCTGAGGTCACCCCCAAGAAGAAGAAGCAGGTGCTCCGCCGAGGATCTCAGGAGGATGGGGCGTCCGACGATCGCGCCTCAGGCCTTGCGCCCACAGATGGGGCGCCTTCCCCTCACGCATAGGAAGGCGCGCCCGGCGCCCCTCTTAGGTTGGGCTCGGGGGCTCTCCTCTGGAGGGCCTCAGACCTGGCCAGCGTCACGAGGGAGGCGTTCGGGCACCATCTGGAGGCGTGCTTCAATGCGCGCTTCCACGAGAAGAGCGCAGGGCGCGAGGCGCCAGGCGCTCAGGAGTTCATCACCAAGGCGATCGAGGAGCTTCAGGAGGCGAGGGCCATGCGAGGCGAGCGTCGCCCCGCTCCACCCGATGCAGCTCCCTCCCCTGGCGAGGGCAGCGAGCTACGCGTCTGCGTCAATGTCCCAGGTCTCAATAGAGCCGCGTCTCAGGAGCTCTTTTGGTCGTCCCGCGTTGGCCGGTGTGAGGGCCCTCCTCACAGCTACGTTCGCATGCCTTTCGGCTTGCCGAACGCGGCGGCGGCGCACCAGCGCCACATGCGGGTCGTCCTGGAGGCTCACGAGGTCAGGCGCAAGGCGGTCCAAATGGAGGAGGTGACAGACCCTCGCGAGCCCCCCGGGCCTCCGGAGCCTCACGAGGTTCAGGAGCTGGATGCCTCGTGAGGAGCGATGTCTGCGGCTCGCATCTTCAGCTACTCCAACACTTCTTCAGTGATGGTGCCAGGTGACCTTTTTTGGTTTGTTCGGTTGGGGGCGCCCCTCGGGCTGCATTATCCCCAAGTTGTGTGGGTCCGTCCCTGCAGCATGTATCGTTTTGCGCATACTTCAGAACTGGCCTTACCTTCTCCTGAGTTGCCTTATGTTTATCATTTGCCTGTCCAGTGCTTCGCCGCCATGAACATCGTACGCCCTCACAAACCCACCCGCGATTGCCTCATGATTAAGGACTGGCACGGCGTCTGTGCTCGGGTCCGTCCCTACAGCGTCGCTAAATCCAAGTGGCTGAGCTCTCTCTCGCGGGCTAGCTCCCGTGCACGTCACCTCCCATGGTCCTTGGTGCCTTGTTCTCGCATGAGCTAATCAAGAGCGAATGAGTTAGGGGCACGACACGGTGCCTCGCCACCGCAGGAGCCGCGCACCGGTAGTCTTTCTTTAGGATTTTCGCATGAGAAGACTGGGCACAGCGTCTGTGCTCGGGTCCGTCCCTGCAGCGTCGACAAACCCAACGGCTGAGCTCTGTCTGGCGGGCCGGCCCCATTCACGTCACCTCCTGGGGTCGTTGGTGTTTGGCCTTCTCATGCGATATCCTCCGGAGATTCACTCAGCGCAGGCTACCTGACCATCTCGCAGGACCCTCACAAACATCCTGAACCAAAATTCAGGCGCAACCCGCCTTGAGGTAGGGCCTCGTGAGTCCCGCGCTGGCTCACGAGTGCCCATACACACCTCCTCTAGTCCTGTCGTGCAAGCCATGTGTCAGGACGGGGCTGTACATGCCCCAGAGTCTCCCCTCAAAGGGAGCTCCCACCCACGCACCAGTGGAAGCCCCATGCTCCGCGCTGGCGGACGACACGGTCGAGGAGGGGCTATGCCCATGCAAGAGCGGAAGCACCATGCTCCGCGCTACTGAATAAACAACTAAGGGCACCCCAGCGGTCGCAGTAACCTCAGGAGAGCCGCCAGGCTCGCTGCTCGGCCTCACCGCATCGTCTTCCCCTCGGAAGGGTCGCGCGAGGGGGCTGGGCACGGGGGCTACGCTTAGGTCACGCCTGGCGTATGCCACCTCACCAGGTCCCTCGAACCTGGTCTTCTCGCGTCCCTTCCGAGCGAAAGCCCGGCGAGGAAAGGTATGGAGAGCTGTTTGTACGTCAAGGGGGACCCCTGAGCATCGCGACTCAGGGGCCTCACTGGTCACGTAGCCCCTCACCCCTTGGTCTTGTCCTAGTAATCCGGACGCCCCAACGGCGGCTGAGGTATGCACGGGGCCGGGCCCTGTCAACGCAGAACGCCAAAAATGACACTCGCGTCTCCCTCCTGAGGGCTGTTCGTACGTCAAGAGGGACCCCTGAGCATCGCAACTCAGGGGCCTCACTGGTCACGTAGCCCCTCACCCCTTGGTCTCGTCCTGGTGATCCGGACGCCCCAACGACGGCTGAGGTATGCGCGGGGCCGGGCCCTGCCGACGCAGAACACTAAAGCAAACGGGAAGGAAATCGCGAAATCCTAGCAAGTTATTACAAAACATATTGTCTCTTAAACTCATAGGACAGCAAGCGCGGCTATGTGCTATGTTCTCTTTCTCTGACTAACTCACAGGGACCTCCGGAGTCGGGACTACGAGCAGCCCCGTTAGCCACTCCCTTTCCACGCAATTCGCTTGCACATTAAAAAGGGGGGGGGGGGCTAAGCATCGCGCCTCAGGGACTCCTACTGGCTCTCGAGCCCTCACCCCCTGGCCTTGACCACGGCTGAGCCTCGCTCGAGGGTCGGGACCCGAGGACGTAGAGCATCTAGATGAGCGGGGGAAGGGGGGGTTGGCGTGAGCCCTGCCAGGAGGCACCACCACCCCCAGGACACAGTCAGGCGTCACGCAAAGGAATCACCGCAGGCTGCCAAGATAAGTCACCCTGTGCATGCCGGTGTAAACCTCACGATTCAGTATTTTAACTCTCGCGATCTCGCTCGGGCAAGGACGTTTCCCTTTCGGTCTTCAGGGAGCCGCTTGCGCGCTAAAGGGGACCCCCTGAGCATCGCGCCTCAGGGGCTCTTACCGGACCTTGGGCCGCTCACCTCCTAGCCTTGACCACGGCATCGCGACCTGGCATACCAGCGACGGCTGAAGCCTGCCTGGGGACTGGGACCTGTCGGCGTAGAGCACTAAGCTACTGCGAGAACGAAAAGGAGCACCGTGCCGAGGCGAGATACGCGATCACAACACCGAGCCGGGAATAATAGCATTAAGGCAAAAGCATTACAGCTCTTACATACCCCCGCAGGGCTCGTCACGGCTTTGTGCAGGAAAAGCAAAAGAAAGGGACCCTGAAGAACCCCGGCCTCAGCGGCATGCCCGACGTCGCCGAGACGGTGCCGCTGCTGTGCTCCGGTGTGGCGGCTCGGCGGCTCGTAGCTGTCGTCGTCGCTGGATTCCGGAGAATCGCCGCTGCCGTCAGAGGAGCTGCTGGCAAGGCCAAGGGCAAGTTCAACGCCCGTGGTCGCGTCGCCTTGACCGCCTCCCCCGGGGCAGCATTCCAGGCGCCGACCGTCCTCGCCAAAAACCTTGAAGAGGAGCGTCGAAGCGCCGTCGTATTCGAAGTGGATGGCGAGGGCTCCTTCCGGGCGGCAGGCGCGGGCGATCTCGCCCCATCCTCGGGTCATGAAGACGTCACCGGAGCGTACGACCTCAACCTCCGCTTCAGTGGCTTGGCTGCAGCACCCGACGTGTTGCAGCCATAGCTCGATGGGCCCCCTCGGCGGTATCTCCTCTGGAAAGGACCGCGGGAGCCGGATCCACATGCGCGGTGGCATCGCTGCCCACACCACGAACTCGCGCGCCGAGCCTTCGGCATGAGTTTGTGAGCCGGGTGGCTATGCAACCACCGCCTGTCCTCCTCCGCAACCTTGACCCTCGCGGCACTGACCGCTGCCCCTGTGCACGGGGCTCTGCGCGCGGGCGTACATAGGGATCGAGAAGCCCGGCGGAGGCCGCTCGTGCCAA
This sequence comes from Thinopyrum elongatum, assembly GCA_011799875.1. Taxonomy (NCBI): domain Eukaryota; kingdom Viridiplantae; phylum Streptophyta; class Magnoliopsida; order Poales; family Poaceae; genus Thinopyrum; species Thinopyrum elongatum. The sequence goes on from CM022298.1 coordinate 556,256,902, forward strand.
GGTCGTGTCACCTCGCCCCCCCCGGCGACGTCGCGGGAGCAGCCGAGCCTCTTCTTCGGCGGGAGTGGCCCAAGTTCCACCCAAGGAGCCTTCCCTTTCTCCGCTGCGGAAAACATTTTCACCGGCACCATGGGAGCTTCGACGAGACGGCAAGACAAGAAGGAAGAAGAAGGAGCAAGCAGCGGGAAGATGGAGATGAGCCGGGGGCTCCACCCCCCCATTTATAGCCAGAGGGAGGCCAAACGCCGGCCTCCACAATCCCCGGTAATGATGATCCCTTTTGCATGCAGCAGGCTATTGTTAAGTTGAACGGTTGCCGAGGCTGCGTGGGGAGTGGAGACGCCCTCGGTCCGCAGGCGATTGGGGCCCGCGGCACTTCGCCCTTGCCTTTTGGCTTCGCCTCGAAGCCAAGTCCGAGCGCGCCTTGGGCCCGGGGGCTACTGTCGGTGTTCTGGGAACCAGGGTATCCAGACTTGCCTGCCTGTGGCCCACGGCGTGGCTCTATCAACGGCCTGGTACGACCCATCTTCAGCATTGACAAAGCAAGACCCTCGCGAGGGGCCAAGCCTCGTGAGGCGGACGACGCCAAGACCTCCTGAGGTAGCGGCCTCCCAAGGCAAGCTCCTGAGGTGCGGAGATTTCTATGCAGGCGCTCACCTCATGAGCTTAAGGTGACGCTAGCCATGACGACCAAGGCCAGGCGGGCGCCAGCGGGCGCAGTACAGCAGGTTTCCTCTTTGGCGCTAAGGGGGCAAGCGCAGGCGCGGAGTCCCGAGGAATCAGCCAAAGGTTTCCATTCCCGTGCTACAAGACCTGGACCGCCAGGACGGCAGGACGGAGGTCATCGCCGGGCCCACCACGGCGTCATGACCAGAAGCTTTGCAGGCGAAGACCACCTTTCGTCAGGATAAGATGTACTATTTGTCTTCCTTCAAACTTGGCCGTTGTGGGATCCCTTCCCGCCTCTATTTTGGGGGAAGAGGACCAAGGCCACGATAAATATAGCCTAGCCACCACCAGAGGGGGGGATCGAGCCATCCGAACCCTCACCAGCTCACACCCACACAAGAACAGACCTCCTGAGGTAGTTCTTCCCCTATACTAGTTCGTCCTCAGCCCATCGCGAGGCTAATCCACCACAAAGCAGGAGTAGGGTATTACACCGCAAGGTGGCCCGAACCTGGGTAAACTGTCGTGTCCCCTTTCCTTCTAGTTCATCGAGCTAGGCCATGAGATCGATGGGTTGGCAGACCGGGGAGATCGAGTTCTTCGCACGCAACCTAGAATTCGAATCTTTCTTGGGTTTGCGGAGCCCTGAATCCGACAGTGGGGGTGCCTCCCTAGGGTTTTGCGCTTGGGGGCCAAGTCTCCTAAGGGGAGGGCCAAAACCCATCTAGGGTTTCCCATCCCTTGTGGCTGCCGCCCCCCTAGATGGGATCTAGGGCGCCTCCTCCTCCTCCCTTCCCCTATATATAGAGCGGTAGAGAGAGGACAGCCGCACCCTTGAGTGCACCCCTACACGCCACGGCACTGCCTCTCCTCTCCCTCGTAGTCCTCTTCCTCTCCGTAGTGCTTAGCGAAGCTCTGCTGAGATTCCACCACCACCACCGCCACCACGCCATCGTGCTACCGGAGGACTCGAGCTGCTATTTCACCATCGCTCGCTAGATCGAGGAGGTGAAGGCGTCATCAAGCCGTACGTGTGTTGAACACGGAGGTGCCGTCCGTTCGGCACTTGGATCGGTAGTTCGCGGGACATATCATGATTGGATCGCGAAGACGCTCGACTACATCAACCGCGTTTCTTAATGCTTCCGCTTAGCGATCTACAAGGGTATGTAGATGCAATCTCTCCTCTCGTAGATGTTCATCTCCTAGATTGATTTTGTTGAGCGTAGGAAATTTTTTGTTTCCCATGCAACATTCCCCATCAGTGGCATCATGAGCTAGGTCTATGCGTAGATGGCATCACGAGTAGAACACAAAGGAGTTTGTGGGCATTGATATTTAGATTGCTTCCTTCCTTGGTCTTTTCTTGATTCAGCGGTATTGTGGGATGAAGCGGCCCAGACCAACTTTACATGTACACGTACATGAGACCGGTTCCATCGACAGACATGTGACTTTGTTGCATAAAGATGGCTGGCGGGTGTCTGTCTCTCTCACCTTAATTGAATCGGATTCGACAAAGGCGGTCCTTGTAGAAGGTTAAATAGCAACTTGCATATCACCATTGTGGCTTTGTGTAGGTAAGAATCGTTCTTGCTAGATACCCATAGCAGCCACGTAAAACATGCGACAACAATTAGAGGACGTCTAACTTGTTTTTGTAGGGTATGTTGTGATATGATATGGCCAAAGACATGATGAGATATATTTGATTTATGAGATGATCATGTTTTGTAATAGTTTATCACGACTTGCATGTCGATGAATACGGCAACCGGCATGAGCCATAGAGTTGTCTTTAATTATTGTATGACCTGTGTGTCAATCATTAAACGCTATGTAATGCTTTACTTTATCGCTAAGTGGTAAAAATAGTAGTAGAAGCATGGTTGGAGTGACAACCCCGATGGCGACACGATGATAGTGATCATGATGATGGAGATCATGGTGTCATGCCGGTGACGATGGAGATCATGCCGGTGCTTTGGAGATGGAGATCAAAAGCACAAATTGACGGCCATATCATGTCACTTATGATTTGCATGTGATGTTAACCCTTCTATACATATTATTTTGCTTAGGATGACGGTAGCATTATAAGGTGACCCCTCACTAAAATTTCAAGATAAAATTGTGTTCTCCCCATGTGTGCGCCATTGCGAAAGTTCGTCGTTTCGAAGCACCACGTGATGATCGGGTGTGATAGACTCTACATTCGCATACAATGGGTGCAAGCCAGTTTTGCACATGCGGAACACTTGGGTTAAACTTGACGAGCCTAGCATGTACAGACATGGCCTCGGAACGCAAGAGACCGAAAGGTCGAACATGAGTCATATAGTAGATATGATCAACATGGAGATGTTCACCATTGAAACCACCTCATCTCACGTGATAATCGGACTTGAGTTGGTGAATTTGGATCATGTTACACTCGGACGACCGGAGGGATGTCGATTTGAGTGGGAGTTCTTAAGTAATATGATTAGTTGAACTCGTTATCATGAACATAGTCTAATTTGTCTTTGCAAATTATGTTGTAGATCAATAGCTCGCGCTATAGCTCCCTACTTTAATATGTTCCTAGAGAAAGACTAAATTGAAAGATATTGTAAGCAATTATGCGAACTAGGTTCGTAGTCTGAGGATTGTCCTCACTGCTACACAGAAGGCTTATGTCCTTGATGCACCGCTTGGTGTACCAACCCCTCTACCGTCGTCTCTGGATGTTGTAAACATCTGGCAACACGTTCTGATGACTACTTGATAGATTAGTGCGCCATGCTTTATGGCTTAGAATCGGGGCTCCAAAGGCATTTTGAACGCCATGGAACATATGAGATTTTCCAAGAGCTGAAATTGGTATTTCAGGCTCATGCCCGTGTTGAGAGGTATGAGACCTCTGACAAGTTCTTTGCCTACAAGATGGAGGAGAATAGCTCAGCCAGTGAGCATGTGCTCAGAATGTCTGAGTGCTACAATCGCTTGAATCAAGTGGGAGTTAATCTTCCAGATAAGATAGTGATTGACAGAGTTCTCCAGTCACTATCACCAAGCTACTAGAGCTTCGTGATGAACTATAACATGCAAGGGATGGAGATGATCCCGGAGCTGTTCGCGGTGCTTAAGGCTGTGAAGGTAGAAATCAAGAAGGAGCATCAAGTGTTGATGGTTAACAAGACCACTGGTTTCAAGAAGGGCAAGGGCAAGAAGGGAAACTTCATGAATGGCAAGCCAGTTTCTGCTTCAGTGAATAAACCCAAGGTTGAACCCAAACCCGAGTCTAAGTGCTTCTATTGTAAGGGGAACGGTCACTGGTAGTGGAACTACCCCAATAGATAAGAAGGCTGGCAACTTCAACAATAGTATATTTGATATACGTGTTATTGATGTGTACCTTACTAGTACTCCTAGTAGCACCTAATATTGGTAACTCGAAACAAAAGCTACGAAATAAATGGAGACTAGCTAAGCGCGAGGTGACTGTTGGAAATATGCCCTAGAGGCAATAATAAATTGGTTATTATTGTATTTTCTTATTCATGATAATTGTTTATTATCCATGCTTTAATTGTATTGATTGGAAACTCAAATACATGTGTGGATACATAGACAACAACATGTCCCTAGTAAGCTTCTACCGGACTAGCTCGTTGATCAAAGATGGCTATGTTTTCCTAGCCATGGACATGAGTTGTCATTTGATAACGGGATGACATCATTAGGAGAATGATGTGATGGACAAGACCCAAACTATAAACGTAGCATGTGATCGTGTCAAGTTTATTGTTATCGTTTTCTGCATGTCAACTATATGTTCCTATGACCATGAGATCATGCAACTCACTGACACCGGAGGAGTACCTTGTGTGTATCAAACATCGCAACATAACTGGGTGACTATAAAGGTGCTCTACAGGTATCTCCGAGGGTGTCTGTTGAGTTGGCATGGATCAAGACTGGGATTTGTCACTCCGTATGACGGAGAGGTATCTCAGGCCCACTCGGTAATACAATATCACAAGAAGCTTGCAAGCAATGTGACTAATGAGTTAGCCACGGGATCTTGTATTACAGAACGAGTAAAGAGACTTACCGGTAAAGATATTGAACTAGGTATGGAGATACCGACGATCGAATCTCGGGCAAGTAACATACCGATAGATAAACGGAACTGCATACGGGATTAGCTGAATCCTTGACATCGAGGTTCGACCGATAAGATCTTCGTAGAATATGTGGGAACCAATATGGACATCCAAGTCCCACTATTGGTTATTGACCGTACAGGTGTCTCAGTCATGTCTGCATAGTTCTCGAACCCGCAAGGTCTACACACTTAACGTTTGGTGACGATATAAGTATAGTTGAGTCATTATGGTGGTTAGCGAAGGTTGTTCAGAGTCCCACATGAGATCCGGACGTGATGAGGAACTCCGTAATGGTCTGGAGGTGAAGATTGATATATTGGATGAAGGGTATTGGAGTCCGGAATTGTTCCGGGGGTAACCAGCATGACTGAAAGGGGTTTCGGGGGCCCTCATGGGCCAAGGGGAGGGGGCACACCTGCCCACTAAGGGGCTGTGCGCCCTGTTGGAAATATGCCCTAGAGGCAATAATAAATTAGTTATAATCATATTTCCGTCTTCATGATAATCGTTTATTATCCATGCTAGAATTGTATTGATCGGAAACTCAAATACATGTGTGGATACATAGACAACAATGTGTCCCTAGTAAGCCTCTACCGGACTAGCTCGTTGATCAAAGATGGCTATGGTTTCCTCGCCATGGACATGAGTTGTCATTTGATAACGGGATCACATCATTAGGAGAATGATGTGATGGACAAGACCCAAACTATGAATGTAGCATATGATCGTGTCAAGTTTATTGCTATTGTTTTGTGCATGTCAAGTATATGTTCCTATGACCATGAGATCATGCAACTTACTGACACCGAAGTAGTACCTTGTGTGTACCAAACGTCGCAACATAACTGGGTGACTATAAAGGTGCTCTACAGGTATCTCCGAGGGTGTCTGTTGAGTTGGCATGGATCAAGACTGGGATTTGTCACTCCGTATGACGGAGAGGTATCTCAGGGTCCTCTCGGTGATACAACATCACAATGAGCTTGCAAGCAATGTGACCAATGAGTTAGTCACGTGATCTTGTATTATGGAACGAGTAAAGAGACTTGCCGGTAACGAGATTGAACTAGGTATGGTGATACCGATGATCGAATCTCGGGCAAGTAACATACCGATAGTCAAAAGGGAACTGCATACGGGATTAGCTGAATCCTTGACATCGAGGTTCGACCGATAAGATCTTCGTGGAATATGTAGGAACCAATATGGGCATCCAGATCCCGCTATTGGTTATTGACCGTAGAGGTGTCTCGGTCATGTCTGCATATTTCTCGAACCCGCAGGGTCTACACACTTAACGTTTGGTGACGATATAAGTATAGTTGAGTCATTATGGTGGTTTCCGAAGGTTGTTCGGAGTCCCGAATGAGATCCCGGACATGACGAGGAACTCCAGAATGGTTCGAAAGTGAAGATCGATATATTGGACGAAGGGAATCAGAGTCCGGAAGTGTTTCGGGGGTACCGGGTGATGACCAGTGTCACCGAAAGGGGTTTCGGGGGGCCCCGACAAGTGTTGGGGGGCCCCATGGGCCAAGGGGAGGGGGAAAACCAGCCCACTAAGGGGCTGAGCGCCCCGCTCACCCCATCTCACGTAACCAGGAGGGTTGGGGACGCCCCCTAGGGCTTCCCACCACTTTGGCTTGGGGGCCAAGTCTCCTAGGGGGAAAAACCCATCTAGGGTTTCCCTCTTGTGGCCGCCGGCCCTAGATGGATCCCCTAGGGGCGCCCCCTCTCCCTATATATAGAGAGGTAGAGAGAGGGCAGCCGCACCCTTCTACGGCACGGCGCTACCCCCTCCTCTCCCTCCTATCCCTTTTTCCTCTCTGTAGTGCTTAGCGAAGCTCTGCTGAGATTCCGCCACCACCACCGCCACCACTCCGTCGTGCTGCCGGAGGACTCAAGCTACTACTTCACCATCGCTTGCTGGATCGAGGAGGTGAAGGCATCATCAAGCCATACGTGTGTTGAACGCGGAGGTGCCGTCCGTTCGGCACTTGGATCGGGAGTTCGCGGGACGGATCGTGATTGGATCACGAAGACGTTCGACTACATCAACCGCGTTTCTTAACGCTTCCGCTTAGCGATCTACAAGGGTATGTAGATCCAATCTCTTTTCTCGTAAATGGTCATCTCCTAGATTGATCTTGGTGAGCGTAGGAAATTTTTTGTTTCCCATGCAACGTTCCCCTACAGTGGCATCATGAGCTAGGTCTATGCGTAGATGACATCACGAGTAGAACACAAAGGAGTTTGTGGGTGTTGATATTCAGATTGCTTCCTTCCTTGCTCTTTTCTTGATTCAACGGTATTGTGGGATGAAGCGGCCCGGACCAACTTTACATGTCTACATACATGAGACCGGTTCCATCGATAGACATGTGACTTTGTTGCATAAAGATGGCTGGCGGGTGTCTGTCTCTCCCACCTTAGTTGAATCAGATTCGACAAAGGTGGTCCTTGTAGAAGGTTAAATAGCAACTTTCATATCACCGTTGTGGATTTGCGTAGGTAAGAATCGTTCTTGCTAGATACCCATAGCAGCCACGTAAAACATGCAACAACAATTAGAGGACGTTTAACTTGTTTTTTAGGGTATGTTGTGATATGATATGGCCAAAGACATGATGAAATATATTTTATGTATGAGATGATAATGTTTGTAATAGTTTATATCGACTTGCATGTCGATGCATACGGCAACCGGCAGGAGCCATAGGGTTGTCTTTAATTATTGTATGACCTGCGTGTCAATCATTAAGCGCTATGTAATGCTTTACTTTATCGCTAAGCGGTAGCAATAGTAGTAGAAGCATGGTTGGCGTGACAACCCCGATGGCGACACAATGATGGAGATCATGGTGTCATACCGGTGACGATGGAGATCATGTCGGTGCTTTGGAGATGGAGATCAAAAGCACAAGATGATGGCCATATCATGTCACTTATGATTTGCATGTGATGTTAATCCTTTTATGCATCTTATTTTGCTTAGGATGACGGTAGCATTATAAGGTGATCCCTCACTAAAATTTCAAGATAAAATTGTGTTCTCCCCAAGTGTGCACTGTTGCGAAAATTCATCGTTTCGAAGCACCACGTGATGATCGAGTGTGATAGACTCTACGTTCACATACAACGGGTGCAAGCCAGTTTTGCACATGCGGAACACTTGGGTTAAACTTGACGAGCCTAGCATATACAGACATGGCCTCGGAACACAAGAGACTGAAAGGTCAAACACAAGTCATATAGTAGATATGATCAATATGGAGATGTTCACCATTGAAACCACCTCATCTCACGTGATGATCGGACTTGGGTTGGTGAATTTGGATCGTGTTACACTCGGACAACCGGAGGGATGTTGATTTGAGTGGGAGTTCTTCGGTAATATGATTAATTGAACTCATTTATCATGAACATAGTCTAAATTGTCTTTGCAAATTATGTTTTAGATCAATAGCTCACGCTATAGCTCCCTGTTTTAATACGTTCCTAGAGAAAGACTAAGTTGAAAGATATTGTAAGCAATTATGCAGACTAGGTCCATAGTCTGAGGATTGTCCTCACTGCTACACAGGTGGCTTATGTCCTTGATGCACCGCTCGGTGTACCAACCCATCTAGCGTCGTCCGTGGATGTTGTGAACATCTAGCAGACACGTTCTGATGACTACTTCATAGTTTAGTGCGCCATGCTTTACGGCTCAGAATTGGGGCTTCAAAGACATTTTGAACGCCATGGAACATATGAGATGTTCCAAGAGCTGAAAATGGTATTTCAGGCTCATGCCCGTGTTGAGAGGTATGAGACCTCTGACAAGTTCTTTGCCTACAAGATGGAGGAGAATAGCTCAGCCAGTGAGCATGTGCTCAGAATGTCTGGGTGCTACAATCGCTTGAATCAAGTGGGAGTTAATCTTCCAGATAAGATAGTGATTGACAAAGTTCTCCAGTCACTATCACCAAGCTACTGGAGCCTCATGATGAACTATAACATGCAAGGGATGGAGATGATCCCGGAGCTGTTCGCGGTGCTTAAGGCCGCGAAGGTAGAAATCAAGAAGGAGCATCAAGTGTTGATGGTTAAGAATACCACTGGTTTCAAGAAGGGTAAGGGCAAGAAGGGAAACTTCATGAATGGCAAGCCAGTTGCCGCTCCAGTGAAGAAACCCAAGGTTGAACCTAAACCCGAGACTAAGTGCTTCTATTGTAAGGGGAACAGTCACTAGTAGCGGAACTACCCCAAATACTTGGTAGATAAGAAGGCTAGCAACTTCAACAAAAGTATATTTGATATACGTGTTATTGATGTGTACCTTACTAGTACTCCTAGTAGCACCTGGGTATTAGATACCGGTTCAGTTGCTAATATTGGTAACTCGAAACAAAAGCTGTGGAATAAACAGAAACTAGCTAAGGGAGAGGTGACGATGTGTGTTGGAAGTGTTTCCAAGGTGGATGTGATCGCCATCGCACGCTCCCTCTACCTTCGGGATTAGTGTTGAACCTAGATAAATGTTATTTGGTGTCTGCGTTGAGCATGAACATGATTAGATTGTGTTTATTGCAATACGATTGTTCATTTAAGTCCGAGAATAATGGTTATTCTGTTTACATGAATAATGCCTTCTATGGTCATGCACCCAAGGTGAATGGTTTATTGAATAATGATCATAGTGATACACATGTTCATAACATTGATGCCAAAAGATGTAGAGTTGATAATGATAGTACCACTTTCTTGTGGCACTGCCACTTAGGTCATATTGGTGTTAAGCGCATGAAGAAACTCCATGCTGATGGACTTTTGGAGTCACTTGATTTTGAATCACTTGACACATGCGAACCATGCCTCATGGGCAAGATGACTAAAACCCTGTTTTCCAGAACAATGGAATGGGCAATTGACTTGTTGGAAATCATACATACTGATGTGTGTAGTCTGATGAGTGTTGACGCACGCGGTGGATATCGTTATTTCCTCACCTTCACCAATGATTTGTGTAGATATGGATATGTTTACTTAATGAAGCATAAGTCTGAAATGTTTGAAAAGTTCAAGTAATTTCAGAGTGAAGTTGAGAATCATCGTAACAAGAAGATTAAATTCCTACGATCCGATCGAAGGGGAGAATATCTAAGTTATGAGTTTGGCAATCACTTAAGACAATGTGGACTCGTTTCACAATTGATGCCACCTGGACCACCACAGCGTAATGGTGTGTCCGAATGTCGTAATCGTACCTTGTTGGATATGGTGCGTTCTATGATGTCTCTTACCGATCTACCACTATCGTTTTGGGGTTATGCATTAGAGACAACTACATTCACTTTAAATAGGGCACCATCTAAATCCGTGGAGACGACACCGTATGAACTGTGGTTTGGCAAGAAACCTAAGTTGTTGTTTCTTAAGGTTTGGGGCTGCGATGCTTATGTCAAAAGGCTTCAGCTGGAAAAGCTCGAACCCAAAGCGGACAAATGCGTCTTCATAGGATACCCAAAGGAGACGATTGGGTATACCTTCTATCTCAGATCCAGGGGCAAAGTGTTTGTCGCTAAGAACGGGTCCTTTCTCGAGAAAGAGTTTCTCTCGAAAGAATTGAGTGGGAGGAAGATATAACTTGATGAGATTGTTGAACCTTTACTTCAACCAGTGAGTAGTGCAGCGCAGAAAGATGTTTCTGTGACACCTACGTCAGTTGAAGAGGAAGCTAATGATAGTGATCATGAAGTTTTGGATCAAGTTACTATCGAACCTTGTAGGTCGACAAGGGTACGTACTACTCCTGAGTGGTACGGTAATCCTATCTTAGAAGTCATGTTGTTGGACAACGATGAACCTACAAGCTATGGAGAAGCGATGGTGGGCCCGGATTCTGACAAATGGTTAGAGGCCATGAAATCCGAGATGGGATCCATGTATGAAAACAAAGTATGAACCTTGGAAGTATTACCTGAAGGGCAAAAGGCCATTCAGAATAAATGGATCTTTAAGAAGAAGACAGACGCTGATGGTAATGCCACCATTTATGAAGCTCGACTTGTCGCAAAGAAGTTTCCGACAAGTTCAAGGAGTTGACTATGATGAGACTTTATCACTCATAGTGATGCTAAAGTTTGTTGGAATTATGTTAGCAGTTGCTACGTTTTCAATTACGAAATCTGGCAGATGGATGTCAAAACAAAGTTTCCTTGACGGTTTTCGTGAGGAAAGGTTGTATGTGATACAACCAGAAGGTTTTGTCAATCCTAAGGATGCTAAAAGGTATGCAAGCTCCAGCGATCCTTCTATGGACTGGAGCAAGCATCTCGGAGTTGGAACATACGCTTGGATGAGGTGATCAAAGCGTTTGGGTTTATACAAGTTTATGGAGGAGCTTGTATTTACAAGAAAGTGAGTGGGAGCACTACAACATTTCTGATAAGTATATGTGGATGACATATTGTTGATCGGGAATGATGTAGAATTTTTGGAAAGCATAAAGGGTTGTTTGAAAGGAGTTTTTCAAAGGAAGACCTGGGTAAAGCTGCTTGCATATTGGACATCAAGATCAATAGAGACAGATCAAGACGACTGATAAGACTTTCACAGAGCACATACCTTGACATGATTTTGAAGGAGTTCAAAATGGATCAGTCCAAGAAGGGGTTCTTTCCTGAGTTGTAAGGTGTGAAGCTGAGTAAGACTCAAAACTCAACCACGACAGAAGAAAGAGAACGGACGAAGGTTGTCCCCTATGCCTTAGCCATAGGCTCTATACGATATGCCATGCTATGTGCCTTGCCACGTGTCTGGCAAGGGGGTACAAGAGTGATCCAGGAGTGGATCACTGGACAACGGTCAAAATTATCCTTATAAGAATAAGAAAATGTTTCTAGGTTATGGAGGTGATAAAGAGTTCGGCTAAAGGGTTACGTCGATACAAGCTTTAACACTAATCCGGATGACTCTGAGTAGAGTTTCTCGGTTATGGCGGTGATAAAGAGTTCGGCGTAAAGGGTTACGTCGATGCAAGCTTTAACACCAATCCAGATGACTCTGAGTAGCAAACCAGATACGTATAGTGGAGCAGCCGTTTGGAATAGCTCCAAGTGGAGCATGGTAGTAGCATCTACAGTATGAAATAAAAATTTGCGAAGTACACGCGGATCTGAATGTTGCAGGCCCGTTGACTAAAACCTCTCTCACAAGCAAAACATGATCAAACCCCAGAACTAATTGGGTGTTGATCACATGGTGATGTGAACTAGATTATTGACTCTAGTGCAAGTGGGAGACTGTTGGAAATATGCCCTAGAGGCAATAATAAATTAGTTATTATCATATTTCCCTGTTCATGATAATCATTTATTATCCATGCTAGAATTGTATTGACCAGAAACTCAAATACATGTGTGGATACATAGACAACAACGTGTCCCTAGGAAGCCTCTACCGGACTAGCTCGTTGATCAAAGATGGCTATGGTTTCCTAGCCATGGACATGAGTTGTCATTTGATAACGGGATCACTTCATTAGGAGAATGATGTGATGGACAAGACCCAAACTATGAACGTAGCATATGATCATGTCAAGTTTATTGCTATTGTTTTGTGCATGTCAAGTATATGTTCCTATGACCATGAGATCATGCAACTCACTGACACCGGAGGAGTACCTTGTGTGTACCAAACGTCACAACGTAACTGGGTGACTCTAAAGGTGCTCTATAGGTATCTCCGAGGGTGTCTGTTGAGTTGGCATGGATCAAGACTGGGATTTGTCACTCCGTATGACGAAGAGGTATCTCAGGGCCCACTCGGTAATACAGCTTCACAATGAGCTTGCAAGCAATGTGACCAATGAGTTAGTCACGTGATCTTATATTACGGAACGAGTAAAGAGACTTGCCGATAATGAGATTGAACTAGGTAGGGTGAAACCTACTATTGAATCTCGAGCAAGTAACATACCGATAGACAAAGGGAACTGCATACGGGATTAGCTGAATCCTTGACATCGAGGTTCGACTGATAAGATCTTCGTGGAATATGTAGGAACCAATATGGGCATCTAGGTCCCGCTATTGGTTATTGACCGTAGAGGTGTCTCGGTCATGTCTGCATAGTTCTCGAACCCGCAGGGTCTACACACTTAATGTTTGGTGACGATATAAGTATAGTTGAGTCATTATGGTAGTTATTGAAGGTTGTTCGGAGTCCCGGATGAGATCCCGGACATGACGAGGAACTCTGGAATGGTCCAGAAGTGAAGATCGATATATTGGACGAAGGGAATCGGAGTCCGGAAGTGTTCTGGGGTACTGCGTGATGACCAGTGTCACCGAAAGGGGTTTCGGGGGGCCCCGACAAGTGTTGGGGGGCCCCATGGGCCAAGGGGAGGGGTAAAACCAGCCCACTAAGGGGCTGAGTGCCCCCCTCACCCCATCTCACGTAACCAAGAGGGTTGGGGGCACCCCCTATGCTTCCCACCACTTTGACTTGGGGGCCAAGTCTCCTAGGGGGGAAACCCCATCTAGGGTTTCCCTCTTGTGGCCGCCGGCCCTAGATGGGATCCCCTAGGGGCGCCCCCTCTCCCCCTTCCCCCTATATATAGAGAGGTAGAGAGAGGGCAGCCGCACCCTTCTACGCCACAGTGCTGCCCCCTCCTCTCCCTCGTATCCCTTTTTCCTCTCCGTAGTGCTTAGCGAAGCTCTGCTGAGATTCCGCCACCACCACCGCCACCATGACGTCGTGATGCCGGAAGACTCGAGCTACTACTTCACCATCGCTCGCTAGATCGAGGAGGTGAAGGCATCGTCAAGCCGTACGTGTGTTGAACGCGGAGGTGCCGTCCGTTCGGCACTTGGATCGGTAGTTCGCGGGACGGATCGTGATAGGATTGCGAAGACGTTCGACTACATCAACCGTGTTTCTTAACGCTTCCGCTTAGCGATCTACAAGGGTATGTAGATCCAATCTCTCTTCTCGTAGATGGTCATCTCCTAGATTGATCTTGGTGAGCGTAGGAATTTTTTTGTTTCCCATGCAACGTTCCCCTACACACCCCCCTCACCCCATCCCACGTTGCCAGAAGAGGTGGGGGCGCCTCCCTAGGGTTTTGCCTCCACCTGGCTTGGGGGCCAAGTCTCCTAAGGGGAGAGCCAAAACCCATCTAGGGTTTCCCATCCCTTGTGGCCGCCGCCCCCCTAGATGGGATCTAGGGCACCCCCTCCTCCTCCCATCCCCTATATATAGAGAGGTAGAGAGAGGGCAGCCACACCCTTGAGTGCACCTCTACACGCCACGGCACTGCCTCTCCTCTCCCTCATAGTCCTGTTCCTCTCTGTAGTGCTTAGCGAAGCTCTGCGGAGATTCCACCACCACCACCGCCACCACGCCATTGTGCTGCTGGAGGACTCGGGCTACTACTTCACCATCGCTCGCTGGATCGAGGAGGTGAAGGTGTCATCAAACCGTACGTGTGTTGAACGCGGAGGTGCCGTCTGTTCGGCACTTGGATCGGGAGTTCGCGGGACGGATCGTGATTGGATCGCGAAGACATTCGACTACATCAACCGTGTTTCTTAACGCTTCCACTTAGCGATCTACAAGGGTATGTAGATGCAATCTCTCCTCTCGTAGATGTTCATCTCCTAGATTGATCTTGGTGAGCGTAGGAAATTTTTTGTTTCCCATGCAATGTTCCCCATCATTTACATCATTAACGCTCGGATCCGCATTGTACAAAACTTTGTTGACCGACCATCGGCTTCAACCTCCTTGGCCAGTAGTCGGGGAGTGTTTGTCCTACTTTTATAAAGCCTTTATGAGGGCAAAGATTTACGACAAACAAGGCAACCTGGCCATACGGTTTTATAAACAAAGATACACGGAGAGTTATATTATATTACTATTCAACGTAAGAAACATCTTCTAGGAAAAATAGTTCCTTTTCCCAGGCTAACATGTTGACCATGATCATGAAACCTCAATGTCGGTGATAAAACCGGCAGACCTCGGGGTAGGGGGTCCCAACCTGTGGATCTTGTATCGATGGTAACAGGAATGAAGGAGACAATATTTACCCAGGTTCGGGCCCTCTCGAAGAGGTAATACCCTATGTCCTGCTTTTATTGTATTGATGATGAAGTATCGAATGCAAGCTTGGTCTACCTCGAGATTGTAACACTGGTACAATGAGCTGTTATACAAACGGGTTTTAACCCCTTTCCATTGACGAAGTTTTAAACAGTCGCCTTGTCAGTGTGTGCGATAGGGGGGTCCTTCACACACGACCCAGAAACCGTCGAGGATAGGCCCTTCGGTCACACACGCGGGGCAAAAAGATTTCATGTGCAATTGGGCGAGCCATCGCAGACAATTATACAGGCCCAATCATTTCCATTCGTAAGTACATCCCACACAGTGAATCCAAGCTATACATTTCCGTTCGTATGTACATCCCACACAGTCAATCCAAGAAATACGTTTCCGTTTGTATGTACATCCCAAACGGTGAATCCTAGACAAACATTTCCGTTCGCACGTACACCACACACAATTTTCCCCATCAAATTGTATGTGATAGCGTTGCCATTGCAGACGATATTAATAATTTTATAGTTTGCGTTATTGAATGCATCACACACGGTGCCTAGAAGAAACTATGTGGCATAGGCTGTCCATCACACACATTTTTTATGTGGAAAATGTTTGCGCAAGGTGTAACACAAGCAATTTTCTAAGGGAAGTCGTGTGTGATTGTTCATTGGTCCAACTCGTTTACTTCCTAGAAACTGTGTGGGTTGTCTGAGGTCATCGCCCACGGTGTTGTCTTAATAACTGTTTGCAATAGAAACCCCCAATAAGCAGGCTAATTAGCCTATTATTATTAATCCATTGATTAATCAAATTGACATTTCATATTAAGCACATGATATATTTCATTTTCGTATTACGGAACCAGGATTTCATAATTGAAATACATCAGAGTAGAACACCATATAGCTTGGGCGCTCAGTTACACCATATAGGCATATAGCTAGCTACCCCATTACACAACTACACCAGCACCAAGTTTCACATGCAACATCTATAACCTTTTGAAATTAGCATCATAGACGGTAGATAGACAGCTGAATCTCATCTAGAAAACTGCTGAAGCGAAAGGCGAATATTGAGCCTTCAATGATGTTGAAGGTCCTTGAAACTTTAGGCCAGTGCGTGTGCATGATTGACCGTCTATCCTTCGTCCTCTTGAGGAAGAATTAAATATTGTACCATGGGTGTTGTATGAATACCTTCCTCGCCTCCTGACCATACAGGTGGTTTGAGAGGTAATCATCAGCGAAATGCTTTGGAAAGGCCTGAAAACAAAGATATGCATTAATATCTTCTCTAAATTTGGAAATGGCGCAAAGGAATAAAAAAGACAAGGTATAAGAGTTTGTACCATCCTGCAGTTCACTGATGTCTTCTTCATTGTGCAGACAAAGATCTTGTTGTTTTTTGTCGATAGTTTCTTTATCCTAACAATCTTTCTGAGTTTCTTGACTTGACTGATATTCATGGACAACTCATTTCCCCATATGCAAAATGGGTCGAACAGTGGGTCAAGACCTCTGACAGCAGGACCTACATGCGCAAGACCAAATTGTCAAAAACCTAAATATTAGAATGGTTCCTGCAATTGCACAATAATGTGCTATTAGACAAAGGACCATGCATGTGCAAACCTCGATGGTAAACCTCGGTATTTCCCATTGTTTCCCTGCAATACATATAAGGTAGTTATTGATCAGGTTAAGTGAGGGTTGGCATACTGTCAGTAAATTATGTTGATGAAAAATAAACACATTGCAGATTCAGCAGATTAATTCGAGCCACATGGAAAAGCCATTTATCCAGACCAAGCATGATTAAGAACTAGGAAATATAGCAATTGTATATGTTTCTCATGTGTTTAGTACAACCAAATTCGATTTATTCCTCACATGCATAACAATACAAAATTGTACTCACAATAATTGAGCATCGCATTGCAGAATTGAACCAAATAGTTAACTAAACACCACAACAAATGAACCAAACATTAACTGAGCACCAAATTGCACAATATATAACATACTTCCAATAGAAGATCAGACAGTTAACCAAACCAAGCATGCTTAACAACTTGGGAATATAGCAATTGTATTTGTTTCGCATGTATTTAGTACAACCAAATTCTATTTATTTCTCACATAGAAGACAATACAAAAATGCACCCACAACAATTGAACATCGCATTGCAGAATTGAATCAAACATTTAACTAAACACCACAATAAATGAACCAAACATTAACTGAGCACCACATTGCACAATATATAACATACTAAAAGATTAGATAGTTAGCCAAACCAAGCATGCTTGAAGACTTGGAAATATAGAAATTTTATTTGTTTCTCATGTATTTTGTACAACCAAATTCGATGTATTTCTCACATGGAAGACAATACAAAATTGCACCCACAAGAATTGAACATCACATTGCAGAATTGAACCAAACAGTTAACTAAACAAGACAACAAATTAACCAAATAATTAATAAGTGAGTGATAAGTCTTCGTCGTATCTATAATTTTTTATTGTTCCATGCCAATATTCTACAATTTTTACATACTTTTGGTAACATTTTATATTATTTTTGGGACTGACATATTGATCCAGTGCCCAGTGCCAGTTCCTATTTATTGCATGTTTTTTGTTTCGCAGAATATCTATATCAAACAAAGTCCAAACGCTATAAAAGTTTTACAGAGATTTATTTTGGAATATATGTGATTTTTTGGAGGTGGAATAAACGTAAATGGAGGCCCACAACCTCCACTACCCACCAGGGCGCGGTCTGCCCCCCTGGCGCGCAGTGATGCCTAGTGGGCACACCGTAAGTCAGTTGGGTCTCTTCTTCGGCCGCAAGGAAGCTTATATTCGGAAAAAATCATGTTAAAATTTCAGCACAATCAGAGTTACGGATCTCCGGATATTTAAGAAACGGTTTTCAGCCAAAAAAGAGGAACACGAAACAGAAGAGAACAGAGAGAGAGAGAGAGCCAATCTCGGAGGGGCTCCCGCCCCTCCACCGCCATGGAGGCCATGGACCAGAGGGGGAACTCTCCTCCCATCTAGGGGGGAGGCCAAGGAAGAATAATAAGGAGGGGGATCTCTCCCCCTCTCTCCCGGTGGCGCCGGAGTGCCGCCGGGGCAAGGATCATGACGACGAACTACACCAACAACCTTGCTACCGTCAACACCAATCTTCTCCCCCTCTATGCATCGGTGTAACACCTATTTTCCCCTCTATAATATCTACTTAAACATGGTGCTGAACACTACATATTATTATCCAATGATATGTGGTTATCCTATGATGTTTGAGTAGATCTGTTTTGTTCTATGCGTTGATTGATGATCATGAGTGGTTTGAGTTGTATATTTAATTTGGGTGTTGTCCTATGTTGCCCTCCGTGTCACACAAGCGTGAGGGATCCCCGCTGTTGGGTGTTGCAATACGTTCATGATTTTCTTATGGTGGGTGGCGTGAGTGACGGAAACACATACCCGAGTAAGTAGGTTGTTGCGTATGGGGTAAAGAGGACTTGATACTTAATGCTATGGTTGGGTTTTACCTTAATGATCTTTGGTAGTTGCGAATGCTTGCTAGAGTTCCAATCATAAGTGCATATGATCCAAGTACGGAAAGTATGTTAGCTCATGCCTCTCCCTCATATAAAATTGCAATAATGATTACCGGTCTAGTTATCGATTGCCTATGGACAAAATCCTTCTCTTGTGTTACAAAAGCTATCTACTAAACAACTAACTATTATTATCTTGCAGAGTACTCCTAGTTTTATTTTTGCAAAGTAGTTCTAGCATCAAACCTACAAAATAGTTTCATATTTTTTTAGGTAAAGCGAAAGTTAAGTGTGCGTAGAGTTGTATCGGTGGTCGATAGAACTTGAATGGAATATAAATTCTACCTTTAGCTCCTCGTTGAGTTCGACACTCTTACTTATCAAAAAAGGCTACAAACGATCCCCTATACTTGTGGGTTATCGAGACCTTTTTCTAGCGCCATTGCCGGGGAGCAATAGCGTGGGGTGAATATTCCCATGTGTGCTTGTTTGCTTTATCACTAAGTAGTTTTTATTTTCTGTTCTAAGTTCTTCTCTATCTTTAGTTATGGATATGGAGCACGAGATACCAAAAAAATTAGTTATACTTGCTACTCATGGAGATGGGGAACCTCATAAAACCCTCAATGCTCGTTATGTGAAAAATATTAAACACTACTTTGATAATTGTGAGAAAAACCCGTTCAACTTGATAATGGGAGACACGTTGGATCAACGTGAATACTTTAGGGATTATCGCTTGACGCAAAAAGGGAAACTCTTACGGGATCAAATTGATTATTTGCAATGGTATGCTTGGAATTTATGCTTGAGATATGATTATACTTGTTGCTCTAGGATGATGGCTCCACACCTTCCCTTTTCATGTGAATTTAATGATAATGAAACCTTGGCTTCTTATACTAATGGTAGATATGATTACTATGATGTGGAACGAATAAAAGAATTTGTTGCTTTTAAGGGTGCTTATGAAATTGAATCTCTCTTTGAAAAGTATGAAGATTACGATGATGTTGTTTACAGACCTGAAAATTTTGCTATACTTAAGTATTGCTATGAGAATTATAAATCCGATTCCGATATTGATGTATTTATTGAGAAAGTCTCCGCTGTCCAAGAAGAGACTAATATTTTGTAGGAATCTATGGAAGAAGAAATTGATGAAACTGTGAGCTCATTGGATGAAAAAGATGATGAGGAGAGCGAAGAACAAAAGGAGGAAGAGCGGATTAGCTATCCGTGCGCACCTTCTAATGAGAGTAACTCTTCAAATCATACATTGTTTAGTTTCCCTTCGTGCTTACTGAAGGATGAATGCACTACTGCAGGATGCCGCTAACGTGACACTACAATCAGAGACCACTAGTGGAAAAACAGCTAGCCACAACTCTTTTTTATGGCGCACCGTTTTTCATCAACGCCAGCACTATTTTTTCAAATAGTGCTGGCGTCGGCCAAATTGGTACGCCAGCTATAACTTGCTATTGCCGACGTTGCCAATACTTTCTACACCACTACTATGTGGGCCTAGTTGTCGTGACCAGTTGCAGTATATTGCTGTCGTGCGATTTATAAACATGCCATAGATACTTAACCTTGAGCTGTCGTGTCTTCGTCCGGAACGCCAGCACAAAGTTCTGCCTATATATAGATGTGTTGGCAGCCCCTTGTTCTCAAATACATTCACTTCCATTCTCCACAAAATTCTACTCCCTCTTAGTCAGCTGCTTTGGTGACAATGGACCCACCGGAGCTTGTCGAATCGGCACGAGCCCTCCGTTCGAGCCCATGTCGGCGTGGCGTGTTGCAAGTTTGGGACTCCGCCGCCTTGGCCGAGCTCTCATTTGGCCCCATTGGCCACGACATGCGCTCGCCATGGCCAATGCAGCCAACCCTGTCTGGCGAATCATCCCGCTGCAGCGCGACGTCCCTTCGATGATCCGGCAGCTATGCCACCGGCGCCGAAACTGCCAGGAATCGAGCGAGGGCACCTGTGCTGCTTTTTTGCGGCTGTGGACGCCCTGCTGATAAGCATATGTCGCACACACAAAGTAATCCAGAGCGAGAGTTCTACATCTGTGGTAATCATGGAAAGGTAATATGACAGAAAATACCTCGGTATTGATCTATTCTGCTAATTTGCACAATTCGCGATCATTAATATATGTGTGTGTATATTGTGGTCCATAGGTGTTAGGGACAAAATATTTCTACACATGGATATGGGTTGGTCTCGTGCAGAAGTACGTGAGCGAGTTGCTCGAGTACTCCATTGGTGAACTAAGACAACAGATAGATGAGATACAGCTGAAGACTAATGTGATGCGCGACCAAATCCAAAAATTCAAGATGCTTCGATATGCCCTTTTAGTTGGTGTTATGCTTGGCCTCGTTCTCCCTGCTGGATCGGTGGCAGCTTTTTTTATCGTGGGAATCATTACACTGATGATGTTCTTAGTCTAGATCAAGAGTGTATAGTACTAGAAGTTATATATATGTGTTATTATTTTCATCCTTCAACTATTATGTATCTATGCTAGATTAATGAGATCGTTGTTGGTGTTCTCTAATTATTGGTTTCCCTTGTATGGTTACATATTTACACAAAATAATTAGTAAAAATAACAATATAATAAATAATAAGAAAATAAAACAAGAAATTAATAAACTAAACATCTATATAAATATAAAAAACAATCTGTCTAACACATAATTAAAAGTAAAAAAACAATATGTGTAATAGATAGCAATGGCGTTGGCCGCGTAGGCCAACGCCAGCAATTACCCCGCCGCCCCCGACAGGAGATGTTGATTAAATTAAACCCCCCCCCCACACACAACCGTCGATCCTCATTAAATCACCGCCGCCCCCGTCGCCCTCGCCTTCGCTGACCCCGCCGCCCCTGTCGCCCTCGCCTCCGCTTCCATCGTCGCCGCCACCTCCGCCTCCACCGCCGAAGTCCCCGTCGCCTCCGCCTCCACCGCCGCTGTCCCCGTCCTCATCCCCATTGCCTCCGTCCCCGTCCCCGCTGCCATCCTCGTCCCCGTCGCCGTCGCCTCCATCGAAGCCCCTGTCGCCGTCGCCTCCGCCTCCACCCCGGCCACCGCCCTCGGCCCTGTCGCATCCCGCAATGCCTCCTCGCCGTCTACCACCGCCGCGGGTGAGTTCTACTTAGTGTAGTGTAATAGTAGTGTAGAATAATATCAATTTTTGTGTATACGAGTAGTGTAAAATTTTAGTGTAAGATTATATTATATTATTTGTAGACTATGATTTTAGATAGTGTAATTTTATTGTATTTCTAGTAGTATACTTGTGGTAAAAGAATGTAGTGTAGTTGTAGACTATGATTTTAGATAGTGTAATTTTATTGTATTTCTAGTAGTGTACTTGTGGTGAAAGAATGTAGTGTAGTTGTAGACTATGATTTTAGATAGTGTAATTTTATTGTATTTCTGGTAGTGTACTTGTGGTGAAAGAATGTAGTGTAGTTGTAGACTATGATTTTAGATAGTGTAATTTTATTTTATTTCTAGTAGTGTACTTGTGGTGAAAGAATGTAGTGTAGTTGTAGACTATGATTTTAGAATGTGTAATGTTATTGTATTTCTAGTAGTGTACTTGTGGTGAAAGAACGTTTTATGCATTGTAGGTTTAGCAGGTACTCGTTAATATGCCCATTTTTTACTAACTTGTTAGTTATATATGCATCATCACAGATGGCTCCGAAGTTTCGTGCTGTGCGACAGAAGGAAATAAGTACTATGCCACCATTAGGAAGGACAATGTCGTCCACGAACTTGGCCATTGGGACACTCCGGAGTTAGCGGCACACTTATGATGCCATGGCAGTAGAGTTCTTTCAGGAAGGGGCGAATATGAACTTCCCTGAGTGTCGTGAGTTCGGGATGTTCCTCGCGCCTGAGGACATGAGGATATGCACTAGGGTTGAGGAGAAGAAGAGCAAAGAGGCCGAGATGCAGTTCTTCGACCCATTGGTGAGAGAGCTTGCGAGAGATGACAAACTCGTGGAGGTCAACAAGATGATGTTACTTCAGTATGTAGCCAGGAAGAGCACAGAGGAGGATCCCATAGACTGGGATGCCTTGGAGCGTGAGGAGGAGGGTCAGCAGGGGTGTCATCATAGGTCGACTAGGCACGACCACGAGGCCGGTCCCTCTGGCCACTAGCTTAGCGCGCGCTACCTATTTCATATGAACTGTTTAACTTTATGCATGTTTTATGTTTGAACTATGCATGTGTCAGAGGGATTGACCACAGGTAGCCTCACCAGCACCCCATAGCATTTCAAGACAACAGGGCAAGCCAAGCCCCTTGCGCCTCCCGGACGTGTGGCCGGCTCCCTTGGGCCGGCTGGCCCAAGAGGCCGACTCCCAGATGGCGGTGTACCCTCAGAAGGCGGCTTCGGGGGAGGCCGGGTCCTAGCAAACGGCCCCTCCTCCCCTCGGAGTCTGCGCCCATTCAATACGATAAGATGGGGCGTGGCTACAGGGCCACCCGTACCCCCAAATCCCGGCGGGGCGTGGCTACAGGGCGGGCTGACCAAGCGGACACCCCTCTGCCAGGCGCGGCATTGTAGCCACGCGGCCCGTGACGCAGCCCTTGTCAGCGGGACCATGCTCCCACGACGGGCGGTCGATACGGCCCGCAGGCGGTGGGCCCTACCCGTCCGTGAGCAACCGGAAGACAGCGCACCTCAAGAAGGCGGCCTCAGCGACAGACCGGCTTCCAGCAGCCGGCCTCTCCCTCCACTCGGAGTCAACGCGCCGTTACTCTGATGAGACGGGGTGTGGCTAAAGTGAACACCCGCCAGGTGGCGGACTGTAGCCATGCCTCTCCTGACGAGGCCCTCGTCATCAAGGGTGAGGCTATAGCAAAAGGCAATCAGCGTGGCCCGCAGGCGGCGGGCCCCACCTGTCGGCCGAATCCTCGGTAGCCGACGGGACCCACCAAGCGGCGGGCCCCAGCAGCCGGCGGAGAACCCGGCGCCCATAGACGTTGACAACCGGGTCCTACACCCGGCCCAATTACCATTGTACCCCTGGGAAGTAGGCCTATATAAAACCCCCCAGGTTCGCCCATGCAAAGGGTTCAGCTCATCTTTCACGCCATTATACACACACACAGAGCTAGAGAAGCACTAGGGCTGGCCTTGCCCTTCTCCTTCCTCTAGCAAACAGCTCAAGGAGCAAGCTTGTAGCTCCGAGATTGATCATAGTCATCATGCGGAGACCCCGCAGAGCAGGACTAGGGGTGTTATCTCCTCGGAGAGCCCCGAACCTGGGTAAGACTCGTGTTCATTCGAGATCTCGCTCACAACCGCTTCCAGGGCCCGACGACGTACTCCTGTCCCCATCCACGATAAGCCACCCCCTGGCATATGTCACGAGATCACCCCGACATTTGGCGCCCACCGTGGGGCTAAGCGCACCGTCGTCCGGAGACATGTTCTGGACGGGAACCATCTTCCGCTCCGACGAGCACGTCGCGCCTGGCCTGATCAACCAGCCCGGCGCGCCTGTTGGCGCATGCATCAGTGCGCCGCTTGGCGCGGGGGCGGCCTGCCCCACGAGCTACCTTGCCGACCTCCTCAGCAAGGCCAGCCTCTCCGACGAGACCACTCCCGGTGCAGGAGCGGCGTCCCCTGCGAGCTGCCTCATCGACCTCTTCGGCAAGCTCGGCATCACCAATGAGCCGGCCTCCGACGTGGAGTCCGTCGGCTCCACCGACCCCTCCATCGAGCCCGTCGCGATGACCATCGACTCCGACGCGGCCTCCACCAACAAATTCCACACCGATGTGGTGGTCATCGACGATCCTCTCCCCCTTGTCGCCAGCGACACCGACGCCAGCACCATCGCAGAGGTGCTGGTCACTGGCCACGGCGACGATTCCGCTGGGGCTGCCCAGGACCCGCTGCGAGCGGCCATGCAGGCCCTGGCCACCCCAGTGGCCACTAACGCTGATGGGGCGACACTGGAGTCATTCCATGTCTCGCTCCTTGAAAGCGCCAACAAGATGGCGGCCATGAGGCGCCGCGCTGAGGCCTGCCAGCGCGAGATCGACCGCATAGCAAGCGGCACGCCGACTGCTGCCGAACCCAGCCGAGCCGGCGCCTTTCGGCAACGCGGCGTGGCCATAGCCAGCATGCTGGGAGTCGGATGCCCAGTCTAAGCCACTCGCATGGAGAACCTGTGCGCCGCCCAGGCGGCAGCAGATGAGCTGGATGACCTGGAGGGCGACGAGCGTCGCAGCCAGATGGCACGCCTCCAGGAGCTCCTTGACGCTGCGACCACGCAGCAAGACGCGCGGCATCACGCGATGACAGCTGGCAAGCAAGCCGAGGACCATCCCTCCCGCCGTGAGCATGGAGCAACCTCCCGGTCCCCAGCAGGCGGGGACCACGGTCAGCAAGACCCGGAGCCGGCTGCTAGCCGCAGCCGGTGCACTCGCCTTTTGGTTGTGCGCAGCCATGACGGCCGCCCACGAGTGGAGCACCGGCGGGATGATCGTCCGCCTCCTCCTCGCAGGGAGAGGCTGGCCTCTCCGCCACCTTTGGACCACCTGACTCTTGGAGGCCGGCTTGGCCCCCGTGAAGGAGTCAGAGAGAACGACGCGCGCCACCGGATCGAGCGGCTTGCTCGGTCCCTAGCCGTAGAAGAAGAAGATGCAATCGGCACGGCCTACTTCGGCCCCCGCATTCGCGACGAGCCCTTCCCCAAAGGGTTCTCGCTTCCCCGAGATACTCCCAAGTACAATGGCTCCGTGAAGCCGGAGGACTGGCTGGTCGACTACTCCACGGCCGTCAGCATAGCAAATGGCAACAAGCGCGTTGCCGTGAAGTACGTTCCGCTCAAGCTCCAGGGCACGGATCGGACATGGCTGAATAGCCTCAAGCCATACAGCGTCAACAACTGGCTTGACTTCGCCGATGTCTTCATCCGCAACTTCACCAGCACCTACAAGCAGCCCCCCAAGCCACGCCAACTCTCCATGTGCGTTCAGGGCCCAACCGAGTCCACCCGCGACTACCTGACGCGCTGGGCCGAGTTGCGCAACTCCTGCGAAGGGGTGCACGAGGTGCAGGCCATCAAGTACTTCACCACCGGGTGCAGAGAGGGCACCTTGCTCAAGCACAAGCTCTTGTGCGACGAGCCGGCTACACTGGACGAGCTCCTGGTCGTGGCCGACAAGTACGCCACCGCCGACTCCTCCATGAAGTCAGAGATTCGAGTGGACACGTCCGGGAAGATGCTCCCGCCAGCTCCTCACACGCCGGCTGGTGACACCAACCGACGCCAACATCCGAACGACAACAAACGCAAGGCCCAGCAGCCGGCTTCCAACAGCCGGCAGGTGGCAACAGTCGAAGACCAGCAGCCGGAAGGGCAATCCGGCCCCAAGCGTTAGAAGGGCGGCAATGCCGCTTGGTTGCCCGCCTTCTCCTTCGAGCAAGCACTTGACGCCCCATGCAAGTTCCACAGCGGCGCGAAGCCGTCCAACCACACCACTCGGAAATGCCACTGGCTCACCCGAATTTCCAAGGGCGAAGGCCTACCACCTCCGCCTGCCGGCCCACCGGTTCCGCCTCCTCAGCAGCCGGCGTCCCATCCAGTCGGCATGCTCCAAGATGAGTTCCCCGAGCCCAATGCCACATACGTCGTCTTCACCAGCCAAGACGACGACAAGCACAGTCAGCGGCAGCAGCACCGCGAGGTCAACACTGTCGCTTCAGAGGTCCCCCCATTCATGCACTTGTCTGAGAGGCCCATCAGTTGGAGCCATGAAGACCACCCGTCCGAGATGCCCTCACCAGGTGCTTATGCGATGGTGCTGGACTCCACCTTCTCAACAGAGAGGCGGGCTTGTCGCTTCTCCCGGATCCTTATAGACGGCGTCAGCAGCATCAACATCCTATACCGCGACACCATGGAGAAGCTGGGCATCAAGGAAAAGCAACTCCTGCCCAGCCGAACCATGTTCCATGGCATAGTCCCTGGGCTTTCTTGCTCTCCAATCGGCAAGATCAAGATTGATGTCCTATTCGGCGACAAGACCCACTTCCGCCGCAAGCCAATCTGGTTCGAGGTGGTCAATTTGGACAGCCCCTACCACGCGCTCTTGGGCCGGCCCGCACTAGCCAAGTTCATGGCGGTGACGCAGTACGCCTACCTGAAGATGAAGATGCAGGGTCCCAAGGGCATCATCACCATTGCCGGTGACTACCAGAAGTCGCTCTCATGTGCCACCGCCAGCAGCCAGCTGGCCGTGTCCCTCGTCATCGCCGAAGAGAAGCGCCTCCTTGACCGGGTGGTGGCCATGGCCAGCAAGCAGCCGGACATGCCATCCGACCCCAAGGACGCGGACAGCCAGGGCTCCTTCTAGCCGGCCAAGGAAACCAAGAAGATTGCCTTGGATCCGGCGCACCCGGAGAGATTTGCTGTCGTGGGGTCAAACCTCGACAACAAATAGGAAAGTGAGCTTGTCGATTTCCTCCGTTAGAATCGGGACATCTTCGCATGGTCTCCCAAAGACATGCCGGGTGTTTCGACGGATTTCGCTGAGCACAAGCTACATGTGAGGCCGGATGCTAAACAGGTCAAGCAACCCCTCCGCCGCCTGTCAGAAGAGAAGAGAAGGATTGTTGGTGAAGAGATCGCCCGGCTTCTGGCAGCCAGCTTCATCATGGAAGTATTCTACCCGGACTGGCTTGCCAACCCAGTCCTCGTTTTGAAAAAGAACAACAAGTGGCGCATGTGTATCGACTACACTAGCCTCAACAAAGCCTGCCCCAAGGACCCTTTTGCCTTGCCCCGGATAGATCAAGTGATTGACTCCACAGCCGGATGTGAGCTGCTGTCTTTCCTGGACGCCTACTCCGACTACCACCAGATCAAGCTGAACCCAGCCGATCGGCTGAAGACTGCCTTCATCACACCATTCGGAGCCTTTTATTACCTGACCATGACGTTCGGCTTGAGAAATGCTGGCGCCACATTTCAGCGTTGCATGCAGAAGTGCCTCCTCAAGCAACTCGGCAGAAATGCCCACGTCTATGTAGACGATATTGTGGTGAAGACGGAGAAGCACGACACCCTTCAGGAAGACCTCAAGGAGACATTTGACAACCTGCGCCGCTTTCAGATCAAGCTCAACCTAGAGAAATGCGTCTTCAGAGTACCAGTCGTCCAGCTCCTTGGCTTCCTTGTCTCTAAGCGCGGGATCGAGTGCAACCCCGTGAAGATCAAGGCCATTGAGCGGATGCAAAGGCCAACCCGGCTGCGGGACGTCCAGAAGTTCACCGGGTGCTTGGCATCACTCAGCCAGTTCATCAGTCGGCTGGGCGAGAAGGCCCTCCCACTGTACTAGCTGATGAAGAAGACCACCTACTTTGAATGGAATGACCAGGCGGATGAGGCTTTCCTCCAGCTCAAGCGGATGCTGTCCACACTGCCTGTTTTGGCCGCTCCGACTGCTAAAGAACCCATGTTCCTCTACATCGCCGCCACAAGCCGGGTGGTCAGCACTGTGATTGTGGTCGAGAGCCCAGAAGATGGCAAGGCCCAGCCAGTCCAGAGGCCAGTATACTATCTGAGTGAGCTGCTGTCCGCCTCCAGGCAGAACTACCCCCACTACCAGAAGATGTGCTACGGCGTGTACTTTGCCGCCAAGAAGCTGAAGCTGTATTTCTAGGAGCACACCATCACGGTCGTTTGCACCGCCCCCCTTGCCGAGATCATAGGCAATAGAGATGCATCAGGCCAGGTGGCGAAGTGGGTCATTGAGCTGGCTCCACACACCATCCTCTACCAGCCCTGCACCACCATCAAGTCCCAAGCGCTGGCCGACTTCCTAGTCGACTGGGCCGAGACCCAGTACTTGCCGCCAGCACCGGATTCCACTCATTGGCGGATGCACTTTGACGGCTCGAAGATGCGCACCGGTTTGGGAGCCGACATTGTCCTCACCTCTCCCAAAGGCGACAATCTCAAGTACACGCTGCAGATTCACTTTGCCGCCTCCAATAACGTGGCCGAGTACAAGGCGCTCGTACACGGACTCCGGCTAGCCAAGGGGATTGGCATCCGTCGGATTCTGTGTTACGGCGACTCGGACTTGGTGGTCCAGCAGTCATCTGGCGACTGGGACACCAAGGATGCAAACATGGCAAGCTACCTCTTCCTCGTCCAGCAGATTAGCGGGCACTTCGACGGGTGGGAGTTCCTTCAAGTGCCAAGGGCCGACAACGAGCCAGCCGATGCCCTGGCCCGAATCGGCTCCACCCGGCAAGCCATACCAGCTGGTGTCTCACTCCAGTGCCTGCGCAAGCCGTCTATCATGCCTTCGCCAGAATCAGAGTCCATCTTCATGCCAACTGACCCCGGAGCAGTCGGATCCGGCACGGGGACTTCAGCAGTCGGCCCGAGGACTTCGGCAGGCGGCCCGGGGGCTGCAGCATTCGAACCTGGCCCGGGGACTTCAGAACCCGGCCCGGGGGCTGCAACAGTCAGCCCGGGGACTTCAACGACGCAGCAAGCAGCGGCCGGCTCCGACCCGCCGCCTCCCAATCCGACTGCCCTGGTACCAGTTGCTGTCATGACAGTGGTAGAAGCACCATCTTGGGCACAGCCCATCCTCAACTTCCTGGTGAGCCGAGAGCTACCAGCCGACGAGGTCTTGGCCCAACAGGTGCAACGCCGGGCGCCAGCCTACACAATAGTCAATGGAGAGCTTGTCAGGCGCAGTGTGACTGGTGTCTTTCAGCGTTGTGTGGAGCCGGAGAAGGGCATGGCAATCCTCAGAGATATTCATCAAGGCGAGTGTGGCCACCACGCCGCCTCCAGATCCCTTGTTGCCAAAGCTTTCCGCCATGGATTCTTCTGGCCGACTGCTTTGGACGACGCCAAGGAGTTGGTCCACAAGTGCAAGGGATGTCTGCGCTTCAGCTACAAGCAACACCTGCCGGCCTCTGCACTCAAGACCATCCCCATCACTTGGCCGTTTGCCGTCTGGGGATTGGACATGGTGGGCCCGTTCAAAACAGCATGCGGCGGCATGACCCATCTGCTGGTCGCTGTGGATAAGTTCACGAAGTGGATCGAAGCAAAGCCAATCAAGAAACTGAATGGTCCGACTGCTGTCACATTCATTGCAGACATCACCGTCCGATACGGCATTCCGCACAGCATCATCACCGACAACGGCACAAACTTCGCCAAAGGCGCCTTGGCCCATTTCTGCGCGACGCAGGGCATCCGATTGGACTTAGCATCCGTTGCCCATCCGCAGTCAAATGGCCAGGTGGAGCGAGCAAACGGCCTCATCCTGTCTAGCATCAAGCCTCGACTGGTCGAGCCGCTAGAGCGCTCGGCCGGCTGCTAGATAGAGGAGTTGCCGGCCGTCCTTTGGAGTCTTCGGACTACGCCCAACAAAGCAACCGGCCTCACTCCCTTCTTCCTCGTGTACGGTGCCGAGGCCGTCATCCCAACTGACATCGAGTTTGACTCACCTCGCGTCACCATGTACACGGAGGCAGAAGCAAAGGAGGCGCGAGAAGACGGCGTCGATCTGCTGGAAGAGACCCAGCTGTTGGCACTCAGCCGGTCCGCCATCTACCAGCAAAGCCTACGCCGCTACCATAGCCGGAAGGTCAAGCCGCGTGCTTTCCACGAAGGGGACCTTGTGCTCCGGCTGATCCAGCGAACAGCCGGCCAGCACAAGCTCTCGGCCCCTTGGGAGGGGCCTTTCATCATCAGCAAGGCCCTGGGCAACGACTCCTACTACCTCATCGATGCATAAAAGCCCAGGGCACGCAAGAGGGACGATTCCGGCAAAGAGACGAAGCGCCCATGGAACGCAAATCTTCTCCGCCCGTTTTACAGTTGATGCAGTGTATGTACCACGCTACCTTTTGTATTAAGCAAAGACAACAGGTCCTCTGAAGCACACTTGGGGGCTACCTTTTTATCTATATGATAAGCTTGCCTATGAATGTATTATTTCATTCTTTCGCCCTGCACCGGGTCCTGTCAGCCGGCCCGGGGGCTCGCCGCCTTGACCTAAGCTGGCACCACCCGCAGTCGGCCAAGTAGTGTGCCGACATCTAAGCCCTCTCTTGCCTGAAGCCGCAGCTCGCAGAGCGAATGTCCGGCTGGCAAGAGCTAAAGGCAGGAAATGATGTCCACACGAAAAACGACTAAGGAAGAACGCCATTATAGGCCAAGCCGGCTACTCGCCTCATCCATCCGGCTTCTAGCTTGACTACCTATGCTCTAGACAGCCGAAGTAACTTGCCTATCCTAAATGGCCAAGTCCCTGACCCGGCCACATACCGCAGAGCGGCTGTTCGGCTAGCAGGGCGGCAGCCAAAGGAAGGCGGCAAAGGAAAAAAGCCAAACAGAGTAAAAAGTAAAACCAAGCTGGAACCCGGCAAGAGCACAAGCATGTGTGAATTAAGTTATTTACATAGCAAAAGGCCCGTGGCCAGCATTCAACGGAGTTTGAATTACACCGCCAGCGGGTGGAACTGCGCGTAATTAACTTGTTTGTTCAAAGCATAAGACAGAAAAAACTTGAAAGATAAGCGGCCGCCTCGGCCAAGGGCACTGCAGGTGGCGTGGACAGGTTGGCGGAGGCAGAGGTGCCGGCTGGTGGAGCGTCTGACTAGCGGGTCTCAGCTTGGTCGGCGTCGGCAGTAGTCGACGCGGTCTCCCGCGGCTCGCTGGTTGAAGCCCGATCGGGCTGAGGCTGGCCGGTCGCTCCGCCATCCGGTGCGACGCCCTCACCTTCCTCATCTTCATCATCCTCGCCTTCATCGCTGGAAGCGATCTCCTCCGCCGAGTCCTCTCCCTCCGTCGGGTCCAGCCCGAACCAGGAAGGCGGCACCTCAGCGCCGTCCTCGTCCCGCTCCGGGATAAAGACGGCGGTGTCGGCGTACTTGGCAAGGGTCGCTGCGTGATTGACGAGCTCATCACGCACCGCATCCAGCTCGGGTCCGGCCTCCTGACGGAAGGTGGCCAGCTGGGCCAGCTCCACCCCCGGGTACCAGGCCTTGACGAACTCCAGCGCCGTCTGAGTACCCGCTCGAGCCGCAGCGCCCTTCCAGGCCTCAAACCGTTCGACCGCCACCTCCAGCCAGTCGACAGTTCGACTGGGAGTGCGAGGAACCTGAGCGTCCGGCCAGAGCATGGCTAGGACCTGTGACCCGGCGCGCTAAAGACGGCGAAGCAGACGACGCGCTGGCTCAAGGCGCATCTTGATGGCCAAGAGCTGCTCGCCCAGGTTGAGGGCGCATTCGGCGGAATGTCGGCACCCGTCCTCCTCCGCTATTCGCGTTGCACCTCGATGGCGTGGCAGATGGCGACGGAGCGACCGGGAAGAAATTCTGTCCAAAAGAACACCAAGAATTTAGAAGCCGGCCCCCCGAAGCAGTCGGCAACTAAGCAACAAAGAAGAAAGGACATTACCTTCAACCATGTCCTCAATCACTCCGTAGCCGTCCGACAACAGCTTCTCCATCTCGACCTAGTCCGAGCGCTGAGTCTCGAACTCGGCCTTGAGGAGCGTTTCTCCATCCTTCAGCTGCCGGACCTCCGCCTTGTGCTTCTCCGCCTGGTCCGCCAGCTCCTTCGCAAGGCGGTCACACTCCTTGGCGGCTTGGCTACGCTCCTGCTCCTTGGCACGGAGCTCGGTCTCAAGCTCGCCCACGCGCGCCCGCAGCTCAGCGGCGGCCCCTGCCAAGACAAGAAAGAAACATCAGCATCAACCAAAAACAAGAAGTTGCCGGAAGATCCGGCCTGACTGCTCAGCAGTCGGCCCGAATCTCGGGGGCTACACCCAGCGGGCGCGGAAAGACGGCCGTACTCACCTCGGCTCTCGTTCAGGTCGGCAGTCCGCTTGGCCAGCAGCCTGTTCTGGGAGTTGAAGGCGACCGCGCGCAGATTGTGATAGTTCTGCAAGAAGAGCAATGCTTCAACATACGCCTTGGAGTTCCAACCCGCCTGCTCAGCAACCGGCTCGGAACTCGGGGGCTACACCCAGGGGGTGCGCTCGTGCGCCCCCACTGAAGACCGCAAAAAAGCAAAAAGGATAACTCAACCACGTACCCAGATAGTTGCCTGCATTGCCGTCAGCTCTTTCCCCGCCTGCAGGAGGGTGGCGCCATGGGCCTTGAACGAGTCAAGGACGTCCTGCACCGCAACGTTGAGGACACTCGAGCCGGCCACGTCCAGTCAGGCGGAGCGGTGCTGGTGGGCTCGGCGTCGGGCGCCGACAAGCTTGCAGCCCCAACTTCCATTGGCCTCGGCGCGGAGACCGCCCGCGCTGGGCGCTGGCGCGCAGGGACGCGGGTCGCCACTGCACGGCTCACCACCAACTCAGCGCTGGATGGCGGCACCTCCGACGCTTCGGGCCGGCTGCCTTGCTCGCTAGCAGTCGGCGCGCGTAGAGGCACATCCATCTCCGGGATGACGGGGTCAGCCCTTCCCCTCTCCAGCGCCGTCTAGTCGGCCCCAGCTCCTCTAGTCGGCGCCTGGACCTCCACCACTGGTGGCTCCATTTGCTGCGGATCGGTGGCCTCCGGAGCTCTGCTACGCTCCGGCTACTCCGCTCGCGCCTTGGCCGCCTGCTCCTTGGCCGCTGCGTCGGCCTACGCCTTGGCCGCTGCGTCGGCCTTCGCCCGCGCCACGTGTTCCGCCTCCGCCTCTACCTGAGCCGCGGCGTCCCGCTCCTGCTGCGCCTCCCGCGCATTCCTCTCCGTCGCCTCCCAAAGGGCGGCGGCCGGGTCCACGCGGCGGGCGTCTTCGGGGCCGCCTGCCGACCCAATCACCGAGGCGGATGGGGCCTGTGACACAGAAAGCGGAGCCCTACATAGAACGACAAGTGAAGATAAGAAGTTTGGAAAGGAAAAACCAAGTGCAAGACAGAAATCCACAAGAGAAGAAAAACCAAGACAGAAAGGATGAAGACGAAAAGCGGCCAAAATACTTACGCGGACACCATCGGATGCTGCTTCGGGCCCTTCCGGATGGTGGCCACCTTCGCGGCCTCTTGCCGCTTGGTCGCGGCGACCGCGGACTTGGCCTTCTTGGACGGCCGGCTGCCGAGCATCCCGACGTCGGCACGACGCTTCGACGCGCCGGGTGCTCTACTCGGCTTCGCCGAGGAGCCTGCGCCTGTCCTGCCAGCGCCTGGGGCACGGCGGGGCTCATCGTCTTCCTCGTCATTGTCCGGCCATTCCCCTATGCCGCCACCTGCGGCCCCGCCTGCCGCATCGCCGCCTACAGCGGCATCATCCTCCTCCAAGGCCGCCCCCAGCTCGGGGTCGTCCATGTCACTCTCCGCGCGGTCCTCCATGTACTGATGGCCTAGATCCCGCGTGTCGACCATCGTCTGGCCTTGGAAGCGCTGCATCATAGCCTGGCGGTCAGGCGGCGCGAAGAACTTGGCACAAGCAAAGAAAAAGAATCAGAACTAACCGAAGGCGGCGGATTAGCGCGGCTGTACGACTCTTTGCCGAACTGCCAGCTCTCCTCGTTGAGCTTGCAGTCAGAGAAGTAATTGACGAGCCAGACCACCTCCACAGTCGGTAGTGCCTTGGTGGACATCCGGCATGGGTCCCGGCAGCCGCTCATGCTGGTGATCAGATGAGGCCGGGCTTGGAGGGGCAGCACCCAGTGTTCAACGAAGGCGGCCAGCAGATCCAATGCCCTGAGGCCCTTCGACTCCGTCATCTCTTGGAGCCGGGTGAGGGCGGTGGTGATGGCGGCCGACGGCGACTTCGGCCGAAATTTCCAGTTGCTCCGAGGCTTGAGCGGCAGGCCGGCTGCATAAGCCGGCAGGTTGACATAGTCCCTTGACTCGGGGATGTTCCGGACGTAGAAATACGACTTCTGCTAGAGTTTGGCCGACTCCAGCAGAGCGATGGCCGGGAAGCGGATCCCGGAGCCGGTGTGCCACACCGCCACGCAGGCCCCGCACCGAGCCACCTCGCCTTTGACGGCGGTGCCGAGCTTGAGGTAGAAGAGCTCCCCCCACAGCTCGAGCGTGGGTAAGACACCGAGGTACCCCTCGTAGAGGGTGACAAAGGCGGAGGGCAGCACCACCATATTCGGTGTGAGGTGGTGAGGTTGGAGATGGTAAAAGTCAAGAAAAGAGCGGAGAAAGCCGCTTGCCGGCAGGCCGAAGCCGCGGAAGAAGTTAGTCCTGACGACGACGCGCTCGTCGTCCCTCGGCGCCGGCGAGATCTCCCTTTCGGGGGGAACACGCACCTCCATGTTCACCGTGTCTAGCGGAGGAACTCAAGGTGGTCGTCGTGGATGTTCGAACCATCCCAATTGCCTCAAGCCATGCTTTATGGTTGCTTGGTGGCGGCGCGACGAAGTCACATGAGGCGAGGCCGCGGCGACGCAGAGAAGTCGAGCGACGGCGACCTGCAGCGGCGCTTCGGTGGCGGAGCGGCGAGGCGATGCAGCAGTAGCGAGGGAGCAGAAGAAGAGGAAGGTGGAGAGCGGGGAGGGCACGCGTGCGTTCTGCCGCACCCTCCTCCCCCTACTTATAGGCCCGCGGCGCGGAGCCGAAGAGGTAGGACGTGGGGGGCGTGGGGATTAACTACGCCCGTGCCCCGCATGACCCCGCGTTTCTCGCGCCTTCAAAGCGCACATTCATTGTGCATGGGGAGGGCAACCACCCAGCTCGGCCACAGCGAATCCGCGCGCGCGCCGAGGCCCTGTGGTGGTGGGCCCAGGCCTGCGGCGATGTCCCATCGCGCGCGTGGGCTGGCAGGCCGGCCTGGCCTACTGGTGCTGCGTGGCACGCGAGCAACGGGCGGCAGGCAAGCCACCCGGCGCACGCGACGACTATTCGAATTCGACGGGCGGCTGGCCTAGCCTTGGCCGGCTCCTGGCAGACAGCTTCTACCAGACGGATGAAGCAGGAGATACAAGACCTCTCGGAGTAGGAAACTGCTGAGGCACTCCGGCTTGAGCCGCGGCGCCTCACCAGCTTCGGGGACTACTGTCGGAGGGATTGACCACGGGTAGCCTCACCAGCACCCCATAGCATTTCAAGACAACAGGCAAGCCAAGCCCCTTGCGCCTCCCGGATGTGTGGCCGGCTGGCCCAAGAGGCTGACTCCCAGATGGCGGTGTACCCTCAGAAGGCGGCTGCGGGGGAGGCCGGGTCCTAGCAAACGGCCCCTCCTCCCCTCGGATATGCGCCTATTCAATACGATAAGATGGGGCGTGGCTACAGGGCCACCCGTACCCCCAAATCCCGGCGGGGTGTGGCTACAGGGCGGGCTGACCAAGCGGACACCCCTCTGCCAGGCGCGGCACTGTAGCCACGCGGCCCGTGACACAGCCCTCGTCAGCGGGACCATGCTCCCACGATGGGCGGTCGGTACGGCCCGTAGGCGCAGGCCCTACCCGTCCGTGAGCAACCGGAAGACGGCGCACCTCAAGAAGGCGGCCTCAGCGACAGACCGGCTTCCAGCAGCCGGCCTCTCCCTCCACTCGGAGTCAACGCGCCGTTACTCCGATGAGATGGGGTGTGGCTACAGTGAACGCCCGCCAGGTGGCGGACTGTAGCCATGCCTCCCCTGACGAGGCCCTCGTCATCAAGGGTGAGGCTATAGCCAAAGGCAATCAGCGTGGCCCGCAGGCGGCGGGCCCCACCTGTCGGCCGAATCCTCGGCAGCCGGCGCGACCCACCAAGCGGCGGGACCCAGCAGCCGGCGGAGAACCCGGCGCCCATAGACGCTGACATCCGGGTCCTACACCCGGCCCAATTACCATTGTACCCCTGGGGGGTAGGCCTATATAAAACCCCCCAGGTTCGCCCATGCAAAGGGTTCAGCTCATCTTTCACGCCATTATACACACACACAACTAGAGAAGCACTAGGGCTGGCCTTGCCCTTCTCCTTCCTCTAGCAAACAGCTCAAGGAGCAAGATTGTAGCTACAAGATTGATCATAGTCATCATGCGGAGACCTCGCAGAGCAGGACTAGGTGTGTTATCTCCTCGGAGAGCCCCGAACCTGGGTAAGACTCGTGTTCGTTCGAGATCTCGCTCACTCCCGCTTCCAGGGCCCGACGACGTACTCCTGTCCCCATCCATGATAAGCCACCCCCTGGCATATGTCGCGAGATCACCCTGACAGCATGGTTTGTAGAACCGTTTTATTACAAGTACGTATGTGTTAATAACTAGATGGGCGGATAGCGCTGGTTCGTACTAACTGCTTATGTTGCATTATATTTATGTGCATCTCTTATGTATGCTTATTTTTCTCAACTTCATGAAAGCAGTAAATGGATGCCCCATGTGAGATATGTGGTTCGGTGAGATGCCAAAGGGATAAGAAGTTCTTTAAAAATCTGCCGAATGACTTCCTCATTAGGACGGTATGTTTTAGTTGAACATGTTTTGATTGAGTTTCATATGATGTATACGGTTATGCCCAAAATTGTGTAACTAGCTAGCTACTTCTTTCTTTCAATTTTGCTCAGGTCATCCCTTGTGGGGCAAGGCGTGACTTCTTAGAGAAGTTTAAAGTTCTAGTTGATGCAACCATCACATTCCAGTGCACCCTCATGAAGATGCTGACGGCCCAAAAATTCAATTGTCTTGTCACCAACGACGAAAACCGCACCTACTTCGGTTGCCCTGGTTGGAAAGCCCTTGCAAATGCTTACGAGATTGAAGCTGGGGAGAGAGCCATGTTCTACCTCGACTACGATCGTGACGAGGTCATGGTCTACTACAAGCCTGCTGGCAACGATGATGGTTCACTTACTCCGAACTATGACCCTGACTCCGCCCACTGAAAAGTCGTAGTTAGCTAGTTGGCATGCATGGAAGATATCATGTTATTATCACCTCTGTTTATTTGAAGTTGTACATTCATATGTGTGTTACTTTGCCTACTTTATTGAACTATATCAATAAGTGCATTGTTGAACTTAAATGCTATCATTGGGTCTATTTATAGTTGATTTATTGACTGTTCTTAAACTAGATTATGATGTCATTTTGGCTGAAATCGCTGCTGTATAGCTTTTATTTCAAATTTGAAAATCAAAATTATTGGCGTCGAGAAAACATGGAACGTCACAACTAATGACTAATATTGCTGGCGTGGACCACGCGGTACGCCATTACCGTCAAAAATACTGATGGCGTAGGTGCCAACGCCAACGCTAATTTTTAACACTGGCGCCATATTGGTGGCGTCGACCCCCTACGCCGGCAAGGTGGATTTTAGCACGCCGGGACTAGCATTTGCTGCACTAGTGGACCCTTCAACGAAACTATGTGTGATGCATTAATCGCAAACGGTGATGTAAAAAAACCGTAAAAAAGGATGCAAAACTTTTGTGATGGCGGATACATCAAACACGGTTCATATTCTAATCACGTGTGCGATGCATGACATATGGTTAATCCATAAGAACTGTTTGCAATGAGACAGAACAACAGAAATGGGATGCTATATCAAGGTGTGTGCGATAGATGGCATACAGTTCGCTCGGATGAACTGTTTGCTATTAGGGAATGCAACAGAAACGGTCAGCCAGATCAGGGTGTGTGCGATATACGGCATACGGTTCACTCGGTTGAATTGTTTTCGATTAGGGAACACAACAGAAATGGTTCAATTTAACAAGATGTGTGTGATATGCGGCATATAGTTCACATAGATGAATTGTTTGCGATGAGCCAAAAGAACACTAACGATTCGTGTAAACAAGATGTGTGTGATACACCGCAAACAACCCACTCGGATGAACTATTTGCGATGAGAAAATATAACACAGATGGTTACTACGGTCTATTCGTGTGTGATTCTGTGTGTAGAAAAACTAGCAGAGCGCGCGCGGAGGGACGCGACCCGAGCGAGTCTTGGCGCCTAAACGGCGAGCAGGAAGAGCGCTGCGGCCGCCTAAACAGCAAGCAAGATCATGCATAATTATTGCATATAGCAGATGAACGTAGCCGGGAATAGCCGTCCAACCATATTATTTTCGATGACATGCATTAATATATTCTTAGTTAAATCTAAGGTCAAAGTTTGGTACTACAAAATACGAAGGGGGCCTATAAACCACGACGAAGGTAGTACCTATACGAACACAGATGCCCAGTGCAGAAGTAAATGACGTTATACACATGTCCCGCAATCCACACCAATGCTTCTCGCCTCTTCCCTCATCGTGTTCCCGCCACCAGCAAGTGGCTTGCTCCATATGACCCAAGAAGCAACGCACCGTAGCGACACTATGCGCAGATCTAGTCCATACCCATCTACCATTAGTTATTCGAAGCATGCCAGGCACCGATGAAAGCTTCAACGTCGACCCCTTCCTGCGTTACATCTTCGATGAGGAGAACGTGCCGGAGCAGGTCGGGGAGCAAGAGCTTTATCGTCCGGTGCAGGCGCCATGGCCCATCGGCAGCGATATTGCCGTGCCAGTCCTTGAGGGCGCAATGGACATATTGCAGAGGAAGTGTGATGAGTAGTTTGCCATCCACCGTGCAAAAGATCCAGAGCTGCTCGGCGGCATGATCGACGACCCACCAAAAGAGCCGCCGTCACCAGTGCTCATCGAGAGCCTGATGCCCCGCAAGGAATGGGCAGAGGGCCTCTGCGATTCAGTTATGAGACAGCCAGCGTGCGGCTTCATCATTGCAGGCAGCGACCGTGTCAACCTTGATCCCGACGATGTGGTGTCCAGGCTCGAGCGCATCCTTGGTGGAGTTGACGTCCCCGACGAAGTAGAACATCGCCAACATGGTATCTTGAGGATGCAGGTGATGGACGGAATTTGCTACCAGGGCAGAGACATGGAAATGGAGTAGTTCCATGGAGATTTCATGCGCGTGATTGCATGCTGTCAAGCTCTTCTGGAAGAGGCCCAGCAGCCCCAAGAGCCTCCCAGTGCTAGCAGCTCCGTAGGCGGAGACGGGTAACGTGGCCGTGGGTCGGGACACTCGGAATGAACGGCCGCAAGGGTGCTATGCTGATCATGGAGTCTAAGAAGACCGTCGTCGGAAGGCCGCCAGCTCAGACTTTCAGCCTATATTTTATTATAATTGTATGGAAATGTCGCATATCGACATTTTAAGTCACTAAGCATATGTAGCTCGTGTGTGTTTTGGGCGTTGCCTCATGTGGCATTTTAAATTATCCTGAATATGTAAGATAATTATTAACCGTTGCAATTGTAAATTTGCCTAAACAACGAGCAGAGCGCACGCAGGGACGCCAGAGCGCAGCGCACTGCGACCGCCTCAATGGCAAGCAAAACACGCGGATAGACATGAGCAGAGCGCGCCGCAGCTGCCTCAATGATGAGCAGAGCGCGACGCAGCTGCCTGAACGGCGAGCAACCACACCTGCATATTGCAATTCTGATCAACCTTCTGGCACCGCGTGGGAGGCGCGACGGCCCATCCATCCGACACGATGGTGATATCTGGACCATGTGTGATAGTGGGCAGATACGTACACATCCGAGAACGCGGGCCCACGTACGCCATCCGGGAACCATTTCGGGCTTCGAGCCCAGAACCATCAATAAATTTTGAGCTTGTTTCTCGTCACATTCCAGATTACCACGCAACAAGTAATTGCAAATCCGTTCACACCGATCAAACCTAAACGTGTTCCCACTTAGCACTGGGCTATAAAAACTACCCACTCGAAAATTACTTCACAATTCCTCTCCTCATCACCCAAAAAATAGGTCTTTGCCAGGGCCGGTAGGAGGAGTTTCGGGTCGACATATAACCAGGGAGCAAAGACCAAGGCCACGGAAGCACTAGAGAGGTCCCGCTGCTACGTGGCAGCCGCAACAGTGATGTCCTGGCGTGCCACAGAGCCCTTGAATGATCTCTCATCGACATGCGAGGGCTCTCACAAGTGCACTCCCCGCGTCGGCGATCGCGACGAGCTGGCGGTGCTGAAGTCCTTGGCCAGCGATGATGACATTCTCACTGGCCTAATTAAGCAGCAGGAGGTGGTCGACGGCTTGATGAAGCTACTCGAGATTAGCGATGCCTCAGTTGAGAAGGCGACCAGCCTCGTCGAGCAACTCATGGGTGACAACACAAAGCTCCTCAAGGCGCTCGCTG
The DNA here is from genome assembly GCA_011799875.1 of Thinopyrum elongatum. Taxonomy (NCBI): domain Eukaryota; kingdom Viridiplantae; phylum Streptophyta; class Magnoliopsida; order Poales; family Poaceae; genus Thinopyrum; species Thinopyrum elongatum. The sequence goes on from CM022298.1 coordinate 556,297,549, forward strand.
AGACGGAGGAGGAGGCCGGCGGCTGGAAGAAGCTACATGAGAAGAGCAGTGCCTCGGGGATGACGCTGAAAGTGGACATCGAGGAACTGATGGGTGACTTGAGGAAGCTCCGGATCGAGCGCAAGCAGGAGAAGGAGGAATCTATGGCTGCTGTCAAGCAAAGTCATGAGGAATTGAAGAAGGAGCTGGAGGATCTCATCGCCCGGCGATCCATCGAGGAGTAGAGACAATAGTGACCCAGATCGTTGTCTGCGATTTCCTTCTTCTCTTGCCCCCGTGTCTTCCGGGCATTGCCACATGTGGCATTTTAAATTATCCGGAATATGTAAGACAATTATTATCTGCGCCATTTTAAATTTGTCGTCATATTATCCATTGCCGCATGTGGCATTTTAAATTATCTGGAATATGAGTTGAAAACACGAACACAACAAATGCTAATATTGAGCGGGGCCATGGGATCACAAGCAAACACCCTCCGTCCAGGTGCTTTAATTAACTGCGTGTTAAACGGCACCTCGGCCGCCATTAATGGAGAATTTGTGAGCGAGGCGGGCGGCTGGTGGATAGAGGTCAAAGTGCTCGCTTCCCGGTGAGCATGCGCGGCCTTGGCTACTAGCACGTGTCCCGTCGAGCCTGCGCGGTGGACAGGTCGCATGCGTCCCGTCGAGCCTGCGCGGCAGACTACTCGCACATGTCCCGTCGAGCCTGCACGGCGGACTTCTCACGCTCGCCCTGTCTAATCAAACAGCTGCACGCACACCATCCAGTATGGTTAAATTTTGGCACAAAATACAAAGATGACCAATGTGTCGGATTCAGGGCTCCGCGGACCCAAGAAGGTTCGAACTCTGGGGTGTGTGCGAAGATCTCAACCTCTCAAGCCTCGAGCTCATCGCCCTACAGCCTAGCCTAGCCGGATTCGCACGTGAGTGGGGAGGAAGATGAACACAGCAGTTTACCCAGGTTCGGGCCACCTTGCGGTGTAAAACCCTACTCCTGCTTTGTGGTGGATTGGCCTCACGAGGAGGTTGAGGATGAACTAGTACAGTGGATGAGCTGCCTCGCGAGGGCTCGGGGGTGAGAATGAGTCGACCTCCTCTATGGTGGTGGCTATCCTATATTTATAGTGGCCTCGGTCCTCTTCCCTGGAAACTTAGGCGGGAAGGGATACCACAACGGCCAATTTGAAAGGGGACAAGAGGTACACCCTATCCTGACAAAAGGTGGTCTTCTCCTGCAAAGCTTCTGGTTGTGACGCAGCAGTGGGCTCGGCGATGACATCCGTCCTGCCGAGCTCGTGGTCTTGGTCTCGTTGCACCGTAATGGAAACCTTTGGAGAGCTCCTTGGGAACCCACGTCTGGCCTTGCTCCCTTAGCACCGAAAGGGAAACTGTCTCCTCTGCGCCCGCTGGCGCCCGCCTGGCCTTGCTCGTCGTGGCTCACGTCATCGCAGCCTCGGGAGGCTGGGTACCTGCATAGAAATCTCCGCTCCTCGGGAGGTCGCCTGGAGAGGCCGCTCCTCTGGAGGTCTTGGTGTCGTCTGCCTCGCGAGGCCAGGGGGCCCTCGCAAGGGTCTTGCCTTGGTAGTCTTGTAGATGGGTCATACCAGGCCATTGAAGGAGCCACGCCATGGGCTGCAGGCAGGCAAGTCTGGGTACCCTGGTTCCCAGAACACCGATAGTAGCTCCCGGGCCCAAGGCGCGCTCGGGCTTGGCTTCAAGGCGAAGCCGAAGGGCAAGGGCGAAAAGCCGCGGGGCCCAAACCGCCTGCGGTCCAGGCTTGACATGTGGCAGTTGACGGGACGTGGGCGCCTCCACTTCCCCACGCTGCCTCGGTGACTGCCCCGACTTGACAACTTCCTGGTGCATGCAGCACAACCATCATTGCCCGGAACATGGAGGGGCGCCGGTTGGCCTTCGACTTCCTATAAGAGGGCGAGGGAGGCGGAGCCCCAGCCCGTCTTCATCTTCTTGCTACTCGCTCCTCCTTCATCTCCGTCGTGCCACCACCTTGCCTAAGTGACAATGGCGCCAATGATGAGGTTCTCGGACGAAGAGAAAGGCAAAGCCCCGCGAGAGGAGCCGGAGCTGCTCCCGCCAAAGAAAAGACGCGGCCGCCCTCGCAAGGCCACCACAGCGCCCGCAGCCATCCTACCCTGGTGCGAGCTTGCCCCATCAGGATTCCCCGCCGGTGCAAGCGTTCACACACATGGCCCCGTGCATGGGAGCAGCCGCGAAAGCCGCGGAGGACAAAGCCGAGAAGGGGAACAAGTGACGACCGCGCGACCACTTTTCCCACTGGCCCATGCTGGCGGCACGGCCCGCGAGTTTGTGGTGTGGGCGGTGTTGCCGCCGCGCACCTGGATCCGACTCCCACGATCCCTGGCGGATGATCTGCTAGCGAGGGGGCCCGTCGAGTTGTGGCTACAACACGACGGCTGCTGCGGCCAAGCTTCAGAGGCGGAGGTCGAGGCCACCCCCTTCGGTGATGTCTTCATGACCCGGGGATGGGGAGCGATCGCCCAGGCCTGCAACTCGGAGGGGAGGCACGCCCTCCACTTCAAGTATGACAGGGTGTCGATGCTCTTCTTCAAGGTCTTCAGAGAGGATGTCGGACGCCTGGAGTGCTGCCCCACGAGCGGCAACCGTGGCGGTGACCATCCTTCTGGTGGACGAGGCAGCGAGGCCCTCGGCGGTGAACTTGCCCTTGGCCTTGTCTGCGACACCTCCAGCAGCAGTGGTACCTCCCCCATAGAGAGTTCCAGCGATGACGACTACACCGAGCCACCGCGCGCTGCGCCCGGGCCTAGGGGGAGGATGAGACACCAGAGACTGCACCTCCTGAGCAGCGGCCCTTTTCGGTCTTTTCTTTTGCTTCACTCCCTGTATCAGAACCATGAAGGGCCCCGAGGGGGCGTGTAAGAACCATGGCGCTTGCGCCTTTATTTTAATGTTTTCAGCTCATGCTTTCGGTTATACTCGCGTTCCTCGTTTGGCAATTGGTCCCCTTTTTTATCTCGCGACAGCGTGTTGCTCTGCGTCAGCAGGACCCAGTCCCCAGGTGGGCTTCAGCCATCACTGGTATGCTAGGTCGCGATGCCGTGTGCAAGGCCAGGAGGTGAGTGACCCGAGGTCCGGTAAGAGCCCCTGAGGCGCGATGCTCAGGAGGTCCCCCTTGGCGCTCAAGCGACTATCAAAAGATTAAAAAGGGGGTCCCTTGCCCGAGCGAGGCCGTGAAAGGATGAAATGTTAGCGGCAGAGCTCATGCTGGTGTGCGCAGGATAACTTAGCTTGGCAAGGTAGCATTCCACGATGATTCCTTCACCGCGGAGGCGAGCTTCCCTGGAGCTCCCGACCTTGTGCATGTCCCCTGTTCTGCAATGGATTAGAATAAGCCCCTCCTAGAGGCGCGTGAGGAGACTGATGCCTGTCATATTCTAGAAAGCGGTAGAGCAAATGCTAGCGCCGACGGGTTATGCCCTTTTCCCTGCGTTCCACCGCGAGACTGGCGATTCCCCTCCCTTTGCTCATCATAATGCTCTACGTCCTCAGGACCCGGCACTGGAGCAGAGCTCAGCCGCCGCTGGTATGCCAGGTCGCGATGCCGTGGTCAAGGCCAGGGGGTGAGGGCTCGAGAGCCAGTAGGAGCTCCTAAGGCGCGATGCTCAGGGCCCCCCTTTTAACATGCAAGCGATTTGCGCAAAAGAGGAATGGCTCGCCTCGCGGAGGTGCTTGGTGAAGGCCATACCCGTCGTCACGCGAAATTTAGGGAAACTTTCACTTAGCCTTTGCAAAATGCCGAAGCTGGAGCATCGTAATCGCGATGTCTTGTCTCCAGAGGCCCCTGCGGGTTAGTTAGTCATGAAACACAAGGGGCAACACGTGCTTGCTGGTCTGTTCATGATCATTCCGTGAGAAGACGAAGGCACTAAGGACTTGGTGAGGTGACGTACACGGGGCCGGCCTGTGAGCTAGAGCTCATTCTCTTAGATTTATTAGTGCTGGAGGGACGGACCCGAGCACAGGCGCCGTGCCAGTAGCCCCCTCGCACAGGACGTTCAAGGGGAGAGCTACCAACATGCGGGGCTCACAGAGGTGACTCCGGAGGCAATGCATATTAGACGCAAGGTTAACAGCCAAAGTAGCTCGCGAAAACATAACCGATTAAGGGTACATGAATTGAGACAATATAACCGGGGGAAGCGGTCCCTGACAGATCGAGGACAAGCGGCCCGAGGGGCGGCCTCAACTGAGCAGACCAAAAAGGTCACCTGGCACCATCGTTGTAGAAGAGTCGAGGTAGCTGAAGACGTGCGCCATGAAGATCATACCTCACGAGCCGGCCGACTGCTCAGGCCCGGGGGGCTCTCACGGACCCGGGACCTCCTCCGACATGACCGCCAAGTGCCTGGCCTCGTGAGACGCCACAGCATGCTGCGCGAGGCGCTGGTACATGGCGCCCATGTTCAGCAGGCCGAACGGCATGCAGACGTAGTTGCAGGGGTAACCCCCGCTCCGGCCGACACGGGACAGCCATAAGAGGACCTGCAAAGCGGCCCGGTTGAGGCCTGGGATGTTGACGCAGACGCGCAGCTCGCCACCCATGTCGGGGGGCGCGGCTGCACCGGGTGGTGCGGGGCGGCGCTCGCCACGCATGGCTCACGCCTCCTGAAGCTCCTCGATTGCCTTGGTGATGAAATCTCGCACGCTTGGCGCCTCGCGCCTTGCGCCTTGTTCACGGGGGTGCGCACCGAAGCACGCCTCCAAGTGGTGCCCAAACACCTCCCTCGTTGCGCTGGTTAGGTCAGAGGCCCTCCAGACAAGAGCCTCCGAGCCCATCCTGAGGGGGGCGCCGGGCGCGCCTTCCTATGCGGGGGGAAAGGGCGCCCTCGCAGTGGGCACGGGGCCCGAGGCATCGCCAGCAGGCGCTCCGGGCTCCTGACGGCTCTTGGGGAGGAGCTGCTTCTTCTTCTTGGGGGTGGCCTCAGGAGGTAGGATGGCGCCTTCGTCGTCTGGGTTGTCGGCCGCTGCGGCTTGGTAGGCCCGCTCGAGGGAGCACACCGCATCCTTCTCATCGCAGGTGACCGTGATGATGCCGCCACTCCCTGGCATCTTGAGGACGTTGTAACCATGGTGAGTTGCTGCCATGAACTTGGCGAGGGCCGGATACCCAAGGATGGCGTTGTATGGGTGACATCGAAGTCGATGAGCTCGGTGTGGTAGTTGTCGCGCTTGCCGAAGGTGACTAGGAGGCGTATCTGCCCCAGGGGGACGGTAGAGCCGTCGGTCACTCCTGAGAAGGGCTTGGTTGGTAGAAGCTGATCATAAGGCACTTGGAGCATCTCGAACATCTCAACAAAGAGGACATTGTGCCCTGTGCCACCGTCGATGAGGGTCTTGGTGACGAGGAAGTTGCTGATGGTGGGCGTGCAGAGCATGGGAAGGGCGCCAGCGGTGGCCGAGCACTTGAGCTGGTCCATGGAGTCAAAAGTGATGGTGTGCTTCGACCACCTGAGGGGACGCGTCGCCTCAAGCTTGGGAAGGGCCACGTTCACCTCCCTTGCGAATTGCATGCAGATGCGTTGTGAGGCTGGGGCCTGTGCTCCGCCCAGGATGCATGCGATAGTGCGAGGTTCCTGGAAGCCCCCAGCCCCATCATCTTGCCGGTTGTCATCATTTCTCCTTGGCGATGGTGGCAGCGGAGGGAGGCCGGCATTGCCCTGAGGATGGACCTCACGAGGCTGGTCACGCCAGGGTCCGTCGCGAGGCTCATCACGCCAGCAGTCCTCGCGAGGCTGGTCGCGCCAGTCCTGGCGAGGGTCACGGTTGCCCCAGCGGGCTCTGCCGCGGCCTCCTCCATGGTCGTAGCCATGGTTAGCCCGCTCGGGGCGGCGTCCAAGGTGCCACTCGCGGAGGGCCCTGAGCTCCTAGCAGTCGTTGGTGTTGTGGCTGTGGACGTTGTGGAAGATGCAGAACGGGCGGTTGCCCCTGGGAGGTTCATCGTGGTCGCGACCGCGCTTCATCTCGGGTTCAGCCGCAAGCACGGCGGGACCTTTGCGCTTTGCCTCCTTAGCCTTGGCCTTCTTGTCTTCAGGATCGGCCTCCGGAAGCTCAAGGAGGGAGAGGCGGCCTTCCTCGGCCCTTGCGCACTTGTTCGCCATTTTGAACATCTCCAGGGCCGAGCACAGGTCCTCGTGGATGGCGAGCTCCTCCTTCATCTTGACATCCCGGACGCCATCAGAGAACGCTGAGATGATGGCCTCGTCCGACACCTTCGGGATCTTGAGGCGGACATTCGTGAAGTGCTGTATGTACTTGTGCAAGGTTTCGCCCGGCTGCTGCTTCACGCATCGCAGGTCACCCACTGCAGGAGCGCGGTCCCGGGTGCCCTGGTAGTTGGCGATGACATGCTAGTGGAGCTCCTCGCAGGTGGAGATTGACCCAGCCAGGAGGTTCAGGAGCCAAGAGCGCGCGCCATCCTTGAGGGCCATGGGGAACCTGTTTGCCATGACCTTCTCGTCACCGTTTGCTACTTTGATGCTCAGCGCGTAGAGCTGGAGGAATTCTGCGGGGTCGGGGTTGCCATCGTAGCGCGGAGGTAGATCCGGCTTTAACTTACTGGGCCAGATGACACGACGCAGCTCTGGGGAGAAGGCACGGCAACCCGCCGCACTCATGGGCGCCGCGTGCACGAGGGGAGCCCGGCCTTGACGTCCGCGTGCCGCAACCTCGGGCGGCACGTGGTCTTGGTGCTGGCGCAGCGGCGCTGGGAGCACACGCGCATCAGCTTGCGGCCGCTGGACCACCTGGCAACTTGCTTCATCGTGCGCCAGCGCTCCGAGTGACGGGTCGTGCCTGGGCTTGGGGTCGGCGCCGCGCAGTGGAGGAGGAGGAGGCACGCCGTGAGCCACGTCATCCGCCTGAGATGGCGGGGGAGGGAGCGAGCGGGATGGTGCAGGGGCCTCACCGGCGGCGTTGTGGAGCTCGGCGATGCGGCCAAGCTAGTCATCGTAGTGGTCGTTGGCGGGGCGATAACGCAGGAGCTCGCGCGCAATGAGTAGCGCAGCCTACACGTTTGCCGTCCCGCGGCGAGCGTGGGAGGACGACGCCGTGGCTGGAGTAGGCGACGGAGTAGCTGTATGGCCGTCACGCTGCATGGAGGGTGGCAACAACGAATCCTGCTGCTCGCGAGCAGTGGGGTCAGTGGCAGCGTTAGCCACGGGGGAGGCGGAGCGGCGAGGAGCGCCGTTGCCCATGGGTGCCGTCTGGGCGACACGAGCAGCCCGGCGCGGACAGGCGTGCGTCGGCCATGGGAGCGACGGAGCAGAGGCGAAGCGAAGGTGGAAAAAGGACTTCGACACGCCCCTACCTGGCGCGCCAAATGTCGGATTCAAGGCTCCGTAGACCCAAGAAGGTTCGAACTCTGGGGCGTGTGCGAAGATCTCAACCTCCCAAGCCTCGAGCTCGTCGCCCTACAGCCTAGCCTAACCGGATTCACGCGTGAGCGGGGAGGAAGATGAACACGGCAGTTTACCCAGGTTCGGGCCACCTTGCGGTGTAAAACCCTACTCCTGCTTTGTGGTGGATTGGCCTCACAAGGAGGTTGAGGATGAACTAGTACAGTGGATGAGCTGCCTCGCGAGGGCTCGGGGGTGAGAATGAGTCGACCACCTCTACGGTGGTGGCTATCCTATATTTATAGTGGCCTCGGTCCTCTTCCCTGGAAACTTAGGTAGGAAGGGATACCACAACGACCAATTTGAAAGGGGACAAGAGGTACACCCTATCCTGACAAAAGGTGGTCTTCTGCAAAGCTTCTGGTCGTGACGCAGCAGTGGGCTCGGCGATGACATCCGTCCTGCTGAGCTCGTGGGCTTGGTCTCGTTGCACCGGAATGGAAACCTTTGGAGAGCTCTTTGGGAACCCACGTCTGGCCTCGCTCCCTTAGCACCGAAAGGGAAACTGTCTCCTCTGTGCCCGCTGGCGCCCGCCTGGCCTTGGTCGCCATGGCTCACATCATCGCAGCCTCATGAGGCTGGGTACCTGCATAGAAATCTCGGCTCCTCGGGAAGTCGCCTGGAGAGGCTGCTCCTCTAGAGGTCTTGGTGTCATCCGCCTCGCGAGGCCAGGGGGCCCTCGCGAGGGTCTTGCCTTGGTAGTCTTGTAGATGGGCCATACGAGGCCGTCGAAGGAGCCACACCATGGGCCGCAGGCAGCAAGTCTGGGTACCCTGGTTCCCAGAATGCCGACACAATGAACGATAACCGAGGTAGTACTCTCCCATAAGAAAAGAGGGACACGTGGCCACACTTAAATGGTTACGGGAACACACATGGTTCATATAATACAACCGTTTGCGATATTAACGTGTCAGCTATTTGTTTCAAAAGGACTTTGTTGGCTATTAATGTGTGCGCCTTGTCTCAAACTGGACGATTTTTTACCACGACATATATGTGCCATGTCATGAAACCATGCCAAGTTTCATGATTTTTGGGTGAGTTTTGGATTTACTGGGATTTAAAACCCGAGATTCTCAATGTTTCAGGATGATGAGACATTTGTAATTCATTCCCATTCCTTCAATGAGACCTAAACATGCACCCAATGACACATGTATGATTTTCCACCCATTTTGCTTCACTGGAGAATGTGCTTGTAGTTCAAATTTGAATTATGGACATTAAATGCCTAGAAAACTCAATTAATATATAAAATGGCGAAATGAACCCTGAATTGTTTCAAATTTCAGCACGACACTCCTGTTATTCTATGTTTCCTGTAGAAAACAAAATATTAGGCGAGAAGAGGCAACGATTATCGTTTCGCCCATAAGAGTGGCATGTTTCCCTACCGGAACCACGAGGGTTGCGAGAAACTCCGGTTTGTAAGAGGCTTGTAATATACCTTGGCCCAAATTGGACAATTTTTTTACCACGACATATATGTGCCATGTCACGCCACCATGCCAAGTTTCATGATTTTCTGGTGGGTTTTAGATTTACGGAGATTTAAAAACCGAGATTCACAATGTTTGAGGCCGAGCCAGGCACCGAGACGGTTGAATTCATTCCCATTCCTTCCATGGGACCTAAACATGCATCCAAGGACACATGTATGATTTTTCTAGCCATTTTGGGCACTGGAGCATGTATTTGTAGTTCAGATTTGAATTATGGACATTAAATGCCTAGAAAACTCAATTAATGTATAAAAAGGGTCAAACGAACCCTGAATAATTTCAAAGTTCAGCGTGAATCTATCGTGGTTCCATGTTGCATGTAGAAGAAAATACAAGGTGAGAAGAGGGAGCAATTATCATTTCACCCACAAGAGGGACACGTTTCCCTATCAAAACCACGAGGGTTCTTGCGAGAGGCTTCGGTTTGTAAGAGGTTTGTAATAAAGCTTGGCCTAAATTGGACAATTTTTTACCACGACATATATGTGCCATGTCGTGACACCATGCCAACTTTCATGATTTTCTGGAGAGTTTTGGATTTACGGGGATTTAAAAACCAAGATTCCCAATGTTTGAGGATGAGCCAGGACGTCGATACGGTTGTAATTCATTCCCATTCCTTGCATGGGACCTAAACATGCACCCAAGGACACATGTATGATTTTTCTAGCCATTTTGGTGCACCAGAGCATGTATTTGTAGTTTAGATTTGAATTATGGACATTAAATGCCTAGAAAACTCAATTAATATATAAAAAAGGTCAAACGAACCCTGAATAATTTCAAAGTTCAGCGCAAATCTCCCGTTGTTCCATGTTGCCTGTAGAAGAAAACACAAGGCAAGAAGAGGGAGCGATTATCGTTTCGCCCACAAGGGGGACACGTTTCCCTATCGAAACCATGAGGGTTCTTGCGAGAGGCTCCGGTTTGTAAGAGGTTTGTAATAAAGCTTGGCCCAAAGTGGACAATTTTTTTTACCACGACATATATGTGCCATGACGTGACACCATGCCAACTTTCATGATTTTCTGGTGAGTTTTGGATTTACGGGGATTTAAAAACTGAGATTCCCAATGTTTGGGGACGAGCCAGGAAGCCGATATGGTTGTAATTCATTCCCATTCCTAGCATGGGACCTAAACATTTACCCAAGGACACATGTATGATTTTTCTAGCCATTTTGGTGCACTAGAGCATGTATTTGTAGTTCAGATTTGAATTATGGACATTAAATGCCTAGGAAACTCAATTAATGTATAAAAAGGCCAAATGAACCCTGAATAATTTTAAATTTCAGCATGGATATCCTATCATTCCATGTTGCCTGTAGAAAAAAATACAAGGCGAAAAGAGGCAGCGATTATCGTTTCGCCCACAAGGGGGACACGTTTCCCTATCGGAACCATGAGGCTTCTTGAGAGAAGCTCCGGTTTGTAAGAGGATTGTAATAAAACTTGCCCCAAAATGGACAATTTTTTCCATGAAATATATGTGCCATGTCGTGACACCATGCCAAGTTTCATGATTTTCGGGTGAGTTTTGGATTTAGGGGGATTTAAAAACCAAGATTCTCAATATTCGAGGTCGAGCTAGACACGGAGACGGTTGAATTCATTCCCATTCTTTGCATGGGACCTAAACATGAACCCAAGGACACATGTATGATTTTTCTAGCCATTTTGGTGCACTAATTTGAATTATGCACATTAAATTAATGCTTATAAAACTTAATTATAATGTATAAAAAATGCCAAACGAAACCTGAATATTTAAAGCGGTTCTGGTCAACCGTTTGTCACCCGTGGGTAAGCACTGTGCGCATGCGTCGTGCTAGCTCACGCTTCCTTCTTTACTACGTTTTACATATTAATGGTGTTAGATATCCAAACACGCTACCATTTCCCACCACTCCTCCCATCGGTTTCCCGCCTCTTCTCCCATCGGTTTCCCACTTCAAATGTCAGTGCTCATGGAAGGCTAGGCGGTGACACACCGACCATGTAAATATTGCACATAGTTTCTAAAAGCATAAACATGTGTGATAGTAGGGAGTTGGTCCCATACGGCGACCAGCGTGAAATGCCTTGAAGGCAAGGAGGCAAGTCTTATCAGCAAGGGGCGGCTTCTCATCCGCTAACCGAGTCAAATAGAACGCAGAAGTTAAGCGTGCTGGGGATGGAGGAGTCTAAAGATGGGTGACCCAATGGGAAGTTGTATATCTCAAGCTTCATTAAAGCGCCATGATACGGTCATTATATACATTTATCATCTAAATGTGTCTGTAGTGGCCTGTCATGACGATTATATAAACCTTGGGATCCTTGTTTTGGTAATTTGTAGAATATCTTTTTATTCGTTATTTCTTGTTCTCAAAGATCGAAGAATGATCGAGATCTATAGGCCCACACAATCTATCCCTTTGGCCCAACGTACGTGAAGGGTTTGACCATGACGGTTTCCTCTTGCTCTGTGTGCTATGTTAGAGCAAATCAAGTTTGAGCACATGCGTTGGACCACACCCGCCTACCCCCCCCCCCCAACCCGCCTCGAAGTTGCGGAACCGACATCGTATGCCTTTAACCTCGCTGGGGGGTATGATGTTCAGTTTGTAATGTTACTAATGTAGTTGGTGCCCCATCGAAGTTGTGCATTCGGGATTTGAACAAATCACACACCACCCATATTTTTTTTTGGGCCGCATGCAGGGTATAGGGGGTGTTCTAATCGAGCACGTCTCCCATGTGCGATTTAGACGACACACATATCTGTGGGCTCCCCGAGGTCTATATATATATCATCCTTGAACTATAATGAGGAACCGACATCATACGTATTGAACCTGGCTTGGGGTCGGGTATGGTGTTCGGTTTGTAATGTAGTTGGTGCCCCATCCAAGTTGTGCATTGGGGATTTGAACACATCACGCACCACCCATACATATTTTCGGGCCGCATGCAGGGTATAGGGGGTCTTCTGATCGACCATGTCTCCCTTGTGCGGTTTTTTTGTGACGACACACATATATGTGGGCTCCCCGGATCTATATATATTATCCCTTTGACCGATAATGAGGGGTACGTGTTGGCCATGAATGGATTCCTCCTAGTTCGTGTTAGGGCCGGTCACCGTCACATGTCCTTCGAGCAAAGTTCGAGCTCATGCGTTCTCAGGATTCCCTCCCACACGCTTGGATTGGTGGGTTGGACCGACATCGTACCCTGCGTATCTCGTCCTTAATTATCTGGCTTTCTTGGTGGTTGTCTGTATCGAGAGGCAGGCGCCACATCTAAATTGTACATTATTTGATATTGAAAACACACCACCCCTTCCAACGTACATCATTTTGGGCCGCATGCAGGTGGTGCTGGTTTTGTGGCCCCTCTCGTGCGATTTTTTATGATGGTCCAATCTATTGGCCCAAGCGGCTTATATATATATATGTATGTATATATATATTCTATCCATTTTTGATCGACAAGAACAGTTGTCGTTTGACCAAGCAATAGATTCACTGGTCCGTCTTATGGTAGGTCATGGCGACATGCATGTATGACCAAAGTATCAGTACGTGCATCCGTCCCGCCGACACGGAGTGGGAGGTGGGTCAAGCACACTAGCTAGGTAACTACGCGATTATGTCATTATAGATGTATCCAAGGGGGATTTCCAGTTTGCGAGGCAGGTGCGACCAAAGTTGTGTGTTGTGTATTTAAACATCACACTCTATATTCCTACATATATTTGGCCACTTCCAGGTGGTTCTTGACTTCTGGCCCCTCTCATCGATCTTTGATGACGCGCCCAACCGTGGGCTCGGGCGGTCAAAGTTGTGCCACATGCTGGTTTGGCTATCTTCTGAGCCTCTCTCACGTTTTTTTTGCTGTGAAGACTCGGATGAAGCTCAACGGGCACGGGTGTACTAGCTTAATCGTGTGTGCAAGTGCGCTGTGAAATCACCACGACTGTGCAAGCGCGAGCAAGGGTGTAGGTAGTGGATTAACCGTGTGCGATGCTAGTGTGATGTGAAATCACCACGACTGCGCAAGCGCGAGCTAGGGTGTAGGTAGTGGCTTAACCGTGTGTGATGCAAGTGCGTTGTGAATCACCACGACTGTGCAAGCGCGAGCAAGGGTGGAGGTAGTGGCTTAACCATGTGCGATGCAAGTGCGCTGTGAAATCACCACGACTGCGCAAGCGCGAGCAAGGGTGGAGGTAGTGGCTTAACCGTGTGCGATGCAAGTGCGCTGTGAAATCACCATGACTGTGCAAGCGCGAGCAAGGGTGGTACTAGCTTCACTGTGTGTGATGCAAGTGCGCTGTGAATCACCACGACTGCGCAAGTGCGAGCAAGGGTGGAGGTAGTGGCTTAACCGTGTGCAATGCAAGTGCGCTGTGAAATCACCACGACCGCGCAAGCGCGAGCAAGGGTGGTACTGGCTTAACCGTGTGCGATGCTAGTGCGCTGTAAAATCACCACCTACGCAAGCTAAAGGCGGGTAGTTTATTTAGGATGAATTCCACGTATGCGTCTGAAAATTAGGATGTACCGTGTGCGATAGACCAGCTAGCTAGAAATCTAAAAACAAACTACCCGCCTTGAGCGATGCAAAAATCGGCGGTTGATGAGGAAATGCATCTGGGGTAGGGTCCTAGGCCTGACCTACATACCCAACCCATGAGCATCACATATAAGGATCCAAGGCCCACAATGCTAGGAAGGAGTCACCGACTGGAATGCCCGCGGCCTAAAAGTCACTCGAACGCAGGATTCACTCGGAAGCTTCTCCATCACTCGACCGTCTCTACCCACTCGGAGTACCAAGCGTCACTCGATGGCAGGCGACCAAGAGTCACCCTAAGACAACAACGGTCTGGCGATCAGTTCGCCACCATAAAGAACATCTAATGCTAGCGCTACCTGTAATGCTCGCACCCTTTACTTCTCCATTGAACCCTTGGGTAACGGGGCATTCATGAGGGGCCAGCAGACTCTATATAAGCCGCTCTCCACCCCTGCACAAGGGTTCGCACCTCTTGTAACACAACACTCCAGATAAACAGGCTCCAGCAGCTCCGAGACGTAGGGTCTTTACCTCTTCCGAGAGGGGCCTGAACTCGTAAATCCGAGTGGACAACCATACCATAGCTAGGCTCTGCCCTCCTATACGTACACCTATACTCTACTATCAGATCTGTTCCCATGACAGTTGGCGCCCACCGTGGGGCAGGCGTCTAGGCGACTTCCGGTGTGGTTGCGTTTTTTCAACATCTTCACCATGGTTTCCAGCGGCGGACTGTCCCTGGGTCGCGAGATCCATCTCGGCGCTCTAAGCTTCGTCGCGGATGATTCAGCTTCGCCCCAAGAAGCCCCTTTGGATGTCGAGGCACTTCCTATTCGCGGGGCGGCGCACTTCTGTGCAAGCTCCTACGGTGTCCTACTCCAGCAGTTGTCGACTCAGTATCAGTCGGCCCCGACGGCGTTTTCCCTCCCTGCTGCTAGCCGTCGCAAGCAATCCGGTCGCTCTCGGCTCCAGCGGTGGGTTAAGCATGCGGTGGCTCGTCGGTCATCCACTCTGCAGGTCGTCGCAATTGAGCCCGACGAATCCCTCTACGACTTGATCGATCCGTTGTCAGATCACTCGGATGTTCCATCCGAGTGCGAGAGCAGCGACCCGGCGGCGGAGGTACTTATGGCCGGCTCCCTGCATACCCCGCCAGGGTTTTCCCATGATGTGGATGGAGGTGATGGTCCATCGCATATCAACGACGAGTATTACCCGCAACCTCTCACCGCTGAACAAAGGGAAGAACTACTGCGCAGGAACGAGCAAGTCCTTCGGACTCCTATCATCGGCATGACCGCCAAGGCCCAGGCTTCAGAAGCTGTGCGCGTGGCCACTCTGACCGAATGCGCGCGTCTCAAGGAGCTCCAGAAATCACTCGACGATCGCGCTTGCAGGCAACCCCCAAGCTCCAATCGACTACAGCGGCAACTGTTCCCGAGTGGATCGCAAAACAAGTACCAGGTATTCCGCACTCCGATCCAAAATGTTGCAGCTACTGCGCGGATTGCAGATTCTATCCAGCCTTCCCGATCCAAAGCTGGAGAAGGTCTTCGGCAGATCCGAGCGCTGCTCAGAGCGACAGGGGAACAGAATTCAGCCGTTTCCCAGTCGCGCAATAGAATTCACAGCAGGTTCGTGAGGGCGGACACAGTTCAGTCGGCCCACAGTCCGAGATCGCCTCTGCGGCGTGAAGATTGTAACACCCTGGTTTTCGCTCCCTGTTTTTTTCCTTCACGGGATTTGAATCCCGTCTTTTTTCTCGGTGTTATCAGATTTCCTTAGCTCTTGGGTATGTGAAGAAGGTCATCTAGCCTTGCCTTTCCTATCCAACCAGAGATTCTCTCCAGATCAACCTTGCCACCCAAGATCTTTCTCAAGGTTTTGCCGTCAAAATCCTACCTTTCGAGTTATCGGAAGGGAAGCCCTAATTCTTTCAGTTACAAAGGAACCTCAATTTCCTTTGATCTGTTGCCTCCCAAACTTTTCCCAGAGATCATTCCCCATCAATCAACCCTGGGTATGCAAAAATACTGCTAAGTCATTCGCAATATTTTTCATTTATAATTAATTCCTTTTTCTTCCAGTTAAAGGAATTAAATCCAGGAAAATATCTATCCATCTCCAAAGTTCATGAAAACTTGTGGAGATGTTCTTTGTGATCATATTGAGCTCCCATAAAAATATTGGCCATAATTAAATAAGGGAAATTGCATTTTCCTATGTAATGCCAATATAGCATTTTGGGCACTTTCCAAAGGAACTACCATTTTGGTAGCCAAGAAAAATCCCAAATAAATTATGGAGCTTCTCCTACCCATATATTCACCATTTCCATCAAAATCAAAGCTCCATAGTTCAAAGTTTGAGCACAACATCCATTTGCAAATTCTGTCTAGATTTCCAGTTTGCAAAGGAAGTGCTTGAACCCTTGATCCATTTGAGCTCAAATTTTTCATGGTGGTTAACCTTACTAAATCACCAATGGATACCAAAAATCAGCTCAATCCATCTATCCAATCATCCACAACAATTTTCTCAAGTTTCTGTCCATTTGGAACCTCTGTGAAGCAAATACCACTTTGGCATTTCCAAATGATTTGAAACTTTTCCAGTATCTCCATATGCTCAAATAATAACTCTCCACCAAATTTCAGCTGTTTCCATGTAGCCAATTTGTCCCAGCAAATTCATCTCTATTTCTGGCCAGATTGCTGGTGTGTGAAGGAAATGCTATCTAGGGTGATTCATTTGGTCTGAAATCTTGCCAAGGGTTTCATCTTAGTAGATCATTGACACACACCAAAACTTAGCTTATGTCCCTCAGCCATTTTTGCTTAAATCATCTCAAACACCTTCTGACAGAAACCTTTCCAGAGTGCTCTACCCAATTCAAGCAAGTGCTGGACCCAGATAAGTTCATGAACTCTCTCCTGGGTGTCAGGTCGACGTGAGAGACAAAGTTGGGCAGGAGTACACGCGCCAAGACAGCCAGAGCGCGCGGTGACCGTGTGAGCTGCACGCAGAAACTGTGCACCGCGTGCCCACCGCGTTGGAAAGGACGACTCGAGCTGCTGCAGCTCACGCGGTCCACGTTCTCCGTCTCCAGCTCCTTCCGCCTCCAGCCTCTTCCTCACTACGTCGCGTCGAGCACTCTGCTCCGCCACGGTGCTGCTCGTGCACCGCCGTATCCGAACGAAGCCGGAGCTTCTCGAGCGAGCCAGCTCACCTCCCCTACATCCCCGTGACGCTCCCCGACACCGCACGCCAGCCAGAGTAGTCGCCTCCGAGCTCCAGTACCGCGGCCAGCTCATCCCGCGGCATCCTTATCGGCTCGCCGCCGTCTGGCTATATATAGCCATCCCCGTGCATCCCCGAGCCCCTCAACCTCCTCCTCTCTCGCCCAGAGCCCTCCCCGACCTCTCAGCCGAGCCGGAGGAGCTCTCCTTACAACCCATTGGTACCATGGCCGCAGCTCACTCCGGCCAAAATTCTGGCGAACCGAAGCCCTCCCCCTCCAATTCTTCCCCATGCCCGACTCCCCTAGTTCCAGTGAAACCGCCTCCGCCGTCCTTCTACTCTGGGGAGCCCTGCCGGCGCCCTCTTCCCTCGGCCATCCCCGGCCATGGCACCCGAGCCACGGTGCTAGCACTGCAGGCCGCCCCCGCCGACCCCGCGGCCACTCACGGGCGTGGAGTGGCCTGGCGGATCTCCTACGCCCAAAGGCCGGCCCCCTCGGCTGGTGAGGCGACAGCTACGCCGGCGGCCTATCAGCCCCTGTGCCCCGTCGCGTTGGAGAAGAGGACCGGGAGAAGAAAGAGGAGATGGGGTGGGCCCTGCACGTCATCCTCACTGGCGCTGACCAGGCGGGACTGTTGACCGGTTTAAGTGGAAACGTATTCCATCTGGATACGCTTTCTACTTTCAAAAGCGTAAAAAGCTGCTGCTACTGACTAAAATGTGTTTTCCCTTCGCAGAAAGCGTATTTGTTCACCCGTTAAGAGCAAAAAAGCACAATTTTTTTTCTGCCTAATGAGTGAACGGCCACAACTTTTTAACCGTAACTCCGATTCAGGTGAAACCAACGCCCACCTCTTCATTTCATCGAGCCCATTCCGATGAGGTCACTTTCATAATGTTTCCACATTCTGAAAATGACCATTTTGCCCTTGCCCTTTGTTCAGCCCCTCCGAGAGGGAATCTTTTCCGGCGGACTTTTCTGCGAGGCTACCGCACCCTTCCCGGAGTATTTCTTCACCCCAGGTAAGCCGACCATCTGATATATGCCCTAAAGCATTGCTCTGTGTTGTTCTTGCATGTTTAAATTAATATGCTTGTGCTTGTCTGTGTAGTAGTAAGTTGTATGTGACCCTGACGAACCCTTGCTTGCACTGTCTTTGGTGACGGCACCATGCCTGTGTTCTGAGCTGATTCTGGCCATCCGGGGTGGATGCCGACTTTTATTTCTCTTGTCAGCAACTGTCCGTGTTCTGAGCTGCTTTTCGGCCGTCTCGGGCAGCTGTTGAATTTCTTTCCGTAGCAGTGACCCTATGCTCTGATCTGTTTCTCGGCCGTCTTAGGGAGCTGCTACATTCTTCTTATCAACACCGTCTCATGCTCTGAGCTACTTTCCAGCCGTCTTGAGTCGGGGTTGAGTTATTCCAGTAATGTCCCAGATCTGAGTTGTAAAGACCGTTCTGGTGGCTACTGGTTTATTTGCCGGTTTCATACAAGGGTTCCGATGGTCGTAACTTACAGCTAGAACTTGTAAAGTGATAACTTGCCATTTAAATATTGTTTCTCTAATGACTCATTGTGATATGGAGATAGGTTGTTATGTTTCCACAGTTGTTATCTCATACCTAGTTACCACCATGTTAAGTTATTGCGATGAACCACTAAGCTTGCTAAATGAACTTAGTCGGTTGATCTTGAGTCACCTGTCCGGGCTTATCCGTGCAACCACATTTGCCGGTATGGGACGGCCTTGACTTGGTCTGGCTCTGTGCTCTTTCATCGGTACCACCAGATAGGGAAGGTTATGCGTGCGCGCTACCCTGGCCCGGTAGGAGGCGATAACCTTGTGAGCCCAGTTGTGTGTTTGCGCGCGGTCCCCGTTTGGGACAGTTTAGTTTGGCCACGATGGTGGCAGGTGTCACGAGGTGACACAGGGGCCACCCAAGGCTTGACTCCTGGGGAGAATGATTGCCGGTGGTACGGCGGGGGAGTCACGGGTTAGGCGGGTTTCGTTGGAACAACGCTGGTCCACCCAAATGGGATCACGAGGCCAAGTGCTCCATGGTGTGGGTAAAGTGCGCAACCTCTGCAGAGTGTAAAATCTATTCGAATAGCCGCATCCACGGTATTGGACAGCCCGTCCAGACCTCACTAGGTGGTCAACCATAATAATGATAATAATGGTGGAAGAACTTGTCCTGCATAGACATCAGATGTTATCAGGAATATGGTATGTTAGCCATGGGATGGCTATGGAAGAGATGGTCAGATGACCGAAAGATTTGGATTGGATTTGGTTCAACATCGGATTGGATCGTGAGAATGTGGGAGTATGAATTATTTACTTGCCATGTTCTACTCAATATGCTTCGCTTTACTATATTTATCCTAGTAGTTATCTTGCTAAATAATCCTGTTACAACATGATGATTAATATTGCTAGATAGGTATGCTATGCCATGATAATTAATGTTACTCTAATATCAAATACATGCTTGAATGCCATGGATTGCATTGCTTGGTGTACATGTTATTTTGGTTTGGTTGCGAGTACATTCAAAAGTACTCAGCGGCCTTCAATGTGGCCAGGTTCACATAAGGATCTGTCGTCTGTCGATGAGGAATCGGAGTGTTCGCGGGCTAGGAGCGTAACCCAGTCAGATCCCTGTGGATTGGAGCCGCACCAGGACCATGCTGCCTTAGATATAGCTTTTCCACTGCCACCACCCCTGTAATATATCATGTAAGACTGATATATCCATTAATAGAAATGCCTGTGTTCATGATACTTGTTGTAAGCGCGCATGCCAGAGTGATTTCCTGGGCTGGTATGCATGGCGACCGTCTGGCTACAGTGGTAATCAGGCGGGGCGCCACAACGGATGGTATCAGAGCAGCCAGGCTGACTATAGGTTACCCTAGCTAGACTTCATTGTCTTGTGCTTAGTAGAAAGCCCAGATGGATTTCAGCCATCTCTGCCAAACAGGCATGACTACTATTGATCATAAGGCAAGCCCATGGGTTTTGGCTCCATCACCCCCCCAACGCTCGTGGCCTTTGCCTCCGGTACAAAATATCCGCACCAGGCAATGACCCGTGAGCCCTGAACCCCCTAGGTATACCAGATATCCTTACCTTGCTTGCTAACCATGGCATTTCTCTTCTTAACTCCAGTTTCCTTTGGGAAACGCCTATAAATTCCATCTTTCCCCGACAACCTTAGCATCCTTGACTAAGCCACTTTGGCTATGGTCATGCGTTGAGTATGATGTTCCCTAAGGAAGTAGTAGGAGCTTGACACCAGTGCTACCAGGAGCATTGTGTGGTTTTGCTTCTAAATCCTTAGAGGTACATCGAGTGCGCTATACTAGTTATACTAGTGAATCTTCGGCCACGTGTGTAAGGTCCGCAAAATTTGAGCTTTATTTGCTTTTTGGTTTTCGCAGTTTTTGTTTCTTTTGTCGGTTTCGTTTCTTCGCTCCAACTGGATCCATCCGCAAGTGCCGTCAAGAAGACCAGCATACAACGTGGATAATACCCAATAATCCAAATTCAGCAAGAGTCAAGCCAAGCCAACTGCCAAGTTTTCAGAATAGCAACACCGGGTCTGTCAAGAATGAAGAATGGGTCAGAAGCAGAATCCATGTGGAACAGACAAGACCAGAATATACCTGAGAGAGTTTGCCTCAGAACAGATTATGCCTAAGGAGCAGTCAGATGAGTTATCAGGAATGGACACAAGCAAGGACAAATTATTCCATCCATGACACAAGGACTATTTCAGTCAGTGAGGTGAACCGGGTCTTTTCTCAATGGACCCAAGAATCATTTATTACCCGCCGATGACATATTTCAAGAATGTGAATGTGCCAAGTGCAACAATAGAACTCCGATACGTTGGTACAAATTTCAAAGAATAATTTGGAATTTACCGGTGCAAATACAAAATCTTCTGGGCACTGTGAACAAGGTTTGCGAGGAATATGGATGAGTTCAAGGTTGCCCAGAATCACTGAGCTTCCAAGCATCCAGAATCAAGGAGCACCTAACATGATTGGAAACTCAGCTGAACCGAATGGAATTATCCGTCAATTGCTTATTATCGGCAACACCTGGTTTGAATACAAAGGGTATTCCGAATTAATTAACATCATGAAGTCTGCATCAGTTGTGCAGCCTTTACAGCAGAAATGAGCGGACCAGCAGAAGGACAAGCAATATGTGTGACCAATGGAATATCTTCAGTCATGGTATGGCCTATACCAAATTTGGCTCCGCCATGGGTAAAATTCCGGATGCTTCGAAAAGAAGCCAAAATCAGCCATAGAACTAACTGCGTAAACAGTGAAAGGCTTCTGGTATAAGGAACCCAGCCTTCCTCCACAAGCTATCGGGAAAAGATTACGACGCAAGACTACCAATCTTCCTCGGTACGCCACTTGGTGAGAAAAATCTTCTGGGATACAGCACCCCCATCTTCCATAGCGTGCTACTGCGGAAAACTTCCGGCATAAGGCACCTGACCTTCCTCAGCAAGACACATGAGGAAAAGATTCTGAGGTACGATACCCAGCCTTCTTCAGCTTGCTACCTTGGCACAAAGCTTCGAGCATAAGGAATTCAGCCTTCTTCAACCCACCATCGTGCCCACAACAAGCTTGTCAGAAGCACAAACTAGTCTGGACACACATCTGCCTCCGAACTCAGTGCTTATGAAAGGATTTATCCTACATCTGCATATGTTGTGAGCATGCAGTCCAGTGGATCAGTTCATGCGAGCCACTCGTCGGGAATGACTGTGTTCAGAGAAACATTGGCCCCATGTTGAAAAGAAGAAATGAGCACAGCAACCCCTACGAGATATGCAAGAGTAAGTTGTGAGAATAAGCCCGACACACCAGGAAAAACAATCAAGAAACAGTGCTTGCAGGTCATGACAGGTCCATGAAAGGAATTCTCAAGAACAAAGAAGTGGTGAACAAACAACCTCCGTGCCGGTCAACAAGATACAGTTGCACAGACAAAGTATTATTACCAATCCTCGTCAGACTCTGGCATACGCGGCCACAACAATGCACTACTTGCGGTTACAAGTGAGCATGCCATACTCACCCTAAACATGGACCATCGACCAAGATAAAGAGGCTATGCTCTAAAAGATACACCGAATGATAGTGATACTATGTTTAGCTCGGTAGTCATAGCAAGGACTACAGAAGCTATATATGACAGAACCATTTCCACGAGCAACAGAGTTTGAAACCAGACATTCAGATAGAATGGCTCAAAGCACGTCAGCACCAACAGCTCGTAGACATCATGACATCATTGGAATAAGAGATTACTGTCTATGATTACTTTGTGATCATGCCCGACACTTCAGTTGGGGATACAGCAGCAATAGCTTGGTTATGTTGTTCCTTGGATCGTGGATCATCTAAGGACAAAGTCAGAATAAAAGGGAAATGTTAGAACGGAACCCACAGCCAGACTGAGTATTCTGACACGGCAAAAAGAAAGCCACATCACTCACTCGAGGCCATACGAGCAAGTGAGCCTGGTACAAGGAAAGGATGTTTTGCCCATGACAGTCAGGATACGAAGTATCACAATAAAACCCGAAGCAGTCACTCCCAGGCCATGGAAATCGAGCTGTTTGTTGGTATTACCCGCTACCTCATCCAGCAACACCACTATCCGGATGAAAGGTACACCTGACAGGAAAGAAAAGGATTCAAGGAAAGTTGTGTGCAGAGACAACACCTGGTCCATCAGAAGAGGCAGTTAAAACGGCCAGTGAACCAACGAAGACAAGACCACTGATGGATCTAAGTCGCACACAGGTAAGCCCCCTTCCCCGGGAGGTAAGCTCGGAAATCTCGAGGACGAGATTTTCTTAAGGGGGGTAGGTTTGTAACACCCTGGTTTTCGCTCCCTGTTTTTTTCCTTTGCGGGATTTGACTCCCGTCTTTTTTCTCGGTGTTATCGGATTTCCTTAGCTCTTGGGTATGTGAAGATGGTCATCTAGCCTTACCTTTCCTATCGAACCAGAGATTCTCTCCAGATCAACCTTGCCACCCAAGATCTTTCTCAAGGTTTTGCCGTCGAAATCCTACCTTCCGAGTTATCGGAAAGGAAACCCTGATTCTTTCAGTTACAAAGGAACATCAATTTCGTTTGATCTGTTGCCTCCCAAACTTTTCCCAGAGATCATTCCCCGTCAATCAACCCTGGATATGCAAAAATACTGCTAAGTCATTCGCAATATTTTTCATTTATAATTAATTCCTTTTTCTGCCAGTTAAAGGAATTAAATCCAGGAAAATATCTATCCATCTCCAAAGTTCATGAAAACTTGTGGAGATGTTCTTTGTGATCATATTGAGCTCCCATAAAAATATTGGCCATAATTAAATAAGGGAAATTGCATTTTCCTATGTAATGCCAATATTGCATTTTGGGCACTTTCCAAAGGAACTACCATTTTGGTAGCCAAGAAAAATCCCAAATAAATTATGGAGCTTCTCCTACCCATATATTCAACATTTCCATCAAAATCAAAGCTCCATAGTTCAAAGTTTGAGCACAGCATCCATTTGCAAATTTTGTCCAGATTTCCAGTTTGCAAAGGAAGTGCTTGAACCCTTGATCCATTTGAGCTAAAAAAAATCATGGTGGTTAACCTTACTAAATCACCAATGGATACCAAAAATCAGCTCAATCCATCTATCCAATCATCCACAGCAATTTTCTCAAGTTTCTTTCCATTTGGAACCTCTGTGAAGCAAGTACCACTTTGGCATTTCCAAATGATTTGAAACTTTTCCAGTATGTCCATATACTCAAATAATAACTCTCCACCAAATTTCAGCTGTTTCCATGTAGCCAATTTGTCCCAGAAAATTCATCTCCATTTCTGGCCAGATTGCTGGTGTGTGAAGGAAATGCTATCTAGGGTGATTCATTTGGTCTGAAATCTTGCCAAGGGTTTCATCTTAGTAGATCATTGACACACACCAAAACTCAGCTTATGTCCCTCAGCCATTTTTGCTTAAATCATCTCAAACACCTTCTGACAGAAACCTTTCCAGAGTCCTCTACCCAATTCAAGCAAGTGCTGGACCCAGATAAGTTCATGAACTCTCTCCTGGGTGTCAGGTCGATGCGAGATACAAAGTTGGGCAGGAGTACACGCGCCAAGACAGCCAGAGTGCGCGGTGACCGCGTGAGCTGCACGCAGAAACTGTGCACCGCATGCCCACCGCGTTGGACAGGACGACTCAAGCTGCTGCAGTGTGTCCCCTAGTGCCGACTACGTTGCCGCCGTCCATGTACTCCCTCTCCAGCTCCTTCCCCCTCCAGCCTCTTCCTCACCGCATCATGTCGAGCACTCTGCTCCGCCACGGTGCTGCTCGTGCGCCGCCGTATCCGAACGAAGCTGGAGCTTCTCGAGCGAGCCAGCTCACCTCCCCTGCATCCCCATGATGCTCCCCGACACTGCACGCCAGCCAGAGTAGTCGCCTCCAAGCTCCAGTACCGCGGCCAGCTCATCCCGCGGCATCCTTATCGGCTCGCCGCCGTCTGGCTATATATAGCCATCCCCGTGCATCCCCGAGCCCCTCAACCTCCTCCTCTCTCGCCCAGAGCCCTCCCCGACCTCTCAGCCAAGCCGGAGGAGCTCTCCTCACCACCCATTGCTACCATGGCCGCAGCTCACTCCGGCCAAAATTCCGGCGAACCGAAGCCCTCCCCCTCCAATTCTTCCCCATGCCCGGCTCCCCTAGTTCCAGTGAAACTGCCTCCGCCATCCTTCTACTCCGGGGAGCCTGCCGGCGCCCTCTTCCCTCGGCTAGCCCCGGCCATGGCACCCGAGCCACAGCGCTAGCACTGCAGGCCACCCCAGCCGACCCCGCGGCCACTCACGGGCGTGGAGTGGCGCGGCGGATCTCCTGCGCCAGAAGGCCGGCCCCCTCGGGCGGTGAGGCGACGGCTATGCCGGCGGCCTGTCAGCCCCTCTGCCCCGTCGCGTTGGAGAAGAGGACCAGGAGAAGAAAGAGGAGATGGGGTGGGCCCTGCACATCATCCTCACTGGCGCTGACCAGGCGGGACTGTTGACCGGTTTAAGTGGAAACGTATTCCATCTGGATACGCTTTCTACTTTCGAAAGCGTAAACAGCTGCTGTTACTGACTGAAATGTGTTTTCCCTTCGCGGAAAGCGTATTTCAGCAAATACGCTTTCAGTCTTAGCCGGCGGCCCAAACGGTTACATTGCGAATGTTCACCCATTAAGAGCAAAAAAGCACAGTTTTATTTGTTTTTTTTTGCCTAATGAGTGAACGGCCACAACTTTTTAACCGTAACTCCGATTCAGGTGAAACCAACACCTACCTCTTCATTTCATCGAGCCCATTCCGATGAGGTCACTTTCATAATGTTTCCACATTCTGAAAATGACCATTTTGCCCTTGCCCTTTGTTCAGCCCCTCCGAGAGGGAATCTTTTCCGGCGGACTTTTCTACGAGGCTACCGCACCCTTCCCGGAGTATTTCTTCACCCCAGGTAAGCCGACCATCTGATATATGCCCTAAAGCATTGCTCTGTGTTGTTCTTGCTTGTTTAAATTAATATGCTTGTGCTTGTCTGTGTAGTAGTAAGCTGTATGTGACCCTGACGAACCCTTGCTTGTACTGTCTTCGGTGACGGCACCATGCCTGTGTTCTGAGCTGATTCTGGCCATCCGGGGTGGATGCTGACTTTTATTTCTCTTGTCAGCAACTGTCCATGTTCTGAGCTGCTTTTCGGCCGTCTCGGGCAGCTGTTGAATTTCTTTCCATAGCAGTGACCCTATGCTCTGATCTGTTTCTCGGCCGTCTTAGGGAGCTGCTACATTCTTCTTATCAACACCGTCTCATGCTCTGAGCTGCTTTCCAGCCGTCTTGAGTCGGGGTTGAGTTATTCCAGTAATGTCCCAGATCTGAGTTGTAAAGACCGTTCTGGTGGCTACTGGTTTATTTGCCGGTTTCATACAAGGGTTCCGATGGTCGTAACTTACAGCTAGAACTTGTAAAGTGATAACTTGCCATTTAAATATTGTTTCTCTAATGACTCATTGTGATATGGAGATAGGTTGTTATGTTTCCACAGTTGTTATCTCATACCTAGTTACCACCATGTTAAGTTATTGTGATGAACCACTAAGCTTGCTAAATGAACTTAGTCGGTTGATCTTGAGTCACCTGTCCGGGCTTATCCGTGCAACCACATTTGCCGGTATGGGACGGCCTTGACTTGGTCTGGCTCTATGCTCTTTCATCGGTACCACCAGATAGGGAAGGTTATGCGTGCGCGCTACCCTGGCCCGGTAGGCGGCGATAACCTTGTGAGCCCAGTTGTTTGTTTGCGCGCGGTCCCCGTTTGGGACTGTTTAGTTTGGCCACGATGGTGGCAGGTGTCACGAGGTGACACAGGGGCCACCCAGGGCTTGACTCCGGGGGAGAATGATTGCCGGTGGTACGGTGGAGGAGTCACGGGTTAGGCGGGTTTCGTTGGAACAATGCTGGTCCACCCGAATGGGATCACGAGGCCAGGTGCTCCATGGTGTGGGTAAAGTGCGCAACCTCTGCAGAGTGTAAAATCTATTCGAATAGCCATGTCCACGGTATTGGACAGCTCGTCCAGACCTCACTAGGTGGTCAACCGTAATAATGATAATAATGGTGGAAGAACTTGTCCTGCATAGACATCAGATGTTATCAGGAATATGGTATGTTAGCCATGGGATGGCTATGGAAGAGATGGTCAGATGACCAAAAGACTTGGATTGGATTTTGTTCAACATCGGATTGGATCATGAGATTGTCGGAGTATGAATTATTTACTTGCCATGTTCTACTCAATATGCTTCACTTTACTGTATTTATCCTAGTAGTTATCTTGCTAAATAATCCTGTTACAACATGATGATTAATATTGCTAGATAGGGATGCTATGCCATGATAATTAATGTTACTCTAATATCAAATACATGCTTGAATGCCATGGATTGCATTGCTTGGTGTACATGTTAGTTTGGTTTGCTTGTGAGTACATTCAAAAGTACTCAGCGGCCTTCAATGTGGCCAGGTTCACATAAGGATCCGTCGTCCGTCGACGAGGAACCGGAGAGTTCGTGGGCTAGGAGCGTAACCCAGTCAGATCCGTGTGGATTGGAGCCGCACCAGGACCATGCTGCCTTAGATAGAGCTTTTTTGCTGCCATCACCCCTATAATATATCATGTAAGACTGATATATCCATTAATAGAAATGCATGTGTTCATGATACTTGTTATAAGCGCACATGCCAGAGTGATTTCCTGGGCTGGTATGCGTGGCGACCATCTGGCTACAGTGGTAATCAGGCGGGGCGCCACAAAGATCGCGGTTACCACCAGGATCAGTACCTGGATCAAGGCCGCGGTCAGTTTGCTCCTCGACATCACCGTGACGGCCACCGTCGAGTGCCGACGCCCCCTCCGAGGGGTGGTTTGTACGCGCCCCGGCGGTATGATGACAGGCGCCCATACGTTGACGAGCAGAGGGAGCCAATCGATCCCCGAGATCCAGGATTCAACGCAAGGTCAGTCCTCGTGCAGAATCTAGTCGACAGAGGCAGAGCTCACTGATAGAGCTTGGACAAAGATCGTCCGAGTGGAAGTGGCGTGTATATCTCTGGGCCCGAGTGTTTCAGCAGGGCCATACGGGCTGTAGAGATACCACCCAACTTCTGGTTAGCCACAGGAGTTAACAAGTTCACTAGCGAGTCGAAGCCAAAGACGTGGTTGGAAGATTGCCGAGTGGCCATGCAGATTGGCAGAGGCAATGATTATGTCGCCATGAAACATTTTCCCTTGATGTTAGAAGGGTCGGCTCAGGCGTGGTTGAACCAGTTGGCTTCCGCTATAATATACTACTGGGAAGACCTGGCTCGGGTGTTCATCAAAACATTCGAAGGCACGTGCAAACGTCCCGCCAGGCTGACTGAATTGCAGCACTGCATTCAAAAGCCGAATGAAACTCTGAGAGATTACATATAGCGCTGGACCACACTTCACCATGTGGTTGAGAATGTCACCGAGCATTAAGCAGTTTGTGCTTTTAAGGCTGGTGTCAGATACAGAGAACTCATCCTGAAGTTTGGGCGGTCTGGGACCTTGACCATGAGCAGAATGATGGAGATATCCACTCGGTACTCGAATGGCGAAGAAGAAGACCGTCTCCACAACGGTAAGGGAAAATCTTGAGATCCCAGTCCCGGCAATGGTAATCCCAGTCGAAAACAGAAGCACAAAGCCGAAGGTACAAGTCAGGCAGAAGCAGCCGCTTTGGCTGCACAAGGCAAGTACAAAGGGAAGGCAAAAGAGCAGTGGATACCCAAGAAGAAGAGAGATCAGTCGGGACATGACATCCTTGATTTGTCATGTGCCATTCACACCAGGAAAGACGAAGAGGGTAACTTGATATTACCCAAGCATACCACTCGACAGTGCAGGTTTTTGATTCAACAGTTCTGCGATGATCAGCCGAGTGAGAAGAGCCCCGATGAAGAAGACAGTGAAGAAAAGGATGAGGATTACCCCAAGGTCAATGCCACTCTGGTGATTTTTGTTGACGTCGAGAGCAAAAGCCGATTGAAAGTCATCAATCGAGAGGTAAATATGGCTATTCCAGCGACTACGACGTACCTCAAGTGGTCGAAAACTCCCATCACTTTCGATTAGTCGGACCACCTGGCTTACGTTGCTACCCCTGGGCGGCAAGCGCTGATGGTCGATCCATTTGTAGGAGGCACTCGGTTATGTAAGGTCCTCATGGATGGTGGGAGTGGTTTGAACATACTCTACGCTGAGACCCTTAAAGGGATGGGCATTCCGATGTCACGGCTCAGCGAGAGCAACATGCAGTTCCATGGAGTCATTCCAGGGAAGAAGGCAAGATCACTCGGCCAGATTGCTCTGGACATGGTTTTCGGTGACTCAAAGAATTTTCGGAAGGAGAAGTTGACATTTGAAGTGGTGGACTTTCACAGCGACTATTGTGCTATCCTTGGCCGATAGGCTTATGGACGTTTCATGGCCCGTACGTGTTATGTGTACCTCAAGCTAAAGATGCCCGGTCCCAAGGGTGTAATCACGGTCACAGGGAATAGGCAGAGAGCCGAGGAGTGTCTTCCGCAAGGGCCCAAAATTGCTGATGAGCAGATGGCAATGGTGGAATTGGAAGAGTACAAGAGAAATGCTGATCCGACTGATTTGCTTCATTCCAAGAAGCCAGCCTCCGAATCTGCTTTCCAATCGGCAGGAGAGACAAAACAAGTTCATGTTCACCCGGAAGATCCTGCAACCGCTCCAACTAACATCTCAACAACACTCGACAACAAATAGGAAGCCGCGCTCATCCAGTTCCTCCGTGAGAACTAGGACATCTTCGCATGGAAACCGTCTGACATGCTAGGTGTACCCAGTGGACTGGCTAAGCACCATTTGAGGGTCGATTCGAAGGCCAAACCTGTTAAGGAGCATCTCCATCGCTCTGCTATAGAGAAGAGAAAGGCAATTGGCAAAGAGGTAGCTCGGTTCCTGGCAGCTGAGTTTATAGGCGAAGTTTACCACTCCAAGTGGCTTGCCAACGTCGTCCTAGTCCCCAAGAAGGACAAGTCACTCCGTATGTGTATTGATTTCAAACACATCAATTGGGCCTGCCCAAAAGATCTTTTTTCGCTACCCCGCATCGACCAAATAGTGGATTCCACTTCGGGGTGCGAGCATTTGTCTTTCCTTGATGCGTGCTCTGGGTACCATCAAATCCGACTGTACAGGCTAGACGAAATAAAAACTGCCTTCATCACCCCTTTCAGGTGTTTTTGCTATGTCACCATGCCATTCGGCCTCAAAAACACTAGTGCTACCTTTATGCGCATGATTCAGAAGTGCCTGCTCACTTAGATCAGTCGGAATGTTGAGGCCTACATGGATGATATCGTGGTCAAGTCACACAAAGGTTCCGACCTGCTGACTGAACTCGCTGAAACCTTTGCCAACTTGAGAAGCTACGACATCAAGCTGAATCCGTCCAAGGGAACCTTTGGAGTGCTTGGGGGCAAGTTACTCGGTTTTCTCATTTCCGAAGGAGGAATAGATGCTAATCCCGAGAAAATCAACACAATTGTTCGAATGAAGCGCCTTGAGCGCGTGCACGATGTCCTGAAGCTCACAGGCTATCTCGCAGCATTGAGTCAGTTCATTTCTCGTCTCGGAGAAAAGGCATTGCCTTTATACCGACTGATGAAGAAGTCCGATATGTTCGAGTGGACCCCGGAAGCAGAAGCAGCGTTTGTTGAGCTCAAAGCCCTGCTCTCCACCCAGCCGGTGCTTGCTGTCCCGAATAGCAAAGAGCCTCTATTTTTGTACATTGCGGCCACTGGCCAAGTCGTCACCACAGTCCTCACAGTGGAGCGAGAAGAAGAAGGCAAGGCCTACAAAGTTCAACGACCAGTGTATTACATCTCTGAAGTCCGGACTCCATCTAAGCAGGGGTATCCTCATTACCAGAAGCTTGTCTACAGTATTTACTTAACAGCAAAGAAAGTTGCACATTATTTCCAAGAACACTCGGTCTCAGTCATCAGTGATGCCCCGCTATCTGAAATCATGAACAATCGGGATGCAACCGGCCGATTGGCCAAGTGGGCCATCGAGCTCCTTCCTTTGGATATTAAGTTTGAAGAAAAGAAAGCAATCAAGTCCCAAGCACTCGTAGACTTCATGGCCGAATGGATAGGACAGCAACAGCCGACTCAGATCCACCCGGAGCACTAGACTATGTTCTTCGATGGTTCCAAAATGTTGAATGGTTCTAGTGCCGGAGTGGTCTTCGTATCCCCAAAAGGCGATCGGCTCAGTTACGTCCTGCATATTCACTTCGATTCCTCCAACAATGAGGCCGAATACGAAGGGCTCCTCTACGGGTTGCATATGGCCATCTCACTCGGCGTCCGTCGCTTGATGGTATACGGAGACTCGGATCTGGTAGTCAATCAAGTGATGAAAGAATGGGATGTCAGAAACCCCGCTATGACAGGGTACTGCAACGCAGTGAGAAAGTTAGAGAAGAAATTCGAGGGTCTGGAGCTTCATCACATTCCCCGAGTAAAAAATCAAGCAGCTGATGATTTGGCAAAGATCGGGTCCACTCGGAAGCCTGTCCCCAGCAACGTGTTCCTTGAACACCTCCATTCCCCATCAGTACAGGAAGATCCTTTCACTGAAGAGCCCCCTCAGGTGATAAGTCCCTCTAACCCGACTGAAATCGAGGTCCCTGCAGTCATTGACTTGGTTATGGAGATTCTGGTAATTACACCCGACTTGATAGTGCCGTACATTGCATATTTACTTAGGCAAGAACTCCCAGGGGATGAAGTCGAGGCATGTCAAATTGTCCGTAGGTCCAAAGCTTTCATTGTGATGAATGGACAGCTATACAGAGAAAGTGTCACTGGCGTGGCCCAACGATGTATTTCTCCAGAGGAAGGTCGACTGATCCTAGAAGAGATTCACTCGGGAACCTGTGGTCATCACGCGTCCTCTCAAACTATCATAGCCAAAGCATACCGAGCCGGCTTTTATTGGCCATGTGCCAATGAAGCCGCCAAAGAGATCGTTCAGCATTGCAACGGATGCCAGTTCTATGCAAACTTGTCCCATAAACCTACATCCGCCTTGAAGACCATACCACTCATCTGGCTGTTTGCCGTGTGGGGATTGGACATGGTTGGACCGCTCAGGACAGGCAGGAGTGCTTTCACCCATCTGCTCATGGCAGTCGACAAGTTTACCAAGTGGATTGAAGCCAAGCCCATCAAGAAGCTAGATTCAGGCACAACCATCAAGTTCATGAGAGAGTTGATATTCAGATATGGAGTCCCACATAGCATCATCACAGATAATGGCTCAAACTTCAATTCAGAAGAGTTAGAAGGTTCTGCGCCTCCCAAGGCACTCGGGTGGATTACGCGTCCGTCGCACACCCGTAGTCGAATGGTCAGGCTGAGAGGGCGAATGGCCTTATCCTTCAAGGGTTGAAGCCACGACTCATGCGTGACCTCGAGCACGAGGTCGGAGCTTGGGTGACCCAACTGCCATAAGTCCTTTAGGGTTTAAGGACGACCCCAATCGGTCTACCGACCGCACCCCCTTCTTCATGGTGTATGGAGCCGAAGCTGTGCTGCCGAGTGATCTCCTCCATAACTCGCCCCAAGTGGAGCTCTATTCAGAAGCTGAAGCTGAACAGGCGTGGCAAGACGCCGTGGACCTCCTTGAGGAGGAGCGAGAGATGGCTCTAATACGATCGACTGCTTATCAACAAGACCTACGACGTTTCCATGCTAGACACGTCAAAGGTCAGGCATTCCAAGAAGGATACCTTGTGCTCCGAGTGGATCAGAAGCGGCCGCATAAGCTCACCCCCGCGTGGGAATGCCCTTTCATCATCACCGAGGTGCTACATAATGGAGCCTACCACCTCTACAACCTTGCAAAGAAGATCGATGAGCCGCGTGCCTGGAATGCTGATCTTCTTCGCCGATTCTATACTTGATGATTGAATTGTCAAGATGTAATAAGAGTACTTTAAGAAATATTTGCTTATCAACGAGATGACTCCTGCAGTCCTTCGATCAAGGTTGTCAGAATCGCGATTCTGCCATACGATTTTATGACTTTACGATCCAAACTAACCCCTTTGATTCTACGATTTTAGTTCTTAGAATCTACGTTTCTACGATCCTGATAGTGAAGATTCCACGATTTGTGATCCTACCATCGAAGCTCCGATCCAATTCAAAATCGTGATTCTGACAACCTTGACTTCGATGATTTCACTTGCACGCGCGCATGTTCCAAACCCCTAGTGGGAAGCTTAGCTGCAAACCAGTCTTCGCCTAAGTTAAAAACTACTCCGAGTGACGAGCATCCCTCTCACTCAGGGGCTTAGCTGCGAACTAGTCTTTGCCTAAGTTAAATACTACTCCGAGTGACGAGCATCTCTCTCACTCGGGGGCTTAGTTGCGAACTAGTCTTCGCCTAAGTTAAAAACTACTCCGAGTGACGAGCATCCCTCTCACTCGGAGGCTTAGCTGCGAACCAGTCTTCGCCTTAGTTAAATACTACTCCGAGTGACGAGCATCTCTCTCGCTCGGGGGCTTAGCTATGAACTAGTCTTCGCCTAAGTTAAAAACTACTCCGAGTGACGAGCATCCCTCTCACTCGGGAGCTTAGTTGCGAACTAGTCTTCGCCTAAGTTAAAAACTACTCCGAGTGATGAGCATCTCTCTCACTCGGGGGCTTAGCCGCGAACCAGTCTTTGCCTAAGTTAAAAACTACTCTGAGTGACGAGCATCTCTCTCACTCGGGGGCTTCACTGTGAACCAGTCTTCGCCTAAGTTAAAAACTACTCCGAGTGACGAGCACCCCTCTCATTCAGGGACTTAGCTGCGAGCCAGTCTTCGTCTAAGTCAAAAAACTACTCTGAGTAACGAGCATCCCTCTCACTCGGGGACTTAGCTGCGAGCCAGTCTTTGCCTAAGTTAAAAAACTACTCCGAGTGACGAGCATATCTCTCACTCGGGGGCTAAGCCGCAAACCAGTCTTCACCTAAGTTAAAAACTACTCCGAGTGACGAGCATCTCTCTCACTCGGGGGCTTAGCTGTGAACCAATCTTCGCCTAAGTTAGAAACTACTCCGAGTGATGAGCACCCCTCTCACTCGGGGACTTAGCTACAAGCCAGTCTTCGCCTAAGTTAAAAAACTACTCGGAGTGACGAGCATCCCTCTCAGTCGGGAACTTAGCTGCGAGCCAGTCTTCGCCTAAGTTAAAAACTACTCCGAGTGACAAGCATCCCTCTCACTCGGGGGCTTAGCTGCGAACCAGTCTTCGCCTAAGTTAAAAATCTACTCCGAGTGATGAGCATCCCTCTCACTCGAAGGCTTAGCTGCGAGCCAGTCTTCACCTAAGTTAAATCTACTCCGAGTGTCGAGCACCCCTCCCACTCGGGGGATTAGCTGTGAGCCAGTCTTCGCCTAAGTTAAAAAACTACTCCGAGTAACGAGCGCCCCTCTCACTCGGAGACTTAGCTGCGAGCCAGTCTTCGCCTAAGTTAAAAATCTACTCCAAGTGATGAGCATCCCTCTCACTCGGGGACTTAGCTGCGAACCAGTCTTTGCCTAAGTTAAATCTACTTCGAGTGACGAGCATCCCTCCCACTCGGAGACTTAGCTGCGAGCCTGCCTTCGCCTAAGTTATGAAATAGACTTAACCATGCAAGAAACTGGAAAGCAACATTCGGATAAATCCAGAATCTCAAGTGAGATAAAAGTACTCGGGCTGAAAGCCTGAAGAAGTTTTAATGGTTACAAAATCACTCGACATACCGAGGCAAATAAGTTCTAACTGAAAGATACTTGGGTCATAAGTTTTCCCTCAAGCACCGGTGGGACTCGCTGGCTCGGCAAAAGTGTCCAAGTCTATGCCATCCGCAATCCGAGTGGCTACCTCGATAAAAGTCTCCATGAAGTATTCAAACTTGAGCTTCTTCGTGTTTGCCACCTGGAGAGCCTTCAGCTTTTCTTCCTTGGCATCTTTGCAATGGACGCGGACGAGTGAAAGCGCCACATAAGCCCCGCAGCGAGCGGCAGACTTCTTCCATGCCTGCACCCGGCCAGGGATCTCATTGAGGCAGGTCATCATTGATTCAAGATCACTCTGGATTGTATCCTCCGTCCACAACTCTTTGTCTATCTTCGCCAGTGCAGCCCTCGGGCGAGTGATGTATCCCAGGACATCGTCGATGCAAGCTTCAAGTCGCAGCATGTTCAAAGCCATCGCGCCCTTGATGAATGACTTGGTGGGATCCAGATCCATCTCAATCTGTTCAGTCTCTAGCTCGAAAATCTGACAGAATTCTACACAAGGAGGAAGGAAAGAGTTAGTTATGTCATCGCTTTTGAGATTCACAAAAATTCACTCGGGCAAAGAGAGGTACCGTCAAGTATGGCGTACATCTTTTTCGCAAAGCCTCCCAAATACTTCTCCAATGCATCCCTCTTCTGGGTGAGCTGGCCAACCTTATCATTCAGGGCTGTCTTCTCCAATTCAAAGGCACTCTCCTGATCTTCAATCTTCTTGGCCCAGTCAGCTTGCTCTTTCTTAAGCTCAGCGGCCTCCTTCTTTGCCTCTTCAACGACAGCCTTCAGGGATGCTTTCTCTTCCTCCAACTTGCCGACTGAGGCTAGCTTTGCTTCAGCAGCCTCGGCCTTCTCCTTAGCCACCTTCTACGCCCCCGTGAGTGCTTTATCCTTATCTTCCAGAGCCTGCTTCATGGTGTCTAAAGAAACAACATTCCTGAGTCGCGCTTGAAGCTGATGGTTCTCACTGAGCACATATGTTCGAGTGAAACTACTCGGCTCAAAGGACAGAAAGAAAGGACAACGGCGCACACGGTCGACAAGAGTTACCTCCCATGGTCTTCACCTCCGTCTGAGCACGAGCCAAATTCCTTTTCTCCAATTCCAGATACAGTTGGAGCTAGAGCTTCTCCTTCTCCAGGGCAGCATACTGGGTCCCGGGCTCACATGTTTTCTGAGATCAACAAAGAAACAATTCAGTCGACGACGAGAAAAGATTATCAAGTATCTCTCTACTTCTGAGTGGAGAAGTGCAAATCCAGTTGTTACCAAATAATTCTCAGACCCCCACCAATTCAAACATTCGACAGCGGTCTCGGGGACTACACCTAGTGGGTGCACTCAGCGTACCCCCACTGGATCAACTTCCACTCGGCACGGCTTGACCGGTCCGAGTGAAGAACTACAAGCAAACGTGTTCTAAGACCCCTGCCGATTCAAACATTTGACAGCGGTCTCGGGGACTACACCCAGTGGGTGCACTCAGCGTGCCCCCACTGGATCAACTTCCACTCGGCACGGCCTGACTTGTCCGAGTGAAGAACTACAAGCAAACGTGTTCTAAGACCCCCGTCGATTCAAACATTCGACGGCGACCTCGGGGACTACACCCAGTGGGTGCACTCAGTGTGCCCCCACTGGATAAATTTTCACTCGAGACGGCCCGACCGGTCCGAGTGAAGGTCTACGAGCAAATGTGTACTGAACATCATAAGTCAAAAACAACCAACAGGTGTACAGAGTTAAGATGGACAGGAAATAACCCAATCAGAAATCAACTTACAATCGCACTTACTCGGACATTCGCCTGAAGAGCCGTACTGGCATCATAAGCCAGCTTGCTAACCTCATACGCCTCCTTCAGACACTGCATCATCAGAGTGGCCTGAATCATGGCCACTTTGCTAGCCCCAGTTTGGTCTTCCGGGACATGATGGAAAGTGAATACGCTGGGCAGAGGAGTCGGTAACGCAGCTGGAGGAATCAATCCTTGAGACAAATCGGTCGGCCCTGAAGCCGGAGGAGTCGATACCAAAGGTAAAGCAATTGATAGAGGGGCAGCAGAGTCAGCACCAGCCCGAGACGAACCACCTTGTTCCTGAGACACAGTTGCAGGTGGCACACGGGGCATTTGGCTCGATGGTACTCTCCGAGTGAAGCCGCGGGAGACGGTCGAGGTCATACCTTCCCTTCTTGTATCCTTCTGAGGCTCGTCTTTGTCGTCGTCCTCAATGTGGATGATGTCCGTTGGCTCTGCAGTCACTCGACAACAACAATTCAATCGATCGTTGAATCAACCAATGGGACAGAACAGAGTGAAAACCGGTCAAACCTTGCCGGGAAGTGGCCGCGTCCGCAGTATCCATCTCCGCATGATCCGTATCAATCTGCATGGGCGACGTCGCAGAAGTAGCAGCTCTGGCACACAATTCTCACTCGGTCAGCAAAAGTATGAAGATCTGCAACAATAAGAAAGAAAGAAATAATACTCACGTGGAAGCGATAGGCACGGTGACCTTTATTCTGGGCAGAGCCTTCCGAGGTTTCGGTGGGGCGACCTTAGGCTGTTTCGTAGTCTTCTCAGTCGGATCTGGCATCGCTGTCCGAGTGCGCTTCGGGTTCCTGACACTCAACGCCACGGCCTTGCTCTGGCCAGCAGTCGGATCCTGGTTCATCTTGGTTCAACGTTCAGTGCGTGCTCCGGCCGACGAAGAAAACTCGGCCTCCTCACTTTCTTCTGAGTAGTCACTGCCACCTTCACTGTCTTCAGTGTAACTGCCCTCAGCACTCCCGCCTTCACTCTCAACACCTTCAATGAGCTGCTCTCCGTTCGGCATGGGCGAAAGCATCTTCGTGAATTCCTACGAGGTACAAAAATCAAAGTCAGTCGGCTTATCAATCCAGTCGGATGTTGGAAACAAAAGGGAAAACACTCGACAAAATACATCTCACCTCCCCTGGTGGGTGCTCGGCATCGAAGGGAAAGACCCGCCTGGATCCACGAGGGTTGTCGCGAGCCCCGGTGATGCTGCTAAGCCATTGCTTCACTGTCTCATCCTTGACCTCCTCTGGATGAGTCCGAGTGGAATCGTCTGGGCCTGTATACTGCCACATGGGATGGTTTCGTGCCTGTAGGGGCTGAATCCGTCGACTGGGGAACACCTCTAACAGATCCAAGCCTGCCACTCCGCGTCGGATCAGCTCAACTATAGCGTCTACCAAGATTCCTACTTCAGCTTTCTCCTCTTTGGCCACAGTCAGCGAGCAGGGGGCAGTGATCTTTGCCGACGTGTAAGGAGGAAGGCCAGTCGATGAACCAGAAGACGGAATGTCATTGCAATAAAACCAGGTCGACTGCCAACCTCTAATGGACTCGGGAAAGGTCATTCCGGGGAATGCACTCCTACCTCTCATCTGGATACCTAGACCACCACATAACTGGGTCACGAGGGTCCTCTCATCACTCGGATTTGCTTTCTTGATCGACTGAGAATGACACGTGAAGATGTGCTTGAATAACCCCCAGTGGGGATGGCAACCCAGGAAATTTTTGCACATGGAAACAAAGGCAGCAAGATATGATATGGCATTCGGAGGAAGATGATGAAGTTGAGCACCGAAGAAATTTAGAAACCCTCGAAAAAATGGATGGGGGGCAAGGAGAAACCTCTCTCCACATGGGTGAGGAGGAGGACCCGCTCTCCGAAGCGCGGCGCAGGCTCGACCTCCCCTTCCTTCGGCAACCTCCAAGATCCTGGGACCAGCAGGGCATCGGCAGTGAGCCCGTTGAGGTCCTTTGCCGTGGCCGTCGACGGTATCCAGTCGCCCTGGATCCAGCCTGGCGGCAGCGCGGCCCGGGAGCTCGACGCCTTCTTCGCCTTGGACGCCTTCTTCGCCTTGGATGCCTTCTTGGCACGCTCTAGCTTCTCCGTCTTGTCCTTTGCCATCTCCGCGGTGGTCGTCAGAGTCGAGCGGAACCGCACGGCGCGGAGGCGGAAGAGGTGGCGAGATGAGCGAAAAGGGGGGAAAAGAGAAGGAGCATTGTTCCGCCCCTCGGCCGCGTCGCTTCTTATAACAACGAGCCTGAGTCACTGACACCTGGGCCAGCGAGATCCCAGTGGATCCCACTAAACAGAGACTGCGCAGTACGTGGTGGTAAAGGGGGAGCAAAAATCGAGGAGGCTCGCCCCACTTGCCCCACTTACCCCGCCGTTGCCGATCCGCACGCTTCATCGAAATTTCGAATCCCGCAAAATCCAGGACTTGGCAGAACAATCAATTGCATCGAAGGCTTCCTTGTTCATTCGGGTTCGACCCGATACTCGGAATCACTCGGTCACACAACGGGCCAAAATCGATCGAGGCGATTGACAAGGAATTAAAGCAGCACTGGTATCTGCAAAGCTCAAAAGTACCTCTGAGGCATTGAGTCCAATCAGATTCCACTCCAATCCTTTTTCACTCAGACCCCGATCCATTCGGGGGCTAATGACGAGGACATGCATCTGGCGTAGGGTCCTAGGCCTGACCTACATACCCTACCCAAGAGCATCACATATAAGGATCCAAGGCCCACAATGCTAGGAAGGAGTCACCGATTGGAATGCCCGCGGCCTAAAAGTCACTCAAACACATGATTCACTCGGAAGCTTCTCCATCACTCGACCATCTCTACCCACTCAGAGTACCAAGCGTCACTCGATGGCAGGCGACCAAGAGTCACCCTGAGACAGCAATGATCTAGCGATCAGTTCACCACCATAAAGAACATCTAATGCTAGCGTTACCTGTAACGCTCGCACCCTTTACTTCTACATTGAACCCTTGGATAACGGGGCATTCATGAGGGGCCAGCGGACTTTATATAAGCCGCCCCTCCACCCCTGCACAAGGGTTCGCACCTCTTGTAACACAACACTCCAGATAAACATGCTCCAGCAGCTCCGAGACGTGGGGTCTTTACCTCTTCCGAGAGGGGCCTGAGCTCGTAAATCCGAGTGTACAACCATACCATAGCTAGGCTCTGCCCTCCTATACGTACCCCTATACTCTACTATCAGATCTGTACCCATGGCAGCGGTTCCGCCACTTTTCCATATGATCAGACACACATATTCTTATTAGGCCGTGTGCGATCTTGGGTGCTCCCGCCCCGCATCAATTCCTTTACCCAAATTTTAGTAGCCATGGTATTTCAACCGGCGCCCCCACTCCTCCACCACCGACCTTATAGTAAAATTCTAGTAGCCGAGGCATTTGAACCGTCACCCTCCCTCGTCCACCACCATCTCCACCCACCATTACTAAAATTTTCAGTAGCCATGGCGTATCCTCAAACACCACCCGCCCCCCTCCACAGTCCCCCACACGCCCCTCCCCCCTCAAACCCTAGCTCACCGCCGCTGCTGCCAACCCCTGCCGGTCTGCCTGTGCCTCCTAGCTTAGATAATAAAGTTCAGGTTACCTAGTGATTCCCATACCATCGCCCCCCTGAGTTTTTAGATGAGGCCTGCGGTGTCTCTCCCCGTCAGATCCACATCCCCTGCTCCAGAGAGTCGCAGCCTAAGCTCGACCACATATCCCGGGGAGCCTGATGAGTGTTCAGCCAAAAAGAGGTTTATCATGGCCTCTCCGGTGGACGTTGGCGAGGTGGCTGCCGTTCGTCCCAACCTGTCGATCCCAGAGCAACACCTCGTCATGGAAGCCGGTGAGGACATTGACTACGTTTCCATGCTGAAGGCTTCATGTCAGCGGGCTAGCGTATTACTGTATCTTGGGAAAGCTGGCTACGACATCAAGCTCGTCGACAGCAACAGCTTCACGCGGGCCATGTAACAGGTTAAGTGGTCCATCCCCAACCCCTCTGGTTCAACCGCCGTCGATCTCTTCGATGACCCTTCCCATGATCTCCTCTGCCACGCGGTCAAGAATTTGCGATCCTTGTATGCCATCGAGCCCATTTTGTCATTTCTGAAGGACACATTCTATGGCGGCGGCTTGGGATCCTCAATTGCCAAGTCAGATCTCATCGGCCACGACCACGAGGAGGGCACCCACAAAGGTTCTTCCAAGGTGAAATAGCCCATCTGCGACATCAGAGAGTGCACCATGGGTTTGTGCTCTTCCAACTGGAAGGATTCCGTCCACGACATGTGAGGCAACATCCTATCAGCAAATCTTACCTTTTCTAGCTAGCCAACCCATACCCTTTGTTGTAGTAGCTTTTGCCATGCGGTGTGTCGGTACAACAAACCCTAGTGTATGTTGCCCGGACTGTACACAGTCTCAAGGGCAAAGTCACAGCGACAAGACAAGGCCAAGCAGAAGAAATAGCTCTTTGAGAAATCAAAGGGCGGATCAAGAAGACCAAGACAAGACGAAGGAACAAGATATCACTAAAGGAAAAGCCTCCCTTGCCGGGCAGGCGAGCCCGGTCAGGTGGAGGCCACCCCAAGGGAAAGCCCCGAGACCTCCCCAGCAAGGGTTGTCAGGGCCCCGACGGTCTGCTTCCCCGCCAAGACTCCATCGCTGCCCCTCACAGCAACGCCGGTCACTTATCGGTGCGGTGTCGAGCCCCCAAGACATTAAGTGGCTGTCATTTGGCATGTGGCAGCCATTTCTGAGGAAGATCACCCCTAAATGACACCCATCCAGGAGCGTGTCACGCAGGTAGGAGAAAAGGTGGTTGAATGGCACGGCAAGGCTTGCCGGGCTGCTTCCACGACTTGACACTAAGTGGTGCATTTAATGCACCTTGTCCTGTCTGCAGAGTTAGGTATGATAGCACTGTGGCTATCTATTCATTGGATAATGACTGTTTTGCCACTATGGTAACCCCTTTACCTATAAAAGGAGGGCTGTGGCAACCTTAGAAAGGATTTGGACCCTTGTAAACTCATACGCGCGTAGCTGCTCTCCCCGAGGCAACCTTGCCGGGCTTGAGCATTGCGTGTTCGTCACGATCCTCCACCCAATCCACCAAAGCAGGAGTAGGGTTTTACGCCTCGCGGCGGCCCGAACCTGGGTAAAAACCACCTGCGTCACCATTGTCGTGTTGTTCCATGGTCTCTGTTCTTTGTGCAACGTGCCCTTCCCCCTTGCCGAACCACAAAGGGGCCGATGGCCCCATAGGTGATCGTGTTCAACCATGACATCTTTGGCGCGCCAGGTAGGGGGAGCGCTTGTGCGAACCCGAGGATGTAAACAACGCGTCAATCTTCATCGCAATTCTTCTTCGACGGCGGCGTCATCATCCATGGCGCCCAAGAAAAAGTCCGGCGCAACACCCATCCTTCCACCTCGAAGCCCCCTCGCATGTAGCCACTGATCCCATGGGGGCTGCGGTGGCGTCGGGGGACGCAGATGCCGCAGGGAACGTGACTGGCGCAGGCGGCGCCGTCACCATTCCCTCCATGGCTGAGGTGGGAGCAGGAGACGCTGGAGGAGGACAACATCAACAGCACCCTAGCAGCTATGCTCCACAAGGTGTGGGAGGGGAGAACATCCAATATCCGCCTCTCCACCTCACTGGAGAATGCAGCCGCAACGATGACGCCCGCTCCGGCGCAAACCGCGACCCCCTGGCTGCCCTTGCTACGGGCGCAGTTACGAGGCACATGCCTTCCCCAGGGCAAGGCAATCAAGACGATGCGCCGAATGGGGTCGTCAACCCCCAAGCGTGTCCTTCTCGTCATAACGCCGCCCTCGCGACTGGCTCGCGACGACGAGAGCGCGACGCCGCCACTGCCGGTACCGTCAGGAGTCGGGCGACGTTGCGATCTACATCATCGTCCATGCCGAGTACTGCGTTGGAAGCCATGGCGCGAGCCGAAGTCCTGTTGAGATTCCTGCCAGCGGCCGACCAAATGGATGAATGGAGAGCCACCATTCAAAGTTTGATTAGTTTCACTGAGGCAGGGGGATCACAATGAGCGGGCTCGCCACGGCATCCGCAGACAGCGGCAACGGCCCGAGCCACTGGCCGTGCTGAAGGGGCCAACCTTATGGTGCAGCCCCCCCACACGACAGTCAGCGCAGGGGCCGCCGCAAGATCCGCGCAACCGAGAACATGACGAGGTGTCGATGGCTTCATCTAATCCTCGAGACCGTCGAGATCAGCGGCAGGTCCTAGAGGACAGGTGGAGGGAAGATGCGTGCGTCACCATAGAACGGCGCCGTGAAACCCACCGCCAGTCTGACAGGTGCAATGGCTCCGACGTAGATGAGCCGGCACCCGGTGGAGACGGATACCTGCCTTTCGAGGTTGGGTGTCCTGCCTTCACTCACGAGCTGCGGCAAGTCCGTTGGCCATCTGCCCGTACGTTCAAGCCAGAGATACCAGAAAAATATGATGGAAGACTGAACCCGGCAGAGTTCTTGAGCATCTACACCATCGCTGTTCAAGCCACCGGAGGAAGAGATGAGAAGGTATTCGCTAACTACTTCCCTTTGGCACTCAAGCCAAATGTGAGGTCGTGGCTGATGCACTTGCCGGAGAACTCCATTTCGACTTGGGCTGACCTATGCCACGAGTTTGTTGGTGCCTTCACAGGCGGCCATCAAGAACCAGGGCGGCCTAGCGATTTGCAGCTCCTTCCACAAAAGGAAGGGGAGAGTTTGCGGAAGTACATGCAGAGGTTCAGCCGGGTGCACAGGAACATTCCAGATATCCACCCGGCAGCTGTGATTGCCGTGTTCCAGTCCAATGTACGCAACCGCATGATACGTTCCAAGATGAACGTCTGGTTGCCCAAGACTGTAAACGAGCTTTACACCTTGGCGGATAAGTGTGCCCGTACGGAGGAGGGGAGGCATCTCCCCGAAGAAGAGGATGGCGTCGACATTGACTCAGAAGATGACAACGATGCCGCCAACCAGAAGAAGAAGAACAAGAAATGCAACAAGAAGCGCAAGGAGAAAGCAGTGAATGCTGTTGAGGGGTCAGGTACT
This sequence comes from Thinopyrum elongatum, assembly GCA_011799875.1. NCBI lineage: Eukaryota > Viridiplantae > Streptophyta > Magnoliopsida > Poales > Poaceae > Thinopyrum > Thinopyrum elongatum. Next base: position 556,340,760 of record CM022298.1, read on the forward strand.
CCTAGTACCGGCAAGAAGGCCAAGGCCGAAGCCCCCGGCAAGGAAGTTTCCACGTGCACCGATTGCCAGGAGGCTACGGCTGCCGAGAAGGCTATGAAGGCTGACGGGCCGTACTGCAAGATTCATCGAACTAAGGGCCATGATCTCCAAGAGTGTCATCAAGTTGAGCAACTCGTCAAGAAGCAGAAAGCTGAGTACGAGAAGTGCGACAAGGAGAGAGACCAAGATGGCATTGGCGGGAAGGGCCGAGGCGGCCGAGGGGGCCGCCCCGCCAAGGTCCCTCAACACCAGGGGAAACCTGCTAAAGGCCATGAGAAGAAGGAATGTGGTGACGAAAGCGATGAAGGGGATGAAGAGGAAACCAGTGAGCAAGAGTGACGGTGTCCTGGACTAGGGGGTACTCACCACGTCGTCTCCCGACCAGCTGCATCGGGCCGAGGACCCCCATGGAGGTTCTCTCATGGGCCACTTCGGGTAGCCCATGCCGCATACAAGGAAGATTCCGCAAGACTTGGTGATCAAGACAAGGACTCCTATCCACCAACGTAGCCGACTAGGACTCTTGTTATCCTAGGTCTCCGGTACATTATATAAGCCGAGGCCAGGCTAGTCGATAGGGACAGGCAAGATCATTATGACATCCATCATATCATTAGGGTTTAGACCACAACTCATGATCTCGAGGTAGATCAACTCTGTACTCGATACCCCATCATCAATATAAACAAGAGCAGGACGTAGGGTTTTACCTCCATCAAGAGGGCCCGAACCTGGGTAAAACATTGTCTCCTATGTTCATGTTACCATTCTCCTTCGTTCCTGTAACCATTGATCCGAGAATCCACAGCTCGGGACCCCTACCTGGAGGTCTGCCGGTTTTAACACCGACAATGGTGCTTTCATTGAGAGTTCCGCTGTGTGATCGGCAAATGATCAATGTGATCTTTGTCGCCGACTCGACTGGTTACCTTGGCTCGACCGAGGACTGTCCTCTGCCTCCGATCATCATGTTCGGACGAGGGCCTTCGTCAACCTCAACTCTGATCTCTATCAAGATCATGGAGGAATCATCCATGGTGCTCGGGGGCTTAATGTCTACATTGCCCTCGAGCGACCGTGCTGTTTTTCTGGACAGCGAACTCATATCTGCTGCCACTGCCTCCTCGAGCATCGCTTTGACGATTCCTTTGGTGGAATTGTGCGGAATTGAGTCTACAACAACCCTGTAAAATTTCGTCGCGTTCTGATGGAGCAATATCCGTCGATCTCCAATATACCGGAGCCCTGTCGAATCTGGATGGAAATCTGGACGAGTTTGGAGCGTGGTGTCCAACATCTAGCTCGGACGTCTTTTGGGAGATCCAACCATTGATCGGCTGCGAAATTCCTATATCTATCACCCCTCAAAATTGCAGCTCGATCCGACCGTTCAAATTCCAGGAAACCTCCGATGAGCACATTGATTTTCAGATCTGTTTTCTGCACGAATATGAATCCAACCCAAGTTCATCTTTCTTCATGAACGGGATATTGGACAACCTTTTTGGAGGAATCTCTTTCTAGGGTATTGTGTTTTGTTTCCAAACACATGCTCAAAAATTTTGCTCCTTTTCGGAGGTAATCTTCACCGTCGCACCGGTGTCAAACCAGCCCGACAACGTTGCTGCACGGCTGCCGACTTGCGCCAGACGGGTCATCGCTTCATCGAGCCGAGCTCAACCTTATCGGATCATCATCTCGGCAAGCCGAACAATAGTTCGGCATCGTGAAGGCTAAATCATCACCAACATCGTCGCCCCACAGATTATATGGAGCGGGCACACCGGCATCGCTGCATGGTCACTTTATCAAGCGGGCATCGACCGCGTCACAGGATCTGGCCCGCGTCGGCATCGCCGCACTATTGCTTCTTCAAGCCTGGATGCGACCTCTGCGTCCGAAAATCGGGAGTCAATTCCGGCCGGACTCACCTCTCTTATCCCGAATCCAGCTTTAATCCTGGACATGACTTCGGCGTCCGAACACCAGGAGTCAACCCTGGCCGGACTCGCCCCTCGCACCATAGTACCGGAGGACGATTCCGAAGAAATCCCAGATACTAATCCGGCTGACCAAGCCGATGTCCACCACGCTGACCTACTTCGACACCTCGGCTGGCATGGGGCTGCAACGTCACACTACCAACCTGCCCCGTCACCTTGGCTAGACCTGGGGCTTCGGCATCTCTTCATCAACCTACTGCAGGGACTTCGGCGTCACCAGCCAACCAGCTTCGTCACGTTAGTTGGACCAGGGGCTTTGCCTCGCCATGTCGACCATGTTGCGTCACCACTTCATCAAGCCGAACTCTTCACTTGGGCACCTCGGGACCAGCTTGTGGTCTGGGATCTTGGCTAGGCCGAGGACTACATCTTCGTCCCGCCACGAGCTCGAACCTCGTCAACAACACCGAGCACATTAAACCAGCTAAGTCGCCTCCATGCTCAGTTTTTTTTCTTTAAAAAATTTAATTCTTGTTCGGTTCAACCAAACATTATATTTGTGTTAAACAAAAAAGTTTTTCGTTCAAACATTAATTGTTAAACACTTCTTTTTTTTCTGCCGAGCTCTTCGTCACCTCGGTCATGAGGGTTTTCGTCACCTCGGCTAGACCAGGGGCTTCGGCTCGCCACATCGATCTTGGGGCATCGCCACTTCATCGAGCCAAGCTCTTCGCTCGGGGACCTCGGGACCGGCTTGGGGGCTGGGACCTCGACCCGCCGCAAGCTCGGCCCACATCATCAACGTCGAACACATTAACCAGCTAAGTCGCTTTCATGCTCAAAGTTTTTACATTTTTAATTTGTGTTCGATTTGACCATGCTCACATGCGTTGTTTGTTAGAAACACTTCCTGTCATAGGTTAACTAGGGGCTCTTAAATTTATATGAGCCGTTTTATAATAAGTGTTTTCTTCTAAGTCATTGCAGAGCCTTTTTCTACCACTCCTTTTTTGACTCGGGTGTATGGTCAATAGCCGCATAGCCTGGTTTCTCTCTAAAGCCGCTCGAGTTTAGTTCGCTAAATTGGTCTCGAAGAAGCACTCCGCCTTCGGGATAAGGAGGTTGAAGCCAAAGGCTGGCCTACTTGAAGTTTAGAGATCGGATGTGTCATGTTAAAGCACGACAGAAGCTCAAAAAATTTTAAGACCAATTTCGGATTGGCACAAAAAACTTGTTTTAGTTTGGGCGTAAAGTTTTTACTGAAGTTCTTTGTTTTTCCAAGCTTATGGCTCTTTTAACCTATTTGTGTGTTTCCAGCATAAGTCTCACAGTACGATGCCGGACACCTTTAAAGCTTCGGCAATATCAATGCGGATTACGACTAGAGCCGAACCCACCAAAAGCCAACGTACTCCATGGACTCCTCGGCAAAACATTCTCGGATATTGCATTATATGCATCAGTTTCGAATTGTGTCTTCGGTCAATAGTTGGGTTGCTGGGCTCCTGTGCTTGCCTCTTACGTTCCACTTTGTTCGGCTAGGCGTGCAAAGGGAGAACCACTGCGATTGTGCTTCCAGCTCGAATGGTTAAGTGCCTCAGTGGACAAAGCCAAAAACTGACTGTCACAATGGGCGTAAACTGGTCAGCGATCCGATGACGGTGTCAAACTATAGATCGATAGCGATTACCCCGTGTTAAACGATGGGCCTTTCATAACATTGGCCAAAGTGTTAATGGCTAGACTTCGGTCAGTGCCGAATACTAACCGGGGGCTAGTAACTGGCCTCCCAACTTTAAGCTCCAATGACTAAGTGTAAGTTATAAAGCCTAGATATCTGATTGTCTTGTTTCCGCTAACACAACCACCTCTGGGCACCGAGACATTGGCTAAGGGTTGTCTTGTTAGTACGGAAACACCCTGCATAGCATCTACAAAGGGGTAGAAGCTGACGATGGGCCACTTTCAGATTATAAACGGTCGCAACGGAGTCAAAATAAAAATATATATCATCAGCGTTTGTATTCACTATACGAGCGTTGCCTTCCATAATTATCATTATAAAGCCATAAATATGCATCAATTTGACTTAAGATTTTGGCCAAGCTGGGTTGCTTGGCTCCTGTGCTTACTCCTACATTCCCGATTGTTCGGCTAGGCGGTAAAGGGTGCACCTCTGTGATTGTTACTTCCAGTTCATCCGGGTTATTACCTCAGACTGGGTGAAGCCGAAAGCTGGCTATCTTAAAGAATATAATTGGTCGGCAACGACGAAAGTGAAAATTTTGGTTCATTTAGACTATAGAGTTCGGGAACTTTCCCCGAACTAAATCCTCACTATTTTCCTCCTACATTGATCGGAGGTGAGGTTTCATGATCATGATCAACATGACAGCCTGGGAAAAGGAACCTATAAAGGAACTATTTTTCCTAGAAGATGTTTCTTACATTAAAAAGTAATATAACATATCTCTCCGCGTACCTTTGTCTATGAAACCATAAGGCCGAATTGCCTTGTTTGCTGTAAATCTTTGCCCTTATAAAGACTTTATAAAGTAGGACAAACACTCCCCGGCTACTGGCCGAGCAGGTTGAAGCCGATGGTTGGTCAACAAAGTTTTGTACAATGCAGATCCGAGCATTAATGATGTAGAGTACTTGGATACATAGAATCATTACACATAAATTGTGATTAAAGTCAGTTTACTCTGAATATTGATCCTTAATTTGGCCACCCTTGCCCAAATTACGACTCGGGGGCTACTGGCTTCGTGCTTCTCACTTAAAATCCATTAATGGGGTACATCAATCCCCTGATCTGGTGATTGCCACCCGACCAGTGCCTCGGGGGCTACTGCATTGCCAATTCAATGTAGAAAATTGAAAGTGCCCAGTGTTCGGCTTGACCGAGCTATGGGCAAAAGCGTCTTCGGACAACAATTGGTACCATCTAGGACCTATCCGGCATCAAGCTAATATATTACGGCGACTTCTCAAAGACCCTCTCTCAAGGACCCGTCCGCCGATCACTAACTCCTCTTATATATACACTATGTTTCTATTCCTACGTATGCTGCCGAGCTAGGAGTTGATCCTCAGGCCGATTTCGCAAATCGACCTGAGTCTCAGGGGCTACTGGGATCAGTGGTTTCATGTTTTCCTTCAGGTGTATCTCAGATTTTAGGCCGACACACACACACCTTGAGGGCTACTGGCTATATATCTCGGCAGAGAAGAAATTGCACCACTTCGGAAGCAGTCCGACATAAAGCTCCGATGCAATTGGTTGGCTCCCTAGAGAGCGGTTCCGAATTAAGCTCGGCTGAATTCTTGCAAATTTTTCAAGAACGAGGTACTCTATGACACTTCGGATGCAGACCGGCGTTGGAGCTCGGCTGCAAGAAGATACCTCGGAAGCAGTTCGGCATAAAGCTCGGATACAAATGGTTGGCTCCATAAAGGGCATTTTCGGCATCAAGCTCGGCTAAACTCCTTCGACTTTTTCGCACCAAGGTGATCTATGACACCTCGGATACAATCCGGCGTTGGAGCTTTGATGCAGTTCGGCGTTGGAGCTCGGCTGCAAAATGACAACTCGGATGCAGTCCGGCATTGGAGCTTGGATGCAGTCCAGCATTGGAGCTTGGATGCAGTCCGGCGCTGGAGCTCGGATGCGAGAGGACACCACTGCATGGGAAACACTTCAAACCCGAGGTGTCGCGTAAAAATAACAAGGCATTGATAAAGGCCAAAAACTTAAAGGGCTCCTCGGATGCCCGACGTGTAAACTCTTCGGATTTAGCTCAGCAATCCTCAAGATCGAAGATGGGAAGATTTGTTGAACTAGTTTTCAAGACCGACGACCAAATATGAATAACAGTTCGGAAGAATCATGGAGCGTACCCAACTTGAAGACCGGTTCAGGGGGCTACTGACGGTGTCCTGGACTAGAGGGTACTCACCATGTCGTCTCCCGACCAGCTGGATCGGGCCGAGGACCCCCATGGCGGTTCACTCATGGGCCACTTCGGGTAGCCCATGCAGCATACAAGGAAGATTCCGCAAGACTTGGTGATCAAGACAAGGACTCCTATCCACCAACGTAGCCAACTAGGACTCTTGTTATCCTAGGTCTCCGGTACATTATATAAGCCAAGGCCAGGCTAGTCGATAGGGATAGGCAAGATCATTATGACATCCATCATATCATTAGGGTTTAGACCACAACTCATGATCTCGAGGTAGATCAACTCTGTACTCGATACCCCATCATCAATATAAACAAGAGCAGGACATAGGGTTTTACCTCCATCAAGAGGGCCCAAACCTGGGTAAAACATTATCTCCTTCGTTCCTATTACCATTGATCCGAGAATCCATAGCTCGGGACCCACTACCCCGAGGTCTGCCGGTTTTGACACTGACAAAGAGTTTCAGAAAGCCCGTGACGCCCTGTGCATTGACGGGGGTGCATCCTTGCACTCCTCTCACCGCCAACTGAAACAATGGGCGCGTGAGGTCAATGCTGTAGAGCCAGCGGTAGATTCACGGAAACCACTCAAATGGCCTCGCACGCCCATCATCTTTGACAAAGAGGATCACCCTGACCACACCACCGCGGTAGGGTGCTTGCTGTTGTTGGTATCACCAACAATCCGCAACCTCAAGGTCACAAAGATGTTGGTTGACGGCGGGGCCGGGTTGAATCTGATTTCCCCCAAGGTAATTAGCAAGTTGCAGATAACCGATGAAGAGCTCAAGGTTACTGGCATGTTTCAAGGAATCAACCCCGGCAGGAGTCATCCAAAGGGGAAGATCACGCTATCGGTGACATTTGGAGGGGAATTGAACTACCGGACTGAGAAGATCATGTTCGATGTGGTCGAGCTTCCGTTGCCATATAATGGGATACTTGGGCGACCTGCCCTGGCAAAGTTCATGGCGGCATCCCACTATGCCTACAACACCCTGAAGATGCCAGGACCGATGGGCGTCATTTCTATTCCATCAGACAAGAAGGACACAATCATATGCATGGACAAGATGTACCGGGTTGCGGTCGCTGCCGAGGCCGCGGAAGCCACAGTCCCCGTCAAGGAAAACAAACAAGGGAGAAAAGCTAGCAAGGATACCGGCAAGGAATCCAGAAAGCGCGCCTCTCCGTAGTATGCTGCACCCGTCGATGATTTGCCGGAGAGTTCTACTAGCAAGAGATCCAAGGTTGCTGCACCCACTGTGAAGAAGGTCTCGGCAGGGCTGGTTGGCGTTGATGGTACATTCACTATCAGCTCCACCCTTGACAATAAATAGGAAAGCACGCTCGTTGCCTTCCTGCAGGCAAATGTCGATGTGTTTGCTTGGCAACCATCTGACATCCCCGGTGTTCCCAGGGAGGTAATCGAGCACCACCTTGCTGTCTGCCCTCATGCTCGACCCGTCAAGTAGAAGGTCCGGAAGCAAGCCTTGGAGCGGCAGCAGTTCATTGCCGATGAGATCAAGAAACTTGAGGCAGCTGGTTTGGTCAGAGGAGTATTGCACCAACATGGTTGGCAAATCCAGTGGTAGTGCGCAAGGCGAATGGGAAATGAAGGTTGTGCATAGATTTCACAGATCTGAATAAAGCGTGCCTGAAGGACCCCTTCCCCTTGCCGCGCATCGACCAGATCATGGATTCTACCTCCGGGGTGTGATCTGCTTTCCTTCTTGGATGCTTACTCCGGGTACCACCAGATATTCATGTCCAAGGAAGACAAGGAGAAGACAGCGTTCATAACCCCCTGTGGCATGTACTGCTTCGTACGGATGCCCTTTGGGTTAAAAGCGTTGGGTCCACTTTTGCAAGAGTAGTGCAAACGGGGTTTGAGCCTCAGCTGCACAGAAATATTAAGCTTACATGGATGACATAGTGGTCAAGACCACGGACAGATCGATGCTCATTCAGGACTTGGAAGAAACCTTTGCAAACCTACGCAAGATCAACCTGAAGCTTAACCTAGAGAAGTGTGTGTTTGGCGTTCCCTCCAGCAAGCTACTTGGCTTCTTTGTGTCTCACCGGGGGATAGAGGCCAACCCCGACAAGATCAGGGCAATCGAACAGATGCAAGCACCCAAGTCAGTCAAGGACATGAGGCGTTTAACTGGATGTGTTGCCGCGCTGAGTAGGTTCATTTCCAAGTCCGCCGAGCACGCCCTTCCATTCTTCAAAATTTTAAAGAAGGCAGGGCCCGTGAAGTGGACCCCGGAGGCGGAAGCAGCGCTGCAGGACTTAAAAACTTACCTTTCCTCTATTCCCACCTTGGTCGCTCCTAAAGCACAAGAGCCGTTGCTGCTGTATCTGGTGGCAACCAATCAAGTGGTTAGTGCAGTACTGGTGGCAGAACGGGAAGCGAAAGAAGGAGCAGCTATAGCTACTGTCCTCCCCAAAAATGGAAGTGAACCAGTCACGGCAAGGCTGGGCGCAGATCAAGAGAAAGAAGAGCAGAGAAGTGAAGGCAACCCCAAGACCGCGGCAAGGAAGAAGGTGGTGCTGCGGCCCGTTTACTTTGTCAGCTCCCTGTTGCAGGGGGCTAGATCAAGGTACTTTGGCGTGCAAAAGTTGATCTTTGGCCTCGTCATGGCCTCAAGGAAACCGCGCCACTACTTCCAATCCCACGGGGTCACAGTTGTCACCCGATTCCCTATGCAACGCATACTGAGGAACCCAGAGGCCACTGGTAGAATAGTGGAATGAGCTTTGGAGTTATCAAGCTTTGGTTTGAAGTTTGAGAGCACGTCAACCATTCATAGTAGAGCACTGGTGGAGTTTATTGTGGAGTGGACACCTACCCCACACGAAGAGGCATTGGAAACAGTTACCCCCGACAAGGAAGCACCCCAAGAGTGGATCATGTACTTTGATGGTGCCTTCTCACTACAAGGTGCAGAAGCTGGCATGCTCCTCGTGGCACCCACTGGAGAGCACCTCAAGTATGTGGTCCAAATGCATTTCCCCCAGGAGAAGGCTACCAACAACACTGCAGAATATGAAGGACTCCTTGCCGAGCTCAGAATCGCAATAGAGTTGGGGATCAAGAAGTTGATCATTCGAGGAGACTCACAGCTCGTAGTGAGGCAAGTGAACAAAGATTACCAAAGTCCATTGATGGAGGCATATGTGGAGGAAGTGAGAAAGATGGAGGAGTACTTTGATGGGTTGCAAACAGAGCACGTGCCACTTGCGGAAAACAACATTCCTGATCATCTGTCAAAGTGCGCTGCGCAAAAGCTTCCTGTGGAACCAGGGACTTTTGTTCTCCACCTGACTCAACCTTCCGTATCCCCGGCAACAATGGCCAGAAAGAGAAGGAAACTGGACTCCGGCAAGCCTCTCCCGGCAGAGCTTCCCGAAGCTCCCAACAGAGAGGTTGGCGAAAACAACTCCACTTCGCTTAGTGAGCAACACCCTCCCACCGAACTACCAGTCCTTGCGGTTGAGGCATACGCTCCCACGAATGAGGAGGTGCCATTAGTCCTTGTTGTCGAGCCTTAGGCTTCAACCTGGGCACGGCACATAGTCCATTACCTCCAAACATGAGAACTTCCCGAAGAGCAAGAAGAAGCTGAAAGAGTAGCCCGGAGGGCCAGTATGTATCAGTTCATCGATGACACACTATACAGAAGGAGGCCTAACGGTGTGAAATTGAAGTGCAATTGCCGGGAAGAGGGGAAGGAACTGTTGGCAGAGATACACATAGGCATGTGTGGCTCTCATATTGGATCAAGAGCCTTGGTTGGAAAAGCTTTCCAACAAGGTTTCTACTAGCCCACGGCCCTCCAAGATGCGATTGAGCTAGTCACCAGATGTGAAGCCTGCCAGTTCCACTCCAAGAATATCCATTAGTCTGCTCAAGCACTCCAGACGATTCCTTTGTCATGGCCATTTTTGGTCTGGGGGTTCGACATCTTGGGCCCCTTCCCCCGTGCTACCGGGGGCTTTGAATTCTTGTTCATTGCCATCGACAAGTTTACAAAGTGGCCGGAAGTGGAGCCCATGAGAAAGGTAACCGCACTGTCAGCTATCAAGTTCTTGAAGGGATTGGTGTGCCACTTCGGAGTACCTTCCAGAGTGATCACTGACAACAGCACCCAATTCACAAGTCGCGCCTTCATGCAATACGTTCAAACCCTCAGAAGCAAAGTTTCATTCGCCTCTGTTGCCCATCCCAGAAGCAATGGACAAGCTAAGAGGGTGAACACTAACGTGCTGCGAGGACTCAAGACAAGAACATTTGATAGGCTACAGAAGTGTGGCAGGCACTGGATCGACGAGCTGTTGGTGGTTCTTTGGTCCCTCCGTACGACACCAAATCAAGCTACCGGCCAGACTCCCTTCTCCCTAGTCTATGGGGCAGAAGCAGTGATCCCCACGGAACTCATATACGGGTCACCTCGTGTATTTGCCTACGATGAAGTACAGCAAGAGCAGCACCGGCATGACGATGCCGTGTTCCTTGAGGAGAACCGTCTCCAGGCTGCTACGTGTGCTGCACGCTATCAGCAAGCCCTGCGTCACTACCACAACTGCAGGGTTCATGCCCAGAGCCTTGAGGAAGGCGACCTTGTCCTTAGGCGTGTTCAGTCCGCCAAGGGTGCAAACAAGTTGACGCCGAAGTGGGAAGGCCCTTACCGGGTAGTACGAGTCTCCAGACCAGACGCAGTTCGTCTGGAGACCGAAGATGGCATTCAATTGCAAAACTCATGGAACATTGAGCATCTTCGTAAGTTCTACCCGTAAGGCGTGGCTGTCGAGCCCTGCCCGGCAGCCACCCTTTTGTACAAGCTTTGCCGGTGCTGCATGTAACCCTTTGTACAAAGCCAGGCACAGACCCTGAGCAACAGATAAATAAACAAAGTGTTGGGGGTCCCAAAAATTTGCATGCATGCATAGCATTACATGAGCATGGCATGATCATGTAGATAAGGTCATATGTAGCTTTGTTTTCCTCTGCACTAAACTGCAGGGCTCTTGCCGCGGACTCGGTCCCGAAAAGAAGAAACGGAAACAAGCCTACATATCGGTCCCCGACAAGCCAAACAAATAAGTTTCTTCTTATCCATACATGTTCTATAAGGAGCAAACTTGTGCATATAGAAACCCCGTCGCCTTCGAAGCATGGGTGCTCCCATCCTTTGACTCGAATGTTGCTTCGGTTTATGTGGTTGTAGCATCCTTTGCCAGAGAAGGTTCGACGGGGGGCTGGTCCTTTTCCATAGTTTCGAGCCCGGCAGGCCAAAGGCACGGCAACAAACAGAAGGTACCGGCAGGATAGCTTGCCATGGAAACTTGTTTACTTAAAACGTATAGTGGCATTCCACCTCTGCATGGACATAATACATGCACAAGTACCCGACAAGGCTTGTCTTTTTCATTAAATATGTGGTTAAACAAGTACAGATCTTACAGAGCACAAACATGGATAAAGAAGATTACATATTTAAGACTAAAAGTTTGGCAAGTGCCTACATATTTTAGGCTAAAAAAATATAAATGCCCCGTAACCCCTTTCTTGTCCCTCTCCTCCTAGGAACTACAGGGGAAGGCGAAGAGGGGAAGAGGAGTGCCTAGGCAGAAGCCCAGCCTGACCTCGTCAGGGCCCGTGGGACGGAGCCTGACAAGATCGAGAGGGCGCGAGCGAAGGTGATGGATGGGAGGAGCGACTAGGCGACGCCCTGGTCACCGCCACCAGGGCTAGCAGGACGCAGCAGGGCGAATGAAGCCGGAGCCATGAGGAAGCCTGCCGGGATCCAGCTGGAAGACTGCTGGAGGAAGCGAGGGCACCACCCGCACCCAACACCCCAGCAAATCGCCTTGCCGGGGAGGAGATGTAGGTGCAGATGGCGGCGCCGCCGGCTGACGGTGACGATGCGGCTGGTGTTTAGCCAGAGTCGGAGCCGTCGTCCTCCCCATCGGCTCCGTCGTCATCGCCGTCATTGTCCTCCTCGTCGCTATCGCTCGAGGAGGAGCTTTCATTGTCAGTCGAGCTCTCCGCACAACACCCTAAGTGAGCACCCGAGCGTCCGAAGACTTTGACGGAGAGCAGGGTGGCATCCATTAGCTTGAAATGGAGGACATGCCCGGCCGCCAAGCTATGGGTGCGAGCAAAAGTCTTCCAACCACACCGGAGAAGCATGACATGAGGAGCGGGGAACTCCACGTCCGCCCGCATGCTGCCGTTATAGCAGCCCCTCATGTGCAGCCTCAACCCCGGCGGCTGCTCGATGTCCATCACCCTTGCAAATTGTGTAGGAAGCCGAAGACGGCTGTGCGGGGGCCGTCGTAGCTTGACGATGAACTCCAGCGGCTGGTTCCCGACATGGCCTTCCTTGGGGTCCTCGATAGCCGGGGGAGGTGCGATCAGAGCACCACCTTGTCCTCCTCGACCCCGAGTGCCGCCGCGACCACGTCCCCGTCCTCTCCCGCCTCCGCTCATGATGGGCTCCGCTCCCGTGTCCCCAACAGGAGGAGGGAGGTGCTGTCGAGCAGAAGCCCTCGTCGCCGCTACTGGAGTGCCACTACGCCCTCTCCCCCTCACCATGATGGAAAAGCAATGCCAGAAGGAAGGAGGAAGAGATAGGTGTGAGCCAGCACCTCGCCCACGTCCCCTTTTATAGGCAAACATGGACAGGGGCTGGCTCCTCACCTAGGGGTCAACTGCCCCGCTCTGCCAATCCGACTCCTCCGCGCTACCAACGGCTCGTGGAATCAAGGCCGACCCCATGCGCCAATCCGTGGCGCCTGGCTTTCTGCCATAGCACACATTTCTGTGCCCCCCGCGTCTGCCACCAACCCTACGCAATGCATGCAGCATACGTGGCGAAAACGCCAGAAGCGTGGAAGCTAGTGGAATGGCAGTTACCACTCCATGAACGTGGGACGTGGGTAGCCATAGATCGTGGCTTAAAACTCCCCCGTAACATCTTGCACGACGCGCGGAAAAACCAGAAACTGACTCAAGCACAGGTTAATGAAGAAGCAAGGAAAATATCAAGGGATGAGCTGCCACGAGCTCTCTGCCTGTGTACCTGGTAGGGCCTACCCCGACGACGCTCGGCAGCATGTTCGGGCCAGGCCCGGGGGCTCCTGTCGGTACAACAAACCCTGGTGTATGTTGCCCGGACTGTACACATGCTCAAGGGCAAAGTTACAGCGACAAGACAAGGCCAAGCAGAAGAAATAGCTCTTTGAGAAATCAAAGGGCGGATCAAGAAGACCAAGACAAGACGAAGGAACAACATATCACTAAAGGAAAAGCCTCCCTTGCCGGGCAGGCGAGCCCGGTCAGGTCGAGGCCACCCCAAGGGCAAGCCCCAAGACCTCCCCGACAAGGGTTGCCGGGGCCCTGATAGTCTGCTTCCCCGCCAAGACTCCACCTCTCCACCTCACAGCAACGCCGATCACTTATCGGTGCGGTGTCGAGCCCCCAAGAGATTAAGTGGCTGTCATTTGGCACGTTGCAGCCATTTCTGAGGAAGATCACCCCTAAATGACACTCGTCTAGGAGCGTGTCACGCAGGTAGGAGAAAAGGTGGTTGAATGGCACGACAAGGCTTGCCGGGCTGCTTCCACGATGTGACACTAAGCGATGCATTTAATGCTCCTTGTCTTGTCTGCAGAGTTAGGTATGATAGCACCGTGGCTATCTAATCACTGGATAATGACTGTTTTGCCACTGTGGTAACCCCTTTACCTATAAAAGGAGGGCCGAGGCAACCTTAGAAAGGATTCGGACCCTTGTACACTCATACGCGCGTAGCTGCTCTCCCTGAGGCAACCTTGCCGGGCTTGAGCGCTGCGTGTTCGTCATGATCCTCCACCCAATCTACCAAAGCAGGAGTAGGGTTTTAAGCCTCACGGTGGCCCGAACCTAGGGAAAAACCACCCGCGTCACCATTTCCATGTTGTTCTATGGTCTCCACTCTTTGTGCAATGTGCCCTTCCCCCTTGCCGAACCACAAAGGGGTCGATGGCCCCATAGGTGATCGTGTCCAACCACGACACGGTGTTTTAACTGTGCCGTGTTTAATTATTTCAGTTATGCAAAAATGTAATGTTCCATAGGGCTATGTGATGTTTAAGTATGAATTGTCCACTTCAGTTTCACGAGTGGCTATATTTGGTTGTTTATAGTGGGTAGATGCCTTGTTTATTTGTATTTGGTTGTTAGGTTGGTTGCAGTGAGCATTTGTCCAGTTATCAAGCAGATGCCTTATTTATCTGTATTTGGTTGTTAGGTTGGTTGAAGTGAGCATTTGTCCAGTTTTCAAGCAGATGCCTTGTTTATCTGTATTTGCTTGTTAGGTTGGTTGCAATGAGCATTTGTCCAGTTTTCAAGCATATGCCTTGTGTATCTGTATTTGCCTGTTAGGTTGGTTGCAGTGAGACTCTGTCCAGTTTTCAATGGCTATATTTGGTTGTTATACTAATCATTTATGCCTTGTTTATTTCAGTCATTCACAATGTGATCTTAATTTTGTGCAAGATGGAACTGTGCCGCTCGATTTCATCAATACTAGTTTGAACGGCTATATTTGGTTCCAGTCATGCCTGGTGTAGTTAACACATGCCCTTTATTTCAGTTTTACACATTTATCCAGTGTGATGTTTAAGCATGAGCTACGTTATATTCATTTTCAACAATACCAGTTTGAATTGCAATATTTGGTGGCTGTTAATTCTGTTGTAGGTAACATTCCCTTCCATTTTATATCCGCTTTAACATCATGCTGAAACCAACACATTCAAGCTATCATTTGGACATGATGTTGTTTACCTTGGCTATATTTGTTTGATGTTAAGGTTGCTGTACTTATCATGCCTTTCCACTACCTATGCAGGACAACAACGGGAGTGGCCAACATTTTCCGCCGAGGTTAGTTTCATCCCTCGGCTTGTACTCCCCCCGTCTTTCCATAATGTAGTGCATATAGATCCAGGCCTGGACACTTTTTAGCTTATAATATTGACTTGTTGCTTGTAGGTACATATGCCCTTGGCAAAGATCCACGCATCGACCCTTTTTGCGTATGGGGCAATGAGATATTCATGAACAAGCATCAAGTGAGGAAACTGATAAGGATTATTAGCAAAAAGATACGAATGGTGGCAAGCAAATTATTTGTTTACGCTCTATCTAACACAACAGTGAGCTGTAGGATGGTAACTACAAACTCTGCAGCCTTCTCTTTTTACTGCCCATAATGAGTTGTTAGATAACAATGTCTGAATCTTTTTCGTTTGCAGTAGTTCCCAAAGCAGTTTACTCAAGATTACCTTGCAAAGTACATGATTGGTGGACACACAATGAAGGTTAAAGTATCTCATCCAGACTACAATGAGCATTGAGAAGTCCTAATGAAGACAGTAAAGGATGGGCGGGCATCCATCACAAGTGGTTGGCCTAGAGTCGTGCGCGCATTACGCATGGAGGAGGGCACAATATGGGCATTCCGCTTCACCTTCTCCAGCAACCAGAATGTCTTTCGCCTCTCTCTTTACAGTCTTTAGTACAATTGTGGTTCATCATTCTTTACTTGGTGCTTCTATAGTTCTTCAGTATATGTACCTGTCCATCGAATTATGCATTCATGCTTGAACCTATATTTGTAATAAACATGGTTCGCTATGAAATAAGTGATTGCATACTTTCAAATTCAAAATCTGTGATTTTTAAATGCAGGGATTAAATTAGGGATTACACTACACATGGTTTGCGACAGCAAAACGTCTGTGATAAACATGGAGATCAAACACATTTCTCGGATCCATTACATGTGCGATCAATCTCTACTGCACACACGATCAGCCAGGAAAAAACGTGTGAGCTTAACAACAACATCGCACACAGTTCCTTCTTATTAAATGTTTGCAAAAGTCACCTTATCACACACGCTTGGCAATTATGGACTGTTTATGATGTCGTGCGCATCGCAAATGTTTGCTCATAGAAGAACACATGCGATAGGTCTTCATCCGATGCGGGTACAATGGATGAATCGTGTGGGATATATTCAAGCTTTGCATACAGTTTTATAGAGACAACTGTATGCACTCTTACATTGAATCGCATACAGTCGAGGAAAAGTAAATATGTGTGATTGTGTGCTTATCGTACACGTTCTATAATCATGAACTATTTGCGATGGGTCACGCATCGTAAACGTAGCAACATAGAATACCGACTGCCATGGTAATGCGAGCACAAACGAGTAGCAAGTATGGAGCGTTTGGGATATTCGAGATATCAGAAATAGTTTTATAGGGACAACTGTATGCATCATGGCTCCCTATCCCCAACGGTTTCTGGGTCATGTCGGAAGGACCCCCCTATCGCCCACACTCGCCTGGCGATTGTTTAAAATGCCATCACGGAAAGGCGTTAAAAACCGTTTGTATAGCAGCTCGCTGTACCAGTGATGCTATGATGATTACTACGATCCCTTGGATTCTTTTGAAATATCCCTTTTTGAAGAACTTGATGCTTGCTATGCTTGTGGCCAAGATGCCAATATGAATTATCCTTATGGAGATGAACTTGCTATAGTTCCTTATGTTAAGAATGAAATTGTTGCTATTGCACCCACACATGATAGTCCTATTATCTTTTTGAATTCTCCCAACTACACTATATCGGAGAAGTTTGCGCTTATTAAGGATTATATTGACGGGTTGCGTTTTACCGTTACACATGATGATTTTGATGAATATGATATGCATGTGCTTGCTGCTCCTACTTGCAATTATTATGAGAGAGGAACTACATCTCCACCTCTCTATGTTTCCAACATAATAAAATTGCAAGAAACTGTTTATGCTATGTATCGGCCTTTATTATGTGTGCATGCATTGTTCTTTTATGACATGCCGATGCATAGGAAGAGATTTAGGCTTCGTCATTGCATCATATATGTTGCTTTGTGCTCATTACAAAATTACAAATCATTGTTAATTAAACATGGTTTTGATATACCTTGGGATCTGGGTGGATCAATTACTTGAGCACTTTATGCCTAGCTTAATGGCTTTAAAGAAAGTGCTGCCAGGGAGACAACCCGGAAGTTTTAGAGAGTCATTTTATTCTGTTGTTTGATTTTATAAATTTAAAAAAAATATAGAGGGGAACTTAAAAACTTTTTCAAAAAGAGAAGCGATTGGAAGGTTATGCACTGGAGAAGTGAGGGTCGACCTTGAACACTTGTGTTCATGCTCATGGAAACAATGTAAAAAAATTCATGGAAGTTTCTCACAAAAATAATTATCCCCTTGTAAAAATCCATTGTATTATAAAAGTAATGTGCCAAGATTTGCCTTTGATTAGATTGCTTGTTGGGTATGTGCGGTGCAAAAACAGAAACTTTTGCTGTCGTGCGTGAATTTACATTTTTTACAGAACATGTAAAAATTCTGAAATTTTTACACAATACTGCCATGCAAATTATTATTTTCCCAAATTTTTCAGAATTTTTGGAGTTACAGAAGTATGGTCAAAGTTCAGATTGCTACAGACTGTCCTGTTTTTTGACAGATTCTATTTTTGATGCATTGTTTTGCTTATTTTGATGGAACTATGGATTGTATCGGTGGTATAAGCCATGGAGAAGTTAGAATATAGTAGGTATAATGCAAAAATAAAATATGAATGGGTTTGCAACAGTACTTAAAGTAGTGATTTGCTTTATTATACTAACGGATCTCATGGAGGTTTTGTTAAGTTTTGTGTGGATGAAGTGTTCGAAGATCGAGAAGGTCTCAATGTGAGGAGAAGGAGGAGAGGCAAGAGTTCAAGCTTGGGTATGCCCAAGGCACCCCAAGTAAATATTCAAGGATACTCAAGCGTCTAAGCTTGGGGATGCCCTGGAAGGCATCCCATCTTTCTTCAACAAGTATCGGTATGTTTCAGTTTTTGTTTTGTTTACGTGATATGTGTAAATCTTGGAGCATCATGTGCTTTTTATTTTTCTTTTAATAATGCACATGATGGTATGAGATAGTCCTTGATTGATTTATAGAATGCTCTTTGCACTTCACTTATATCTTTTGAGTATGGCTTTATAGAATGCTTCATGTGCTTCACTTATATCATTTGAAGTTTGGACTACCTGTTTCTCTACATATAGAAAACCGTTATTTGTAGAATGCTCTTTTTCTTCACTTATATTTATTAGAGCGTGGAAAAGTCTTTTGTAGAAAGATTTAAACTTTCTTGCTTCACTTATATCTATTTGGAGAGTCTACGGGAATTGGTCATTTGCATGGTTAGTCATAAAATCCTACATAAAACTTGTGGATCACTGAATATGATATGTTTGATTCCTTGCAATAGTTTTGCGGTATAGAGATGATAATATGTGGGAGGTACTAGTGAATGATTGTGGTTGGTAAGAATATTGGTGTTAAGGTTTTTGATTCCCGAAGCATGCACGTATAGTCTCTCGTTATGCTAAGAAGTTGGAGCATGATTTATTATTGATTGTCTTCCTTATGAGTGGCGATCGGGGATGAGCGATGGTCTTTTCCTACCAATCTATCCCCCTAGGGGCATGCGTAGTAGTACTTTGCTTCGAGGGCTAATAAACTTTCGCAATAAGTATGTGAGTTCTTTATGACTAATGTGAGTCCATGGATTATACGCACTCTTACCTTTCCGCAATTTGCTAGCCTCTTCGTTACCGTGCATTGCCCTTTCTCACCTCGAGATGTGGTGCAAACTTCGCCGGTACATCCAAACCCCGTGACATGATACGCTCTATCACACATAAGCCTCATTATATCTTCCCCAAAACAACCACCATACCTACCTATTATGGCATTTTCATAGCCATTCTGAGATATATTGCCATGCAACTTCCATCATCATCATATACACAACTTGAGCATTCATTTTCATATTGCTTTGCATGATCGTAAGATAGCTAGCATGATATTTTCATGGCTTGTCCGTTTTTTTTATATCTTTGCCACGCTAGATCATTGCACATCCTGGTATACCGCCAGAGGCATTCATATAGAGTCATATTCACTAATGCAGGATGCTGCTAATGTGACACTACGATCAGAGACCCTTTGATGAAACTGTGTGCAATGCATTAATCGCAAACTGTGATGTAAAAAAACCGCCAAAAAAGATGCAAAACATTTGCGATGGCGGATACATCAAACATGGTTCAGATTTTAGTTGCGTGTGCGATGCGGGGCATATGGTTCAGTTCAATGAACTGTTTGCGATGACGCAGAAGAACAGAAACAGGCAGCCAGATGAAAGTGTGTGCGATATACGACATACGGTTCACTCGAATGAACTGTTTGTGATTAGGCAACACAAAAGAAACGGTCAGCCAGGTGAAGGTGTGTGCGATCTACGACATACAGTTCACTCGGATGAACTGTTTGTGATTAGGCAACACAAAAGAAACGATCAGCCAGGTGAAGGTGTGTGTGATATACAACAAATTAAGCATAACCAAATTAAGCATATAATTACATAAGTGACTACACACATAACATTTCCACACACCAAAGTAAGCAATTACATGCATACTAAACTAGGAGAAACGAGCATCTAATCATCTACATCTTGTTGCGATGATGCTTGCCATTGCTCTGCTTTTGGCTGGATCCCTGGTCGTGAATGGTTAATAAAATCTAAGTCTATTGCATATTAAGGTCAAAATAGTACTACCAATATACGAGTCTCATACGATGCCATTTCAACGATTGTACCACAAAAGCCCGAAATATTACAAGGTTAAAATTCCAGAGTTACGTGGCTCAAATTCGAAGATTACAAGGTTCAAACTAATATTAGAAATGAAATTCAGCTCATTCAGCTGCAAACACCCGTGCTGATCAGCTAAACGTGGATATAAGAGAGGTTCAAACTATAAATACCAATTGTAAGGCTGGTTTCGAAACCTCCCATTTCTGCAAAGGGATCAGCCGCTGACAAGTCATGTATGGGGTTGACACAATGACTTTCGATTACTCTGTCATATGCAGTTCCAATACGAAATTTAGCTTTTTTGGAGCCTTTTCCATTCTGCAGTAGCTGCCGGCGTTGATCAACAAACCATTCATTTTTTCGATATAAATGCATGTTCAACCTCATTACCTTCAGCACCATTACTCTGACAACAAAGAACCTGGCAAATATAATCTCTGGTAAGGTCCCTCGGTAGGAGTTCAAAGTAATTTTTGCGAGATGTAGATCTAGGCATTCGATGTGATTGTCGTTATATTGTATCACATTATCCACCCCCGGGCCTATTATTATCTGCAAAAGAAGAGAACGTGTTAGTGCCTACATGCAGTTTTGAACACTACTACATGCCTATTTGGTTTGCAGGATTTGTAAAATGCACCAACGTGCCATCTTTGATCTGACATGATTAACATGGGCATTTGATTACAATCTAGAAAAATGTAGCCTTCTTCACAAGAGGTTGGAGTGGATGAAAAATTCCCTAAGAAAACTAGTACAGATGAATCCAAAGGAGAAATTCTTATGGATTGTAACCATATGAATCAAGCAACCAATATGGGGTGGGGGGATATATGTCGTGAAATCCTCCAAAATTCCTTCAGAAATTGTAGTACATTGTCATTGTAAACTTGGGAAAAGGTGCCAAAAATTGAACTCCCTTATGGTTAACATTTAACAAGAAAGGAACATCACCTCGATATACAGCTTCTCTAGGCACGGAAAGCATCTCAGGAAACTGACAACTTCGTGCAGGTTGGGGCCGATAGATTCTAGTGCC
Organism: Thinopyrum elongatum; assembly: GCA_011799875.1. NCBI lineage: Eukaryota > Viridiplantae > Streptophyta > Magnoliopsida > Poales > Poaceae > Thinopyrum > Thinopyrum elongatum. The sequence continues at coordinate 556,361,534 of CM022298.1, forward strand.
AAGACCTTCACTGTGCACAGAATCTGGGTCAAGCTTTTCTGGATGACAGACGAACATACATCTTCAAAATTAGAAATAATGTTGATATCAAGAAGGAGAGGTAGAAGGCAACTGTTGTACCTGAACGGGTGTGGATCCAATAACAAGTTCAGAGTATTTGACAGACGAGTAGCCCACCACTGTCAATTTCGGCGCAGAAATGACATTGATTCTTGTTGGACCTTGTTGATCAACTACAAGTAATCTCTCAAGTGAAGGTGTGTCCTCAATGACCATATTGTGGTCCACCTTTTGTGATCTCTTGTTGCAGCACCAAAACACACATAAATAGTCCGGAGAGTCATGGAGGTGATGTGGAAGCTCCTCGACCAATTCATCGCCTGAAGACGAAGGAACTCGAGTGCAGTACAGCCGCGGAGCAGGCGCTCCATGTCATCCTTTTGGATGCAGATGGCGACAAGCTCGAGGTGCTTCAGTCGTGGTAGAAAAAGAGTGAGTGCGTCATTAGGGGGGGGGAATGGCAATTCATGAACTTGGTGAGGCGTAGCGTGGGCGCGAAGCGGAGCGCGGACATTGGCAGCGAATGCATTTGCCCATCATTAAAACTGAGCTCCTCGAGCTGATCTAGGGCGGGGGATCGAAACCACTCATCAAGCTTGGCTCGGTCCTTGCCGTTGGAACGGAACTTGCCCGTGATAAGGCCTCTAATTGGGCCATGGTGACTGCTGAGGATCTGGGAGAACGCATCCAAGCTTTTGCGATAGCCATGGCAGAGCTCGTGAGCGTCGAGGAGGTCGAGAGGGGTGGAGAGCCATAGGGGCGCCACCGCCGGGAAAGGACAGTTGTCCTCGCCCCATATTTGATTGGGAGGAGGGATATGATGACTGTCAACATATCATCAGGGAGGCTGCTGATGAAGTCTAGGCCTGCTGGAGTCGCTTGCGGTTCTTTCTTGCCCGTCTTCGCTTGTTGGCAGCCTCGTTCTCCACCTCGTCGGCAGCAACGGCAACCTCTGTCTCCATATTCTCGCCGTGCTCTGGTGCTTCAGCAGCCCCAGCATCACCACTCCCTCCGATGGGGCGCTTCGGCGGCATCCTCATACACTGACGGCTTTGACGACTGAGAGCGGCGTCGAGGATGCGGGCGGAGAGAGAGGATTGTGTGTGTGGCAAGGATGGGGGTGCGGCCGCTCAGGCGCACCATTAATACGGACCAGTGGGAGCAAGGTGGGTGGCGGTCAAAGGCTGTCTCGCCTCCTGGTGAGCCTGCGCGGCGGACTTTTGGCATTCCTATACCATAATTTCACACAGCTACTCGCACGCCTCCCGTTGACACTGCGCAGTGAAAACGCCTCCCATCAATTTACACACCTACATGCACACCTCCCGGTCTTCCTGCGTGGCGGACTGCTCGCATGCGTCCCGTCAACTCACGCCTGCTCGCACGCCACACGGGCGCGTGGTGGCACGTATATATTTTTTGTTTTTTGATGATTCATTCTGCCGCTTTACTGCTTAACCGAAGCATGGCACGGTCTAACGCACATGGTCCGAATAAATATTCCGTATGAGATATTAGTTGCCAGTTATTAACAATCTCCCATTTGTAAGTAGATTATATCAAAAAAAATCTCAAATTTGATGAAAAAATACAATATCACAGTCTACTGGTGTCCATATATGACACCACGATAAGTTTCATGAATTTCAACTAAGTTTTGGATTTACTGAATTTTAAAAATCAATATTCTCAATGTTTTGAAATTTCTTTCACGGGGAAACATGCACCCAGGGACACACATATGATTTTGCAATACATTTTGGTGCACATATAGCTCAAATTTGATTTTTGCACATTAAATCCCTAGGAAATCAATCAATGTATAAAACGGGTCGAATGATCTCTGTTTTTTTTTCAAACTTTAACACGACACTCCATTGGTCACATGTTCATTGCAGAAAAAGTTTGACATGCCTCAGAGTGGAGGTGGTGGTGTAGGATGTGTGTCTCTGTGTGTGTGTGTGTGGGGGGGGGGGGTTCCATCAGTACACTACTAGTCGCGAGCCTCCGTGACGTGGGATTATTGATCATTTTGTGAGTCATGTATATATGCCACATCAAAGTCGTGAATTGGTTATTTAAAGCATTACACAACCCTTTCATACACACATGTTCGGGCCAAATGCATGCATTGGTGGTCCTCTCGGTCACTCCCTCGTGCAGTTAGCAGCGACGTGCCCATTCGTTAGCCCGCAAAGATTTTCAGTTTCCACCGACAACGAGAGGCATCAGACCGAAGGTGGATTCATCTTGGCATGTGTGTTACAGTGTGGATCATGGTGAGATTCCATATCAAAGTTCGGGCACGTGCATACACATGAGTCCCTCCCACCCGCTCGAAGTGAGGGGGCTACACATCGTGAACCTCTGTGTAGTGCGTTTCCGGTTTGCGAAGCATGTGCCACATCAAAGTTGTGCATTGGGTATTCAAACATCACACAACACACGACAACATGCACGCGGTGGTTGTCCTATGACACTCGCTCGCGTGTGACTCTCTGTGGGCCCGCGAGGTCTTCATCGATCAATTGAACGTACAACGAGAGAGAGGTTAATTTGACCAACAAAGATGGTTCTTTTTTTGTTTGTGTTACGTATATGCATGGTAGGAGTATGTAGTACATGTCAAAGAGGGGGCAACATGTATACTCTCTCTCTATATATGTGTGTGTGTGTTGTAACCTCGCTCCATGTGGGGACTTTTCGGTTCCCGAGGCAGGTGCCACATCAAAGTTGTGCATTGGTATTCAAACATCACGCAATACCATGCAGGCGGTGGTTGCCCTATAGGAACTCACTCGCGTGCGGCACTTCCATCTGTGGGCTCGCGAGGTCATACTCCATCACTTTGACCCAACGAGAGAGAGGCACATTTGACGAACAAGGAGGATTAATTCTTTTAGGGTTGTGTTAGGGTAGGAGTATATATATAGTACGTGTCGAAGGGGGGATGGGACCAACATATACTAGGTGTCACACATGAACCTCACTCTGTGTGGGGACTTTGCGGTTTTTGAGGCAAATGCCACATCAAAGGTTGTGCATTAGGTATTCAAAACATCACAACCACACACCCCTCCATATATATGTTTTGGCACACATGCAAGCGATGGTGGTTGTCCTGTGGCACTCACTCACGTGGTTATCGGTGATGCTTCCATCTGTCGGCCCGCTTCTTTCACCGACAACGAGAGAGGTTAATTATTTTGACTTAGGAGGGGATTAATTTTTTGTTTGTCTCACGATATAGGTCATGATGTGAGATTACATATATAATAGGGCATGTGTACACATAAATCCATCCCGCTGGATCGAAGGGGGGGGCGAGCACACGACACGTCATGAACCTCTTGCTTTGTGTGGGGACCTGTGCGATTTTGAACGCATGCACCACATCAATGTTGTGCATTAGGTATTCAACACATATGCATGCATCACGCACCTCCATAAATATGTTTGGGACACATGCATGCAATGGTTGTCTTTGGACACTCTCAGTCACTTGGTTATGGGCGGCAAGCCTATATATATTCGTGGGCCCGCATGGACGTCCATCATTTCGACCGACGACGAGAAAGGTTACCAGGGTGGATTCTTCTTCTTTGGTTCGTGTTACTGATATGTCTCCAACGTATCTATAATTTGAGCTTGTTCCATGCTGTTATATTATCATTCTTGGATGTTTTACAATCATTTTATAGCAACTTTATATCATTTTTTGGGACTAACCTATTGACATAGTGCCCAGTGCCAGTTGATGTTTTTTGCTTGTTTTTTACTTCGCAGAAAATCAATACCAAACGGAGTTCAAACGCAGTGAAACTTTTTGGAGATTTTTTCTGGACCAGAAGACACCTGTTGGGCCAAAGAAGTACCAGAGGAAGGCTCTGAGGGGAGCACAACCCACCTGGGCGCGCCTGGGGGCCCAGGCGCGCCCTGGTGGGTTGTGCCCACCTTGGCCGCCTCCCACATCGCCTCTTTTCTCTATAAATACCCCGAAAATCCAAAAACCCTAGGGGAGTCGACGAAACACAATTCCAGCCGCCGCAAGTTCCAGAAACACCAGATCCAATCTAGATACCATCACGGAGGGGTTCATCATCCTCATTGGTGCCTCTCCAATGATGCGTGAGTAGTTCATTGTAGACCTACGGGTCTATAGTTAGTAGCTAGATGGCTTCCTCTCTCTCTCTCTCTCTCTTTTGATTCTCAATACAATGGTCTCTTGGAGATCTATTTGATGTAACTCTTTTTGCGGTGTGTTTGTTGGGATCCAATGAACTTTGAGTTTATGATCAAATCTATTTATCCATGAAAGTTATTTGAGTTTCTTTGATCTCTTATATGCATGATTACTTATAGCCTCGTATTTCTTCTTCGAATCTTTGGTTTAGTTAGGCCGACTAGATCGATTTTTCTTGCCATGGGAAGAGGTGCTTTGTGATGGGTTCGGTCATGCGGTGTTCTTTCCCAGTGACAGAAGGGGCAGCAAGACATGTATTTATCATTGCTATTAAGGATAACAAGATGGGGTCTATTCATACATGAATAGATCTTGTCTACATCATGTCATCGTTCTTATTGCATTACTCCATTTTTCCATGAACTTAATACACTAGATGCATGCTGGATAGCGGTCGATGTGTGGAGTAATAGTAGTAGATGCAGGTAGGAGTCGGTCTACTAATCTTGGACGTGATGCCTATATAATGATCATTGCCTAGATATCGTCATAATTATTTGAAGTTCTATCAATTACCCAACAGTAATTTGTTTACCCGCCGTATGCTATTTTCTCGAGAGAAGCCACTAGTGAAAACTACGACCCCCGGGTCTATTCTTTATCATATTTGCTTTGAGATCTATTTTTATTTGCTTTTGTTTTCAGATCTATTATTCTAAAAACCCAAAAATACCTTGCTGCACTTTTTCTTTATTTATTTTATTTTGTTTTATTGCGAGATCTATTTACCCAAAATTATACAAACCAATCTATCTTTTACCCAAGAGGGATTGACAACCCCTCTTACGCGTCGGGTTGCAAGTATTTGTTCTTTGTGTCCAGGTACTATTTACATAGTGTTGCTTGGTTCTCCTACTAGTTCGATAACCTTGGTTTCATAACTGAGGGTAATATCTACCAAAGCTGTACTGCATCATCCCTTCCTCTTCGGGGAAATACTTACGCGGATACGAGCCATCAGTTATCGTATAGTAGGTCGATCATTCTAGGCCTAATTAAGTTTGAGCGCATGCATGCTACACATTGTGAACCCTCGATTAGTGTGGGGATTTTATGGTTCCAAAGCATGGTGCCACATCAAATGTGTGCATTGCGTATTCAAACACCACACACACCAGTTCCATATACATAATTGGGCCACATGCACAGAGTGGGTTTTGTCTTCAGACAGTACTCCCTCGCGAGTTTATCGGTGACAAGCTAGCCCATTTTGCGAGGCCGTGTGGATGTCCATCACTTTGACCAACAACAAGCGAGAGAGGTTATACGATCAAGTTGGATTCTATTTGGTCTGTGTTACAGTACGTCTTGGTGAGATGCCCTTCCCCCGACACACGTGTGTGTGTGTGGGGGGGGGGGCTACTTCGCACTACCCGCAACCTCCGTGGGGTCGAGGAAGTCCGGTTATTTTGCGAGGCACACGTGCCACATCAAAGTTGTGAATGGTAGTTAAATATCACACCACACCCTTTTCATACATATAGTATAGGGCCACCCGCAGGTGGTTCGTATGTGGTCTCACCCACCTCCCACCACAAACACACATTTGTGGGTCGGCACACGGTCCACCTTTGTCCAGAAGCGAAAGGGGAAGTTTGACCATATATATGGTGGACTCCTATAGGTTTTGTGTTACAGTAGGGTGAGATTTCAAACCTAACTATCTGGGGGCATGCATTTGTAGCTAGGATTCCCTTACCGCCGACACGAAGTGGGGTTCGTAGGGGGTGGCTGACTAGCAATACTGTGCGCTTTATGCGACATGTGCCACATCACAGTTGTGCATTGGGTATTCGAACATCAAACCACCCTTTTCATACATATATTTGGTCCACATGCAAGTGTGTTCGTGTTCTGACCCTTTCCCGAGTTTATTCTTTTTGCCAAATTTATAAACAGCACACGAGTTGGATGCAGAAACCGTCTGTAATTGGGTACGCAACAGACATGGTTCGGTCAGACTATCCGTGTGCCCCGCCCATGCCCCTGCAGTCACTCACATCAGCACAGTAGATTGGGCTCCACGAGGCTTAACTCCCGCTCTCGAAAATATCTACTCCCTCGTAATCTCAAAAATATCTACCGCCTAGAAGATTTTTATGTTTGATAGCACACGATTAGTATGTGCGGACCGTGTGCGATGTCTGTTACTCCCGCTCTGCTTCAATCCCCTGATTCAAATTTTCAGTAGCCCCGGCATTTTACTCCCGCCTCTGCATCCCTCACAATCTCAAAAATATCTGCTCACCCTTGATTCAAATTTTCAGTAGCGCCACCTTGTTACTCCTGCCTCTGCATCCCTCGCAATCTCAAAAATATCAGCTCACCCTTGATCCAAATTTTTAGTAGCCCGGCATTTTACTCCCGCCTAGTAAAATTTTCAGTTCCCGCGGTATTTCCTCAAACACCATCTTGCCCCCTCCCCTCCACACACACACCACACACTCCCCAAAACCTCCGCTCACATAGACACACACCACCCCTCCCTCGATCGAAACCATTGGTAGGTCGCCGCCGCCTCCATCTTCAACCTCTGCCTGTGTGCCGGGGAGCTCGAGGAGCCAATGGCCCAGAAGAGGTTTATTGCGGCCTCTTCGCCCGACGCCGGCGAGGTCTCCCCGTCGTCCTCCGCGGGCTCTTTATCGATCCGCCATCGCCGGTCGCCCGATCTGCCCGGCGCCGCGCCCCTACGCCGGTTCAAGGACTTCCCCATCATCCCTCGGGCCCAGCTGCTGATGAGGTCCTACCTCAGGGTCCGGCAGCGGTGGTGGGGGACGTGGGTCGCCGAGATTACGGATCGGGAGCCCCACATCCGTCGGTGGCTCGGTAGCTTCCACACGGGCAAGCTCACGGCCTTGGAGTACTACCGCTGGCAGGTCCGCTACCACGGCGCGGCAACTGGGCTCAATTTCCCCTTTGCCACACGTTCAGTTGACCTTGTTCTGCCGGAGCCAGGGGTGGTGAGCTCGGCTATGGCGCGGGAGGACCGCGAGGTGTGGGAGCGCCTCGAGGCCGAGGCCGCCGATGAGGCCTACATGCAAGAGCTCCGCCGGCAGCACCCGGAGCTTGTGGAGGTGAAGCGGGTGATCTTTGCCGGCATGGAGGGCGGTGAGGTTATCGTGCTCTCCTTCGATGATGAGGTCGAAGGCGGCGAGGACGGCGGTGCGAAGGGCGTCGAGGTGGGCGGCGAGGACAAGGAGATCGACGTCGACGAGTGGAGGAGTGTCTTCCCCAATGATCCCGACGACGGCACCGGCCCAGACCTGGCTTGCGGCACACCGTACCTGACGAGGAAGGATTGGCTCGACCTCCACTTCGACCGAAAGTAGTTTAGTTTAGTTTAAATTTATGTTTTATGTTCGGTTATGCAAAACTATCTATGTTTATGTTTGAATGCATGCTACTTCGGTTGAAACTGCTTTGAACTTGATCAAATTGAAGTTTACAATGTCAAGTTTAGGTGATCGACTAGAAACGGCCAAAAATTGCTGGAGTATATATATATCCACTAAGGGTTTTAGTTCGTTAACTTTTAAAGGATCGGCTAGAGATGGCCTTATGCTTTGTTTATTTCAGTTCTTCACAATGTGATGCTCTATATGTACAACTATTTGCCGTGTAGTTCAATTTCTTCAATAACAGTTTTAACAATTCCACTATGAATTACGATATTTGGTTGCTGTTAAGGATGTTGCAGTTAACATGCCTTTGCATTTTTTTAACAATAACTAGTGTACTTTAGACCTGCACAATACCAGTTTGAATGACTATATTTGCTTGTTTTTAAATGTTATGCCTGTTGTAGTTAACACACCTTTCCACTTCTTGTTTTGCTTAACTAGCGTGCTTAAACCTACACACTGAAGCTATCATTTGTAGATTATGTTGTCTACCATGGATATATTTGGTTGATGTTTAGCCTGTTGTGCTTAACATGCCTTTATATGTACTCATACAGGACAATATTGAGAACAACTGTTGTTTTCCATCGAGGTTAGTTTCATTGCATTGCTTATATGTACTCACTGTTCAGGATATCGGTAGCTGGTACCATATAGCCTGGGGGCTGATAAGGGATTAATCATCGAATCGGACATTTCACTGAATATATCTGTAACCCATTTATCGGTAGGTTAACTAGGGCCATATTTAATATATCTGAGGCTACATAGCAACATGCATTGTATTGAATGGCTAAATATGCAATCCCAGGCTACATAGCAACAAGGAAGAGTGTTACCTTAATGTTCTGATGATGTCTAGATATACATGTAATAAGATCTTATATAATGGGATGGAGGGAGTGTTGTACTAGATCATTTTGCAATTGTTGTTTAGCTTCTAATATTAGCTTGGTGCTTTTAGATACATATGTCATTGCCAAAGATCCACACTTTGACCCTTTTTGCGTATGGGGCAATGAGATATTCATGAACCAGCATCAAGTGAGGAAACTGATAAAGATTGTTATTAAAATGGGTCAAAAGATGTCAATCGAACTATTTGTTTAAACTTTATGCAAGACAACAGTGAACTGCAGGATGGTAAGTAAGAACTCTTTAGCCTTCTTTTTACTGCCCGTAATGAGTTGTGTTAGATGACAATGTCTGAATCTTTTTCCTTTGCAGTGGATCCTGAAGCAGTTTACTCAATATTGCCTCTCAAACTACATGATTGGCGGCCAACCATCACAAGGGGTTGGACTAGAGTCGTGCGTGCCTTCTGCATCGAGGAGAGCACAATAGGGCCATTCCACTTCACCTTGTTCAGCAACCAGAATGTCTCTCGCCTCTTTCTATACCATCTCTAATAGTACAAGTATACAACCCTGGTTCATCATTCTTTATTTGGTGCTTATGTAATTCTTGAACATATGTACCTGTGAATCAAATAATGCCTTGGTTGTTTGAACTTGATGGATATGAATAAAGCTATAGCCTACTTTCAAATTCAAATTAGGTACAATTTTAAATAGCAGCAATTAAATTAGGGTGAAATTACGCTCTGCAGGTCATTACGGCGCACACGGTCTATAAAGCACAACGTGTGTGATATACATCATAATCCAACATGGTTCACGGAGAGGAAACGTGTGTAACCATGCACAAAGTTGCCGTTTGCAAAGCATGTGTGATGTCAGACAATATCACAAATGGTGCGGGAAAACTAAATGTGTGTGATTGTCGACCTATCGTACACGGTTTACAATCATGAACTATTTGTGATGTGCCAGGCATCGTAAACGTAGAGCCAGTTTGGTACGTGCCTGGAATGTGCCTGGACTGCGCCTGGTTTTAGGTAAAACCACAGAACTCCGAATGCGATGGCAATGCGAGCACAAACGAGTAGCAAGGATGAAGCGCTTGGGATATTCGAGATATCAGAAACAGTTTTATAGGGACAACTGTATGCATCAAGGCTCCCTATCTCCGACAGTTTCTGGGTCGTGTGGGAAGGACCCCCCTATCGCAGTCACTCACTTGGCGACGGTTCAAAACACCGTCACGGAAAGGGGTTAAAACCCATTTGTATAGCACCTCGCTGTACCTGTGATTGTTCTAGGTATCGAGTTGTAATTTTTATTTCTTATGAGTTGTAAGTAAATAGAAGTGTGATGATCATCATTATTCATTATTAGAGCATTGTCCCAGTGAGGAAAGGATGATGGAGACTATGATTCCCCCACAAGTCGGGATGGGACTTCGGACAAAATTTAAAAAAAACAAAAAAAAAGAGGTCAAGAAGAGCCCAAGAAAAAAAAGAAGAAAAAAGAAGAAAAAAAGAAAAAAAAATGAGGGGAAAAGAGAGAAGGGGCAATGTTACTATCCTTTCCACACTTGCGCTTCAAAGTAGCACCATGTTTTTCATATAGAGAGTCTTCTATGTAGTCACTTTCATATACTAGTGGGAATTTTTCATTATAGAACTTGGCTTGTATATTCCGATGATGGGCTTCCTCAATTGCCCGAGGTTTTCGAGCAAGCAAGTTGGATGCACACCCACTTAGTTTCATGTTGAGCTCTCATACACTTATAGCTCTTAGTGCATCTGTTGCATGGCAATCCCTACTCCTCTCACATTGATATCAATTGATGGGCATCTCCATAGCCCGTTGATTAGCCGCGTCAATGTGAGACTTTCTTATTTTTTTTGTCTTCTCTATGTTTAACCCTATCATCATACTCGATTCCACCCATAGTGCTATGCCCACGGCTTGTGCTCATGTATTCGGTGGGGGTTGAAAAAGCTGAAGCGCGTTAAAAAGTATGAACCAATTGCTTGGCTTGTCATCAGGGTTGTGCATGATAAATACTTTGTGTTAAGAAGATGGAGCATGACAAATCTATATGATTTGTAGGGATAGCGTTCTTTAGCATTGATATTTTGAAAGACATGATTGTTTGTTGGGATGCCTGAGTATTGATGTCTTTACGTCAAATTATAGACTATTGCTTTCAATCACTCATGTCTTAATATTCATGCCATGATTAGATTATATGATCAAGATTATGCTAGGTAGCATTTCACATCAAAAATTATCTTTTTTTATCATTTACCTACTCGAGGACGAGCAGGAATTAAGCTTGGGGATGCTGATACGTCTCCGTCGTATCTATAATTTTTTATTGTTCCATGCCAATATTCTACAACTTTTACATAATTTTGGAAACATTTTATATTATTTTTGGGACTAACATATTGATCCAGTGCCTAGTGCCAGGTCCTGTTTGTTGCATGTTTTTTGTTTCACAGAATATCCATATCAAACAATGTCCAAATGTGATAAAAATTTACGGAGATTTATTTTGGAATATATGTGATTTTTGGGAGGTGGAATCAATGCAAACGGAGGCCCACAGCCTCCACTACCCACCAGGGCGCGGCCTGCCCCCTAGTATTCGGTGATGCCTAGTGGGCACACCGCAAGTCGGTTGGGTCTCTTCTTTGGCCGCAAGGAAGCTTATATCCGGAAAAAAAATTGTGTTAAAATTTCAGCGCAATCGGAATTACGGATCTCCGGATATTTAAGAAACGGTTTTTGGACAGAAAAGAGGAACGCGAAACAGAAGAGAACAAAGAGAGAGATCGAATCTCGGAGCGGCTCCCGCCCCTCCGCCGCTATGGAGGCCATGGACCAGAGGGGGAACTCTCCTCCCATCTAGGGGGAGGCCAAGGAAGAAGAAGATGAAGGAGGAGGGGGCTCTCTCCCCCTCTCTCCCGGTGGCGCCGGAGTGCCGTCGGGGCAAGCATCGTGACGGCGATCTACACCAACAACCTTGCTACCGTCAACACCAACCTTCTCCCCCTCTATGCAGCGGTGTAACACCCATTTTCCCCACTATAATCTCTACTTAAACATGGTGCTCAACACTATATATTATTATCCAATGATATGTGGTTATCCTATGATGTTTGAGTAGATCTGTTTTGTCCTATGGGTTGATTGATGACTATGATTGGTCTGAGTTGTATATATTATTTTGGTGATGTCCTATGGTGCCCTCCATGTTGCACAAGCGTGAGGAATCCCTGCTGTAGGGTGTTGCAATACGTTCATTATTTGCTTATGGTGGGTGGCGTGAGTGACGGAAACACATACCCGAGTATGTAGGTTGTTGCGTATGGGATAAAGAGGACTTGATACTTAATGCTATGGTTGGGTTTTACCTTAATGATCTTTGGTAGTTGCGGATGCTTGCTAGAGTTCCAATCATAAGTGCATATGATCCAAGTACAGAAAGTATGTTAGCTCATGCCTCTCCCTCATATAAAATTGCAATAATGATTACCGGTCTAGTTATCGATTGCCTATGGACAAAATCCTTCTCTTGTGTTACAAAAGCTATCTACTAAACAACTAACTATTATTATTATCTTGCAAAGTACTCATAGTTTTATTTTTGCAAAGTAGTTCTAGCATCACACCTACAAAATAGTTCCATATTTGTTTTAGGTAAAGCGAATGTTAAGTGTGCGTAGAGTTGTATCGGTGGTCGATAGAACTTGAAGGGAATATAAATTCTACCTTTAGCTCCTCGTTGGGTTCGACACTCTTACTTACCGAAAAAGGCTACAAATGATCCCCTATACTTGTGGGTTATCAGTGAGCACCACATTGCACGACATATAGAACATATATACTAGATGATCAGATTGCATGGTAAAAGTACATAGGACAATTCACTAGAATTTGTTAAGGAAAGGTAGGATCAGCACATGCAACAGGTAAACCGAACATGCTTAACCAGCATAGTTAGCTAGCTGAACATAGGTCCATATAGTGAGCTAATAAGACAAGCTACTCCTCATCGTCGGAGATATCGATGACGGTTGGCTCCTTGGACTTGGAAGAGGGCGAGGCCTCCACATCTTGGGTGCCCTCCTCGTAGTGGTGAGTTGCCTGAGCCGTTCCGGGCACCAACCTGCAGGCTCTTGAGTTGAGGTAAGCATGGGCACGCTGAGAAAACACATCGTAGTCTTGATCGAAGGCACAGACGATGGCCTCGATAAAATGCCACGAACTGTTGTTTAAAGCAGCCAATCGCGTGGCAGCGTCTGCACGCGAGGCGTCGACGGTGGCCTCGACGGTGAGGTGCTCCTCGAAGATCTGGGGGTCAGCACGAATGGCAGCCATCGCGACCTCATCCTCCCGTGCGGCCACGATTTGCTTCTCTGCTGCCAAATGCTCCTTGAGCTCCTGGCTATACTGCGTGCACCATGGCTTAGGGCGGCGCTTATTTGGAGGATGGGTCAGTGATTTGGGTGGAAGGTGTCGCGCCGGCGGTCGGGCCATCTGGGATGTAGAAGGAGGAGGAGGATGGGGGTCGGGTCTGGATTACCTGCCTAGATCGATGAGGGCGAACAACATGAAGGAGGGTCGCCAGCGAGGAGGCGGCACTGCAAGCAAGCAGTGAAGGTTTGAACTTGGAAAGGAAGGTGGAAACAGGGAAATGTGGCTTTTGGTCAGGGGAAGGGGGTGGGGGAGGTAGATATTTCTGTGGAAGTCAAAAATTTGGGCTCGGTGCAATGAAAAACTGGTGCACAAAGTGTCATCAGACACGGTCCCTTGTTCAGCACTGTGTATGATATGTGAACATCACAAATGATTCATATATGAAAGTGCAACTAATCCCCGGGTGGTTTTGGTAATTCATAACAACATATACCTCATCAAACTAATGTCCATTCAAGATAAATATTTCAGGATATTCAATGATTCGCATGCAAGGACTAGAGATGTGGACCCCTCAAAATGCTAAGGACAAGGATTGGCAAAAGCTCAAGACTATATTTTTGTTTAAGTGACCCAAGATCACATCGAGTCCATAGGAAAGCCAATACTATTAAAAGGGGATGAGGTGTTGCTTAATGATATATTTGCTCAAGAGGTTAGTGATATTGCTCCAAAACCCTCAGCCACTTTCTCTATCCAAATATGTCCAAACCCTAAATTCCAACTCGGCCCCACCGATATTTCCTACCCGGAGCCATCGAGTTCATCTGGACTGAGCCACTACCAAAACCCTAATAATTCGAATCCACTGATATGGATCTCGGTCCCACCGAGATGGCCTTGCCAGCTTTCTATTGCTTATTGCAATTATTTTGGTCCCACCGAGAATTGCAATCGGTCCCACCGAGATGGCTTGACTAACTCTCTATTGCCTTATTGCTTCACTACGATCCCACCGAGATGATGCAATTGGTGCAACCAAGACGAGGTTTGACCTAAGCCCTTGCACATCGGTCCCTCCGAGTTGCTCCCATTTGTCCCACCAAGATTCCTAATGTTCATATTTTTACACAGATTGGTGCCACCGAGTTTTCTGATCGATGCCACCGAGATGGGTCAAAAGTGTGTAACAGTTGGATTTTGTGTGGAGGCTATATATACCCCTCCACCCCTTCTTCCTCATTGAGGAAAGCCATCGGAACGAGCCTACACTTCCACCATTCATTTTCTGAGAGAGAACCACCTACTCATGTGTTGATATCAAGAGTTTCCATTCCTACCATTTGAACCTTGATTTCTAGCCTTCCCCAAGTTGCTTTCCACTCAAATCCTTCTTCCACCATAGCCAAATCCGTGATAGAGAGTTGAGTGTTGGGGAGACTATCATTTGAAGCACAAGAGCAAGGAGTTCATCATCAACACACTGTCTATTACCTTTTGGAGAGTGGTGTCTCCTAGATTGGTTAGGTGTCGCTTGGGAGCCTCCGACATGATGTGCAGTTGAACCAAAAAGTTTGTAAGGGCAAGGAGATCACCTGCTTCATGAAGATCTACCCGAGTGAGGCAAGTCCTTCGTGGGAGATGGCCATTGTGGGATAGACAAGGTTGCTTCTTCGTGGACTCTTCGTGGGTGAGGCCCTCTGTGGGCTCGCGCAACCGTTACCCTTCGTGGGTTGAAGTCTCCATCAACATGGACGTACGATAGCACCACCTATCGGAACCATGCCAAAAATCTTCGTGTCCCCATTGCATTTGTCTTCTCCAAACCCTTCCTTTACTTACATGTGCAATGTTCTATATTCTGTTGCTATACTCTTAGAATTGCATGTGTAGGTTGATTGCTTGACTTGTCATAATTGCTAAAATCTGCCCAGAACTAAAATTGGGAAAAGGATAGATTTTTATTTGGTCAAGTAGTCTAATCATCCCTTCTAGACATACTTCCGATCCTACAAATGGTATCAGAGCTTTGGTCTCCGTAAGCCTTGATTTCCATTGCTTTGTTGATCATAGCCTTCGTTTCACAACCTAGGAGAGTATGGTGTCTAGTGAGGGTAACTATCACCGTAGAGTCTGTACTTTGATGGTACAAATTTTGCTAGTTGGAAGAATAAGATGAAAATGCATATTCTTGGTCATAACCCTGCCGTTTGGGCTGTTGTTCATATTGGATTGCAAGGTGAATTCTTTGAGGATGGTAGAGAACCGGATTGTGAAGCGACCACGGAAGAATTGAAGATGTTGCAATATAATTCTCAAGCTTGTGATATTCTGTTTAATGGTTGTGCCCCAAGAAATTTGGGATGCTTTGGTTGATATGCACGAAGGTACCGAGTCCGTCAAGGAATCCAAGTTGGATGTGCTTCAAAGTGAACTTGACAAGTTCAAGATGAAGGATGGTGAAGGAGTCGCTGAAATGTACTCTAGGCCTGCTCTCGTCACAAATGAGATTGCCGGCTTAGGAAGTGAAGAGATGACTGACAAGTTCATCATCAAGAAGATCCTTAGAGCTTTGGATGGAAAATATGATACCGTGTGCACATTGATCCAAATGATGCCCAATTACAAAGATCTCAAGCCCACTGAAGTCATTGGTAGAATTGTTGCTCATGAGATGTCACTCAAGGATAATGAAGAGCTCCACAACAAGTCAAGTGGTGCATACAAAGCTTGAAGTAATGCTCCTACAACATCAAGTGACAAGCTAGTCTCCAATGAAGAATTGAGCTTAATGGTGAAAAACTTCAACAAGTTCTACAAGAGTAGAAGCAAAGATGGAAGTTCCAAGTCAAGGTCCTACAATGAGAAAATATCTTCTAGTCGTGATCGTAATTGCTAAAATTGTGGAAGACCCGGACACTATTCCAATGAGTGTACAACTCCCTACAAGAAAAGAGAAGACTCACCAAAAAGGAGGAGTAGAAGAGATGAATCACCTCATAAAGAGAGAAGGAGTAGGGATGATCGTTATGAATGAAGACCCTCTCGAAGAAGCAATGATTCAGAAAGGAAAGACAAGTCATCAAAGAGCTACACAAGACGAAGACATCAAGCTCATGTTGGTGAATAGGTTTCCGACTCCGACTTCGGCAACTACTCCGAGAGAAGCTATCACTCCGACTCCAAATATACTCAAGATGAAGGTGTTACCGGTCTTGCACCAGTGTCATCCAACTCCCATGACATATTTGATTCACCAAATGAAGGAATTGAAAGATGCTTCATGGCTAAAGGCCCCAAGGTATCACACCACGAGTATCTTGATTTCAATAGTGATGAAGATGATTTACTAGGTGATGATAATTTGCTTATTGATAAAACTAGTGATGTGAGCTATAATGAACTTGCTAGTAATCATGATAATCAAGATGAAATGAATGACAATGCTGAGAAGGATATTGAGCGTCTAACTAAAGAACAAAACACTCTTAAGTTAGCTCATGAAACAACTCAAGAGGATCATAGAGAGCTCCTAAGAACTCATGAGAAGCTACACTTCGAGAAACTAAATTTAGAGCAAGATCATGAGTTTCTAAAAGCTATCAATGATGATCTTCGAAAGAAGAGTTCTTCTTACATTGCCAGATGTCTCCTCTTGTCTACTTACATGCCACAAGTTAAACCTAGTAACAAGAGCAAGAAAGATTCTTCTTCTAGTAGTAACAATAACCATGCTAAATCCAATATTGTTGCTTCTAGTAATTCTCTTGATTCCAATAATGATTCTCTTAGCCAAGTTACACTTGAGAAAGAAAATAGCTTATTGAAGGGAATTATAGAGAAAGGTGTTTACAAGATTCTTGCCGGGAGTAAGCAATTTGATGAAATTGTACACAAGAAAGGGAGACACCGAAAGAATCAAGGTGTTGGTTTTGAACGAAAGTTCAATGCCAATGGAGTTGAATGGGAAGAAGATCAATACCCCAAGACGAAGTTTGTTCCTCAACAAGAGAAGTATGACCCCACTTCTTTTGAGGGAACACTAGCTCAAGATGATCTTCCACCACAATACCACAAGCTAAAAGGCAAGGACAAGCTTCAAGAGGAGATTGACTCATTTGAAGAAGCACCTAAAGCCATGGTCAAGTGGGTTCCCAAGACTACTTCAAGCTCTACTTCATCAAGTTCAACTACAACTCCAAGGATTCCCATCAAGTTGATGTGGGTCCCAAAGAAGAAGAACTAGAGTGTTCTTGAGGGTGACTCCGCCAACATACTTCACTCATATTCATTTTGGCAAGGACTTGTGCAACCAACTTTCACATCTTGCACTAAGTTCATGGAGTCACAAACCCTCTTGTTGGTAAGACAAGGGACAAGGTAACCTAATGTTTTTATGGACATCATCATATGTTCAATTCACTCTATGTCTATGGATATCCTTGTATGTTCCTTGTGGGACTAACCCATGTAGGTATTGTAAGTGCAAAAATCCAAAGGATTGCTCTGAAATCTTGATGGACTACATCAACATTGAGCATCCACATCTTCACTATCTACATGAAGTCATCATCGAGAAAACCCAAGGTTAGTTCATCCCTCTTTGGGGGGATATCACATCTAGGGGGAGCTTTGCTCTAAAAATTGAGCTAAAGCAACTCTAATGGTGTGAACACATTAATGCTTTATGTAAAAGTGGCAACCCCACTTTTGCTTAAACGATGAGTATGACCTATGATCAAATGTTCTCATTTGACTCCTAAGTCAATATACTCATATATAGATGACCCAGTCATCGTCAATTGCTTGATAGATGCTAGAATTGGTTGTGCATGTTTGACACATATTTCACTTGCTATTTTATTGTGTGAGCATGTTGGTTTGCATATTTTCTCCATTCGAGGACATCTATTTGTTGTTTTGATTGTCTTGGTTTTTCTGGCCAAGTGGATGTATAAGAATGGCTAAGAACCTTCTCTTGCTATCTATGCTTTCTTGTCTCAAATTCTCTTCTTGCTACATCACAAAAATTGAACAGGTATGTTTCGGACCCTCCGGGTGAGGCGCACACGGAGCCATCGATATGAAAGGGCTGACCTCCAAAACCTTCCAACCTACTTTCGGTGTGACCAATCCACTCCTACTAAGACTCACCGAAATGATTTGATTGATCTAGGTTTTCAATCTCGGTGCTACCGATTAGACCAACTTGGCGTCACCGATTTGCTATAACTGCACGCAGTTACACGTCTCGGTGCCACTGATTTGTTCCATTCGGTGCCACCGACAGTAGCTGGGTATATATCCCGTGGGCCCTGTACGGTTGAAAATTCTCAAACGTCAGATTCCCGCACCTCGTGTCCAGCGCGCCATCGCCGTTGGACTCCGTCGCCGTCAATGGGTTCCTCTCCCACAGTTGTCGTCGTAGGGGATTTGCGCCGAATTAGGGTAAAAATCCCACCCCCTTGTGCTTCAAATTTTTTTGATTCAATGCACTAGGGATTTGCCATGAATCTTACTACATATGAAACACTCATATCCACCAGATCGATTCCGTAGATTAGATGCGAGTTAAAATTTAGGTTTAGGTTTCTGCCGAAAGCATCTCGGACCGACCGAATTGGAATTTTCGGTGCCACCGATTTGGCCCTGGCCATTGCACTAGTACGTCTCAGTGCCGCCGAGAAGTACGAATTGGTGAGACTGAAAGTAATGTTTCTATGAAACCCTAGTGTTGACACATGAACACGTCATGTGTACCCTCAACGCCGGGGGTGATGCACCGCAGCTCACGTCGAAGCAGACCCGACCGACAGCGCGATACGCAGGACAGTCGGCGGGCGCTTTTGAAGACCCGAAACCCCACATGCCCGGGAGGGACCCCGGCAGGGAGTGTGGCGGCTATGGGCTGCCCTAGGTTGATTCGCTTGCCCTAGAGCCTCGGGATTCACAGCTCTCAAACTTGAGGAACATCGAAGAACGAGAGAGAAAAACGGCGGAGAGATAAAATGTAGATGAAAAAGTAGTACATTGATATGTCGATTGTGTGTTGTTCAATCGGCCATCACCCCCAACATATATAAGAGGCGGCTAGACTTCCTGTACAAGTAAAGGATTCATCTAGGCTTTCCTTAGACGAAAAATTACATTAATTCACGTCCTAGAGTCCTAGTTCTAGTTCAAGTCGGATTCAGTCTGAATCGGGCCCAAACTTCTATCTTGCTCCTCGCGCGGGCCGTCGAATTTGCATATGACCTCCGATCAAGACGGACCAAACACCAAATTTATGCATCTCGACGAGACGAAAAACTTTCATGTTGATCAATTTTCCAAATAAGGCCATCTTGAGTACTCTACAAAGCCATCTTTAACCTCCAGTCCAACTTGGTCATGTAGCTGACTGGACTGTCCAAGTCTTGTAGCGATGTTGCAGGCCGCATACTATCTCAGATGATTATGACCACAAAACCAAAGTTGACTATTTCGACCATACGCACAACTTTCATGTTGAACACTTTTCCATCCGAAGCCATCCAGATAACCCTTCAGGCACATTTTCAGCTTCTGGTTGGAGCACTCGGATTCGACTATCTCCACTCGGATGTTAGGGTCCTTCACTCGGTTCACCCGGCTAGATTTTTCCACTTCAATGGCAACTTTTCACTCGGACGGAAATATTTTACCCGAATGGTAAGCTTTCATTAGGATGACAATATTTCATTTGGGTCTCCAATATTTTCACTCGGACGGCAATCTTTTACCCGAATGGCAAGCTTTCACTCGGATGACCATATTTCATTCGGATCTGTAATATTCTCCTTCGGATAGCAATATCTTCACTTGGAGGACAATCTTCCACTCGGATGACTATATTTTTACTTGGACGGCAGTGTTTTACTCGATCGGCAAGCTTTCACTCGGATGGTAAGCTTTTCACTCGGATTTCCCGACTGAAAACACACCCTGATCTTGTTTTGCCTCCCCAGGTTGCATACTACCTCGAATCAAGACAGTTTATATATGAAAATCGACCGGCTCGATGAGACGAAACTTTCTTATGTTGAAGGTTTTGCAATTCAAGGCCGTCTTGGCCAAATTTCCTGCATGACCCATCAGACATCTCCCAGGTGGGTGTCTGGTACCTCGCGCCATATTTCCATTGAGGGTCAGTCTGCTGTGTATTGCCTCTAATTTTTGCATACGAACTCGGATTGAGATGATTCATATATGAAAATCAATTGCCTTGATGAGACAAAGACAATTCATGTGGAGTGCTCCTTTGTCCGAGGTGGTCTTCAAGGCATAATCGGCCAAAAAGCACTCGTAACACTAGATTTTGGCACTCCGAGTACAGTTTCGGCCCCCAAGTTGAGGTCGGATGGCGATGACCTAAACATCAAAGTTGTTCCACTCAGTGACGTGAAACTTTTTCATGTTGTAAACCCTTTCACTTGAGGCCATCTTATTTGTCTTTTATGCCGTGTCAAAATCTGATGTCAACACATGCCCCCCCTGTTTTTCGGCAAAGTTTGTATGCTGAAAAATAATATGCACGGTGTTTGTTCTAAGGACGATGTCAACACTCCATCATCCATTTGTATCTCTCAGGACAACAATTATGTATCGGCCATGTTTGTGCTAAGGGCGATAATTATGTATCGGCCATTGCCTACTTAGGCTTCTTGCCACACACTAGGGTGGTACTTCTTCAAGTACTTGCCATTGAGAGCTCGAGGTAACAATGTCCCTTGTATGGATTCCTCCAAATATGAGAACTAATCTTGTAATCCTAAAAGGACCATCCCAACTCGGAGACCACTTCCTGAATTTTCTATCTCTTGAACCAATCGGCAGAATCACTTTCCACACGAGATCGCCAACTTGAAAATTCTTCAACTTGACTTTTTTATTGTAAGCTCTTGCCACCCTCCACTTGTCTCTCTCTATGACCTTCAAAGTAGCCAAATGTTTATCAGCAACCTCATCAATATTGTCCATCATCAAGTTATAAAAGTCTATTGCCGATAAATCATTTTGTTTGGCTACTTTCCCCCTTCCTTTCCTCTTTGAACCACGTCCTAGATTCATGTTATACAACTTTCCCACTACTTTTCTGTTTGATCCAACACCTAGATTCGAGTGCAGAAGCGTAAAAAATCGACATCCAGCTAGAGAAATGCCTGTGGATTAAGTAAAATTTACCTTAAGGTTCTCGGGGTGTGGCTTGGTGGGCGGCCGGAGGCCGATCTGCCCACACTATGGTAGGCAGCAAGGAAGAAGGGGTCGGAGGCCCTCCCGCGCCGCCGCTGGGTGAAAGAGAACAGCGGCGCCGGCAGTGGATTCCCTCGCTTGCTAATGGAGACAGTGTTAAGCCTCCTTCCCTTCCCCGATGGACGGGATGCTGCCAGCTCTTTGACCAGCAGTGAGGGGAGAGTGAGAGAGTGAGAGGCCACCACAGTCTTGTTTAGATCTGGAGAGTGTGAGAGAGTGTGAAGAGAGCAACTACAAGCACTGAGGCTCCAGCGTGTATATATATAGTGGAGAGAGAGTGTGAAGAAAGCAAACCCTAGAAAACAAGCGCGGAGGTGATATGTCTCCAACGTATCTATAATTTTTGATTATTCCATGCTATTATATTATCTGTTTTGGATGTTTTATATGCATTAGTATGCTATTTTATATTATTTTTGGGACTAACTTATTAACCTAGAGCCTAGTGCCAGTTTTTGTTTTTTTTTTGTTTTTGAGTTTTACAGAAAAGGAATATCAAACGGAGTCCAAACGGAACAAAACTTTTGTGATGATTTTTCTTGGACTGGAAGACACCCACGTAACTTGGAGAGAGGGCCAGAAGAGTCCCGAGGACTCCACAAGCTGTCAGGGCACGCCCTAGAGGGGGCCTGGCTTGTGGGCCCCTCGGGAGTCCCCCAACCGTAAAAGCAGCACTATAAATTCCCAAATATTCCCAAACGACCGGAAGCGTCCACCAAAATACTTTTCCGCCGCCGTAACATTCTCTTCCCATGAGATCCCATCTTCGGGCCTTTTCTGGCATCCTGCTGGAGGGGGATTCGATCACGGAGGGCTTCTACATCAACCCTATTGCCATTCCTATGAAGCGTGAGTAGTTTACCACAGACCTACGGGTCCATAGCTAGTAGCTAGATGGCTTCTTCTCTCTCTTTGATCTTCAATACAATGTTCTCCTTGATGTTCTTGGAGATCTATCCGATGTAATATTCTTTTGCTGTGTGTTTGTCGAGATCCGATGAATTGTGGATTTATGATCAGATTATCTATGAATATTATTTGAGTCTTTTCTGAATTCTTATATGCATGATTTGATATCTTTGTATTTCTCTTCGAATTATCGGTTTGGTTTGGCCAACTAGACTGGCTCTTCTTGCAATAGGAGAGGTGCTTAGTTTTGGGTTCAATCTTGCGGTGTCCTCACCCAGTGACAAAGTAGGGGTAGCGAGGCACGTATTGTATTGTTGCCATCAAGGATAAAAAGATGGGGTTTTCATCATATTGCTTGAGTTTACCCCTCTACATCATGTCATCTTACTTAAGGCGTTACTCTGTTCTTATGAACTTAATACTCTAGATGCATGCTGGATAGCGGTCGATGTGTGGAGTAATAGTAGTAGATGCAGGCAGGAGTCGGTCTACTTGACACAGACATGATTCCTATATTCATTATCATTGCCTTGGATATCATCATAACTTTGCGCTTTTCTATCAATTGCTTGACAGTAATTTGTTCACCCACCGTATGTTTTCTTTCAAGAGAGAAGCCTCTAGTGAAACCTATGGCCCCCGGGTCTATTTTCCATCATATATTTTCAGATCTATAAACAAAAAAACCCAAAAATCCTTTGCTGCAATTTATTTACTTCTTTTTTTACATTTTAGGTATCTTTTATATCTATCTCTATCAGATCTCATCCTTGCAAGTGACCGTGAAGGGATTGACAACCCCTTTATCATGTTGGGTGCAAGTGTTTGATTGTTTGCGCAGGTGCATGGATTGGAGACTTGCGTATACCTCCTACTGGATTGATACCTTGGTTCTCAAACTAAGGGAAATACTTATCTCTACTTTGCTGCATCACCCTTTCCTCTTCAAGGGAAAAACCAACGCAAGCTCAAGAAGTAACACGAAGAGTTTCTGGCGCCGTTGCCGAGGAGGTTCTACATCAAGCCTACCAAGTACCCACCATAAACTCTCATCTCTTGCATTACATTATTTGCCGTTTGCCTCTCGTTTTCCTCTTCCCCACTCCTAAAACATTTTCAGAAAAACACAAAAAGATTTGCCTTTTTATTCGCCCTTCTTCCGTTCGTCTTTTCGTTTGCTTTTTGGTTGCTTGTGTGCTAGATTGCTTGCTTTGTCACGATGTCTTAAGAAAACACCAAGTTGTGTGACTTTTCCAATACTAATAATAATTATTTTATTAGTACTTCGATTGCTCCCGCCACTAGTGTGGAATCTTATGAAATTAATGCCGCTTTGCTGAATCTTGTTACGAAAGATCAATTTTCTGGCCTTCCTAGTGAAGATGCCGCATCCCATCTAAATACTTTCGTTGAGTTGTGTGATAGGCAAAATAAAAAAGATGTGGATAATAATATTGTTAAATTGAAGCTATTTCCGTTCTCTCTATGAGATCGTGCTAAAACTTGGTTTTCATCTTTGCCTAAAAATAGTATTGATTCATGGAATAAGTGTAAAGATGCTTTTATCTCCAATTATTTTCCTCCCGCAAAGATCATCTCCCTTAGGAACGACATAATGAATTTTAAGCAACTTGATCATGAACATGTTGCACAATCTTGGGAGAGGATGAAATTGATGAAAAGAAATTGCCCTACTCATGGTCTAAGTTTATGGATGATCATACAAAATTTTTATGCCGGATTGAATTTTGCATCTAGAAATCTTTTAGATTCCACCGCGGGAGGTACTTTTATAGAAATTACATTAGGATAAGCTACTAAACTCCTAGATAATATTATGGCTAATTACTCTCAATGGCATACCGAAAGATCTTCTAGTAGTAAAAAAGTGCATGCGATTGAAGAAATTAATACTTTGAGTGGAAAGATGGATGAACTTATGGAATTATTTGCTAGTAAGAGTGCTCCTATTGATCCTAATGATATGCCTTTGTCTACTTTGATTGAGAACAATAATGAATCTATGGGTGTGAATTTTGTTGGTAGGAACAATTTTGGTAATAACGCTTATAGAGGTAATTTCAACCCTAGGCCATTTCCTAGTAATTCCTCTAGTAATTATGGTAATTCATACAAAAATTCTTATGGAAATTATAATAAAATGCCCTCTGATCTTGAGAACAATATTAAAGATTTTATTAATTCCCAAAAAGTTTTCAATGCTATGGTTGAAGAAAAATTGCTCAAGATTGATGATTTGGCTAGGAACGTTGATAGAATTTCTCTTGAGATTGATTCTTTGAAAATTAGATCTATGCCACCCAAGCATGATATTAATGAATATCTGAAAGCTATTAAAATTTCTATTGATGAGTGTAAAGGAAGAACCGCTAGGATGCGTGCTAAGCGAGATTGGTTTGTAAGAGCATGTTCTTCTAGTTTTTGCGAGAATAATGATGAAGATCTTAAAGTGATTGGTGTAACTCCTATGGAATCTTTGTTTTCTAATATAAATCTTGATAAAGATGGGACTGGAGATGAGTCAACTTTATCTAGAAGGCGTCCCAATGATTCGAAGTTTATAGATCTTAATGCAAAAATTGATAAAAGTGGGATTGGAGAGGTCAAAACTTGAAGTAGCGATGAACCCACTCCTTTGGATTTCAAGGAATTTAATTATGATAATTGTTCTTTGATATATTGTATTTCCTTGTTGCAATCCATGTTGAATTCTCCTCATGCTTATAATCAAAATAAAGCTTTTACTAAACATATCGTTGATGCTATGATGAAATCTTTTGAAGAAAAACTTGAGTTGGAAGTTTCAATCCCTAGAAAGCTTTATGATGAGTGGGAACCTATTATTAAGATTAAAATTAAAGATTATGAGTGCCATGCTTTGTGTGATTTGGGTGCTAGCGTTTCCATGATTCCAAAAACTTTATGTGATGTGCTAGGTTTCCGTGAATTTGATCATTGTTCTTTAAATTTGCATCTAGCGGATTCCACTATTAAGAAACCTATGGGAAGGATTAATGATGTTATTATTGTTGCAAATAGGAATTATGTGCCCATAGATTTCATTGTGCCTGATATAGATTGCAATCTGACATGCCCTATTATTCTTGGTAGACCTTTCCTTAGAACGATTGGTGCAATTATTGATATGAAAGAAGGAAACATTAGATTTCAATTTCCGTTAAGAAAGGGCATGGAACACTTTCCAAGAAATAAAATTAAGTTTCCATATGAATCTATTACGAGGGCTACTTATGGTTTTCATACCAAAGATGACAATACCTCGATCTATGTTTTATGCCTAGCTAGGGGCGTTATACAATAGCGCTTGTTGGGAGGCAACCCAATTTTATTTTTATGTTTTTTGTTTTTGGTTCTGTTTTTCAGTAAATACGCATTATTACCTCTGTAGTAATTGTGTTTTGATGTTTTAATTAGTGTTTGAGCCAATCAAGACCTTTGGGATGGTCTACGGTGATAGTTGATTTGATCTTCCTGAAAAACAGAAACTTTTGTGCTCATTGCCAAAAATTCAATAAATCACAGAAACATGATTTTGATCTGAATTTTTTACACAAGATTTATATATAAATTTACCAGGTTTTACTAATTTTTTAGAATTTTTGTATTTACATAAGTATATGTAATTTCCAGATTATGATAGACTGTTCTGTTTTTGACAGATTCTGTTTTCTATGTGTTGTTTGTTTATTTTGATGAATCTATGGGTAGTATTGGGGGGTATGAACCATGGAAAAGTTGGAATACAGTAGATATTACACCAATATAAATAAATAATGAGTTCACAGAAGTACCTAATGTGGTGATTTATTTTATTATACTAACGGATCTTATGAGATTTTTCTGTAGAGTTTTGTGTGGTGAAGTTTTCAAGTTTTGGGTAAAGATTTGATGGACAACGGAATAAGGAGTGTCAAGAGCCTAAGCTTGGGGATGCCCAAGGCACCCCAAGGTAATATTCAAGGACAACCAAGCATCTAAGCTTGGGGATGCCATGGATGGCATCCCCTCTTTTGTCTTCATCTATCGGTAAATTTACTTGAGGCTATATTTTTATTCACCACATGATATGTGTTTTGCTTGGAGCGTCTTGTATGATATGAGTCTTTGCTTTTTAGTTTTCCACAATAATCCTTGCTGTACACACCTTTTGAGAGGGAAACACATGAATCGTGATTTATAAGAATACTCTATGTGCTTCACTTATATCTTTTGAGCTAGGCAATTTGCTCTAGTGCTTCACTTATATCTTTTTAGAGCACGACGGTGGCTTTATTTTATAGAAACTTTTGAACTCTCATGCTTCACTTATATTATTTTGAGAGTCTCTAAACAGAATGGTAATTTTCTTAGGTTTTGAATTTAGTCCTAATATGATGGGCATCCAAGAGGGATATAATAAAAACTTTCATATAAAGAGCGTTGAATAAGATGAGAAGTTTGATTCCTTGCATTTGTTTTGAGAGAGATATAAAGATGGTGATATTAGAGTCATGCTAGTTAGTAATTGTGGATTGGTAGAAGTACTTGTGTTGAAGTTTGTGATTCCCGTAGCATGCACGTATGGTGAACCGTTATGTGATGAAGTCAGAGCATGATTTATTTATTGATTGTCTTCCTTATGAGTGGCGGTCGGGGACGAGCGATGGTCTTTTCCTACCAATCTATCCCCCTAGGAGCATGTGTGTAGTACTTTATTTCGATAGCTAATAAATTTTTGCAATAAGTATGTGAGTTCTTTATGACTAATGTTGAGTCCATGGATTATACGCACTCTCACCCTTCCACCATTGCTAGCCTCTCTAGTACCGCGCAATTCTCGCCGGTGCATTAAACCCACCATATACCTTCCTCAAAATAGACACCATACCTACCTATTATGGCATTTCCTAGCCATTCCGAGATATATTGCCATGCAACTTCCACTGTTCCATTTATTATGACACGCTTCATCATTGTCATATTGTTTTGCATGATCATGTAGTTGGCATAGTATTTGTGGCAAGGACACTGTTCATATTTTCTATACATGTCACACTTGATCATTGCACATCCTGGTACTTCACCGGAGGCATTCATATAGAGTCATATTTTTTTCTAGAATCGAGTTGGAATTCTTGAGTTGTAAGTAAATAAAAGTGTGATGATCATCATTATTAGAGCATTGTCCCATGTGAGGAAAGGATGATGGAAGCTATGATTCCCTCACAAGTTGGGATGAGTCTCCGGACTTTACAAAAATAAAAGAGGCCAAAAGAAGCCCAAACAAAAAAATACAAAAAAATGAGAGAAAAGAGAGAAGGGGCAATGCTACTATCCTTTTACCACACTTGTGCTTTAAAGTAGCACCATGATCTTCATGATAGAGAGTCTCCTATGTTGTCACTTTCATATACTAGTGGGAATTTTTCATTATAGAACTTGGCTTGTATATTCCAATGATGGGCTTCCTCAAATTTCCCTAGGTCTTCGTGAGCAAGCGAGTTGGATGCACACCCACTTAGTTTCTTTTTGAGCTTTCATACACTTATAGCTCTAGTGCATCCGTTGCATGGCAATCCCTACTCACTCACATTGATATCTATTGTTGGGCATCTCCATAGCCCGTTAATACACCTAGTTGATGTGAGACTTTCTCCTTCTTTTTGTCTTCTCCACAACCACCATATTCTATTCCACCTATAGTGCTATATCCATGGCTCACGCTCATGTATTGCGTGAAAGTTGAAAAAGTTTGAGAACATCAAAAGTATGAAACAATTGCTTGGCTTGTCATCGGGGTTGTGCATGATTTAATACTTTGTGTGATGAAGATGGAGCATAGCCAGACTATATGATTTTGTAGGGATAACTTTCTTTGGCCATGTTATTTTGAGAAGACATGATTACTTTATTAGTATGCTTGAAGTATTATTGTTTTTATGTCAATATTAAACTTTTGTTTTGAATCTTATGGATCTGAATATTCATGCCACAATAAAGAAAATTACATGGATAAATATGTTAGGTAGCATTCCACATCAAAAATTCTGTTTTTATCATTTACCTACTCGAGGACGAGTAGGAATTAAGCTTGGGGATGCTTGATACGTCTCCAATGTATCTATAATTTTTTATTGTTCCATGCTATTATATTATCTATTTTGGATGTTTTATATGCATTAATATGCTATTTTAAATTATGTTTGGGACTAACTTATTAACCTAGAGCCCAGTGCCAGTTTTTTGTTTTTTCCTTGTTTTTTGAGTTTTACAGAAAAGGAATATCAAACGGAGTCCAAACGGAATAAAACTTTCACGATGATTTTTCTTGGACCAGAAGATACCCACGTAACTTGGAGAGAGGGCCAGAAGAGTCCCGAGGACTCCACAAGCCCTCAGGGCACGACCCCTGGCTTGTGGGCCCCTCGGGAGTCCCCAACCCTAAAACCAGCACTAAAAATTTCCAAATATTCCCAAACGACCAGAAGCATCCACCAAAATACTTTTCCGCCACCGTAACCTTCTGTTCCCGTGAGATCCCATCTTGGGGCCTTTTCTGGCATCCTGCCGGAGGGGGATTCGATCACGAAGGGCTTCTACATCAACCCTATTGCCCTTCCGATGAAGCGCGAGTAGTTTACCACAGACCTACGGGTCCATAGCTAGTAGCTAGATGGCTTCTTCTCTCTCTTTGATCTTCAATACAATGTTCTCCTTGATGTTCTTGGAGATCTATTCGATGTAATATTCTTTTGCTGTGTGTTTGTCGAGATCCGATGAATTGTGGATTTATGATCAGATTATCTATGAATATTATTTGAGTCTTTTCTGAATTCTTATATGCATGATTTGATATCTTTGTATTTCTCTTCGAATTATCGGTTTGGTTTGGCCAACTAGACTGGTTCTTCTTGCAATAGGAGAGGTGCTTAGTTTTGGGTTCAATCTTGCGGTGTCCTCACCCAGTTACAAAGTAGGGGTAGCGAGGCACGTATTGTATTGTTGCCATCAAGGATAAAAAGATGGGGTTTTCATCATATTGCTTGAGTTTATCCCTCTACATCAAGTCATCTTACTTAAGGTGTTACTCTGTTCTTATGAACTTAAGGTGTGGAGTAATAGTAGTAGATGCAGGCATGAGTCAGTCTACTTGACACGGACGTGATGCCTATATTCATAATCATTGCCTTGGACATCGTCATAACTTTGCGCTTTTTTATCAATTGCTTGACAGTAATTTGTTCACCCACCATATGTTTTCTTTCAAGAGAGAAGCCTCTAGTGAAACCTATGGCCCCCGGGTCTATTTTTCATCATATATTTTTAGATCTATAAACCAAAAAAACCCAAAAATACCTTGCTGCAATTTATTTACTTTTATTTTGTTTTACATTTTAGTACTCTTTTATATCTATCTCTATCAGATCTCATCCTTGCAAGTGACCGTGAAGGGATTGACAACCCCTTTATTGCGTTGGGTGCAAGTGTGTGATTGTTTGTGCAGGTGCATAAATTGGAGACTTGCATGTACCTCCTACTGGATTGATTCCTTGGTTCTCAAACTGAGGGAAATACTTATCTCTACTTTGCTGCATCACCCTTTCCTCTTCAAGGGAAAAAACAACGCAAGCTCAAGAAGTAGCATGAGGCTGCAGCGTCTATAGTTGGAGTGGTTTTCTTTTTCTCTCCATAAAAATCATTTTAAATTGTGCACGAAATGGAACTCTGCATTTAATGTACATATGATGAGAAATACTACTAGGGCAATGCTAATACGTGAAGAAAATTTAACGCTCGAAGGAGTCAACTCGCAATTGACGCTCCACGCCTCCGGGTCGCACTTACTATCATTCACGTGTGGTACACAACCCTCCAAAGTGAACAACAACTGAACCACACACGGTGAAAATATTGGAAAGGTGGGCCGCACCATCCTCCAATTTTAAATATTTTGGGCACTTGTATTCAGCCTAAGTCAGTGTGCCACCGTATGTACTAAGGGTTACAGCGGGTGTTAAGAAACTAGGGCGTATTGTTGTACGAGAGTAATTGCCATGCCGTTTATTTGTAGGGTCACTTGCAAACTATCAAACTCTATTCTGCTCTTATTTAATGGATGAGGCAAATCTTTTGCCTCTGTTTCAAAAAAAAATCAAGAAATTCAATTTTAATTATTTTGTATGTACACTTTGCTCTCTTCCAATAATTTTGGGCACTTGTATTCGACCTAAGTCAGTGTGCCACTGTATCTCGTACTACTACCTCTGTCCAGGTTTTTACGCCACGTCATATATTTTTTGTCAAAGTTTGATAAAAAAATTTAACTACTCCCTCCTTTCCGGTTTATAGGGCTTAAATTCGAAATCTCATCAACCAAGGCAAATGATGAGTGGACAAATGTACTGCATCTCGTAGTTTACAAAATTACTCATACTTTAATCTGCATTAATTACAATATATTCATGGACGACCACTAAATGAGTAGGAATGGTTACATGCACTGGTTGGTTTCTTTTAATCCTTGCATGCATCAATTTAATGCACCTTGGAAATGTGAACATGTGGTGGAAAGAAGTGAAAATAAGACTATATAATATGGTAAAACGAAGAAAATGAGATGAGCCCAATAAACGAAGAACCTGTGCGTGTGTGTGTGTGCGCGCGCGTGTGTGTGTTTTTGAACAGCGTGTGTGTGTTAGAGAGAGCGACACATCGACCTACAGAGAGATGGTGTGTAGTACTACGATTTAACTGCGAGAGTCGATGCATCCTCTTGTTTTCGGGCGTTCGGTCAGGATAGCTGCCACACCCTCTCTTGACCAGCCTGTCCCATCCAAAGCCCGTCCATCGTGCTTCCTGCCCGAAACGGTCAGTGCTGCTCCAGAGAATCGGTGCCGCATTCATGCCCGGGCAGAGCGGACGCGACCTCTCACTAGAGCATGCGCTGAAGTGAGAAGTGGATTCAACGAAGGAGTGATGGTTGCTTCGTCCGTCCAACCTACTGCCAGGTCTATGTGATTTGACGGCTCATTGGTCATTATTACTGAGGTGGTACGACTGTGCAGTCTCAGTTGTACTGTACACTTTACTTTGGTGCATGACACGTGCACCAGATGCTGGATGTCCCATGTTTCGTTGAAAGGAGGTAGAGCGTCTCCACTCTCTACAATTTACTCCACTCTTACAGTGGAGGAGTGCAAAATCAGTGAAAACACGGTAGCTCAGTGATTACATGGCCCACCTCACACTATCACCATATTTTTTGGACACCATGCGACACCTAACTCTTTAGTACACAATACTATAATTTCTCAGTGAGATTAAATTGTACAATGCTATGAAGCTTTCAGCTTCTGTTTCATGTATCTTGCGTCCAAGGTTGCCCCGTTGCAACATTCCATCAAATACAAAGGAGACTAACATGCATGCTATTGCATCTCAATGATTCACAGATCATAGCCAATATGTACTCCCTCCATTCCAAAATAAGTGTCTCAACTTTATGCCAACTTTAGTACAAAGTTGTACTAAAGTTGACACTTATTTTGGAACAGAGACAGATAAAGAAAAAAATGATCCATGCAGACCCTAGGCCTTGAACCCTAAGTGGGTTTTCGCCGTCGGCGACGGTGACCGCATCTACACAAAGCATCCACCCCTTCCCGGCGGACGTTATCCACCCGGATGTATGACTAGAGATGTGGCCACAGTCGTTTTGTGCGAGAGAGTGTGAAGAGAGCAACCCCAGCAAGCAACCGTGTAGGCTCCTGGCTATGTATATAGTGGAGCGGTTTCTTTTTCTCTCCATATGAACCTATTTATATTGCGTACGTGCCACTGAAGAAAAAAATATATTTATAAATAACGCGGCACCGTTCATGCGTGGTTCCCGACCCTCCATTAAGTGAGTAACTACTACTAGACGCGTCAAATTATCACGTGGGCTGCATCATCGTACGGAAATGAGCTCCACCGTGTCACGTGTGTGGTTGGGGAAGACGCAAAGAGTGCTACGTGCGTGGGTGCGTGCACCTTTTCTCTTCGAGCATGGTTATTAAAAGAATAGCCAACTACTCTACCACGCGGTTATTATATGGGCAAAGAGTATAGGCAGTAATAATGACTAATGAGCCGTCAAATCAAGAGGCCCACCTTTCTCTATGTTTGACCGTGGAAGCAGCCATCATTTCACTCCTCGTTGAATATCCATCCACTGCTACCTCCGCAAATAAATAAAAATCCGCCGCTACCTTCGCATCATGGTTAATAATATAGCCATGTCAATCATGACATAGAAATATCATTCACTGATACAATAGGGCTGGCTCTAAGGCTGGTGATTTTTTTTACTTTGTCTCTTTCTCTTTTCCTCTCATTTACTCATTTTACATGGGAGCACGTGTAGTGGATGGCTATTCCTTTCGATGGAACTTCTTCATGGGGTTTAAGACTAAGCAGGTCCGAATATTATTCCCACTGCCCACCACTTTGAATCGTACCATCTAAGATACTCGCATTGCAACAATAAGGTCCACTAGGTCTACCACGTCCTGTAAGAAGAGACCGTCACGCAAAACATATATTCTTGTTGCCTTCTTCCTCATACAGTACATACTACTAGTAGTACTACTACTCGTTCTCCTATAAACCTTGCGCTTGGCATCTCAAAAAATATTATCCTTGCGCTTGGTTCTTCGCCTATTCGGGAAGTCGAGCAATGATGGTACTACAGTATATGGTTCTGGCTATCTGACACCTATTGAATTGCTGCACGTCCACCACGTGGGAGAGGTGTGAGGGGTGAGGGAGAGTGCATACTACTACGTCCGTTTCAATATGGACTACATACGGAGCAAAATGAGTGAATCTACAATCTAAAATACGTCTATATACATCAGTATTTGGAGTATGTACTAGTAGTTCATATTGAAATATGCTAAAATACATATATTTCAAACAATATGATAATCTCTCTAACCAAGGTAGGGACGAGGATACACGTCTAACGGAGGGAGTAGTAAAATTTTCTCCTCGTCCTGCGAGCCATCGAGCGCGTGTCGTCGTTCTGGGACCGGGGTACCCAGACCCGTCTACCTACGGCCCAGTGTGTGTCTCCATCAACGGCCCGGCGCGGCCCAGCTGCAAGACTCCACGGATAGGACCCTCGTGAGGCCCCCGCCTCGCGAGGCGAACGACATCAAGTCCTCCCAAGGAGCAGCCTCCTGAGGCCGCCTCCCGAGAAGCGGATATTCGTAGGCAAGCGTCCCACCTCGCGAGGCGCGCGGTGATGTGAGCCATGACGACCAAGGCCAGGAGGGCGCCAGCGGGTGCAGGAGAGGACAGTTTCCTCTTTGGTGCTAAGGAGGCAAGGACATACGCGGGTTCCCAAGGAATCCCCCAAAGGTTACCATTCTGGTTGCAAATTCCCCAACATCACACTATAGTAATCTCCCCCTTAATAGTGGCCATGTCATCATGATCACTAAGCTAATCTGCCACTTGCCCAAAAATCAAAGTCATTCTTTCCAATTTAAATTGCATGTCAAATATCTTTTTCTTCTGTCATGCAATTAAAATTGTTCATCCTGTTGCAAATATTCTTAAGGCCATTATAAAATTGGAAACAATATTTTTGGAATTCCCAAAATGCCCTTGGACTTTAAAACAGTAGTCCAGCAGCATTTAATCTGTCCTTTTCAATTTCTAAAAATATCTAACCTATTCCTTTGGCCTCCAAACTTTTGCTGGCAGTGCCAAATATTACCAGGAAATATTGGGGCTTAGTCCCACATTTTTCTAAACTGTTAGGTGGCCCACAAAAATCATTTCCTATCTCTATTAATAAATAAAAACTAAAACAAAAATTAGCAAAAGGCAAAAAGGCCTACCCGGGCTTACCTGCAGCCGGCCCAGCCCACCTCCACCTACTTCTCCCTCCGTGTCACCTTCCCCGTGGACGCGCGCCTCTCCGCCGACCGCAGCGCGCCACCGCGACGGGGAGCAGGAGCGCGAGGGGATAAGAACTCGCCCGTCCTTCCCCCCTGGTCGTCCCGCCCTAGCCGCTACCCCTCCTATCCCTCGCTTGCGCTCGTCTCCCTTCTCCCCCTTTCTGCCAAGTGCAACCGTCACCGCCGTTCATCACCACCGCGGCGACCGCCGTCCCCGCCTTCCTCCGACGTGCCCCGGAGCTTCGCCTCGCCTGGCTACGTCGAGCCGTGCCATCCATCGAGCAGGGAGGCCCTGTAGCTGCCGATCGCCGCCGCCCCCTTCGTCTCGGATTCCGACGATCCCCGACGACCACGGCCTCCCCCTGCGCTCCCGATCCCCGAGAGGCCTCCGTGTGCCTGCACTGGAAGCACCGCCTCCTCCTTTCCCCGTCCAAGCTCCATTCCACGCCGTAGCCTGCTATCATCGTCGCGCCGCCATTGCCGAGCTCTGGCTCCGCCGACGAGCTCAACGTCATCGCTCTTCTGCACCTCACGCCATGCTAGCTGTACCATCGAGCTTCGGCAGGTCACACGGGTCGCGTGCAAGCATTAGCTCGGCTTGGGCGAGTCCATATGCTCGAACCCGAGCAAGGCCGGTTCTGTCTGCCGCCCACCGCCGTCACCCTGCTCGTTTCCGACCACCACCGGCCGTTCTGACGCCACCAGTAGATGCGCGAGGCCACCGCCGTTCGAAAGCACGTAACCGCGCACGTTTTGAGCCACTGTGGGTGATTTCCGAGTGTCTCCGGCGAGAGCGCCGCCGCGGGAGCTAGCCGGAGCTCGTTCTGGCGCCGTGCTGACCTGGCGAGTGGTGGGGCCCGCTCTGAGAGGCTGCCAGTGGGCCCCGAACCCCCACTTTGACTTCGTTGACCGGAGTTAACGCTCGCACTGTTCACCCCTGCAAATGACATGTGGGACCCCTTCGTTAATTAAGCTTTTAAAATTAATCTGTTTACTAATATAGCCACTGGCACCTGGAGCCCACCTCCCTAATTAGTTCTGATAGTCTAAATTAATTAACTGTTAGTTCCACAAAGGCTGACAAGTGGGCCCCGCCTGTCAGGCTGACCAGTCAACCGGACAGTTGACTGCTGACGTAGTGATGACCTCATGCTGATGTCATAATTCAATTTAGAGAATTTCTGTTAATAAAAATAATTCCAAAAAATATTATAATCTTTGAAAATCCGTAGAAAATAAACCGTAGCTCGGATCGAAAAACTTTCTACATGAAAGTTGATCAGAACGACGAGACAAATCTGATCGTGCCGTCTGTTTCCATGTCGGAACCCTCTACATAGGTGAACCCTTAACTTTCCGGCCATTTCCGGTAGATGAATAGTGCATATGTACCGGTTATTAAATCCAACTTAAATCCTAAATAATTAAAATGACTTAGACAGATCTTTAGGCAACCCTGCACTGCACCGTAGGCATGTCATACTCTGTGTTGCATTTGTTTGCTGTGTATTTATCTATTTCCTCCCCCTCTTCTCTCTCGGTAGACCCCGACACCGACGTAGTCCCGGAGGCCGACGCAGCTCCGGAGGTCGACTACGTCTCTAACGACCAGACCCTTGCCACAGAGCTTCCAGACAAGCACCCCCCTTTTGAGCATACCGATATCGCCTATTCTTCTCTCTCTTATGCTTGCATTAGAAGTTGCTGCTGTTACTGTTATCCTATTTCTGCTGCATAGCCTGTTTATTGTAACCTGTTGTTGTTACCTACCTACTTTTCCTAAACTGTTTAGTATAGGCTGGGTAGAGACCCATCAGAAACCCCCACTTTGTCCCGACTGCCCTGCTGGATTATCAGAAGACCCGATCAACGGGATCGAAGACAAGGCCACGGCACCGCACATCACTTCCCCCTTAGTTGCTCGACACTACTGGGTTATTATCAAGTGCTGAAGGTAATACCTCATCAGCACTTCTGATGTTAACCTTGTAGGTTAGTTCATCGGTTATGGTCATCGAGGGTGATTCCTCCTTCTCCACTCTCGATAACGACACTGTCGTGCAACTCCTCAAGTGTGAACCTCGAGGGTGATTTCCTCTTACGTTCACCTTGATGTTTACATCAGGTGGGAATCCAACGAGGGTGATGCCTCGGATTCCTTCTTGATGTTGTAGCCACACGGACTGCCTTTACATCGCTATTGTTACTGATTAAATTGCATAGAGATGGGTCGGCCCTGAGGGGTACCCGCGCGAGCATGTGATGCAAGTGATGTGGAGACGGGTTGACCTGGAAGGTGCCCGCAAGATAATTACGAGGCGTGGCCGGGCATTCTTAGCCCTTGCCGCAAGTCCTCGAGACGGGGCGATGGGGTCACATCGATCGTGAGTCTCTACTTGTTACCGCGCGCTCCTAATCCACTAACGGTTTGGATATTTGATCCGAGGGGCCTCTGGCCTGATAGCACTAACCATCACGTGGGCATAGTATGGGCGTTCTGCTTCGTATACTTCAGCCGAAGCTTAATAGACATCATGCGACTGAGCGGCACACGCTGGGTTGGACTGGGAATGCAACCACGCTTGTATTAAGGGGTTGCTAGGTCTGCTCACCGGCGGTGTACGCAACGTGCAGGAGCGCCCGGGGCGATGGCCCAAGACCCCTGGGGGCATAGGTTTAGTCCGGCGTGCTGACCTCTCTATTAAGTATTCGTTCGGGTTGCGGCGTATCGTTTGACCGAGGCCAGGCATGACCCAGTAAAGTGTGTCCGGCCGGAGTTAATCGAGCGTGGTGGGTAAGTTGGTGCACCCCTGTAGGGAAGAAAACATCTATCGATAGCCTGTGCTACGGTAACGGACACTCGGAGTTGTATCCCGATCGGTACAACTAGAACCTGACACTTGAGATGATAACTGGATAGTATGGCTCTGGGATTGCTTTCTTGCAGGGAGTCAAGGAAGGATCTCTGGGCGAGGTTGATGACACTACTATTACTTTACATTACGCTAATTTGCACTCTTCTAATGCTGCAAGACCGCTGAAGATGCTGAAGATGCTAGCCTTTGATAGGACTAGGTCTTCTCTCTCTATTCTGGCATTTTTGCAGCCCAGTCCACATATACAGCCTTCCTTTGAAAATGTTGCATATGTAGTGTAGATCCTTGCTTGCTGAGTACTTCGGATGAGTACTCACGGTTGCTTTGCTTTCTTTTTCTCCCCATACCTGTTTGTCGCAACCAGATGACGGAGCCCCTGAGCCAGTTGCCCCCACCAACGGCTACTACTACTACCCTCCTGGCGAGTACTACTACGAGGAGCCGTCCGACGACCAGGAGTAGGATCGGTGGGTCCCAGGCAGGAGGCCCGCGCCTTTCGGTCGTATTGTTTTATTTTGCCCCGCCATTCTAATGGCCTATCTGTGTTTTCTTTTATATTTGTACTCAGATATCTGATGCTTCCGCTGACGCTTGTATGCGAGCTTATGTATTCGAGCCCTCGAGGCCCCCGGCTTGTAATATAAAGCTTGTATGACTTTATTTATGTTTAGAGTTGTGTTGTGATATCTTCAAGTGAGTCCTTAGGCTTGATCGTGTGCATTTGCGTTTATGGTTAGTGCACGATTAAGCCGGGGGCGTCACAGGTTGGTATCAGAGCCGACTGCCTGTAGGAACCCCCTTTCCAACTCCTTGGCCGAAGTTGAGTCTAGTGGTCCAGAACTATTTTACTAACTTGGTTGTGTGTCTTACGGGCCCACGTCGCCAAATGGGTGGTATTAGGATCTTTTATTCCTCGTCTATACTCTGGGACTCTGATCTCTCATCTACTCGGGTTAAATATTTTACTAACTTGACATTAGGTTCTCAAAACCACTTCATCCCGGAGAGCCCCTTCACCACAGATGATCGACTGTTTCATCAGAAGACTCTGAAGATACTTCTCGATGTTTCCCGATACCCTGTGCCCACTGCTTTGCAGTTCCTGACCACCGATAAACTCCGATGGATAACTACTTACACTCGTCGTTCATATATTCATTTCAGTTACTCTCAGGTATCATCCGACATATCGAAATACTATGCGACATTTCGAGAATTCTCTGAACCTATTGCCTTGCAGTTCCTTTTCACCTGAACACACCTACGAATAAATCCTCATACTTACACGGGGTCCGATCATCCCCAGTTATTCAAGTGCTTTCCAGAACACATTGAATCGCTATATAATCTCCCAAGAATCCTCTGCAGCCTATCGCTCTTGATTATCCTTGCCGGCCTGAATTACGGTTAATTCCATATGTCTGGCAATATTCATTGGTATCCTTTGACACCGTCATTTTGGTCTTATTGATTCAACATGAGTGCGAATGCACGCAATCATCAGTTGATCCTTTTAAATTATCTTTCCGGCTCAGACCTTATTCTGAACATGAGCTGGTTCTCGGTAAATCAATCCTTGATTGATTGGTCATCTAATTCTATTCAACATACTCTTCTTTTTATCAGAGCGTCTGCCTCTGATCCCCCGATTTTGGAATCGTAAATCCTTCGTATTCAAGCTTCGGCTTATTCAAATGTTCCCATATACCGATTCCTTTGCATCCCTTCTTCTTCTGGTTGGGTACCGCTACCCCCGTCAGATCCTTTGTCGTGTACCTGATCTTTTATTGGATTAATATCTGACAATATCCTTCATATTCAAACATTTTATGAGCTCTTCCCTTGGTATTTAGTACCTCCGGTAAATGGTATCATCTGCTTTGACTTCGATACTCTGCTTTCGAACTCGCGTCCCTTGCTTTGGTTGATGGTTGTATGGATTCGTAAAATTGTCCCGATGGGTTGTATCTATGCTTCTGCCATCTGCGAGAACCCAAAAACTTCTACGAGTCATACTCTACTGGTGTTATGCCAGTTAAATTTTCAACATTTCAACTTCACTAAAACTGAGAAGTGAATGAGAGATTATGCATTGAAGAAGTGGGGGTCGACCTTGAACCTTGTGTTCATGCCCATGGACACGATGTGGAACTTATCATGAAGGCTTCTCGTAGCAAATAATTATCCCCTTGATATACAAGTTCATCTTGTATCTGTAAATTAATCCTTTGCAATCGTGGTTCCGACCATATTTTCTCCTTGATTCCTTTTCCCGGACAAGTTAAAAGTACTTGTCTTCTGCAGATCATTTCACCTATCCAGTCTCTATTCTGAACTACCTTCAAGAATTGCCCTATGTTATATCGAGGATATTGCATCATTGCACTACCTCTTGTGAATTCTTTTTCTTGGAATGATACTCCATCACATCATTCCTAGCCTGCTCGGCTATATCATTGTCGTACCGATTTTTAACCATGCTACCTGGTTCTTATTTTCGGAGCACAACTTCTAACGATGAGCAAAGCTTACATCGATCTTCCTCATCTTATCATTCCACCCTGAACAACAAGCTTGATTTCGAGCTTGTGTCGTATTCGTGGTTTCAATAACCTTTCGCTTCATCATTCCCTTTTGCCGGATGCCGTCGATGTTCGATTGCATCTTCATAGAGCGTCTCAACAAAATTTGTCGTGATCACCATCAATATACTGCCTTGTTCTAAGATATCGATCGAATTCATGGTGAGAAATACCATTCTTGCCCCTCGATGACCTGTGTTATCATCGACCACATCCTTGACTTCCTCCAACACTCACCTGATGATGTTTTGCTCATATATTGAGTTCCTTGTTATTCTCGAAATTGTTCCTTCGTATCCCTTGTGATCTTCAGATCCAACCTTTACTTGAAACACCATACCAATGCTACCTCGAAGCATGACTATGGTATTCCAAATATCATTGAGAACAGTGGAAACGTAATGCTACATGTCCCTTGATCAATTATCCAAAGACCGTTGTATGGGAAATATCATTATTCTTCCCTCGCCCCTCCATCTAAATACTTTTGAACTTGCTGCCCTATCATGTATATCCTGCTCCGCTTTTTCTCTGGGAAGGTTATACTCCCAATTTTTGTGTGTAAACACATTTTTCCTCCCATTGGTTAATTTGAATAATCAATTAATCATTTTTCCTTTCCATTGGTTTGTTTAACCTTTCTTATGATCTGGATGATATAAGCAGAAATAATTCCCTGCTTATGAAAACACCTCGAGGTACAATTCGGTCAGTATGACCCTGTTACTAATGTTGATGACATTCCGTTAACCACAGATGGACGAGAACTTTGCCTTATTGGTCCGCCTCGTTCAACGAGCAGGAAAATGGTTCTCTTCATCCCTCGCCCTTGGTACCATTGTTGTCGCCGACATAACTGACAGGCTATCCTCCGACATACCTTATTGTGGTGACCGGTAAGATGACACCGTTCTCCCTACTCTCGATCGACCCTCATCACAGTTCTACTCTCCTATACATCTCTGATTCCGAAGTATCCTATGCCCTTGGTTTTGTGTGTTATCACGAGCCACCCTCCGAGAGGTGATCTATTCTCGATGCTCTGAAGCCTCTTCTCACACTCTGTTCAGGTATCGATCGTTAGCCCATTCGCTTGAAACTTCTTGTTGCACCTTCATACTTCGCTCTCGATGTTTTCCTAAGTTTCAACTCGAGAGATAATTCTGCCACATTGCCTGAATTGTCCATAATATAATCGACCCTATACGGGTCAGTTCTCCCGAAGTTATTCTTTACTTCCCCACTTAAATCTCGGGAGGAGATTTCTTGTAGTGGAGGAGATTTGTAACATCCCCAGCATCACACTACAGTAATCTCCACCTTAATAGTGGCCATGTCATCATGATCACTAAGCTAATCTACCACTTGCCCAAAAATCAAAGTCATTCTTTCCAATTTAAATTGCATGTCAAATATCTTTTTCTTCTGTCATGCAATTAAAATTGTTCATCCTGTTGCAAATATTCTTAAGGCCATTATAAAGTTGGAACCAATATTTTTGGAATTCCCAAAATGCCCCTGGACTTTAAAACAGTAGTCCAGCAGCATTTAATCTGTCCTTTTCAATTTCTAAAAATATCTAACCTATTCCTTTGGCCTCCAAACTTTTGCTGGCAGTGCCAAATATTACCATGAAATATTGGGGCTTAGTCCCACATTTTTCTAAAATGTTAGGTGGCCCACAAAAATCATTTCCTATCTCTATTAATAAATAAAAACTAAAACAGAAATTAGCAAAAGGGAAAAAGGCCTACCTGGGCTTACCTGCAGCCGGCCCAGCCCACCTCCACCTACTTCTCCCTCCGTGTCACCTTCCCCGTGGATGGGCGCCTCTCCGCCGACCGCAGCGCGCCACCGCGACGGGGAGCAGGAGCGCGAGGGGATAAGGACTCGCCCGTCCTTCCCCCTGGTCGTCCCGCCCCAGTCGCTACCCCTCCTCTCCCTCGCTTGCGCTCGTCTTCCTTCTCCCCCTTTCTGCCAAGCGCAACCGTCACCGCCGTTCATCACCGCAGTGGCGACCGCCGTCCCCGCCTTCCTCCAACGTGCCCCGGAGCTTCGCCTCGCCTGGCTACGTCGAGCCGCGCCATACGGTCGAGCAGGAAGGCCATGTAGCTGCCGATCGCCGCCGCCCCATTCGTCTCGGATTCCGACGATCCCCGACGACCACGGCCTCCCCCTGCGCTCCCGATCCCCGAGAGGCCTCCGTGTGCCTGCATTGTAAGCATCGCCTCCTCCTTTCCCCGTCTGAGCTCCATTCCACGACGTAGCCTGCTACCGTCGTCGCGCCTCCATTCCGCCGACGAGCTCAACGTCATCGCTCTTCTGCACCTCACACCGTGCTAGTTGTACCATCGAGCTTCGGCAGGTCACGCTCGTCGCGTGCAAGCATTAGTTCGGCTCGGGCGAGTCCATATGCTCGAACCCGAGCATGGCCGGTTCTGTCTGCCGCCCACCGCTGTCACCCTGCTCGTTTCTGACCACCACCGGCCGTTCTGACGCCACCAGTAGATGCGCGACGCACCGCCGTTCGAAAGCACATAACCGCACATGTTTTGAGCCAATGTGGGTGATTTCCGAGCGTCTCCAGTGAGAGCGCCGCCGCGGGAGCTTGCCGGAGCTCGTTCCGGTGCCGCGCTGACCTGGCCAGTGGTGGGGCCTTCTCTGAGAGGCTGCCAGTGGGCCCCGAACCCCCACTTTGACTTCGTTGACCGGAGACAACGCTCGCACTGTTCACCCCTGCGTATGACATGTGGGACCCCTTCGTTAATTAAGCTTTTAAAATTAATCTGTTTACTAATATAGCCACTGGCACCTCGCGCCCACCTCCCTAATTAGTTCTGTTAGTCTAAATTAATTAACTGTTAGTTCCATAGAGGCTGACAGGTGGGCCCCACCTGTCAGGCTGACCAGTCAACCGGACAGTTGACTGCTGACGTAGTGATGACCTCATGCTGATGTCATAATTCAATTTAGAGAATTTCTGTTAATAAAAATAATTCCAGAAAATGTTATAATCTTTGAAAATCCGTAGAAAATAAACCGTAGCTCGGATCGAAAAACTTTCTACATGAAAGTTGATCAGAACGACGAGACAAATCTGATCGTGCCTTCTGTTTCCATGTCGGAACCCTCTACATATGTGAACCCGTAACTTTCTGGCCATTTCCGGTAGATGAATAGTGCATATGTACCGGTTATTAAATCCAACTTAAATCCTAAATAACTAAAATGACTAAGACATATCTTTAGGCAACCCTGCACTGCACCATAGGCATGTCATACCCTGTGTTGCATTTGTTTGCTGTGTATTTATTTGTTTCCTCCCCCTCTTCTCTCTCGGTAGACCCCGACACCGACGTAGTCTAGGAGGCCGACGCAGTTCCGGTGGTCGACTACGCCCCTGAAGACCAGACCCTTGCCACAGAGCTTCCAGGCAAGAACCCCCCTTTTGAGCATACCGATATCGCCTATTCTTCTCTCTCTTATGCTTGCATTAGAAGTTGCTGTTGTTACTGTTATCCTATTTCTGCTGCTTAGCCTGTTTATTGTAACCTGCTGTTGTTACCTACCTACTTATCCTAAACTGTTTAGTATAGGCTGGATAGAGACCCATCAGAAACCCCCACTTTGTCCCGACTGCCCTGCTGGATTATCAGAAGAGCCGATCAACGGGATTGAAGACCAGGCCACGGCACCGCACATCACTTCCCCCTTAGTTGCTCGACACTACTGGGTTATTATCAAGTGCCGAGGGTGATACCTCATCAGCACTTCTAATGTTAACCTCGTAGGTTAGTTCATCGGTTATGGTCATCGAGGGTGATTCCTCCTTCTCCACTCCCGATAACGACACTGTCGTGCAACTCCTCAAGTGTGAACCTCGAGGGTGATTTCCTCTTACGTTCACCTTGATATTGACATCAGGTGGGAATCCAACGAGGGTGATTCCTCGGATTCCTTCTTGATGTGGTAGCCACACGAACTGCCTTTACATCACTATTGTTACGGATTAAACTGGATAAAGACGGGTCAGCCCTGAGGGGTACCCGCATGAGCATGTGGTGCAAGTGATGTGGAGACGGGTTGACCTGGAAGGTGCCCGCGAGATAATTAAGAGGCGTGGCCGGGCATTCTTAGCCCTTGCCGCAAGTCCTCGAGACGGGGCGACAGGGTCACATCGATCGTGAGTCTCTGCTCATTACTGCGCGCTCCTAATCCACTAACGATTTGGATATTTGATCCGAGGGGCCTCTGGCCTGATAGCACTAACCATCACGTTGGCATAGTATGGGCGTTCTACGTCGTATACTTCAGCCGAAGCTTAATAGACGTCATGCGACTGAGCGGCACACGCTGGGTTGGACTGGGAACGCAACCACGCTTGTATTAAGGGGTTGCTAGGTCTGCTCACTGGTGGTGTACGCAATGTGCAGGAGCGCCCGGGGCGATGGCCCAAGACCCCTGGGGGCATATGTTTAGTCCGGCGTGCTGACCTCTCTATTATGTATTCGGTTGGGTTGCGGCATATCGTTTGGCCGAGGCCAGGCATGACCCATTAAAGTGTGTCCGGCCGGAGTTAATCGAGTGTGGTGGGTAAGTTGGTACACCCCTGTAGGGAAGAAAACATCTATCGATAGCCTGTCCTACGGTAATTGACACTTGGAGTTGTATCCCGATCGGTACAACTAGAACCTGACACTTGAGATGATAACTAGATAGTATGGTTCTGGGATTGCTTTCTTGCACGGAGTCAAGGAAGGATCTTTGGGCGAGGTTGATGACACTACTATTACTTTACATTACGCTAATCTACACTCTTCTAATGCTGCAAGACCGCTGAAGATGCTAGTCTTCGATAGGACTAGGTCTTGTCTCTCTATTCTGGCATTTCTGCAGCCCAATCCACATATACAGCCTTCCTTTGAAAATGGTGCATACATAGTGTAGATCCTTGCTTGCTGAGTACTTCGGATGAGTACTCACGGTTGCTTTGCTTTCTTTTTCTCCCCATACCTGTTTGTCGCAACCAGATGACGGAGCCCCTGAGCCAGCTGCCCCCGCCGACGGCTACTACTACTACCCTCCTGGCGAGTACTACTACGAGGAGCCGTCCGA
This sequence comes from Thinopyrum elongatum, assembly GCA_011799875.1. Lineage (NCBI taxonomy): Eukaryota > Viridiplantae > Streptophyta > Magnoliopsida > Poales > Poaceae > Thinopyrum > Thinopyrum elongatum. Next base: position 556,406,233 of record CM022298.1, read on the forward strand.
CGACCAGGAGTAGGATCGGTGGGTCCCAGGTAGGAGGCCTGCGCCTTTCGATCATAGTGTTTTATTTTGCCCCGCCATTCTATTGGCCTATCTGTGTTTTCTTTTATATATGTACTCAGATATCTGATGCTTCCGCTGATGCTTGTATGCGAGCTTATTTATTAGAGCCCTCGAGGCCCCTGGCTTGTAATATAAAGCTTGTATGACTTTATTTATGTTTAGAGTTGTGTTGTGATATCTTCAAGTGAGTCCTTAGGCTTGATCGTGTGCATTTGCGTGTATGGTTAGTGCACGATTAAGCCGGGGGCGTCACACTGGTGCAACAAGACCAAGGCCACTGGCTCGGCAGGACGGAGGTCATCGCCGAGCCCACCACAGCGTGACGACCAGAAGCTTTGCAGACGAAGACCACCTTTAGTTAGGATAGAGTGTACTCCTGTCCCCCCTTCAAATTGGCCGTTGTGGTATCCCTTCCCACCTAAGCTATGAGGGAGGAGGACCAAGGCCACTATAAATATAGGCTAGTCTCCATCGTAGAGAGGGATCCGATCATTTGGCCCCCGAGCTCGCCTGAGGCAGCTCACACTTGTACTAGTTCTTCCTCATCCTCCTCGTGAGGAAATCCACCACAAAGCAGTAGTAGGGTTTTACACCGCAAGGTGGCCCGAACCTGGGTAAACCACCATGTCCACTTCTTCTTCTCGCTCGCACGAACTCGTCGGAGCCAAGCCGTGGGGTGGTGAGCAGTGAATCGCGGCTAGGTAAGACCCTTCGCACACGCCCCAGAGTTCGAACCTTGTTTGGGTCTGCGAAGCCCTGATCCCGACATTTGGCGTGCTGGGTAGGGGCGTGTCGAAGTTCTCCCCTCCGCTCCATTTCGTCCCTGCTTCGTTGCTTCCATGGCCGACGCTCGACGAGTTCGCGCTGAGCGCCGGGACACCCGTGTCTCCCAGACGACACCGGTGGGCCGCGACGCCCCGTGTCGCTCCGCTTCTCCCGCGGCCAACGCCGCCACCGACCCCGCTGCTCACGAGCAGCAGGACTCTTCGCTGTCGCCCTTCGTGTAGCGTGATGGCCGCACCATCACACCTTCCCTCACTCCCGACACGGCCTCATCCTCCCATGCTTGCCGCGGGCCGGCGAACGCGCAGGCTGCGCTTCTCATGGCGCGCGAGCTGCTGCGCTACCGTCCCGCCAATGAGCGCTATGACGCCTGGCTGGGCTGCATCACCGAGCTCGTCAACGCCGCCGGAGAGGCCCCGACGCCTTCCCACTTGCTCCGTCCCCTGCCATCTCATGCGGGCGATGTGGCACATGGGGAGCCTCCGCCTTCCCCTCTGCGTAGTGCTAACACCGAGCCAAGGCGCGACACGCGTCCGCGTGACCCGCCATGTGGAGCACCGACGCCGGCCAGGGATGAGGCGAGCTACCAGGTCGTGCAGCAGTGATACGTCTCCAACGTATCTATAATTTATGAAGTATTCATGCCATGTTTACAACAATTTTATATGGTTTTGGTATGATTTGCATGGAACTAACCCGGACTGACGCTGTTTTCAGCAGAACTACCATGGTGTTGTTTTTTGTGCAGAAATGAAAGTTCTCCAAATGAGCTGAAACTTTTTGACGATTTTTTTGGAACAAAAGAGACCCCCGAAGCTTTGTGGGAGGGCCAGAAGACCCAGGAGCAGGGCACAACCCACCAGGGCGCGCCAGAGGGGCCTGGCTTGTCCCGATGGGTTGTGCTCACCTCGAGGCCCATCTTCACGTGAAACCAACGCAACAAAATCCTATAAATAGAGAAACCGTCAGAAATAACCCTAGATCAAAAGTTCCATCGCCGGAAGCCTCTGTTGCCACGAAAAACCAATCTAGACCCCATTCCGGCACCCTGCCGAAGGGGGCAATCATCACCGGTGGCCATCTTCATCATCCCTATGGTCTCCATGATGAGGAGGGAGTAGTCCACCCTCGGGGCTGAGGGTTTGTACCAGTAGCTATGTGTCTAATCTCTCTCTCTCTCTCGTGTTCTTGAGATGTCACGATCTTGATGTATAGCGGGCTTTGTTAATACAGTCGGATCATATGGTGTTTTCCCCTCTCTATCTTGTTGTGAATTGAGTTTTCCCTTTGAGATTTCGTTCTTATCGGATTGAATACTTTTATGGATTTGAGAACACTTTATGTATGTCTTGCTATGAATACCCGTGGTGACAATGGTGGTATCATATTGATTCACTTGATATATGTTTTGGCACTCAACTCGCGGATTCCTGAGGTGACATTGGGGTAATCTATGCATAGGGGTTGATGCACGTTCTTGTCTTTGTTTCTCCAGTAGAAATCTTGGGGCACTCTTTGAAGTTCTTTGTGTGGATTGAGTATTATGAATCTGAAATTGTTTGATGCATATCGTATAAACAACTCACGGATACTCGCGGTGACATTGGAGTATCTAGGTGACATTAGAGTTGGTTGATGTGTATCATATGGTGTTATTTTAGTACGAACTCTTGGTTAGATCGATCGGAAAGAATAGCTTGGTGTTATTTTAGTACGAACTCTAGGATAGATTGATCGGAAAGAATATCTTTGAGGTGGTTTCGTACCCTACAAACAATTTCTTCTTATGTTCTTCGCTAGATAAGAACTTTGGAGTGATTCTTCATCGCACGTGAGGGAAGGTTATATGATCCAATTATATTAGCATTGTTGAGAGATTGCACTAGCGAAAGTATGGACCCTAGGCCTCATTTTCAAGCATTGCAATACCGTTTGTGCTCGCTTTTGTTACTTGCTACCTTGCTGTTTTTTATTGTTACTATTACAAAAATCAATATCTACTATCCATATTACACTTGTATCACCATCTCTTCGCCGAACTAGTGAACCTATACAATTTACCATTGTATTTGGTGTGTTGGGGACACAAGAGACTTTTTGTTATTTGGTTGCAGGGTTGTTTGAGGGAGACCATCTTCATCCTACGCCTCCCATGGATTGATAAACCTTAGGTCATCCACTTGAGGGAAAATTGCTACTGTCCTACAAAACTCTGCGCTTGGAGGCCCAACACGAGTCTACAAGAATAAGTTGTGTAGTAGACATCAAGCAGCCGCAGTACGACGCGCGTGCACTCCCTATTCTGCCACGTCAGCACCAAGACAGGCCCGCTCTGGAGGCCGCCGCGCGTGGGCATCAGGATCGTTCCCCCCTCGCGCGGGCCACGCCTGTGAGCACGGAGGGCTGTCGTGCCTTCACTTGTGAGCTGTGCCGAGTGGTCTGGCCGGGCAAGTTCAAGCCAGATCTGCCCCTGCGCTATGATGACATCCCCGACCCCACGGAGTTCATCCAGCTCTACTCGCTGAGCATCAAGGCGGCCAACGGCGATGACAAGGTCATGGCGAACTGGTTCCCCATGGCTCTCAAGGACGGCACACGCTCCTGGCTCATACACCTCCCGGAGGGGTCGATCTCCTCTTGGGATGAGCTCCGCGAGCAGTTCATCGCCAACTTCCAAGGCACCCGTGACCGTGCCCTGACCATCAACGAACTGGGGCACATGAAGCAGCAGCCGGGTGAGACTCTCCGCAAGTACATTCAGCACTTCACCCATGTTCGCCTCAAGATCCCGAAAGCCTCGGACGAAGCCATCATCTCGGCATTCACCAAGGGTGTCACACATGTCAAGATGAGCGAGGAGCTCGCCATCCACGATGACCTGTGCATGGCGCTGGAGATGTTCAACTTGGCAGACAGATGCGCCAGGGCGGAAGAAGGATGCCTCTCCCTCCTCAAGCACCCAGACGTCGACCCTGAAGACAAGAGGGCCAAGACCAAGGAAGCAAAGCGCAAGGGCCCCACCGTGCTGGCAGCAGAACTTGAGCTGAAGCGCGACCGTGATCGTGATGAGCCCCCCCAAGGACCCTCGCCCATCCTGCGTCTTCCACAACGTGCACACCCACACCACCGACGACTGCCAGGAGCTTAGGGCGCTCCAGGACAAGCGCCTGGGTTGTCTCCCCGAGCGTGGTGACCGTAGCTTCGGCCGTGGCAGAGGCCGCTGGGACAACCGCAACCCCCGCCAAGGCTGGCGTGATCATCCTTGCGAGGGTGGCTGGCGCAATCAGCTCGCGACGGCCCTTGGCGCGATCAGCCTCGCGAGGCCCGTCCTCAAGGCAATGCCGGCCTCCCTCCGCCACCGCCACCGCCAAGGAGGAATGATGACAACCAACAGGACGATGGGGCTGGGGCCTACCAGGAGCCTCGTGCGATTGCCTGCATCCTTGGCGGAGCTCAGGTGCATGTCTTGAACCGCGTCTTCAAGCAGTTCTCTCGCAAAGTGAATGCAACCCTCCCAAAGTTCGAGGTTGTGCGTCCTCTCAGGTGGTCGCAGTACGCCATCACTTTTGACTCCAAGGACCACCTCAGGTGCGCGGCCACTACTGGCGCGCTTCCCATGCTGTGCACGCCTACCATCAGCAACGTTTCGATCACCAAGACCCTCATCGACGGTGGCGCTGGCCTCAACATGCTCTCCGTCGAGACATTCGAGACGCTTCAAGTGCCCTATGATCAGCTCATGCCCACCAAGCCGTTTTCTGGGGTGACCGATGGCTCCACCACTCCCCTGGGCCAGGTGCGCCTTCCCGTCACCTTCGGCAAGCGCGGCAACTACCAGACCGAGCTCATTGACTTCGACGTGGAACACATCGGCCTCCCATACAACGCCATCCTGGGGTACCCGGCGCTCGCCAAGTTCATGTCGGCTACCCATCATGGCTACAATGTCCTCAAGATGCCAGGGTGCAGCGGCATCATCACGGTCGCCTGTGATGAGAAGGACGCGGTCTGCTCCCTTGAGCATGCCTACCACGTCGTGGTGGCCGAAAACTTCAATGGCGAAGGCGACATCATGCCTCCCGAGGCCACCCCCGCGAAGAAGAAGCAGCTCCTCCCCAAGAGTGGTCCGGAGGCCAAGACATCCACCAACGGCGCCTCTCGCTCTGTTCCTGTTTCCGAGGCACCCATCCCTTGCGCAAAGGAAGGCACGCCCGACGCCTCCCTTGCGACGGGCTCGGGGGCTTCCTTCTGGAGAGCCTCTGACCTGACCAGTGCGACGAGGGAGGTGCTCGGGCACCACTTGGAGGCATGCCTTGACACGTGCCCCCACAAGCAAGGAGCAAGGTGCAAGCCACCAGGAGCACGAGAATTCATCACCAAGGCGATCGGGGAACTTCAAGAGGCACAAGCCATGCGCGGTGAGCGCCGCCCCACGCGTCCCACGAGTGCAGCCGCCGCCCCTGACGCGAGCGACGGGCTGCGCGTCTGCGTCAAATTTCCGGGCCTCAACAGGGCCGCTTCTCAGGACCTCTTTCGGCCATCCCGCATCGGCCGGAGTGGGGGTTTCCCCTGCAACTACGTCCGCATACCGTTCAGCCTGTTGAACATTGGCGCCTCATATCAGCGCCTGGTGCAACGCACGATGGCGTCTCATGAGGCCCGACGCTCAGCGGTGGCATCTCAGGAGGCCCCGGACCCTCGCGACCCCCCTGGGCCTCACGAGCTTCTTGAGCCGCCGGAGCCATCCGGCTTGTGAGGAACGGGCCCCCGCAACGTGCTTCATTGACCACCCTGACGCTTCTCTAACACTATTGCCAGGTGACTTTTTTGGTTTGTTCAATTGAGGGCGCCCCTCGGGCTGCATTATCCTCAAGCTGTTAAGGCCTGTTCCTACAGCTGTATCATTTTGTTCATGTACCATGAACCAGTTATGCTTTCATGAGTACTATGACTGTTAACCCCGCGCTTGATATCACTTCACCTCTGGAGCTGCTGCCCCGCAGACAGCGCGTGTTGCCAGCTCTCCTCCTGAGCATCCCATGAGAGGGGGCTACCGGCACGGCGCCTGATATGTCTCCAACGTATCTATAATTTTTGCTTGTTCCATGCTGTTATATTATCATTCTTGGATTTTTACAATCATTTTATAACAACTTTATATCATTTTTTGGGACTAACCTATTGACATAGTGCCCAGTGCCAGTTGCTGTTTTTTGCTTGTTTTTTACTTCGCAGAAAATCAATACCAAACGGAGTCCAAACACAGCAAAACTTTTTGGAGATTTTTTTGGACCAGAAGACATCCAGTGGGCCAAAGAAGTACCAGAGGGGGGCTCCGAGGGGAGCACAACCCACCTGGGTGTGCCTCGGGGCCCAGGCGCGCCCTGGTGGATTGTGCCCACCTCGGCCGCCTCCCGCACCGCCTCTTTGCTCTATAAATACCCCGGAAATCCGAAAACCCTAGGGGAGTCGACGAAACACAATTCCATCCGCCGCAAGTTCCAGAAACACCAGATCCAATCTAGACACCATCACGGAGGGGTTCATCATCCTCATTGGTGCCTCTCCGATGATGCGTGAGTAGTTCAATGTAGACCTACGGGTCCGTAGTTAGTAGCTAGATGGCTTCCTCTCTCTCTTTTGATTCTCAATACAATGGTCTCTTGGAGATCTATTTGATGTAACTCTTTTTGCGGTGTGTTTGTTGGGATCCGATGAACTTTGAGTTTATGATCAGATCTATTTTATCCATGAAATTTATTTGAGTCTTCTTTTCATCTCTTACTAGCAAACATGCCCGTGCGTTGCAACAGAAGAAAAAATGCATACTTATACTTTTTGCAGAACACACACAATTTAAGACCCCTCCACTGGTCCACCTTATCTATTTCAACATAGCCCACATCCGTCTTGTTTCTTATCCTCCTTCCCACCTTCACCGACCATGAACGCGGTGTCTACGTGATCGCAATGCGTCCTTGCCAATACCAAGGAGATGATCTCGGCCACTGCCTAAACCCTAAACCCAAGCACACCTACCATTGAACAACATCATTGCAAGTGAATGTCTAATAGTATTAAAACTAATCTCATCGAGCTGGATGTGATGGCTGCCCTTCTCGAGCTACGGCTTGCACCTAGTGCATACACCATCTCTGACACGCCCACTCATTTTTAAATTGTATATTTGTTTTGTCAGAATGCGACAATGTTCCTTTTGAAATACGTAAATATTTTTTAAATCACATGAACTTTTTAAAGAGCATGCTTTTCTTAAAATTATGAAAATCTTTTAAGCATGTGAACACTTCTTGCAATTACATGATTTTTTTAGAAAAGGATGAACATTTTTCAACTTGTATGAACATTATTTTGATACATGAACACTTTTCTGAAAATTACATAAACATTCTAAAATTCATGGACGGGTTTTGAAAACTACATGGCATTTTTAAAAGGCACAAACACATAAAATTAGAACGTGCATAAATTGGTTTTTTTGGTGCGTAGCAAGTGACCAGATTACATGTATGGCCGTCCAATTTTTTTTTCTTGATATAGTGAACTGGAAGAAGAGCCATTCTTAAAGATTTACCCTAGTCGCTAGCTTTGGGAGCCTGTGCAATTTTTCTCCTACGTGATTATGTGCTCAGGAAAAAAAAGGGACTACGTGGAACAGGACTACAAGGACTATTTGCTTGGCTCCGGAAGCGAACCAACACTTGATCGGTCAAAATCAAATCAAAATCCTTCTCGCAAAAAAAATCAAAAATAAATCCTTAGCGAAGCAAGCCGTACAGGGAGGGGCTCCATCGAGGAGAGCATAGCATGGCCGCCAGCGCTCTGGCCGCGCACGAGAGATCCCGGGCTGCTGAGGTCGCCTGACTCTCCTCCGCTCGCGCATCCCTGCTGAGCTCCCCGTGCTCATCTGCGGGGTGCTGTTGCCAAGGTCGTCTAATTCCGCCTACATCCTGTGCTCGGAGGCATCTACTTCCTTCATCGACATGTAGAGCAGGAGTCAATTCCGCTGCTCATGTGCCCATCGCAAACCTCTCGGATTTATTCCTTCACATCCAATGATATCCGTTTGTTCCTTCTTTTTAAGGACTCACCTCCTTCCACGAGGCAACCAACCAGGCATGCAAGAACATCCCACCTATTTGTTCAATTAGGCACCCTGCAATCTCTTTATTTCCTTTAGGCTGCTTGTTGTCATACAGCTTATAGACATATATGAATTTGTTAAACTTGATGAAAAGGAGCGAGGTCGTACAAATTTATAGGGCAACGAATCAAGTTTCAACCACAAATAACAGTTAGTTCTGTTGGCAGCAGCCAGCGGTGATGGAAGGGGAGATCGCGAGTTCGATTCCCCGCCGGGTACAATTTTTGGCTGATCCCTACTGGACATAAAAAAAATTATCAGTGTTGATCAGACCCGGCTTGGCCCATGAGGGGGCATTACGACAGAAAAGAAAAACCAATGCGTTTTTCTGGATTTTGGGTTTGTTCTCCAAAATTTGAGGGGCTTTTCTATGAAACGTCGCGATGGTGAACCCGACAGAAGCAGTGCGTGCTTTATTAGTAGGTAAAGATATGCATCATTACTTATAGCCTCGAATTTCTTCTTCGAATCTTTGGTTTAGTTAGGCTGACTAGATCGATTTTTCTTGCCATGGGAAGAGGTGCTTTGTGATGGGTTCGGTCGTGCGGTGTTCTTTCCCAGTGACAGAAGGGGCAGCAAGACACGTATTAATCGTTGCCATTAAGGATAACAAGATGGGGTCTATTCCTACATGAATAGATCTTTTCTACACCATGTCATCGTTCTTATTGCATTACTCCGTTTCTCCATGAACTTAATACACTAGATACATGCTGGATAGCGGTTAATGTGTGGAGTAATAGTAGTAGATGCAGGCAGGAGTCGGTCTACTAATCTTGGACGTGATGCCTATATAATGATCATTGCCTGGATATCATCAAAATTATTTGAAGTTCTATCAATTGCCCAACAGTAATTTGTTTACCCACCGTATGCTATTTTTCTCGAGAGAAGCCACTAATGAAATCTACGGCCCCCGGGTCTATTCTTCTTCATATTTGTTTTTCGATCTATTATTCGCCACTTTTATTTTCAAATCTATATTTCCAAAAACCCAAAAATACCTTGCTTCACTTTTTCTTTATTTTTTTTATTGCGAGATCTATTTACCCAATCTACCACAAATTTATCTATCTTTTTACCGTGGAGGGATTGACAACCCCTCTTACGCGTCGGGTTGCAAATATTTGTTCTTTGTGTGTAGGTACCGTTTACATAGTGTTGCTTGGTTCTCCTACTGGATTGATACCTTGGTTTCATAACTGAGGGAAATACCTGCCGTAGCTGTGCTGCATCATCCCTTCCTCTTTGGGGAAATACCAACGTAGTTCAAGCGACATCAAAAGGAATTTCTGGTGCCCTTGCCGAGGAGACATCATCAACATCTATCAGGTTCCTAATCACAAATCTCATCTCCTTGCAATTTACATTATTTGCCATTTGCCTCTCATTTTCATCTCCCCTACTTCACAAAAATTTACCATTTTATTCGCCCTCTTTTTTGTTCGCCATTTTTTGTCAGATCTGTTTTTGTCTGCAATCTTGTTTGCGTAGTCACGATGAGTCAAGAAAACACCAAGTTGTGTGACTTTTCCAATACCAACAATAATGATTTTATTAGCACTCCGATTGCTCCTCCCGCCACTAGTGTGGAATCTTGTGATATTAATGCCGCTTTATTGAATCTTGTTATGAAAGATCAGTTTTCCGGTACTCCTAATGAGGATGTTGCGTCCCATCTTAACACATTCGTAGAATTATGCGATATGCAAAAGAAAAAAGATGTGTACAATGATATTGTGAAGTTGAAATTATTTCCGTTTTCTTTGCGAGATTGTACAAAAATTTGGTTTTCTTCTTTGCCTCGCAATAGTATCGATTCTTGAGATAAATGCAAAGATGCTTTCATTACTAAGTATTTTCCGCCCGAGAAAATTATTTCCCTTAGAACTCAAATCATGAATTTTAAGCAACTTGAGCATGAGAATGTTGCACAATCTTGGTAAAGAATGAAATTGATGCTAAGAAATTGTCCTACTCATGGTTTAAATCTTTGGATGATCATACAAATTTTTATGCGGGATTGAATTTTGTCTCTAGAAATCTTTTAGATTCCGCCGCGGGTGGTACGTTTATGGAAATTACTTTGGGTGAAGCTACTAAATTGCTTGATAATATTATGGCAAATTATTCACAATGCCATACCGAAAGAGCACCTACTAGTAAAAAAGTTAATTCGGTTGAAGAAATAAATTCTTTGAGTGAAAAAGTTGATGTTCTTATGAAATTGGTTTCTAATAAAAGTGCTCCTATTGATCTTAATGATGTGCCTTTGTCTACTTTGATTGAGCAAAATAGTGATCCCGTAGATGTGAATTTTGTATCATGAAACAATTTTAATAACAATGCTTATAGAGGTAATTTTAATCCTAGGCCTTTTCCTAGAAATTCCTCTAATAATTATGGTAATTCCTATGGTAATCCTTCTTATAATAATAATAATAGGAACACCTCTGATCCTGGAGAATAATATTAAAGAATTTATCAATGCTCAAAAGGTTTTCAATATATGATGAAGAAAAGTTGAATAAGATTGATGATATGTCTAGAAGCATTGATAGAATTTCTCATGATGTAAAAATCTCAACTTGAAAATTTTTGTGCCTAAGGTTGAAGAATCAATTAAAGCTTTATATGTTTCTCATGTATGAAAGTAAGAAAAGAACCGCTATGCTTAGAGCTAAAAGAGAATTTTTAGAAAGAGTGTTTTCTAGTGATTGCTTTCATAAAAATGATGAAGATCTTAAAGTGATTGGTGTTTCTTCTATTGATTCCTTGTTTAGTAAGATTAAAATTGATGATAAAGGTACCGAAGAAGAGTCAACTTTACCTAGAAGGCATCCCAATAATTCGGAGGGTGAAAATCTTGATGAAAAAATTGATAAAAGTGGGTTTGGAGAGGTCAAAACTTTAACTAGTGATGTGCCCACTCTTTTGGATTACAAATACTTTAATTATGATAGTTGATCTTTGATTGATTGTATTTCTTTGTTGCAATCCATGATAAATTCACCCCATGCCTATGAAAAAAATAAAGCTTTTACTAAGCATATCGTAGATGCTATGATGAAAGCTTTGGAACAAAAGTTGGAATTAGAGATCTCAATTCCTAGAAAATTACACAATGAATGGGAACCCACCATCAAAGTCAAGATAAAAAATTATGAGTGTTTTGCTTTATGTGATTTGGGTGCTAGTGTTTCCACAATTCCAAAATCTTTATGTGATGTGCTTGGTCTTACCAATATTGAAGAGTGTTCTATTATTAAAAAGCCTATGGGAAGAATTAATGATGTTCTTATTCTTGCAAATAGGAATTATGTGCCCATAGATTTTATTGTTCTTGATATTGATTGCAACCCGTCTTGTCCAATTATACTTGGTAGACCGTTTTTACGTACTATAGGTGCCGTGATTGATAAGAAAGAAGGCAATATTAAATTTCAATTTCCACTAAGAAAGGAAATGGAACACTTCCCTAGAACAAGAATTAAGACACCATATGAATCAATCATGAGGGCATCTTATGGATCTAGAACTAAATATGATAACACTTGAATCTATGCTTTATGCCTAGCTAGGGGCGTAAAATGATAGCGCTTGTTGGGAGGCAACCCAATGAATAAAATTTATTTGTGCCTTTTTCTTTCTGTTCTTGAGTGTTTGCACAATTATGCCTCTGTTATGATTATGTTTTTTATGCTTTAATTAGTGTTTGGTCAAAGCAAAGCCTTTGGGATCATGTTGGGTGATAGTTGATTTGATCTTGTTGGAAAACAGAAACTTTTGCGTCCAGTAAAATAATTTTGAAAAATCACCAAAGTGACAAAAATATGAATTTTTTACACAAGATTTATATACAAATTTCCTACGTTTTCCTAATTTTTCAGAATTTTGGAGTTACAGAAGTATACGAAGTTTTCAGATTACTACAGACTGTTCTATTTTTGACAGATTATATTTTCATTGCATTGTGTGCTTATTTTGATGAATCTATGGGTTGTATCAGGGGGTATGAGCCATAGCAAAGTTGGAATACAGTAGATATAATGCAATAATAAAATATGAATGGGTTTGCAACAGTACTTAGAGTGGTGATTTGCTTTGTTATACTAACGGATCTCATGAAGGTTTTGTTAAGTTTTGTGTGATTGAAGTTTTCAAGTTTTGGGTGAGATCACGATGGATGTAGGTATAAGGAATAAGAAGAGTCTAAGCTTGGGGATGCTCGCGGCACCCCAAGGTAATATTCAAGGAGAAACAAGCAACTAAGCTTGGGGATGCCCCGAGTGGCATCCCCTCTTTCTTCTAACGACCATCGGTATTTTACTTGGAGCTATATTTTTATTCGTCACATATCATGAGTTTTGCTTGGAGCATCTTGTATTATATGAGTCTTTGCTTGTTTTGATTTTTAATTTGTGCTAAGTATCCTTGCTGAACACACCTACTTTAGAGAGCTAAAATTATGCTATGATTTGTTAGAATTGCTCTATGTGCTTCACTTAAATTGTTTGAGCTATGGAATTGCTCTAGTGCTTCTCTTATATATTTTTTAGCACGGTGTGCTTTAATATTTTTGAAGAAATGCTCTCATGCTTCACTTAGATTTATTTATAGTTAGTAATTTTGAAGAAAATCTCTCATGCTTCACTTATATTATTTTGAGAGACAAATTTTTTTTATGCTCATGTTCTTCACTTAGATTTGTTTGAGCTATCAAAATCAACATATGAAACTAGTCCCAAAGTGATAGATATTGAAGAAGGATATAATAAAAACTTTCATGAAGATCATTGGACAAAATAAACTTGATTCTTTGTAATAGTTTTGTGATATTATTATAGTGATATGTGAGTCATGTTGGTGAGTAATTGTGCTTTAGTAAGAATATTGGTGTTAAGGTTTGTGATTCCCTATGCAAGCACGAAAGTCAATAGTTATGCAATGAAATTACATCCTACTTGTGGTGCATTATTCAGTGTTAGTTATGCTTAATGCTCGTTTATGAGATTTTTCGTTTCGTGGTCGGATGCTTCTCAATCTTTTTGCTAGCCTTCACTTGTACTAAGTAGGAATACTACTTGTGCATCCAAAATCCTTTAACCCAGTTTTGCCATATGAGTCCACTATACCAACTTATATGCGGTATTTCCGTGTTGTTCTAAGCAAATTTGTATGTGCCATCTCTAATTTTCAAAATAAATTTCCTTTTTGTGTGCTCGTACTGCTCATGAAACGGTAGGGGGTGGCTGATATTTTTCCATGCTAGATGTGTTATTCTCAAGATGAGTGTTTATTCACTTGTCATTGCGCGAGAGTAAGGCAAAGGTATTAGGGATGCCCAGTCCTGAAATGAAAAACGAATTTACTTTAAGTTATCAAATAATAAATTCCTTGGAAAGTGTTGGTATGGACGGCACCCGTGGATACGGCTAGCCGTGGAATGTGAAAGTATGGTGGAAAAAGGAATAAACTTTATTTTCTGTTTGGGAACCTCCTATGATGTATCTAGCATGGAAAGTATTGGGAACTACTCGATCATTTTTGTTGATAGGAAAAGCATGCCACCCAAAATGTTTTATCTCTATCTTTTTCGCTTTGAACTCTGGCACCTCTACAAATCCCTACTTCCCTCTGTGAAGGGCCTTTCTATTTACTTTATGCAATTTTTATTTTTATTTGAGTCTCCATCTTCTCTTATAAAGCACCAACTAAGGGGCACTATGATCATACTTGAGCATTGGGTGTAGCTAATATGCGAGTGTGTTTCATGAATGGATCAATGATTGCGCATAATGGGCTAGGGATAACTTTCTTTAGTGTTGATATTTTTAAATACATGGTTGCTTGTTGATATGCTTGAGTATTGAAATCTTCATGTCAAAACTAGACTATTGCTTTGAACCATATAAAATTCCAAATGTCCATGCTACAAAAGAAAAGAATATGTGATGAACATGTTAGGCAGCATTCCACATCAAAAATTCTGTTTTTATCATTTACCTACTCGAGGACGAGTAGGAATTAAGCTTTGGGATGCTGATACGTCTCCAACGTATCTATAATTTTTGCTTGTTCCATGCTGTTATATTATCATTCTTGGATGTTTCACAATCATTTTATAGCAACTTTATATCATTTTTTGGGACTAACCTATTGACATAGTGCCCAGTGCTAGTTGTTGTTTTTTGCTTGGTTTTTACTTCACAGAAAATCAATACCAAACGGAGTCCAAACGCAGTGAAACTTTTTGGAGATTTTTTTGGACCAGAAGACATCCAGTGGGCCAAAGAAGTACCAGAGGGGGGGCTCCAAGCGGAGCACAACCCACCTCGGCGCTCCTGGGGGCCCAGGCGCGCCCTGGTGGGTTGTGCCCACCTCGCCCGCCTCCCGCACCGCCTCTTTGCTCTATAAATACCCCGGAAATCCAAAAACCCTTGGGGAGTCAACGAAACATAATTCCAGCCTCCGGAAGTTCTAGAAACACCAGATCCAATCTAGACACCATCACAGAGGGGTTCATCATCCTCATTGGTGCCTCTCCGATGATGCGTGAGTAGTTCATTGTAGACCTACGGGTCCGTAGTTAGTAGCTAGATGGCTTCCTCTCTCTCTCTTTTGATTCTCAATACAATGGTCTCTTGGAGATATATTTGATGTAACTCTTTTTGCGGTGTGTTTGTTGGGATCCGATGAACTTTGAGTTTATGATCAGATCTATTTTATCCATGAAAGTTATTTGAGTCTTCTTTTGATCTCTTATATGCATGATTACTTATAGCCTTGTATTTCTTCTTCGAATCTTTGGTTTAGTTAGGCTGACTTGATCGATTTTTTTTGCCATGGAAAGAGGTGCTTTGTGATGGGTTTGGTCGTGCGGTGTTCTTTCCTAGTGACAGAAGGGGCAGCAAGACACGTAATGATCGTTGCCATTAAGGATAACAAGATGGGGTCTATTCCTACATGAATAGATCTTGTCTACATTATGTCGTCGTTCTTATTGCATTACTCCGTTTCTCCATGAACTTAATACACTAGATGCATGCTGGATAGCGGTCGATGTGTGGAGTAATAGTAGTAGATGCAGGCAGGAGTCGGTCTACTAATCTTGGACGTGATGCCTATATAATGATCATTGCCTGGATACCGTCATAATTATTTAAAGTTCTATCAATTGCCCAACAGTAATTTTTTTACCCACCGTATGCTATTTTTCTCGAGAGAAGCCACTAGTGAAATCTACGGCCCCCGGGTCTATTCTTCTTCATATTTGTTTTCTGATCTACTATTTTCCACTTTTATTTTCATATCTATATTTCCAAAAACCCAAAAATACCTTGCTGCACTTTTTCTTTATTTATTTTATTTTGTTTTATTGCAAGTATTTGTTCTTTGTGTGCAGGTACCATTTACATAGTGTTGCTTGGTACTCCTACTGGATTGATACCTTGGTTTCATAACTGAGGGAAATACCTACCGTAGATGTGCTGCATCATCCCTTCCTCTTTGGGGAAATACCGACGTAGTTCAAGCGACATCAGCGCCTGTGCTTGGGTCCGTCCCTGCAGCGCTGATAAATCTAAGTGAATGAGCTCTGGCTCGCGGCCTAGCCCCGTGCACGTCACCTCACCAGGTCTTTAGTGCCTTCGTCTTCTCACGCAATGATCATGAGCAGATCAGCAAGCGCGTGTTGCCCCTTGTACCTTGTAATTGGTTAATACGCAGGATCCTCAGGAGACAGGCGCTCGAGCGGCCCTGACGACACCTTGCCACCCCAGGAGGGCCCGCCTCGGTAAGGCAGCGGTCTGATCCGCGAGAGCTAAGTAAAATCACTTCATACACCATGTGTCGTTGGCCAAAGTCCTTTCCTTGGCACCTTCGCAAGGTGAACCACTCCTTTTTGCGCAAGCCGCTTGCATGTTAAAAGGGGGCTCTTGAGCATCGCGCCTCAGGAGCCCCTACTGGCTCTCGGGCCCTCACCCCCTTGCCTTGTTCCAGGCATCGCGACCTGACATACCAGCGGCGGCCGAGCCCCGCTAGAAGACCGGGTCCTGAGGACGTAGAGAACCATGCTGAGCAAGGAAATGGGGGTAAACCTCACGAGGGAGTATAGGAAGAGGAGCACAGTGTGGCGGCATGGGTCATTTCACGCACCCCGAGTGGGAGTCATGTTGATCCGTTGCAGAACAAGAAGCGGAGAGGGAGTCAAAAATCCAGGGAGGAGCACCCTCGCGACGTAGGAATACCTCACGGGCATCCAAAGCTAAGTCATCTCGCTCGCCCTTGGCCCGAGCTTCACTATCAACGCTTCATCTTGATTTTCGCAATCTTGTCCGGGTAAAAAAAAACCTTCTCTCTCTCGAAAGCTGCTTGCACGTCAAGGGGGATCTCTTGAGCATCGCACCTCAGGAGCTCTTACCGGACCTCGGGTCGCTCACCTCCTGGCCTTGCACACGGCATCGCGGCCTGGCATACCAGCGATGGCAGAAGCTTGCCTGGGGACTGGGTCCCGGTGACACAGAGCACTAAGCTAGTGCGAAGGAAAGGGGGATCGAGCCCAAACAAAGGATGCCAACATGATTTAAAAACAAAAATAAAAGCATTACGATAAGGGCGCGAGCGCCACGGTTCCTTACACGCTCCCACGGGGCCCTTGGTGATCATGATGCAGGAACTAAAAAGAAAACAAAAGAAGCAGCCACCCGGAGGCCGCAGCTCCCAAGGCGCCGACCCCGGCGTCGCCGGCGCTCAGTCGGAGTCCTCCTCCTCCTTGACGCGGTGGTGTGGCGGCTCGTCGTAGTCGTTGTTGCTCGAGCTTCCCCCGGAAGAAGCGCCATCGCCGCTGGGGGTGCCGCGACCGTCGCCAAGGGCATGTTCGCCGCTGAGGACGTCGCCGCCGCCACGGCCATCATCGTCGGAGGAGACATGGTTGCCGCCGCTGTTGTCGCCCTCTGGGCAGCATCCCAGGCGTCCGCCGTCCTCCCCAAAGATCTTGACGAAGAGTGTTGTCGCCCCGTCATACTTGAAGTGGAGGGTGTGCCTCCGTTTCAGGCCGCGGGCACATGCGAACGACTGCCACCCTCGGGTCAGATACACGTAGCCGGAGGGGTGACCTCGACCTCCGCCCATGAGGACCTATTGCAGCATCCGTCAGGCTATAGCCATAGCCCGACGGGTCCTTTCACTGGCAACTCCTCCGCAAAGGAGCGCCAAAGCCGGATCCAGGTGCAGGGTGGACTCTCCATCCACACTACAAACTCTCAGGCCATGTCGTCTGAGTGGGCTCGCGGGCGCGGTGGCCGGGCGGCCACCACGCGCCTCCCCCCTCGGCCACGGCTGCCGTGACTCCCACGGCCACTCCTGTGGGTGGGGTTCTTCCGCGGCTGCCAGAGCCGGTGCAAACCCCCAATGGAGCGTGCCCATGACCCTGAGGAGCCGCCGCAGGCGTTGCGGCGGACTTACGGGGGCGGCCGCGCCCTCTCTTCGGTGGAGGCAGCTCCAGCTCCTCCCGCGGTGCCTACCCCTTTTCGGTGGCGGAAAACCTCCTCACTGGCACCATGGCTACTACGCCAGAGGCTTGGGGTGGAGAAGCGAGAAGACAAAGATGGGTCGGGGGCTCCGCCCCCTTTGCCCTCTTATATGCGATCAGAGAAGGCCAACCGGCGTCCCTTCACATTCGGAGCAATGATGGCTTCGCAACATGCACGACCAGGCTTTTGTTAGTCTGGGCGGTTGCCGAAGCGACGTGGGGAAGTGGGGGCGTGCGCGTCCTGTCATGCGCCACACGTCAAGCCTAGCCCGCAGGCGTTTAGGGCCCGCGTCGCTTCGCCCTCCCTTTGTTGCCTTCGCCTCGAAGCCAGGCCGGGCGCGCCGTGGGCCCGGTGGCTACTATCAGCATTCTGGGACAGGGGTACCCAGACCCATCTGTGTGCAGCCCAGCGTGTATCTCCATCAACTGCCCGGCGTGGCCCAGCTACAAGACTCCACGGACAAGACCCTCGCGAGGCCCCCGCCTCACGAGGAGAACAACATCAAGTCCTCCAAAGGAGCGGCCTCCCGAGGCCGCCTCCCGAGGAGCGGATATTTCTAGGCAAGCGTCCCACCTCGCGAGGCGCGCGGTGATGTGAGCCATGACGACCAAGGCCAAGAGGGCGCCAGCGGGCGTAGGAGAGGACAGTTTCCTCTTTGGTGCTAAGGAGGCAAGGACGTACACGGGTTCCCAAGGAATCCCCCAAAGGTTTCCATTCTGGTGCAACAAGACCAAGGCCGCTGGCTCGGTAGGACGGAGGTCATCGCCGAGCCCACCACAGTGTCACGACCAGAAGCTTTGCAGACGAAGACCACCTTTAGTCGGGATAGGGTGTACTCCTGTCCCCCTTCAAATTGGCCATTGTGGTACCTTTCCCGCCTAAGCTATGAGGGAAGAGGACCAAGGCCACCATAAATATAGGCTAGTCTCCATCGTAGAGAGGGATCCGATCCTTTGGCCACTGAGCTCGCCCGAGGCAGCTCACACTTGTACTAGTTCTTCCTCATCCTCCCCGCGAGGCAATCCACCACAAAGCAGGAGTAGGGTTTTACACCACAAGGTGGCTCAAACCTGGGTAAACCACCGTGTCCACTTCTTATTCTCGCTCACACGAACTCATCGGAGCCAAGCCATGGGGTGGTGAGCAGTGAACCATGGCTAGGCAAGATCCTTCGCACACGCCCCAGAGTTCGAACCTTGTTTGGGTCTACGAAGCCCTGATCCCAACATCGCGTGGGCGAGGGAGCGGGCGTAGGCATAGTAAGCAAGCTTCTCCTCGTCCTGTGAGCCACCGCGTGCGTGGGCAAGGGAGCAGGCATAGTTGTAGCAAGCAAGCTTCTCCTCGTCCTACGACTCTGCGAGCCACCGCGCCCGTTGGCGGGGGAGAGGGCGTACTAAGCAAGCTTCTCCTCGTTCTGTGAGTTGATGGGACACATCAAAAGTAGTACAGAGCATCTCCAGTGTATAGAGCCTTGCCTCTAAGGTAGGCCCCACATGGTTTACCTCTTATCAAATGAAAAAACCACAATGTATAGAGACTCTAACCAGCCTCTAAGGTGGGCCCTAGCAGAAATTTAAAAAGTAGTGATTAGCACCACATTTGTACAATCAGTAATATTTCTCTTGTACTTTCTTATGTTTCCTAAGGCTGACAGGTGAGACTAGATGGATTGTTAAATTGATATAAGCATCCTCTAAGGTTAGACGCGATGCTAGCCAATTTTTTGTTAGAGGCAGTTCATGCAATGTATAGAGGCTGCCTCCAAGAGGAGAGAAAGGGCTTAGAGGCAACAAAAAGCATACATTGTGGATGCCCTAAGTGCCTACTTTCCATTCTAGACTCAATTTGAAATCTCCCTAGCCATAATAGATGCTGAGTGGTGGAATAAATTTAATACTTCCATAGTTCGTAAAAGTACTGAGCATGTGAGATGGTGAACAGAGGGAGTACGATACCATTAGTACTACAGTTCTTTTGGAAGGGTTGTAGTAGTCCTTCCCATTCACATGTTCACATTTCAAGCTTCAATAAAAATGTTGCATGCAAGGATTAAGAGAAAACTCAGCAATGCATGTACTCCCTCAATCCATATAGGGTCTAAAATGCGTTTTGAGGCTAACTTTGACCACATGTTAGAGCAATAATATGACATGCAACTTACACAAATCATACCATCGAATTCGTACGTGGTCATGGTACTACTAACACATGCATGCGTTGCAATTAGTACGTACATGATACAGTAGTAAACACTCACTATCTAGTAGTACTAGTTCATTCATTGGTTTAGATTTGGAATTGAGGCCCATAAACCGGAAGGGAGGGAATATTATTTTCTAGAACCATCCCCATATGGCCATACTTGATGTTTCGGAGAAGGGTTATATGCATGCCTTGCTGCAACAGTACCGTCCAATCTTCACGTGTGGTGTTTTTCTTGGAAAATTATTACGAGAGGATTCTACGATGTGTGAAATGATGTGTTGTTCGTGCGTCCAGCTTACTATTGGAAAGGTGTGGCTTTGAGATGTGACTGCTCATTAGTAGTATTCCTTGCGGTTGTGCACTCATAATTTGGTGCATGGCACATGGACCCGGATGCTGTATGTCCCACATGTCAAGGAAAGGAAGTTATGTGGTCCTAGAATGGTTTCTCGCAATGCTAGCGACCTTTCAGCATTTGTTTATATATACTGTGCTAGTAAATGTAATTTCTCAGCGAGATAAAATTATACTACTACAATGCTATGAAGCTTTCAGCTTTTCTTTCATGTGTCTTGCCTTGAAGGTTTTCTTGTTACAACATTCCAACAAATACAAAGGAAACTAACATGCATGCTAACGCATATCAATGATTCACATATCAGACCCAATATTTACTTCACAACTTAAGACAAAGTTCTGAGAAGGTGTACAAATAAATAAATAAAAGATTGATCAGGTCCCTAAGCATGCTTTAATTTCCTGGCCACGGTGGACATGTTGGTAGCCATTTTCACTCGACTCGTTGATGCCCACCAAGACATGTAGCAGTTGGATGCATGCACCATCCCCTCATTCTGTGCAGTTGCACTAAAATGGAGCTGAGCATCCCTGTTGACAAGGATATTGAATAAGTGTGATTCCAATAATAGTGGCACTGCTGATGAAATATGGAAAGTACGCCGATCGAGCTACAGTACGTTTTAGGCAAATAACTAGATAAGATCCACATGCAGCGACGTGGGAAGATGGGCGGTGGAGCAAGGCCGATTCCAGAGGAAGTTGTACCTGAGGGTCATCGGGATGTAACCAGGAGGGCGGCGGCGGGCAGGATCTGCCCATACTGCGGCAGCGAGCAAGGGGCAAAGGCACTACCGCGCCGGAGCTTGCTTAGAGAGAACGACGGTTACCGCAGATCGGGACGCGCCGGCAGTGGGTTTCCTGCGTCGACGCCGGCAACAGGAGCAACGTTGCACATCGTCCCTTTCCGCCGACGGACTGGATCCAGCCGGATCAGGGACCAACGGTGAGAGAGAGAGTGGTCACCGCCATCTTGTGTGAGAGAGTAGAAGAGATAGACCCCAGAAAGCAAGCACTGAGGATCCTGCCTGTATTATATAGTATAGTATAGTGGAGCGATTTTCTTTTTCTCTCCATAACAATTGGTTTATATTCTATACGTGCGCCATCGAGGAATAAAATCATTTTTTAAATAATGCGTCAAGTCGCAATTTGTTTGTTCACCCGTGGTACACGATCCTCCATCAAGTGGACAACCAGTACATGTGTCAAATTACCATGTGGGCTGCCTTTTTGTACAGAAATGAGCTCCATCATGTACCTGCGCGGGTGTGGTTGGGAAAGAGACGGGAGTACGTGCACCGCACGTGCACCTCTTCTCTTGATGCACGTCCCCCACCTACGTGGGTGTG
Source organism: Thinopyrum elongatum (assembly GCA_011799875.1). Lineage (NCBI taxonomy): Eukaryota > Viridiplantae > Streptophyta > Magnoliopsida > Poales > Poaceae > Thinopyrum > Thinopyrum elongatum. The sequence continues at coordinate 556,427,688 of CM022298.1, forward strand.
TGTGGGAGAGATACAAACCTAGAGAGATGGTGTGTGCGTTCGTGAGTGTGTGTTTTTATTGGGGGGGTGATTTCGTGAGTGTATTTGTGGGAATATGTGTCGATGATATCTCAAACAAAAATGTGACACATGCAATGTGTGTGAAATAGAGGCCTAGCTATATCATAAATAGAGGGGGCGATCCACGAGAAGAGAGGGAGGGGTCATAGATATCGATAGAGTCGAAGAGAGGATCAAGTGTGCGGTTGCGAGATCGATGAAGAGAGCCATCGAAATTGTGTGTGTGCACGTCAAAGATATAGGGCGACTGACCTACCGGAACATCAGAGGGGAGAGGGCAAGTTTGTGTGTGGCAGGGAGACATGACTAGAGCACTCGATGTATCGGTGTGTGCGGGGGGGAGGGGGGCGGGGGGAGGCAGAGACCTAACTAGAGAGGTAGATCGACTCGTATATGTGTTGAGAAGGAGAGACCTAGCTATGTCTTGAGGGAGATCGGTCAACATCCATATATAAGTGAAGGACGGGAAATAGGTTGAGAGAGAGAGAGAGGTAGAGTGCTGGAGGGGTGGTGGAGTTGCTTCTCGGAGATGGTGGGAGAGGCCTACTAGACAAACTGAGGGTACAACTGCAATATCAAGAAGAGAGGGGATGTGTTTCTGTGTGTGCGTGTGCGTGTGCATGATAGATGTGTCAGGAGGCATGCATGGATGATGAAGGGGGACTATATGTGTTTGGTAAGTAGACCTAACTAGATCGGTAGATCAATTGTTGTGTGTTGCAGGAAGGGAGAGACATAACTAATGAGGCAGATCAATTGGCGCACGGGGAAAATGAGTTATAAATGACCTAGCTAGCGATATGTATAGTGGGAGATTGGTCGGTGTACATCCATTTGTTAGAGGCAAATAAGTCCCAGAGAGATGGATAGAGAGAGAGAGGGATGGAGCTAGGAGGTGGTGCGAGAGGCCTACTAGATAGTGGGGAGGAGTGTGCGAATGTGAGATCAATGAAAAGAGGGGCGAGAGTTTACATGTGTGTGGGACCGTATGAGAGACATGAGGCATGGACAGAGAAAGGAGGAGATGGAAAGTGTGTGTGTGTATGTGGTAGGAACACATCGCTATAGAGGTTTATCGATCGGTGTGTGTCGGAAAGAAGGAGTTGTGGAGACCGTGGGAGAATGACCTAAAGAAAATAAATGAATGTGCACGCTGGATAGAGTGCTGAGGGAGGAGGAGGGCGAGGAGGGGGTGTGCATGCATGAGAGAAAGTTAGTGCTAGCTACAAAGGTTAGAGGATTGTGTGGGTGTAAGAGACTAACAAAGATCATAATTCATTTTGAAAGTGGATTCATATATATATTTGAATAAGAGATCATAGTGTTATAAACCTATGCATGCATGAATATAGCGGTGATACGTGTGGTGTGGTTTTGGACATGTTATACTATAATGTGATAATGCGTGGCATTTGCAACTCACAGCTAAATATTGAACAATCTAAACCATACTATATATCGAACAATCTCACATTTTATTTGAATTTGTGATAATGTGTGGCGTTTGCAGCTCACAACTAAATATCGAACAATCTAAACCATACTATATATCGAACAATCTCACATTTTATTTGAATTTGTGATAATGTGTGGCGTTTGCAGCTCACAGCTAAATACTTGTAGGCGTAGGGGGCGGGGCACCATACATTATGTGATAAACACATTATACATATGAGACATGGTTTAGATTATGAAGATCTAGCTAGAGCTTGAAATGTACTGTGATTTGAAATCAACATAAAGTGGATTCAAAAATTCGAGTTTGAGTTCATATAGTACACATAGTTCATATCTAACTCGATAGTAATCATGTGGTGTGTTGTGAAGATAATATACAAACGATGGTTTAACTTGACAGCAATGATCATTATAGATCTTATTAAAATAGAGAAACAAATTCAAATGGTTTAACTTGACAACAATCATGATTGTAGATCTTATTCAAATAGAGAAACAAATTAAAATTTAGTTCATATTGAAGCGGTAGTATAAAATGTTTGGAATGCACTAAAATGTTCATTTGAGTAACAGGTTACATGCATTATACACGTAGTGAAATATTTTAATTGAACATAACATGGATGCAAAGTTTTGAATGGCATTTGTAGTAACTCATACAGTAAAACGGGACTAGACTCTCTTGTGTGGTGTGAATTGATTTCTTTTTGGTTTTTTCGTCGAGGGAAGTGCCAATCGATTTGGTACAGTACACGTTAGGCTTGTCCGGAAATTTCAACCCGCGCCTTGTTATCCTGAAAGTTTAAGATATCTCTTTGTCTCGTTGTGCTTAGAAAACTCCCTCCATCTCAACCCGCGCCTTTCTATCCCAAAATTACAACGTGCGCGAAAACTCCCACCTCATGCGAAATCCTGACACGTGAAATTCCCGTGATACCCCTGAACTGAAAGAACCGCCTAGTTTAAATTGGTGGGGGTACTTTCGTAACTTACCCCAAATTTTGGACAAGCGCGTCCCTAAGCCATGGTTCCCCCCTCCCATCCCCTCCGCCCCCATTCATACACCGAGGCCGCGAAAACCTGCGAAGCCCGACACCCTCCTCCATCCGCCACCCAGCCGGAGCCTCTTCCTCGACGACATCGTCCACCACAACAGCTCGACGTCCCTCATCCACCGCACCGAATGAGGATCCGTCGTCGATCTCATCGTCCCGCCGGTTCAGCCACCCTGTCCTCCACCTCCAAGGAGCTGCCCCGACATTCGCCTCGTCTATCGCGCCACCTCCATTCCCACAGCGCCGTCTTCACCTCCACCACCGGAAGAGCAGCAGCATCACCGATTCCTCGGATGAAGTTGAGGCCTAATCGGCGCCACCAAAGAGGTTCTACACTAATCGCTGCATTTTCTTCTTGATTCAATCTCACGGTGCTGCCGGCGCTCGGTCCCGAGTCGCCGTGGCGCGGCTCCATCTACGGCGGTGTTGCCAGCCACTTCCTCCACGGCGTCGCTCCCTCGGTGGTGACGTCCACATCAATAGGAGGTGCTGCTGCTGCTCTGGCTCTCACTGGCCCTGCTGCCGCTGCTTCGGCTCTTGCTCGCGCTGCTGCTCTGCTCTTGCTCTTGCTTGCGCTGTTGCTGCATGAGCAGCAGCTCCGCCTCTCGCTCGAGCTCCTGCTGCTGCTACCCGAGATGCTGCTACACGACCAGCTGCCCCGGCTCTCGCACGCGCTGCTGCCCTGGGCGCTGTTGCTGCTGCACGACCAGCTGCCCCGGCTGCTCTCTGGTAGTACGTTCCCTGCCGGAGCGGCTACCAATTTAGATCACTGCTACTCTGCCACTAGTGCTCGAGTGGACAAAACTATTAGTGCACTGCTTTTCTGCTACTAGTGCGTTCAGTTTCGACACTAAAATTCAGTTTTGACAGCAAAATTTAGTTTCGACGATAAAATTCAGTTTCGACAGTTAAATTCAGTTTCGACAGTTAAGTTCAGAGATGAGCGGCTGATGTATTTTACATCTAGCACTTTGTGGTTATGTATTTTACATCATCTATTGGAGATGCTATTAGAATTCCACTCAGGTTAATGTTGTCTCTCTTGTCCTGCTTTCAGCCTCACCGTCGTACAACTCACCGGAGCTGCTCCAATGATGAAACCCTCCATCACAGTGGAGCAGTACCCTCGTCTCCATCTCCACACGCCTAAGATCTTCTTCCCCTCCTCCGACAGCCACATCAGCCGCAGCATCCTCATCGACCAACCCAATGATCCTGAGATTGACATGGCTTCGCCAAAGAGGTTGTACACTTGTTGCATTGCTTTTTTACTCTACATGTTATATATATTGTCCACTGAGCATGCATAGTAACGTGAAATACGATTAGTTTCTCCTACTATATGACAAGCAGTGAGGTGCCAGGCAACTTAGCTATCCGTGATGGACTCTCTCGAAAGCCATCATTATTTATTTTTGCACGTTTGAGTTGTGCATTTGTAGATGGGCCTGGGAGTTGAGCTAGTAGGGCAGTGGCCTGGGTCCAAAGTAGTAGAAGTAGCACAAAAACATTTTTTGAGTGTAGGCTTTTGCCTGTTCAAGCCTGCCTACTTGAATTGCCAGTGGTTGAAAGGAAAAGTGAAGGAAAAACATAGGAATTGAAAAGTTTCCTATGGTACTACTATTCATGCATTTGGTTCAAAGGAATGGAGCAAACGAAAACTGTAGGAGTTGTTCCTTTAGTGTCTCTTTCAAAGAAAAACCAAAGGAATTTTAATATCCACTTAGCCCTCCTTTTCAAATTCCTATTCATGAAGAAGAAGACTAAGTGATAGTAGCATAATAGCATTATAACTGTACATTTTCTTGTGGTTTGACTTAATTTGACCATGCTTCTTTGCATTCCTGTGACCTTCCAATTCCTGTGAACCAAACACCCAGATTGACAGAAATCCAGTGATTTTAAATTCTCTGTTTTGCACATGCATTCCTATCCTATAACTGTGTATTTCCTATCCCTGGGTTGTTAGAATCCTCCAATTCAAATGAGCCCTTACAGAATTACTTCTCTTACAGATAGTTGTCAAAGAAAACCTTGTGTGGTTTGTCCCTCTCCTGTTGTGCCATCGTCCACCCCAAATCAGCTGCTCCAATGACGAAAGGGTCTACCACAGCAGGGATCCGCCCTCCAGACTGTCTTTCGCCGCCTCAGATCTTCTTCCCCGCCACCGACATCCACGACAACTGCATTACCATCATCAACTGAGCAGATGACCTTGAGGACTACATGGGTCCGCAAGAGAGGTCGCACTCATTCGTGTCTGCTTATGTTATGCATCGCTTAATATTACATGCTACTTTATCATCCTGTTCACCAATTAGACTCTAAGTCAGCTCCAAACTAATGCTCAAACTTGAGTTTTTAAATGGTTGTGGGGTACATATCGGGGCCGCAATCAATAGTATCTATCTACTATCTGGTTAATCTCTGGTGTCTACTATGAGTTTCATGTTGGGTGGGAAACAAACAGTAAAGAAGCCATTATCTGCATTTTTTAACTGAAGCTATTATTTGCCTGCTATCATTGGTTTTGGGTCTATCCACAGGTTGCTACCATCACTCTGGATTTCTGCATTCACTCCTTACATAATCTCACTATGTTTTATTCCTATGCATGTCAGTTATTATACACAATGGAACTGAACATGTAGAGCAAAAGAGACGAGCCTTGCGTGGCAAGAAAATTTCATGCAGACGTCGCTCCATGGTGGGCGCAAAGGCAGCCCCCCTCCCCCCCATTTCAGATTATAATCAAGAGGAAGATAACTGTTCTGAGGGGGATTCAGAAGGAGCAGACCACTCCTATTTACCCCCTGAGGTCTTTGCTCTAACTTGGCATGCTGATGTTGGTCATATCATGCATATAGTGCCTGATGTCTACTATGCAACCTTCTTCTTGTAGACTCGTGCTGGGCCTCCAAGCGTAGAGTTTTGTAGGACAGTAGCAATTTTCCCTCAAGTGGATGACCTAAGGTTTATCAATCCATGGGAGGCGTAGGATGAAGATGGTCTCTCTCAAACAACCCTACAACCAAATAACAAAGAGTCTCTTGTGTCCCCAATACACCCAATACAATGGTAAATTGTATAGGTGCACTAGTTCGGTGAAGAGATGGTGATAAAAGTGTAATATGGATAGTAGATATAGGTTTTTGTAATCTGAAATATAAAAACAGAAAGGTAACTAGTAACAAAAGTGAGCAAAAACGGTATTGCAATGCTTGAAAACAAGGCCTAGGCCGGGTTCATACTTTCACTAGTGCAAATTCTCTCAACAATGATAACATAATTGGATCATATAACAATCCCTCAACGTGCAACAAAGAATCACTCCAAAGTTTCTATCGGAGAACGTAGGATTAAAACGTGCATCAACCCCTATGCATAGATTACCCCAATGTCACCTCAGGAATCCGCGAGTTGGGTGCCAAAACATACATCAAGTGAATCAATAGAACATCCCATTGTCACCACAGATATCCCATCGCAAGACATACATCAAGTGTTCTCAAATCCAATACTCGATCCAACATAACGGAACCTCAAAGAGCAAGACACAATTCATCACAAGAAGGTAGAGGGGGAGAAACACCATATGATCCAACTATAGTAACAAAGCTCGATGTACATCAAGATCGTGCCAAATCAAGAACACGAGAGAGAGAGAGAGAGAAAGAGATCAAACACATAGCTATGGGTACATACCCTCAGCCCCGAGGGTGAACTACTCCCTCCTCGTCATGGAGACCTCCGGGATGATGAAGATGGCCTCCGATGATGATCCCCTCCGACAGGGTGCCGAAACGGGCTCCCGATTGGTTTTTCGTGGCTACAGAGGCTTACGGCGGGGGAACTTCTGATCTAGGGTTCTTTTCGGGGGTTTTGGTATTTATAAGAATTTTTTGGCGTCGGTCTTACGTCAAGGGGGTGCCCGAGGGACCCACAAGCTCGGAGGGCGCGCCCCCCAGGCTTGTGGCTTCCTCGCCCACTTCCTAGCCCAGCTCCGGTGCTTCAGGGGTCTCTTTTGGTCCATAAAAAATCACCGTAAATTTTCAGCCCATTCCGAGAACTTTTATTTCTGCACAAAAAAACGACACCACGGTAGTTCTGCTGAAAACAACGTCAGTCCGGGTTAGTTCTAATAAAATCATACCAAAATCATATAAAATTGTTGTAAACATGGCATGAATACTACATAAATTATAGATATGTTAGAGACGTATCAGCATCCCCAAGCTTAACTCCTGCTCGTCCTCGAGTAGGTAAATGATAAAAGAAATAATTTATGAAGTGTGAATGCTAGCATAGTGCATAAGTTTGATCAATGATAATTCCAAACACTTTTTCTAGCATCAATATATATTATAAACAATAGCTCATCTCATAAAACTTCTCATGATCAAGTCGCAAGCTATTCACATGTTAAACTATAGACCATAAACTTTCTTGAAAACCAACAAACTACATTCTCAGTCATCAAGCAATTGCAATTCATCTTATTTCAGGAAGGGTCTATGTAAGAGCTTTGATTTAGAAAATTCCACATACTCAGCTATCATATAGTCTTCCATGATTGCTACCACTCAAAGCTTATTTTTAGAACAAATAGGATCCATCAAACACACAGAAAGATAGGGGCTTAATGTTTCACCTCCCAACTTATTTATCATATAGATAGTGGTCAGCAATAATAATTCATGATCAAATATATTTGAATGGCCATATATGCTTAGATCTTTCCCCAGCACATGATGATTGCCAACTAAAGAATAATTGAGGTTGGAATGAGAAAGCATACTATTGACCCTTGCATAAAAGTAAATTCAGAAAGTAAAATATAGGCCCTTCGCAGAGGGAAGCAGAGCTTGTCATGCGCTTTTTATTTTTAGATGTGCAAACTCTTAATGCAAAGAACGTCACTTTATATTGCCCCTTGTGACAGCAACCTTTATTATGCAGTTCATCGCTTTTATTTCTTCACCATCACAAGTTCGTACAAAGCTTATTTTCCCTTACAATAAAAGATCATACATATTTAGGAGCAATTTTTATTGCTTTTTGCACCGATGATAACTTACTTGAAGGATCTTATTCAACCCATAGGTAGATATAGTGGACTCTCATGGCCAGAAACTGGGTTTAAGGGTTTTTTGGATGCACAAGTAGTATTTCTACTTAGTACGAATTTTTGGCTAGCAAAAGATCCTAAGCAAGCACCACATGTTGGAGGGTCCATAACAATATAACTTCTATACAAATATACCCAAACATAACTCTTCACGTTGTCTTCCTTGTCCAACTTCAACTAATTTGCTCAAGTTAGAAAATAATTAATGGGGCTCACAATCATAGAAGATGTCCAAGATAGTATATTTATATGTGGAATCTCTCTTCCTTCAATATTCTTTCATGAATTGTTCAAGTGACCAATGTTGTGTTTGCTAACTTTTAATAAATTTTACCACATATACTTCTTATATGTGAAGTCATTACTCTCCATGGGATAATCATGTGAAACATATATAATTTCATATTTATGATATTTAATTCAGTCAACCATTTACTAATAGGATATTAAGTGAAGCACGAGAGTAAATGACAAACTACTCCAAAAAGATATAAGTGAAAATCAATGAGTAGTAAACACAATTAGGTAGCTATGTGAAGACCCTCTCTCATTTAGAAATTTCAGATATTGGGATATTATTAAAACAGCAAGCAAAACAAAATAAAATGGCATTCCAAGGATACCACATATCATGTGAAGAAGCAAAAACTTAAGCTCAACCGAGGCTAACCGATGATTGTTGATGAAGAAAGGTGGGATGCCTACCGGGGCATACCCAAGCTTAGATGCTTGAGACTTCTTGAAATATTACGGATGCCTTGGGCATCCCCAAGCTTGAGCTTTTGTGTCTCCTTAATTCCTTTTATATCACGGTTTCCCTAAATCTTAAAAACTTCATCCACACAAAACTCAACAAGAACTCGTGAGATAAGTTAGTATAAATCAAATGCAAAACCTTATCATTATATACTGTAGCAAATCACTAAAATTATTATTTAACATTGCATACTAAATGCTTTTGCATATTTAATACTCCTATCCTCAAATAGAATCATTAAACAAGCAAACATATGCAAACATAACAGCAACCTGTCTAAACAGGACAGTCTGTAAAGAGTGCAATTATACTCATACTTCCCTAACTCCAAAACTTCTGAAAAATTACCACACAGTAGAAAATTTGTTATAGCTCAGTATGTAAAAATTTCAAGATTTTATCATGTTCTGACTATTCACAAATATGCAAAACATAACAAAAAAAATTCTGTTTTCAAACAGCAACATATAGACTTGCAAAATAAGCATTGTAAAGGCTATACTTAACATTTTTATTGAAATAAAAGATGCAAAACGTTACTCTAAATAAAAGGACGCAAATAATAATAAAATAAAATTATGCTCCAAGCAAAACTCATATCATGTGACGAATAAAAATATAGCTCCAAGTGAGGTTACCGATAATGTTGGAGACGGAAGAGGGGATGCCTTCTGGGGCATCCCCAAGCTTAGTTGCTTGGGTATACCTTGAATATTACCTTGGGGTGCCTTGGGCATCCCCAAGCTTAGGGTCTTGTCACTCCTTATTCTCCTTATATTGGTATCTCACCCAAAACTTGAAAACTTCAATCACACAAAACTTAACGAAAAACTCGTGAGATCCGTTAGTATGATAAAACAAATCATTCACTTAGGTACGGTCAAGAAAAGATTCATAATTTTTCTCACATGATTCCTACTGTACCCTATCATTTATACAATTTATATTAAGCAATATAAGCCATATAAACTAGAAAACAAGCAAATTATGCATCGAAAACAAAATCTGTCAAAAACAGAACAGTCTGTAAAGATCTGAATTGTACGCATACTTCTATTACTCCAAACATTCTGAAAAATTAGGAAAACATAGAAAAATTTTATATCAATATTGTATAAAAAATTCAGAATGTTTCCACGCTCCAGTGAATTTTAACAATTCTGTTACTGGACGCAAAAGTTTCTGTTTTTGCACAGAATCAAATCAACTATCAACCACACTATCCCAAAGGCTTTACTTGGCACTTTATTCAAACAAAAGCTATAAAACATGATTACTACAGTAGTTTAATCATGTGAACACACAAAAACAGTAGGGGTAAATATTGGGTTGTCTCCCAAAAAGCGCTTTTCTTTAATGCCTTTTTAGCTAGGCATGATGATTTCAATGATGCTCACATAAAAGATAAGAATTGAAACATAACGGGAGCATCATGAAGCATATGACTAGCACATTTAAGTATAAGCCACTTCCTATGCATAGGGATTTTGTGAGCAAACAAATTATGGGAACAAGAATCAACTAGCATAGGAAGGCAAAACAAGCAAAACTTCAAGATTTTCAACACAGAGAGGAAACTTGATATTATTGCAATACCTACAAGCATATGTTCTCCTCTCATAGTAATTTTCAGTAGCATTATGAATGAATTCAACAATATAACCATCACATAAAGCATTATTTTCATGATCCACAAGCATAGAAATTTTATTACTCTCTACATAAGCAAATTTATTCTCATCCATAGTAGTGGGAGCAAACTCAACAAAATAACTATCATGTGAGGCATAATCCAATTGAAAATTAAAATCATGATGACAAGTTTCATGGTTATCATTATTCTTTATAGCATACATGTCATCACAATAATCATCATAGATAGCAACTTTGTTCTCATAATCAATTGGAACCTCTTCCAAAATAGTGGATTCATCACTAAATAAATTCATGACCTTTCCAAATCCACTTTCATAATAATTACAATAAGATTCAACACCCTCCAAAATAGTGGGATCATTAACTAGAGTTGACACTCTTCCAAACCCACTTTCATCAATATAATCATCATAAATATGAGGCATGCTATCATCATAATAAATTTGCCCATCAAAACTTGGGGGACTAAAGATATCATCTTCATCGAACATAGCATCCCCAAGCTTATGGCTTTGCATATCATTAACATCATGGGTATTCAAACAATTCATACCAACAACATTGCAATCATGCTCATTCAAAGATTTTATGCCAAACATTTTATTGATTTCTTCTTCTATCAATTGAGCACAATTTTCCTTGCCATCATTTTCACGAAAGACATTATAAAGATGAATAATATGAGGCACCCTCAATTTTTTTTTGTAATTTTTTTTTTATAAACCAAACTAGTGAGAAAACAAGAAACTAAAAGATTCAACAGCAAGATCTAAAGATATACCTTCAAGCACTCACCTCCCCAGCAACGGCGCCAGAAAAGAGCTTGATGTCTACTACGCAACCTTCTTCTTGTAGACTTGTGTTGGGCCTCCAAGCGCAGAGTTTTGTAGGACAGTAGCAATTTTCCCTCAAGTGGATGACCTAAGGTTTATCAATCCGTGGGAGGCGTAGGATGAAGATGGTCTCTCTTAAACAACCCTGCAACCAAATAACAAAGAGTCTCTTGTGTCCCCAACACACCCAATACAATGGTAAATTGTATAGCTGCACTAGTTCGACAAAGAGATGGTGATAAAAGTGTAATATGGATAGTAGGTATAGGTTTTTGTAATCTGAAAATATAAAAACAGCAAGGTAACTAGTAACAAAAGTGAGCAAAAACGGTATTGCAATGCTTGAAAACAAGGCCTAGGGTTCATACTTTCATTAGTGCAAATTCTCTCAACAATGATAACATAATTGGATCATATAACAATACCTCAACGTGCAACAAAGAATCACTCCAAAGTTTCTATCGGAGAACGTAGGACGAAAACATGCATCAACCCCTATGCATAGATTACCCCAATGTCACCTCAGGAATCCGCGTGTTGATAGCCAAAACATACATTAAGTGAATCAATAGAACATCCCATTGTCACCACAGATATCCCATCGCAAGACATACATCAAGTGTTCTCAAATCCAATGCTCGATCCAACATAATGAAACCTCAAAGAGCAAGACTCAATTCATCACAAGAAGGTAGAGGGGGAGAAACACCATATGATCCAACTATAGTAACAAAGCTCGCGGTACATCAAGATCGTGCCAAATCAAGAACATGAGAGAGAGAGAAAGAGAGAGATCAAACACATAGCTACTGGTACATAACCTCAGCTCCGAGGGTGAACTACTCCCACCTCGTCATGGAGACCACCGGGATGATGAAGATGGCCTCCGGTGATGATTTCCTCCTCCGGCAGGGTGCTGGAACGGGCTCCCGATTGGTTTTTCGTGGCTACAGAGGCTTACGGCGGTGGAACTTCTGATCTAGGGTTCTTTTCGGGGGGTTTTGGTATTTATAAGAATTTTTGGCGTCGGTCTCACATCAAGGGGGGTGCCCGAGGGACCCACAAGCTCGGAGGGCGCCCCCCCAGGCTTGTGGCTTCCTCGGTCCACTTCCTGGCCCAGCTCCGGTGCTTCGGGGGTCTATTTTGGTCCATGAAAAATCACCGTAAATTTTCAACCCATTCCGAGAACTTTTATTTCTGCACAAAAAACGACACCACGGTAGTTCTGCTGAAAACAGCGTCAGTTTGGGTTAGTTCTAATCAAATCATACCAAAATCATATAAAATTGTTGTAAACATGGTATGAATACTTCATAAATTATAGATACGTTGGAGACGTATCAGTGCCTTGCATTGCTTACTTTATACATCAAATATGTCATCTGCTTAGTTTAGACATGCTTTGTGTGAATGCCATCTGTTTAGTTTCTATATCGTATATGTGAATTATGCAACACCATCTTGTTTAGCCAGGCATCATATATGTGAATTTTGCAATGCCATCTTGCTTAACCAGTCATCTTATATGTGAATTATCACGCCATCCTTTTTTTCATTACGTATTACATTTGTCAACAACGTTAGTACATTCAACTACTCTTCGTGTGCATTAGCCATTTGACACGGTGATGGAAAAATCTGGAAAGAAAACAAGGTCTTCAGATCAGACAATGCTATCTGATGAAGCGCATATCTCGCTGGTTACAGATAACTCCTCAGAGGAGGATTCAGAGACAGATGACCAATCCTATTCCCCCCCCCCCCCCCCCCCGAGGTGTATGCTCTAACTTGGCAGGGTTATGTTGCTCATGTCGTGCATATGGTGTCTTGCATTGCTATGTCATTTGCTTAGTTTAGACATGTTTTGTGTGAATGCCACCTGTTTAGTGTCTAATTACCATATATGTGAATTATGCAATGCCATCTTGTTGCAAGACATTATATATGTGGATTATGCAATGCTATCTTGTTGCAAGGAATTATATATGTGAACTATACAATGCCATGCTGTTTAGCCAATCATCATATATGTGAATTATATCATGCTATCCTTTTTTTGTATTACGTATTCCATTTGTCGACAACGTTTGTATATTCAACTACTCTTCCTGTGCATCAGCCATTTGAATCGGTGATGGAAGTATCTGGAGTGAAAACAAGGTCTTCAGAGCAGACAATGCTACCTACTGAAGCAGACATCTTGCTGGTTACAGATAGCTCCTCAGAGGAGGATTCAGAGACATATGACCAGTACTATTTCCCTCCTGAGGTGTATGCTCAAACTTGGCAGGGTTATATTACTCATATCATGCATATGTTGTCTTGCATTGCTTAGTTTTTACATCATATACACAATATTGAATGCCATCTGCTTAGTTTTGACATCATATATGCGATTGCCATCTGCTTACTTGCTTAGTATATAAATCATATATTTGAATTATATCATGCCATCATGTTTACATAGACAACATCTATCTGAATTATGGCATACCAACCCATTTAATAAAGACATCATATAGTTATATCATCTCATCCTGTTTAGTGTTTACATAGTCATCATATTTTGAATTATGTCATTCTATCCGTGAATTATATCATGCCATCATGTTTCCATAGGCGGCATGTATGTGAATTATGGCATGCCAACCTATTTAATAAACACATCATATAGTTATATCATGTCATCCTGTTTACACGGTCATCATATTTTGAATTATGTCTTTATATCCTGTTTAGTTAGCCATCATATATGTGAAATTGTGTCATGCTATCCTGTTTGGTTAGACAACATAAATGTGAATTATTTCATGCCCTCTTTTATTCCCCACTATCCATTGCACTTGTCTATCATACAATGTCTGTACTTTCAATTACTTTTCTCGTTTATGAGCCATTTGGATTGGAGGGGGTGATGGCAGTATCTAAGGGAGTAACAACACGGTCTTCAGAAAAGATAGTGCTACCAGTCGATGCAGATAGAACCACGGTTGTACTTTCCCAAGAACCAGCCCCACCACACATAACCCAGACTCGCGCAGATTGTACCCCTATCCAGTTGGACAGAGAACCAACTACACCCCTTCTAACCCCAACCCCAGCAGATAGTAACCCAGTTCCAGTTGACACATCACCGTCTCCACCATAGAGCACCCAAACACGAGTAGTTAGTAAGGCAACTGCAGTGCCCAAAGCACGAGGACCACCACTCCGAACCCCAACTCAACGCTTAAAGCAGAAGAAGAATTGTTCTCAGGTCAGGTTCCGTAGCCATGGTTCATACTCCTTTGCTCTTGCATCACTGTATTTACTCATACCAACTAATTTCAAATTTGAAGGATGGAATTGAAACTCCAATGACGCAACAGGTATGTTTTGAACTTGTTTCTTTAACTGGTTTGCTGTTGTAACTTGCTCTATGTTGATTTCAGTTTCAATTGAATAAACAGTTATGTTCTCATGTCATGCACATTGCAAGTGTTGTTATTGCTGTGTAGTTTCCCACACTTATATTCTGTCTATGCTGCTTTGTCTTAAACAGATATTATTTGAACTGTGTCTCTATCTTGATTTGGCAACAAAAACTAGAATGATATAGACCATACAGTGACCATGGTACATAGATATATGTTTGTTTCATGTTGTTATCCTGTCCACTTTATTACTGAACTGATTTACCAAAATGAGTTTCATATACAACATGGTAAACCTATGATGTGTCTTCTTGTTTCTCTTTTAGAATGCGGACAAAATATTGGAGAAGAGTACCCCGTTATGCAATGGTAAAGGAAGTAATGCAGATAAGGTTCAAGATAGCGAGACATCCCTGTTGGTCTCCAAGAAAGCTGATAAAAACTATCTTGAAGACAGTGAGGCAACCCCAAAGTCCTGTATTGATGTAGTGTTCGAGTTATTGGCCACTACTGCTGGCACAAGCTCTTCGAACTCGCTGCCTGAATCAGTTTGTCTTCTTGAGTCTCAACTTCAAGTTGAAAGACATCGATCAGATGTGCTGCGACACGAAGCCGAAGGACTGAGGAAGTCCCTGCAAAATTCAGATGCATACTTTCTGGTGCAACAGCAAGTGCTGGAGGATTTAAGCGCCAAACAAGAGAAAGTTAATAAGCTTGCTAAGCATCTTTCCAGGAGCGTGGGTACCCAGGATATTGTTTCTTGAGCTCTTCTGAAGTGGTTTCAGGTCTGGACTTGTTTTGGTGCGGCGTTTATTTGCACTGGTCGCCAACTTTGACAACCAGTGTATGTAATATGCTGCTTTGTTCCCTTATTTTTCACTGGTGGCGAACATTGATGCCTAGTGGATGTAATATGTGTAATCGCCATAATATCCTAGTGTTAGTTGCTTTCTTATTTATTTTGTTAGTTTTATTTATTTGTTTGCTTCTAGTTCTGCAGTTATTTTTCTCGGTTTCCTAGTGGCCGCAATAACCTATTTTTTAAAACTAGGCCACAATAACCATGGGCAACATACGGAACATTGTAACCATGGTCCTGCTATCTGTTGTAGTGACCATGGGCCTTCTATGGGCCGTAGATTCAATGGGCCTTCTACGGGCCGTATGATCGATTGGCCAAATATGGGCCGTACTATTCATGGACCATAAACGGACCGCAATATGGGTTGTAAACGGGCTAGAATGGGAATCATCTGTTTATGGGCTGACCATAACGGGCCGTTAATAGGCTGATGTGTACAAAGGGCTTAATTCTATCGGCAGGCATAATGGCTCGTTAATGGGCCATATTTGATGACGCTATGAAATCGGCCCAACGGATTAACGGGCCACAGACGGGCCGACTTTAACCACGGGTTGAATTTGGCCCACAAGCGTAACAGGCCAGTAACGGACCATAAGTAATCAAATGCTGGATATGAGCCCAATAAAAATGGACCTTAGAAGGCCGAAAGATAACACGGGCTGGAAACGGGCCAATGAAATAATGGGCCGTTAATGGGTATAAAGCAATATACGATTCATTATGGGCCAGTTTCACCACGGGCCATTTATGGGCCAAGAGTTACAAAGGGCCTCATATAGGCCGAAAGACGTCAAGGTCCATACATGGGCCGGAAGTTACAATGGGCTGGAATCATATTGAATGGCCCAAATGACGCTACTGGGCCTAATTCCGATAGGCTATAACGGGTCGTGAGTTAGCGGGCTGTAAATGGGCTATATGCGAACAGGCCGTTAACATGCTTTCCGTGGGCCGGGCTGCTACCTTTTGACCAAGTCAAATGGGTCGGCCTTATGACCTGAATGAGCCACTGTTGGGCCGAGCCACGTGTCTATGTATCATAGGCGCATCCCGTCCATTCGCTGGATGACATCTGTCCCAACACTGAGCTGACACGTGGATCCTCCGGCGAATGAGAATTTTACACGTGGAAAATTCCCATTGGTCAGGGTTGTTAACGGGTTATCGGATCCAAACCGGAACCCGATAGCTTAACGGCAACCCATTACGGTAGATGCCACATGTCGGTTACCCTTGATGAAAATACTTCCATGACGCGCCATTTATCGTCATGGAAGTGGACACTTCCGTCATGATAATTTTGGTATTGTCATGGAACACTTCTACGACATCACATGTATGACTATCTTGATTCTGTCATAAAATCGTCATGGATGTACATGCATGATAGAAAACGTGACCTACTGTGACAAACACGTATCATCATGGAAGTGTATTTTTTTGTAGTGATGCCCAGAAGCTTTAGCAGGCGGAGACTGCTTTTGTCAGGATAAGTTGTACACCTGTCCCCCTTCAAATTGGCCCTTGTGGCATCCCTTCCTACCTAGAGTTTTCGGGGGAAGAGGACTAGGGCCAGTATAAGTATAGGCTAGTCTCCACCGTAGAGAAAGGTTGAGTCCTGAGCCCTCCCGAGGTAGTTCATCCTTGTACTTGTTCATACTCATCCTCCCTCGTGGGGCAATCCACCACAGAGCAGGAGTAGGGGATTACACCGCAAGGTGGCCCGAACCTGGGTAAATCGCCGTGTTGTGTTTTCCTTTCCTCTCGCTCGAGCACGATGGAGCGTCGTCGTGAGGCAGTGAGCAACGAGGCGTAGCTTAGTAGAGTTCCTCACGCACACCCCAGAGTTCGAACCTTTCCTTGGGTCCCCGGAGCCTCGATTCCGATAGAAACAATCAAAAATTATAGATACGTTGGAGACATATCAGCATCCCCAAGCATAATTCCTGCTCGTCCTCGAGTAGGTAAATGATAAAAACAGAATTTTTGATGTGGAATGCTGCCTAACATGTTCATCACATATTCTTTTCTTTTGTAGCATGGACATTTGGACTTTTAGATGATTCAAAGTAATAGTCTATAATAGACATGAGGACATCAATACTCAAGCATATCCACAAGCAACCATGTCTTTCAAAATATCAACACCAAAGAAAGCTATCCCTAGCCCATCATGCTCAATCATTGATCCATTCATGAAACACACTTGAATATTAGCTACATCCAATGCACAAGTATGATCATAGTGCTCCCTAGTTGGTGCTTTATAAGAGAAGATGGAGACTCAAATAAAAATAAAAATTGCATAAAGTAAATAGATAGGCCCTTCGCAGAGGGAAGCAGAGATTTGTAGAGGTGCCAGAGCTCAAAGCTTAAATTGAGAGATAAAATATTTTGAGAGGCATGCTTTTCCCGTCAATGAAAACGACTGAGAATTCCCAATACTTTCCATGCTAGATACATCATAGGCGGTTCCCAAACATAAAATAAAGTTTATTCCTTTTTCCACCATTATTTCACAATCCATGGCTAGCCGTATCCACAGGTGCCTTCCATACCAACACTTTCCAAGGAATTTATTATTTGACAATATAAATAAAAAATTCATTTCAGGAGTGGGCATCCCTATTACCTTGCTACACTCTCGTGCAATGACAAGTGAATAAACACTCATCTTGAGAATAACGCATCTAGCACGGAAAATATTGGCCACCCCCTGCCGCTTTATGAGCGATACGGGCACATAAAAAGGAAATTTATTTTAAAAATTAGAGTTGGCACATACAAATTTACTTGGAACAACATGGAAATACCGCATATAGGTAGGTATGGTGGACTCATTGGCACAACTTGGTTTAAGGAGTTTGGATGCACAAGTAGTATTCCCACTTAGTACAAGGAAAGGCTAGCAAATAGATTGAGAAGCAACCAACCAAAAAATGAAAAATCTCATGAGCGAGCATTAAACATAACTAACACCGAATAATGCACCACAAGTAGGATGTAATTTCATTGCATAACTATTGACTTTCATGCTTGCATAGGGAATCACAAACCTTAACACCAATATTCTTACTAAAGCATAATTACTCACCAACATGACTCACATATTATTATCTTCATATCCCAAAACTATTCCAAGGAATCAAGTTTATAATATCCAATGATCTTCATGAAAGTTTTTGTTATATCCCTCTTAGATATGTACCACTTTGGGACTAGTTTAATATATTACCATTGCTTATGACAAGCTCTCAAATAAATTTAAGTGAAGAACATGAGCATAAATAATTTTTTTCATCTCTCAAAATAATATAAGTGAAGCATGAGAGAATTTCTTAAAAAATTTACTAACTCTCAAATTGATCTAAGTGAAGCATGAGAGTATATTTCTTCAAAATTAAAACATCACCGTGCTCAAAAAGATATAAGTGAAGCACTAGAGCAATTCCATAGCTAACTTTTTTTAAGTGAAGCACATAGAGCAATTCTAACAAATCATAGCATTATTATGACTGTCTCAAATAAGTGTGTCCAGCAAAGATAATTTTGACAAACTAAAAAGCAAAACAAGCAAAGACTCATATAATACAAGACGCTCCAAGCAAAACTCATGATATGTGATGAATAAAAATATAGCTCCAAGTAAAATTAACGATGGTCGTTAGAAGAAAGAGGGGATGTCTTCCGGGCATCCCCAAGCTTAGTTGCTTGGTTATCCTTGAATATTACCTTGGGGTGCCATGGGCATCCCCAAGCTTAGGCTCTTTTCACCACTTATTCCTTCATCCATCATGATCTCACCCAAAACTTGAAAACTTCAATCACACAAAACTTAACAAAAACCTTCGTGAGATCCGTTAGTATAAGAAAACCAATCCTTACTTTATGTACTGTTGCAAACCCATTCATATTTTGTTATTGCATTGTAACTACTGTATTCTAACTTTACCATGGCTAAAACCCCCCGGTATAGTCCATAGATTCATCAAAATAAGCACACAATGCAACGAAAATAGAATCTGTAAAAAACAGAACAGTCTATAAAGACTCGAATTTTACTCATACTTATGTAACTCCAAAAATTCTAAAAAATTATGAAAACAGTGGAAATTCATATATCAATCTTGTGTTAAAAATGCAGAGGTTTTCGTTGCTCCAGTGATTTTTAACAATTCTGCTACTGGACGTAAAAGTTTCTGTTTTCCAACAAGATCAAATCAACTATCACCCAAAGCCATCCTAAAGGCATTACTTGGCACAAACACTAACTAAAACATAAAAAAACACAATCACAACAGAGGCATAATTGTGTATACACACAAAAATAGAAAAGAAAAATATTGGGTTGTCTCCCAACAAGCGCTTTTCTTTAAAGCCTTTTAGCTAGGCATTAATAATTTTAATGATGCTCGCATGAAAGACAAGAATTGAAGCACAAAGAGAGAATCATATAGTATGTGAAAGTAAAATTTAAGTCTAACATAATTTCTATGCATATGAATTTTATAAGCAAACAAATTATCAAAACAAGCAAAAACTCGCATATGCAAGGAAGAAGAATAAAACATTGACAATGTCAACATGAAGAGAGGTAATTTAGTGACATGAAAATTTCTAAAACCATATTTCCCTCTCTCATAATAATTACATGTGGGATCATATTCAACTTCAACAATATAGCTACCACATAACATATTCACTACATGATCCATATGCACGCAAAGTTGACACTCTTCCAAAATAGTGGGATTGTCATCGAATAAAGTCATGACCTCTCCAAGCCCACTTTTATCAAAAATTTCATAAGATTGAACACTCTCCAAATATGTGGGCTTATTTTTATCTAAAGTTGATGCTCTTCCAAACCCACTTCAATATTATTGCAAACACTATTATCAATATCATATTCATCATGAGGCTTAAATAAATTTTCAAGATCATAAGAAGAATCACCCCAATCATGATCATTACAATAAGTAGTGGACATAGAAAAATTAGCATCCCTAAGCTTGGGGTTTTGCATATTATTAACATAATTGACATTAATAGAATTTATAATAACATCATTGCAATTATGCTTTTCATTCAAGGAGCTATCGTGAACCACTTTATAATTTTCTTCTTTTAACACTTCACCAGAATTTTCAGATTCACGAATTTCAAGCAAAACTTCATAAAGATAATCTAGTGCACTCAACTCACTAGCAATTGGTTCATCATAATTTGGTCTTTTAAAAAGATTAGCAAGTGGATGAGGATCCATATCAATAGATTTTTAGCAACCGAAGATGCAAGCAAATAGAAGGCACATGGCAACACAAGCAAAGATAGCAAACAAGCAAAAGGCAAACGAAAAAGAAGGCAAATATTTTTGTGATTTTCTAAAAACATTTTAGAAGTGGGGGAGATGAAAACGAGAGGCAAATAACAAATAAAGTAATTGCAAGGAGATGAGAGTTTGTGCGTAGCAACCTGATAGATGTTGATGATGTCTCCCCGGCAACGGCGCCAGAAATTCTTCCTGATTGCTTGTATCTGCGTTGGTCTTTCCCCGAAGAGGAGAGGATGATGAAGCACAACAACGGTAAGTATTTTCCTCAGTTATGAAACCAAGGTTATCAATCCAGTAGGAGAACCAAGCAACACTATGTAAACAGCACCTGCACACAAATAACAAACACTTGCAACCCAACGCGTAAGAGGGTTATCAATCCCTCCTCAGTATTGAGATAGATAAAGTTGTATGAGATTTGATAAATAGATCTGACAAAAACACAAAATAAAATAAATAAGGAAAAAGTGCAGCAAGGTATTTTTGGGTTTTGGAATAATAGATCTGAAAATAATATGATAGGAAATAGACCCGGGGGCCATAGATTTCACTAGTGGATTCTGTCGAGAAAATAGCATATGGTGGGTAAACAAATTACTGTTGGGCAATTGATAGAAAAGCAAATAATCATGACGATATCCAAGGAAATGATCATGTATATAGGCATCACGTCCAAGATTAGTAGACCGACTCCTGCCTGCATCTACTACTATGACTCCACACATCGACCGCTGTCCACATGTATCTAGTGTATTAAATTCAAGGAAAAATGGAGTGATGCAATAAGAACGATGACATGATGTAGACAAGATCTATTCATGTAGGAATAGACCCCATCTTTTTATCCTTAATGGCAACGATACATGTGTGTCACTTCTCCTTCTGTCACTGAGATTGAGCACCGCAAGATCAAACCCATCACAAAGCACCTCTTCCCATTAATTGCAAGAAAAATCAATCTAGTTTGCCAAATCAAACCAAAGTTTCGGAGAAGAAATACGAGGCTATAAAGATCATGCATAAAAGAGTTCAGAGAAGACTCAAATAATATTCATAGATATAACTGATCATAAATTCGCAATCCATCGGATCCCAACAAACACACCGCAAAAAGTCATTACATCAAATAGATCTCCAATAACATCGAGGAGAACATTGTATTGAAGATCAAAGAGAGAGAAGAAGCCATCTAGCTACTGCCTACAGACCCGTAGGTCTGTGATCTATACCTATACCTATATACTAATAAAGCAAGGTGCGTTTCGCCAATTTTTTCATCCGTTCACCGTCGAAAATAATTTTTTTCCACCCGAGGTGGTACTAAATTCTTATGCGTTTGTCTGCTAGAAAAAAAAAATTCGTATGTGGGCCACACGCTGTGGCCCAGCGAAATCAGCCCACTTATTTTTCTGCCCACGCAGCTGGGAAAATTCTATTTTCCGCACAGGGCGATGAATAGTTGGAGTTTCGCACAGGACAACCAATAATGGGCTGGCCCATTTTTCTTTCTTTCTGTGTGTTACTTCTCTTTTTATTCTCCTTTCCCTATCTTTTTTCCCTTTCAAGTTTATTTTTCTTGTAGAATTTATTTCATAAATTAAAAATTCTCAAAAACGTTCAATATTAAAAAAAACAAAATTTGGAAAATATTTAGAATTCCAAAATTTTGTGGCTATTTTGAAAAATATTCGGAACTTGCAAAAAGTTGCCCAGTTTAAAAAAACTTATTGTTTTTCAGAATTGTTCGAGATTTGTAAAAAGAAAAAGGCATTTCAAAAAATGCTCCAAATTTGTAAAATATTCATCTTTTAATTAAATTTTCAAATTTTAAAATAATGTTCGTGTATGAAAGATACACATTTTCTATTTCAACACATGTTCCCGTTTAAAAATAATGTTCACAAATTCAAATAATGTTCATATTTTTACAAAAAAGTTGGTGCTTTCAGAAAATTTTGTGAATTTTAAAAGATGTTCTCTTTCATATTTTGTTCTTATGAATTTTCAACACATGTTACCATTTTAAAAAAATGTGCATAAATTCAAATAATGTTCATGTTTTTATAAAAAAAGTTGGGGTTTTAAGAAAATATTTGTGAATTTTAAAAGATGTTTCCTTTCATATTTTGTTCGCATTTTTTCGAAAATGTACATAATTTTTCAAAAACTGTTAAGGATTTTTTTCATGTTTCCTAGAATATCAAGAACCTTCATACCTTAAAATACCCTCGATTGAAAGGAAGAGTAGATTGAATAACTGATGGGCCTTCTCTGGCGTAGAATGGCGTAACAAAACTCTTAAATGCCCTCGATCAACGAACGAAGAAATAGGGATTGATTCCTTCACACGCGGTGAAACCGATAAGCTAAATATTATTTTTTTTCATGTGCACATAGGGTTTTGCTTGCACATATAATTCTCACTGACTTTAAATGCATACAATTTTATCTTCTGTTGCAATGCACGAGCATATGTGCTAGTCATACACATACGGCGAAGTCACCGTATGACAGTGCTGGACGCTAGGTAGCTTTTCCTCCTATCTACGATCGCCTTCAATACCTGTACCAACGAGTCGTTGTCCCATTGGAACACGTAGCGTGAGCAGGCGAGCACGTGAGCTCTATCGTTGCTCTCGCAAGACTCCACCGTATTGTGTCAGGAGTCAGGACCAATTTTTATTAGTAATTCCAGCAAGGGCGTCGTGCGTAGTAATTTCGTAGCAGTCTGGAACCAACGTGGTTCCGTCCGACGCTGCCAGTATTATACTACAAGTCTACAACTCCCATTCCGGGTAGACAAATCTATGCTGAGCACCTGATGGTTGCCTGGCAAAGCCGGCAACGGTTGTATTTTTTCCTTCATTTTGTCTTGGTCTTTGACCTTTGCTGTACTTGGCCGTCGGCCTTTCTCCTCTTAATGAAACCAGAGCAGCTCTCCTGCCGTCTTTCAAAAAACTATATCGAACTACCGCTTAACCATGCTCTCCCCGCTCCCCGGAAAAGAAATCGATGGTGACGCACCGGTCTGGGCTTTCAACGCGGCAGGAGCTCTATGGTCCGCTCGTGTCTGTTTTCTTTTCTTTTCTTTTCTTGCGCACGACCGCATGAGAGCAACTCCAACGCATTTGACCCAAATGGTTCGCTCGTGTCTGTTTCTGTCCGCGCAGACAAAAATCATTGCCCTACGCAGATACTCATTCTTATTTTCTGTTCGCTTTTTGTTTGCTCAGACCCATTTTCGACTCAAATTTGAATCACATTTGGGTCCGAAGCGGCCACAAAACGAATGTTTTCTGCGTCCTTTTCGTCCGTCTCTGTCCACTGCACGCCCCCCTTGCCCCACCTGTCATCCACTCATGTAAACTTTTTCTCTCTCCTGTCTCTCTCGCACCATGCCATGGCTCGGGAGGAGCAGCTCACCTTGCCCGGCAACGCCGCTCTCACGCGCCCGGCCGCCTCGTCGCTCGCGATGCTCGTGGGCCCGGCCGTGCCCGTCCTCTCCCAGCGCACGGGCCCCTCCGTCTCGCAAGGTCAGTGCTCTGCTCCAGGTCACACACCTTGGCCCTGCCTTCGCCGCGCCGTGCCTCGCCTCCCCACGAGCCTCGCGCTTTAGCATAGCTTGCGTCGTCGAGCCGACGCGTGGTCCCTTCCACCGCGAGACGATGAAGAAGCCATCGACGTCCGTCCGTGTGCTAGCCAGTTTGTCCCCACCCCGCACTTTGGCTGCCGCCGGCGGGCAGCGCGCACAAGTCAATCCCTACCACATGTGCGTGCACGTGTGACTTCATAGCTTTGCCGTGTCTCGGCTCGTGCAAGAATATACATGCAGCTCACGAAGGAGTTCCACTCCCTCCACCCCGCAAAAGCTCTCGTGCCACGGCGGCCACGTGCAACTCACAAAGGAGTTCCACTCCCTCCACCCGTCGGCGACTACCACGGCTCGGCTCAGGCCCGCGCGAGTCGGTGATGCTGCAGCCGTCGGCCTCGCCTCCCCGCGCCTAGCCGTTGCGTGCTCCCCTTCCTGCTACGTGTTTGATGAAATGCCAGGACGGACATGTCAAAAATGGATCAGCTACCGTTGGACGCACCGACTGACCCAAACAAAAAAGTGGATAAACCCGTCCGCTCGGCTGACCCAAATGGACAAAAAAACATTCGTTTGGGTCGCTGCGTTGGAGTTGTTTTGAAGCGTTTGTCTCTCCAACGCACAGAACGAAGCGTGGACGCCCATCGTCACAGCGAACCAGCGCATGTGCATCTACAGGAGCGCTCCAGGTAGCGCCCGCTGCCGATAAAAACGCTCGTGAAAAACGCCGGACTACTCGCTCGGCATCGATGCTAGAGATCGACTGGGAAACGTGCGACGAGCGGGCGGTTGCGTCGGACGAGTCGTGAATCGGAGGCTGGCCAGGACTGGAGAGCTTTTCCCACTCTATCTTGAACCAGGATTAGAGAGCTTTTCCCTGGCGCGCGTTGGAGACCTTTTCCCACTCTGGTGAATCTTGACCTCCTCTCTTCCCTATCTTTACTATCTCTACTACTTAAAAAGAACGTAATGTTCCCATTTCACCTTTCTTCCCATCACCCCTTTGTCCAACCTTCCATGTATATGATAATCAATCACCTCAATTTACTTACCTTCTGAACCAATTACACTTTAATTTATTTACGAAAATTCTAATCAAAATATAAGGTAATTCACGGTCAGAATTTGATGAACATTTATTTACACAATCGCATTATTATTGACAGGTAAATCACAAGCTAACATACTAAAATATTTATATCCCATTGCAATGCACGGGCATTGTTCTAGTAAACTACTCATGCATCATCGGAGGAGCACCAATGAGGATGGTGAACCCCTTCTTGATCGTTCCCCCTCCGGCAAGGTGCCGGAAAAGGGCTCTAGATTGGATCTCAAGGTTCTGGAACTTGGGCTGACTGGAATTGTTTTTCGTCGACTCCCCTAGGGTTTCTGAAATATAGGGTATTTATAGAGCCGAGAGGCGGTGGAAAAGATCACCATGGGCCCCACAAGGCACCAGGGCATGCCTGGGGCCTCTGGCGCGCCCTGATGTCTTGTGGGCCCCACGGGCCTTCTCTGGCACACCTCCTGGGCTCCCTGGGTCTCTTCTGGGCAGAAAAAAATCTCCAAAAAGTTTCGTTGTGTTTGGACTCCATTTGATATAGATATTCTGTGAAGTAAAAAAAAGCAAAAAACAACAACTGGCACTGGGCACTATGTCAATAGGTTAGTCCCAAAAAATGATATAAAGTTGCTAGTAAATGAATGTAGAACATCCAAGATTGATAATATAACAACATGAAACAATAAAAAATTATAGATACATTGGAGACGTATCACTGCCCTAAGTCAATTCGATCGCCCCTAGAGCCTCGGGATTCGCAGCTCTCAAACTTGAGGAATAGCGAAGAACTAGAGAGAAAAACGGTGGAGAGATAAAATGTAGATGAAAAAGTAGTATATTGATATGTCGATTGTGTGTTATTCAATCGGCCATCACCCCCAACATATATAAGAGGCGGTTGGACTTCCCGTACAAGTAAAGGATTCATCTAGGCTTTCCTTACACGAAAAATTACATTAATTTACGTCCTAGAGTCCTAGTTCTAGTTCAACTCGGATTCAGTCTGAATCGGGCCCAAACTCCTATCTTGCTCCTCGCGAGGTGTTGGGGATATAACCCCGTGGTATGACCCACCCAGGAGGGGCCGGGTCATGTTATTGGCGACTTATAATTGAAAGCCCAGTAAGGCTTAAGAAGACAAGATGAGAAGACCAAAGGCGGCTTAGAAGCAGGCCTGTTGAAGGCCCACGACCAGAAGGCAATTCAAGACCCGAAGGTGCGAGCCGCCTGATGGTAGCTTGCCTAACAAGGCAAGGTGCCTTAGAGACAGGGTCGGTTACGTTGTGTGATTTGACCCGGACTCCTGTAAGACGCCGGGCCTTGACCTATGTATATAAAGGCGAGACCCGACGGCGGGTTAACTCAAGAAACAATTGATCGAGAGCTAGGTCAAGTGTATTCACTCCCTTGTAATTGAAACTCAAGCAATACAACTAGAAGCATGACGTAGGCTTTTACCTCATTGTGAGGGCCGAACCTGGGTAAATCCTTTGTGTCCTTTGTCCCGTTCAACCCTTTCGAGCTAACCTACATTGTGATGGCTCCACACCTAAGTCCTTTTACAAGGGCATTTGCCGTGACAAAACCACGACAGTTGGCGCCCACCGTGGGGCCAGAGCACGGTGGTTTCGAGTTCTTGAAGGGAAACTTCCCAGGGATCGAAGGATACGCCGTGGGCCGGATGACTAAGAGTCGTCGCGGCAAGATCTACATCGACGACGCAGGCTGGGGTCCTGAGGCCGACTCAATCGAGTACGGGTACCGGGTCCCCTTTGGCGGGATTCACGTGTTCATCGGCAAGATCAGCGAGTTGGAGCCTGAGCCGGAACCTGCACCAACATCATCGAGACGGCTCGGCGCGCACGACCTGCCAAAGTTCAACCCGGCCGGAAGCATGCCTTTGTTGGCTTTGTTCATGGGGCGGATCTTGAGGAAGGATTTGTGTCTGGTGGAGAGACAGCCATCTATTCAGGTGATGAGTCCTCAACTAGAGAGACCGAGTCATTTTATCAGCTTCAGGACGGCGGGCTTGGGGGCTATTCCGATGGTGACAGTATTCCGGAGCCCTATGAGCCGCCGAGCAGGGCTGCTATTTTTATGGCTGGCACACAACCAATGTTGAATTCCTCAACTACCGCGGCCATGACATCCGGCTCAACTGCCGCGGCCATGACATCCGGCTCAACTGCCACTGCAATAGCCGGGGCAAGCGGCTCTGCGCGGCCGCCGGTTCAAGCTTTATCTGAGCTCTTGGATGCCTTGGCGACTCTGTTAGCTGCAGAGGTAACTCTGGTGAATCAAGTACAGCACAATGCAGAGGTTGCAAAGCTGCGGGACGAGGTGACCAAGGCCCGAGAGGATCTTAATGCGGAGAACGCTAGGATGGCAACAGAGCGGGTTGCATTGGAGGCCGAGTCACAGCGGATAAGAGCGGAGTCTTTTCGTCTGAGTTTGGACCAAAACGCGTCTAATGTTGTTCTTCGAAGGAGGCATCAGAGCCGTTTGCCTTCACAGTTTGAGGGGCGGAATCTGTTTAACACGCTTGGGGCAGGAACAAGTAACCCGCCCAGCGTAACCTGGGCTGCTGAGGCGCCAGGAGCCGGGGCGGCGGCTCAACCTCGAGTACCAGACCCACCCCATGGGGATTAGACCCCTCCTCAGCGAGTCCCAACACCCTCAGGACATTATTCTAACCCGATGGACAATATGATAGCAGCAGCTACACAGCTGGCGGCTATCCCGATCGAAGGCGAGTCTCCAGCTGCAATAGAAACCCGGAATGCTGTGGAGCTCCTCCAAACGACTGTGGCACAGCATGCGGCTTATTCGTACAGTCGCGAGCGTGTTCACTCAACTCCCCGACCAAGCCGAAGTTATAGCCGGCGCATTGAGTCGCCGGCAGTTTCCCGCAGCGAGCGACATTGTAACCCGCCTCATAATGATGACCCGCCGCGCGGGCTCAACCCACACCGAGTCGACCATATGCCAAACAATGCTCAGGCCCTCGTAGATCAGGCTATAGCCCGTCATGAAGCAGAATTGGCGGCTCAACTGGGGGCTCACCAGCAGTTTCCAGTAACCCCTTCGGCATCCATTGGAGTTGGGACGATTTCCAGGTCAGTTGGTGTGCCGTGTCTAGTGCCGGCTCTACACAATTAGCGTTTGCCTAAGGATTTTAAGGGCCCTCGTAAGGTGCCTAATTATACAACTGATCTTCCACCTGAGGCTTGGATTGAGAGTTATGAGCTGGCTATGGAGATGTTAGATGTTAATGATGCTGTATGTGCCAAGTATTTCACCATGATGTTAGATGGACCAGCGCGAACTTGGTTGAAAGGGCTACCTGCCAATTCCATCAATTCATCGGCTGAGTTGAAGGCGCACTTCATTCAGAATTTCAAAGGAACATGTAAGCAGCCTCTGTCGATCATTGATTTGGACAACTGCGTGCAGCGAGAGGATGAGTTGGCCCACCATTGGGTTCGCCGGGTCTTAGCTATTATCCACTCATCAGATAGCATTGCAGCCGGCTTGGTTGTTCTGATTTTGGAGAAAAATTGTCACTTCACGCCTCTCAAACAGAAGCTGGGGCAGCTTAAGCATCACTGCAATGACATGGGAGAGCTCATGGCGGCTCTCATCAAGTATGCTGATTCGGACAACACCAAGGACCCCGGATCTGATGATGAAAAGTCCAACAAGGGGAAGAAGAATGGTAATAGTAAGGGTGAGTAGCAAAACGTGACATGTCATAACCAGGGTAATGGTGGCAAGCGCAAGCAAACCAATGGCGGGTCAGATTTTGTGATTAACACCAATGCTCAGCATAAAAATCAGTGTCATAAGGATAAGCCGCAGTTTGGAGGACCAAAATTTAACCTGGAGGCCATGCTTAATGACCCTTGCCCAAAGCATAGTCAGCCCGGTCAACCATCGACTCATGCTTGGAAGGATTGTTTCATCATGAAAGAGTACAAGAATTCTAGCTTTAATCAGAATCATGGTGGTAATGATGGCCCGCCCGGCAGATCAGGGTTTGGCTCATGGGGGCCCGACTCTAGCGGTGGCGGCTCAAATTCTGGATATCAAGGACAAAGTAGCTAGGGTGGTTATAACCAACAACAGTCTGGCCAGGGTAACCAGAAGCATCAGTCAGGATACCAGAGCAATCCAAAGCAGCTTAACGGTGGCTAGTATCATGTTTTCACTACGAGTCTTTGCAAGCGAGATCAGAAGGTTCATAAACGTGCGGTCAGTGCGATTGAGCCGGCGGTGCCTCAATACTTGCGGTGGTCAGAGCAGCCAATTATATGGAGTCGTGAGGATCACCCGCCCCGGGTTGACAACCCGGGCCAACTAGCATTGGTGGTAGCCCCTCAAGTCGGAGGTTATAAATTCACTAAAGTGCTCATGGATGGAGGCAGCAACATCAATATCCTTTATTATGATACCTTTCGCCGGATGAATTTGGCTGATAAGGAGCTTAAGCCGTCCTCTACAGTCTTCCATGGTGTGGTACCTGGTAAGTCGGCATATCCCGTTGGTAAAATCACCTTGGAAGTGGCTTTTGGTGACGATTATGACTACAGGGCAGAGACATTTGTCGGATTCAGGGCTCCGCAGACCCAAGGAAGGTTCAAACTCTGGGGCGTGTGTGAAGAACTCAACCTAACCAGCCAACCGAATGCGCCGCCCTACAACCTAGCTCAAAGAACAGGGAAGAAGAAGGACACGGCAGTTAACCCAGGTTCGGGCCACCTTGCGGTGTAATACCCTACTCCTGCTTTGGGGTGGATTTGCCTCACGAGGGGCTAAGGAGGAACTAGTACAAGGATGAACAAGCTCGCGAGGCTTGCTCTGGTGAGGGTGAGTTGTTCTGGGGCCGATCTGAACTCCCTCTCTCCATGGTGGTGGCTAACCTATTTATAGTGGCGTTGGTCCTCTTCCCCAGTAATGAAGGCGAGAAGGGATCACACAACGGCCAAATTTGAAGGGGGACAAGTAGTACATCTTATCCTGATGAAAGGTGGTCTTTGCCTGCAAAGCTTCTGGTCGTGACGTCGCTGTGGGCTCGGCAATGACATCCGTCCTGCCGACCTGGCGGTCTTGGTCTCGTTGCACGGGAATGGAAACCTTTGGGTGATTCCTCGGGACCCCGCGCCTGCTCTTGCCTCCTTAGCACCAAAGAGGAAACCTGCTGCTCTGCGCCCGCTGGCGCCCGCCTAGCCTTGGTCGTCATGTCTTGCGTCACCTCAACCTCAAGAGGTGGGCACCCGCATAGAAATCTCCGCTCCTCAGGAGCCAGCCTAAGGAGACCGCTCCCTCCAGAGGTCTTGGCGTCGCCCGCCTCCTGACGCTTGGCCCCTCGTGAGGGTCTTGTCTTGAGGGTGTTGTATATGGGCCACACCAGGCCGTCGATGGAGCCACGTCGTGGGCCGCACGCAGGAAAGTCTGGGTACCCTAGTTCCCAGAACGCCGACAGTAGCCCTCGGGCCCAAGGCGCGCTCGGACTTGGATTCGAGGTGAAGTCAAAGGGCAATGGCGAAGCGCCGCGGGCCCCAATCGCCTGCAGATCGAGCCGACACATGGCGCTTGATGGGACGTGGGCGTCTCCACTTCCCCACGCCGCCTCGGCAACTACACGACTTGACAACTGCCTGAAGCACGCAGAAGAACCATCATTGCTCAGAACGTGAGAGGCCGGCGGTTGGCCTCCCTCTGCCTATAAATGGGGCGGGGGGCGGAGCCCCCAGCCCATCTTCATCTCCTCGCCGCCTGCTCCTCCTTCTCCTTCTTCTTCAACCCGCCATCTTGCCAGAGCGTCCATGGCGCTGGTGAGGAGGTTCTCTGCCGCAGAGAAGGGGAAAACCCCCAAGGAGGGACCAGACTCGCGGCCGCCCAAGAGAGGCCACGGCCTCCCTCGTAAGTATGCCGCGACACCAGCGGTGGCCTCCCGCGGGCGTGGGCGCACGCCCTCGAAGGCCGGCGCTGCCTCCGGCAGTCGTGGGAGTGCTCCTACCGGCCACCGCGCCCGCGACTCCACTCGGCCGACGTGTCCTCGGAGTTCTTGGTATGGGCGGAGAGGCCCGCCGGCACCTGGCTCCATCTCCCACACTTCTTTGCGGGCGTGTTGCTGACCGGGGGGCCTAGTGGCCTTTGGCTGCAGGCCAATGGCTGCTGCAGCAAGGCCTCCTGGGTGGCAGTCGAGGTCACCCCTGCCGGCAACGTGTTCCTGAACCGCGGGTGGCAGCCGTTCGCCTGCGCACGCGGCCTCCAGGGAAGGTGCGCCCTTCACTTCAGGTACGACGGCGCCACGACCCTCTACGTCAGGGTCTTCGAGGAAGATGGCCAGCAGCTGGGGTGCTGCCCGGAGGACGACAGCGACGATGACGGCGGCAGTGAGCTTGCCCTTGGCGACGGTCGCGCCGCCTCCAGCAGCGGCGACCCCTCCTCTGGGGAGAGCACCAGCGACGGCGACTACGACGAGCCACCCCGCCGCCAGGCTCGGACCAGGGAGGGTGATGAGATGCCTCGCTGCCGCGCCCCGGTGAAGCAGGAGGGAGACTCCGACTGAGTGTGGGCGTTGCTGGAGCCAGACCTCGGGAGCTGCTGTAGCTGCGTGACTACTTCTGTTTCTTTCTTTTTCCTGCAACAGAAAAGTAGAAGGCCCCATGGGGGCGTGTAATGAACCGGGCGTTTGCGCCATTATGCTATTGCTTTTGTATCGTGTCGTAACATCCGTGTTGCTGTTGATTGCGATCGGGATGACTTAGCTCAGCGTGTTTGCGGTAGACTCTCGTGTCGCGAGGACGTGCCTTTTGAGTTTCCTTCTTTAAGATCTGGAAGTCGTTGAGCCTCAGGAGGCACCCTGTGACTGACGGGTTCAATGGACCTCCGGAGGTACCACACCTTGCGCGAGCCCCTGAGGGTGTGCTGGTCGCCCACTAGCACGTCACGTCGCGATGCCCGAAGGCACGGACCCAAAAACGGTGGAGGCGTGCATGCCCGTAAGCTCGTTTGAGAGTGTCACGCGAGGATTAAGACGCCAAGGGCTGAGGCACCGAGGCCTTTGGCGAGGTGTGCTTACACAGCGTGCCCAGCCCCCACGCTCGTGATGCACGAGGAAGAGCAACGGGCAACAGTCACTCTCCCAAAGGCAAAAACTAAAAAAGCGGACACTTTGAGAAAAAGAAAAAATTCCCAACCCTTCAAGTAAGACGCGAAAGGTCCAAATTTCATTTCGAGAAATTGCAAGTCGGCTACAGAAAGCAAGCAAAAGAAAAGCCGCGTCCGGCACCTACACTAGTCTTCTGTCTTCCCACCAGCGCGGAGCATGGGGCCTCCACTTGGACGTGGGCGGGAGCCCCCGTGAGGCCCGAGGGCGGCGCTCAGGAGACTCCGGGGCGTGTACAACCCCACTCATTATTATGTGAGAGTGTCACGGGCGAAGATCTTGAGAGGCGCTCCTTGCCCCCTGGGCAGGAACCCCGCTCCGCGCATACCCGGGCCACCGTTGGGGCGCCCAGAAACCAGGACAGGACCAAGGGGCAAGGGACTACATGAGCGGTGGTGAGGGGGCCGTGTGCCTTCCCCTGGGGGGAGAGCTCGCTGGCGCCTCCCCCAGGAGGGGACCCGCTTTTGGGTGGCACACGCCACCACAGTGGTGGCACCACACGCCCCTCGACACGGGGGAATCCTCTGCGCCGGGCCCCCGCTATGTTCGGGGCGCGCCCTTGCGCGACCTCCTGGCGCGTCCCGCCAGCCCAGGGCGACATATCCTGAAGGTACGGGTTGCAACCGATAACTGTTGCTGTGGGGGGTGTCGTCGGGGTGTTGAGTCGGCTCGTGGAGAGCCCTAGCCCTGCGTGGCCTTGGCGACTCCGTCGTCCAGGCTAATGAGGGGAATGCGCACGGGCTTCTCCTCTGCCCGTACAGCGAACCCGTCGGTGGCGGCATGGAGGCTCCAGGGGCCATCATCCCGAGGCAAGCCCCTAGTCCCTCTGTTCCGCCGCCCATCATCCCTGGTGCCCGACCGTGCCGGTCAGGGGACGATCCTTTGGCGCGGCTCCAGGAGGGGTCGCCTAACCCATCACGCGTCAGGCCACCACTATGAGGCCCTCCGGACCCCCTCCCGAGGGGCTGGCCGATGCAGTGGGGGCGGGCGCGAACCCCGGGCGTCGCCCGTGACGTGGGCAGGATGCAGAAAGGCACTGCGCCCTCACAGGCAGCGTCAAGCAACTCGGCGACCCGCTCAAGCAAGGCGTCGTGGCCGCCTTCCGCCAACCTGCATCGTAGTAACTCGCGCACCACGACGAGTGCAGCTCGCGTGTTCGCTTGTTCCCGACGAGCGCGCAGGGCCGACGCCACGGCATAGCCAGAAGATCGCGCGGTGACACGATTGCGGCGCCGCACGGGAGAGGGCGGGGGTGGCCCGTACCGCTGACGTTCGGCGACATCGGTGACCATGCTGGCCACGAGGAGTGCGGGGTGGCGAGCTCCGTGGCTGGGGAGCGCCGCCTGGGCAGGGCGAGCGGCCCAATGCTCGGCGCGAGCTCAGGGATCCTCCGCCATGGGTGCGACAAGGCGAGGGCGGGACGCGATTGACAAAGAGGCCGAGTTTCGACACGCCCCTACATGGTGCGCCAAATGTCGGATTCAGGGCTCCGCAGACCCAAGGAAGGTTCGAACTCTAGGGCATGTGCGAAGAACTCAACCTAACCAGCCAACCGAATGCGTCACCCTGCAACCTAGCTCGAAGAACAGGGAAGAAGAAGGACACGGCAGTTCACCCAGGTTCGGGCCACCTTGCGGTGTAATACCCTACTCCTGCTTTGGGGTGGATTTTCCTCACGAGGGGTTGAGGAGGAACTAGTACAAGGATGAACAAGTTCGCGAGGCTTGCTCTGGTGAGGGTGAGTTGTTCTGGGGCCGATCTGAACTCCCTCTCTCCATGGCGAGTGGCCTTGGTCCTCTTCCCCCATAATGAAGGCGGGAAGGAATCCCACAACGGCCAAATTTGAAGGGGGACAAGTAGTACATCTTATCCTGATGAAAGGTGGTCTTCGCCTGCAAAGCTTCTGGTCGTGACGTCGCTGTGGGCTCGCCGATGACATCCGTCCTGCCGTCCTGGCAGTCTTGGTCTCGTTGCACGGGAATGGAAACCTTTGGGTGATTCCTCGGGACCCCGCGCCTGCGCTTGCCTCTTTAGCACCAAAGAGGAAACCTGCTGCTCTGTGCCCGCTGGCGCCCGCCTGGCCTTGGTCGTCATGGCTTGCATCACCTCAACCTCAAGAGGTGGGCACCTGCATAGAAATCTCCGCTCCTCAGGAGCCAGCCTAAGGAGACCGCTCCCTCCAGAGGTCTTGGGGTCGCCCGCCTTGCGAGGCTTGGCCCCTCGCGAGGGTCTTGTCTTGAAGGTGCTGTAGATGGGCCGCACCAGGCCGTCGATGGAGCCACGTCGTGGGCCGCAGGCAGGCAAGTCTGGGTACCCTGGTTCCCAGAACGCCGACAAGATTATGGTTTGAAGTGGTTAAGATAAAGAGCTCGTACCATGCCTTGTTTGGGCGGTCGGCTTACGCCAAATTTATGGCACGACCCTGTTATGTTTACTTGCAGCTTAAGATGCCAGGACATAAGGGTACTATTACAGTCCATGGTAATCAAAAAATTGCATTGGAGTGTGAAGAAGGAGATGCTGCATATGCTGAGTCGGCTTGCGCTATGGAGGAGCTCAAGTTTTATAAAGATAATGTTGACCCAGCTGATATGACCCCTTTGAAGAAGCTGACTATTGAGCAAGACCCTTTGTTGAAATTTAAGTCGGCTGATGATACCAAGCAGGTGGACTTTGTCCCTGGCGACTCATCTCAGCAGTTCACTATCAGTGCTAACATGGATCCGAAATAGGAAAGCGCGCTCATCGAGTTCATCTGTGAAAATTGAGACATCTTTGCATGGAAGCCTTCAGACATGCCAGGTGTACCGAGAGAACTTGTTGAGCACACACTCAATATTGATCCTAAATTTAAGCTGGTGAAGCAGTTCCTTCGCCGTTTCAATGAAGAGCTACGTAAGGCCATTGGAGAAGAGGTAGCCCGGCTCTTGGCGGCTGGGTTCATCGTTGAAGTTTTTCACCCTGAGTGGTTGGCTAACCCGGTGCTGGTACTTAAGAAAAATGGCACTTGGCGCATGTGTGTGGATTACACGGATCTTAACAAGGCCTGTCCAGCTGATCCTTTTGCTCTTCCCCGTAGTGATCAGATCATAGATGCTACGGTGGGTTGTGAGTGTTTATGCTTCCTGGATGCTTATTCTGGTTACCATCAGATTAAGATGGCAGTTAAAGACCAAGAGAAGACAGCTTTTATCACACCCTTTGGAGCTTTCTGCTATGTGTCTATGCCTTTTGGGCTCAAGAGTGCACAGGCGACTTATCAACGTCGTGTCCAGAATTGTTTTCATGACCAGATTGGGCGCAATGTTCATACTTATGTGGAAAATATTGTTGTCAAGTCCAGGAAGAAGGAGACTCTCTTGGATGATTTGAAAGAGACCTTTGATAATCTTCGGGTCTATAAAATGATGCTTAACCCGGCCAAGTGTGTTTTTGGTGTGCCTGCAGGCAAGCTCTTGGGTTTTTTGGTCTCAGAGAGAGGTATTGAAGCTAACCCGGAGAAAATTAAGGCTATCACTTCATTGGCTAAGACGACGTGTGTCAATGACGTCCATCGCTTGGCGGGTCGTATTGCAGCTTTAAGCCAGTTCATAAGCCGCCTGGGATAGAAGGCAATTCCTCTTTACCAGATGATGAAGAAAACAGATCACTTTGTCTGGAGTAATGCTGCCAATGAGGCGTTTGAGGCAGTCAAAAAACAGTTAGCTGAGCCGCCTGTCCTTGCAGCTCCCGTTGAGAAAGAGCCTCTGCTTTTATATGTGGCTGCCAACAGCAGGGGTGTCAGTGTGGAAATTGTGGTGGAATGCAAGGAAACGGGTAAGGAGTACCCAGTCCAGAGGCTGGCTTATTATGTCAGTGAAGTATTAATTGAGTCTAAGCAGCGTTATCCACATTGGCAAAAGCTGGTGTATGGGGTGTTCATGGCTAGTCGTAAGCTGAAGCATTATTTTCTTGGCCATCCTATTACTGTTGTCAGTTCTGCCCCTTTGGGGGAGATTATTCAGAACAGAGAGGCTACAGGCCGAGTGGCTAAATGGGCCATTGAGCTTGGACCCCATGGTTTGAAGTATGTGCCAAGGACAGCTATCAAATCTCAGGCTCTTGTGGATTTCATCAATGACTGGACCGAGTTACAGACACCTGAGGAGAAGCCTGATAACACATATTGGACTATTCATTTCGATGGGTCCAGGCAATTAGAAGGCTCGGGGGCTAGAGTCATTTTGACTTCCCCACGAGGTGACAAGTTTTGCTATGTTTTAAGGTTGATGTTTCCTTGTACTAACAATGCAGCTGAATATGAGGCTCTGCTCCATGGCCTTTGAATGGCCAAAGAGATGAATTTAAGCCGGGTCAGGTGCTTTGGCGACTCAGATTTGGTGGCTCAGCAAGTTTCAGGCACTTGGGATTCAAAAGACCCGCTCATGGCGGCTTATCGCCGGGCGGTTGACAATATTGCTGGTCACTTCAAAGAGTATCAGGTGGAGCATCTTGATCGAAGAAAGAATGAGGCGGCTGATGCTTTGAGCCGGCTTGGGTCTCAACGTAAGCTGGTGCCCCCTAATGTGTTTCTTGATGTATTGCATAATCCTTCAGTCAAGTTACCATCTGAAGAGGATCTCGCTATTCCTGACCTGGAGGCACAGTTGGTGGCGGCTCTCCATGCTATTCCTGATTGGACAGTTCCCTACTTGGCTTATATGACCCGGGGCGAGTTACCTGAGGATGAAACTTTGGCCAGGCAGATCACCCGGTGGTCTAAATCTATGACTATTGTCAATGGCGAGTTACACAGATGTAGTGTCACAGGTGTGTTCCAGCGTTGTGTTTCTCCGGAGGAGGGCCGTGAAATTTTAAGAGAAATCCACGAAGGTGATTGTGGTCATCATGCCGGCTCTAAATCTCTGGTAGCTAAAGCTTTTCGTCATGGGTTTTATTGGTTGACGGCTCATGCTGATGCGGAGGATCTTGTCAATAAGTGTGATGGATGTCAGAAGTTTTCTCGACGAGCTCATGTGCCGGCTCAAGAATTGAGGATGATTCCAATTACCTGGCCATTTGTGGTCTGGGGGCTTGATATGTTTGGACCTTTCAAAAGGTCTAAGGATAAGAAAACCCACCTCTTGGTGGCGGTTGACAAATTTACCAATTGGGTTGAGGCAGAGCAGGTCAGCAAATGTGATGCAACAATGGCAATTTAGTTTATTAAAAAATTGATCTTCCATTTTGGTTACCCTCATAGTATCATAAATGATAATGGCACTAATTTATCTAAAGGTAATATGGAGGAATTCTGTCAATGAGAGCATATTCGTCTTGATGTCTCTTCTGTGGCTCATCCACAGTCTAATGGTCAAGCGGAGAGGGCTAATCAAGAAATCTTGCGAGGCATCAATGTGACGACCCCGGCTTAATCATGCACTAACCATACACGCAAATGCACATGATCAAGCCTAAGGACTCACTTGAAGATATCACAACACAACTCTAAAACATAAATAAATTCATACAAGCTTAATATTACAAGCCGGGGCCTCGAGGGCTCGAATACATAGCTCGATGGCATACAAGTGTCAGCGGAAGCATCAGATATCTGGGTACAGATATATTACAGAAATAGAGATAAGCCTTTATGAAGGCGGGGCAAAATAAAACTCTACGATCGAAAGGCGTAGGCCTCCTGCCTAGGACCCTCCGAATCCTACTCCTGGTCGTCAGTCGGCTCCTCGTAGAAGTACTCGCCTGGAGGGTAGTAGTAGTAACCGTAGTCGTCGACGAGGGCTGCTATCTCAGGGGCTCCGTCATCTGGCGGCGTCAAATGGATATGGGGAGAAAAAGAAAATAAAGCAAACGTGAGTACTCATCCGAAGTACTCAGCAAGCAAGGATCTACACTACATATGCAACATTTTCAAAGGGGGCTGTATAGGTGGACTGGGCAGCAGAAATGTCAGAATAGAGGGCAAAAGCCTAGTCCTATCGAAGACTAGCATCTTCAATCATCTTCATCGGTCTTTCAGCATTAGAAGAGTGCAGATTAACATAATGTAAAGTAGTAGTAATGTTATCAACCTCGCCCAGAG
The DNA here is from genome assembly GCA_011799875.1 of Thinopyrum elongatum. NCBI lineage: Eukaryota > Viridiplantae > Streptophyta > Magnoliopsida > Poales > Poaceae > Thinopyrum > Thinopyrum elongatum. Next base: position 556,466,159 of record CM022298.1, read on the forward strand.
ATCCTTCCTCGACTCCCTGCGAGAAAGCAATCCCAGAGCCATACTATCCATTTCATCTCAAGTTCCAGTTGTACCGATCGGGATACAACTCCGAGTGTCCGTTACCGTAGGACAGGCTATTGATAGATTAGTTCTTCCCTGTAGGGGTGCACCAACTTACCCACCACGCTCGCTTAACTCCGGCCGGACACACTTTTCTGGGTCATGCCCGGCCTCGGCTAGCAACACGCCGCAACCCGGCCTAGGCTCTAAAGAGAGGTCAGCAAGCCGGACTAACCTATGCCCCCAGGGGTCTTGGGCCTTCGCCCTGGGAACCTTGCACGTTGCGAGGACGCTCCGGAAGTAGACCTAGCAACCCCTTATACAAGCGCGGTTGCGTTCCCAGTCCAATCCAAAGCGGGTCGCTCCTCGCTGACATGAATAGAGCTTCGGCTGATGTATACGACGCAGAACGCCCATACTATGCCCACGTGATGGTTAGTGCTATTAGGCCAGAGGCCCCTCGGATCAAATATCCAAACCGTTAGTGTGTTGATAGTGCAGAAACGAGCAGAGACTCACGAAAGATGTGACCCCGTCGCCCCGTCAAGAGGACTTGCGGCAAGGGCGAGGAATGCCCGGCCACACCTCGTGTTCAACCCTCGGGCACCATCCAGGTCCACCCGATTTCACATCTCTCGCTAATAAGCTCGCGCGGGTACCCCTTAGGGCCGACCCGTCTTTAGTATCATGTTACAGTGTACAGTCATAGTAACCAAAGTATCCGTGTGTCTGACACCAAAGGGACCCTGAGGAATCACCCTCGATGGAATCCCACTTGATGTTTTCGTCAAGGTGAACGAAGGAGGAATCACCCTCGAGGTCCACACTTGAAGCGTTGCACGACGGCGTCATTATCTGGGATGGTGTAGGAGGAACCACCCTCGCTTACCATGACCGATTAACTAACCTACAAGGTTATCATCAGATGTGCTGACGAGGTATCACCCTCGGCACTTGATAGTAACCCAGTAGTGTCGGCAAATAAGGGGGAAGTGATGTGCGGTATCGGGGTCTGGTCTTCGATCCCGTTGATCGGGTCTTCTGATTATCCAGCAGGGCAGTCGGGATAAAGTGGGGGTCTCTGTCGGTCTCTACCCAACCTATTCTAAACAATTTAGGATAACAGGTAAGTATCAATAGCAGGGTACAAGTAAACAGGCTATGCAGCAGATATAGGATACAGTAACAGCAGCAGATTCTAATGCAAGCATAAGAGAGAAGAGAATGGGAGATATCAGAATTCTCAAAAGGGGGTGCTTGCCTGTCTGCTCGACGGCAAGGGCAAGGTCGTCAACTGCGTCATCGGGCTCCTGAGCAGCGTCAGCCTCGGGAGCTACGTCGACGTCGGGGTCTACCGAGAGAGAAGAGGGGGAAGAAACATATAAATACACAGCAAATGATGCAACACAGAACATGTCATGACTAGGATGCAGTGCAGGGTTGCCTGAAGATGCATCTAGATCATTTTAGTTATTATAGGATTAACGTGGGATTTATTTACCGGCAGTATGCACTATTCATCTACCGGAATCAGAGGGAAAGTTATGGGTTCTCCTACGTAGGGGGTTCCGACATGGAAACAGACGACATGATCAGATTCGTCTCGTCGTTCTGAGCAACTTTCATGTTTTAAGTTTTTTGATCTGAGCTACGGTTTAAAATTTATTAACTTTCAAAGATTTAAATATTTTCCGGAATTATTTTTATTTATTAATTCAACATTATCCAGAACAGTGATTGTGTGACGTCAGCATGACACAGAGGTGACATCAGCAGTCAACAGTGACGCTGACCTGGTCAAATCTGACCTGTGGGTCCAGTAGGACCCACCTGTCATTGACTGGGTCCAGCCCAGTCAGCTGGTTGACTGGTCAACTGGGTCCAGTGGGGCCCAGTGGTCAGTCTCTGTTAGTTCTAACAGGGTTTTAAATTAACCTAATTAGCTAATCAGCTGGGTGGGGCCCAAATGTCAGTGAGAGTTAGTAGTCTAGTTAATTAACCCTAACACTAATCGCTACAGTACATGGGCCCCACATGTCAGTGAGTGTTTAAGGGCTAGTTAGTGGCTAAACCACCTGGTGAGTGGGCCCAGTCGGCATCTCTGCGGTGGCGCGCCGGTGGCGAGGTTCCGGCGACCACAGGCGCGGCGGAGGACCTCGGTGGTGGTCGGATTCGCGTTAGGGACGACCAAAGCGCGCGATTTTGGGCGCGTTAGAATGGGACGACCGAGCCGCGTCCAACCACGGCGGTGGCGTGGGCTGGATCGGCCGGAATCAAGCGCTACATCGACGCCGGCGGGCGGCGCATTCGGGCGGAGCTCGGAATCGGCGCTACGGGGCATGAGGAGGCATGCGCGGGCGTGCGTTGAGCTTGCGGGGAGGAGCTGAGCACGCTCACGTGCTCAGACGGCCATGACAGAGGCTAGAATGGTGGCGACGTGCGATGCGGCGGAGCTGGGTTCGGGCGCAACGGCAGCAGCGGCTGGACCTCGAGATCAAGCTCGAACGGGGAGATGGAGGGGGGTTGGGGCTTACGTAGGAGCGCACGGAGGCTCGTCGGAGGTTTAGGAGCGCAGTGACGACGGCCCTTGACGGAGAAGCGTCAGCGATCCGAGGAGGAAGATGGGCTCCCGAGGCTACGGTGGCATAGAGCTCGAGCTCGGGGTCGGGGAGGTCGTAGAAGAGCTCGACAGAGCTCGTGGACGAGCTTGCGAGATGCGGGGACGACGGTGGCCGCGAGATCGACGGTGAGCGGCGACGAGCGTTTCGGGTGAGGTGGGGGAACAAGAGAGAGAGAGGCGCACGGGGCGAATGGGTAATGGTTAGGGTTCGAGGGAGGACGAGGGGGCTCGGGAAAGCACTTATCGGCATCGGGGACGGCGTGGATGGTCGACACCGCGACGACCATCGCCGTGTCAGCGCGGGCGCGCAACACCGCGCGATGAGGAGGAAGATGACCACGGTGGGCTGGGCCGGCTACTGTTTCACTAAGGCCCAGCAGCTCAGTAGTTCTTAGGCCTTTTCTATTTCTTTAGCTTTTGTTTTCTGTTTTCTTTTGTTTCTTTGTTTTGCTAAAAGTGTGGGCTCAATTATAGTTTTGTAAAATGTATGACTTAGCCCAAAAATTACAGTGCATCATTCTCTACCACCAAAAATTAGTTTGGGCAAAATATGGTTTCATTTGGATTTTTATTAAATGAAAAGGGATTAATTGGGTGCGGTTTGTCATTGTTTGAGGTTGTTAGAGTTACTTACCCAATCTCAATAAAGTTGGTTACAATTTTATCATGGCCTCTGAATTATTTCCTATTTAATGAACATTTTAGTTTCCCTTTGGAACAACTTTTGTTTTCACTTTAGTTTAAATTGAGATTTGATTTAGAAATTTGAAATGGGATAAGATGTAATAATGATCAAGCACTGTTAAGCAGGGTGACTTGGCATTATCAGTGGGAGGTTACTGTGGCTAATGGCATGGGGTGTTACAATCAAGCCCCGACTTATGGTTCCTTTGCAGCGAACGCCGGGTTGTTGGGTTGAAGAGTAACCTTCCGTACTTTGGAGTATCAACACCACCCCCAACAGATCAATGGGCTATACGCCTTTCTTTATGGTCTACGGGGCAGAGGCGGTTCTTCCAAGTGATATCCGTCATGACTCACCTCACGTGGCGGCTTATGTCGAAGCTGATAATGAAATAGCACGTCAAAACATGCTTGACGCTTTGGATGAGGAGCAAGACCTGGCGGCGGCTCGTTCGGCGATATATCAACAAGATCTGCGTCGCTATCATAGCCGCAGAGTTAAGACCTGGACGTTTCAAGAAGGCGACTTGGTGCTCCGGCTCATCCAAGATCAAACAGATATGCACAAATTATCCCCACCTTGGGAAGGGCCCTTTATGGTCAGCAAGAACCTAAACAACGGGTCGTATTACCTCATTGATGTACGTGAGCACAAGGATTCTCGCAAGTCAGAGGAGGAGACCCGCCGTCCGTGGAATATTGCACATCTTCGGCCGTACTATACTTGAGCCGCCAGCTCTTACCTTTGTACATATTTTTGTCAATGTATATATTCTTTATGATCAATATAATAAAGCTGGCATCCACGAATTACAGGGCCTCTGTCGTTTCATTTCTAAGTATCTGAGCCTTTATTGATTGATCATAAGGTCACTTGGGGGCTTCCAACCACCGGGCGGCTTATGACATGTGAGAGCCGGCTTACAGTAAGCTAGGTAAAACCACGGCTGTTGCTGCCTTTAAAGCAATCATGTGGCCTAAGTGCCAATCAGCTATTGCTGCCTTTAAAGCAATCATGTGGCCTAAGTGACAATCAGCTGTCGCTGCCTTTAAAGCAATCATGTGGCCTAAGTGCCAATCGGCTGTTGCTGCCTTCAAAGCAATCATGTGGCCTAAGTGCCAATCGGCTGTTGCTGCCTTCAAAGCAATCATGTGGCCTAAGTACCAATCGGTTGTTGCGGCCTTGAAGGCAATCATGTGGCCTGAGTGCCAAACTGCTGTTGCTACCTTTAAAGCAATCATGTGGTCTAAATACCAAAGGCTGTGCGGCCATTGAAAACACACGGCTTTGTTAGCCAATTTATCTGACTGTACCTTTGTGAGTTGGCCAGACTATTATTTGAAAGTGTTTGGCTGTCTTTTTGACTCTTTTGGATTTGTGTTTCCTCAAGATTTTTTTTTCTAAGTGTATTTTTTAATCCGGGCCATGTAGCCCTGATTATATGACTCATATTTTGAGCATTTTGGGTTTTGTAACCCGCCCTGGTTATGGACTTTAAGTCGCCAACCTGTTTTGATTTGCACTATTGGGTTCATGTGCTTACACATCCTTGGGGTGTTGCCCTCACTGGTTCCGGCAATGCAAGCCGGTTGTATACGTCAAAGTTACAGGTATGTGATTCATTATGAATATGCGTGGTTTAATAACCCGCCCAGGTTTTTGACTAAGTCACTAATATGTGTTTGCTTCAAAAGCTTTAATTCTAGTCTTTTTCATAATTACATAAGACTATATTTGGGTTGTTACCCGCCCTGGTTTTTAACGTTAGGTCGCCAGGGCATATATTGTTTACACCTTGTGCAGAACATGCAGAAACATGGCTTGCATAAAAGATTAAGTTCACACTAATCATCAAAGATTCAGCTGGTACTTCAACAGTTAAACAGGCACGATGGCATGACAAGATGGAGTATTGTTTCAAAATACTACTCTATTACAAGGCTGTCATAAGCCCATAAACTTGGAGCCAAGTGTTTTTTGGGAAAGGAGTTTTTTATGCTCTGGCTTGAGATCCGCCTGGGTTGTTCTCAGTTGTCTTCTTGACGAGTTGATGCCTCCGGGTCATCCTGCTCCGGCTCTTCCTCTTCGCCCATCTGGATGTCAGGTGACGTCCAGCCGATGCCGGTTAAGGCCTCGAATATGGCTTCATAATTGATAATTGGGGACGGATCAACATCAGGGGCAAAGGTATGCTTACGCGTTGGAGGTGTGAGATCAACGGAGTCATGAGTCGGCGCTCTGATCCTAGCATTTTCCATGTTATAAGCCGGCTGGTACCTGGATAAATCAATCTCTTCGGCCAGTTTGCATGCTAAGGGACGCATCTCCTTCACGCACTTTGCAAAATCTGTCTGATCAAAAGGAGACGCATCTTCTTTTAAGCCCGGACAGCCTGTGGCCATTTCTTCCGGGTCTAGTTCTGCTTGCCATGCCTTGGCTTGACTGAGTGCGGTAATGGCACCAGAACGGGCGGCTGATAGTTTAATCTCTTCCACCTGCTTGGGCACCATGGACAATTGGTCTAGCACCTCCTTGATGAGAGTTGGCGGCAGTTTCCCATTAGAGATAGCCACAAGAGCCCGTTGAGTACCAGTATATAACTGCTCAACCAGGGTATACACAGCTTTCAGCTTCACGAGCATATCCTGGCCAAGACTGGAGCTTCTAGGGCCTGTTAAACAAAGCATACAAGATGAGTCGCCAGGCGAGTCAAAATAAAAAGGTTGTGAAGAGCTAAAAATTCAGTACTGCTTACCAAAGATAGCAGATGTCATCTACGAAATTTGCCGCTTTAAGCCCGACAGTTCTGTGGTGGTATTCTTCAAGGAAGATTCAGCGGCTTCTGCCCTTTGCAGTAATGCAGTTTTCTCTATTTCCCAGCCGGTTCTTTCGGTGTTAAAGATGGCCTTGAGGTTTTTGTTCTCTTCCACGATAAAATTCAACTTGGTCTCAACTTTCTGTGTCTCAGACTCCGGGTGTTTGAGCATTTTTCTCAGCTCGCCCAATTGCGAGTCATTAAAACTTAAAGTGTCCTGCAAAGGAGCATTGAAGACAATAAATACTTTTCAGTATGTGTATAAGGAATATTTTGAAGTCCCAAGCACATTGCAAGCAATATACTTGGCACTTGGGGGCTAATGTATGCGGAAGTCCTTTTTTCAAATTCAGTGCATAAGACCTGGCTCATCTTCATAAGATGACCTGGCCCTTGAGGGCTATCCAAGGTTCTTTTTTACAGCTACTTATTATAGAAGACCCGGCTCATCTTCATAAGATGACCCGGCCCTTGAGGGCTATCCAAGGTTCTTCTTTACAGCTACGTATTATTGAAGACCCGGCTTGTCTTTCTCAGATAAGCCGGCCTTGGAGGGCTACGAATGGCAGCTCTCAATTAGACTTCATACAATAGACCTGGTTCATCTTTTCGAGATAAGCTGGCCATTGAGGGCTAGGACTTGAAATCTTAAACATAAAAGAAGACCCGGCTCATCCTTGCATGATAAGCCGGCCCTTGAGGGTTCTAATGGGTTATTTTTAAAAGAAATATGGACAACAGCATGGTTAATACGGCTTATGTAAGCCGGTTCTAAGGGTCTATGACCCGAAAATCTAAACTTACATATTGCTGAAAGTCTTAAGCATATTCAATGATATTTTCCTATGATTAAGACTTGGGGGCTGGATAAGCATATATATATATGCATAAGTTAAAGGAGGGAGTGATTTTATACCTCATACTTTTGTCGCATCATATTGACCAAACTGGCCTCCAGGTCGCGGCTTGTGTGAAGACGGCTTAGATAGCTAGAGTACAGTTCACCAGCGTTCAGCTTTGAATAGCTCTCAAGGTCAAGCTTGGGCTTATTCTTATCTGGCAAATGTGCTTCATCTTTGGTGGAATGTTTGGTCAGCACTGTGGGAACACCGGGCGGCTGATAGGCTGATCCGGTGATGATCACCTCTTCAATTTGGTCATCAGCAGCAGCCTTGTCAGAGTGTTTGACAGGAGAAGGCTGCTTAGGGCTCGGTGGGTCTTGATTGGTCGCCGTGTCATCAATGATGTCCACAACCGAGTCAAGATTGGCAGGATCAGCTTGAGGAGGTGGGACATCCTGTCGACTCTTAGGATCTTTAAATTCTTGGGTTTGGGCTTCACTGGCCTTCCGCACCTGTTCCTCTTGTTCAGAAGCTTCAAGAGTCTTGGAAGGGCCTGGTTTTTGCTTTTTGCCTGTCTTTGCCTTAGCCCTATAATGAAAATTATCCAGTTTGATAAGTATGAAAGGGCAAGGTAATTTGTTCAACAAGTAATAGTACTCACGCTGGGTTAACCACGAATGTGGGAAGCTGTGTCCCGTTTGAGTCACCGGATGAGTGAGAAGTATCCTGATATGACATGTCAGAAGAATTAGGAGGTTGCCGTATGAGGCCGGCTCGTGAAAGAGAGAAAGTAGGGCTATGAGGCACCTCATGACGATGTTTACGAGCCAGTGGTGTGTTGGGTAAGCCGGCCATAAGCTCCTCTTGGCCGCTGTTTCGAGTGTGCCGTCTAGACTCGTGTTGATGTTTCTTCAAAAGAAAGTTGGGATCAAAGTAAGCAAGAGGATGGGAAAATCGTACTTTCCTGGCGACCCGCCGTGTTTTCTCTCTTGGCAAGGGTTCTGAGTCGGAGGAGACAGGGATTACCTCAACGACGTCAGCTTGGCTTGTCTCTGTGTCCTCCTGGGATGAATTAGCATCAATAAGTTGCATAAAAAGAATACCAAGTGAGTCAAGTTCTACCTCTGACTCGTCTAGTTCAAGCTGATCTTGTGCCGTGGGCTTCCTAGGATGACCCGGGTCGCGACCGGTTGTTTTGACCCTTTTTGCTGGAGCAGTAGCGGTCTGTATTTTCCTTTTCCAAAAAGAAGAATTGGCCTGGGTATACATGAACAATAAGATCGAAACCAGATAAATTGACAAACAAGCAATATATGTAAGGGTACTTACCGCTGGCTGCGGGTTAAGAGTGTAATAAGGAGCTAGGCCTGTCTTACTGCAATTTGCCAATGACTCGCCAAGGAGCGACTTGACAGTATCATTGATCTCTTTCTCAGTTAATTCAGTGGGATTGTAGCGTAGTGGATCTTTTGTATTCCCAGTATATTCGCACATTAAGCCGGGGCGGCGGCTTAAAGGCAGAATTCTCCACGAAACCCAGCAGCGAACAAGATCGATTCCAGTTAAGCCGTTTGCAATGAAAGCCCGGATCTTTGAAAGAGTGGAAGAATAAAGACTACGCTCCGCGACAGTCATCCGGCCTGGTAGTGGGCCGCTGGTAGGGAGACGATATGGACGATAACCCGGCAGGGGGTTTTCTTCTTCTGGAGAGGTGTCTTTGCAATAGAACCAGGTAAAATTCCAGTCCTTAGGATGACTCAGCAGGGTGGCTAATGGGAAGGTCACATCTCTCCGCCTTTAAATTGAAACGCCTCCGAGTTCAAGACTAAGCCCATCGGACATCTCAGTTTGGCGATTGATGTAATAATAGTCTCTGAACAGGTCTATAGAAGGCTCTTCACCGAGGTATACTTCGCAGAACACTTGGAAATTGCATATATTTGAGACAGAATTGGGGCCAATGTCTTGAGGATGAAGGTTGTAAAAGTGCAGCACGTCTCGAAAGAATTTTGAGCCGGGCGGAGAAAAGCCGCGGAGCAGATAATCTGTAAAAACCATGAACTCACCCTCTTGAGGTTCAGGAGGACATTCAGAGCCTGGAACCCGCCAATGGATGACTTCCTTGGCGGCTAGAACGCCCATGGACACGTATTCATTGAGGGTGTCTTCGGTGATTTTGGAAGGGATCCAATCGCAAGTTCTGGGTGCCTTGGTCATGATGAGCCAGAAGTAATGAAGCTATGAACAGGAAATGAATATAGTAAATTAAATATTGCCGTACAGAGCCGTTTTGCAAGTTTAAGCCGGCCAGAGGTTGGTGGGTCACAAGAGCATTGTGTAAGCCGCCGTATATGGCATGGCGGGTCAGCAGTCTATAAAGGTGGAAAGTGCTAAAAAATTCTGCTAAGTGTTGCATAAACAGTTTTCACAGATTGCAGCTATATTTTTGGATCTACGACAGTTCAGAAAAGAAAAAGTATTCCTAAACCTAAAACGGTTGTGGAAGAACTAGTGTGTTGAAAATGGATCTCGAAGGAACAGGATGAATCTATGATGAGTAGTGCATGCTAAAACTGCTACCGCATGACCTTAGTGTTGCATTGGGGTTCAACTAAGCAGTATGATGGATGGACTACGAGTGGGCACGACAACACTGATGAACACCGATGAACTGAGGAACTGAGGAAAACCTAATGCAGATTGAAAGTAAAAGAGAGGTGAGTACCTGGCGATGCTGATGGACAGCGGAAGGGCGCCGCGGTTTTCTGGTCTATTCAGGTCGATGCAGCGGCCAGGTTGGTGATACGTCTCCAACGTATCTATAACTTTTTATTGTTCCATGCTGTTATATTATCATTCTTGGATGTTTTACAATCATTTTATAGCAACTTTACATCATTTTTTGGGACTAACCTATTGACATAGTGCCCAGTGCCAGTTGCTATTTTTTGCTTGTTTTTACTTCGCAGGAAATCAATACCAAATGGAGTCCAAATGCAGCGAAACTTTTTGGTGATTTTTTCTGGACCAAAAGACACAAGTTGGGCCAAGAAAGTACCCGAGGGGGGCTCCGAGGGGAGCACAACCCACCAGGACGCGCCTGGGGGCCCAGGCGCACCTAGGTGGCTTGTGCCCACCTCGGCCACCTCCCGCACCGCCTCTTTGCTCTATAAATACCCCAATATTCTAGAAACCCTAGGGGAGTCGACGAAAATCAATTCTAGCCGCCGCAAGTTCTAGAAACCACAGATCCAATCTAGACATCATCACGGAGGGTTCATCATCCCCATTGGTGCCTCTCCGATGATGCGTGAGTAGTTCATTGTAGACCTACGGGTCCGTAGGCAGTAGCTAGATGGCTTCCTCTCTCTCTTTTGATTCTCAATACAGTGGTCTCTTGGAGATCTATTTGATGTAACTCTTTTTTGCGATGTGTTTGTTGGGATCCGATGAACTTTGAGTTTATGATCATATTTATGTTTTTATCCATGAAAGTTATTTGAGTCTTTTGATCTCTTATATGCATGATTACTTATAGCCTCGTATTTCTTCTTCGAATCTTTGGTTTAGTTAGGCCAACTAGATCGATTTTTCTTGCCATGGGAAGAGGTGCTTTGTGATGGGTTCGATCTTATGGTGCTTGATCCCAGTGACAGAAGGGGAACCGACACGTATGTATCGTTGCTATGAAGGATAACAAGATGGGGTTTATTTCTACATAAACAGATCTTGTCTACATCATGCCATCGTTCTTATTGCATTACTCCGTTTCTCCATGAACTTAATACACTAGATGCATGCTGTATAGCGGTCGATGTGTGGAGTAATAGTAGTAGATCCAGGCAGGAGTCGGTCTACTAATCTTGGACGTGATGCCTATATAATGATCATTGCCTGGATATCGTCATAATTATTTGAAGTTCTATCAATTGCCCAACAGTAATTTGTTTACCCACCGTATGCTATTTTTCTCGAGAGAAGCCACTAGTGAAATCTACGGCCCCCGGGTCTATTTTCTCATCATATATTTTTAGATCTATTTTGCTATTTGCCGTTTTATTTATTTGCCACTTTTATTTTCAGATCTATATTTCTAAAAACCCAAAAATATTTTTGCTTCATTTTATTTTATTCGCGATCTATTTATCCAATCTACTTATATTTATCTCCCGTCCGTTTGCCAATTTCTGGCGCCGTTACCCGAAAGGGATTGACAACCCCTTTAACACGTCGGGTTGCAAGTATTTGTTCTTTGTGTGCAGATGCTGTTTACATAGTGTTGCTTGGTTCTCCTACTGGTTCGATAACCTTGGTCTCATCACTGAGGGAAATACCTACCGTTGATGTGCTGCATCATCCCTTCCTCTTTGGGGAAATACCGACGTAGTTCAAGCAAACATTAAAAGGAATTTCTGGCGCCGTTGCCGGGGAGGATCAAGTCAAGATATTCTCCCATCAACTCGCCAATTTCTGGTGCCGTTGCCGGGGAGACATCATCAACATCTACCAGGTTCCTAATCACAAATCTCATCTCCTTGCAATTTACATTATTTGCCATTTGCCTCTCGTTTTGTTCTCCCCCACTTCACAAAAATTTGTTGTTTTATTCGCCACCTTTTTCGTTCGCCGTTTTCTCGTCAGATCTGTTTTTGAGTGCAATCTTGTTGCGTAGTCATGATGACTCAAGAGAACACCAAGTTGTGTGATTTCTCCAATACCAACAACAATGATTTTATTAGCACTCCGATTGCTCCTCCCGCCACTAGTGCGGAGTCTTGTGATATTAATGCCGCTTTGTTGAATCTTGTTATGAAAGATCAATTTTCCGGTACTCCTAGTGAGGATGCCGCGTCCCATCTTAACACATTCGTGGAATTATGCGATATGCAAAATAAAAAAGATGTGGACAATGATATTGTGAAGTTGAAATTATTCCCGTTTTCTTTGCGAGATCGTGCAAAAATTTGGTTTTCTTCTTTGCCTCGCAATAGTATCAATTCTTAGGATAAGTGCAAAGATGCTTTTATTACTAAGTATTTTCTGCCCGCAAAAATTATTTCCCTTAGGACGCAAATCATGAATTTTAAGCAACTTGAGCATGAACATGTTGCGCAATCTTGGGAAAGAATGAAATTGATGCTAAGAAATTGTCCTACTCATGGTTTAAATCTTTGGATGATCATACAAAAATTTTATGCGGGATTGAATTTTGTTTCTAAAAATCTTTTAGATTCCACCGTGGGTGGTACTTTTATGGAAATTACTTTGGGTGAAGCTACTAAATTGCTAGACAATATTATGGCAAATTATTCACAATGGCATACCGAAAGAGCTCCTACTAGTAAAAAGGTTAATTCGGTTGAAGAAATTTCTTCTTTGAGTGAAAAAGTTGATGCTCTTATGAAATTGGTTGCTAATAAAAGTGCTCCTATTGATTTTAATGATGTGCCTTTGTCTACTTTGATTGAGCAAAATAGTGATGCCGTAGATGTAAATTTTATCTCTCGAAACAATTTCAATAACAATGCTTATAGAGGTAATTTTAATCCTAGGCCTTTTCCTAGTAATTCCTCTAATAATTATGGTAATCCTTCTTATAATAATAATAGGAACACCTCTGATTTTGAGAAGAATATTAAAGAATTTATCAATGCTCAAAAGAATTTTAACACTACGATGGAAGAAAAATTGAGTAAGATTGATGATTTGTCTAGAAGCGTTGATAGAATTTCTCATGATGTAGAAAATCTCAAGATGAAAATTTGTGTGCCTAAGGTTGAAGAATAAATTAAAGCTTTATATGTTTCTATGGATGAAAGTAAGAAAAGAACTGCTATACTTAGAGCTAGAAGAGAATTTTTAGAAAAAGCGTTTTCCAGTGATTGCTTTCATAAAAATGATGAAGATCTTAAAGTGATTGGTGTTTCTTCTATTGATTCCTTGTTTAGTAAAATTAAAATTGATGAAAAAGGGACTGAAGAAGAGTCAACTTTAGCTAGAAGGCGTCCCGATAATTTGGAGGGTGAAAATCTTGTAGAGAAATTTGATAAAAGTGGGTTTGGAGAGGTCAAAACTTTAACTAGTGATGTGTCCACTCTTTTGGATTACAAAGACTTTAATTATGATAATTGCTCTTTGATTGATTGTAATTCTTTGTTGCAATCCATGATAAATTCACCCCATGCCTATGAACAAAATAAAGCTTTTACTAAACATATTGTTGATGCTATGATGAAAGCTTTGGAAGAAAAGTTGGAATTAGAGATTTCAATTCCTAGAAAATTACATGATGAATGGGAACCTACTATCAAAGTCAAGATTAAAATTATGAGTGTTTTGCTTTATGTGATTTGGGTGCTAGTGTTTCTACAATTCCAAAATCTTTATGTGATGTGCTTGGTCTTACCGATATTGAAGAATGTTCTTTAAATTTGCACTTGGCGGATTCTACTATTAAAAAGCCTATGGGAAGAATTAATGATGTTCTTATTCTTGCAAATAGGAATTATGTGCCCATAGATTTTATTGTTCTTGATATTGATTGCAATCCGTCTTGTCCAATTATTCTTGGTAGACCGTTTTTGCGCACTATAGGTGCCGTGATTGATATGAAAGAAGGGAGCATAAAATATCAATTTCCTTTGAGAAAGGGTATGGAACACTTACCTAGAACAATAAGTAATCAACCATATGAATCAATCATGAGGGCATCTTATGGATCTAGAAACAAAGATGACAATACTTAGATCTTTGCATTATGCCTAGCTAAGGGCGTAAAACGATAGCGCTTGTTGGGAGGCAACCCAATGAATAAAATTTATTTTTGTCTTTTTATTTATGTTCTTGAGGGTTTGCACAATTATGCTACTGTTATGATTGTGTTTTTTGTGTTTTAAATAGTGTTTGTGCCAAGTAAAGCCTTTAGGATAGCTTTGGTGATAGTTGATTTGATTTGTTGGAAAAGAGAAACTTTTGCGTCCAGTAAAACAATTTTTAAAATTGACATAAGCGAGGAAAAATTCTGAAGTTTTTACAAAAGATTTATATACAAATTTCCTCTGCTGTATTTATTTTTCAGAATTTTTGGAGTTACATAAGTATGAGAACAATTCGCATCTTTACAGACTGTTCTGTTTTTGACAGATTCTGTTTTCTTTGCATTGTGTGCTTATTTTGATGAATCTATGGTTTTTATCGGGGGGTATGAGCCATGGTAAAGTTAGAATACAGTAGATATAATGCAAGAACAAAATTTGAATGGGTTTTATACAGTACTTAAAGTAAAGATTGGTTTTCTTATACTAACGAATCACACGAAGGTTTTGTTAAGTTTTGTGTGATTGAAGTTTTCAAGTTTTGCGTGAGATCACGATGGATGAAGGAATAAGGAGTAAGAATAGCCTAAGCTTGGGGATGCCCCATGGCACCCCAAGACATTATCCAAAGAGAAGAAAGCAACTAAGCTTGGGGATGCCCGAGTGGCATCCCCTCTTTCTTCTAACGACCATCGGTATTTTACTTGGAGCTATATTTTTATTTGTCACATATCATGAGTTTTGCTTGGAGCATCTTGTATGATATGAGTCTTTGCTTGTTTTGATTTTTATTTTTAGGTATGAATCCTTGCTGGACACACCTATTTGAGAGAGCGAAAATTACGCTATGACTTGTTAGAATTGCCATCTATGCATCACTTAAATCTTTGTGAGCTATAGAATTGCTCTAGTGCTTCACTTATATCTTTTTGAGCACGGTGTGCTTTAGTATTTTTGAATAAATGCTCTCATGCTTCACTTAGATTTATTTGAGAGTTAGCAAATTTTTTTTTAGAAATTCTATCTTGCTTCACTTAAATTATTTTGAGAGAAGAAAATTTTATGCTCATGTTCTTCACTTAGATTTGTTTGAGCTATCAAAAGCAACAAATGAAATTAGTCCCAAAGTGATAGATATTCAAGAGGGATATAATAAAAACTTTCATGAAGATCATTGGACAAAATAAACTTGATTCCTTGTAATAGTTTTGCGATATGTTGATATAATATATGAGTCATGTTGATGAGTAATTATGCTTTAGTAAGAATATTGGTGTTAAGGTTTGTGATTCCCTATGCAAGCACGAAAGTCAATAGTTATGCAATGAAATTACATCCTACTTGTGGTGCATTATTCGGTGTTAGTTATGCTTAATGCTCACTTATGAGATTTTTCGTTTCTTGGTTGGATGCTTCTCAATCTTTTTCTAGCCTTCATTTGCACCAAGTATGATCACTACTTCTGCATCCAAAATCCTTAAACCAGTTTTGTCATATGAGTCCACTATACCTACCTATATGCGGTATTTCCGTGCCGTTCTAAGGAAATTTGTATGTGCCATCTCTAATTTCAAAATAAATTTCTCTTTTGTGTGCTCGTACCGCTCATGAAATGGTAGGGGGTGGCTGATATATTTCCATGCTAGATGTGTTATTCTCAAGATGAGTGTTTATTCACTTGTCATTGCACAAGAGTACGGCAAAGGTATTAGGGATGCCCAGTCCTGAAATGAAAAATGAATTTACTTTATGTTGTGAAATAATAAATTCCTTGGAAAGTGTTGGTATGGAGGGCACCCGTGGATATGGCTAGCCATGGAAAGTGAAAGTATGGTGGAAAAAGGAATAAACTTTATTTTCTGTTTGGGAACCGCCTATGATATATCTAGCATGGAAAGTATTGGGAACTACTCGATCGTTTTCGTTGACAGGAAAAGCATGCCACCCAAAATGTTGTATCTCTACTTTTTTTCGCTTTGAGCTCTGGCACCTCTACAAATCCCTACTTCCCTCTGCGAAGGGCCTTTCTTTTACTTTATGCAATTTTTATTTTGAGTCTCCATCTTCTCTTATAAAGCACGAACTAAGGGGCACTATGATCGTACTTGAGCATTGGGTGTAACTAATATGCGAGTGTGTTTCATGAATGGATCAATGATTGAGCATAATGGGCTAGGGATAACTTGCTTTAGTGTTGATATTTTGAAAGACATGGTTGCTTGTTGATATGCTTGAGTATTGAAATCTTCATGTCAAAACTAGACTATTGCTTTGAATCATATAAAAGTCCAAATGTCCATGCTACAAAGAAAAGAATCTGTGATGAACATGTTAGGCAGCATTCCACATCAAAAATTCTATTTTTATCATTTACCTACTCGAGGACGAGCAGGAATTAAGCTTGGGGATGCTGATACGTCTCCAACGTATCTATAATTTTTTATTGTTCCATGCTGTTATATTATCATTCTTGGATGTTTTACAATCATTTTATAGCAACTTTATATCATTTTTTAGGACTAACCTATTGACATAGTGCGCAGTGCCAGTTGCTGTTTTTTGCTTGTTATTTACTTCGCAGGAAATCAATACCAAATGGAGTCCAAACGCAGCAAAACTTTTTGGTGATTTTTTCTGGACCAGAAGACATAAGTTGGGCCAATAAAGTACCTGAGGGGAGCTCCGAGGGGAGCACAACCCACCAGGGCGCGCCTGGGGGCCCAGGCGCGCCCAGGTGGGTTGTGCCCACCTCAACCACCTCCCGCACCGCCTCTTTGCTCTATAAATACCCCAATATTCCAGAAACCCTAGGCGAGTTGACGAAAATCAATTCCAGCCACCACAAGTTCCATAAACCACAGATCCAATCTAGACACCATCACGGAGGGGTTCATCATCCTCATTGGTGCCTCTCTGATGATGCGTGAGTAGTTCATTGTAGACCTACGGGTCCGTAGGCAGTAGCTAGATGGCTTCCTCTGTCTCTTTTGATTCTCAATACAATGGTCTCTTGGAGATCTATTTGATGTAACTCTTTTTTGCGGTGTGTTTGTTGGGATCCGATGAACTTTGAGTTTATGATCAGATCTATGTTTTTATCCATGAAAGTTATTTGAGTCTTTTGATCTCTTATATGCATGATTACTTATAGCCTCGTATTTCTTCTTCGAATCTTTGGTTTAGTTAGGCCAACTAGATCGATTTTTCTTGCCATGGGAAGAGGTGCTTTGTGATGGGTTCGATCTTATGGTGCTTGATCCCACTGACAGAAGGGGAACCGACACGTATGTATCGTTGCTATTAAGGATAACAATATGGGGTATATTTCTACATAAATAGATCTTGTCTACATCATGTCATCGTTCTTATTGCATTACTCCGATTCTCCATGAACTTAATTCACTAGATGCATGCTGGATAGCGGTCGATGTGTGGAGTAATAGTAGTAGATGCAGGCAGGAGTCGGTCTACTAATCTTGGACGTGATGCCTATATAATGATCATTGCCTGCATATCGTCATAATTATTTGAAGTTCTATCAATTGCCCAACAGTAATTTGTTTACCCATCGTATGCTATTTTTCTCGAGAGAAGCCACTAGTGAAATCTACGGCCCCCGGGTCTATTTTCTTATCATATATTTTCAGATCTATTTTGTTATTTGCCTTTTTATTTATTTGCCACTTTTATTTTCAGATCTATATTTCTAAAAACCCAAAAATATTTTTGCTTCACTTTATTTTATTCGCGATCTATTTATCCAATCTACTACAATTTATCTCCCGTCCATTTGCCAATTTCTGGCGCCGTTACCCGAAAGGGATTGACAACCCCTTTAACACGTCGGGTTGCAAGTATTTGTTCTTTGTGTGCAGGTGCTATTTACGTAGTTTTGCTTGGTTCTCCTACTGGTTCGATAACCTTGGTCTCATCACTGAGGGAAATACCTACCGTTGCTGTGCTGCATCATCCCTTCCTCTTTGGGGAAATACCGGCGTAGTTCAAGCAAACATCAGTTGGTGCTGCTAGTGAAAGTCGACGGCGGTGGCAGAGCTCGCGCAGGGGCGGACGGCGCGAGGAAGATGAAGAAGAGAGAGGAACGGGGGTAAAAGTGAAAAGGGACCCCCCGTGCCTATTTATAAAGAGAAAGGTGAACAGTAAAATGGCAGGTGCAGAAATCGAGGAGGCATGATCATTATCCTAACATTAGAGGCGCCTCGATTCTCGGAATGGTTAATTAATACAAAGATCCATTATGACATCATAAGATTTATTCTAAATTTAATGACGTGATGTCATCTCTTCGTCATGGTGGGTTGTATAAGTTTATCAGGTTAAGAGTTGAAATGGTTCAAGGAATTCGCCAATTGAAGAATGAAGATTGACATGAACATGTTCAAATCAATCTGGGGCCTAATGTTGGGGATATAACCCCATGGTATGACCCGCCTAGGAGGGGCCGGGTCATGTTATTGGCGACTTATAATTGAAAGCCCAGTAAGGCTTAAGAAGACAAGATGAGAAGACCAAAGGCGGCTTACAAGCAGGCTTGTTGAAGGCCCACGACCCGAAGGCAATTCAAGACCCGAAGGTGCGAGCCTCCTGATGGTAGCTTGCCTAACAAGGCAAGGTGACTTAGAGACAGGGTCGGTTACATTGTGTGATCTGACCCAGACTCCTATAAGCCACCGGGCCTTGACCTATGTCTATAAAGGCGAGACCCGGCGGCGGGTTAACTCAAGAAACAATTGACTGAGAGCTAGGTCAAGTGTATTTGCTCACTTGTAATCGAAACTCAAGCAATACAACTAGAAGCAGGATGTAGGCTTTTACCTCATTGTGAGGGGATGAACCTAGGTAAATCCTTTGTGTCCTTTGTCCCGTTCAACCCCTTCGAGCTAACCTACGTTGCGATGGCTCCACACCTAAGTCCTTTTACAAGGGCATCTGCCGTGACAAAACCATGACACGAGGGCCGTCGAATTTGCATATGACCTCCGATCAAGATGGCCCAAACATCAAATTTATGCGTCTCGACGAGACAAACAACTCTCATGTTGATCACTTTTCCAAATATGGCCATCTTGAATACTCTACGAAGCCATCTTTAACCTCTAGTCGGACTTGGTCATGTAGCTGACTGGACTGTCCGAGTCTAGTAGCGACATTGCAGGATGCATACTACCTCGGATGATGATGACCCCAAAACCAAAGTTGACTGTTTTGACGATACACACAACTTCCATGTTGAACACTTTTCCATCCGAAGTCATCCAGATAACCTTTCAGGAACATTTTCAGCTTCTGGTCAGAGCACTCGGATTTGACTATCTCCACTCGGATGTTAGGGTCCTTCACTCGGATCACTCGGCTAGATTTTTCCACATCAATGGCAACTTTTCACTCAGATGGAAATATTTTACCCGAACGGCAAGCTTTCATTTGGATGACAATATTTCATTTGGGTCTCCAATATTTTCACTCGGACGGCAATCTTTTACCCGAACGACAAGCTTTCATTCGGATGACCATATTTCATTCGGATCTGTAATATTCACCTTCGGGTAGCAATATTTTCACCTGGAGGATAATCTTCCACTTGTATGACTATATTTTTACTTGGACGGCAATCTTTTACTCGATCGGCAAGTTTTCACTCGGATTTCCTGACTGAAAACATAGCCTGATCTTGTTTTGCCTCCTCAGGTTGCATATTACCTCGGATCAAGACAATTTATATATGAGAATCGACCGGCTCGACGAGACGAAACTTTCTTATGTTGAAGGTTTTCCGATTCAAGGCCGTCTTGAGGGCCGAATTGCTTGCGCGACCCATCAGACATCTACCAGGTGGGTGTCTGGTACCTCGCGCCATATTTCCATTCAGGGTCAGTCTGCAGTGTATTGCCTCTAACTTTTGCATACGAACTCGGATTGAGATGATTTATATATGAAAATCGATTACCTTGATGAGACGAAGACAATTCATCTGGAGTGCTCCTTCGTCCGAGGTGGTCTTCGAGGCGTAATCGGTCGAAAAGCACTCAGAACACTAGATTCTACCACTCCGAGTACAGTTTCGGCCCCCAAATTGAGGTCGGATGGCGATGACCTCAACATCAAAGTTGTTCCACTCGGTGACGTGAAATTTTTCCATGTTGTAAACCCTTTCACTTGAGGCCATCTTATTTTCCTTTTATGCCGTGTCAAAATCTGATGTCAACACCTAGCAACTCGGAGACACCGTATCACATCTCGGTCTGACCGAAATGATGTGTCTAGGTTCTGTTGAGTGCTTCAGTATCATCGGGACCATCAACCCGGTGGATCCGAAATGCATTATGTGAAAACATAACACTAAGATTTGAACTCAATTTTCATGAAAACTATCTTCTCTTTGTGATGACTCATCTACTCTGCCATATCGATCTATTCACAGGGTCTGTTTGCAAGATGTCAAGTGCTAGTGACAGCCAGAACATGTCAGAGCAGCATGAGGATCTCAGTGAGGGATCCCGTCCAGTGGGTAGCTATTATGAAGGAGAAAGGAGCTCACCTCAACTGCCCAAGGCTGCCACAAGGACCAGGAAGAAGAAAACCTCAGATGATGAGGATGAGGATTTTGTGGTTAGTGAGGACACATCCAAGAAGAAGAAGGTGCTTGCTAAGGAGTATGGCACAACAGCCAGCTCAAAACTTTCAGGCAGTGCCAAGGAGAGGTTAGCTATGAGGAAGGTCCCACTCTATAAGGCAGATTAGGCCATAGCTCCAAGGAAACGCATGACATTCACACTTGAGGAGCCAGGCGATACAGAGGCTGCTGCAGGAAAGAAGAAGAAGAGGGCTAGGAAGACTACTGCCTATGTCATTGGCAAACCCTCCATGGTTGCTGATGATCATGAGGAGGAGGACGAAGAGGAGGAACCAACTACTGATGCACCTCCAGCCAAGACTCAGAAGCTCATGTCTGATGCCCCCTCCAAGCCCAAAGCACCAACACCCAAGATGTCTACCAGGAACATTTCTACAAGTGAGAAGAACAAGGCCCTAGTGCCTGAAGCTGAGATTTATGATGAGCCACTAGTGCTCAGAAAGTTGAAGCCAAAGATTCCAGACCATGACAACTCTCATCCATTTGCAGAGAACATGATGCTCAGAAAGGACAAAGGTCTGCGAGAGTGGAGGATGTCTGATCCATATTTTGTCAGGAGGATGACTGCATGTGATTATAGCATTCACACATGAGAGCAACCGTATTTCTATGAGACTGTACTGCTTGACAAGAAGCCCATAGTCAGTGACATAAAGTGGGTGGACTGGAAATACATTAATGCTAATGAAGACTATTTCCCCACGTTCATGAAAGCCTCAAGCTTGCAGGAGTTGATACATTTGTTGGGAAGAAGCTAACTAGGTGGAATGATGAGATGATCATGCAATTCTATTCCACAACACATTTCTATCCAGATGGCAGAATTGTGTGGATGACTGAGGTATCCAAATACCAGTCAACCATTTCAGAATAGGCTGAACTTCTTGATGCTCCAAAGGAAGAGGAAGATGATATTGATGTCTATGGCAAGCCCAGGATGGATCACAATTCTATGGCTAACATGTACACGCCCATACGCAAGAAAAATCTTGACACACATAAGCTAGGTTCTGTAAAGCATTTGCTTGATGGTTTGGCCACCACCAATACAATCTTGAGGCACACTCTTTTGCCCAAGTCTAGAAATGATAAGATGATCCGTGGCCACTCCATCAACTTGCTACATTTGTTTGACACACCATAAAAATTCAAAGTTATGAGCCTTATCGTTCAGACTATCAAGAGAACCGCAGCTGACCAGAAGAGATCATGTGGATTTGCTCCGCACATTCAGTTTCTCATCAACTCCAAGGTTGGAACGAGCACTTATCTACTTGATCGTGAGCATCTCCCATTGCAGCCTGAGTTTGAGGACAATTTTGTAGTGATGGAACCTTCACATTCTTCGTCTGCTCAAGCTCAAGAGGAAATTTAGGCAGCTGTAGCAGCAAAAGAAGCACAGAAGGATTCTGCTCCCAATGCACCCATTGCCAACCTCAAGTTCAAGAATGACCAGATGACTTATCTGCTAGAAGCTACCCTGAGGATTGAGCAAAGTCTGGCAAACCTAGCCAAGAACAAGGAGAGCCTAGAGCGGATAGTCGAGACTAAGGTTCATGATCTTGATGTGAAGATCACTGAGGTACAGACCATTGTGGAGAAGCTCAGAGATGATGTTCATGCAGTCAGAGCTTTTGAAAGTGGAGATGAGAGAGCCACAACTGAGAGATACCAGGCAGTACCCAGGGCACCCAGATCTACTGCCGTGCCAGTTGCAGACACGAGGACTACTCACTCTGCACCTGCTACCACTGCTACGGTGCCACCTCCAGTCTCTACGCCACCAGCTCAGCGGATGTCAGATGAAGCCTTCGCGGATGCACTTCTCTCCATGCCATCTACGCACACCGGAGCAACCAGTCAGAAGTCACCTTCAGGAGCTGCCGAGGACCGTGCCTAGAGAGACGTATAGCTCTATACCTATTCGAACTTTTTGGTACTTGTTGCCAAAGGGGAAGAATTTGTATAGATCATTAGGCTTCAAGAGAGAGTGTTTCGCTTTTTCTCGTTGGTTTTCTTGAGTTCTTGCTACTATTTCTGTTTGATTTGTGCTACTTTGTTCGTTATGTCTGTGAGATACTACGCTATCATTATTTGTGTATGATCATTCACTTATGTTTTTGGTGATGCATGCTTACTATTCCATTCATATCATTTTGCGCGCTCCACCAAGTTGTATGTGACATGTAAGAGTGACCCATGATCCTAATCGATTGTGCATTTGCATTCAAACACATTTTTTAATAATGCACAAATTTAGGGGGAGCTCTTTCTTATCACATACTTCTCAAGGTGACGATGTATTCCATTCATTTTATCATTTGTCGAAGCTTTGATCTATATGTTGTCATCAATTACCAAAAAGCGGGAGACTGAAAGTGCAACTAATCCCCGGGTGGTTTTGGTAATTCATAACAACATATACCTCATTGAACTAATGTCCATTCAAGATATATATTTTAGGATGTTCAATGATTGGCATGGCAAGGACAAGAGATGTGGACCCCTCAAAAAGCCAAGGACAAGGATTGGCAAAAGCTCAAGACTCTACATTTTTGTTTAAGTGATCCAAGATCACATTGAGTCCATAGGAAAGCCAATACTATTAAAAGGGGACGAGGTGTTGCTTAATGATCTATTTGCTCAAGTGCTTAGTGATATTACTCCAAAACCGTCAGCCACTTTCTCTATCCAAATATGTCCAAACCCTAAATTCCAACTCGGCCCCACCGATATTTCCTACCCGGAGCCACCGAGTTCATCTGGACTTAGCCACTGCCAAAACCCTAACAATTCGGATCCACCGATATGGATCTCAGTCCCACCGATATTTCCTACCTGTCGGCGATATACCCCACGGTATGACCCGGCCGGATATATGACCCGGCCGGGACTTGGCGTGTCATCAGTAACCCACCTGAAGACTGGTGACTCACTGATCTGCGACTCATTGGTGACCCGCCCGGACCTGGCGACTCACGGGTGACCCGCCCGAGCTTGGCGGTTCATTATTGACCCGGCGGGCGGGTCAGACAAACGACAAGACCCAACGGCCCAGAAGGCGGTTCGTGGGAAGGCCGGCTCATATTATGGTGGGCCGGCTTAAGAGGAATGGCATGAGGAATATTTTCCTTACAAGGAAGCAAGACCCGGACTTGTATCCGGCTTGTAATAGAAGATAGACTAGTCCTAATCCTAGTAGGACTCCACATGTAACCCGCCCCTCCAACTTATATAAGGAGGGGCAGGGCACTCCAAGAGGGACAAGTTTTTACAAGTTTAGACAGACAAGTCAATAGCTCTCGAGATAGAGGTAGCGAAAGAGCACCCATGTAACCGTGAGCATCACCATGATCAATATCAATGAAGCAGGATGTAGGCTTTTACCTCCACCGTGAGGGGCCGAATCTGGGTAAAAACCTCGCGTCTCTCGGTTCCGACCAACCCCTCTCAAGCTACTACATAGATGCATTGGCCTCATGACTAAGTCTTTTTCACAAAGACATCTGCTGTGACAAATCCATGATAGTTGGCGCCCACCGTGGGGCCAGCGCACGGTGGTGATGAGTTTTTGGAGGGATCTCTTCAGGGATGAGAAGCTCGTGATGTGTTGGATGAAAATGAGCCGGTACACAAGAATCTACGTTGGTTAGGTGTTCATCAAATCAACATGGACGGGTGGCAGTCTGCGCGTTGTACATCAGATTGGATCCGTATTGCTACTTCTACAGATTGATCCGGCCAGGACAGCTGCCAGGAAAGAGACTAAATTCCCGTTTGTACGGAAGTTTCCAGACTGAAGCAGATCAATTACCAAAGCAGTCCGGAGCGCGTACTTCAATGATGCGGTCAGGTGACCCAGGGAGATTCCCTCCAAACCAAATAAGTTAAGTCACGAGAGTACTAAAAAAGCTTTTACTGGCACAATTTACAAGATCTAATTGATCTAGTAGTCTATCTGCGACTACTACATGCGAGACCGGAGAGTTAGTTTGATAAATATTCAATCTGCCGGATAGCAAAAGACTGCAAAAGGAGCGCTGCATGCTATGATATTAAGGGATCAGTATAGATGTTTTCTCTCCGGTCTGCTACACCCTTCATCCGGGGAAAATACCAAATAGGCCACAGTGTGCCTCAAAGATGACCAAGTCAACATCGACTACTTCGCGTATCCTGAATTTGAACGCGTGTCCATACCACGCTGAGCTGCCCGACGACCGCGCTACAAGTCGCCACACTTCAAGAGCGCCTTCGCTGCGGCCGGAGTAGCCACCCCGGTCGAGTCACCGCTGGACGGCAAAGTCACCTCTGCTTCGAGCCACCCCCAGCCCTGCACTACTGTTTTCCGTTGCAGTCCTCGCGGGACCCACCGTCACCAGGGTCTGGTGTCGTCAATCTGCGGTACCTGGATATGAACCGGACGCCGCCTGTACCAAACCGCCTGCTGCTGAGCCGCCGCGGCGCTGGTCCTGTGGTTCTGCCAAGCCGCCGGATTCCGCTTCTATCACGAATTCAACCTGCCGGACTCCGCCTCCGCCTCGGTTGTCGAGAGCCGCCTCCGAGTAGGCGCCCGTGGCTTTGACCTCATCACTTTACAGTCCCCTGGAGCAGCTGCCTCACCTCCGCTGCGCCTCAGAGCCGCCACCGAGTCGATGTCAAGCCGCCACGGCGATCCGCCGGGGCCGCCGTCACGGGCACACCTCCGACCTGCCGGATTCTGCCGTTTCTTCAACTACGAGCCGCCCCGGCTTGACGTCTCAGTCGCTGTGCCTTGGGGTGCCCCTGCCGCTACATGTGAAATTGGCACGGCCGCCTTCGCCACCTCGTCCCTGAGCCGCCGCGGCCTGCGCCATCTTGGAGCCCCCGTCGGGTCACCTCTGCCCGCGGTGGCGTGTTCTGCACTAGCCGCCTCCGCCTTGAGCTGCCGCGGATAAAGTGAAATTCTCCATGATAAGTCTGGGAGATCTGAAGTTGATATTATTAAGGAGATTTTTGCCTTGACTAAAGGGGCAAGTGAGAGCAGAAAACTTGAGCCCAAGAAAAACTCCACTGTTGCTCACTGCTTCTGTTGATGAATCGTATAAAAGGAGCCCGATAGTACAGCTTTGGTTAATACTTCAGAAGACCATCAAATCAATTTGACGTTTTTTTTTTTGAAAGAAATTTGACGTTAACCCGGAGGGGCCGTTCAGACTTTAGAGTCATCCAGCTCCGGTTCTGCTGTGGTCGAGCTTCAAGTTGCCGTTTCCGCCGTCATCGCTGTGACCTCATGCTGAGCCTCCTCCATCGACCTCGTTGTGAGCCACTGTGTTTTCACTTGCTGTGGTTGATGCCCTTTTGCAAGGGCAGGGAAGAGTGGCCAAATTGCGGAAGTACCAAAAGTTGTTCATGAAACGGATCATCTATCGTCCGGACGAATCAGGTGAATTCTGTCCAATCAATTTTTTATTGATATGTTTTTTTGTTCTTTAAAGAACAAGTACTCTGGCTTGCGATGTTTTTTGATGCAGGACAATTATCCACTTCAAAAGCGATGATCATGTCATGGACATATAGCTCGCACCGCTACTGGCCGGATTACTGACACGAATCATACGGGGTCATTTATAACCCGCCACGGTCGATTTCAAACTTCCATTATCAATGCCAGTGATATACAATGAGTGTTATAAGGATCATCAACTCGCCATCTTGTCTCTAGCTTCAACATATTCATGGTCAAGTATGGAGAATCTCAATCCAACTCCTTGAGTCGTCTTAAGACCCGGGGGCTACAATGACATGACTCGGCAGAATTGGCCGATTTCAGTGAATTCAAGAACTCCGGGTCATTGAAGAGAAAAATAACCCGAACCCAGAGGCTACTTCCCTATTGGTGAAAATTTAAAGGCCGTCAGAAAGTTTCCGGCTTAAAAAGAAGGATTCCGGTTTAAAATCCTGTTCAATGGAAATCTGTCTCCCACAAAGATCTGAAGTTCTTAATATCCGGTTTAAAATCCCGGCTCAAAAAGAATTTATCTCTCGCAAAGTTCGAGTTCTCAGAAGAATTAAAGGTTGCCAAAGAGAACTTGCTGCCATGATGCGCGGTTCAAACATGGGTATCCTGCCTTATTGGCTTATCATATTATGGGTTACTTGGGGACTTCCTTCTCACTGAGCATAACTATGACTACCCGCTTGATCCGGCTTGCACGCCTTGTTAAAAATTACTTGGGGGCTTCCTGCTCATTGAGCATAGCTATGACTACCCTATTGATCCGGCTTGTACGCCTTGATTGCAAATAACTTGGGGGTTTTCTGCCCAAGTTGAATTGTTACCAAAGATAACTTGCTATAATGTGCAGTTCAAACATAGGTAACCTGCCTTAATGGCTTGTTAAAGGTCACTTGGGGGCTTCCTGTTCAATGAACATAGCTATATTCACCCTTTTGATCGGCTTGGATGCCAGGTGTATTCACCAAAAATCTGGGTTATCCTGCCTTTGTATGTCTGCCACTCCGCCCAGGTAATCCTAGAATGACTCGCCGTACTCTTGACAGTCAATCTTATAAAGACCCTGAACTTGTCAAAGTTAAAACGACGATTGGTCATGTGAGGCCCGGCTTACAGGTTTGAATAAAGGATTAACTTAGTGGCTGTGCGGCCCTTGAATGGCACTTGATACTGAGGTTTGACAGCCTATGAAAGCCTTGTTTTCCTGATTTGTTATTTTCTATGAACATTGTTTTGGTTCATATTCTTATACCATATTGACATATGGTTTAAAATAATTCAGGCCATGTAGCCTTAATCTTTATGACTCATATTTGAGCATATTTGGGGTTTCGATAACCCGTCCTGGCTTTGGACGTTAAGTCGCCAGTATACTTTGATTGCACAATTGGAATTATGCGCTTATGAGTACTTGGGTTGTCACCCTCAGTGGATGTGGCGCTGTAAGCCGGCAATTTGAGCCAATTTTCCAGGTATGTTTTTAAATTGTTGGATGAATATGTGAGGTTTGATAACCCGCCCTGGCTTTGGACGTTAAGTTGCCAGTATATTTTGGATTGCGCCATTGGAATCAAGCCCTTATAAATCATTGGATTGTTACCCTCATTGGATATGGCGATGTAACCCAGCAGTATAAATCAATCCTACATGTATGTTTTCCTGGTTATATGAATATGCGAGGTTTGATAACCCGCCCTGGCTTTTGACTTTAAGTCGCCAGTACATTTTTGGCTTAGATGGCCTTAATTTTAGTCTTTTCCATAATTGCATAAGACTATATTATGTTTGGGTTGTTACCCGCCCTGGTTTTTGACGTTAAGTCGCCAGGGCATATGTTGTTTAAACTTTGTGTAGGACATGCAGAGCTTTACACATAAGTAAGAATACTGCTATTGCTCATATGAATCATTGCGTTTAAACCCATCATATGGCCATCTGAAGATATTGCCGAGTTATCCAGCTCCGGGTTATATTGCTCAATATTGAGTATATTGAGGCTATGAGCCGCCAAAGTGATCTTTTCAAAAACTGGACATGACTATGAGCCGCCATGGATGGGGTTATCAATTCCTGATTTTTTGCAAAGGTTATAAGCCGCCGGGTTGCATCCTGGAGTACAATGGATGCGCATTAAGTCGCCATCGGTCCAGAGCCGCCGGATATTTAACTCCAGATTTACTTGTCAAACAGATAAGTTATTCAAATCTTTAATAGCCAAACTTGGCTGGATTTTCATTATGATATTGGATGATTGAGGTTTTCATAACCAGTATTATGATTGAGGTTTTTAAAGTCGCTTCAGCGCAATGGCTATTATTTCTTTATCAATGGATATGATTTATTCTACAATGGAAGGAATAGTCCCGAGTCGCTGCAGGCATACGACCCGGCACTTGGGGGCTACATTATTCAAATTGAGATTACTTTAAGTATGCAAGTCCCATGTCGCTGCAAGCATGCACCATGACACTTGGGGGCTAATGTAAGGTTGTTTTTAACTCACCTTATTGAAGAGCCGACTCATCACATCTTAATGAGCCGGCCCTTGGGGGCTACTAATTACTCCTGTCAAAGGTAACCCGAAACTTGGGAGCTACATCATATGGTGTTATTTTTTGAAGTACATATAAATTCCCAGCTCAGTATTCTCTTACTGAGCCGGCCCATGGGGGCTACACGTTGCTGCTCAAATCTGCATGATCTTATCTACAAAGTCCCTGCTCATTATTGCATAATGACCCGGCACTTGGGGGCTACACATGTGAGGTGCAAAATATTCAGTTATGATTGGCGACTTACATGAACAATCCGGATTTCTCCAAAGTTGCAGCATTTATATTGAAGCAAGTCTTAAGCTATCACTATGTTTTCCTCTTAAGACTTGGGGGCTACAGATGATATGCATATTAGGGAGGAATATCTTCAAATTCTCAGTTTTTTGAATAAACCAGGTATTATATTCTCAGTTTTGGCCTGGATAACTCAAGAAAGTCAATTACATGACCCGGTGTCAGCAATGATAATGACCCGGTATCATCAGTTTTTATAACCCGGCAATTTTGGTAATCATAACTCGCCAAGCTCTACATCTTCAAGCTGGCTGAACATTGGATGAATATTTCAAGACCAATATTTTTGTCAAGTCAGAGCATTGGAAGCAGACTCAAATGGATCATTTTTCACAATATTTTTTCTACAAGCAAATTGGCTATGAAGCTGGCTTATTGACCCGGACTTTCCAGAGGAAGGAAATGACAAGGACTTAAGGATGATCAGGTGCCGGTTCAGAAAAACATTTAACCCGGAGCACAACCTGTCAAATTTGTTCTTGTGTTTATTTTGCAGGATCAGTTTAACATGGATAAATCCAAATTAAACTGGGGGCTAATGTCGGGGATATACCCCGCGGTATGACCCGACCGGATATATGACCCGGCCGGGACTTGGCGTGTCATCAGTAACCCACCTGAAGACTGGCGACTCACTGATCTGCGACTCATTGGTGACCCGCCCGGACCTGGTGACTCACGGGTGACCCGCCCGAGCTTGGCGGTTCCATATTGACCCGGCGGGCGGGTCAGACAGACGACAAGACCCAACGGCCCAGAAGGCGGTTCGTGGGAAGGCCGGCTCATATTATGGTGGGCCGGCTTAAGAGGAATGGCATGAGGAATATTTTTCTTACAAGGAAGCAAGACCCGGACTTGTATCCGGCTTGTAATAGAAGATAGACTAGTCCTAATCCTAGTAGGATTCCACATGTAACCCGCCCCTCCAACTTATATAAGGAGGGCAGGGCACCCCAAGAGGGACAAGTTTTTACAAGTTTAGACAGACAAGTCAATAGCTCTCGAGATACAAGTAGCGAAAGAGCACCCATGTAACCGTGAGCATCACCATGATCAATGTCAATGAAGCAGGATGTAGGCTTTTACCTCCACCGTGAGGGGCCGAACCTGGGTAAAAACCTCACGTCTCTCGGTTCCGACCAACCCCTCTCAAGCTACTACATAGATGCGTTGGCCTCATGACTAAGTCTTTTTCACAGAGACATCTGCCGTGACAAATCCACGACACTACCCGGAGCCACCGAGTTCATCTGGACTTAGCCACTGCCAAAACCGGAATAATACGGATCCGCTGATATGGATCTTGGTCCCACTGAGATGGCTTTTCCAGCTCTTTGTTGCTTATTGCAATTATTTTGGTCCCATCGAGAATTGCAATCGGTCCCACCGAGATGGCTTGACTAACTCTCTGTTGCCTTATTGCTTCATTTCGGTCCCACCGAGATGATGCAATCAATGCCACCGAGACGAGGTTTGCCCTAAGCTCTTGCACATCGGTCCCTCCGAGTTGTTCCCGCCAGTCCCACCGAGATTCCTAACGCTCATATTTTTACACAGATCGGTGCCACCGAGTTTTCTGATCGGTGCCACCTAGATGGGTCAAAAGTGTGTAATGGTTGGATTTTGTGTGGAGGCTATATATACCCCTCCACCCGTTCTTCCTCATTAAGGAAAGCCATCAGAACGTGCCTACACTTCCACCATTCATTTTCTGAGAGAGAACCACCTACTCATGTGTTGAGATCAAGAGTTTCCATTCCTACCATTTGAACCTTGATTTCTAGCCTTCCCCAAGTTGCTTTCCACTCAAATCCTTCTTCCATCATAGCCAAATCTGTGAGAGAGAGTTGAGTGTTGGAGAGACTATCATTTGAAGCACAAGAGCAAGGAGTTCATCATCAACACACCATCTATTACCTTTTGGAGAGTGGTGCCTCCTAGATTGGTTAGGTGTCGCTTGGGAGCCTCCGACATGATGTGTAGTTGAACCAAGAAGTTTTTAAGGGCAGGGAGATCGCCTACTTCGTGAAGATCTACCCGAGTGAGGCAAGTCCTTTTTGGGTGATGGCCATGGTGGAATAGACAAGGTTGCTTCTTCATGGATCCTTCGTGGGTGGAGCCCTCTGTGGACTAGCGGAGCCGTTACCCTTCGTGGGTTGAAGTCTCCATCAACGTGGATGTACGATAGCACTACCTCTCGGAACCACGCCAAAAATCTTCATGTCCCCATTGTGTTTGCCTTCTCCAAACCCTTCCCTTTACTTACATGTGCGATGTTCTATATTCTGCTGCTATAATCTTAGAATTGCATGTGTAGGTTGATTGCTTGACTTGTCATAATTGCTAAAATCTGCCGAGAACTAAAATTGGGAAAAGGATAGATTTTTATTTGGTCAAGTAGTCTAATCACCCCCCTCTAGACATACTTCCGATCCTACAATATAGCTTACCCCGTGTGTTATGAGTTTGAACATGCAAATTTTTGTTCGAATTTCCCTGGTTACAGTGGTCATCCACGTCATTGCATAATTTGGGTACACAAAAGAGCCTACAGCCCACCCACACTTCTTAATCGAGCAAGTTCAGCAATTAAACAGAGCTAGCTGACCTAAACATTACTCTAAAAAATTACAGACCGGCGCGCTAAAGAAAGAGTACTACTCCGGCTAGCGCTCATCGATCTTCGCCACCTCCTCCATGTCCAGCTCGCTCCCGACGATCTCCTGGGGAAGGGGCTCCATGGCATCCATCACACCATACTCGGCAAGCGTCTCGCCATCCGCCTCTTTGGAATAGGCCACTACGAGTTGGGCGTGGGCAGCTGCGGTCTGGGCTTGGACAGGCTCCATCGTGGCAAGGTATGCCGCGAACGAACGGACGGCTTCTCGAACGCTGTCGGCGATTGCCAACTCTTCGGCCGTGGGTTGCCGACCATTGTCAGAGAAACTTCGTGCAATTCGTGCGGTGACCGCCAGGAGCTAGGCGTGGGTGTCCTCGACATGGTCGTGGGCGGCCTCCATCAGGCTAAGGCGGCCGCTGCAGAATGGACAGCTATTGTGCCTTTCTCGCCAGGTGCTATCTCCGTCGTAAATGTTGCTGCCGCCACCTGAGCAGCAACAATGGCCGTTTGGGCTACCTTGGCCGTCCGTTCACAGATTGCGACTATGCTCATGCAGGTTGCTAGCATGCTCATGGCAGCTGCGGCCACGCTATCGCCGGAGTGGGCCGCTGAAGTTGCCCTCACGACACGGGTCCATGTCCCCATCTTTTACCAACGACGATTCAACAGTGAAATGATATTTGGGGAGCGAGCTAGTGTGCTTGACGCGCCGGCTGTGGACTGTATCCCACAAACTTTCTCGCATAAGCCATATACTACTTCGATGGTGCTCCAAGATATTTTGCACTGCATCTCACACGGTTGGTGATAATAAACTGTGTGTGATCTAATTGATTTTTCGTCTTGATTTGAAATACATAATGGGGTCACAACGACAAAGGAGGGTGTTTGAATTGCTAGAACTTTTATCTACGGTGACATGCAACTATAGGAGTGTCGTCAAAAAATTGGAATTATTCAGGGTTTGTTTGGACATTTTTATACATTAACTGAGTTTTCTAGGTATTTAAGGTGCATAATTAAAAATTAAACTACATGCACATGCTCCGGTGCATGAAAATGGGTTGTAAAATCATATATGTGTCCATGGGTGGATGCTTATGTCCCATGCAAGAAATGGGAAGAATTTCAAAAACCTCGGCACTGTGGCTCACCGGCAAACATTGAGATACTTGGTTTTGAAATTCTAGTAAATCCAAAACTCGTCTGAAATTCATGAAACTTGGCATGCTATCATGGAATGGCACCAACATGCTGTGGTGAAAATTTTGTCCCATTTGGGGTAGGTTTTGGTATAAGCTTCTCACAAACTAGAGCTTCTCACAAGAAGCCTCATGGTTCCAGTAGGGAACGTGTCACCTTTGTGGGCGAAACGATATTCGTTGCCTCTTCTTGCTTTCAATTTTTTGTAGTGGCAATATAGACCAACATGAGTGTCGTGTTAATATTTTGATTTTTTGGGGTTCCTTTAGACATTTTTATACATTAACTAAGTTTTCTAGGCATTTTATGTGCATAATTCAAATTTGAACTACAAGCACATGCTCCAGTGCAGAAAAATGGATTGAAAAATCAAATGTGTGTCCTTGGGTGCATGCTTTGGTCCCATGCAAAAAATGGGAATGAATTTCAAACACCTCGGCATCGTCGCTTGGCCGCAAACATAGAGATACTTGGTTATTAAATTCTAGTAAATCGATAACTTGTTTGAAATTCATGAAGCTTGGCATGCTATCATGGAACATCACCAACATGCTGTGGTAAAATTGTCCTATTTGGGGTAGGTTTTGGTATAAGCTTCTCACAATCCAGAGCTTCTCACAATCCAGAGCTTCTCACAAGAAGCCTCATGGTTCCGGTAGGGAACGTGTCACCTTTGTGGACAAAACAATATTCATTGCCTCTTCTTGCTTTCAAATTTTTTTCTAGTGGCAACATAGACCAACAGGAGTGTCGTGTTAAAATTTGGAATTTTTCTGGGTTCGTTTGGACATTTTTATACATTAACTGAGTTTTCTAGGCATTTTATGTGCATAATTCAAATTTGAACTACATGCACATGCTCCAGTGTATAAAAATGGGTTAAAAAAATAAAATGTGTGTCCTTGGGTGCATGCTTAGGTCCCATGCAAGAAACGGGAATGAATTTCAAACACCTCGGCACCATTGCTTGCCAGCAAACGTTGAGATACTTGGTTTTTAAATTCTAGTAAATCCAAAACTGGTCTGAAATTCATGAAACTTGGCATGCTATCATGGAATGGCACCAACATGTTGTGGTAAATTTTTTGTCCCATTTGGGGCAGTTTTTGGTATACGCTCCTCACAAACCATAGCTTCTCACAAGAAGCCTCGTGGTTCCGGTAGGGAACGTGTGTCACCTTTGTGGACGAAACGACATTCGCTGCCTCTTCTCGCCTTGAATTTTTTTCTAGATACAACATAGACCAACAGGAGTGTCGTGTTAAAATTTGGAATTATTCAAGGTTTGTTTTGATATTTTTATACATTAACCGAGTTTTCTAGGCATTTTATGTGCATAATTCAAATTTGAACTACATGCACATGCTCAAGTGTAGCAAATTGGGTTGAAAAATCATGTGTGTGTTCTTGGGTGCATGCTTAGGTCCCATGCAAGAAATGGGAATGAACTTCAAACACCTCGGCATTGTGGCTCGACCGCAAACATTGAGATACTTGGTTTTAAAATTCTAGTAAATCCAAAACTCGTCTAAAATTCATGAAACTTGGCATGCTATCATGGAATGGCACCAACATGTTGTGCTATTTTTCGTTTCCAATTTGAGAGAAGGCGCTTGAATTAACAACCAACAAAGGCATTTTGAAACAAATAGCTGCCACACTATCATCTCAAACTTTTGTATAATTTAAATCATGGGCATTCTGCTAACCATTCACGTGATGCCATGCGTCACACTTTTAATGGCTAGGAGGTGCCGTGCGGACAGCTGCTTGAGTAGACGGGAGGCGTGCGAGCGCAGTCCACTACGCAGGCTGATCGGGAGGTGATACGTCCATTTTGCATCATGTTTTCCTACTATTATTTATGATGTTTTTATGCATAATAATGCTTTGTGGAGTAATTCTAATGCCTTTTCTCTCATAATATGCAATGTTTACACAAAGAGGGGGAATGCCGGCAGCTGGAATTCTGGACCTGAAAAAGCTACGTCAGAGTTACCTATTCTACACATCTCCAAATGAGCTGAAAATTTAAGGAGAATTATTTTGTAATATATAAAAAATACTGGAGCAAATAACTACTGGAGGGGGCCCACCTGGTGAGCATAAGACACCAGGATGCGCCAGGCCCCCCAGGCGCGCCCTCGTGGGTTGTGCTGAGCCCAGCCCACCTCCAGTGCCCATCTTCTAGTATATAGGTCATTTTGACGTAGAAAAAAATCAGGAGGGGACTTTCGAGATGAAGCGCCGCCATCTCGAGGCGGAACTTGGGCAGGAGCACTTTTGCCCTCCGGCGGAGCGATTCCGCCAGGGGAACTTCCCTCCGTGAGGGGGAAATCGAAGCCATCGTCATCACCAACAACCCTCGCATCTTTGGGAGGGCAATCTCCATCAACATCTTCAACAGCACCATCTCCTCTCAAAACCTAGTTCATCTCTTGTGTTCAATCTTTGTACCGGAACCTCAGATTGGTACCTGTGGGTGACTAGTAGTGTTGATTACATCTTGTAGTTGATTACTATATGGTTTATTTGGTGGAAGATTATATGTTTAGATCAATTATGCTATTTAATACCCCTCTGATCTTGAGTATGATTATCATTTGTGAGTAGTTACTTTTGTTCTTGAGGTCATGGGAGAAGTCATGTTGCAAGTAATCATGTGAACTTGATATGTGTTTGATATTTTGATGATATGTATGTTGTGATTCCCTTAGTGGTGTCATGTGAACATCGACTACATGGCACTTCACCATATTTGGGCCTAAGGGAATGCATTGTCGAGTAGTTATTAGATGATGGGTTGCTAGAGTGATAGAAGCTTAAACGCTAGTTTATGTGCTACTTCGTAAGGAATTGATTTGGATTCAAAAGTTTAATGCTATAGTTAGATTTTATCTTAATACTTTTCTCGTAGTTGCGGATGCTTGCGAGGGGGTTAATCATAAGTAGGAGGCTTGTTCAAGTAAGAACAGCACCTAAGCACCAGTCCACCCACATATCAAATTATCGAAGTAGCGAATATGAATCAAACCAACATGATGAAAGTGATATGGTGAAATTCCCGTGTACCCTCAAGAACGCTTTGCTTATCATAAGAGACCGTTTTGGCCTGTCCTTTGCCACAAAAGGATTGGGCTACCTTGCTGCACTTTATTTACCATTACCATTACTTGTCTGTTACAAATTATCTTGCTATCAAACTACTTGTTACCGACTATTTCAGTGCTTGCAAAAAATACCTTGCTGAAAACCACTTGTCATTTCCTTCTGCTCCTCGTTGGATTCGACACTCTTACTTATCGAAAGGATTACGATTGATCCCCTATACTTGTGGGTCATCAGGAGGCGTGCAAGCAGTCCTCCGGTGCGCAGGCTCACCAGGAAGCGTGCGAGCTATACGCTGTGCAGGCTCACTGGGAAGCGAGGACTTTGACTTCCATGGCCGCCCGCCTCGCTCCCAACCTCTCCATTAATGGTGCCCGAGCCACTTTTTAATAAGGGTCCTTACTCTTTGCCTCCCATTCCCCTCCCGCAGACCTCCACCAATGCCATGGCGTAGAACTATCATCTGCCACTAGTTTTCCAGTTTGGTGAACTCGACTCCGAGCCGGAGGAGATAGAAAATAAGGAGGAATGGGGCCTCATGGACATGGCCCTGAATGAGCTGGCCGCGGCGGATGCTGCCCCCGCACCCGTCCTAGCTCCCATCCCCGCGCCCACACCAGCGACCATCCCCGTAGCATTGACGGGCTGGTCACCAAGCACTATGGCAGCGCTGGAAGCCGGGGCTGTCAGCGAGGTCCCCGCGGACCCACGCGAGCTCATGTACATGCTAGCGCCTCCGTCTGTGCCCGTGCGCGCCCCTGCACCCACCGCGTTGCTGGTCCCCGTGTGTTTGCCTGCACCCGCTGCGCCCATGCCCATGTGCACGCGCCCCTTAGCATCATGGGATGCCGCCATCGACCGCTACCTCGCAGCGCCGCGAGTCATCGTCCTCCCGCACCCCAACCATCGATTGCCCGATGACAGGGTCTTTGATTTCCAAGTCAAGAACATTTTGGGCTGGCTTGAAGACTTCAACAACGGCATCCCGGAGGACGACAACGACAACGCTGGCACAGCACGGCGTCTCCGCCGCCGCAGCAAATAGTTTTTTGGGTTTAATACTGTATCTCGATCATATGAATTTAAAGTCATAGTGTGATTGAATGAAACCTATGGTTTGAACAAACTTGCATTTTTCGCTCTGAATGTACAGACTTATCAAATGACTTTTTTTAAAAACATAAATGTTTTTTAAATTTAAAATACTTATCGCAAACGTTTTAGATAGAACACCCATATGCGAACCGAGAGCTTCCCCAGTAAGCCAAGGGAAAATTTGTCGCGCATGATTTGTGCATCTCTTCATTGCAAATGTTTTAGATAGAACAACTGTATGCAAAGCGAGAGCTATGGTCCTTCCCCGGGAAGCCAAGGGAAAATTTGCCGCGCAGGATTTGTGCATCTCCTCATCGCAAATAGTTCAGATTGAACATGGTATGCAATGCGAGGGCTATGGTTCCTTCGCCACTAAGCCAAGAGAAAATCTGGCGCGCAGGATTTGTACATCCCTTCAACGCAAATGATTTTTTATGATGACCCGTGTGCAACCGCATACAGACAATTTGGTAAGATTTGCATTTGTCATATTGGGTATATTGCCGTTTGTCAAACTGGAAAGATTGGCATTTTTTGATCTAGTAACATTGCCCTTTGTCAACCTTGTAACACTACCATTTGTCAAAATTTGCAGCTAAAAATCACTAGCACTATCTAATTTTGCAACTGTAATTCAGTAAGCATAAATTTCATTCATAGATTAAGCAGTCATTCTTTATACGAACATTTCAACTCGACAGCTGAACCGACCAAACTTTTCCCCAATTGTTGCCAACCACGTACTGAAATAGCTAGTTCAAATATATATACTAGCTAATTTTAAGTACGTAGTACAGTTCAACCATATCTATAGCTAGATGAACTGAACAAAATAGCCCGTAAATACTATCAACTAAGGAGGGGCTTTGTACTACTTCCAGCAGCCTCTCCACTGCCAAGCGCGCTCAGTAAGTGGCAGAGGAGGAGGAGCCTACCAACGAGCTGGACAACTGGAATCCGGTGCCTCCCACTGCTGCACCTTTAGCGACTCTCACCTCAAATGCCCTCTGCCGCTCCAGACGAACCCTCTCAAAGCGGCGGGACTGCTTGTAGATCTCCTCATTCCGCACCTCTACGGCGGCGTGTGCTGCGGCCAAGCGGCGGTAAAATTCTTTGCGTGCTTGACCATGCGCTCCTCCTCCTCCTGCAAGAACTCGATGTAGTGCACAAGGTCGCGGATGCACATGAGGGCTCCACCTCCACCTCCCGCCTTCGGGCGGCGATGGCGAAGCGGGTGATGACCCTGATGGTTGACGCTGGGGTGGCAGCCACGGCGACCGATGGTGGGGTGGCGGCCACTGATGACCCACAAGTATAGGGGATCTATTGTAGTCCTTTTGATAAATAATAGTGTCGAACCCAACGAGGAGTAGAAGGAAATGACAAACGGTTTTCAGCAAGGTATTTTCTGCACGCATTGAAATTGTCGGTAACTGATAGTTTGATGGCAAGTAATTTGTAAGGAGCAAGTAAGAGTAACGGTAAGAAAAGTGCAACAAGGTAGCCCAATCCTTTTTGTAGCAAAGGACAGGCCGGAACGGTCTCTTATAATAAGCAAAGCATTCTTCAGGACACACGAGAATTTCATCTAGTCACTTTCATCATGTTTGTTTGATTTGCATTCGCTACTTTGATAATTTGATATGTCGGTGGACCGGTGCTTGGGTGCTATTCTTACTTGAACAAGCCTCCCACTTATGATTAACCCCTCTCGCAAGCATCCGCAACTATGAAAGAAGAATTAAGATAAAATCTAACCATAGCATTAAACATATGGATCCAAATCAGCCCCTTACAAAATAGCGCATATACTAGGGTTTAAGGTTCTGTCACTCTAGCAACCCATCATCTAATAACTACTCAACAATGCATTCCCTTAGGCCCAAAAATGGTTAAGTGTCATGTAGTCGACGTTCACATAACACCACTAAGGGATCACAACATACATATCATCAAAATATCAAACGAATACTAAATCACTACAAGAAATATGTCAACTTGTGACCTTCTGTCAGTGACCCTGGAAGAATTGGTCATAAATCTACGACCATTTGAGACCAATTGGTCAAAAGCTATTCGGGGGCTCCAAACCCTAAACCATAACGACCATTTTGGTCAGAAAGGTCGTAATTTCCTTACACGAAATGGTCGTAAAGCAAACAACACTGGTCCGCTGCCGTATTTCTAGCTGATCATGACCAATATAGATGGTCATAGCCTTGTAAATTGCGGTGCATTGCTATGACTTGGCGCCACCTCATCAGTTTCGCCTATGTGTCAATTTTTGCTTATGTGTCATGTCCATGTGTCAATTTACGCTTACTTGTCTAGAATCAAATATACCAATGACGGGTGGGACCCACGCATTGACCGGTTAACCTGCACCTCAGACCCACCACCAGCTTACACGCCGGACCCACCCCATCTCAGACCCAGCACCAACTTACACGTCGGACTCACCCCTGTCATGGGTCCCACCAACCTGACATGGAGGACCCACCATTCAACTGACTACGGGTCCCACCATTGAACTGACTTGTTGCCCCACCACGAATATGACATGCAGGACCAACCAACTTACAAGGGGGCCGACCTTGGACCTGAGAGTGGGACCAGCATGGCTCAACCGGAGATAGCAGCGAAATAGAAAAGAAATATGCGCTCATGGGATTCGAACCCGCGCCGCCTAAGGAAACACAGTGGTTCCTTACCACCACACCACCACCCAAATCACGTTAGGAAACTCCAATCGCTACTTTTATAGGAAACCGTCGCTTCCTGGGCTTGGGCCTAAATCATGAGAGATCTCCCCGTCGCTCCTTCTTTTTTCCCTTTAGCATTGCGGTCCACCAAGTGGGCCAACGACCCATAGCCTATTAGAAGACATTTTCTAGTGGGAAATGTGTGCTTTTTTCTGTTTTATTTTTTCCTTTAAAATAGTTCTTGATTTCAGAAAAGCTCCACACATTAAAAATGTATTTTGAGAAATGTTTGTAAAATCATGAAATGTTCGTTCATTAAAAAAAGTTCATGATTTTAAAAAATGTTTGCGTATTGAAATAATGTTCATGAATTTGACAAAAAAATGCGAATTCAAAAAATGATCACATTTTTTTATAAAATGTTCACAAAAAAGACCATGAATTCAAAAAATGTTCATTGACGCGAAGGTTTTCATTTTTTTATTTTTCAAAATTTTTATACCGATTTTAAAACTAGGCCACATATAATGATAGAATACAAAGGCTTTCCATATTTTTTGACAAAATGCAAATGTTCCTTTTTACATAGAACCATCTGGAAATTTGTACATGAAATGTGGTCTAATATTTTTGAAAAATGTTGTGGTATAATTTTGCAACAAATATTTGGTAGTTTCTTCACAAAAAGAACTCATTTTGGGCATTTAAAAAATGAAAACTCCCTTTGGCAACATTGTTTGCCATTCCAAGATGCACCCTTGTGCACAATATGGAGAGCATGAGTTTTTTGGGCATTCCAAGATGTACAATTTTTTTGATTTTTTTTGAATTTTTAATGCCCGTTCCAAAATGTGGTCAAAACGGCGGGCTTGACTGTTCATAGCTAGTGGTTGAATCTTGAAAAACTTTTGCTATTTCTTTGATTAAATAGATACTTATGTACCTAGAAATGATTTTTGGAAAAAATAAAGAGCAAACTATGAGGCAGCTGCAGTTCTAATTTGACCAGTTTCCTACTAAATCGGTGGAAATTTGTCTTTTTCACCAGAGGTGGATCAAAGATTTTGACACCCAACCATTTGGTCAATTGTGCATTAAATATTGCCTAGTATTTTAGAAAATTGATTTGGTCCAATTTTGCAACAAATATATGGTAGGTCCTTCACAAAAAAACTCATTTTGGGCACTCAAAAAATGGAAAATTGATTTTTTATCCAGAGAAAATGAAAACTCACTTAGGCCATAACATTGTTTGCCATTCCAAGATGCACCCTTGTGCACAATATGAGATCATTTGAACAAACTATGTTATGAATGTGGCCATAAGATTGATCATTTGGCTTGAAAGCCATGATTCTTCACACATGATAGCTCATTTCTGAGAACACTTTTTTAAAAGAATTGCCGTATTACAAGTTTATTATTTTTCCTGGTAACTTGGTCACATATAATGACACAATGCGAAGGTTTTCTAATTTTTCAATTTTTTTTGAATTTTTCATGCCCATTTCAAAATGCGGTCAAAACGGCGGGCATGACCGTTCCTAGCTAGTGGTTGAATGTTGGAATTTTTTTGCCATTTCTGTGATTAAATATATACTTATGTACCTAAAAATGATTTTTGGAAAAAATAAAGAGCAAACTATGAGGCAGTTGCAGTTCAAATTTGACCAGTTTCCTACTAAATCGGTGGGAATTTGTCACGAGAGGTGGATCAAAGCTTCTGACACCCAACCATTTGGTCAATTGTATATTAAATATGGCCTAATATTTTAGAAAAATGATTTGGTCCACTTTTGCAACAAATATATGGTAGGTCCTTCACAAAAAAACTCATTTTGGGCACTCGAAAAATGGAAAATGAATTTTTCGTGAAAAGAAAATAAAAACTTCCTTAGGCAACATTGTTTTCCATTCCAAGATGCACCCTTGTGCACAATATGAGATCATTTTAACAAACAATGCCATGAATGCTACCATAACATTGATCATTTGGCTTGAAAGCCATTGATCTTCACACATGATAGCTCGTTTCTGAGAACACTTTTTTAAAATAATTACTGTATTACAAGTTTATTGTTTTTCCTGGTAACTTGGCCACATATATTGACATAATGCGAAGGTTTTTCAATTTTTTTTGAATTTTTCATGCCCATTTCGAAATGCGGTCAAAACGACGGGCATGACCGTTCCTAGCTAGTGGTTGAATCTTGGAAAACTTTTGGTGTTTCTCTAATGAAATATATACTTTTGTACCTAGAAATGTTTTTTGGAAAAAATCATGAGCAAACTATGAGGTAGCTGCAGTTCAAATTTGACCCGCTTTCAGCTGAATCGGCGGGAATTTGTCTTTTTCACGAGAGGTGGATCGACAGGTTTTGCCACGCAACCGTTTGGTCAAATGTACATAAATATGGTCTAATATTTTTCTAAAAATGGTGAGGTACCATTTTGCAGCAAAGATTTGGTAGGTCCTTCACAAAAAAAAACACATTTTGGTCACTCGAAAAATGGAAAATGGTTCTTTTGTGCAAAGAAAATGAAAACCCCCCAAATCAACATTGTTTGTCATCCATAAATACACACATGTACAAAATATTGGTTTATTTGAACAAACTATAAGAGGTTAAATGTTTACCTGAATAAGAGGGTACAAACTATAAGAGAAAAAAATTACATAGCTTAATTCTGATTGGTGGAATCAGCTGTGGCATGGATAAGTGACATGGCAAACATCTGTCCATCCATCCATCCGTCCATCCACCCCTCCGCTCTCTCTCTCGCGCTATCACACAGCAAACCCCTCTCTCTCGCACAGCTAACCCTAGTGATCCACCTCTCCTCTCCCCTCCCCTCCCCTCGCGCAGCCGCCACCCACCTCCGCCATGCCTTCTTCCTGTCCCGATTCCCACCCACATCGCCGCCGCCGCTGGCCTACGCCCTCCACCTACACCGCCACCGTGAAACCCCCCTCCGCACCTTCTCTCCCTGGTCGAGCAGCAGCAGGTCAGGGGGAGGCGGCGGCCAGATCCACCGCGTTGCTTTCGGATTCGCGCCCTCATCATGCGCGCTCGACACCATGGAACTCGTCAACAAGGTCCTTTCTCGCCCACTTCTCTTCTCCTTTCGATTCGGTCTGGCTATTGCTCACGCATGCCCGATTTGTTTTTCTTCCTCACACAGGTCGTCGTCAAGCCCTCGATCTGGCTGCGACCTCCAGCGCGCTCGCGCGGCTGATGGGCATGGGCTGGTCCACGCATGCTGGTGATGGCGGCTCACCAAGGTTGCCGTCGTCGCCTGCACGCACGACCAGCTCGCCGCCCACACCGTCAGGCTCAAGAAGGAGTGCTGCCTCTATGAGCGCGACCTCGAGTGCGCCATGGAGTCCTGCGACGAGCTCGCCAGGGAGAGCGACGACCTGTGCAACCGCCTCAGGGACGCCCCCGACGTCAGTAACACCGTTTCCTCACTCATATTATCACTTGATTTCTTTCATTCATGGTTGATGACCCCTGTTATCCACTGATTGCTATATTCTGGACTGTTCATCAGGGATTTCTGTATTGTTGTCTTTGGATATAATAGTAATTGGCACATTATGTTTGACAAACGTTTCATCCAAGTGAGTCTAAATATGAGTTCTGTTCAACCCTGATAGTTTGTGGGTTCTGCTTAAGATAAAGCACCTTTCATTTGTTTGTGTTGCAAGTTTATTATAATGGGAAACCTCTGTAGTTCATTCCTCATTTCCCTGTCTTAGATAGATATTGTAGTGTATTAATCTCACTGGGTAGAGTGACCTACTTGCACACTTTTATTGACTCGTTGGTTGCCGATTACTTTCGAGCGAGTAGCACATGTCTCAAGCAACTGTAGTATTCCTTTCCCTGAATTGCTCCCTTGTTTTGCTGTGGCCGTATGCTCCGTGGTCAATGATGCATGCTGTATACATATTAAAACCAAAATTGGAGTAGTTTCAGTCGTGCATATTAGAACTGAATTATGCTCTGTTTTGCTGTAGTTGTATGCTCTTATTGCTGAATTGTTTGGTGGGTTATTCAAACTAAACTCGTCCAGTCAGTTTGCTATGATGTACTGTATATTACTATACTTCACACGTCTTGTAGAATTTGGGCCTGAGCACTCTGGAATTTGGTTGTTGTTTGAGATTAATCTTTCCGAGCCATTAGAGTGGGTTCAAGGATGGATCTGCCTATTCATTGTGCAGAGGATCTTCTAATTTACCACTTGTCTACTAGTACATTAGTTATCATGAACCTACATGCTCCCTTCTCTGCAAAGTAAAGACTAAAGAGGTTCCTTAACTTCACAGTCAAGTTATGACAGCAGTTTGATATTCCTTTTGCTACCACATGTCCTTTAGTCTTTAACTCTCTGATGCTGCTTTCCTTCATCATGCAGGCACGCCCCAATGCTCCCCTCGCTCTAGGCACCCGATGCCAGGCAGGCTGTGGATGCCCCGGACCTCAAGGCCGGCCGTGCTACTCCAGCTGCTCCTGCCCTGGCCATGCTCAACTTCGCTCCTGGTCAGTTACCGCAGGTGAGACACTTGCCT
The DNA here is from genome assembly GCA_011799875.1 of Thinopyrum elongatum. Taxonomy (NCBI): domain Eukaryota; kingdom Viridiplantae; phylum Streptophyta; class Magnoliopsida; order Poales; family Poaceae; genus Thinopyrum; species Thinopyrum elongatum. Next base: position 556,510,280 of record CM022298.1, read on the forward strand.
CCATGCTTGGGTGATTCTACCTGCTTACTTAGTATCATACTTGAATCTATGCATGAATTTCACAAGTTTTGATGCATCATAGAACTTGTGGTGATATAGTTTAGATTGCAGCAAGCAAAAATACAAGTGTTGAGATTGTTAGGAGCAGCTTGGCGCTGTACTCCTCATTTAGAATCCTGCGCCCCTCTTAACTGGTGCGGGCTTGTGCGCCTGCCTTTTCTGGCTACCACAAGCTCTAGTTTCTGTGCAATTGGCCTTGAGATTTTCATTTGCTCAAGGGTATATAGATTTTTTTTGTTTTGCCCAATTTTAGTCTGGTGTTTCCAAAGAACCAGAAACCCCTAGCATGTCATGGTAAATTTGTGTTCTTGTAGTTTTACTGAAACTGTAGTTGTTACTTCCGTAGTGTTCAGTACATGGTTCATCACACAGCCCTTTTCCTCCTCATATGGAATTGCTCATTTGTACCAAAAATGTTATCTATTCATATGTGCTTGTACAGAAGGATACAATTATTAATTGTCCAGTTGTGATTTTTAACATTTTTTGTGCTTCCTAGGGACACAGATCTCTAATCTTCTATATAATCCACACTGATCTTTATTGTTTGATTGACTGGAAGAAGTTTTGATGTAGTTTTTTTAATCATGCAGGTGTTTAGTTTGGATGAAAAATGTGTGTAGATCATTTTGGTGCGCACCACAATGAGGAGGTGGATGATCTACCCAATCCGATCATCGTCGACACTATCATCATCAGGTCCCTGTTCCCTCTATTCTCTCCTGCCTTGTGATGTTAGTCTGTGTGCGCTTACTATTATTGTTAGATCCAGTCAGTTGAATCGATGGTAGTGGTAGTAGAGTAGTATTTTTCTTCAGGTGAATCTGTTACAGTGACGTTCATTGACGACCTGCAGTTGTACCAATGTATCATGCTGCTATTTGGCAATTCAATTTCACATTGCATGTGGATCTTAAACTTATACAATAAGCTTAGTTATTTGCATATGTAAAATATGTTGACAAAGTGTAAGTTGGATTACCGCCTCATGTTGATGGCATTGTCTCTAAACATTTAATAATGTTTCTTTTTGGTGATCTATATCAGGATCTAATGTTGTTTAGGCTGCTGCTGCTGTGACGGAAGATCAGAAGAGGCCTAGAGATACGCCCCATAGTTTTAGTTGATGTTGCACCATGTTTTGGTGCTTGTGTGTCTATTTTTTGCTTGTAAGCACACTTGTTGGACGTGCAGACTTGTATGTGCTGTTGTGTGTATTTGGTTGAATGATTTCTGAATTTAATCGAGAGAATTATTGAGTGTTTACTGTTCAAATGTGTAAACTGGAAATCAGCGAATAAAAAGACCAAATGTTCTATTGGACCAAGTAATATATGGGCTCTAAAAAGGCTACGGCCCAAATAATAGTGGACTGGAACATTGTTTATTTCTAGAAAACCTGAACAAAAAGGCTTAATGAAATGGTTCGCAAAAGGGCCATGGCCCAGAAAATTAAAAGGCCGAATTGTAGGGCCTGGCCCATGTAGCTAGCGAAAATTAACAGAAAAAATATATATTAAAAAGACTGAATTAATGGGCTCGGCCCATATAGACACCCAATTGGACCGGGTTGATTCTAAGCAACGACCTTTTCATTTGGTCGCAAATTTGCCACATCAGCTTGCCACGTCAGATCCAACGTGGCCTAGGCAGACAACAGCAACCAAAACAAAAGGTCGTAGGACCAACGACCTTTTGTTTTGGTTGTTGCCTTCTACGACGATATCACAGAGAAGGTCATTAATTTCCATTAAAGATGGTCAGCTTTTGACCATCAGTTTTTGGTCATAAAAAGGTCGCAAATGAAAAACAACGACCATTCAGCGACCAATAGTGATGGTCGCAAGTTGACATATTTCTTGTAGTGAATTCACATGATTACTTATGACAAGACTTCTCCCATGTCCTCAAGAACGAAAGTAACTACTCACAAAACATATTCATGCTCAAGATTAGAGAGGTATTGAATAGCATAATAAATCTGAACATATGAGCTTCCACCAAATAAACCAACTAGCATCAACTACAAGACGTAATCAACACTACTAGCAACCCACAGGTACCAATATGAGGTTTTGATACAAAGATTGAATACAAGAGATGAGCTAGGGTTTTAGATGAGATGGTGCTGGTGAAGTTGTTGATGAAGATTGGCCCTCCCACGATGAGAGTGTTGTTGGTGATGATGATGGCTTCGATTTCCCCTCCCGGAGGGAAGTATCCCCGGCGGGATCACTCCGCCGGAGAGCAAAAGTGCTCCTGCCAAGTTCCACCTCGAGACAGCGATGCTCCATCCCGAAAATCCTCTCTTTATTTTTTCTAGGTTAAATAGGCTTATATACCAGAAGACGAACACCGGAGGCTGGCCAGGGGCCCCGCTACCCACCAGGGCGCGTTAGGGGGGTAGGCGCGCCCTGGTGCCTAGCGGGCACCTGGGTGGCCCCCTCTGGTATTTCTTTTCTCCAGTAATTTTTATATATTCCAAAATAAATCTCCATAAAGTTTTAGCTCATTTGGAGATGTGCAACATATGTATCTCTGACATAGCTTTTTCAGTTCCAGAATTCCAGCTGCTGGCAATCTCCCTCTTTGTGTAAATCCTGCATATTATGAGAGAAAAGGCATTAGAATTACTCCATAAAGTGTTATATTGATTAAAAACACTAGAAATAACAATAGGAAAACATGATGCGAAATGGATGTATCAACTCCCCCAAGCTTAGACCTCGCTTGCCCTCAAGCAAAAGCCGATATCGATAATCATGCACACATGTTTAGAGAGAGAGGTGTTGATAAAAACAAAATACGGACATAGTAGCGTCATGATTATTATTATAACAGTAATATTTATTATCATATAACTTCTCATGAGCAAGTAATAATTCATCACAACATCAAAGTATAAGGCATAAACTTTCTTGAATACTAACAAACTATGTTCTCAGTCAACAATGCAATTGCAATTCATCATATTTTCAGGAAGGGTCTCATGTTGGAGCTTTTTAGCAAGTCCACATACTCAACCATCATTTAGTCTTCTATGATTGCTAACATTCACACCATACATATGGAGCAAAAAGTTTCAGCCAGACACATAGAAAGATAGGGGCTTATAATTTCGCCTGCCAACTTATTCACCTCAGGGGTGATGTCAACAGTAATAACTCATGATCACTCATATCCAACTGGATATATGTGCATAGATATTTTCCCACCACATGATGCTTGCAAAAGAGAAAAATAAAAAGGAATAGAGGAGAACACTATTGACTCTTGCATAAAAAGTAAATACATAAAACTAAAAGATAGCCCCTTCGTAGAGGGAAGCAGAGGTTGTCATGCGCTTTTTGTATTTGGATGCAAAAGCTCTTAGTGCAAAGGAACGTCATGTTACATTGCCCCTTATGATAGCAACCTTTATTATGCAGTCCGTCACTTTTATTTCTTTGCCATCACAAGTTTGTACAACGCTTATTTTCCCTTACACTAAAATATCATATATATTTAGAAGAAATTTTTATTGCCTTATGCACCAATGACAACTTAATTGAAGGATCTTATTCAATCCATAGGTAGGTATAGTGGACTCTCATAACTTGAAATTGGGTTTAAGGTTTTTGGATGCACAAGTAGTGTCTCTACTTAGTGCGGATTTTTGGCTAGCAAAGATGTTGGGCAAGCACCACGTGTTGGAGGATCTATGACAATATAACTTTTATGTGAATATGAACAAGCATAAATCATTACGTTGTCTTCCTTGTACAATGTCAACAATTTGGCATAAAATAGTTAATGGGGGCTCACAATCATAAAAGATGTCCAAGATAGTATATTTGCATGTGAATCTTCTCTTCCCTTATTAATTCTTTCATGAATTGCATCATTGACCAATGCTATGTTTGTCAACTTTCAATAAATTTTACTACTTATACTCTTCCTTATGTAATGTCATTACTTTCCATAAGGTTAGCGTATGACTTTTTCATTATTTTGACTGAAACATAAAAGTAAAGAAGCAAAAATTCAAACTAATCTTTACTATATAACTCTCACTCGATTACATAGATAGATAGATCACGAAACTAGCACTCGAAAATAAATCATACTAAGCTTTTATTTAACTAAATCACTAAATAACTAAGGATCGAACTAAGATAGGTAAAGATAATAAAAGTGATGGTGATACGATACCGGGGCACCTCCCCCAAGCTTGGCACAATCCAAGGGGAGTGCCCATACCTGTGTACTCAAGTTTCTTTCTTCGGTGATGTTGGTGGTGATGAGGTGGTGGACTTGTCCTTCAGCCTTAGAAGGTATTCCAATCTACGGTTGATGCTCCGAAGGGCGATGTTTTGTTCTTCCAACATAATAACTTCACGAGTGAGATATGTATTCTGAACACAAACTGTTTCAAAGACCCTTAGGGCTTCGATTTCAGATGAGGTGAGATGATCATAGAAAGGTTGAAGGATATCTTCCTCTTTTGCAGTTTCCTCCAAGGGCATGGTTTGCCCTCCTTCTTGAGCTTTATCCCCTGCAACTTCCTCGATCTTGCCCTCCTTGACTGCCTCCTTTGTTTCCTCTCTCTTTAGTTCCATCTTTAGCAGCCAAGCATCGTCCCCCCCGTTGTTGGAGGTGGAAGAAGACATGATGCATGGCTAGACAGATCTGGCAGAAAACAACATGAAATAAGAACAGAGGATAGTTCCGCGATGCGGTGGTCAAAACATCCGGGAGTAAATATAAAGAATTTTTATCTTGCAAAACACGTATACCGGAAGAAAATGAAGTCAGGAAGGCTCACGAGGGGCCCACTACCCACCAGGGCGCGCTAGGGGGGTCAGGCGCGCCCTGGTGCATAGTGGGCACCTGGGTTGCCTTCTCGGGTGTTTCTTATTTTTGTAATTTTCCAAATATTCCAAAACTGCCAGATCATTTTTGTTTATGGAAAAATGGTTTATGGAAAAGCATGTCATTTTTGGAGACATACTAGAAAAATGGTTTATGGAAAAGCATGTCATTTTTGTAATTTTCCTAATGGTTTATGACATGCTTTTCCATAAACCATTTTATATGGAGACATACCCATGGGATTTTTATAAGCCCATAATGCATCATCAAGTTTCTTAGACCAATTCTTTCGAGATCTATTGACGGTCTTTTGCAAAATTAATTTTATTTCTCTATTGCTCAATTCAACTTGACCGCTAGATTGAGGGTGATAGGGTGATGCAATTCTATGGTTGACATCATATTTAGCAAGCAATTTACGGAAATCATCATGAATAAAGTGTGAATCACCATCAGTCATTAAGTATCTAGGGACTCCAAACCTTGGAAAAATAACTTCTTTAAGCATTTTAATGGAAGTGTTATGATCAGCACTACTATTTGGAATAGCTTCTACCCACTTATTGACATAATCAACAGCAACCAAAATATGTGAATACCCATAGAGGAAGGAAAAGGTCCCATATAATCAAATCCCCAAACATCAAATGGTTCAATAACAAGTGAATAATTCATAGGCATCTCCTGACGTCTACCAATATTACTAATTCTTTGACATTCATCACAAGATAAGAAAAACTTACGAGCATCCTTGAAAAGAGTAGGCTAGTAAAAACCAGATTGTAATACCTTGCATTGTGTGCAATTTTGTCTCCCGCATGGTGTCCTCCGTAAGCCTCAGAGTGACACTTCCGTAAGATTTGTTCCTCTTCCTGCTCAGGTATACAACGTCTAATAATACCATCTACTCCTTTATAAAGGTGTGGGTCATCCCAAAAGTAATGCCTTAAATCAAAGAAGAATTTTTTCTTCTGTTGGTATGTAAAACTAGGTGGTATAAATTTGGCAACAATATAATTAGCATAGTCTGCATACCAACGAGTATTGTGAGAAGCATTTATTACAGCTAGTTGTTCATTAGGAAAACTATCTCTACTCCTAATGTCTCAGTTGGTAGAATAGCCTCCATGGTTAATTTCGTCTGGTTTATTTTCGTCTCACCTCCCACCACCCCTCCCATGTTAATTTTTTATTCTTCGCACTTAAAACTGAATCGCGTTTGATACTCCTTCCATTTATTCGTGCTTGCTTTGGCAGGTGTCGATTCAATTCAATCATGTAAATATTTGGTAATTAAGAATTCAAAAATAATACCATATACATGAGATCACCTTCCAAACAGATCACCTCCCTCTCTGATTTATTTCTCCCACCGATCCCCTTCCACACTTAGCTTCACTAGGAAAAAAACACAATCGTCGAAGCCACGCCCTCACGTGATCACGTATCACAATGAGAAAATTCCTTATCTCTACTCCTAATGGAGCAGTTGGTAGTCTCCGGTGCACGGTTTTTTTCATCCCACCTCCCGCCCTTCGCCTGGTTTATTTTCGTCTCTCCGCCCACCTCCCACCTCCCTCGCAGGTAACGATCCCCTAAAAAAACCCAACCAAAACCACATTAGTAGGGAGCAATGCCTCCAGGTAGACCCCACGCAGTCCAGAGAATCAAACAAAAAACCTATGAAAAAACCAACGAAAAAAATCGATGACTCGCACGCACGAGCGAGTGAGGCGATCAGAGTGCCCTCGATCCCCATCTAGTTCACAGAAGATCCCTTCGCCGCCACCCTTGCACTCGCATCAAGCGCCCTCGATCCCTGCGCTACCTCCCTTCGCTGCTGCCGATCCCTTCGCCGCTGTCGATCTCATCGCTGCATCGACGGCACACATTTGAAGCCGCCGAACCCCTTGCCATCACGGATCCCTTTGCAAACGCCAAGGTCATCTTATAGGGCGCAAACGCCGAGGACACCGCCACCGCCATCGCCACCATCACGGAAACCCAAGGTAGGGCGGGCAGCAAGGAGCGGTGCAAGGAGGCCATGCCGGCTGTGCCCTACCCTCCTTTGTGTGCTGGTGGTGGCAATGCAGCGCGTCATCGACCGCGAGATTGGCAAGCCCGAGTACCGTTGCTCCTGCGCCTGCGTCGACACGGCCGCCAACGGCGATAGTGGGAGGACCAAGTGCGGCGTCCAGTACTCTACGCAGGTTTAAGTCACCACCTGCCCAATCCTCATCCCGCCGTGGTGGCCGGACGTGCTTCAGCTACCCCGCCCGAGTCAAGGGCCTTCAGGACCGCCTCCCAGCCATTCGATGGTTTGCCTGACTCGACTTGCCGGGACACTTGGTCTTGCCCTGCTGCTTTCCTCGTCACTGGATTGAATGCTCGCTCGCCCAAAGTATTATGTATGTTCTTTACCATGGTACATTAGCTAGCTATAGGAGATGACATCTTTGTGCTTTTCATATTCTTCCTGAACACGCATATGAATGTTTGTGCATTGGGACGGCAGGTCTTTCAGATCAACTGTTCCCTGCTCTGGCTTCGCCTTTTAATTTGACCGAATATCTACTTACGCTCTCCAAGATTGTTCCTGAGAGTTTCTTTAAAACCTATTTGCGCACCCAGCTAGATCATATAGTTGTTAAAGTATGGAGTTTTTTTATTGGATCTATTTATCTCAGGGCTTTGACGTGTCGGCTTTGTTTAGACAATTTTTAGAGCCAGTGTTACCTCAAGGGAATACTCTGTATATTGTTCAATCTTGGTGTAGGTACAATTTCTGAGAAACAGTTTCAGTCAATGCCGGGTCGAAACCCCTTAAACTCAGTAAGTAGCTTTCTTCCTTTTTTGAAATCTCATTTCGTTGATGATATATTGCGCTGCATGAAGGTAACGCTCACTCGCCCAAAGTATTATGTATGTTCTTTACCATGGTACATTAGCTAGCTATAGGAGATGACATCTTTGTGCTTTTCTTATTCTTCCTGAACACGCATATGAATGTTTGTGCATTGAGACGGCAGGTCTTTCGGATCAACTGTTCCCTGCTCTGGCTTCGCCTTTTAATTTGACTGAATATCTACTTACGCTCTCCAAGATTGTTCTTGTGAGTTTCTTTAAAACCTATTTGCGCACCCAGCTAGATCATATAGTTGTTAAAGTATGTAGTTTTTTATTGGATCTGTTTATCTTAGGGCTTTGATGCGCCGGCTTCGTTTAGACAATTTTTAGAGCCAGTGTTTACTCAAGGGAACACTCTGTATATTGTTCAATCTCGGTGTAGGTCCAATTTCTCAGAAACAGTTTCAGTCAATGCCGGGTCAAAACCCCTTAAACTCAGTAAGTAGCTTTCTTCCTTTGTTGAAATATCATTTCATTGACGATATATTACGCCACGTGTTGGTTAAGATGAAGCAAGGAGAAAACCATTGACGTTGTATTGCCCTGCATGTTTTAGTCAATTTGTTGGACAAATATACACATATTTGTCTCAAGCCCACTGATTTCAGCCTCTCCGTCTTCTTCAAGCCCGATGACTAATTAATTGGTTTACTGAACATACTATCTGAGAAGGGACAAGGGAAGAAACCTCAACTATTCCCCTTAGTTCATGTTGTCTATAGAATTTACTATTGTATATGTAGTGCTACCTTAATTAAATTCTGGCAACTAAGCTCATGTTGTGCTTAAGATTAAATGGGATATAATGGAAATGCAGGTGAGAAGTTCAGGGATATTTTGGGAGTGCCTATTATGTGGCTCCGGAGGTCCTCAAGCAGAGATATGGAGCCGATGATGGCATATGGAGTGCTGGAGTTATACTCTACATTCTGCTCTCTGGCGTTCCTCGTTTCTGGGTAGCAGGGCAGGTGCGTTTTGTGGTTGGTTATGTCGATCAATTTTGGGGCTGTGGTGGATGCAGAGGCTGGCAGATGAATATAGTTATCCTACAGGAACCCTCCGTGTCTCATTTTCTCCATTGGTTTTATTTTTAATTACCTGAGAATGAGGAAGGTATATTTGATGTTGTTCTTCATGGTTCTATTCATTTCTCATTTGATCGGTGGCCATCAATTTCTAACGGGGATAAAGAATTACGACAAACGGGAGAATCAAACATATTTCTGTTATGTGAGTAGAGAACGCGAAAGCATATGTTGATTGGGGAAGGTCAACATGGTTCAGTTGGCATAACAAGCTCCGATGGACACAAGCTTTCATAAACTGAATTGATTGAATGCCCTTAGCAAGTTTTCGTTAGAATTAGCTCTTCTTACAAGGATAAGAAACTTAAGTGTTCTTCATTTATTTTGTGCAGTTCCTCCTCTGAAGCATAAATTTCATTGTATCCAAGGAGATATCTAATGCTGAAAACATGGGACTCAACATGTATAGAGTCGGAGACACTGCTAAACTGTCATTTGTGGGCATCTTTCAAATTCACTATCAGCCACTGTAGTAGGACCAGCGGTATGTTGAAATTTATTTTCATTTTATTAGTCCATGTAGAGATGCTATGGTCAGCTCTAGATTTAACACTTGTGATATCCAATTACACTCCAGTGGCTTGTATGTTGCCCGTGCGTTGCTCACAATTCTGGTTGGAAACATTGACCTTTCACTTAGGGACCATTGTTTGAAACTGTACCTTGTCTATTACTCCCTCCAACCCATAATATAAGAATGTTTTTCAAGCTAACATAGCTTGAAAAACATTCTTATATTATGGGACGGAGGAAGTATATGCTATGCCATGTACAGAGACTAAGAGCTATATGATGATTGTACAAAAGATAATGTATTGAAAGACATGAGAACTTTTAGGACGCTACAGTATAAAAATGATCGAATGTGCTCCTTTTTTTTTCTAGGATGTTATATAAAAATGGTCGAATAAGCTTAAAAATGGTAGCATGCTATGTCTCAGTATGATTCCAAAGAAAAATATGGCTATCTGATTGTAAAGAGCAAGACAATAAAATAATAAATTTGTATCTTCATGTGCACGTGCATTACATTCGTTTTCATTCTATTGATATTTTTTGTTGCGGAAGGAGGAGAAAGCAACATGAAGTTTCTGGGGCGGGTAATGCTCTTCACGTCCATGGCTTAGTTTAATTGATTGTTTAATGATAAGGGAGGCCATGGATTCGGAGTCGTGGTGCATGTTATGTATTTTTCTGAACTATTTTTCTATATGTTGAATAATGTGAGGGTATTTCCAGTTTCCACACAAATATACAAAGTCATCTTCATGCTATATTTTAGGACAGGCTATAGATGTCTATGTTATTTCGTCCAGCCCACGACACAAACTTCTTCCATTTGTCAAATTTTTCTATGAATAATGTTGTGATTGAGAAAAATTCTGTGTGTGGCTCTTGCAGCTGTACATTTGGTACGGTTTGCTCCCACATGCATGATGTGGTGATGATTTTCTAGTGCCTATTTTGTTTCCAGAGATTAACAATATTTGGAAGATGGTATGGTTTGCTAGACCGGAACCAGAACAAGAACGAGAAGGAGCTTAAGTAGGGCCATGTCGGGGTGTCCTGGGAGAACAGTATTTTGGCAACTATAGGAAATTGTCGCTGGCGCTAAATACAAGGGGAACCAAATTTTTTTTTCTACAAAGGTAACAAACTTTTTGGATCTATCTGAACTATAAATTATTGCCTATATAGAGGGACCAAGATGAGCAGGCCATCAACATCCTATTCCTGCTTATCTTTGTTTTCATTGTATTTGTATTATTGATCTTGGTTTCAACTAGCGTGTTGAGTGCAATCTTCCGGGTGCAATCCTCAAATATGGGTTGTCGTGCTAGCCTTAATTCAACATCTGGATTGGCTTATGATGGCATGGTGTTCCATCGTTTCGGCTGCTCATGGCGTGGAGTGTGGCTGGTGCTTGCAGCAGTAGCGGAGTGGTGTGCGCGAGCTCGGTGTGGGCAGTGGCGAAAGGCTCATCGGCGGCTGCGAGTACGCCATTGGCACCAGGTTCATGACATTGTAAAAAAAATCTTAATTCAAGATAAATGAAACCTTTCCTATATACAATCAACTTTTTATTGAAGGTTGCATTTGCTGGTTTATTGGTTCTTCTGTGTTTCTAATTAACTTTATTGAATTTTAGGGTGGAAGAGCTTTCAAATTTAGATGGTAGTTGGAGTTGGCCAGGTACTTAGTGAAAGCTTTAGCTATTTTTTTTAGAACAGAGATGGAGCATGGGTGTCCAACAAGATCCAACATAGAACATGAAGTAGTGTGATGAACTCCAACAAGGAAAAAAATGCTAGAGAGGGGGCCAGCCAAAGGGTGAATATCTTGTGCACATGGTCCTTTTGTTGGCATCCTTGAATGTTTTGAGAAAACATTTAATAAATATGGTTGACATTCTTAAATATTTTTTGAAAAGAAAATCTAAAATATATACGACTTAGATGAGATAGGCCATATTTGCAAGATGGAACACCCGTATCACAAACTTGAAGTCAAATTCATAACATAGTTCAAGAAACAAAGACGAATTTGATAGTACACAACATTAGTTGGGCATTAAATTTGGCCAATTACCACAGTCGATACTATTTTTGTTTTCCGAGTTGGGTTTCAAAAGGTACTTGATTTTTTCTGACAATCGGTTTGTTTTCTGCCTATCTACAGACCTTTTCTCAGTTTGTTTGAGATGTTTTTAAGTACGAACCGATGTCGAGTGCACTACAAACCTGTTGCACTATATACTTACCAATGGCCGCAGTTAATAATTTGGGCGTAATATTTGACATGAACTTAAACAATTTGCAGTGGGTTTTCAGGCTGATTGTTGCTACGAAGAATGGAATGGTCATGCTATTGATAAAGAACACTCTCGGAAGTTGGATCTCTCCTTTTATGCTATTATTGCTAAAATCAAGAGGCTCATTACAAGAATTGTCATGTTTTGTGTACCTTGTAATAGTGACACGCATGGACGTGTGATGTTGAGTGATATTGACCCTATTTAATAATGGATGGTATATGTTCTTTGGTGACAGGCGATTTTGTGGTTTAGGAGAGACCAAGACTGCCGAGAAAGAAAGAAGCCGATGAGAGTTTGAATTTGTCGCTATTTGATGACACCAGATGCCGCCATGCTTAACACGTATTTCTGAATTAAAATAATAATTTCATAAATGTGTATATTTCTATTATTTCATGGCAATGCACGGTCAGCCGGCTTTTGCCCATAGCAACGCACGGGCATTCTCTTAGTCATCAATAGGTAGTGGGTTATCAAGGATATTTTCTAACCTAGACAAGTTATCAGCTACGTGATTCTCAGCCCCCTTCCTATCAGTAATATGCAAGTCAAATTCTTGTGGCAAAAGAACCCACCTAATGAGTCTAGGTTTAGCATCTTTCTTTTCCATAAGGTATTTAATAGCAGCATGATCAGTGTGAACAATTACTTTAGAATCAACAATTTAAGATCTGAATTTATCACAAGCAAACATAATTGCTAAAAATTCTTTCTCAGTAGTAGCATAATTTCTTTGAGCACTGTCTAGATTTTTGCTAGCATACTGTATAACATTCAATTTCTTATCAACTCTTTATCCTAGAACAACACCAGCAGCATAATCACTAGCATCACACATAATTTTAAAGGAAAAGTTCTAATCAGGTGGTTGAAAAATAGGTGCAAAAATTAAGGATTTCTTAAGTGTTTCAAAGGCTTCTACACAATCATCATCAAAAACAAATGGAACATCTTTTTGCAAGAGATTATTAGTAAGAGGCCTAGAAATTTTAGAGAAGTCTTTAATAAACCTTCTATAGAAACCAGCATGACCAAGGAAACTTCTTATACCTTTGATATCTTTAGGACATGGCATTTTCTCAATGGCATCAACTTTAGTTTTGTCTACTTCAATACCTCGTTCAGAAATCTTATGCCCCAAGACAATACCTTCATTTACCATAAAGTGGCATTTCTCCCAATTCAAGACAAGATTAGTTTGTTCACATCTCTGCAAAACTCGATCAAGGTTGCTTAAGCAATCATCAAAAGAAGTTTCATAAACAAAAAAATCATCCATGAAAACCTCAACAATCTTTTCACAAAAGGCAGAGAATATAGTAGTCATACATCTTTGAAAGGTAGCAGGAGCATTGCATAAACCAAAAGGCATACGTCTATAAGCATAAGTTCCAAAAGGGCAAGTAAAATTGGTTTTCTTTTGGTCGGGTTGTGATACACGTATTTGAGAGAAATCAGAATATCCATCAAGGAAGCAAAAGTGTGTATGGTTTGACAATCTTTCTAACATTTGATGAATAAAAGGTAAAGGGTAATGATCTTTTCTAGTAGCTTTATTTAGTTTCCTAAAATCAATTACCATCCTCTAACCAGTTATGATTCTTTGTGAAATAAGTTCATTTTTATCATTAGGAACAACTGTAATGCCTCCTTTCTTAGGGACACAATGAACAGGACTTACCCATCTACTATCAGCTATAGGATAAATTATACCTGCGTCGAGAAGCTTTAATATTTCAGTTCTTACCACTTCCTTCATCTTCGGGTTTAATCGTCGTTGATGATCAACAACTGGTTTAGCATCAGGTTCCATATTAATTTTATGCTGACATAGAGTGGGACTAATGCCCTTAAGATCATCAAGACTATATCCAATAGCAGCGCGGTGCTTCCTTGGATATTTAAGTAATCTCTTTTCTTCATGCTCTGAAAGGTTAGCACTAATAATAACAGGATATATCTTCTTTTCATCAAGATAAGCATATTTTAGTGTATCAGGCAATTGTTTTAATTCAAACACAGGATCACCTTTACGTGGAGGTGGACCTCCAAGGGTTTCAACAGGCAAATTGTGTTTGAGAATAGGTGGTTGATCAAAGAACATCTTATCTAGTTCATTTATTTCATGCAAGTGCATATCATTTTCATGGTCTAGCAAATATTGTTCTAACGAATCAATAAGAGGTACGACAATAGAAGCAAGACAAATTATTTCATCCTTACTACGCAATTCTTTATCATGAGGTTGTCTACGAAACTTAGAGAAATTAAACTCATGAGACACATCACCAAAATTAACACTGACAGTTTCTTTAGCGCAATCAATCTTAGCATTAACAGTGTTCAAGAAAGGTCTACCAAATATTATGGGACAAAAATCATCTTGTGGAGATCTGAGAACTAGAAAATCAGTAGGGTATTTTATTTTCCCACACAAGACTTCAACATCTCTAATAATCTCAAGTGGTCAAATAGTATCTCTATTAGCAAGCTTAATAGTAACATCAATATCTTCTATTTTAGTAGGAGCAATATCATTCATAATTTCTTGATATAAGGTAAACGGGATAACACTCACACTAGCACCCAAATCTCGTAAGCCATGATAAGAATGATCTCCTATTTTAACAGAGAGAACATGCATGCCAACAACATGCTTATTCTTATGTTTTTCATCAGGTTTAGCAATTCTAGTGGCTTCATCACAGAAATAAATAATATGCCCATCAATATTATGGGCCAAGAGATCTTTAACCATAGCAACATTAGGTTCAACTTCCATAAAAGAATTAACACAATCAAACTTAAGTGTTATACTTGACTCATTACCTTTGTCGAGTTCCCAATCTTCAGAGTTGCATTTAATTCTTTCCAGAAGGTTCCATCTGAATTCAATAATTTTCTTCATAAAAGAGCCCGTCGAAGAAGAATCGAGCATGGTTTGATCATCATGAGAAAGCTGAGCATAAAACTTTTGTAAGATAATTTCTTTTGAGAGCTCATGATTGGGGCATGTATACATCATATACTTAAGCCTCCCCCAAGCTTGAGATACTTTCTCCTTCACGAGGCCAATATATATATATATATATATATAATTCTGATCACGATGAACTAGATGCATAGGATAAAACTTTTGATGAAATTCCAATTTCAATCGATTCTAATCCCAAGGTCCAATATCATCACATAGCCTATACCATGTCAATGCCTTCCCCCCCCCCCCCCCCCAAAAGATAAAGGGAAGACCTTCTTCTTAACTTCATCTTCGGGTAAACCTACAAGCTTAAATAATCCACAAACTTCATCCATATAAATTAGGTGCATAACAGGATGTAGTGTTCCATCTCCTGCATAAGAATTAGCTAGCAATTTCTCTATCATACCCGAAGGAATATCATAATAAATATTTTCAGTAGGTGCAGTAGGTTGAGGAGTAACTCTTTGTGCTTCCGGTCGAGGTGAAGATACCCTGAACAAACCCCTCAAAGGATTGTTTTCCATAGTAACAAGTAACAGTAAATTTCAGCACGTAATATAATTTTTCCTTACCAAATTCCACTTACCACAAGCGCTTCACTCCCTGGCAACGGTGCTAGAAAAGAGTCTTGATGAGCCACAAGTATAGGGGATCTATCATAGTCCTTTCGATAAATAAGAGTGTCGAACCCAACGAGGAGCAGAAGGAAATGACAACCGGTTTTCAGCAAGGTATTTTCTGCAGGCACTGAAATTGTCGGTAACAGATAGTTTGATAGCAAGGTAATTTGTAACAAGCAAGTAATACTAATGGTAACAAAAGTGCAGCACGGTAACCCAATCCTTTTTGTAGCAAAGGACAGGCCGGAATGGTCTCTTATAATAAGCAAAGCGTTCTTGAGGACACACAGGAATTTCATCTAGTCACTTTCATCATGTTTGTTTGATTCGCGTTCGCTACTTTGATAATTTGATATGTGGTTGGACCGGTGCTTGGGTGCTGTTCTTACTTGAACAAGCCTCCCACTTTTGATTAACCCCTCTCGCAAGCATCTGCAATTATGAAAGAAGAATTAAGATAAAATCTAACCATAACATTAAATATATGGATCCAAATCAGCCCCTTACGGAATAGCGCATAAACTAGGGTTTAAGCTTCTGTCACTCTAGCAACCCATCATCTAATAACTACTCCACAATGCATTCCCTTAGGCCCAAAGATGGTGAATTGTCATGTAGTCGATGTTCACATAACACCACTAAGGGAATCACAACATACATATTATCAAAATATCGAACGAATACTAAATTCACATGATTACTTATGACAAGACTTCTCCCATGTCCTCAAGAATGAAAGTAACTACTAACAAAACATATTCACACCCAAGATCAGAGGGGTCATGAATAGCATAATAGATCTAAACATATGATCTTCCACCAAATAAACCAACTAGCATCAACTACAAGATGTAATCAACACTACTAGCAACCCACAGGTACCAATCTGAGATTTTGATACAAAGATTGAATACAAGAGATGAAATAGGGTTTGAGATGAGATGGTGTAGGTGAAGATGTTGATGAAGATTGGCCCTCCCACGATGAGAGGGTTGTTGGTGATGATGATGGCTTCCATTTCCCCCTCCCGGAGGGAAGTATGCCTGGCGGAATCACTCCGCCGGAGAGCAAAAGTGCTCCTGCCCAAGTTCCGCCTCGAGACGGCGGCGCTCCGTCCCAAAAGTCCTCTCTTTATTTTTTCTAGGTAAAATAGGCTTATACACCAGAAGATGGGCACCGGAGGCTGGCCAAGGGCCCCACTACCCACCAGGGCATGCCAGTGGGGTAGGCGCGCCCTGGTGCCTAATGGGCACTTGGGTTGTCCCCTATGGTATTTCTTTTCTCCAATAATTTCTATATATTCCAAAATAAATTCCCATAAAATTTCAGCTCATTTGAAGATGTGCAGAATAGGTATCTCTGACATAGCTTTTTCAGGTCCAGAATTCCAGCCGCCAGCAATCTCCCTCTTTGTGTAAACCTTGCATATTATGAGAGAAAAAGCATTAGAATTACTCCATAAAGTGTTATATTGATGAAAAACACTATAAATAACAGTAGGAAAACATGATGCAAAATGGATGTATCAACCACGACGCCACCTCCCGCCTTTGGGCCGCGGTGGCGGAGCGGATGATGGCCATGGTAGCCGAGAGTGGGGTGGCGGCCATGATGGCCACCTCCTGCCTTTGGGCCACGGTGGGGGAGTGGGCGATGGCCCTGTATTTTGATGATGGTGTGGCGGCCATGGTGGCAGACGGTGGGGTGGCGACAACGACGGCCGGCAACAGCTACCAATGGGCAGCGGTGGCGGAGCGTGTGGTGGGTGTTGTGTGCACACCCAACAGGGACGCCACACGTAGTACACGATGTCAGGGACTGCACCGTCACCGCGGTGTAGCCTCTCAGCTGGAGCTGTCCTCTGATGACGGTGGAGTGGTTGAGCACCGACGACGGACCGGTGCCATTGGCGATTGTGGGAGAAGCAGACGAGATAAGCTACAGGAAGGGAGGGGAAAATGCGACGCAGGACTCGCCTGCCATGAGGGTTTATATAGCAGGCAGGTAAACATTGGGATTTTGGGGGATTTCGCCGAGTCAAGCAGGAAGCTTGCGCGGATATGCGTGAGAACCTGCGATAGCGCGGGAATGGGCTCACCGACGATTCATTGGCGCCACTTTGAGCCATCGTTTGGCCAAAAGAACATATGTGCGGTGCTCAAGCTTGTGCTCGAAGCCGTCTGCGGCAGCGGGGTGACAAGATGTGCGAGAGGATGATGAAACGACACGTACACATATGGTTAATAAAAAAATGTTTGCGATTTAATTACCTACTACCTCCGTCCTGGTTTATAAGTCCTCTTTGTATTTTTGTGCCCAATTTTGACTAGAGATTTAACTAATAAAATATGAATGCATGTCACCAAACATTATATCATTGGATTCGTATTTGAACATAGTTTCCAATTATATTATTTTATATACCATGCATTAACATTTTGTTAGTTAAATTTAAGGTCAAAATTTGGCACAGAATATAAAGGGGACTAATAAACCAGGATGGAGGTAGTAGCACATGACCGCTCTCTACGCAACGTCGTGAATGATTGTTCGACCACAGTGTGATGTGAAAGGCGACGTACGTAGTATCACTTCATGCCACCGGCTCGCAACTGTCGGCCGGCTTGTAGACGACCATTCCCTGCGTGTTCAATTGCTCTATGCGTGTGGTTGCTTGCGGTTGAGACGGTCGCGGTGCACTCTGCTTGTGTCCCACTGCGCGCGCTCTGCCCACGTCCCTACACGTGTGCTGCCAGCGTTTGGAGCCGGCGCACGATCCCATACGTTCGTGCTGCCATCATGCATGCGGTTGCGTCGGGCGCAGCACCACGATGCAGTTACCCGCTGCAAAAACTGCCATGTGGACGTGCCGAGAATCTAGGCCACCCGGCCCCCATTTATTCCCGTGGCCATTTACCTTAATCTGTCGCGCCCCACGACACAATAAGCACACCCATGATGACACATATAGAGAGGATATCCAACGGCTCCAATGGCTCTCCCCGTGGCTCCAATGGTGCTACCAGCGGCTGACGATGACAATGGGCGGAAGTTCACCACAACTCACTTAGTGGACACCCACGTGAGGGGGAAGGACCTCTCGGTGGTGTACACGAACAAGCCAGTCTCGGTGGAGAGCTCCATCCAAACTATGGAGCAGTTGCTTTCTGAGGACAAGTACCAAATGGTCGGCTTCGACCTCGAGTTCACTAGCGGTCATGCCGAGCATGATCAGAAGGTTGCCGTCGCCCAGTTGTACATGCGCCATGATGTCCTCGTCTACCACTACCACCTGACCACAAGGCCTTGTGAGCATTTTGCCAGGTTTATCAACAGCCTCGACTATAGTTTCCTATGGTGGACACCACCAACGATCTAAAGGTGCTCGAGGTTTCGAGCTTGGCCTACTGGAATGTTGTGAACATTCGTGACCACTACAGGGTTTGGGGCAGCACGAAGAACAATCAGGACTGCCTGGTTGACCTCGCCTCGGCCATCATCAACACCTGCTACATGAACATGAAGGATGAGAGCAAGAAGGACAAGATCACGTGGCACAGTGCCTGGGAGCATAGAATGGATGAAGAACACATCAAGTACGCGACCAAGGATGCGTACACAAGGTAGAGATGTATAGGCGGATCGTTGACATGAGGAAGTGCCTTCATCCTGCCCCAGATGAGGGATCGAGCCACAGAGGAGTGGCGACAGGGTCACAAGAAGTAGATGGTTGGATGATCGTTTCTCCTAGTTTAGAATGCATGTAATTGTTTATTGAGGTGTGTGCGAATGATTTGTATAGTCACTTATGTAATTGGATGTTTATTTTGGTTATATATGTTGTTCTTCTGTAGACAGAGCAAATCACATCGCACACGGAGTAAACTAGGGAACCCGTCGGTGATGATTTCATCAATCGCTGACAATTGTATACCAGCAAGCATTTGCCCACAACACACATGGCTTCTTCGCAGCAATCGTCTATTTTATTATCGGTCTTTGCACACATTTCTAATTATGGACCTGTTTGCCGCGTATCACACACAGCTTATTCAGTTGAACCGTTTCTGTTGTCTTGGCTCATCCCAAACAGTTCATCCGAGTGAACTGTATGTTGTATATCGCACACACCCTGATCTGGCTGACCATTTTTGTTGTGTTGCCTAATCACAAAGAGTTCATTTGACTAAACTATAGGCCGTATATCGCACACACCCTCATCTGGCTGACCATTTCTATTGTTATGCTCATCGCAAACAGTTCGTAGGACCAACCATATGCCACATATCACACAGGCAACTCTGATTTGAATCGTGTTTGATGTCCACGCCATCGTAAACAGTTTGTATCATTGTTGACGGTTTTCTTACACCATCATTTTCGATTAATGCATCGCGCATAGTTTCGTCGAAGGGTCTCTGATTGTCCTATGGCGTTAGGACCATCCTGCAGTAGTGTCAGGAAAGATCTAACCCTAGGGCTAGGTGAATGTAATTGTGATTGGGCCCCTCTGTGGGCTAAACCCTCTGGCTTATATACACGCCAGGTAGGGCATCTAGGGTTACATGGTCGGTATCCAGGGATACGCATGGAGGTGGTCGGAGATGTCTTGGAGTATACGCCAAGTCTTTGGTAGATGCGGTCCTGACCATGTCCAGGCGTATAGCTTCTGGAGTCCTCCTGATTGAGAATGAGGGTCTGTAGGCCCAGCCCGAGGACTATGGGCCAACTAGGTTGGTACCCCCTAGTCTAGGACACCGTCAGTAGACCCCGAACTGGTCTTCTATGCCGAGGACGACCTCTTCAATTTTAAGCACTTCGGATCCAAAGTCCTTGGATCGACAGACGAGTTCCTCCTTTTTGATAATTTTGGATATTCTCCTTTATTTAAAGACGCCATGGACCATTCCTCGAAGGAATGGCATCCCTTGAACAGGACCAAACCTGCCCAGCATCCGAAGACGCAAGGTTACTTAGCCTTGAAGGCTTGCTGCGTAGGTGTGAACAGTGCTTCTATCCTGAAAACTTTACCGAAGCGGCACCACTCATGACTGGGCGGGCAGTTACCGCTCACTCGAATCGCGTCCTGAGGCAATTCTCTCATAGGCACATCCCATCAAAACGGAGATCGTTCCCATTTTCTAAGGGATACCATGAAGATTTTATTTCCCCCTATACGCATAACGACATCTTTTTACGGGTAGTGGCGACTTCAACAGCGCGGCAAGAGGGACTCTTGGCCTTTTTACTAGCCTATGTAAGAGAAAAGGGATAGCGACGGGAAAAGCATGCTTCCCTTCCTTCCTGCATGCTGCCTCTCGAGCTCCAGCACCCAGATCCAATTCCGAACTCATTTTGCTTCCGCGGCACTTCTCCACGTCCATCCCAGGCAACGACGGATGCCAACCTCAAGGGTCACTGGGCCAGCTCCTCCGTTAGGGAGGGCACCATCTTGGAGCTGCGCAGCACGGGGTATATCCCCACTAAGATCAACATTCGAGTGTCAGATCCGCACAAACGAGTACCCGCTCCCCTTCCTGGGGAGAGGGTTGTCTTCATCCCCCACCTCATCAGAGGGCTCGGATTCCCGCTGCACCCCTTCATGCGTAGGATCATGTTCTTCTACGGGCTAGACTTCCACCATCTAGCCCTGAATTCCATACTTCACTGTAGGATCGAAATTATGTCTAGAGAGGGGTGATTAGACTACTTGACCAAATAAAAATCTTTCCTTTTCCCAATTTTAGTTATGGGCAGATTTTAGCAATTATGACAAGTCAAGCAATCAACCTACACATGCAATTCTAAGAGTATAGCAGCGGAAAGTAAAACATTGCATATTAAGGTAAAGGGAAGGGTTTGGAGAAGGCAAACGCAATGGAGACACAAAGATTTTTGGGCGTGGTTCTGATAGGTGGTTCTATCGTACGTCCACGTTGAGGGAGACTTCAACCCATGAAGGGTAACGGTTGCACGAGTCCACGGAGGGCTCCACCCATGAAGGGTCCATGAATAAGCAAGCTTGTCTATCCCACCATGGCCATCGCCCACGAAGGACTTGCCTCACTCGGGTAGATCTTCACGAAGTAGGCGATCTCCTTGCCCTTACAAACTTCTTGGTTCAACTCCACATAACGACGGAGGTTCCCAAGCGACACCTGACCAATCTAGGAGACACCACTCTCCAAAAGGTAATAGACGGTGTGTTGATGATGAACTCCTTGGTCTTGTGCTTCAAATGATAGTCTCCCTAACACTCAACTCTCTCTCACAGATTTGGCTATGGTGGAAGAAAGATTTGAGTGGAAAGCAACTGGGGGAAGGTTAGAAATCAAGGTTCAAATGGTAGGAATGGAATCTCTTTATCTCAACACATGAGTAGGTAGTTCTCTCTTAGAAAAAGAATGGTGGAAGTGTAGACACATTCTGATGGCTCTCTCATATGAGAAGAGGGGGTGGAGGTGTATATATAGCCTCCACACAAAATCCAACCGTTACACACTTTTGACCCATCTCGGTGGCACCGATTAGTAAACTCGGTGGCAGCGATCAGTACAAAAATATGAATGTTAGGAATCTCTATTTGACCGACGGGAACAACTTGGTGGGACCGATGTGCTAGGGCTTAGGGCAAACCTTGTCTCGGTGGCGCCGATTGCATCAACTCGGTGAGACTGAAGTGAAGCAATAAGGCAACAGAGAGTTGGCAAGCCATCTCGGTGAGACCGATTGCAATTCTTGGTGAGACCGAAATAATTGCAACAAGTGACAGAGAGTTGGCAAGGCCATCTCGGTGAGACTGAGATCCATATTGGTGTGACTGAACTGTTAGGGTTTTGGCAGTGGCTATGTCAAGATGAACTCGGTGGCTCCAGATGAGAAATATCGGTGGGGCCGAGTTGGAGTTTAGGTTTTGGACATATTTGGATAGATAAAGTGGTCGAGGGTTTTGGAGCAATATCACTAAGCACTTGAGCAACAAGATCATTATGCAACACCTCATCCCCTTTTAATAGTATTGGCTTTCCTATGGACTCAATGTGATCTTGGATCACTTAAACAAAAATGTAGAGTCTTGAGCTTTCGCCAATCCTTGTCCTTATCATTTTGAGGGGTCCACATCTCTATGTCATGCCATGCCTATCATTGAACATCCTGAAATATTTATCTTGAATGGATATTAGTTCAATGAGATATATGTTGTTATGAATTACCAAAACCACCCGGGGATTAGTTGCACTTTCAATCCCCCCTTTTTGGTAATTGATGACAACATATAGATCAAAGCTTTGACAAATATTTAAATGAATGAAATACATTGTCGCTTTGAGAAGTACTCCCTCCGTTCCTTTATGTAAGGTGTATTATTTTTGGCACGGTGACCAAGGCGCATAAATATAGAGGTGTTAGGACAGAATTACCCTTGGCAAATTTATTGATTAGTGGCAAGTAAATCAGTGAGTGCAAGAAAGTAAGAGATACAAGCAATCGAGAGAGAGATTATTTCCTTATTTTGCCACAAGGAGAGATACATGCAATCAGGAGAAACATACTTTGCTTTTTCTGGAGGGCTAAAAAGGGAATTAGGAGGATTTAGAAGAAATGCACCTTACATTGTGGAATTTTATCAAAAAACAAATACACCTTATATAAAGGAACGGAGGGAGTATGCGATAAGCAGGAGCTCCCCCTAAATTTGTGCATTATTAAAAAGTTTGCATTTGAATGCAAATGCACAATCGATTAGGATCATGGGTCACTCTTCCATATCACATACATCTTGGTGGAGCACACAAAATGATATGAGTGAAATAACATGCACGTATCACCAAGGATATAAGTGAGTGATCATACACAAATAATGATGGAGATAATCATTAAGCACACATAACGGATAGTATGATCAATCACACACCAAAAATGTAGTATCTCACAAGCATAACAAACAAGTAGCATGAATCAAACGGACAAAGTAGCAAGAACTTGAGAGAAAACCAAAGAGCAAATGCGAGACACTCTCTCTTGAAGCCTAATGATCTATACAATTTCTCCCCCTTTGGCAACGAGTACCAAAAATCTCGAAAAGGTATAGAGCTATGTGTCACTCTAGGCACGATCCTCTGGAGCTCCTGAAGGTGACTTCTGGCTGGTGGCTCCGGTGTGCATAGATGGCGTTGAGACGAGTGCATCCACGAAGGCTTCCTCTGATATCTGTAGAACTGGTGGAGTTGAAACTAGAGGTGGCACTGTGGGAGTAGCGGCAGGTGTAGAATGAGTGGTCCTCATGTCTGCAACTAGCACGGCTGTCGATTTGGGTGCCCTTGGCACAGTCTGAAACCTGCCAGTAGTAGGTCGCTCATCTCCACTATCCTCTATGGTAGCTCTGGCTGCATCAACATCCTCCTTGAGCTTTGTCACAACTGACTGTACCTCGGTGATCTTCACATCAAGATCATATATCTTAGCTTCGACCACCCACTCTAAGCTCTCCTGATTCTTGGAGATGTCGGCCAGACTACTCTCAATCCTTAGGGTTGCCTCTAGCAGATATGTCATTTGATCACTCTTTGATTTGAGGTTGGCTATTGGGGCATTGGGTGTTGTGGCCTCTTGAGTTGCGCTTGCTGCTACTGCCTCGATATTCTCTTGAGCCTCAACAGATGTGGGGTGTGAGGAGTCCATCACCACCACATTATCGTCGAACTCAGGCTAAAGAGGGAGATGCTCACGATCAAGTAGACATGTGCTTGTTCCAACTTGGGAGTTGATAAGCATCTGAATGTGTGGAGCATATCCATAAGATCTCTTTTGGTCAGCAGCAGTCCTCTTGACCGTCTCAAAAATCAAACTCATGACTTTGAACTTCTGAGGGGTGTCAAATAAATGGAGCAAATTGATGGAGTGGCCACGTATCATATTGTCATCTCTGGACTTGGGCAAAAGGGTATGCCTCAAGATAGTGTTTGTGGTGGCCAAACCAGCTAGCAAATGTTTGACAGATTCAAGCTTATGACTCTCAAGATCCTTTGCAGGAATTTCCTTGTACATATTAGCCATTGAATTGTGGTCCATCCTGGGCTTCCCGTACACATCAATGTCATTTTCTTCTTCCTCGAGGGCACCAAGAAGTGCAACCCACTCAGAGATGGTTGACTAGTACTTGAAACCCTTAGTCATCCATGCAATCTTCCCATCTGGATAGAAATGAGATGTGGAATAAAATTGCACGATCATCTCATCGTTCCACTTGGTGAGCTTCTGACCAACAAAGGCATCCACTCCTGCAAGCCTAAAACTCTCATGAACATGGGGGAAATAATCTTCATTTGCATCAATGTATTTCCAATCCACCCACTTCATGTCACTAACGATTGGCTTCTTATCAAGCAAAACAGTTTCATAGAAATCTTGTTGTTCTCTTGTGTGAAAGCGATAGTCACAAGCAGTCCTCCTCCCAATAGAATAGGGGTCAATCTTCCTCCACTTATGTAGTCCCTTGTCCTTCCTGAGCATCATGTTTTCAGCTACAGGATGAGCATTTCATGATCTGGGATCTTGGGCTTCAACTTCCTGAGCACTAGTGGCTCATCATCTATATCAGCTTCAGGCACTGGGGCCTTGTTCTTCTCAGCAGTAGAGATATTTATCATAGACCTCTTTGGAGCAGCAACTTTGGGTTTTGACTTGGGCTTGGAGGGAGCAGCTAACTTCATAGCATCTGACATCAGTTTTATGTCTTCGTTGGTGGTGCTTTAGCTTCTGGTTCTTCTTCCCCCTCCTCCTCATCAATCATCATGGAGGGTCTGCCTATTACTCGAGCCATTTTCTTTCTCACTCTCTTTTTCTTCTTTGTTGCAGCAGCCTCTTCATCACTTGGCTCCTCCAAGGTGAATTTCATTATTTCCTTTGGAGCTGAGGATTTGCGTGCTTTTGACATAGGGACTCTCCTTACAGCAATCCTTTCCTTGGCAATTGGCCTAGTACTAGCAGAAGTACCATATTCCTTCCTCGGAACTACTTTCTTCTTTGATGTGGCCTCATTGGCCACAAAATCTTCATCTTCATCATCAGAAGTTTTCTTCTTCTTAGTTCTAGTGGCAGCCTTTGGCAGATCTGGAGAGCTCCTCTCTCCCTCATAGTAGCTCTCATTTGGACTAGAACCCTCACTAAGATCAACATTCTGCGCTGACTGATTCTGACTGTCACTTGCACTTGACATCTAGCAAACTGACCCTATGAATAGATAGGTATGGGCAGAGTAGATGAGTTATCACAAAAAGCAGATAGTTTAAAAAAAATTGAGTTCAAACTTTAATTCTAGGTTTTCACAGAATGCATTTTGGAGCTACCAAGTTGGTCATTTCGGTGACACCGAAGCAAATACAGAACCAAAACACTCCATTTCGGTTGGACCGAGATGTGGTTTGGTGGCTCCGAGTTGCTAGGGTTTCACTGAAACTTTACTTTCGGTCTCACCGATTAGTACGTTTCGGTGGAATCAAGTTGTACTTGTGCAATGGCTAGGACCAAATCGGTGTGACCAAAAATTCCTATTCGGTCGGTCCGAGATGCGTTCGGCGGAAACCTAAACCTAATTTTTTTGCTCGAATCTATTATAATGAACTAATCTGGTGGATAGATGAATTTCATTCGTGGCAAGATACATGTCAAAATCCTTGTGCATTGATTCGGAGAAAAGAAGCACGAGGAGATCGAATCTCACCCTTACTCGGTGGAGATCCTCTACGGCAGCAACGGCGGAGCAGATTCCGTTGGCGGTGGTGGAGTACTGCAGGGAAGGCACATAGGAGACGACAACGACAATCCGGAGACTAGGGAGGTGGCAGCAAAGGGGCGCGGGTTCTTGACGTTTGAAGAATTTTTCAACCGTACGATCCGCTGGATATATATACCCGTGTGCTATCAGTGGCACCGAGTGGAACAAATTGATGGCACCGAGATGTGCAACTGCGTGTAGTTATAGCAAATCGGTGGAACCGAGTTGGTCTAATTGGTAGCACCGAGACAAAAACCTAGATCAGTCTTTATGACTTCGGTTCGACCGAGTTTGAGTGTGTTCGTCTGACCGAAATGCAGCAAGAAGGTTTTGGAGGTCAGCCCTAGTCGGATCAGTGGCTCCGAGTGCTCCTCACCCGGAGGGTCCGAAAAAGACTTGTTCAATTTTTGTGATATAGCATGAAAATAATTTGAGACAAGAAGAGCATAGATAGCTAGGGGAGGTTCTTAGGCATTCTTGTACATCCACTTGGCCAACAAAATCAAGACAACCAAAACAACAAATGGATGTCCTCGAATGGAGAAATTATGCAAACCAACATGCTCACACAATAAAATAGCAAATGAAATACGTGACAAACATGCACAACCAACTCTAGCATCTATCACACAATTGGCGATGACTAGATCATCTATATATGAGTATATTAACTTACGAGTCAAATGATGAACATTTGATCATAGGTCATACTCATCGTTTAAGCACAAGTGGGGTTGCCACTTTTTCATAAAGCATCAATGTGTTCACACCATTAGAGTTGCTTTAGCTCAATTTTTAGAGCAAAGCTCCCCCTCGATGTGATATCCCCCCAAAGAGGGATGAACTAACCTTGGGTTTTGTTGATGGTGACTTCATGTAGATAGTGAAGATGTGGATGCTCAATGTTGATGTATATCATTTGGAGCAATCCTCTGGAGTGTTGCACTTTCAAAACCTACATGGGTTAGTCCCACAAGTAACATACAAGGATATCCATAGACATAGAGTGAATTGCACATATGATGATGTCCATGAAAGCATTAGGTTACCTTGTCCCTTGTCTTACCAACAAGAGGGTTTGTGACTCCATGAACTAGTGCAAGATATGAAATTTGATTGCATAAGTCCTTGCCAAAATGAATATGAGTGAGGTATGTTGGCGGAGTCACCCTCAAGAACACTCTAGTTCTTCTTCTTTGGGACCCACATCAACTTGATGGGAATCATTGGACTTGTAGTTGAACTTGATGAAGTAGAGCTTGGCGTAGTCTTGGGAACCCACTTGACATGGCCTTAGGAGCTTCTTCAAAAGATCAATCTCTTCTTGAAACTTGTCCTTGCCCTTTAGCTTGTGGTCTTGTGGTGGAAAATCATCTTGAGCTTGTGTTCCCTCAAAAGAAGCGGGGTCATACTTCTCTTGTTGAGGAACAAACTTCGTATTGGGGTATTGATCTTCTTCCCATTCAACTCCATTGGCATTGAACTTCCGTTCAAAACCAACACCTTGATTCTTTTTGTGCCTTCCTTGCTTGCAGACAATTTCCTCAAATTGCTAACTTCCGACAAGGCTCTTGTAAACACATTTCTCTATAATTCCCTTCAATAAGCTATTTTGTTGCTCAAGTGTAACTTGGATAAGATAATCATTAGTGGAATCAAGAGAATTACTAGAAGCAACAATATTGGATTTAGCATGGTGATTGTTACTACTAGAAGAAGAATCTTTCTTGCTCTTGTTACTATATTTTACTTGTGGCATATAAGTAGGCAAGAGGAGAAATTTGGCAATGTAAGAAGAACTCTTCTTTCGAAGATCATCATTGATAGCTTTTAGGAACTCATGCTCTTGCTCTAAATTTAGCTTCTCGAAGCGTAGCTTCTCATGTGTCCTTAGGAGCTCTCTATGATCCTCTTGAGTTGTTTCATGAGCTAACTTAAGAGTGTTTAGTTCTTTAGTTAGACGCTCAATCTCCTTCTTATCATTGTCGTTCGTTTCATCTTGATTAGCATGATTACTAGCAAGTTCATTTTCATCACTAGTTTTGTCAACAAGTAAATCATCATCACCTAGCAAATCATCTTCATCACTATCAAAATCAAGATACTCGGGGTGTGATACGTTGGGGCCTTTAGCCATGAAGCATCTTCCAATTCCTTCATTTAGTGAATCAAATATGTCATGGGAGTTGGATGACACTAGTGCATGTCCGGCAACACCTTCATCTTGAGTATATTCGGGGTCAGAGTGATAGCTTCTCTCGGAGTAGTTGTCGGAGTCGGAACCGGAAACCCATTCACCAACATGAGCTTGATGTCTTCGTCTTGTGTAGCTCTTTGATGACTTGTCCTTCCTTTCAGAATCCTTGCTTCTTCGAGATGGTCTTTGTCGGTGTTCTAGGACCGGGGGTACCCAGACCTGCCTGCCTGTGGCCCAGCACATGACTTCACCGACGGCCCAGCATGGCCCAGCTGCGAGACCCCACGGACAAGACCCTCGAGATGGCCCCCCGCCTCGCAAGGCGAACGACACCAAGACCTCCCGAGGAGCAACTCCCCGAGCTTTCCTCCCGAGGAGCGGAGATCTCCATGTAGGTACCCCACCTCGCGAGACTCACGATGATGGAAGCCATGACTATCAAGGCCAGGCGAGCGCCAGCGCGCGCAGTCCAGGACAATTTCGGTGCTAAGGAGGCAAGGACGAGAGCGGGTTCCCCAGGAATCCCCCAAAGGTTTCCATTCCAGTGCAACAAGAAAAAGACCACGGGCTCGGTAGGACGTAGGTCATCATCGAGCCCACAGCTGCGTCATGACCAAAAGCTTTGCAGGCGAAGACCACCTTTAGTAAGGATAGGGTGTACTCATGTCCCCCTTCAAAATTGGCCACTGTGGTATTCCTTCCCACCTAAGTTATGAGGGAAGAGAACTGGGCCTAGTATAAATAGAGGCTAGTCTCCACCGTAGAGAGGGGTCAAAATGTTGGATCCCTAGTCTGATCCTGAGCCCTCTCGAGGCAGATCATCCACTATACTAGTTCATCCTCAACCTCCTCGCGAGGCCAATCCACCACAAAGTAGGAGTAGGCTTTCACACCGCAAGGTGGCCCGAACCTGGGTAAAATCACCGTGTCCACTTCTTCTCCCCACTCGCGCGTACTCGACGAGATCAGGTCATGAGGGCGGCGAGCAGCGTATCAACGTGAAGTGAGATCTTTCATACACGCCCCAGAGTTCGAACCTTATTGGGTCCATGGAGCCCTGATTCCGACATTTGGTGCTGTTGGGAAAGGTTGCATGGAAAACAAAAAATTTCTACGCACACGCAATATCTATCCATGGAGATGCATAGCAACGAGAGGGGATAGTGTGTC
The DNA here is from genome assembly GCA_011799875.1 of Thinopyrum elongatum. NCBI lineage: Eukaryota > Viridiplantae > Streptophyta > Magnoliopsida > Poales > Poaceae > Thinopyrum > Thinopyrum elongatum. The sequence goes on from CM022298.1 coordinate 556,539,742, forward strand.
TATGTACCCTCATAGACCGTAAGCGGAAACGTTTGACAACGCAGTTGATGTAGTCGAACTTCTTCGCGTTCCAACCGATCGAGCACCGAACGTACGGCACCTCCGTGTTCAGCACACGTTCAGCTCGATGACATCCTCTGCCTTCTTGATCCAGCAAGATGTAGAGGTAGTGGATGAGTTCCGGCAGCACAACAGCATGGTGACGGTGATGATGATGTGATCTCCGCAGGGCTTCGCCTAAGCACTACGAAAATATGACCGGGGGTGTAAACGGTGGAGGGGCGCCGCACACGGATAAGACAATGTTGTGTTATGCTAGGCGCCCCCTCCCTCATATATATAGGTGGGAGGGAGAGGGAAGAGGCCAAGGGGCACCCCAAGTAGGTCCGAATCCTACTTGGGCTTGCCCTAGGCCGCCCCTCTTTCCTTCTTTTGGCGCCAAGGGGAGGAAGGGGGAGGTGCCCCCCCCTTTCCTTTCTCCCACAAGGGGGGAAAGGCAGGAGGAGGTGGCGCCCCACTATCCTTCTTCTAGGGCCGGCGGCTGGGGAGAGGGCGCGCCAGCCCCTCTGTGGGCTGGTGTGTGCCTCTCCTTGGCCCATTAGGACCATAGACCTCCCGGGGTCTCCCGGAACCCCTTCCAGTGATCCGATGACTACCCGGTGCACTCCGAAACTATTCCGGTGTCCGAATACCATCATCCTATATATCAATATTTACCTCTCGACCATTTCGAGACTCCTCCTCATGTCCATGATCTCATCCGGGACTCCGAACAACATTCGGTCACCAAAACATATAACTCATATAACACTATATCATCAACGAACGTTAAGCGTGCGGACCCACGGGTTCGAGAACTATGTAGACATGACCGAGACACCTCTCCGGTCAATAACCAATAGCGGAACTTGGATGCCCATATTGGCTCCCATATATTCTACGAAGATCTTTATCGATCGAACCGTTATGACAACATACATAATTCCCTTTGTCCATCGGTATGTTACTTGCCCGAGATTCGATCGTCGGTATCTTCATACCTAGTTCAATCTCGTTACCGGCAAGTCTCTTTACTTGTTCCGTAATACATCATCTTGCAACTAACTCATTAGTCACTTTGCTTGCAAGGCTTCTTATGATGTGTATTACCGAGAGGGCCCAGAGATACCTCTCCGATACTCGGAGTGACAAATCCTAATCTCGATCTATGCCAACTCAACAAACACCTTCGGAGATACCTATAGAGCATCTTTATAATCACCCATTTATGTTGTAACGTTTGATAGCACACAAGGTATTCCTCCAGTATCCAGGAGTTGCATAATCTCATAGTCGAAGGAATATGTATTTGACATTAAGAAAGCAATAGCAATAAACTGAACGATCAATATGCTAAGCTAACAGATGGGTCTTGTCCATCACATCATTCTCCTAATGATGTGATCCCGTTATCAAATGACAACTCATGTCTATGGTTAGGAAACCTTAACCATCTTTGATCAACGAGCTAGTCTAGTAGAGGCTCACTAGGGACATGGTATTTGTTTATGTATCCACACATGTATTTAAGTTTCCGGTCAATACAATTCTAGCATGAATAATAAACCTTTATCATGATTTAGGAAATATAATAATAACCATTTTATTATTGCCTCTAGGGCATATTTCCATCAGTGTCCCACTTGCACTAGAGTTAATAATCTAGTTCACATCGCCATGTGATTAACACCCGTAGTTCACATCGCCATGTGACCAACACCCAAAGAGTTTACTAGAGCCAATAATCTAGTTCACATCACCATGTGATTAACACCCAAAGAGTACTAAGGTGTGATCATATGTTGCTTGTGAGAGAAGTTTAGTCAATGGGTCTGTCACATTCAGATCCGTATGTATTTTCCAAATTTCTATGTCTACAATGCTCTGCATGGAGCTACTCTAGCTAATTGCTCCCACTTTCAATACGTATCCAGATTGAGACTTAGAGTCATCAGGACCGGTGTCAAAGCTTGCATCGACGTAACCCTTTACGACGAACTCTTTATCACCTCCATCACTGAGAAACATTTCCTTAGTCCTAAGGATAATTTTGATCGCTGTCCAGTGATCGACTCCTGGATCACCATTGTACCCCCTTGCCAAACTCATGGCAAGGTACATAATAGGTCTGGTACACAACATGGCATACTTTATAGAACCTATGGCTGAGGCATAGGGAATGACTTTCATTCTCTCTCTATCTTCTACCGTGGTCGGGTTTTGAGTCTTACTCAACTTCACACCTTATAATACAGGCTAGAACTCCTTCTTTGACTGGTCCATTTTGAACTCCTTCAAAATCTTGTCAAGGTATGTACTCATTGAAAATCTTATCAAGCGTCTTGATCTATCTCTATAGATCTTGATGCCTAATATGTAAGCAGCTTCACCGAGGTCTTTCATTGAAAAATTCTTATTCAAGTATCCTTTAATGCTATCCAAAAATTCTATATCATTTCCAATCAGTAATATGTCATCCACTTATAATATCAGAAAAGCTACAGAGCTCCCACTCACTTTCTTGTAAATACAGGTGGCGGTTCTATATCCGGCATATCTTGTAGTAGGGGTCCTAAGCTAGGTGTCTTGGAGAGATGGTAACATGGACACAGGATTTTACCCAGGTTCGGGCTCTCTCGAGGAGATAATACCCTACGTCCTGCTTTTGATTGTATTCATATGGGGTGTAGTACGGAGTACATGTATCTACCACGAGATTGTTCTAATGAATAGGAGTCTTTCTATTAACTAGCCTGGTCTCGGTTTATATAATACACCGGAGGCCTAGGGTTTAGAGGAGTCCTCGTCTTATTCACCAAGTCTTGTCGAAACCTCCTTGTATGCGGCATGGGCTGCCCGAAGTGGCCCATGAGTGATCCGCCATGGGGGTCCTCGGCCCGATCCAGCTGGTCGGGAGACGATGTGGTGAGTACCCCCTAGTCCAGGACACCGTCAATAGCCCCCTGAACCGGTCTTCAAGTTGGGGACGCTCCTCGATTCTTCCGAACTGTTCTTCATCTTCGGTCGTCGGTCTTGAAAACTGGTTCAACAAATCTTCCCATCTTCGATCTTGAGGATTACCAAGCTAAATCTGAAGAGTTCACACGTCGGGCATCCGAGGAGCCCTTTAAGTCTTCGGCCTTTATCAATGCCTTGTTATTTTTACGCGACACCTCGGGTTTGAAGTGTTTCTCGTGCGGCGGTGTCCTCTCGCATCCGAGCTCCAGCGCCGGACAGCATCCAAGCTCCAATGCTGGACTGCATCCGAGTTGTCTTTTTGCAGTCGAGCTCCAACGCCGAAATGCCTGCAAGCTCCAACGCCGGACTGTATCCGAAGTGTCATTTTGCAGTTGAGCTCCAACGCCGAACTGCATCCAAGCTCCAACGCCGGACTATATCCGAGATGTCATAGATCACCTTGGTTTGAAAAAGTCGAAGGAATTTAGCCGAGCTTAATGCCGAAAATGCCCTCTAAGGAGCCAACCATTTGTATCCGAGCTTTATGCCGAACTGCTTCCGAGGTATCTTCTTGCAGCCGAGCTCCAACGCCGGTCTGCATCCGAAGTGTCATAGACTACCTCGGTTTTGAAAAAGTTGAAAGAATTCAGCCGAGCTTAATTCGGAACCGCTCTCTAGGGAGCCAACCAATTGCATCCGAGCTTTATGCCGGATTGCTTCCGAAGTGGTGCAATTTCTTCTCTGCCGAGATATATAGCCAGTAGCCCTCAAGGTGTGTGTGTCAGCCTAAAACCCGAGATACACCTGAAGGAAAACATGAAACCACTGATCCCAGTAGCCCCTGAGACTCAGGTCGATTTGCGAAATCGGCTTAAGGATCAACTCCTAGCTCAGCAGCATACGTAGGAATAGAAACATAGTGTAATATATAAGAGGAGATAGTGATCGGCGGACGGGCCCTTGAGAGAGGGTCTTGAGAAGTCACCGTAGTATACTAGCTTGATGCCGGATAGGTCCCAGATGGTACCGATTGTTGTTCAAAGACGCGTTTGCCCATAGCTCGGTCAAGTTGAACACTGGCATTTTAAATTTTCTGCATTGAATAGGCAATGCAGTAGCCCCTGAGCCACTGGTCGGGTGGCAACACCAGATCAAGGAATCGATGTACCCCTTTAATGGCTTTTAAGTGAGAAGCGCGAAGCCAGTAGCCCCCGAGCCGTAATTTGGCCAACGGTGGCCGAATTAAGGATAAGTATTCAGAGTAAACTGACATTAATCACAATTTATGTGTAATGATTCTATGTATCCAAGTACTCTACATTATTAATGCTCGGATCCGCATTGTACAAAACTTTGTTGACCAGCCATCGGCTTCAACCTCCTCGGCCAGTAGCCGGGGAGTGTTTGTCCTACTTTATAAAGCCTTTATAAGGGCAAAGATTTACGGAAAACAAGGCAATCTGGCCATACAGTTTTATAAACAAAGGTACACAGAGAGGTATGTTATATTACTATTTAACGTAAGAAACATCTTCCAAAGAAAATAGTCCCACTATCGGTTCCTTTCTTTGGGTTGTCATGCTGACCATGATCATGAAACCTCACCTCCGATAAATGTGGGAGGAAAATATTGAGGATTTAGTTTGGGGAAAGTTCCCGAACTCCATGGTCTTAATGAACCAAAATTTTCACTTCCGTCGTTGCCGAACAATTATATCCTTTAAGATGGCTAGCTTTTGGCTTCATCCAGTCTGAGGTACTAACTCGGATGACCTGGTAGTAACAATCACAGAGGTGCTCCCTTTACCACCTAGCCGAACGATCAGGAACGTAGGGGTAAGCACAGGAGCTAGGCAACCTAGCTTGGCCAAAATCTTAAGTCAAATTGATGCATATTTATGGCTTTATAACAATAATTACGGAAGGCAGCGCTCGTATAGTGAATACAAACACTGATGATATATATTTTTATTTTGACTCCATTGCGACCGTTTATAATCTGAAAGTGGCCCATCGTCGGCTTCTACCCCTTTGTAGATGCTACGCGGGGTATTTCCGTACTAACAAGACAGCCCTTAGCCGACGTCTCGGTGCCCGGAGGCGGTTATGTTAGCGGAAACAAGGCAATCAGATATCCAGGCTTTATAACTATCACTTAGTCATAGGAGCTTAAAGTTGGGAGGCCAGTTACTAGCCCTCGGTTAGTGTTCGGCGTCAGCCGAGGTCAAGCAGTTAACACTTCGGCCAATGTTATGAAAGGCCCGTCGTTTCACATGGGGTGACGTCTATCTATCTATAGTTTGACACAGTCGTCGGATCGCTGAACAGTTTACGCTTATTGTGACCGTCAGTTTTCGGCTTTCTCCACTGAGGCGCTTAATCTTGATAACCCACAAGTATAGAGGATCGCAACAGTTTTCGAGGGTAGAGTATTCAACCCAAATTTATTGATTCGACACAAGGGGAGCCAAAGAATATTCCCAAGTATTAGTAGCTGAGTTGTCAATTCAACCACACCTGAAAGACTTAATATCTGTAGCAAAGTTTTTAGTAGTAAAGTAGTATGGAAGTAATGGTAATGGTGGCAAAAGTAACAGTAGCAGTTTTGTAGCAATTGTAACAGTGGCAACGACAAAGTAACATAGCAAAGATCAATATGTGAAAAGCTCGTAGGCAATGGATCAGTGATGGAAAATTATGTCGGATGGCATTCATCATGCAACAATTATAACCTAGGGTGACACAGAACTAGCTCCAATTCATCAATATAATGTAGGCATGTATTCCGAATATAGTCATACGTGCTTATGGAAAAGAACTTGCATGACATCTTTTGTCCTACCCTCCCATGGCAGCGGGGTCCTAATGGAAACTAAGGGATATTGAGGCCTCCTTTTAATAGAGAACCGAACCAAAGCATTAGCACTTAGTGAATACATGAACTCCTCAAACTACGGTAATCACCGGAAAGAATCCCAATTATTGTCACCTTGGGGTATGCGGATCATAACACGTAATAGGTGTCTACAATTTGCAAGATAGGATCAAGAACACATATATATTCATGAAAACATAACAGGTTCAGAACTGAAATCATGGCACTCGGGCCCTAGTGACAAGCATTAAGCATAGGAAAGTCATAGCAACATCAATCTCAGAACATAGTGGATACTAGGGATCAAACCCTAATAAAACTAACTCAATTACATGATAAATCTCATCCAACCCATCACTGTGCAACAAGCCTACGATGGAATTACTCACGCACGGCGGTGAGCATCATGAAATTGGTGATGGAGGAAGGTTGGTGATGATGATGGCGACGAATCCCCCTCACCGTCTAGCAAGCCTACGATGGAATTACTCATGCACGGCGGTGAGCATCATGAAATTGGTGATGGAGGAAGGTTGGTGATAATGATGGCGATGAATCCCCCTCTCCGGAGCCCCGAACGGACTCAAAATCAGCCCTCCCGATGAAGAACAGGAGGCGGCGGCGGCTCCGTATCGTAAAACCCAATGAACTCTTCTCTCTGATTTTTTTCTCTCCGGATGTGAATATATAGAGTTGGAATTAGGGTCGGAGGAGGTCCAGGGGCCCACAAGCCGCCAGGGCATGCCCCCTGGCTTGTGGCCAATGGGTGGACCCCCTCTAGTTGATTCTTTCGCCAGTATTTTTTATTTATTCCAAAAATATTCTCCGTAAATTTCTAGGTCATTCCGATAACTTTTATTTCTGCACAAAAATAACACTAAGGCAATTCTGCTGAAAATAGCGTCAGTCCGGGTTAGTTTCATTCAAATCATGCAATAGAGTCCAAAACAAGGGCAAAAGAGTTTGGAAAAGTAGAGACGACGAAGACATATAAACTCCCCCAAGCTTAACCCATTGCTTGTCCTCAAGCAATTTAGTTAACAAACTGAAAGTGACAAAGAAAAACTTTTACAAACTCTGTTTCATCTTGTTGCAAATATGCAATGCCAGCATTCAAGTTTTCAGCAAGAATTATGAACTAACCATATTCACAATAACATTTAGGTCTCACATTTACTCATATCAATGGCATAATCAACTAGCGAGCAATAATAATGAATCTCGGATGACAACACTTTTTCAAAACAATCATGATATGATATACCAAAATGGTATCTCTCTAGCCCTTTCTGAGACCGCAAAACATAAATGCAGAGCACCCCTGAAGATCAAGGACTGACTAGACATTGTAATTCAAGGTAAAAGAGATCCAGTCACAGTCGTACTCAATATCAATTAACAACAATGCATACAAATGACAGTGGTCCTCTCTAACTGGTGCTTTTTATAAGAGGATGATGACTCAGCATAAAAGTAAATAGATAGGCCCTTCGTAGAGGGAAGCAGGGATTTGCGAAGGTGCCAGAGCTCAAGCTTTTTAAAACAGGGATGAATGTAATTTTGAGTGGCATGCTTTCATTGTCAACATAACGACCAAGAGATCTCGGTATCTTCCATGCTAAATACATTATAGGCGGTTCCCAAATAGAATGGTAAAGTTTTAACTCCCCCTCCACCAACAAGCACACTCCACGGCTAGTCCGAAACAACGGGTACCGTCCATACCAACAACGGTCCTGGGGGAGTTTTGTTTGATAGTATATTTTGATTTGATTTAGAGCATGGAACTGGGCATCCCAATTACCAACCACTTTCTCGTGAATGACAAGTGAATAAACACTCATCATGAGAATAACCCACCTAGCATGGAAGATACTGACAGCCCCTAGTTGCTACATGAGCGATTCGGGCATACAAAATAGAATATTATTTGAAGGTTTAGAGTTTGGCACATGCAAATTTACTTGGAACGGCAGGTAAATACCGCATATAGGTAGGTATGGTGGACTCATATGGAACAACTTTGGGTTTATGGAAGTGGATGCACAAGCAGTATTCCCGCTTAGTACAAGTGAAGGCTAGCAAAAGATTGAGGAGCAACCAACTAGAGAGCGACAACAGTCATACACATGTATTGAGATTAACCAACATTGAATGCAAGCATGAGTAGGATATAAATCACCATGAACATAAATATCATGGAGGCTATGTTGATTTTGATTCAACTACATGTGTGAACATGTGCCAAGTCAAGCCACTTAAATCATTCAAAGGAGGATACCATCCTATCATACTACATCATAACCATTTTAATTTGCATGTTGGCACTCAAGACAAACCATTATCAACTCCTAGCTAATTAAGCATGGCATGAGTAACTATAATCTCTAATTGTCATTGCAAACATGTTTCATTCATAAAGGGCTGAATCAGGAATGATGAACTAATCATATTTACAAAAACAAAATAGGTCTAGTTCGTACCAGCTTTTCTCCATCTCCATCATTTCATCATATATCGTCATTATTGCCTTTTCACTTGCATGACCAAACGGTGTGAATAATAACAAGAGTGCATGTGCATTGGACTAAGCTGGAATCTGCAAAAATTTATTCAAAGGAGAAGACAAGGTAATATGGGCTCTTTGTTAGATCAACAATAATGCATATGAGAACCGCTCAACATTTTCATCGTGGTCTTCTCCTCTCGACCCAAAGAAAAGAAAAGAACATCAAAGAAACACACTGAAATGTTTTTGGAGTTTTTGTTTTTCTGAAGAAAGCAAAAACAAGAACAAGAAAAACTATTTACACGGGAAAGCTCCCAACAAACAAAAAGAAGAACAAGAAATCTTTTTGGGTTTTCTTTTAATACTACAAGTAATTTTTTTGATTTTCTCAAAGTTTTTTGAACACGAAAGAAGAAAGCGAGAAAAAGAAATAAACTAGCATGGATAATACAATGAAAAAGTATGAACACCGACAACTAGAATGAATGTGTGAACATGAATGTAATGTCGGTGAGAAATACGTACTCCCCCAAGCTTAGGCTTTAGGCCTAAGTTGGTCTAGGGCCACGGCTGGCCTGGTGGATATCCAAAATTGTAGTTGGGGTTGTACTGAGCTGCGGCTGCTACTGCCTAAAGGGCTGTAGCATGGAGGCGAGCGGCCTCGACCTCTCTCTCATATTCGTCTGCCTCCTCCCTTGTTTTGAAGTATCTCCGTTTTACCTGAAATTGAAGAAGGCAGAAGCAGGAAGACTAATATGGACGGCATGCTGTCTGTCAAAGATTAGTTGTTATAGGAGAGACTGTTCATTTCTCTCAAGAAACTGGTAGCATACCATAGCATTATAATCAAGAAAAGTAGGTGGTAACTCAATGTCATTCTCCCTTATGGGTACCTCAAGATAATTAGCTAAACGAGTGGCATAAATCGCACCAAAGAAATATCCATCTTTAGAATTAAGATGTAACCTCCTCGCAATAATAGCCCCCAAGTTATATCATTTATCACCCATTACCGCACACTTGAGGACACTAAGATCTGAAGCACAAAGGTGGCTATGATCATGTTTACCATTAATGCATCTTCCTATAAAGAGAGCAAAATAGTGTATGGCAGGAAAGTGAATGCTCCCTACAGTGGCTTGTGTAATATTTCTAGTTTCTCCCATCGTGATGCTAGCAAGGAAATCATTATATTCAGTTTTACAAGGTTCACTAAGAATGCCCCACTGTGGAACTTTACATGCTTCAATAAAATCTTCTAGGTCCATGGTAAACGATTTATCATAAAGATCAAACAGGACAGAATGAGTATTGCGCTGGGATGTAAATTTAAATCTTCGAACAAATGAATCAGTGAGGTGATAGTACTGCCGACACTTATCTGACACGAAGTCCTCAAGGCTAGCATTTTGTACGTATGCATCGAATTCATCCTTGAAACCTGCATGAATCATGAATTGATCCGACAGCCATTCGCAAGGCTGTACTTGAGCTTCCCTCGGTGGTTCAAGGTCAGGCTCACGTATCGCGAGCCTTGGGGCTTGCTTCCTCGAGGAACCACATTGGTACATTTTCCTAAACATTTTTTTTCTTCCTCTGAAAAATTTCTGAAATTTTTAGTGACTCAAAATAAAAGTGAACCAAACTCAACAAAATTGATAGCAACTACTCGTACAAGTGCCTAGAGGCTATATCATGCATCAAAACTTCTTGAGACCATATAAATTTGACATGCAAGCTCAAGAACAAGGTCACCATAGCAGCAAAAATTTGCAATATATAAAGCACTAGAACAAAAACTAATTGGACCATTGGAGGAGTCACATACCCAAGAACAATCCCCCAAAACAGTTTTGCAAATGGAGCTTTGCATAAGGAGATCGAAAATGGCAGCAAGATGAGCAAGAACACGGGTTTGAGCAACAGGATGATTTTTTCTAGAGGAAGACTAAGTGGATGGGTGCTGGAATAAGTGAGGGGGACCCACGTGGGACCCACAAGCCACCAGGGCGCGCCCAGGGGGTGGGCGCGCCCCCAGGCTTGTGGCCCACTGGTGCATCCCCCTGGTATGTTCTCAGTGCCAAAAATTCTCAAATAATCTAAAAAAAATCATACTAAATTTTCAGGGCATTTGGAGAACTTTTATTTTTGGGACACTTTTTATTGCACAGATAATTCAGAAAACAGACGAGTAATAGTATTTTTGCTTTATTTATTCTAAATAACATAAAGTAAAAGGTGGGTACAGAAAGTTGTGCTTTCTAAATTCATCCATCTCATGCTCATCAAAAGGAATCCATTAACAAGGTTGATCAAGTCTTATTAACAAACTTCTTTCGAATAACATGAAACTGGAGAATTTTTGAATAACACTAGGTTACCTCAACGGGGATATGCATGTCCCCCACAATAAGAATATCATATTTCTTTTTGACAGTAGGAAGAGGGAATTCAAAACCCCCAATAGTAATTGTTGAATTTTTTTCAATAGAATTGATACTATTCACTTGAGGTTGTTTCTTCGGAAAGTGTACCGTATGCTCATTACCATTAACATGAAAAGTGACATTGTGTTTGTTGCAATCAATAACAGCCCCTGCATTATTCAAAAAGGGTCTACCAAGGATGATCGACATACTGTCGTCCTTGGGAATATCAAGAATAACAAAGTTCGTTAAGATAGTAACGTTTGCAACCACAACAGGCACATCCTCACAAATACCGATGGGTATAGCAGTTGATTTATCAGCCATTTGCAAGGAGATTTCAGTAGATGTCAACTTATTTAAATCAAGTCTAGATACAAAGAGAAAGGCATAACACTAACACCGGCTCCCAAATCACATAAGGCAGTATTAACATAGTTTCTTTTGATGGAGCATGGTATAGTTGGTATTCCTGGATCTCCTAGTTTCTTTGGTATTCCACCCTTAAAAGTATAATTAGCAAGCATAGTGGAAATTTTAGCTTCCGGTATCTTTCTTTTATTTGTAACAATATCTTTCATATACTTAGCATAAGGAGACATTTTCAGGATATCAGTCAAACGCATACGCAGAAAGACAGGTCTAAGCATTTCAACAAAGTGCTCAAAATCCTCATCATCCTTTTTCTTGGATGGCTTAGGAGGAAAGGGCATGGGTTTCTGAACCCATAGTTCTCTTTCTTTACCATGCTTTCTAGCAACGAAGTCTCTCTTATCATAACGTTTATTCTTAGGTTGTGGGTTATCAAGATCGACCGCAGGTTCAATCTCTACATCATTATCATTGCTAGGTTGAGCATCAACATGAACATCATCATTAACATTATCACTAGGTTCATGTTCATCACCAGATTGTGTTTCAGCATCAGAAATAGAAATATCATTTGGGTTCTTAGGTGTGTCTATAACAGGTTCACTAGGAGCATGCAAAGTCCTATCATCTTTCTTTTTCTTTTTATTACTAGGACTAGGTGCATCAGTATTAATTCTCTGAGAATCCTACTCAACTCTCTTAGGATGGCCCTCAGGATACAAAGGTTCCTGAGTCATTTTACCACCTCTAGTCATAACTCTAATAGCATGATCATTGTTTTTATTGCTCATCTCATTAAGCAAGTCATTCTAAGCTTTAAGTACTTGTTCCACTTGAGTTTTTACCATGGAAGCATGTTTACTGATAAGCTTAAGATCATTAACAGTTCTACACATATAATCACCCAAGCGTTCAAGCATATAGGCATTACGCTTCAATTGTCTACTAACATAAGCATTGAAGTTTTCTTATTTAACAATAAAGTTATCAAATTCATCCAAGCATTGACTAGCAGACTTATTATAAGGAATATCCCCTTCATCAAATCTATAGAGATAATTTACCTCTACTACCCGTGTCGGAATATTAAGACCATGAATTTCTTCAATAGGTGGTAAATTCTTAACATCTTCAGCTTTAATACCTTTTTGTTTCATCAATTTCTTTGCCTCTTGCATATCTTCAGGACTGAGAAATATAATACCTATTTTCTTCGGAGTTGGCTTAGGAGGTGGTTCAGGAAGAGTCCAATCATTATCATTGCTCAATATATTATTCAATAACACTTCAGCTTGTTCAATAGTTCGTTCCCTGAAAACACAACCAGCACAACTATTTAGGTGGTCCCTAGAAGCATCGGTTAGTCCATTATAAAAGATATCAAGTATTTCATTTTTCTTGAGAGGATGATCAAGCAAAGCATTAAGTAATTGGAGAAGCCTCCCCCAAGCTTGTGAGAGACTCTCTTCTTCAATTTGCACAAAGTTAAATATTTCCTTTAAGGCAGCTTGTTTCTTATGAGCAGGAAAATATTTTTCAGAGAAGTAATATATCATATCCTGGGGACTATGCACACAACCAGGAGCAAGAGAATTAAACCATATCTTAGCATCACCCTTTAACAAGAAAGGAAACAGCTTAAGAATGTAGTAATAGTGAATTTTTTTCCTCATGAGCAAATAGGCTGGCTATATCATTCAATTTAGTAAGATATGCCACAACAGTTTCAGATTCATAGCCATGGAAAGGATCATATTCAACCAAAGTAATTAACTCAGGATCGACAGAGAATTCATAATCTTTATCAGTAACAAAGATAGGTGAAGTAGCAAACTTAGGGTCATATTGCATTCTAGCATTCAAAGATTTTTCTTTCAGCTTGGCTAACAATTTCTTAAGATCATCTCTATCATTGCAAGAAAAAATGTCTCTAGCAGTTTCTTCATCCATAATATAACCCTCAGGTACCTTAGGCAATTCATATCTAGGAGGAGAATCATACTCATCAGTTTCAATAATTTCATCAGTTTCAGTAATCTCATTCTCTCTAACCCTAGCAAGTTGTTCATCAAGAAATTCACCTAGTGGCACAGTATTATCAAGCAAAGCAATAGTATCATCATAAGCATCATGCATAGCAGAAGTGGCATCATCGATTACTTGCGACATATTAGAATTGCTAGCAGGTGGTGGTGTTGCAAGCTTACTCAAAACAGAAGGTGAATCAAGTGCAGAGCTAGATCGCAGTTCTTTACCTCCCCTGGTAGTAGAGGGATAGATCTTGGTTTTGGTATCTTTCAAATTCTTCATAGTGATCAACAGATATAAATCCCAAGTGACTCGGAGAATAGAGCTATGCTCCCCGGCAACGGCGCCAGAAAAAGGTCTTGATAACCCACAAGTATAGGGGATCGCAACAGTTTTTGAGGGTAGAGTATTCAACCCAAATTTATTGATTCGACACAAGGGGAGCCAAAGAATATTCCCAAGTATTAGCAGCTGAGTTGTCAATTCAACCACACCTAAAAGACTTAATATCTGCAGCAAAGTTTTTAGTAGCAAAGTAGTATGGAAGTAACGGTAACGGTGGCAAAAGTAACAGTAGCAGTTTTGTAGCAATTGTAACAGTGGCAACGGCAAAGTAACATAGCAAAGATCAATATGTGAAAAGCTCGTAGGCAATGGATCAGTGATGGATAATTATGTCAGATGGCATTCATCATGCAACAATTATAACCTAGGGTGACACAGAACTAGCTCCAATTCATCAATATAATGTAGGCATGTATTCCGAATATAGTCATACGTGCTTATGGAAAAGAACTTGCATGACATCTTTTGTCCTACCCTCCCGTGGCAGCGGGGTCCTAATGGAAACTAAGGGATATTAAGGCCTCCTTTTAATAGAGAACCGGACCAAAGCATTAGCACTTAGTGAATACATGAACTCCTCAAACTATGATAATCACCGAAAAGAATCCCAATTATTGTCACCTTGGGGTATGCAGATCATAACACGTAATAGGTGTCTACAACTTGCAAGATAGGATCAAGAACACATATATATTCATGAAAACATAATAGGTTCAGATCTGAAATCATGGCACTCGGGCCCTAGTGACAAGCATTAAGCATAGCAAAGTCATGGCAACATCAATCTCAGAACATAGTGGATACTAGGGATCAAACCCTAACAAAACTAACTCGATTACATGATAAATCTCATCCAACCCATCACCGTCTAGCAAGCCTACGATGGAATTACTCACGCACGGCGGTGAGCATCATGAAATTGGTGATGGAGGAAGGTTGGTGATAATGATGGCGATGAATCCCCCTCTCCGGAGCCCCGAACGGACTCAAAATCAGCCCTCCCGATGAAGAACAGGAGGCGGCGGCGGCTCCGTATCGTAAAACGCAATGAACTCTTCTCTTTGATTTTTTTCTCTCCGGATGTGAATATATAGAGTTGGAATTAGGGTCGGAGGAGGTCCAGGGGGCCCACAAGCCGCCAGGGCACGCCCCAGGGGGGCGCGCCCCCTGGCTTGTGGCCAATGGGTGGACCCCCTCTGGTTGATTCTTTCGCCAGTATTTTTTATTTATTCCAAAAATATTCTCCGTAAATTTCTAGGTTATTCCAAGAACTTCTATTTCTGCACAAAAATAACACCAAGGCAATTCTGCTATAAACAGCGTCAGTCCGGGTTAGTTTCATTCAAATCATGCAAATTAGAGTCCAAAACAAGGGCAAAAGAGTTTGGAAAAGTAGATACGACAAAGACATATCACTTAACCATTCGAGCTGGAAGCACAATCACAGTGGTTCTCCCATTGTACACCTAGCCGAACAAAGCGGGACGTAGGGGCCAAGCACAGGAGCTGGGCAACCCAACTATTGACCGAAGACATAATTCAAAACTAATGCATATAAAGCCATATCCGGGAATGTTTTACCGAGTACTTCTCGGAGTACCTTGGCTTTTGGTGGGTTCGGCTCTAGTTGCAGCCCCGCGTTGATATTACCGAAGCTTTAAAGGTGTCCGACATTGTACTGCGAGACTTATGCTGGAAACACACAAATAGGTTAAAAGTGCCATAAGCTTGGAAAAACAAAGAACTTCAGTAAAAACTTTATGTCCGAACTAAATCAAGTTTTGGTGCCAATCCGAAACTGGTCTTAATTTTTTTTTGTGCTTCTATCGTGCTTTTAACATGACACATCCGATCTCTAAACTTCAAGTAGGTCAGCCTTCGGCTTCAACCTCCTTATCTCGAAGGCGGAGTGCTTCTCCGAGGCCAGTTTAGCGAACTAAACTCAAGCGGCTTTAGAGAGAAGCCAAGCTATCCGGCTATTGACCATACACTCGAGTCGAAAAAGGAGTGGCAGAAAAAGGCTTTGCAACGACTAAGAAGAAAACTTTTATTATAAAATGGCTCATATGAATTTGAGAGCCCCTAGTTAACTTGGGTAAAGGAGTTTGTTTTTAACAAACTAAATTTTTAACAAAAAACTTTTTTGTTTAACACAAATATAATGATTGGTCGAACCGAACAAAAATTAAAATTTGAAAGAGTTGAGCATGAAACCGACTTAGCTGGTTAACGTGCTCGGTGTTGATGACGCGGTCCGGACTTGTGGCGGGACGAAGACGTAGTCCTCGGCCTGGCCGAGGTCCTAGCCCCCAAGCCCAAGGTGACCGAGCGAGGAGCTCGGCTTAATGAAGCGGCGACACAGCACGATAGATATGATAAGCCGAAGCTCCGGTCCAGCTAACGTGATGAAGTTAGTCGACTGGTGACGTCGAAGTCCCGGGAGTAGGTTGATGAAGAGATGGCGAAGCCCCCGGTCCAGCGGAGGTGAGGTCGGAGCCCCCACGACATCCGATGTGTCGAAGCAGGTCGACGAGGTGGACATTGGCTTGAAGAAGCGACAGCGCGGCAGTGCCGACGCAGGGCAGCGCGCCGAGGTAATGACACAATTTGGTCGTCGGAGGCGGGGCGGCGATGTCGGCACGCCGAGGTGACCGCGTGACACAGTCCAAATTCATTACATGTACACATAATACAATGCAAGCAAGAAACAATAGTAATTAAAAGAAAAGAAAAAAATGCATGTTTAATACATGTGGGCGAATAATTTGGTAAGCATGGCCTGAGCGCCAAGGTCAGCTCGATGCCATGATAGGGCTGTGGTGCGGCGATGTCGACACAAGTCGGTCGGCCTAGGTGACGGCGAGAGGTTGGCCAGACCAATGCCGCGTACAAGTGTCCGTAAAATATCCCTGCAAAAATAATGCAGAGCAAAAGAACAGAAAATATTCTGCGTGTAACAATTTTACGTGCTAAACGAATAGCCAGGAGAAACAAAACCTGTTTGACGATGAAGAATGTAGCAGACCAAAGGGAATAAAAGAAAGTAGTCTGAACGAAACTAGTATCAGCTGACGATGACATGTACCTGGGGTAGGGTAATAGGCCTGACCTAGACACCCTTCCCAATAACATTACCTTAAAGTCAGGGATATTCAAAGGACAATACCATTCACTCGACCAGAAGCATTCCACTCGGAAAACCCAATTCCATTCGACCAGAGTGTACTCACTCGACCACATCAGAAATTACTCGGAAGACAGAAGATCTAAAGTCACTCAGAACGGCAACGGTCAGGCGTTCACTCCGTAGTCTTAATGATCATTTATATGCCTTTATTGCTTGTGTTACCAGTAACGTCCCATCTTTATGTACATTGGATCCTGTGTAACTGAGGGCTGGAGGGGTCTGGCGAACTCTATATAAGCCACCCCCCTCCTCAGGCACAAGGGTTCGCACCCCCTGTAACTTCACGCATAATCCAATCGACCGAGCCCCCGGGCACCGAGACGTAGGGTTGTTACTTCCTCCGAGAAGGGCCTGAACTCATAAATCTTGCGTGCACAACCTCACCGTAGCTAGGATCTTGCCTCCTCATACCTACCCCCTATTCTACTGTCAGACTTAGAACTACGACAGTTGGCGCCCACCATGGGGCCGGTGTCTTAGCGACTTTCCGGTGAGGTTGCGATTTTTTCCGATTCCCATCATCATGGTTTCTGGTGGAGGTTCGGCTGAGGGCCGCGAGATCCGTCTCGGCGTGCTCGTCTTCATCGCCGACGACTCCGCCTGGCTCCAGGAAGCCCCCCGCGACGTCGAGACACTCCCCGTCCACGGGGCGATGCACTTTCGCGCGTGTGTCCGCAGCGTCCTTCTGCGGCAGCCGTCAACCCAGTATCGGTCGGCTCCCGCAGTAACTTCGTTCCCCGCCGTTCGCCGTCACAAGCGATCCGGTCGATCGCGGCTTCAGCGGTGGGTGAAGCATGCGGTGGCTCGTCAGTCGGCCACCCCTTAAGTCGCGGCAATCAAGCCCGATGAATCTCTCTACGTCCTGTTCGATCTGTCGACAGGCTCCGTCGAGACCCTGTCCGAGTGCGATAGCAGCGACCCTACAGCAGAGGTCCTGATGGTCGACACACCGCGCAGCCCACCTGGCATGTGTCGCAACGGTGGCGACGACGGCGGTGGTGATCCGTCGCATGTTCACGAGGAATATCACCCCGAAACCCTCTCTTCGCAGCGGAGGGAGGAACTCCACCGCCGCACCGAGGAGGCACTCCACACGCCCATCGTCGGAGAGACCTCTGAGGCTCGGGCCTTGGAGGCAGCGCGCTTGGCCACTTTGGCTGAATGCACTCGACTGGAGAACCTTCAGCATGCACTCGACGAACGTGCTCGGCAGCAGATTCCTGAGTCCAGTCGACAGCAGCAATTGTTCCCGCCTCAACCTCAGGTATACCTCACTCCTATTCAGAATCTTACGGCTGCAGCTCGTATAGCAGAGTCCATCCAACCATCCCAGTCGGAGGCTGGACGAGGTTTGATGCAGATCCGGGCTCTGCTCCGGGCAGCAGGAGAGCAAAACACAGCAGTATCTCAGTCGCGTAACAGAATCCATAGCAGATCTGTGGTGGCCGACACAGTCCAATCGGCTCACAGCCCAAGATCGCCTCCGCGACGTGAGGGACGTGCACATCGCCAAGAGCAGTGCTTGGGTCGGAACCACGAGCAGTACGATCATCGGCTCGGCCGTGGTGACCACCGTCGAGTGCCTACGCCCCCTCTGAGAGGCGGATCATATGTGCCCCGGCGTTATGATGACAGACACCCGTACAACAAAGAGCGGAGGGTGCCAGTCGACCCAAGAGAGCCAGGGTTTGATGCGAGGTCAATTTTGGTGCAAGGTTTGGTCGACAGGAACCGAGCACACAGAGAAGGGCAAGACAGAGATTGCCCGAATGGAAGCAGAGTACATGTTTCAGGCCCCGAGTGTTTTAGCAGAGCCATCAGAGCTACTGAGATCCCCCCCAACTTCAGGTTGGCGACTGGGGTTAGTAAGTTCACCGGTGAGTCGAAGCCTGACACTTGGCTGGAAGATTACCGGGTAGCTGTTCAGATCGGTGGTGGAAATGATGAGGTAGCTATGAAACATCTTCCTCTCATGTTGGAAGGATCGGCCAGAGCATGGCTGAATTAGTTGGCTCCAGGCAGTATATTCAGATGGGAAGAGTTAGCTCGAGTGTTTGTCAGGACATTCGAGGGCACATGCAAACGACCTGCAGGGTTGACAGAATTGCAACATTGTGTATAGAAGCCGAATGAAACTCTGAGGGATTACATCCAAAGATGGACCACTTTACATCACACAGTAGAAAATGTATCCCAACACCAAGCAGTTTGCGCCTTCAAGGAGGGTGTTCGGTATCGAGAGCTTAACTTGAAATTCGGTCGGACAGGAGATATGTCTCTGACCCAAATGATGGAAATAGCCACTCGGTACGCTAATGGTGAATAAGAGGATCGACTCCGCAGTGGAAAGGGCAAGCCAGTCGCCCAAGACACCGGAGGAGGTCGGAAGCAGAAACACAAAGCCGAGCCAGCAGGTCCTGGTGAAGCTGCAGTTGTAACTCAAGGAAAATTCAAGGGGAAGCCCAAAGGGCCCTGGATCCCCAAGAAGGTGAAAGATCAAGCAGTGAATGATGTGTTGGATTTGCCATGTCACATTCACACCAAGAAGGATGAAGAGGGTAATCTGATTTATCCCAAACATACCACTCGACAATGTTGGCTCCTAATCCAGCAATTCCGAGAGAAACAGCCCAATGAGAAGGAAAAAGAGTCTGACAAGGATGAGGACAAGGAAGAAGATGATGACGGTTTTCCTAACGTCAATTCCACTTTGGTGATTTTTGCTGACATTGAAAGCAAAAGTCGACTGAAAGTCATCAACAGAGAAGTAAACATGGTTGCTCCGGCAACGACGACATATTTGAAATGGTCAAAGACTCCCATTGCATTCGACCAATCTGACCACCCACCGCACGTTGCCACCCCCGGGAGGCAAGTGTTGGTGGTCGACCCAGTCGTTGGGGGCACCCGACTGACCAAAGTCCTGATGGATGGTGGCAGCGGCTTGAACATTTTGTATGTTGAGACCCTCCGTGGGATGGGCATTCTGATGTCCAAGCTCAGTGAGAGCAACATGCGATTCCACGGTGTCATTCTAGGAAAGAAAGCTGATTCACTCGGCCAGATCGCTATTGACGTGGTTTTCGGTGATTCAAAGAATTACCGTAAGGAGAAGTTGACATTTGAAGTTGTGGATTTTCACAGTGCCTATCATGCTATTCTGGGCAGAATTGCATATGCCCGTTTCATGGCTCGACCGTGTTACGTGTACCTCAAGCTGAAGATGCCTGGCCCCAGGGGCGTGATCACAGTCACTGGTAATCGGCAACGAGCAGAAGAGTGCCTCCAGAAGGGCTCTAAGATAGCCGATGAATAGATGGCAGTAGTAGAAATGGAAGAATATAAGAAGACTACAGATCCGAGTGATTTGTTGCGTGCTAAGAAGCCTGCTTCAGAGTCTGCATTTCAGTCGTCCGGTGAAACAAAGCCTGTTCACATTCACCCGACCGATCCCAGTGCTGCTCCGACTCATATCTCAACAACACTCGATAGCAAATAGGAAGAAGCGCTCATCCAGTTCCTCCGTGAGAACTGGGACATCTTCGCATGGAAGCCGTCTGACATGCCGGGTGTACCCAGAGGACTGGCTGAGCACCGTTTGCGAGTCGATCCAAAGGCAAAACCCGTGAAAGAGCATCTCCGTCGGTCCGCTGTGGAGAAGAGAAAGGCAATCGGCGAAGAGGTGGCTCGGCTTCTGGCGGCTGAGTTCATCCGCGAAATTTACCACTCCGAGTGGCTCGCCAATGTTGTCATGGTTCCCAAGAAGGACGATTCACTTCGTATGTGCATTGATTTCAAGCATATCAATCGGGCCTGCCCAAAAGATCATTTTCCTCTCCCCCGCATCGATCAGATAGTCGACTCGACTGCGGGATGTGAGCGATTGTCCTTCCTGGATGCATATTCCGGGTACCATCAGATCCGACTGTATGGACCTGATGAAATAAAAACAGCTTTTATCACCCCATTCGGGTGCTTTTGCTACGTCACCATGCCCTTTGGTCTCAAGAATGCTGGTGCCACATTCATGTGCATGATACAGAAGTGCCTGTAACTCAAATCAGTCGGAATGTGGAAGCATACATGGATGACATCGTGGTTAAGTCGCGTAAAGGTTCCGACCTACTGACTGACCTTGCTGAAACCTTTGCCAATTTGAGAAGATATGATATCAAGCTTAATCCGTCGAAGTGTACATTTGGAGTTCTAGGTGGAAAGTTACTCGGTTTCCTCGTTTCCGAACGTGGGATCGATGCAAACCCAGAGAAAGTTGGTGCAATCCTCCGAATGAAACGCCCTGTGCGTGTACACGACGTTCAGAAGCTTACTGGTTGTTTGGCCGCTTTGAGTCGATACATCTCTCGTCTCGGTGAAAAGGCATTGCCTCTTTACCGACTGATGAAGAAATCTGATAAGTTCGAGTGGACTCCTGAAGCTGACGCAGCGTTTGCAGAGCTCAAAGCCCTGCTTTCCACCCAGCCGGTGCTTGCTGCTCCAATCAGCAAAGAGCCTTTACTGCTTTATATAGCAGCCACTGGATAGGTTGTCAGTACAGTACTCACGGTCGAGCAGGAAGAAGAAGGTAAAACCTACAAGGTTCAACGCCCAGTGTACTATATTTCTGAAGTCTTAACCCCATCCAAGCAGAGATATCCACATTATCAGAAGCTTGTCTATGGAATTTACTTGACCACAAAGAAGGTTGCACATTACTTCTCAGATCATTCTATTACAGTCGTCAGTGACGCTCCGTTGTCAGAAATTTTGAACAACAGAGATGCAACTGGTCGAGTGGCAAAGTGGGCGATTGAACTCCTTCCGCTGGATATCAAGTTTGAGGCAAAGAAAGCGATCAAATCTCAAGCAATAGCAGATTTCCTCGTCGAGTGGGTTGAACAGCAGCTACCGACCCAGATACAGTCGGAGCATTGGACTATGTTCTTCGACGGGTCCAAGATGTTGAATGGTTCAGGCGCTGGAGTAGTCCTGGTATCTCCACGAGGCGACAACCTCAGATATGTTCTCCAGATTCACTTTGATTCCTCCAACAATGAAGCTGGATATGAGGCACTTCTGTACGGGTTGCGTATGGCCATTTCACTCGGCGTCCGTCACCTAATGGTTTACGGCGACTCAGATTTAGTGGTTAATCAAGTGATGAAGGAGTGGGACGTCAGGAGCCCAGCTATGACTGGTTATTGCAATGTAGTGAGAAAGTTAGAAAAGAAGTTTGAAGGGCTAGAGCTCCACCATATACCCCGACTGAAGAATCAAGCGGCTGATGACTTGGCGAAAATAGGTTCCAAGCGGGAGCCTATTCCCAGCAATGTGTTTTTGGAGCATATTCACGCACCATCAGTTCAAGAAGATCCCTTCACTGAAGAGCCCCCACAGCCTAAGAGCTCCACTGATCCGACTAAAGTTGAAATCCCAGCTGTGGTCGACTTGATCATGGAGGTTTTGGTCATCATTCCCGATTGGACAGTGCCATATATTGCATATATTCTCAGGAAAGAGCTTCCAGAGGATGAAGAAGAGGCTCGTCAGATTGTTCGTCGATCCAAAGCCTTCACGGTAATGGGTGGACAGCTCTACAGAGAGAGTGTTACTCGGGTCGTTCAGAAATGCATCACTCCAGAAGAAGGCCGAATGATCCTCAATGATATCCACTCAGGGACCTGTGGTCACCATGCGTCCTCTCGGACCATCGTGGCCAAAGTATACCGAGCAGGGTTTTACTGGCCACGGGCAAATGAGATGGCAAAGGAAATAGTTGACAAGTGCGAGGGTTGTCAGTTCTACTCCAACATGTCCCACAAACCTGCTTCAGCCTTGAAGACTATTCCACTCGCCTGGCCATTTGCTATTTGGGGATTAGATATGGTCGGACCTCTGAGGACTGGCAGGAGTGGCTTCACCCATGTGCTTGTAGCAGTCGACAAGTTCACTAAATGGATTGAAGCTAAACCTATCAAAAACCTGGAAGCAAGTACTGCTGTCAGCTTCATCAGAGGGTTAACATTTAGATATGGAGTTCCACACAGCATCATCACGGATAATGGGTCAAACTTTGATTCAGATGAGTTCCAAGCTTTCTGCGCTTCCCAAGGTACTCGGGTCGACTATGCTTCAGTCGCCCACCCTCAGTCGAATGGACAAGCAGAAAGAGCGAACGGTTTGATTCTCAAAGGGCTGAAACCTCGATTGATGCGCGACCTCAAGCATGCAGCCGGCGCTTGGGTAGATGAGCTACCGTCAGTCCTTTGGGGATTAAGAACAACACCAAATCGGTCGACCGGTCGAACCCCCTTCTTCATGGTCTATGGGGCTGAGGCTGTGCTGCCGAGTGACTTGCTTCACAATGCACCCCGAGTAGAACTTTTTTCAGAAGCCGAAGCAGAACGGGCTCGAGAAGACGCTGTTGATCTTCTGGAAGAAGAAAGAGAGATGGCCTTGATCCGATCGACCATTTATCAGCAAGACCTTCGTCGATTATATGCCAGAAATGTGAAGGGTTGAGCATTTCAGGAAGGGGACCTTGTGCTCCGAGTGGACCAGCAACGGCCTCACAAACTTGCCCCCGCTTGGGAAGGTCCCTTCATCGTCACCAAGGTGCTCCACAACAGAGCGTATCACCTCTACAATGTGGAGCAGAATAAAGACAAGCCACGCGCTTGGAATGGGGAGCTACTCCGCCGTTTTTATACTTAAGTGTTCAGACTGATGAGATGTAATAAGGAGTACCTTTCAGTTCGTTTATCAAAGACATGGTTTTACAGTCTCCTAAATGATTGTTGTTACTAATACATGTGTCCAAAATCCCCCATTGGGTGGCTTAGCCGCGAATCCGATTCGCCTAAGTTTAAAAAAAATCCTACCGAGTGATGAGCAACCCTCTCACTCGGAGGCTTAGCTGCAGTCCTGTACTCTCCTAAGTTTAAAAAATCCTACCGAGTGATGAGCAACCCTCTCACTCGGGGGCTTAGCTGCAGTCCTGCACTCGCCTAAGTTTAAAAAATCCTACCGAGTGATGAGCAACCCTCTCACTCGGAGGCTTAGCTGCAGTCCTGTACTCGCCTAAGTTTAAAAAATCCTACCGAGTGATGAGCAACCCTCTCACTCGGGGGCTTAGCTGCAGTCCTGTACTCGCCTAATTGAAAATCCTACCAAGTGATGAGCAACCCTCTCACTCGGAGGCTTAGCTGCAGTCCTGTACTCGCTCTAAGTTTAAAATCCTACCGAGTGATGAGCAACCCTCTCACTCGGGGCTTAGCTGCAGTCCTGTACTCGCCTAAGTTTAAAAAATCCTACCGAGTATGAGCAACCCTCTCACCGGAGGCTTAGCTGCAGTCCTGTACTCGCCTAAGTATAAAAAAATCCTACCGAGTGATGAGCAACCCTCTCACTCGGGGGCTTAGCTGCAGTCTTGTACTCGCCTAAGTTTGAAAATCCACCGAGTGATGAGCAACCCTCTCACTCGGGGCTTAGCTGCAGTCCTGTATCGCCTAAGTTTAAAAATCCTACCGAGTGATGAGCAACCCTCTCACTCGGGGCTTAGCTGCAGTCCTGTACTCGCCTAAGTTTAAAAATCCTACCGAGTGTGAGCAACCCTCTCACTCGGGTACCGAGTAATGAGCAACCCTCTCACTCGGGGGCTTAGCTGCAGTCCTGTACTCGCCTAAGTTTAAAAAATCCTACCGAGTGATGAGCAACCCTCTCACTCGGGGGCTTAGCTGCAGTCCTGTACTCGCCTAAGTTTGTAAAATCCTACCGAGTGATGAGCAACCCTCTCACTCGGGGGCTTAGCTGCAGTCCTGTACTCGCCTAAGTTTAAAAAATCCTACCGAGTGATGAACAATCCTCTCACTCGAGGGCTACTGGTACATACCCTTAGCCCCGATGGTGAACTACTCCCTCCTCATCATGGAGACCGCCGGGATGATGAAGATGGCCACCGGTGATAGTTTCCCCCTCCGAAAGGGTGCCGGAACGGGGTCCGATTGGTTTGTTGTGGCTACAAAGGCTTGCGGCGGCGGAACTTCTGATCTAGGTTTCTTTTCGGGGGTTTATGTATTTATAGAAGTTTTTGGCGTCGATCTCAAGTCAGGGGGGTCCACGAGGCAGCGGCAAGCCAGGGGGCGCGCCCTAGGGGGGGGGGGTGCCCCCACCTTTGTGGTTGCCTCGGGACTCTTCTCCGGTATCTTTTTTCTCTAGTATTTTTTATATTTTCCAAAAATATTGTCCGTAAATTTTCAGCTCATTCCGAGAACTTTTATTTCTGCACAAAAAACGACACCACGGTAGTTCTCCTGAAAACAGCGTCAGTCCGGGTTAGTTCTAATAAAATCATACCAAAACCATATAAAATTGTTGTAAACATGGCATGAATACTTCATAAATTATAGATATGTTGGAGACGTATCAGCATCCCCAAGCTTAATTCCTGCTCGTCCTCGAGTAGGTAAATGATAAAAGAAATAATTTATGAAGTGTGAATGCTAGCAAGTGCACAAGTTTAATCTATAATAATTTCAACCACTTTTTCTAGCATCATTATATATCATAACAGTAGCTCATATCATAAAACTTCTCATGATCAAGTAGCAAGCTATTCACATGTTAAAGCATAGACCATAAACTTTCTTGAAAACTAACAAACTATGTTCTCAGTCATCAAACAATTGCAATTCATGTTATTTTAAGGAAGGCTCTATGTAAGAGCTTTGATTTAGCAAATTCCACATACTCAACTATCATATAGTCTTCCATGATTGCTACCACTCAAAGCATATTTTTAGAACAAATAGCATCCATCGAACACAGAGAAAGATAGGGCCTTAGTGTTTCGCCTCCCAACTTATTTATCATATAGATAATTTTCAACAATAATAATTCATGATCAAATATATTTGAATGGCCATATATGCTTGGATATTTCCCCACCACATGGTACTTGCCAACTAGAGAATAATTGAGGTTGAAATGAGAAGGAATACTATTGACTCTTGCATAAAAGTAAAAGATGGGCCCTTCGCAGAGGGAAGCAGAGGTTGTCATGCGCTTTTTATTTTTGGATGTGCAAACCCTTAATGCAAAGGAACCTCATGTTGTATTACCCTTTGTGATAGCAACCTTTATTATGCAGTCTGTTGCTTTTATTTCTTTACCATCATAAGTTCGTACAATGCTTATTTTCCCTTACAATAAAAGATCATACATATTTAGGAGCAATTTTTATTGCTTTTTGCACCGATGACAACTTGCTTGAAGGATCTTATTCAATCCATAGGTAGATATGGTGGACACTCATGGCAAGAAACTGGGTTTAAGGATTTTGGATGCACAAGCAGTATTCCCGCTTAGTACAGAAATTTTGGCTAGCAAAAGATTCTACAAAGCAAGCACCACATGTTGGAGGATCCATAACAATATAACTTCTATACAAATATACCCAAGCATAACTCATTACGTTGTCTTCCTTGTCCAACTTCAACTAATTTGCTCAAGTTTGAAAATAATTAATGGGGCTCACAATCATAGAAGATGTCCAAGATAGTATATTTATATGTGAAATCTCTCTTCCTTCAATATTTTTTCATGAATTTTTCAAGTGACCAATACAATGTTTGCTAACTTTCAATAAATTTACCACCTATACTTCTTATATGTGAAGTCATTACTCCCCATGGGATAAGCATATGAAACATATATAATTTCAGATTTATGATATTCAATTCATTCAACCATTTACTCATAGGATATAAGTGAAGCACACGAGTAAATGGCAAACTACTCCAAAAAGATATAAGTGAAGATCAATGAGTAGTCAAAAATTAAGTAACTAGGTGAAGACTATCTCATCTAAGAATTTCAGATCTTAAGTATTTATTAAAACAACAAGCAAAACAAAATAAAATTCCATTCTAAGGATAGCACATATCATGTGAAGAAGCAAAAACTTAGGCTCAACCGATACTAACCGATAATTCTTGATGAAGAAAGGTGAGATGCCTACTGGGGCATCCCCAAGCTTAGATGCTTGAGACTTCTTGAAATATTATATTGGGATGCCTTTGGAATCCCCAAGCTTGAGCTTTTGTGTCTCCTTAATTCCTTTTATATCACGGTTTCCCTAAATCTTAAAAACTTCATCCACACAAAACTCAACAAGAACTCATGAGAAAAGTTAGTATGAATCAATGCAACACCTTATCATTCTCTACTGTAGAAAATCACTAAAATTATTATTTAACATTATATACTAAATGCCTCTGCATATTCAATACTCCTATCCTCAAATAGAATCATTAAACAAGCAAACATATGCAAACATAACAGCAATCTATCAAAACAGGACAGTCTGTAAAGAGTGTAATTGTACTCATAGTTATCTAACTCCAAAAATTCTTAACAATTACCAAAGTGTAGAAAATTTGTTTTTACTCATTGTGTAAAAATTTCAAGATTTTATCATCTTCTGATTTTGCAGAAGAATTCATACAACGATAGAAAGCTTTCTGTTTTCAAAACAGCAACATATAGACTTGCAAAATAAGCATGGTAAAGGCTAAACTTGACACTTTTATTGAAATAAATGATGCAAAACATTACTCTAAATAACAGCAAGAAAATACTAATAAAATAAAATGACGCTCCAAGCAAAACTCATATCATGTGACGAATAAAAATATAGCTCCAAGTAAGGTTACCGATAATGTTGAAGACGAAAGAGGGGATGCCTTCCGGGGTATCCCCAAGCTTAGTTGCTTGGATATTCCTTGAATATTACCTTGGGGTTACTTGGGCATCCCCAAGCTTAGGGTCTTGTCACTCCTTATTCTCCTCATATCGATATCTCACCCAAAACTTGAAAACTTCAATCACACAAAACTTAACGGAACTTCGTGAGATGGGTTAGTATGATAAAACAAATCATTCACTTTGGTACTGTCAAGACAAGATTCAAAATTTGTATCACATGATGACTACTGTGCCCTATCATTTCTACAATTTATATTAAGCAATATAAGCCATAGAAACTAGAAAACAAGCAAACTATGCATCGAAAACAGAATCTGTCAAAAACAGATCAGTCTGTAAAGATCTGGATTAATGTCATACTTCTGTAACTCCAAATATTCTGAAAAAATAGTAAAACGTAAAAAATTTGTATACACATCAAATTTAAAAAATTCAGAATTTATCCACGTTCCAGTAAAATATAGGAATTTCTGTACTAGATGCAAAAGTTTCTGTTTTGCACAGAATCAAGTCAACTATCATCCACACTATCCCAAAGGCTTTACTTGGCACTTTATTGAAACAAAACCTATAAAACATGATTACTACAGTAGCATAATCATGTGAACACACAAAAAAAGTAGGGGTAAATATTGGGTTGTCTCCCAACAAGCGCTTTTCTTTAATGCCTTTTTAGCTAGGCATGATGATTTTAATGATGCTCACATAAAAGATAAGAATTGAAACATAACGGGAGCATCATGGAGCATATGACTAGCACATTTAAGTCTAACCCACTTCCTATGCATAGGGATTTTGTGAGCAAACAAATTATGGGAACATGAATCAACTAGCATAGGAAGATAAAACAAGCATAACTTCAAAACTTTCAACACATAGAGAGGAAACTTGATATTATTGCAATTCCTACAAGCATATATTCCTCCCTCATAATAATTTTCAGTTGCATCATGAATGAATTCAATAATATAACTATCACATAAAGCATTCTTTTCATGATCCACAAGCATAGAAATTTTATTACTCTCCACATAAGCAAATTTATTCTCATGAATAGTAGTGGGAGCAAATTCAATGAAATAACTATGATATGACACTTGATTCACATACTCAATTTGAGCATTAAAATCATGATGAAAAGTTTCATGAATATCATTACTCTTTATAGCATACATTTCATCACAATAATCATCATAGATAGCAACTTTGTTTTCATAATCAATTGAAACCTCTTCCAAAATATTGGATTCATCACTAAATAAAGTCATGACCTCTCCAAATCCACTTTTATCAATATTGTGAAAAGATTCAACACCCTCCAAAATAGTGGGATCATTAGTACCTAGAGTTGACACTCTTCCAAACCCACTTTCATCAATATAATCATCATAAATAGGAGGCATGCTTTCATCATAACAAATTTTCTCATCAAAACTTGGGGGACTAAAAATATCATCTTCACCAAACATAGCATCCCCAAGCTTATGGCTTTGCATATCATTAGCATCATGGATATTCAAAGAATTCATACTAACAACATTGCAATCATGCTCATCATTCAAATATTTTATGCCAAACATTTTATTGACTTCTTATTCTAACACTTGAGCACAATTTTCCTTTCCATCATTTTCACGAAAGATATTAAAAAGATGAAGCATATGAGGCAACCTCAATTCCATTTTTTTGTAGTTTTCTTTTATAGACTAAACTAGTGATAAAACAAGAAACTAAAAGATTCAATTGCAAGATCTAAAGATATACCTTCAAGCACTCAGCTCCCCAGCAACGGCTCCAGAAAAGAGCTTCGTTGACGGGATGTGAGTGCCACTTACCTAGCCTCCCCGGCAACAGCGCCAGAAAAAAGCTTGATGTCTACTACACAACCTTCTTCTTGTAGACTCGTGCTGGGCCTCCAAGCGCAGAGTTTTGTAGGACAGTAGCAAATTTCCCTCAAGTGGATGACCTAAGGTTTATCAATCCATGGGAGGCGTAGGATGAAGATGGTCTCTCTCAAACAACACTGCAATCAAATAACAAAGAGTCTCTTATGTCCCCAACACACCCAATACAATTGTAAATTGTATAGGTGCACTAGTTCGGTGAAGAGATGGTGATACAAGTGTAATATGGATAGTAGATATGGGTTTTTGTAATCTGAAAATATAAAAACAGCAAGGTAGCAAGTAACAAAAGTGAGCAAAAATGGTATTGCAATGCTTGGAAACAAGGGCTAGGGTTCATACTTTCACTAGTGCAAATTCTCTCAACAATGATAACATAATTGGATCATATAACAATCCCTCAACGTCCAACAATGAATCACTCCAAAGTTTCTATCAGAGAACGTAGGATGAAAACGTGCATCGACCCCTATGCATAGATTACCCCAATGTCACCTCGAGAATCTGCGAGTTGAGTGCCAAAACATACATCAAGTGAATCAATAGAACATCCCATTGTCACCACATATATCCCATCGCAAGACATACATCAAGTGTTCTCAAATCCAATACTCAATCCAACACAACGGTACCTCAAAGAGCAAGACTCAATTCATCACAAGAAGGTAGAGGGGGAGAAACATCATATGATCCAACTATAATAACAAAGTTCACGATACATCAAGATCGTGCCAAATCAAGAACACGAGAGAGAGAGAGAGATCAAACACATAGCTACTGGTACATACCCTCAGCCCCGAGGGTGAACTACATCTTCCTTGTCATGGAGACCGCCGGGATGATGAAGATGGCCACTGGTGAACAGGGTCCCGATTGGTTTTTCGTGGCTACAGAGGCTTGCGGCGGCGGAACTTCTGATCTAGGTTTATTCTCGGGGGTTTCTGTATTTATAGGAGTTTTTGGCGTCGGTCTCACGTCAGGGGGGTCCACGAGGCAGCGGCAAGCCAGGGGGCGTGCCCTAGGGGGGCGTGCCCCCCACCCTTGTGGTTGCCTCGGGATTCTTCTCCGGTATCTTTTTGCTCCAGTATTTTTTATATTTTCCAAAAATATTCTCTGTAAATTTTCAGCTCATTCCGAGAACTTTTATTTCTGCACAAAAAACGACACCACGGTAGTTCTGCTGAAAACAGCGTCAGTCCGGGTTAGTTCTAATAAAATCATACCAAAACCATATAAAATTGTTGTAAACATGGCATGAATACTTCATAAATTATAGATACGTTGGAGACGTATTAAGTAGTCATCAGATCGAGCTTGCCAGCCGTTCATAACATCTGCTTCAGCCCCTGCAGCAGGCCTGTCACCCAGCGGTGCATCAAGGACATGATTCTTCTGTGCAGCAATGAGGATAATCCTCAAGTTATGGACCCAGTCCGTGTAGTTGCTACCATCATATTTCAACTTAGCTTTCTCTAGGAACGCATTAAAATTCAGGGGAACGGTAGCTCGGGCCATTGATCTACAACATGGATATGCAAAACTATAAGACTAAGTTCATGATAAATTAAGTTCAATTAATTAAATTACTAATGAACTCCCACTTAAATAAACATCCCTGAAGTTATCTAAGTGATACGTGATCCAAATAAACTAACCCATGTCCGATCATCACGTGAGATGGGGTAGTCATCAATGGTGAACATCTCTATGTTGATCATATCTACTATATGATTCATGTTCGACCTTTTGGTCTCCAGTGTTCCGAGACCATGTCTGTACATGCTAGGCTCATCAAGTTTAACCCAAGTATTCTGCATGTGCAAAACTGTCTTACACCCGTTGTATGTGAACGTAGAGTCTATCACACCCGATCATCACGTGGTGCTTCAGAACGACGAACTTTGGCAACGGTGCATACTCGGGGAGAACACTTTTATCTTGAAATTTAGTGAAGGGATCATCTTATAATGCTACCAGCATTCTAAGCAAAATAAGATGCATAAAGGATAAACATCACATGCAATCAAAATATGTGACATGATATGTCCATCATCATCTTGTGCTTTTGATCTCCATCTCCAAAGCATCGTCATGATCTCCATCGTCACTGGCTCGACACCTTGATCTCCATCATTGCATCGGGATCATCTCGCCAACTATTGCTTCTACAACTATCGCTAACGCATAGTGATAAAGTAAAGCAATTACATGGCGCTTGCACTTCATACAATAAAGAGACAACCCTAAGGCTCCTGCCGGTTGTCGATATTACAAAACATGATCATCTCATACATCAACATATATCACATCATATCTTGACCATATCACATCAAAACATGACCCGCAATAACAAGTTAGACGTCCTCTACTTTGTTGTTGCAAGTTTTACGTGGCTGCTACGGGCTTCTAGCAAGAACCGTTCTTACCTACAGCAAAAACCACAACGGTGATTCATCAAGTTTGCTGTTTTAACCTTCTTCAATGACCGGCCATAGTCAAATTTGATTCAACTAAAGTTGGAAAAACAGACACCCGCCAGCCACCTTTATGCAAAACAAGTTGCATGTCTGTCGGTGGAACTGGTCTCATGTACGTGGACATGTAAGGTTGGTCCGGGCCGCTTCATCCCACAATACCGCCGAATCAAAATAAGACGTTGGTGGTAAGCAGTATGACTATCACCGCCCACAACTCTTTGTGTTCTACTCATGCATATCATCTACGCATAGACCTGGCTCTGATACCACCGTTGGGAAACGTTGCATGGAAAATAAAAATTTTCTACGCACACGCAAGATCTATCCATGGAGATGCATAGCAACGAGAGGGAAGAGTGTGTCTACGTACCCTCATAGACCGTAAGCGGAAGCGTTTGACAACATGGTTGATGTAGTCGAACTTCTTCTTGTTCCAACCGACCGAGCACCGAATGTACGACACCTCCGCGTTCAGCACACGTTCAGCTCGATGACGTCCTCTGCCTTCTTCATCCAGCAAGATGGCGAGGTAGTGGATGAGTTCCGGCAACACGACGGTGTGGTGACGGTGATGATGATGTGATCTCCGCAGGGCTTCGCCTAAGCACTACGAAAATATGACCGGGGGTGTAAACGGTGGAGGGGGCGCCGCACACGGCTAAGACAATGTTGTGTTATGCTAGGCGCCCCCCTCCCTCATATATATAGGTGGGAGGGAGAGGGGAGAGGCCAAGGGGCGCCCCAAGTAGGTCCGAATCCTACTTGGGCCTGCCCTAGGCTGGCCCCCCTTTCCTTCTTTTGGCGCCAAGGGGAAGGAAGGGGGAGGTGGCGCCCCCCTTTCCTTTCTCCCACAAGGGGGGAAAGGCAGGAGGAGGTGCTCCCCCTTTCCTTCTTCTAGGGCCGGCAGCTAGGGAAAGGGCGCGCCAGCCCCTCTATGGGCCGATGTGTGCCTCTCCTTGGCCCATTAGGCCCATAGACCTCCCGGGGCCTCCCGGAACCCCTTCCGGTGATCCGATGACTACCCGGTGCACTCCGAAACTATTCCAGTGTTCGAATACCATTGTCCTATATATCAATCTTTACCTCTCGACCATTTCGAGACTCCTCGTCATGTCCGTGATCTCATCCGGGACTCCAAACAACATTCGGTCACCAAAACATATAACTCATATAACACTATATCGTCAACGAACGTTAAGCGTGCGGACCCTATGGGTTCGAGAACTATGTAGACATGACCAAGACACCTCTCCGGTCAATAACGAATAGCGGAACCTGGATGCCCATATTGGCTCCTACATATTCTATGAAGATCTTTATCTGTCGAACCGTTATGACAACATACGTAATTCCCTTTGTCCATCGGTATGTTACTTGCCCGAGATTCGATCGTCGGTATCTTCATACCTAGTTCAATCTCGTCACCGGCAAGTCTCTTTACTCGTTCCGTAATACATCATCTTGCAACTAACTCATTAGTCACTTTGCTTGCAAGGCTTCTTTTGATGTGTATTACCGAGAGGGCCCAGAGATACCTCTCCGATACTCGGAGTGACAAATCCTAATCTCGATCTATGCCAACTCAACAAACACCTTCGGAGATACCTGTAGAGCATCTTTATAATCACCCAGTTACGTTGTGATGTTTGATAGCACACAAGGTATTCCTCCGGTATCCGGGAGTTGCATAATCTCATAGTCGAAGGAATATGTATTTGACATTAAGAAAGCAATAGCAATAAACTGAACGATCAATATGCTAAGCTAACGGATGGGTCTTGTCCATCACATCATTCTCCTAATGATGTGATCCCATTAACAAATGACAACTCATGTCTATGGTTAGGAAACCTTAACCATCTTTGATCAACGAGCTAGTCTAGTAGAGGCTCACTAGGGACATGGTATTTGTTTATGTATCCACACATGTATTTAAGTTTCCGGTCAATACAATTCTAGCATGAATAATAAACCTTTATCATGATTTAGGAAATATAATAATAACCATTTTATTATTGCCTCTAGGGCATATTTCCATCAGTCTCCCACTTGCACTAGAGTCAATAATCTAGTTCACATCACCATGTGATTAACACCCATAGTTCACATCGCCATGTGACCAACACCCAAAGAGTTTACTAGAGCCAATAATCTAGTTCACATCGCCATGTGATTAACACCCAAAGAGTACTAAGGTGTGATCATGTTTTGCTTGTGAGAGAAGTTTAGTCAACGGGTCTGTCACATTCAGATCCGTATGTATTTTGCAAATTTCTATGTCTACAATGCTCTGCATGGAGCTACTCTAGCTAATTGCTCCCACTTTCAATACGTATCCAGATTGAGACTTAGAGTCATCAGGATCGGTGTCAAAGCTTGCATCGACGTAACCCTTTACGACGAACTCTTTATCACCTCCATCACTGAGAAACATTTCCTTAGTCCTAAGGATATTTTTGACCGCTGTCCAGTGATCTACTCCTGGATCACCATTGTACCCCCTTGCCAAACTCATGGCAAGGTACATAATAGGTCTGGTACACAACATGGCATACTTTATAGAACCTATGGCTGAGGCATAGGGAATGACTTTCATTCTCTCTCTATCTTCTACCGTGGTCGGGTTTTGAGTCTTACTCAACTTCACACCTTACAATACAGGCTAGAACTCCTTTGACTGATCCATTTTGAACTCCTTCAAAATCTTGTCAAGGTATGTACTCATTGAAAATCTTATCAAGCGTCTTGATCTATCTCTATAGATCTTGATGCCTACTATGTAAGCTGCTTCACCGACCAGCCTCGCGAGGATGGCTGGCGCGATCAGCCTCGCGATGGCCCCTGGCGTGAGCAGCCTCGTGAGGCCCGTCCTCAGGGAAACGCCGGCCTCCCTCTGCTGCCGCCGCCGCCAAGGAGGAACGGCGACAACCATCAGGACGATGGGGCTGGGGGCTTTCAGGAACCACGCGTGATCGCCTGCATCCTCGGTGGCGCCCAAGCACCAGCCTCAAACCGCATCTTCAAGCAATTCTCTCATGAGGTGAATGCATCCCTCCCAAAGCTTGAGGCCGTGCGCCCCCTCAGGTGGTCACAGTACGCCATCACATTCGACTCCAAGGATAACCTCAGGTGCGTGGCCACTGCTGGCGCGCTCCCCATGGTATGCAGGCCCACCATCAGCAACGTTTCTGTCACCAAGACTCTCATCGATGGTGGCGCTGGTCTCAATGTGCTCTCCGTCGAGACCTTCGAGATGCTTCAGGTGCCATACGACCAGTTCATGCCCACCAGGTCGTTCTCTGGGGTGACCGACGGCTCCACCATTCCCCTGGGGCAGGTGCACCTCCCTGTCACCTTCGGCAAGCGCGACAACTACCACACCGAGCTCATCGACTTCGACGTGGCCCACACCGGCCTCCCGTACAATGCCATCCTTGGGTACCCTGCCCTCGCCAAGTTCATGGAGGCTACTCACCATGGCTACAATGTCCTCAAGATGCCAGGGTGCAGCGGCGTCATCACGGTCGCCTGCGATGAGAAGGACGAGGTTTGCTCCCTTGAGCACGCCTACCGTGCCGTGGCTGTCAGCGTTCTGGGAACCAGGGTACCCAGACTTGCCTGCCTGCGGCCCACGGCCTGGCTCCCTCGGCGGCCTGGTACGGCCCATCTCCAAGGCCACCAAGACAAGACCCTCGCGAGGGGCCTGGCCTCGCGAGGCAGACGACACCAAGACCTCCCGAGGGAGCGGCCTCCTGAGGAGCGGAGATTTCTATGCAGGTACCCAGCCTCATGAGGCTGCGATGATGTGAGCCATGACGACCAAGGCCAGGCAGGTGCCAGCGGGCGCAGAGGAGGCAGTTTCCTCTTTGGTGCTAAGGAGCCAAGGACAGACGTGAGTTCCTGAGGAATCCCCCAAAGGTTTCCATTCTGGTGCTACAAGACCAAGACCACAGGCTCGGCAAGGCGGAGGTCATCACCGAGCCCACCGCTGCGTCACGACCAGAAGCTTTGCAGGAGAAGACCACCTTTTGTCAGGATAGGATGTACTACATGCCCCCTTTCGAATTGGCCATTGTGGTATCCCTTCCCGCCTAAGTTTCGAGGGAACAGGACCAAGGCCACTATAAATATAGGTTAGCCACCACCATAGAAGAGGTCGACTCATTCTCACCCCCGAGCCCTCGCGATGCAGCTCATCCATTGTACTAGTTCATCCTCAACCTCCTCGTGAGGCCAATCCACCACAAAGCAGGAGTAGGGTTTTACACCGCAAGGTCGCCCGAACCTGGGTAAACTGCCGTGTTCATCGTCTTCCTTGCTCACGCGAATCCGGCTAGGCTAGGCAGTGGGGCAACGGGCCCTAAGCTTGAGAGGTTGAGATCTTCGCACACGCCCCAGAGTTCAAACCTTCTTGGGTCCGCAGAGCCCTGAATCCGACATTTGGCGCGCCAGGTAGGGTCGTGTTGAAGTATGCTCCTCCGTCGACCATGCTTCGCCCTCGCCTCGTGGCTCCATGGAGGGCGCGGCCCTGCAGGCGTGGCCGCCCGAGACATACGGGAGCGTTGCGGGCTACCCGGCCTTCACCCCCGATCTGCGACGAGTGCAGTGGCCCGTGAAGTTCAGGCCGGCTTTGCCTCCGTGATACGATGGCATCGCGGACCCCAAAGGATTCCTCCGGTCATACGCGCAGGCCATCGAGACGGCGGGTGGCGATGACAAGGCCATGGCAAACTGGTTCCCCCTCGCCCTCACGGAGGCTCCTTGATCCTGGCTCCACGGCCTCCCGCTCGCCTCGATCTCCTCTTGGGAGGAACTCTGCGACTAGTTCGTCACACGCTTCGCGGCCCCAACGCCCACGCGGTCGCGTGCATCATCGGCGGATCACAGGCGCCTGCGTCAGGCCGCCACATCAAGCAGCTTCTCCGTCAACAAGGTACCGCCCGACCGCGGCGCGTGGCGGCGCAAGGCCGCGCCGGACCTGAGACCGCCATCACCTTCGATTCCAGAGACCACCCCAAGGCCATGACCGCGGCAGGTGCTCTCCCCATGTTGTGTACTCCCACCATCAACAACGTCGCGGTGACCAAGACCCTCATCGACGGAGGCGCCCGCCTAAACGTCCTCTCGGTGGAAGCCTTCGATTTGCTTCAAGTACCATATGATCAGCTACTCCCCACCCGTCCTTTCTTGGGGGTGGTCAAGGGCGCGGCCACTCCCTTGGGGCAGATACGCCTCCCCGTCACCTTCGGCACGCGCGACAACTACCACACCGAGCTCATTGACTTCGATGTCGCCCATATCGGCCTCCCATACAACGCCATCCTTGGGTATCCGGCCCTCGCCAAGTTCATGGCGGCTACCCATCCGGATTACAATGTCGTCAAGATGCCGGGCAGTAGCGACATCATCACGGTGGTCGGGGATACGAAGGATGCGGCCCGGGCCCTCAAGCTTGTCTACACGGTCGTGGCCACTTCGCGTCCTGCCACCGCAGGCGCGGCGGTGGCTCAGGAGGCCGCGCCCATGAAGAAAAAGCAGTTGTTCTCTCAGGACCGGGCCGAGATGAAGCAGGTGCCTATCGACACCGGGGGCTCGGGCCCCACCTTTACCATTGGTGCGGGCCTTCCTCTGGATCAGGAGGAGGCGCTGGTGGCATTCCTGAGGGCCAACAAAGACGTATTTGCATGGGAAGCGTCAGACTTGGTTGGTGTCTCGAGGGAGTTAATTGAGCATCACCTGATGGTGTGCCCTGGCGCGCGCCCAGTGAAGCAAAAAGCGCGGCGCCAGGCACAAGAGAAGCAGACGTTCATCGTCCAGGAGGTCGGCAAGCTCCAAGAGGCCGGCGTCATCCGGGAGGTGCGGCACCCAGATTGGTTGGCGAACCCTGTGATCGTCCCCAAGAAAGGCGGGAAGGAGCGCATGTGCATCGACTTCACCAGCCTCAACAAGGCCTGCCCTCAGGATCCTTTCCCGCTCCCACGTATCGACCAGATCATGGACTCCACCGCTGAGTGCGATTTGCTATGCTTCTTGGATGCCTTCTCAGGATATCATCAAATCAAGATGGCGGCGGAGGACGTCGAGAAGATAGCCTTCATCTCTCTGTGCGGTGTGTAGTGCTACACTTGCATGCCCTTCAGGCTGCGGAACGCTGGTGCCACTTTCCAGCGACTGATGCACATAACGCTCGGGCCACAGTTGGGGAGGAACGCGGAGGCATACGTCGATGACATCGTGGTCAAGTCGCGGGAAGTGAGGACCTTAATCAAAGAACTAGAAGAAATGCTCGCTAACCTACACAGCATAAACCTAAAGCTCAATCTGGAGAAGTGTGTGTTCGGGGTCCCGTCCGGCAAGCTGCTGGGTTTCCTGGTGTCGCACAGAGGGATCGAAGCCAACCCCAAGAAGGTCAAGGCAATAGAGCAGATGAGCTCGCCTCAGACCCTCAAGGAGATGCAGAAGCTCGCAGGGTGTGTAACCTCTTTGGGCGCTTCATCTCCAAGCTTGGTGAGCGTGCCCTCCTTTTCTTCAAGCTGATGAAGAAGAAGGGCCCGTTCGAGTGGACCCCGGAAGCTGAGGTGGCCTTCGAAGACCTCAAGCGATACCTCACGAGCCCACCTGTCATGGTGGCGCCCCGCCCGCGTGAGCCTCTGGTGCTCTACTTGGCGGCCACTCCCCACTCGGCCAGTGCGCCGCTCGTGGCGGTCAGAGAGGGGCCCGCCGGCACAGGCTCGAAGCAGAGTGGCCAGCAGGGAGCCGCACAACCTTCGCTGTCCCAGGGTGATGCTCTTAAGGATCCCACTGCTTCATCGACCCCCAAGCCTCACGAGCCCCTCGCACCCCTGATGGAGCAAGGCGCCCCCGTCTCCTCACCTCTCATCGAGCACCCGGTGTACTTCGTCAGCACGGTGTTGCGCGATGCACGCGCACGCTACCCCATGCAGCAGAAACTCCTGCTTGCACTCCTCATCCCCTCTAGGAAGCTGTGTCACTATTTCCAAGGCCACCCCATCAAGGTCGTATTGGCGTACCCCCTGGAGAAGGTGCTACACTGCCCCAACGCCATCGGGAGGGTTGCAGAATGGAACATCGAGCTGCAGGCCTTCCATCTGGAGTTCAACACGACTAGGGTCATCAAGGGGGCGGCCCTGGCCGACTTCGTGGCGGAGTGGACCGACGCCCCGGATCGGGGACTGGATGAGTTCCAATCCCTCGCTCCCGGCGACGAAGCACCCGACGGATGGGTCATGCACTTCGATGGTGCCTTTGCGCGGCAGGGCGCGGGGGCTGGAGTCGTGCTCATCTCGCCAACCAAGGACAAGCTGTACTACGCCATGCAACTCTGCTTCCAGCGCGGCGAGAAGGTCTCCAACAACATCACAGAGTACGAGGGCTTGATTGCCGGCCTCAAGGACGCGGCTGGCCTGGGAATCAAACGCCTTACCATGAAGGGCGACTCCCAACTCCCCGTCAACTTCTCCAACAAAGAGTACAAGCCAAAGGACGAACACATGAAAGCTTACTTGGAGGAGGTACGTAAAATCAAAAAACACTTCCTGGGCTTGGAATTGCAGCACATCCCGCGTGACGCTAACAAGGAAGCCGACGACATCGCCAAGAGGGCGTCCCGCCGTGAGCCCCAGAGGCCTGGCGTCTTCAAAGAAAGGCTTCACAAGCCATCCGCGGCTCCCCCCGCTGCGGGTTCGGCGTTTCTTAGGGAGGAGCTGCCGCCAGCCCCAACCTTAGGAGCCCCGGCCTGCGGCCCGGCCTCAGGAGCTCGTTTACTCCTAGCGCTGGAACCTCAGGCAGGCTGCTGGACCGAGGAGTTCAAGGGGTACCTCCTCCGTGGCACCTTGCCGGGGAAAGAGGAGGACGCGGAGTGCGTGGTCCGCCAGGCCACTTCTTATTGCTTGCAGGATGGCGAGCTGTACCGGCAATGCCCCAACGACGTCTCGCTGCGGTGCGTATCCGACGAACAAGGGCGCAAGTTGCTGGCTGATATCCACGGCAGGGACTGCGGGCACCACTCCTCATCGCGCACCCTCGTGGGCAGGGTGTTCCGTAGCGGCTTCTACTGGCCGACGGCGCTCAACGACGCCACCGAGCTGGTACGATCCTGCGAGGCCTGCCAGTTCCACACCAAGCAGATTCACCAGCCCGCGCAAGGCCTCCAGACCATCCAGTTCGTGGTCTGGGGATTGGATATCCTAGGCCCGTTCCCTCGGGCGGCTGGTGGATACCGCTACCTGTACGTCGCCATCGACAAGTTCACCAAGTGGGCGGAAGTAGAGCCAATACGCACCATCCCCGCTGGCTCAGTCGTCAAGTTCATCAAGGGCCTCGTGAGCCGTTTCAGTGTCCCTAATCGTATCATTACTGACAATGGCTCACAATTCACGAGCAACCTCTTCAGGACGTACTGCGCTAACCTTGGAACGCAGATATGCTACGCTTCGGTGGCACACCCACGGAGCAACGCCCAGGCCGAGCGCGCCAACGCGGAGGTCCTGAGGGGCCTCAAGGCGAGAAGCTTCAAGAAGAAGCTTGAGGCTTGCGGTAGGGTTTGGCTCGGTGAGCTTCAGTCTGTGTTGTGGTCTATCCACACTATTGCGACTAAGCCCACCGGCGAGACCCCATTCTTCCTCGTCTGCGGGGCCGAGGCGGTCCTCCCTCATGAGGCCAGGCTTTGCCCCCCATGGGTCCTGGCATTCGACGAGGCGCGTCAGGATGCTTCACGGGGGATAGACCTCTTGCTCGGGAAGGAAGCCCGCCGCCAAGCCTTGCTCCGTGCAGCGAGGTACCAGCAGGCGCTGCGGCGTTACCACTGCCGCAGCGTCTGCTCCCGGACCCTCGAGGAGGGAGACCTCGTCCTGAGGCGTGTCCTTTCCAGGGAGGTCCTTCACAAGCTCTCTCCCATGTGGGAGGGCCCGCTTAGGGTCGCCCGCGTCTCCAGGCCTGGTGTCGTACGCTTGGAGATGCAGGACGGGGTCCCCATCCAGAATGCTTGAAACATCCAGCACCTCCGGAGGTTCTACCCGTGACACTCTCACGTAATAATGAGTGGGGCTATACACGCCCCGGAGTCTCCTGAGTGCCGCCCCTGGGCCTCACGGGGGCTCCCACCACGCCCAAGTGGAGGCCCCATGCTCCGCGCTGGTGGACGACACGGTCAATCAGCGACTATGCCCATGCCAAGTGGAAGCCCCATGCTCCGCGCTGGCAGGAAGACTAGAAGACTAGCATAGGTCCCAGACGCGGTTGTTCTCTTGCTTTGCTCTTGTAACCCATTTGCTACTTCTTGAAATGAAACTTGTAGTTCTTGCGTTTTTGTTTGAAAAGGGGGGAGTTTTCCTGGTTTTTATTCTTCTAGCGGTGTTTCTTCTCTTGAGTTTTGTCTTTAGGAAGCGCGGTGGCTGCTCGTGGCTCCCTCTATCGTGTCCCGCGAGCGGGGGCTGGGCACGGTGTACACGCTTGAACCGTCATGCTAGCAGGCCTGCTCACGCAAACACCTCTCAAAATCCTCGCACGACGCTCTCGAGCGAGCCATCGGCCCCTCGGCCTCAGGAGCGCTCACGTCCTGGCCTCGCACCCCGGCACGCTAGCGGCGGTCGGCCCTCGCCCGGGGACTCCAGAAACCTACGCAAATGGCGCTACTGAGGCTCTGGACCCTCGTGGGTTCTCCGGAGGCCCGTAGGTAGCTTACTGCTCAAGACTCCGAAGGCCGACAAGAGGCCTCCCTAGGCCACTCTGGCGCTTTAACCGTACCACCGCTAGGAGAAGCTCCGGAGGAGCCGGGGCACGCCCCCACGACAAGGGAACCCGCCAAGGGCCGTGAGCGCACCAAGCTAAGTTATCCTAATCACGCCAGCCAGGAACCTTTCGATTAAAGCATATTGAGGTGTGAGCAAGAAACATTAACATAAAGGCGCAAGCGCCACAGTTCATTACACGCCCCAACAGGGCTCTTCGCAAACTCTTGATGCAGGAAATAAAAAAAAGTGGTGAAGCAAAAGAAGCAGCCTCCCAAGGTTTGCTGCTCCTAAGGCGTGGCTCCATCACCACCCACGCTTAGTTGGAGTCCTCCTGCTTGACGGGGGCGTGGTGTTGAGGCAACTTGGCATTCCCCTGAGCGGGAACAAGATGGCATGGCAGCCTGCCGCCTTCCTGGTGTAACAGCCTGAGACCGACGCTCTAGACGCCTTCCATGTTTTCGTTGTAGTCGCTTTAATTATTTTTGCTTGTTGCATTTCATCATGTCATCATGCGCATTGCATCCACATGTTTTCATAAAACTCGCAGTCATTCGTAGTTGCCGCTCCTTGCTTTGTCTCCGTTGACCTTTTGTCAGGCCCCCTTGTCTTTGTTGACCTCTCTCAGACCCCCTCGCGTGCGCGTCCGAAAACTTACCCGAACCCGACCCACTCAGTCATCACCATTGGATTCGGATCATCCCCAAACATCCCTAAAACATTTTTGGTTCCTTACTTGGTCTCCCATAGCATTTTATCTCGACCGTCTGATTTTGATCGGATGATTCAAATTCCTCTCCTTTTCATATAAATAGCAGTCCACCCCTAGTCCATTTTGGACAAACCCTATTTTCTAGGGATCCTCCCCTGTCCAGCCGCCGCTGCCTCCTCCTCGTTTTTTGCGCGCCCCCAATCGCGAGCCAGCCTCTAGATCCACCAGCAGCCAACCACCTCCCCACATCCAGCAGTCGTCCATCCATCTGGAGCCATCAGATCGGCATCCAATGGCTCCCGTGCCCCCAGTTCGTCCGATCGAGCAGCCGATCCT
Organism: Thinopyrum elongatum; assembly: GCA_011799875.1. Lineage (NCBI taxonomy): Eukaryota > Viridiplantae > Streptophyta > Magnoliopsida > Poales > Poaceae > Thinopyrum > Thinopyrum elongatum. The sequence goes on from CM022298.1 coordinate 556,582,420, forward strand.
GCCTTCGAGCGTAGCCGCACTCGATCCTCTCTTGGAGCGCACCCGAGGCCCGAGCTCCTCCAACCTCGCGACCCCGCTGCCCCGACGAACCTCGTCGCCGGCGACCACCTCCAGCAGGTCGCCGCACCTCTCCTCCATCCCCTCCTTCCTATTAATCTCTCTCTTACCTGACCCCCTCTCTTGTTTGCCTACAGGAAGAGCCCCGCCTCCGCAAGTAGCTCTAGTCGCGCCGCCTGTTCACCTCCGCACTAGCCAGCAGCAGCAGCGGACTGCTCCAGGCCTCGACCTCACCGAACTCCACACGCCGCCACCCCTGGACCTCCACCAAACCGCAAGCAGCCGCCGTCCTCGCCCAGAACCTGGCTGGATCTCGCGCCTCCAAGTTCCTCGGCTGGATCCCGCCGTTCCCGGTCCTCCTCTGCGCCTCTACCGCCCCGTCATGTTCCTGGAGCCGGGGCGCCCGCTCGTCCTCTGCTTCCAGTGACAGGACATGCGCCGCCCTCGTTGACCTCCAGCGCGCACCAAGTCCCACGACCGCACGCACCTGGGCTGCCTCCTCTTCGCCTGTTGACCAAGGCCCAGCATCGCCAGCTCCCCAAGGCCCAGGAGTGAGCAGACCCCCGGATTTTCCTTTGTTGGGCCAGCCAGATTCGGCCCGACATGTTTTTCCCCCTGCCAGGACGAATTTTCTAATTATCCAGAAAACTGCAGTTTTACAGAAAAACCCTCGTGTTCATGCATATCATATCTCTCAAACCGTGCATCGGATTAAACAAACTATATATGTAAAATGCTTAGAATTTCATCTAGTTTCATAATATGCAACTTTCATCCATGTTAAAAATGTTTAAATTGTTGTTTGCATTAATTTGCTCAAATAACATGTTAAAATGGTTTATTTCATAACTAAATAACCATAGCTCTGAATTAAATAAACTTTATATGTAAATGGGGTAGAAAAATGCCTAGATCAACATGGTGCACTTTATTTTCCTGCTTAACAATAATAAAATATGGTTTAGGGCAGAACAGTAGCAAATTCGAAATATGCACATGGAGATTTTCCGGAATTGTTGTTTGTTGTTTCCGGCCTTATTTAAACTTGTCTAACTAGGTAGTTTATTTATGCTTCACCTCTTGCCATGTTAACGAACATTTAATCTTGTCTTGTACATAAACGAGAGCGAACTAAATAATTGAATGTGGTGTTTTGTCAAAATGCAACTCGTTGCATATTGAGCTCCACTTAATTTGTGCTATTGTTTTTGCATTTTGCCATGCCATGCCTCCTTAAACCGGATATGCATCATACTTGATTGCGCATCATGTCATGTTTATGCGATGGTTCTTTACCATGTTGTTTGCTTCTTTTCGATTGCGCTTCCTCTCGATAGTTCCGGTTATGTTGCGATTGTGAGGATTCGTTCGACTACGTTGGTTCGTCTACTTCATGGATTTGATCTTCTTCCGAGCGGGATTTCAGGCAAGATGACCATTACCATGGATATCACTACTACTTTTGCTTTGCTAATTGTCTCGATGCTATCGCTATGTCGCGCTACCTACCACTTCTTTATCAAGCCTCCCAATATGCCATGATAAGCCTCTAACATTTTCCATCTTCCTAGCAAACCATTGTTTGACTATGTTTCCGCTTGCTTAGCCCCTCTTATAGTGTTGCTAGCTGCAGGTGCAGTTGTAGGTTGTTCCATGTTGGGACATGGATATCATGGGATATCACAATATCTCTTATTTAATTAATGCATCTATATACTTGGTAAAGGGTGGAAGGCTTGGCCTTTTGCTTGGTGTTTTGTTCCACTCTTGCCGCCCTAGTTTTCGTCATACCAGTGTTATGTTCCTTGATTTTGCGTTCCTAACACGGTCGGGGTTTATGGGCCCCCCTTGACAGTTCGCTTTGAATAAAACTCTTCCAGCAAGGCCCAACTTTGGTTTTACTATTTGCCTAATAACAACTAAAACTTGCATAGGGACCGGCTAGCACCCGAGGTTTCTTAATCAACAGCCCGGGCCAGTGCTCCTCATGGGTGTTGGTCCAAAACAGAGTCGTGTGCGGCTTTCCTCGGGGAAACTCGGGTCTTAGTTGCTGTACGCTGCGCTCATCCGACCATGGCCTGATTTCGAGATACGCGTGGCTCCAGTCGGGGTGTTGGCACGTCGGGAGGTCTTGTTGGTTTTGTTTTACCATTGTCGAAATGTCTTGTGCACCGGGATTCCGAGTTTGATTGGGTTGTCCCGAGATGGAGATTTGCCTCCGCGGATCGTGAGAGTTTGTTATGGACTAAGTTGGGACACCCATGCAGGGTTTAATCTTTTCGAGAGCCATGCCCGTGGTTATGTGGCAGATTGGAAATTTATAATATCCGGTTGTAGAGAACTTGACACCAAATCCGAATTAAAATACACCAACCGCGTGTGTAACCGTGACTGTATCTTTTCGAGTGAGTTCATGAAGAGAACACAGTGGGATTATGATTGACTCGTAAGTAGTTCAGGATCACTTATTGATCATTTCTAGTTTGCGACCGTTATGCGTAGTTACTCTTCTTATTCTTGTACTCGTAAGTTAGCCACCATACAAATGCTTAGTGCTTGCTGCAACCTCACCACTTATCCATTCCATACCCATTAAGCTTTGCTAGTCTTGATACCCATGGTAATGGGATTGCTGAGTCCTTGTGGCTCATAGATTACTACAACAGGTGCAGGTACAGGTACAGGTAAAGTGATGCTTTCACGTGAGAGCGATGCATGCTTGTTTTGTTTGGAGTTCTTCTTCTGCTTGTTCTTCGATCAAGGGATAGGTTCCGGGTCGGGAGCCTGGGATTAGCAGGGTGGATGTCGTTCTTCTTTTTCGTTTGATTTCATCCGTAGTCGGATCCTGCTCTTCTGTATGATGATTGCTATGTATTGATGAACTATTGTATTCTTGTTGTAGCTTGTGGTGAGTGTAAGCCTTTATCTTGTATTCTCATCTATTCAGTACATGGTATGTTGTAATGATATCCACCTTGCTATGCGCTCAAAATGCGGTTGTGCCCCAGTCATGAGTTCATTACGTGATTGGGATAGAATCGCATCTTGGGCGCTACACCTGGGTCTGGGCGCGGCGACGAGGCGGCTTGCCGTAGTCATCATCGCTTGATCTCCCCCCGGAGGAGATGTCGCCGCTGCTGCTGGAGGTGTGGCGGCCAATGGCAAGTTCACCGCCGAGGACGCAGCCGCCGCGCCGGCCGTCGTTGCCCGAAGGGTGGTCGCCGTCATCGTCGCCCTCCGGGAAGCACCTAGGTGGCTGCTGTCCTCCCCAAAGACCCTGACGAAGAGCGTTGCCGCCCTGTTGTACTTGAAGTGGAGGGTGCGCTTCCCCTTCAGACCGCGGGCGCGGGCAAATAACTGCCATCCGCGGGTCAGAAACACATGGCCGATGGAGTTGACCTCGACCTCCACCCACGAGGACCCGTTGCAGCAGCCGTCGGGCTGCAGCCGCAGCCCAACGGGTCCTGCCGCCGGCAGCTCCTCCGCGAAGGAGCTCGGAAGCAGAAGCCAAGTGCCTGGAGGGCCCTCCACCCGCACGACGAACTCGCGCGCCGAGTCGCTCGAGCGGGCGCGCGGGCGCGGCGGTCGGCTGGCCACGGCACGCCTTCCCCTTGGCCATGGCTGCTAGCGCCCCCGTGGCCACCCTCGCGGGGGAGGGCCATCTCCTGGCTGCTGAAGTCCTTGCAAACTGCCAGAGGCGGACGCCCGCACCCCCGTGAAGATGTCGCCGGTACGGCCGTGGATTTGCGGGGACGGCCGCGCCCTCTCTTAGGTGGCAGCGCCTCCTGCCCGGCTTGAAGGGCTTTGCCCTTCTCTTCGGCCGAGAACCTCCTCGGTGGCGCCATGGTCGCTTCGGCAAGGTGGCGGCGCAACAGGGATAGGAGAAGAGGAGATTGCAAACGAGAGGATGACGACAGGTTGGGGGCTCTGCCTCCCTCGCCCTCTTATAGGCGGTCGAAGGATAATCGGCGCCCTTCCACATTCTGAGCGATGATGGCGCTGCTGCATGCGCCAGGCAGCTGTCAAAGTCGGGGCAGTTGCCAAGGCGGCATGGGGAAGCGGAGGAGTCCACGTCCCGTCAAGCGCCACGCGTTAGCCTGGCCCGCAGGCGATTGGGGCCCGCAGCGCTTCACCCTTGCCCCTTGGCTTCGCCTCGAAGCCAGCCCGAGCGCGCCTTGGGCCCGGGGGCTACTGTCGGCATTCTGGGAACTAGGGTACCCAGACTTGCCTGCCTGTGGCCCATGGTGTGGCTCCCTCGGCGGCCTGGTACGACCCATCTCCAAGACCACCAAGACAAGACCCTCGCAAGGGGCCTGGCCTCGCGAGGCGGACGACACCAAGACCTCCCGAGGGAGTGGCCTCCCCAGGTGGCCTCTCGAGGAGCGGAGATTTCTATGCAGGTACCCAGCCTCACGAGGCTGCGATGACGTGAGCCATGACGACCAAGGCCAGGCGGGTGCCAGCGGGCACAGACAGACGTGGGTTCCCGAGGAATCCCCCAAAGGTTTCCATTCCGGTGCTACAAGACCAAGACCACAGGCTCGACAAGGCGAAGGTCATCATCGAGCCCACCGCTGCGTCACGACCAGAAGCTTTGTAGGAGAAGACCACCTTTTGTCAGGATAGGATGTACTACATGTCCCCTTTCGAATTGGCCGTTGTGGTATCCCTTCCTGCCTAAGTTTCGAGGGAAGAGGACCAAGGCCACTATAAATATAGGTTAGCCACCACCATAGAAGAGGCCGACTCATTCTCACCCCCGAGCCCTCGCGAGGCAGCTCATCCACTGTACTAGTTCATACTCAACCTCCTCGTGAGGCCAATCCACCACAAAGCATGAGTAGGGTTTTACACCGCAAGGTGGCCCGAACCTGGGTAAACTGCCGTGTTCATCGTCTTCCTTGCTCACGCGAATCCGGCTAGGCTAGGATGTGGGGCGACGGACCCTAAGATTGAGAGGTTGAGATCTTCGCACACGCCCCAGAGTTCAAACCTTCTTGGGTCTGCGAAGCCCTGAATCCTGCAGCGGCAGCAGAGAACCCTGATGACGAAGGTGGCGTCCTGCCTCCCGAGGCCACCCCCGCGAAGAAGAAGCAGCTCCTCCCCAAATGCCGTCTGAATGCCAAGAAACCCGTCGGAGACGCCTCAGGCTCCGCGTCTGCTAGTGGGGCGCCCCTTCCTCCCGCATAGGAAGGCGCGCCCGGCTCCTCCCTCAGGATGGGGTCAGGGCTTCTGTCTGGAGAGCCTCTGACCTGACCAGTGCAACAAGGGAGGTGTTGGGGCACCACTTCGAGGCATGCCTTGACGCACAGCCCCACAAGCAAGGAGCAAAGCACGAGGCACCGGGGGCAAGGGAGTTCATCACCAAGGCAACCGAGGAGCTTCAGGAGGTGCAAGCCATGCGCGGCGAGCATCGCCCCGCACCCCCCACCAGTGCAGCCGCCTTCCCTGACGTAGGCGACGGGCTGTGCCTATGTCAACATCCCTGGCCTCAACAGGGCCGCATCTCAAGCCCTCTTCTGGCCGTCGCGTGTCGGCCGGAGCGGGGGCTACCCCTGCAACTACGTTCGCATGCCTTTTCGCTTGGTGAATGTAGGCGCTACGTACCAGCGCCTCGCGCGAGCCATGGATGCGTCTCACGAGGCCCGACGCCTGGCGATGGCATCTCAGGAGGCCTCAGACCCTCGCGAGCCCCCCGGGCCTCGCGAGCCTCCGGAGCTGCCCGGCTCGTGACGAGCAATCCTCCCCGACGAGCTTCATCGACTACCTCGATGCTCTAGCAGCATCATTGCCAGGTGACTTTTTGGTTTGTTCAATTATGGGCGCCCCTCGGGCTGCATTATCCTCAAGCTGCAAGGGCCCGCCCCCACAGCCGCATCATTTTGCTCATGTACCTCAAACCGATTATGCTTTCGTGCATTGCTATGACTATTAACCCTGCGTTTGGTGTCACATCGCTTCCGGAGCCGCCACTTCGCGGGCTTCATGCGTTGCGAACTCTCCTCCTGAACGTCCCATGAGAGGGGGCTACTGGCACGATTCCTGTGCTCGGGTCTGTCCCTGTAGCGTCCAACAAATCTAAGCGACTGAGCTCTCGCTCGCGGGCCGGCCCCATGCACATCACCTCGTTAGGTCCTTAGTGCCTTTGTCGTCTCACGGAACAATCATGAGCATATCAGCAAATGCGCGCCACCCCCTACATTTTGCGTTCTGTCAATGTGTAGGAACCCTGGGAGACAGGCGTTCGGACGACACCCTGCCACCTCAGCAGGGTTCGCTTCGATCGAGCAGTTGTTCGATTCGCAAAGGCTAAGTAAATCAGTTTGTTTGCCTTGGTTGCTGGCCAAGGCCGTCTTTCCTAGCAACCCCCGTGAGGCGAAACCACTCCTTTTTCGCGCAAGCCACTTGCACGTTAAAAGGCGGGCTCTTGAGCATCGCGCCTCAGGAGCTCCTACTGGCTCTCGAGCCCTCACCCCCCGGCCTTGTCCACGGCATCGCGACCTGGCATACCAGCGGCGGCTAAGCCCCGCTCAAGGGCCGGGTCCTAAGGATGTAGAGCATCATGGTGAGCGGAGAGATGGGGGAGTAAACCTCGCGAGGGAGTATAGGAAGAGGGGTGCGTCCCGGTAGCGCAGGCGATTTTCGAAGTATAATGGGCGTCAAGCTATTCACGCACCCCCAGCGGGACTTGTGTTGATTCATTACAGAACAGGAAGCATACACAGGATCAAAAGCTCTAGAGAAGCCCGCCCTCATGACGCAGGAACCCTCCACGGGCCACGAACGCACCAAGCTAAGTTATCCTATTCACGCCATGCGTGAACCTTACCATTAATGCTTTACCTGGACTCTCGCGACCTCGTTCGGGCAAGTGTCAGAATCGGGGCTCCACAGACCCAACAAGGTTCGATCTCTGGGGCATGTGCGAAGATCTAGCCTAGCCGCTACCTCAGGCTCATCGCCTCATGGCTTGGCCTCGTCGAGTTCGGGTGAGCAGGGAAAGAGGAGATACAACAGTTTACCCAGGTTCAGGCCATCTTGCGGTGTAAAACCCTACTCCTTTGTGGTGGATTGGCCTCACGAGGAGGTTGAGGATGAACTAGTACAGTGGGTGAGCGGCCTCGCGAGGGCTCAATGGATGAGAATGGATCGACCCCTCTCTACGGTGGAGACTAGCCTATATTTATACTAGGCCCGGTTCTCTTCCCTCATAACTTAGGCGGGAAGGAATTCTACAATGGCCAATTTGAAAGGGGACAAGAAGTACATCTTATCCTGACGAAAGGTGGTCTTCGCCTACAAAGCTTCTAGCCATGACACAGTGGTGGGCTCGGCGATGACATTCGTCCTGCCGAGCTCGTTGTCTTGGTCTCGTTGCACCGGAATGGAAACCTTTGGGGGATCCCTCGGGAACCCGCTCTTGTCCTTGCCTCCTTAGCACCAAAGAGGAAATTGTCCTCCTCTACACCCACTGGCGCCCGCCTGGCCTTGGTCGTCATGCCTCACGTCATCGTGAGCCTCGTGAGGTGGGGTACCTGCATAGAGATCTCCGCTCCTCGGGAGGCAGGGTCGGGGAGCTGCCCCTCAGGAGGTCTTAGCGTCGTTCGCCTCGCGAGGCCAGGGGGCCCTCACGAGGGTCTTGCTCGCAGGGTCTTGTAGCTGGGCCGTATCGGGCCATTGATGGGGCCACCTGCTGGGCTGCAAGCAGGAAGGTCTGGGTACCCTCGATCCTAGAACACCGACAGTAGCCCCCAGGCCCAAGGCGCGCTCGGCCTGGCTTCAAAGCGAAGGCATGGACTGAAGGGCAAAGCGACATGGGCCCCAATCGCCCGTATGCTAGGCTTGACGTGTGGCGCACGACAGGACGCGGTCGCCTCCACTTCCCCACATCGCCTCGGGAACTGCCCAGACTGACAAAAGTCTGGATGTGCGCCGCAGGGCCATCATTGCCCCTAATGCGAAGGGACGCCGGTTGGCCTCCGATCGCCTATAAGAGGGCGAGGGGAGCGGAGCCCCCAGCCCATTTCTGTCTTCTTGCCCAATCACCTCCAATCCTCGCCGCAGCAACCATGGCACCAGTGAGGAGGTTCTCCACCGAGGAGAAGGGCAAGGCCACCAAGGAGGGACTAGAGTCGCTGCCACCCAAGAGGGGGCGCGGCCTCCCTCGCAAGTCTACGGCCACGCCCGCAGCGTCATCTCGGGGGTGTGGGCGCCCTCCTCTTGCGGTTCACACCGGCTCCAGCAGCCGTGGGAAGAGCCCCTCCCATGGAAGCGGCCGCGAGTGCCGCAGCGGCCGAGGCCGCGGGGGGAAGCATGCGGTGGCCGCTAGACCACCTGGCCTGCGGGCTCACTCGGCCGACATGGCCCGTGAGTTCGTGGTGTGGATGGAGAGCCCGCCGCGTACCTGGATCCAGCTTTTGGTTGGAGGACCCATCGAGCTGTGGCTGCAGCCCGACGGCTGCTGCAACCGGTCCTCGTGGGTGGAGGTCGAGGTTACCCCCGCGGGCTATATGTTCCTGACCCGTGGGCGGTAGACGTTCGCCTGCGCCCGCGGCTTGGAGGAGAGGCACACCCTCCACTTCAAGTACGATGGGGCGACGACGCTCTTTGTCAAGATCTTCGGAGAAGACGACGGACACCTAGGGTGCTGCCCAGTGTGGCGCCCCGCCTGAGTACCACTATAGCCAGACGGTCGCCACGCATACCAGCCCAGGAAATCACTCTGGCATGCGCTTTTACAACAAGTATCATGAACACATGCATTTCTATTAATGAATATATATATAAGTCTTTCATGAGATATATTACAAGAGGGATGGCAGCGGAAAAGCTCTATCTAAGGCAGCATGGTCCTGGTGCGGCTCCAATCCACAGGGATCTGACTGGGTTACGCTCCTAGCCCGCGAACGCTCTGGTTCCTCGACGACGGATCCTTATGTGAACCTGGCCACATTGAAGGCCGCTGAGTACTTTTGAATGTACTCGCAAGCAAACCAAACTAACATATACACCAAGCAAAGCAATCCATGGCATTCAAGCATGCACTTGTTATTAGAGCAATATTAATTGTCATGACATAGCATAACTAGCTAGCAATATCAATTATCATGTTATAGCAGGTTTATCCAGCAAGATAACTACTGAAGTAATGCAGTAAGGTAAAGCATATTAAGTAAATATTCCATACTCCGAACATTCTCGTGATCCAACCTGAATCCGATCCAACTCATGTGGTCATCCGACCACTCATCATATAGCCATCCCATGGCTAACATATCATACTCCTGACATCATCTGATGTCTACACAAGACGAGTTCTTCCATCATTATTATCCCTATTACGGTTGACCACCTAGTGAGGTCTGGACGGGCTATCCAATACCGTGGACGGGGCTATTCAAATAGATTTTACACTCTGCAGAGGTTGCGCAATTTACCCACACCATGGAGCACCTGACCTCGTGATCCCATTCGGGTGGATCAGCGTTGCTCCAATGAAACCCGCCTGACCCGTGACTCCTCCACCGTACCACCGGCAATCATTCTCCCCCGGAGTCAAGCCCTGGGTGGCCCCTGTGTCACCTCGTGACACCTGCCACCGTCGTGGCCCAACTAAACTATCCCAAACGGGGATCGCGCGCAAACAAACAACTGGGCTCACAAGGTTATCGCCGCCTACCGGGCCAGGGTAGCGTGCACGCATAACCTTCCCTGTCTGGTGGTACCGGTGAAAGAGCACAGAGCCAAACCAAGTCAAGGCCGTCCCATACCGGCAAATGTGGTTGCACGGATAAGCCCGGACAGGTGACTCAAGATCAACCGACTAAGTTCATTTAGCAAGCTTAGTGGTTCATCAAAATAACTTAACATGGTGGCAACTAGGTATGAGATAACAACTGTGGAAACATAACAACCTATCTCCATATCACAATGAGTCATTAGTGAAACAATATTTAAATGGCAAGTTATCACCTTACAAGTTCTAGCTGTAAGTGACGACCATCGGAACCCTTGCACAAAACCGGCAAAGAAACCAGTAGCCACCAGAACGGTCTTTACAACTCAGATCTGGGACATTACTAGAATAACTCAACCCCGGCTCAAGACGGCTAGAAAGCAGCTCAAAGCATGAGACGGTGTTGATAAGAAGAATGTAGCAGCTCCCTAAGACGGCCGAGAAACAGCTCAGAGCATAGGGTCACTGCTACGGAAAGAAATTCAACAGCTGCCCGAGACGGCCGAAAAGCAGCTCAGAGCACGGACAGTTGCTGACAAGAGAAATAAAAGTCGGCATCCACCCCAGACAGCCGAAAGCAGCTCAGACACAGGCGTGGTGCCGTCATCGAAGAAAGTGTAAGCAAGGTTTCGTCAGCGTCACATACAGCTTACTACTACACAGACAAGCACAAGCATATTAATTTAAACAAGCAAGAAATATCACAGAGCAATGCTTTAGGGCATATATCAGATGGTCGGCTTGCCTGGAGGTGAAGGAATACTCCGGGGAGAAGTGCGGTGAAGCCGCAGAAGAATTCACCGGAAAAGATTCCCTCTCGGAGGGGCTGTTTTGGAGCAAGGGCAAAATGGTCATTTTCATAGTGTGGAAACCTTATGAAAATGATTCCATCGGAACGGGCTCGACGAACTGAAGACATGGGCATTGGTTTCACCTGAATCGGAGTTGTGAGCGAAAAGTTGTGAAGGTTTGACTGCCAGGGACCCATCTGCAATTAAAATATTTGCAACTGAGTCCTCAACAGTTTTTTTTCCTGAGAAAAGAATAAAGGAACTGTTGATCTTGGGCTGCCTCGGGCTGAAATGGTGTGGCTACTGCTGCTGCTCCTCTGGGCTGAAACCGCTGCTCCCTTGGGCCGGCCCACCCACACCCTCACTTGTCCAGCGTGGCGAGGGCGGGGCCCGCCTGGCCTCGTCTCCTTCCTCCTCTCCTGTCCCGATCAGAACAAAGAGGAGCAGAGGAGGGCGGTGCGCTGGCTCCGGCCACCAGCGGCTCCGGCCACCTCAGGCCGTGGCGCGGCCACCGGCGGGCTCGGGCGGAGGCGCCGCTTCCGTTCAGGCGTAGCCCGCGCGCCGGGGAGGAACAGAGCCGTAGCAGTTCGGCAACAGAGGACGAGGACGGGGCTCGACACCGGCAACGTCCACGGTGATTCCGGCAGTCCCCGGCTCAGGCGAGGCCACCGGCGGGGCCAGGGAGGCACTTCGCGTTCGTCCAAAGAGAAAACAGGCACCGGGGAGGGCGGAATGATGGCATGCCGCGGAGGCAGAGGATGACGGCGATCGGAGTTGGGGCGGCGGTACTCCAGCGAGGAAATGGAATGGGCAAGGGGACGGGGATGGTCGCCAGAGTGCGGCGCATCTCGAGGGAGCTTCTGTGGGTGCTGGGGATGGCCAGAGGTAAGGCTGCGGGGGAAGGCAGAGCCACGGTGGCCGGCGGCCATGGCGGCCATGGGAAGCGAGTTGAGGCTCTGGAGAAGGATTAAGGGGTGCGGAAGAGAGCTGGGAGGGCGGTGAGGCGGCTGGTGAGCTTGAGAGGGTGAGGGGTGGGCTATTTATAGCCGGGGCGGCCGAAGCGATCGGGACGGCCGCCGTGGCGTCCTTAGCCCCTTACTGGAGCTCCGAGATACGTGACGGGAGGGGGTGATGTCGGCAAGGCCGCAGGGAGCATGGAGAAGGCAGCAGCAGCTTCGGGAGGGCTCGGTCGTGGCTGCATACGACGGCGACAGTGGGCCAACAGAGGTGGAGTAATGGCGATTGTCGCGGCGTGGCGGGGAAAGGAACGGAGGGGGAAATGACCGGAGATGAAGGTGTGGACTACAGGGAGTCAGGTCGGCATGCTAGGACACGCCTGGGCAGCTTAAGCTGGCCTGCCGACGCGATGGATGCGCAGAGCGCTGTTCCTGCATGGAGCTCACGCGGTCACCACGCGTCTTGCGTGCTCTGGCCTGCGCCTGCCCGTCTAGCCTTGTCCAACATGTTTCTCACTGCTCAAATGGATGAGATAGATCACTAGATGCACCAGGAGGTGTCTGGAGAGGTCGAAGGGATCCAGAATAGTTTCTGGACAGAAACTTGGGCAGGAAGTTTTGGTCAGAATGGATGTGGCAATGAGCTGGATAAGTTGTCACAGGGAAATGTGGTAGGAAGGACTAGATGCTAGTAAAATTTGAAAGCATTTGGACAAGATTTTCGCACACTTACTTTGTAATGCCAAATCCGGTCCAGAAAATAGATTTTGAAGCTGTGCTCAAATGGTTTGATTAAATGAGCTGAATTTTTGTGGAGGTAAGTTATTTGGAAGTATGGAGGTGCTGGTAAAATTTCAGCTCATTTGGATACACCAGAATGGTACTTCCTTCACAGAGCTTTGGAATGGACAGAAACTTGAGAAAAATGCTGTGGGCAAATGGATAGATGGATTGAGCTGGTTTTTGGTTTACATGGGTGATTTAGCAATGTGAATCACCATGAAAAATTTCAGCTCAAATGGATCAAGGTTTCAAGCACTTCCTTTGCAAACTGAAAATCTGGATAGAATTTGCAAATGGATGATGTGCTCAAACTTTGAACTATGGAGCTTTGATTTTGATGTAAATGGTGAATATATCGATAGGATTAGCTCCACAAATTACTTGGGATTTTTCCTGGCTACCAAAATGGTAGTTCCTTTAGAAACTGCCCAAAATGCAATATTGGCATTAAATAGGAAAATGCAACTTCCCTTATTTAATTATGGCCAATAGTTTTATGGGAGCTCAATATGATCACAAGGAATATCTCCACAAGTTTTCATCAACTTTGGAGATGGATAGATATTTTCCTGGATTTAATTCCTTTAACTGGCAGAAAAAGGAATTAATTATAAATGAAAAATATAGCAAATGACTTGGCAATATTTTTGCATATCCAGGGTTTATAAGGATAGGATGATCACTGGAAGAAATTTGGGAGGCAGAAGTTCAAAGGAAATTGAGGTTCCTTTGTAACTACAAGAGTTAGGGTTTCCCTTTCGGCAACTCGGAATGTAGGGTTTCGGTGGCAAAGTCTTGAGAATAGATCTCGGGTGGCAAGGTTGGAATGGAGAGAATCTCCGGTTGGATAGGAAAGGCAAGACTAAATGACCATCTTCATATACCCAGGAGCTAGAGAAAATCCAATAACACCGAGAAAAAAAAGACGGGAGTCAAATCCCGCGAAGGAAAAAAAAACAGGGGCGGAAACGAGGGTGTTACTCCCAGAGGGCGACAATAGCGGTGGTGATCACCCCTCCGACGGCGACGGCCAGCAGGGCGGTGACGTCCTCGGCGGTGAACTTGCCCTTGGCGACGGCCGCGACGCCTCCCGCAGTGGCAGCACCTCCTCGGAGGGGAGCTCGAGCGACGACGACTACGACGAGCCGCTGCGTCGCCGCGCCCGGGTCAAGGAGGAGGAGGACACCGGCTAGGTGTCGCGACGCTGGAGTCGGCGTTTCCTGAGCTGCGGCCCTCGGGAGCCTGTCCCTTTTGCTTTTTATTTCCTGCACCAAAGATCATGGAGAGCCCCGCGGGGGCGTGTAATGAACTGCGGTGCTTGCACCTTTATATTAGTGTTTGTTGCTCGTGTTCTTCAATTATATTGGCACTTCTTATTCGGGCACGGGCCCTCCTCTGTTCTTACGATAGCTTAGCGCCCTGCGTCAGCGGGACCCAGCCATCGGGCAGGCTTCCGCCGTCACTGGGATGCCAGGTCGCGATGCCGTGCATAGTGCCAGTGGGCGAGCGACCCGAGGTCTGGCAAGAGCTCGTGAGGCGCTGCTCATGAGGTCCCTCTTGACGCGCAGGTGACTCCTGAAAGATAAAATAAGGGAGGATCCCTGCCCGAACAAGGTCGCGGGAGTCCAGGAAAGGTGTTAATGGTAAGGATGATGCCTCGCGGATAGGATAACTTAGCTTGGCACGTTCGTGACCCTTGGTGGGTTCCTGCGTCGTGGGGCGAGCTTTTCTGGAGCTTCTGATCCTATGCATGCTTCCTGTTCTGGCGATGATGCTGTTGGAGCATAGAGGTAGCCGAAGAAGCTTGTCGGGGAGGCTTCCTCCTCACGGGCCGGATGGCTCCGGAGGCTCGAGAGGCTCGCGAGGCCCGGGGGCTCGCGAGGGTATTGGGCCTCCTGAGGCGCCTCGGCTAGGCGTCGGGCCCTGCGCCTAGAGCCCCCGGGCGAGGGTCAGTCACCACTGGTACGCTGGGTCATGGCAACACATGCCTGCTGGCTCGCTCGAGAGCATCACACGAGGACTTAGGCGCCAAAGCCTTGGTGAGGTGTGCATACGGGCGGACCCGCGACTGTTGGGGCCTGGGTTCTCAACGCCGCTAGGGCTAGCCCAAGCGTAAACACCATGCTCAGCCCCCGCTCGCGGGGCGCGCGGGAGGGAGCAACAGGCAGCCGCCATTTCCTTTAAAAGACAAGATTCAAGACGGGAAACACCGCAAGGAGAAAATCCGGACCCTTTTTTGAACAAAGATGCAAAAACTTCAAACTTCATTCCAAGAAACTGTAACTTCGATTACAAGAGAGGATGAAAAACAGCCGCGTCCGGCGCCTATACTAGTCTTCCCACCAGCGCGAAGCATGGGGCCTCCACTTGGGCTTGGGCATAGTCGCTGTTCGACCGTTTCCGCCAGCGCGGAGCATGGGGCTTCCACTGGGGCGTGGGTGGGAGGTCCCGCGAGGCCGCGAAACGGCGCACCAGGAGACTCCGGGGCGTGTACAGCCCCACTCATTATTATGTGAGAGTGTCACAGGTAGAACTTGCGGAGGTGCTGGATGTTCCAGGCATTCTGGATGGGGACCCCGTCCTCCGTCTCCAGGTGCGCGGCGCTAGGCCTGGAGACGCGGGCGACCCTGAACGGGCCCTCCCACATGGGCGAGAGCTTGTGGAGGCCCTCGCTTGAGAGGACCTGCCTCAGGACGAGGTCTCCGACTTTGAGAGTTTGGGGGCGGACGCTGCGGTAGTGGTAGTGTCGTAGGGCCTGCTAGTACCTTGCAGCTCGGAGAGAGGCCTGGCGGCGCGCCTCCTCCCCGAGCACAAGATCAGTCCCCCGCGAGACATCCTGACGCGCCTCGTCAAATGCCAAGACTCACGAGGAACGATGCTTGATCTCAAGCGGGAGGACCGCCTCAGCCCCGTAGACGAGGAAGAACGGGGTTTCGCCGGTGGGCTTAGTAGCGATGGTGCGGACGGACCACAACATGGACTGCAGCTCGTCCAGCCAACCCCTGCCGCAGGCCTCGAGCTTCTTCTTGAAGCTTCTGGTCTTGAGGCCCCTCAGGACCTCCGTGTTGGCGCACTCGGCCTGGCCGTTGCTCCGCGGGTGCGCCACCAAAGCGTAGCATATTTGCGTTCCAAGGTTAGCACAATATGACCTGAAGAGATTGCTTGTGAACTGGGAGCCGTTGTCGGTGATGATGCGGTTGGGGACACCGAATCAACTCACGAAGCCCTTGATGAACTTGACGGCCGATCTTGCGGGGATGGTGCGCACAGGCTCCACTTCCGCCCACTTAGTGAACTTGTTAATCACGACGTAGAGGTAGCGGTAACCGCCGGCCGCCCGAGGAAATGGGCCCAGAATGTCCAGCCCCCAGACCGTGAAAGGCCATGAGAGCGGGATGGTCTGGAGTCCTTGCACCGGCTGGTGAATCCGCTTAGCGTGGAACTGGCAGGCCTCGCAGGATCGGACCAGCTCTGTGGTGTCGTGGAGCACCGTAGGCCAGTAGAACCCGCTGCGGAACGCCTTTCCCACGAGGGGGCATGACGAGGAATGGTGCCCGCAATCTCCACCATGAATGTCGGCCAATAGCTCGCGCCTCTGCTCCTCTGGTATGCACCGCAGCGAGAAGTCGTTTGGGCGCCTGCGGTACAACTCGCTATCCCCCAAGCAATAAGCAGTGGCCTACCGAGCCACGCGTTCTGCATCTTCCTCCTTCTCCGGCAAGGAACCACAGAGCAAGTACGCCTTGAACTCCTCGGTCCAGTCACCCGCCTAAGGCTCCAATGCCAGGAGCAGGCGGGCTCCCGAGGTCGGGCCGCAGGCTGGGGCGCCCGTGGGCGGCGCTGGCGGCGGCTCCTCCCGGAGCAGCGTCGGGCCTACAGCCAGAGGCGTAGCCGATGGCTTGAAGATCCTCTCCTGGAAGATGCCAGGCTTCTGAGGCTCGCGGCATGATGCCTTCTTGGCGATGTCATCTGCATCCCTGTTCGCGCCACGCGGGACATGCTGCAACTCCAAGCCTAAGAAGCACTTTTCGATTTTACGTACCTCTTCCAGGTATGCCTCCATGTGCTCGTCCTCCGGCTTGTACTCTTTGTTGGAGAAGTTGACGAGGAGCTGGGAGTCGCCTTTGATGGTGAGGCAACTGACCCCCAGAGCGGCCGCAGCCTTGAGCCCAGCAATCAAGCCCTTGTATTCTGCGATGTTGTTGGAGACCTTCTCGCCATGCTGGAAACAGAGCTGCACGATGTAGAAGAGCTTATCCTTGGTTGGGGAAATGAGCACGACTCCAGCCCCTGCGCCTTGTCGCGCGAAGGCGCCGTCGAAGTGCATGACCCAGCCATCGGGGACGAGGGACTGGCCCTCAATCAGCCCTTGGACAGGAGCATCCGTCCACTTTGCTACAAAGTCAGTGAGGGCCGCCCCCTTGATAACCCGAGTCGTATTGAACTCCAGGTGGAAAGCTTGGACCTCGATGTTCCACTCAGCGACCCTGCCGGCAGCGTTGGGGCTTTGTAGTATTTTCTCCAGGGGGTATGTGGATACAACCTTGATGGGGTGGCCCTGGAAATAGTGACGCAACTTCCTGGAAGCAACAAGGAGCATGAGGAGGAGCTTCTGCTCCTCCCCACGGTCGGCGCCACATGAGGAGGAGCTTCTGCTGCATAGGATAGCGCACGCGCATCCTGCAGCACAGTGCTGACGAAGTACACAGGGTGCTCGATGAGGCGTGGGGCGTTGACGGCATCCTGCCTCGCCCAGGACGCGAGGGACTCGGGCGCCTCGTCGGGCGATGGAGGGGCGCGCGCCCCTAGGGCGCTGTCCTGCGGTGGCAAAGGCTGTGCGGCCTTACGCAGGCCACTGGGCCCCGCGCTGATGCTGGCGTGCTCTTCCCGAACCGCCACAAGCACCGCGATGGCCAAGTGCGGGGTGGCTGCCAAATAGAGCACCAAGGGCTCGCGAGGCCAGGGCGCCACCATGATGGGGGGCCTCGTGAGGTACCTCTTGAGGCCCTCGAAGGCCGCCTCCGCTTCTGGGGTACACTCGAAAGGGCCCGTTCTCTTCATCAGCTTGAAAAAGGGAAGGGCCCGCTCGCAAAGCTTAGAGATGAAGCGCCCCAAGTCACACACCCTGCCAGCTTTTGCATTTCCTTTAGGGTCTGAGGTGGTCGCATCTTTTCAATTGCCTTGATCTTTTCGGGGTTGGCCTCGATCCCTCGGTGCGAGACAAGGAAGCCAAGCAGCTTGCCTGACGGGACCCCGAAAACGCACTTCTCCGGGTTAAGTGTCAGATTCACCTTGCGCAGGCTGGCGAATGTCTCCTCCAGATTTTCGATCAGGGTCTTTGCCTTGCATGACTTGACTACGATGTTGTCAACGTATGCCTCTGCATTCCTCCCTAGCTGTCGTCCCAGCACGATGTGCATCAGCCGCTGGAAGGTGGCACCGGCGCTCCTCAGCCCGAAGGGCATGCAGGTGTAACAATACATGTCGCATGGGGAAATGAAGGCCATTTTCTCAACGTCCTCGGCCGCCATCTTGATCTGGTGATAGCCCGAGAAAGCGTCCAGGAAGCACAGTAGATCACATTCTGCGGTGGAGTCGATGATCTGGTCAATGCGTGGAAGCGGGAAGGGGTCCTGAGGGTAAGCCTTGTTGAGGTTTGTAAAGTCGATGCACATGCGCTCCTTTCCGCCCTTCTTGGGAACAACAACCGGGTCGGCCAGCCATTCCGGGTGCTGCACCTCTCGAATGACTCCGGCTTCTTGCAGCTTGCGCACTTCCTGTTGGGGAATGTAGTAATAATTCAAAATTTCCTACGTGTCACCAAGATCAATCTAGGAGATTCTAGCAACAAGTGAGGGAGTGCATCTTCATACCCTTGAAGATCGCTAAGCGGAAGCGTTACAAGAACGCGGTCGATGGAGTCGTACTCGCGGCGATTCAAATCGCGGAAGATCCGATTCAAGCGCCGAACGGACGGCGCCTCCGCGTTCAACACACGTACAGACTGGGGACGTCTCCTCCTTCTTGATCCAGCAAGGGGAGAGGAGAAGTTGAGGGAGAGCTGTGGCAGCACGATGGCGTGGTGGTGGAGCTTGCGGTTCTCCGGCAGGGCTTCGCCAAGCACTACGGCGGAGGATGAGGAGTTGGAGGGGGGAAGGGTTGTACCAGGGGCAAGGGGTGCAGCTCCCATGCACCTTCCCACTATATATAGGGGTGGAGCGGACTGGTTTCTTGCCCTCCAAGTCCATTGGGGCGTTGGCAAAGGTGGGAGGAAAGAAATCCCATCCTTTCCCTTCCCCACCGATTGTTATCCCCTTTTTTAGGGATCTTGATCTTATCCCTTCGGGATATGATCTTATTCCTTCTAAGGGGGGATCTTGGTGCACCTTGACCAGGGGTGTGGGGCCTTGCCCCCACTACCCACGTTCATGTGGGTCCCCCCATGCAGGTGGGCCCCACTCTGGAACCTTCTAGAACCTTCCCGGTACAATACCGAAAAATCCCGAACATTTTCCGGTGGCCAAAATAGGACTTCACATATATAAATATTTACCTCCAGACCATTTCGGAACTCCTCGTGACGTCCGGGATCTCATCCGAGATTCTGAACAACTTTCGGTAACCACATACAATTCCCATTACAACTCTAGCGTCACCGAACCTTAAGTGTGTAGACCCTACGGGTTCGGGAACCATGCAGACATGACCGAGACACCTCTCCGGCCAATAACCAATAGCGGGATCTCGATACCCATATTGGCTCCCACATGTTCCACGATGATCTCATCGGATGAACCACGATGTCGGGGATTCAATCAATCCCGTATACAATTCCCTTTGTCCATCGGTATGTTAATTGCCCGAGATTCGATCGTCGGTATCCCTATACCTTGTTCAATCTCGTTACCGGCAAGTCTCTTTACTCGTTCCGTAATGCATGATCCCATGGCTAACTCCTTAGTCACATTGAGCTCATTATGATGATGCATTACCGAGTGGGCCCAGAGATACCTCTCCATCATACGGAGTGACAAATCACAGTCTCGATTCGTGCCAACCCAACAGATACTTTCGGAGATACCTGTAGTGCACCTTTATGGTCACCCAGTTACGTTGTGACGTTTGATACACCCAAAGCATTCCTACGGTATCCGGGAGTTGCACAATCTCATGGTTTAAGGAAATGATACTTGACATTAGAAAAGCTCTAGCAAACGAACTACACGATCTTGTGCTATGCTTAGGATTGGGTCTTGTCCATCACATCATTCTCCTAATGATGTGATCCCATTATCAACGACATCCAATGTCCATGGTCAGGAAACCACAACCATCTATTGATCAATGAGCTAGTCAACTAGAGGCTCACTAGGGACATGCTGTGGTCTATGTATTAACACATGTATTACGGTTTCCGGTTAATACAATTATAGCATGAACAATAGACAATTATCATGAACAAGGAAATATAATAATAACCATTTTATTATTGCCTCTAGGGCATATTTCCAACAATTCCTGAACGATGAACGCTTGCTTCTCCTGTGCTTGACTCCTGCTTTGTGGTGGATTGGCCTCACGAGGAGGTTGAGGATGAACTAGTACAGTGGGTGAGCGGCCTCGCGAGGGCTTAGTGGATGAGAATGGATCGACCCCTCTCTACGGTGGAGACTAGCCTATATTTATACTAGGCCCGGTTCTCTTCCCTCATAACTTAGGCGGGAAGGAATTCCACAACGGCCAATTTGAAGGTGGTCTTCGCCTGCAAAGCTTCTAGCCATGACGCAGTGGTGGGCTCGGCGATGACATCCATCCTGCCGAGCTCGTGGTCTTGGTCCCGTTGCACCGGAATGGAAACCTTTGGGGGATCCCTCGGGAACCCGCGCTTGTCCTTGCCTCCTTAGCACCAAAGAGGAAACTGTCCTCCTCTGTGCCCACTGGCGCTTGCCTGGCCTTGGTAATCATGGCTCACGTCATCGCGAGCCTCGTGAGGCGGGGTACCTACATTGAGATCTTTGCTCCTCGGGAGGCAGGCTCAGGGAGCTGCCCCTCGGGAGGTCTTGGCGTCATTCACCTAGTGAGGCCGGGGGGCCCTCGCGAGGGTCTTGCTCGCAGGGTCTTGTAGCTAGGTCGCACCGGGCCGTCGATGGGGCCACGCGCTGGGCCGCAGGCAGGTACCCCTGATCCCAGAACGCTGACAGCAAGGAATCCACCCTCTTTTATCTTTCGAGATCCACTTGCGCGTCAAGGGGGACCTCGTGAGCATCGCGCCTCAGGAGCTCTTACCTAACCTCGGGTCGCTCACCTCCTGGCCTTGCACATGGCATCGCGACCTGGCATACCAGCGATGGCTGAAGCTTGCCTGGGGACTGGGTCCCGTCGACGTAGAGCACTAAGCTATCGTAAGAACAAAAAGGGGACCTGTGCCCAAACGAGAAATGCCAATACAATTTAAAAACATGAGCTGGAAACACTAAGATAAAGGCGCAAGCGCCACAGTTCCTTACACGCCCCCACGGGGCCATTCATGACTTTGATGCAGGAAGTAAAAACAAAAGAAATGGCCTCCCAAGGGCCGCATCTCCGGAGGCACTGACTCCGGTGTCACGGCGCCTAGTCAGTGTCCTCCTCCTGCTTGATCAGGGCGCGGCGACGCGGCGACTCATCGTAGTCGTTGTCGCTTGAGCTCCCCCGGAGGAGGTGCCACCACTGCTGGAGGCGTCATGGCCGTCGCCAAGGGCAAGTTCACCACCGAGGACGTCGTCACCGTGATGGCCGTCATCGTCGGAGAGGCGGTCGCCGCCACTGTTGTCGCCCTCTGGGCAGCAACCTAGGCGTCTGCCGTCTTCCCCGAAGACCTTGGTGAAGGGCATCGTCGCCCCATCATACTTGAAGTGGAGGGTGTGCCCCCCTTCAGGCCGTGGGCACGGGCGAACGTCTGCCACCCAGGGGTCAGGTACACGTAGCCCGAGGTGGTGACCTCAACCTCCGCCCATGAAGACCGGTTGCAGCAGCCTGGCTGCAGCCATAGCCCGACGGGTCCTCCTGCCGGCAGCTCCTCTGCGAAGGAGCGCGGGAGCTAAATCTAGGTTCGCGGCAGGCTCTTCATCCACACCATTAACTTGCGGGCCATGTCATCCGAGTGGGCCCATGGGCGAGGTGGTCGGGCGGTCACCTCATGCCTTCCCCTCGGCCATGGCCACCACGGCTTCCGCGGCCGCTTGCACGGGAGGGGTTCTTCCCGCGACTGCCGGAGCCGGTGCGAACCGCCAATGGAGGGCGCCCACGCCCCTGAGATGACATTGCAGGCGTAGCGGCGGACTTGAGGGGTAGGCCGCGCCCCCTCTTGGGCAGCGGCGACTCCGGCCCCTCCTTGGGGGCCTTGCCCTTCTCTTCGGCGGTGAACCTCCTCACTGGAGCCATGGTTGCTGCGACGAGGATTGGGTGTGAACGGTCGAGAAGACAGAGATGGGATGGGGCTCTGCCCCCTCGCCTTCTTATAGGCGGTCGGAGAAAGCCATCCGGTGCCCTTCCACCTTCGTGCGATGATGGCTCCACAGCGTGCGCCAGGCTTTTCGTCAGCCTGGGCAGTTGCCGAGGCGACGTGGGGAAGTGGAGGCGTCCGCGTCCCGTCGTGCCCCACGCATCAAGCCTGGCCCGCAGGCGATTGGGGCCCGCGTCGCTTCGCCCTTCACTCCTTGCCTTCGCTTCAAAGCTAGGCCAAGCGCGCCTTGGGCCCGAGGGCTACTGTCGGCGTTCTAGGACCGGGGGTACCCAGACTTGCCTGCGGCCCAACACATGACTTCATCGATGGCCCAGCGCGGCCCAGCTGCGAGACCCCGCGGACAAGACCCTCGTGAGGCCCCCCCCGCCTCGCGAGGCGAATGACACCAAGACCTCCCGAGGAGCAGCTCCACGAGCCTGCGTCCCGAGGAGCGGAGATCTCTATGCAGGTACCCCACCTCGCGAGGCTCGCGATGATGTGGGCCATGACGATCAAGGCCGGGCGGGCACCAGTGCGCGCAGTCCAGGACAATTTCCTCTTTGGTGCTAAGGAGGCAAGGATGAGTGCGGGTTCCCGAGGAATCCCCCAAAGGTTTCCTTTCCATTGCAACAAGACCAGGACCACGGGCTCGGCAGGATGGAGGTCATCACCGAGCCCACAACTGCGTCATGACCAGAAGCTTTGCAGGCGAAGACCACCTTTAGTCAGGATAGGGTGTACTCCTGTCCCCCTTCAAAATTGGCCACTGTGGTATTCCTTCCCGCCTAAGTTATGAGGGAAAAGAACCGGGCCTACTATAAATAGAGGCTAGTCCCCATCGTAGAGAGGGGTCAAAATGTTGGATCCCTAGTCTGATCCTGAGCCCTCCCGAGGCAGCTCATCCAATGTACTAGTTCATCCTCAACCTCCTCGCGAGGCCAATCCACCACAAAGCAGGAGTAGGGTTTACACTGCAAGGTGGCCCGAACCTGGGTAAAATCACTGTGTCCACTTCTTCTCCCCGCTCGTGCGTACTCGACGAGATCAGGCCGTGAGGGCGGCGAGCAGCATATCGATGTCAAGCGAGATCCTTCATACACGCCCCAGATTTCGAACCTTGTTGGGTCCGCGGAGCCCTGATTCCGACAGTCTTCGTTCATAATGATCATCTCTACTCCTTCTCTCTCTTGGAGGCAATTCATCTCTTCTACTCCTCCTTTTTATTGAGTCTTCTCTTTTCTTGTAGGGAGCCGTACACTCATTGGAATAGTGTCCGGGTCTTCCACAATTGTAGCAATTATGATCACGACTAGAAGACCTTTTGCCATTATAGGACCTTGACTTGGAGCTTCTCTCTTTGCTTCTGCTCTTGTAGAATTTGTTGAAGTTCTTCACCATTAAGCTCAATTCTTCATTGGAGACTAGCTTGTCACTTGATGTTGTAGGAGCATCACTTGCAGCTTTGTATGCATGACTTGACTTGTTGTGGAGATCTTCCTTATCTTTGAGTGACATTTCATGAGCAACGATTCTACCAATGACTTCCGTGGGCATGAGATCTTTGTAATAGGGCATCATTTGGACCAATGTGCACACGGTATCATATTTTCCATCCAAGGCTCTAAGGATCTTCTTGATGATGAATTTGTCAGTCATCCCTTCACTTCCTAAGCCGGCAATCTCATTTGTGATAAGAGCAAGCCTAGAGTACATTTCGGTGACTCCTTCACCATCCTTCATCTTCAACTTGTCAAGTTGACATTGAAGCACATCCAACTTGGATTCCTTGACAGACTCGGTACCTTCGTGCATATCAACCAAAAAGCACAGGTGCTCCCTGGCTGATTTTGGTAATTAATGTCAACATATCTCTTGTTGGAATAATGCTTTTATCTACTGTATTTCAGACAAGTTCAACAATGGCGTGGAAAGGACAAGAGGATGTGGAACCCCTTCAAGGTGTCAAGGACATGCATTGGCGAAAGCTCCAAACTCTTTATTTTTGTTTTAGTGATCCAAGATCACATTGGGTCCATAGGAAAGCCAATACTATTAAAAGGGGATGAGGTGTTGCTTAATGGCTTGCTTGCTCAAATGCTTAGTGATATTGCTCCTAAACCCTCAACCACTTTCTCCATCCAAATATGTCAAAACCCTAAACTCCAGCTCGGCCCCACCAATTCATTCTATCCGGCGCCACCGAGTTCATATGACATAGCCACAGCCAGAAACCCTAACGGTTCGGTCACACCGATATGGATCTCGGTCTCACCGAGATGGCCTTGCCAACTCCCTGTTATCAGTTGCATTTATTTCGGTGTCACCAAAATTGCAATCGGTCACACTGAGATGATTTGTCCAATTCTCTGTTGCCCTATTGCTTCACTTCGGTCTCACCGAGTTGATGCAATCGGCGCCACCGAGATGAGGTTTGCCCTAAGCCCTAGCACATCGGTCCCACCGAGTTGTTCCAGTCGGTCCCACTGAGATTCCTAATGTTCACATTTTGAACTAATCGGTCCCACCTTGTTTAGCTATTCGGTCTCACCGAGATGAGTCAAATGTGTGTAACGGTTGGATTTTGTGTGGAGGCTATATATACCCCTCCACCCCTTCTCCATATGTGAGAGAGCCATCAGAACGTGCCTACACTTCCACCATACATTTTTTGAGAGAGAACCACCTACTCATGTGTTGAGATCAAGATATTCCAATCCTACCACAAGAATCTTGATTTCTAGCTTTCCCCAAGTTGCTTTCCACTCAAATCATCTTTCCACCATATCCAAATCTGTGAGAGAGACTTGAGTGTTGGGGAGACTATCATTTGAAGCACAAGAGCAAGGAGTTCATCATCAACACACCATTTGTTACCTTTTGGAGAGTGGTGTCTCCTAGATTCGTTAGGTGTCGCTTGGGAGCCTCCGTCAAGTTGTGGAGTTGAACCAAGAAGTTTGTAAGGGTAAGGAGGTCGCCTACTTCGTGAAGATCTACCTGAGTGAGGTAAGTCCTTCATGGCGATGGCCATGGTGGGATAGACAAGGTTGGTTATTCGTGGACCCTTCATGGGTGGAGCCCTCCGTGGACTTGCGCAGCTGTTACCCTTCGTGGGTTGAAGTCTCCATCAACGTGGATGTACGATAGCACCACCTATCGGAACCACGCCAAGAATCTCCGTGTCTTCATTGCATTTGCACACTCCAATCCCATCTCTTTACTTTCTTGCAATTAGCATGCTTTACCCTTTCCCCTGCATATACTCTTGTCATGCTTGCTTGAAATGTATTCTGAATGCTTAAACTTGTGCTAAAACTCCACCTTAACTTGAAGAACTTAAAAATTGCCACTTTTACTTGTTGAGGGTCTAATCACCCCCCTCTAGACCCGTATTTTTGATCCTTTCAATTGGTATTAGAGCTTTGGTCTCCATTGCTTTGGTTTAATCACCATTGGAGGAAGATGGATGAGTGTACAATCAATAGTATTAGACGTAGAGTGCCTATGCTTGATGGAGAGTTCTATAACTCTTGGAAGAATGAGATGCTTGAGATTTTCAGTGAATATGATTTGAACAAGTATATTACTAGCCCTTATGTGCCCCCTATTGATCCTTTGCATCCTACCCCCGATGAGTATCTTGACATGACTCGCAATCTTAGAACTATTGATCTTATCATTAGAGGATTGCCTAGAAATTTGCTTGTATGCTTGCCTAACTTTGAATGTGCTTATACTATATGGAAATATCTTGAGGAGCACTTCCCAAATTATTCCTTGAAAAATCTAGATGAGATTCTTCAAAAGTCTATTGCTTTTCATAAAATGAAGCCTAGTGATCCTAAGTTTGATAAATGTCTATTTGAGCTCTGCGACCTTATGCGTGCCAAAGGAAATGTTGGAGTCATTAGTAGCATCATTTCACAAACTATTATAATCCATAAACATGCACATTTTCATGGTCATAAATCTAATGAATCACTTGCTCTAGGTGATGATCATTTACATGATGATATTGAGCATAGATATTATGATGAAGATGAAGATAGTGACTTTGACCTTGAGGAGTCGATGAGACACTTTGGTCTTGTGGCTAACCTTCATGGTTACATGGCCGGAGGGAAAGAATGGATTCTCGATAGTGGATGTACTGATCATATGACCAGAGATAAGGACATGTTCCGTGAGCTTTCCAAAAACGACGGCCCACACAAGTATGTAACTTTTCGAGATAACTCCAAGGGTAAGGTACTTGGCCTTGGTAAGGTGGCCATTTCCAATGATAGCTCTATCCAAAATGTTATGCTCGTCGAATCTCTTGGTTACAATCTCCTTTCCGTATCTGGAGTACCGACTTTGGTTTCAATGTTCTATTTAATGAAGTAGATTGCCAAGTGTTTCGTAGAGATAATCATAATATGGTCTTTACCTGTATTCGTAGAGGTGATATATACATTATTGATTTCACTAAGAGAGCTCAACCTCGTACTTGCTTAATTGCTAAATCTTCTAAAGGTTGGTAATGGCATAGAAGGTTAGGTCATGTGGGCATGCGAAATCTTGATAAGCTTATTAAAGGTGATCATATCCTTGGTGTTAAAGATGTCATATTTGACAAGGATAGACTTTGTAGTGCTTATCAAGCAGGAAAACAGGTTGGAGGAAGTCATCCTGTGAAGAACATCATGACCACGAGAAGACCGCTCGAGCTACTTCATATGGATCTTTTCGGTCCCAACGCCTACAAGAGTCTCGGTGGTAACTCGTTCGGTTTGGTCATTGTTGACGACTTTTCAAGATTTACGTGGGTGTTCTTTATTGATGACAAATGGCAGGTCCAAAAGATCTTCAAGAACTTCGCTAAGAAGGCCCAAAACCAATTTGAAGTGAAGATCCAGAAGGTTCGAAGCGACAATGGAACGGAGTCCAAGAACACTAATGTGGAGACCTTTCTTGACGAAGAAGGGATTTCACATGAGTTCTCAGCTACGTACACGTCTCAACAAAACGGAGTTGTTGAGAGGAAGAACCGGACACTTATCGAGATGGCAAGAATGATGCTTGATGAATACAAGACACCAAGACACATTTGGGCAGAAGCGGTTGAGACAGCTTGTCATGCTACGAATCGACTATATCTTCACAAGATTCTCGGCAATATGGCATACGAGCTTCTCACCGGTAAGAAAGCCCAAGTTGGATACTTTCGAGTATTTGGCTCAAAGTGTTACATTCTTGATAAGCATCGCCGCTCAAAATTTGCTCCTAAATCTCATGAAGGTTTCCTACTCGGTTATGGCTCAAACTCTCACACTTACCGTGTCTACAACAATTTCACCCGAAAGGTTGAAGAGACAGTAGATGTGAAGTTTGATGAATCTAACAGCATGCAAGTAGAGCAATTGCCAATTTATGTAGGAGACAAAGATCCTTTGGAAGCAATCCAAGATTTGTCCATTGGTAAGATCGCCCAACGGAGGTGAAGGAGAGTACTTCATCCGTTCAAGTGGAAGCCTCAACTTCACATCAAGGTGAACCACAAGTTGACTTGGAGGCATCCACAAGTGGAACACATCAAGATGGAGGAGATGAGGAAGTGCAACAAGATGAACCACCTCAACCTCCCTCTCCACCTCCACAAGAGAACGACAATGCCAACAACAATGAAGGAGGAGAAGAAGAAGAAGGCAATGAAGAGGATGTTCCACCCCAACCCAAACAAAAGCTCTCACGAGTTAGAGCAAGAGTCACAAGAGACCATCCTATTGAACAAATCTTCCATGATATTCAAACCGGGAGAATCACTCGCTCTAAAACTCAATTGGCTAATTTTTGTGAACACTACTCATTCATTTCTAGTGTTGAACCTATGAAGGTAGAAGAAGCTCTTGAGAATCTGGATTGGGTGAACGCTATGCACGAAGAGCTACACAACTTCGAGAGGAATCAAGTGTGGACATTGGTTGAAAATCCCGACGATGATCACATTGTCATTGGAACCAAATGGGTGTTTCAGAATAAGCAAGATGAAGATGAACAAGTTGTACGCAACAAGGCCCGTCTCGTCGCTCAAGGCTACACTCAAGTTGAAGGTATGGACTATGGTGAGACATATGCCCCCGTTGCTAGACTTGAGTCCATACGCATCTTACTTGCTTATGCCAATCATCATGATATCACCTTATACCAAATGGACATAAAAAGTGCTTTTCTTAATGGAGAAATTGAGGAGGAAGTTTATGTTAGACAACTTCCCGGCTTTGTCAATCCCAAGAAACCTAATCATGTCTACAAACTTCATAAAGCCCTTTATGGTCTTAAACAAGCTCCTAGAGCATGGTATAAATGCTTGATCAAGTTTCTTATTGAAAAAGGCTTTGAAATTGGGAAGATTGATTCTACACTTTTTACTAAAAGGGTTAATGGAGAATTATTTGTGTGCCAAATTTATGTGGATGATATCATATTTGGTTCTACTAACCCCCATTTTAGTGAAAAGTTTGGAAGGCTAATGTCGTAGAAGTTTGAGATGTCTATGATGAGTGAACTCAAATTTTCCTTGGTTTGCAAATCAAGCAAACTAAGGAAGGTACCTTTATCTCTCAAACAAAGTATACCAACGATCTTTTCAAGAAGTTCAACATGCAAGAAAGCAAAGGTATGGAAACACGCATGCCTACTAGTGGACATCTTGACTTGACTAAGGATGGCAAACCGGTTGACTAAAAGGTTTACCTCTCTATGATTGGTTCATTGTTATATCTATGTGCCTCTTGCCCCTACATTATGCTAAGTGTGTGCATGTGTGCACGATATCAAGCGGCCCCTAAAGAGTGTCATCTTAAGGCCGTGAAAAGGATAGTGAGATACTTAATTCATACACCAAACTTTGGCATTTGGTATCCTAAGAGGTCATCTTTTGATCTTGTTGGCTACTCCGATTTGGACTATGCCGGTGACAAGGTTGATAGAAAGTCCACTTCGGGTACTTGTCAATTTCTCGGTAGATCCCTTGTGTCTTGGTCCTCCATGAAACAAAACTCGGTATCCTTATCCACTGCCGAAGCAGAATACATTGCCGCCGGATCATGTTGTGCTCAATTACTTTGGATGACCCAAACTCTTAAGGATTATGGGATACATGTGAAACATGTTCCATTGCTTTGTGATAATGAAAGTGCTATTAAGATTCCTCACAATCCCGTGCAACATTCTCGAACTAAGCACATTGAAGTTCGTTATCTTTTCATTCGGGATCATGTTGCTAAAGGAGACATCAATCTTAAGTATGTTCGAACCGATAAGCAATTGGCAGATATATTCACCAAACCGCTTGATGAGAAAGTAGTTTGTCATTTGAGAGGTGAATTGAATATCATTGATGCCTCAAACTTGGAGTAGAAGCTCCATTTGGATACATGCAAGGCGTGAGCCTTTGTGACTAATCCTTGATATTTCTCTTATGATAATGATCATATGTCTTGGATCTATACTTGTACCCTTGCATGTTATCTAACCCTTGTAGGTACTTGGATGAGCCCAAATCTATGAGATTGCAAGTCACTCACATTTTGAGCAATTTCTACATCACCATGTTCCTATGATTTGGTTGTTGAATACAAGGAAGGATGAACTCACTCAACATATCATTTGACTATTTCTATTGGAATCAAATTTCATGGTTGTCGATTTGGATACACAAGTGCTCTTCCTTGCTAGACTAACCCATGTAGGAAGGTGAACTCAAACTCTAAAGGGTGCTCACAACCACATCAACCTCGAGCATCCACAAGTTCAACTACATGATCAAGATCAACACCACAACCCAAGGTATGTCATTCCATCTTAGAGAAGCTTTACTCAAAGCCATGAGCTAAAGCAACTCAACAAGATATGAGTACATCAAAATGCTTAAACGAAAAATGTTAACCCGATTTTGAGCTTAAACGATGAGTATGACCTATGATCAAGTGATCTCACTTGACTCCTAAGTTAATATACTCTAACATAGGTGACTTTGTCACCAACCCTTTCTAGATGAAGTTCTCTAGTGACTTTTAATTAGTTGATTCTTCTTTCTTTCACTTGTATGTTTTTCCTGTCATTTTGTCTCCCTATAAAAAAAACTTCATCTAGGTCTTTTTAATTCATTGCAAATCTTTCTACTAATTCCTTGTAAATCCTTGTGAGATTTCATTTGCCAAGTGATCTGAGTTGACAAAATCTTTACTCTGCGTTGAACTCGGTCCCTTTGATCCAAACCTATCGGCTTGACCGAAATACAAGGTTTCCTTGTATATAGTTCATCGGTACAACCGACAAGGACTAGCTCGGTCTCACCGGTAAGCACCCTCTATGATTCTTTCATATCGGAGTCACTGACGGAAACCATATCAGTGTCACCGATTTCAACTCTGAGAAAATCTTTTGCCATTTCTTACTGCCTATTTTCTTTAGCTCACTCAATGATTCTTTCCTCTATCAGCATCATAAGCTACCTACTGCTTTGTAGTGACTCTCAAGGACCACACATACTTGGCTCATGCTCCAGAAGTGCCCTTCTTGGAAATTGATGTCAAAGGGGGAGAGAGAGAGAGAGCACATCAAAGCTTATCAAATGAGCACATCTAATCTCTTCTACAGATGCTCGTTAACAAAGAGGAGAGAAGTCACATGTCTTTAAGAGGGGAAGACATGCTAATATGTTTACTCCTATCTATTGATGAAAATTCTATTTGCTCTTATTCTATTTGCTATGATTTTATCTCACCCTACCTTCTCCCATTATCCAATACAGATTCAGGGGGAGAAAGAGTCTATGCCTAAGGGGAGAAAAATCCTTGGAATTCATTGCACATCTTTAACCTCTAGGGACATTTCTACATCTAAATGAAGTACTTGTAGTACTCACCCATCACATGTCATCCCAGTCTTGGTATTCTTGTAGTTCCCCAAATCTGCCTTACTTGGAGTGTTCTTGTGTTATGTAACTCTGTTTTCTCAAGTCCACTCTCTCGAAAGTCAGATCAAGACCACAAGGTAAGTATATGCATCACACTCATGTGCATGATGATCTCTTGCTATTGTACATATTGTTTGCAAGAGGGATTCATAAACATGGAGGTACATTTCTCAATCATATCTTTTGCTCTGATGCATATAGCCAAGATACATGTAACTCTCTGCTTACTCTGTCATGTTATGCATTCACATGTTAGTATATTCTATCTTCACATGATTGCATACATGTAGGGGGAGCTTATGCATGTTACATGTTCCTCCAAAGCTTTACTTGCTACTCTTCATATCATTTACCTAAAGCTGTGATGTATGTTGTCATCAATTACCAAAAGGGGGAGATTGAAAGCACAAGTGCTCCCTGGGTGATTTTGGTAATTAATTTCAACATATCTCTTGTTGGACTAATGCTTTTATCTAGTGTATTTCAGACAAGTTCAACAATGGCGTGGAAAGGACAAGAGGATGTGGAACCCCTTCAAGGTGTCAAGGACATGCATTGGCTAAAGCTCAAGACTCTTCATTTTTGTTTTAGTGATCCAATATCACATTGAGTCCATAGGAAAGCCAATACTATTAAAAGGGGATGAGGTGTTGCTTACTGGCTTGCTTGCTCAAATGCTTAGTGATATTGCTCCTAAACCCTCAACCACTTTGTCC
The DNA here is from genome assembly GCA_011799875.1 of Thinopyrum elongatum. Taxonomy (NCBI): domain Eukaryota; kingdom Viridiplantae; phylum Streptophyta; class Magnoliopsida; order Poales; family Poaceae; genus Thinopyrum; species Thinopyrum elongatum. The sequence goes on from CM022298.1 coordinate 556,613,902, forward strand.
ATCCAAATATGTCAAAACCCTAAACTCCAACTCGGCCCCACCGATTCATTCTATCCGGCGCCACCAAGTTCATATGACATAGCCACAGGCTGAAACCCTAACAGTTCGGTCACATCGATACGGATCTCGGTCTCACCGAGATGGCCTTGCCAACTCCCGTTATCAGTTGCATTTATTTCGGTCTCACCAAAATTGCAATCGGTCTCACCGAGATGGCTTGACCAATTCTCTGTTGCCCTATTGCTTCACTTTGGTCTCACCAAGTTGATGCAATCGGCGTCACCGAGATGATGTTTGCCATAAGCCCTAGCACATCGATCCCACCGAGTTGTTCCAGTCCGTCCCACCAAGATTCCTAACGTTCACATTTTGAACTAATCGGTCCCACCGAGTTTAGCTATTCGGTCTCACCGAGTTGGGTCAAATGTGTGTAACAGTTGGATTTTGTGTGGAGGCTATATATACCCCTCCAACCCCTTCTCCATATGTGAGAGAGCAATCATAATGTTCCTACACTTCCACCATACATTTTCTGAGAGAGAACAACCTACTCATGTGTTGAGATCAAGATATTCCAATCGTACCACAAGAATCTTGATTTCTATCTTTCCCCAAGTTGCTTTCCACACAAATCATCTTTCCACCATATCCAAATCTGTGAGAGAGAGTTGAGTTTTGGGGAGACTATCATTTCAAGCACAAGAGCAAGGAGTTCATCATTAACACACCATTTGTTACCTTTTGGAGAGTGGTGTCTCCTAGATTCGTTAGGTGTCGCTTGGGAGCCTCCGTCAAGTTGTGGAGTTGAACCAAGAAGTTTGTAAGGGCAAGGAGATCGCCTACTTCGTGAAGATCTACCCGAGTGAGGCAAGTCCTTCGTGAGCAATGGACATGGTGGGATAGACAATGTTGCTTCTTCGTGGACCCTTCATGGGTGGAGCCCTCCGTGGACTCGCGCAACCGTTACCCTTCGTGGGTTGAAGTTTCCATCAACATGGATGTACGATAGCACCACCTATCGGAACCACGCCAAAAATCTCCGTGTCTTCATTGCGTTTGCACACTCCAATCCCATCCCTTTACTTTCTTGCAATTAGCATGCTTTACCCTTTCCGCTGCATATACTCTTTTCAAGCTTGCTTGAAATGTATTGTGAATGCTTAAACTTGTGCTAAAACTCCACCTTAACTTGAAGAACTTAAAAATTGCCACTTTTACTTGTTGAGGGTCTAATCACCCCCCTCTAGACCCCTCTTCTCGATCCTTTCCCAACCAAAGAATCCCAAATTTCCTTTGCATTCTCAAGGTGGCTGATTTTGTTGAATTCTTCAGGGCACAATCCATTGAAGAGAATATCACAAGCTTGAGCATTGTACTGCAACATCTTTAATTCTTTCGCGGTCGCTTCATGATCTGGTTCTCTACCATCCTCGAAGAAATCACCTTGCACGCCAACACGAACAACAGCCCAAACGACGGGGTTATGACCAAGAATATGCATTTTAATCTTATGCTTCCAACTAGCAAAATTTGCACCATCAAAATAAGGACCTCTACGGTGATAGTTTCACTTGCTAGACGCCATACTCTCCTAGGTTGTGAAACCAAGGCTGTGATCACCAAAGCTTTGTAAATCAAGGCTAATGGAGACCAAAGCTTTGATACCACTTGTAGGATCGAAAATATGTCTAGAGGGGGTGATTAGACTACTTGACCAAATAAAAATCTTTCCTTTTCCCAATTTTCGTTGTGGGCAAATTTTAGCAATTATGACAAGTCAAGCAATCAACCTACACAAGCAATTCTAAGAGTATAGCAGCAAAAAGTAAAACATTGCATATGAAGGTAAAGGGAAGAGTTTGGAGAAGGCAAACGCAATGGAGACACAAATATTTTTTGGCGTGGTTCCGATAGGTGGAGCTATCCTATGTCCAAGTTGATGGAGACTTCAACCCACGAAGGGTAATGGTTGCGCGATTCCACGGAGGGATCCACCCACGAAGGGTCCACGAAGAAGCAACCATGTCTATCCCACCATGGCCATCACCCACGAAGGACTTGCCTCACTCGGCTAGATCTTCATGAAGTAGGCGATCTCCTTGCCCTTACAAACTTCTTGGTTCAACTCCACAGCATGATGGAGGTTCCGAAGCCACACCTACCCAATCTAGGAGACACCACTCTCCAAAAGGTAATAGACAGTGTGTTGATGATGAACTCCTTGCTCTTGTGCTTCAAATGATAGTCTCCCCAACACTCAACTCTCTCACACAGATTTGGCTATGGTGGAAGAATGATTTGAGTGGAAAGCAACTTGAGGAAGGCTAGAAATCAAGGTTCAAATTGTAGGAATGGACTCTCTTGATCTCAACACATGAGTAGGTGGTTCTTTCTCAAAAAATGAATGGTGGAAGTGTAGGCACCTTCTGATGGCTCTCTCATATGAGAACAGGTGGTGGGGGGGGTATATATAGCCTCCACACAAAATCCAACCGTTACACACTTTTGACCCATCTCGGTGGCACCGATTAGTAAACTCGGTGGCACCGATCAGTACAAAAATATGAACGTTAGGAATCTCAGTGGGACCAGCGGGAATAACTCGGTGGGACCGATGTGCTAGGGCTTAGGGTAAACCTTGTCTCGGTGGCACAGATTGCATCAACTCGATGAGACCGAAGTGAAGCAATAAGGCAACATAGTTTTGGCAAGCCATCTCGGTGAGACCGATTGCAATTCCCGGTGAGACCGAAATAATTGCAACAAGTGACAGAGAGTTGGCAAGGCCATCTCTGTGATACCGAGATCCGTATCGGTGTGACCGAACTGTTAGGGTTTTGGAAGTGGCTATGTCAAGATGAACTCGGTGGCTCTGGATGAGAAATATCAGTCGGGCCGAGTTCGAGTTTAGGTTTTGGACATATTTGGATAGAGAAAGTGGCTGAGGGTTTTGGAGCAATATCACTAAGCACTTGAGCAACAAGATCATTATGCAACACCTCATCCCCTTTTAATAGTATTGGCTTTCCTATGGACTCAATGTGATCTTGGATCACTTAAACAAAAATGTAGAGTCTTGAGCTTTTGCCAATCCTTGTCCTTATCATTTTGAGGGGTCCACATCTCTATGTCATGCCATGCCAATCATTGAACATCCTGAATATTTATCTTGAATGGATATTGGTTCAATGAGATATATTTTGTTATGAATTACCAAAACCACCCAGGGATTAGTTTCACTTTCATTCACCTTCCCTCCTTCATCATTGTCTACGAGGCTTTCCTCCGCATCGAGCCACACCGGACCATCGAGGCCGAGTGTCCTAAGGACACTATGTATTTTTAGGTAGTACTTCGAAATGCCGAAGTATAGTGGAATGTAAAAGACTTCCCTTTGTTTGAAATGAATGCGTCTTTATATTCCGACATGTGATTATGTGTTTTATTTTTTGACTCCTCTGTGACCGTGTTAAACTAAAAGTGACCAATCGTTGGCTTCAACCCCTTTGTACAGTATACAGAGGGTGTTTCATAGGCAATCATGACCCTTAGCCGGTGTCTCGGTTCCCGAAGGCGGTCCATGCACATTGAAACGAGGCAATCAGACTATAATGGTTTTATGACTTTCACTTAGTCGTCAGAGCTTGACTGTGAGGGCTGATGATGAGCCCCCTGTAGGTGGAGTGGTTGGCTGTGTAGCTGCGGTTTATGCCACTAACCACTTCGGCTGATTTAAGAAAAATCCCTTCGTTTAACACAGATGATCTCGAACGATATATTGCTTGACGCGGTCATCGAACGACCGACCAGTTTACGCTTACAAAGACAGTCAGTTTTCGGCTTTCTCCACTGAGCCACTTTGCCATTCGAGCTGGCAGCGCAATCGTAGCGGTTCTCCCTTTACACCCTTAGCCGAATTGATCGAAAACATAAGGGGTAAGCATAGGAGCCGGGCAACCCAACTATTGACCAAAATCAAGGTTCAGAACTGATTCATATAACGCAACATCTCAAATGCCGAATAGACACTTTGGTCTTGTAATTGAGGCGTGAGATTAAAAGCTAAGCCCTTGGTAATGCAAATTACAATTGTATCGTGAAAGGATACTTTTGGCTCAAAGGTAGTAGGTATAAGGAAATGCTTAATGACCTCAAGGGGTGCACTTTCTTTATTTCATGTGGTCAAGCCGTACATGCCGAGCTTTAACAAAAGAGACTTGTAAAAGATACAATGGGTAAAAAAAGAAAAGTGAATGAGTAAAAATAGGGTGGACATGTTGCTGGGTTGATCAGCCCGAGTCCCTCCTTGTCGCACTTCTGTGTCTCCGTGCTGTTGACCAGCTTGTCTTCGTTTACAGCGAAGTTGGTATGAGTTGTCTGCTACCTTGGGCATTTGTTTGCTTGATGCTTTCGTCGGTCGAGTCCTTTAAAGAGGTGTGCAGCTGCCGCTTGAATGGTCTAAGCCATGTGGACATGTCGCTCCCTTTTGGGCCTTTTACAGCACCCTGCTCATATGCAAGTCCAAAGTGCGTCACTGCTCTGTTGAGCCGACAATGACGCATCATTTATTTCTGCTCCTCGGCCGCCCATGGAATCTTTAGTGCAAATTTATGCACCCTAGGTACATATTGCCCTTCCCAGCGGAGGTGAACGAGGAGCCCGTGCCCCTATTTGGGATGAGAGGATGTGTCGTGGTGGGCGCACGGCAGATGCCAAAGGATGGCTAAAGAGAGGGACAGGCTCGAGGGCAGCGGTGGGCTCCAGAGGCGAGGTCGGCATGAGCGAGCGAGGGACGCAAGACATACCCAGGTTCGGGGCTCTCCTGAGAGATAACACCCCTAGTCCTGCCGAGTTTGATTTATATGTGGATGCTACAAGCTTGCTCCTAGAGCTGTTTTGGGGAGGAAGGAAGACAAGCCAGAGCATAAGCTGCTCCTTCTCCATGTGTGTGTATTCTACTGATGATCTGATCGTCTCTCTCTCTCTCTCTCGTGCATGGAGGCCTCCTGGGGGGTTTTATAGGTCAACCCCCCAAGGTTACAATGGTAAAGTTACATGGCCGTGGGGCCGGGATGTCAGCGTCTAGGAAGCTGGCGATGGGGCCCGCCGGGTACCAGGGTACGCCGGGTTCTCCGGGCGTGGGCCCCGTGTGCCAGAGGGCACTGTTCCCCATCTTGTCATGCATCACGGAGTGGTTGAGCCGGCTCAGCTACAGTGGCGCGACGCCTGGTCTTCGTTGGCTTGCATCAGCAGGATGGGGGACGCACTATAGCCATGCCGGCCCTGGTCAGCGGGGTAGGTGGGCCACTGTTGCCACGCCCATGCCGGTCAGCGGGGTAGGTGGGCCACTGTTGCCTTGCTCATCTCTTCATGGGAACTTGTTCCGTCGTACGCCCTGGACGGGACGGGAGCTGACCCATGGCTGGGTTGAGGGGCGCACTGTGACGACACTTACTTGTCGAGGAAGTCTTGACTTGCTAAGACCGGCCGGCATGCGCCAGCAGGCTTGGCCGGGTTGCGGGATTTGGCTGCATTGCGGGTCTTGGTCGGGTTGTGGAACCCGGCCAAGGGCAAGCCATATTGAGGGGCATTGCTGGCCCTGATGTTTTCGAAAGGGATCCGGGTTCCGTTGCCTGCCCGGGGTTCATCCCCCCGACAGCAGTCCCCGAAGCTGTGAAGGCTCACCGGCTTCAAGCGGGGGGGCCTTCGTAGTTTCACCCCCTGAGAAGGCGGCTGGGTATTGATAAAGCCTGCGACCGCCGGGTCCGGCAACACCCACTGTGTGCCGGCTTCTGGAAGCCGGATCGCGGCATCCTGGCCCGGGCGGGAAACAAAGGAGTCCGCCAAATCTTGAAGGGGAAAGGATGCACATCCCATGACCCGACGCGGGCGCCACATGGCGAACAGTAGCTGAGGAGGAACTGCCAGACCACGCGCGTGACGAGACGTAACAGCGGGCTGGGGCCCGCCACGCCGCGCCCTCGGCCCGCGCGCAAAGATTTAATGTGGCGGCCACGGACGGTTGCCCTTCTCGATGCAGTTAATTCATGGGGGAATCGTGCCCACACACTGCGGGGAAGTGGAAAAGGTGGGCGCAACCGATCCCACTTCCCCACGTTCTTACCGTGGTTATAAATCGGGGGGAGGGGGCGGCAGAAATCATTCACACACACGCCCCCTACCTCCTTCTTCCTTCACCCAGTTCTTGAGCTCACCGCCCACCGGAAAGCAAGACGCCACTCGAATCGCCCGCCTGCCACGCTAGCTCCTTCTTTCCAACGCGCCTCGCACCCTCGCCGAGCTCCACAGATGGCGGCGCCGAAAGGCTCATGGGAGTGATCCATCGTTACCGACGCCGACATCCAGCATCTCCGCGAGACCCGGTGACTGCTGCCGGCGGTCGATGTCGTCGCACGCGCGCCCGAAGGGGAAGTGGAGCCGCAGCCGCAGAACAGCGAGCGTGTCGTCTTCTACAGTCATTTCCAGCGGGGGCTCGGCCTCCCCGCGAGCGATTTCTTCCGCGCCTTCCTTGCTTTCTTCGGGCTGCAGCCGCACCATCTTGGTGCGAACGCCGTGCTGCAGCTCTCGGGCTTCGTCACCCTCTGCAAGGGCTATTTGGGGGTGGAGCCAGACGTGGAGCTCTGGTGCCGCCTCTTCTTCCTCAAGCAGCATGGGCCGGAGGCCGGGGCCATGTCCGACTGTGGGCCCGCCGTCGTTTCGATTCGGCCGGGCGGGATATTCCCCAAGATGCCCCTCGAGGATTCTGCCAAGAAATGGCAGAACACCTTCTTCTACATGCGCAACATCGGCAGGAACGCTGACGCCATCAACTTGCCCCCGTTCCTCAATGAGCAGCCGCTCGCCAAGAGGAACTGGGGCCACACGCCCAGGAACCCGCTGCAGGGGGTGCAGAACTTGTGCGACCGGATCCCGGAGATGGCGGCGCGGGAGGGGCTTAAATGGACGGATCTCGTCTTCTCCTTCATCGCGCGCCGGGTGCTGCCACTGCAACGCCGGGCGCACATCATCGGCCAGATGGGAGACCGCCGGGATGTCACCCAGATGTCGTCCGGGAGGCTGGCGCCGGAGCAGGTGGCCGATCGGGTGAACGCCATCTCCAAGGCCGGGCCGACCCCTGATTGGCGCTTCGGCACGGCGCCCTACAACGCCGAGCACCCGGCGCCCGTGATGAGTCCTTGGTCTTCTTTTTTTACAATGTCCCAGCTTCTCCTTCGTCCTGATGCGACGCGGGAGGTGTTGCTGAACGCAATCCGGCAGATGCGTGACGGGACGAGGATGCAATTACTGGCCGTCGAGCGGGCCCGCTCGGAGGGGGCGGAGTCCTTCGCTGAGAATCCGGAGACGGCCGATGCCGAAGCCGGCAAGGCACGCCGTGCGGGTAAGTCTCTGCATCCACGATTTTTTTGTGCTTCTGTCATGCTTTAACATGACATATCTGATCTCTAAGCTTCAAGTAGGCCAGCCTTTAGCTTCAACCTCCTTATCCCGAAGGCGGAGTGCTTCTCTGAGGCTAGTTTAGCGAACTAAACTCAAGCGGCTTTAGAGAAAAGGCAGGCTATCCAGCTATTGACCATACACTCGAGTCAAAAAAGGAGTGGTAGAAAAAGACTTTGCAACGACTTAGAAGAAAACACTTATTATTAAACGGCTCATATAAATTTTAAGAGCCCCCAGTTAACCTAGGACAAGAAGTGTTTTTAACAAACAATGCTTTTAACAAACAACTCTTTTTTAAACACAACTATATTGCTTGGTCGAACCGAACAAAATTAAGATTGAAAAAGTTGAGCATGAAAGCGACTTAGCTGGTTAATATGCTCGGTGTTGATGACATGGTCCGGGCTTGTGACGGGATGAAGATGTAGTCCTCGACCTGGCCGAGGTCCCAGGCCCCAAGGCCGAGGTGATCGAGTGAGGAGTTCGGCTTGATGAAGTAATGATGCAGCGCGGTCTATGCGGTGAGGCGAAGCCCCCGGATGTGGCACCCCGGCTCAGAGAACCGGTTTACCAGTGTTTCCAACCCAGAGATCAAGTCTTCTGGAAACACACAACAACTTGGAACAGAACATAGCTGAACTTTTATTGATAATAGTCGAGTACAAGCTTATATATTACATGATCATTGAGGCCAAAAGCACATCTAGTGCTATGACAATATCTACATTATTTATCTAACATATCAGGGCCTCGATATTACTGCGAGATACTACAGCGAAAGACTATTGCGTAGCGGAACATGATAGTAACTCCATCCACAGGGACACTGCTGAGGACACATCCTAGGCATCGCACACGAACCTTCGAGACCTCCGTCTCATTCTTCTCCTACATCTGGCATGATACGCCAGGTGAGTACTTTGAATGTACTCGCAAGCACTTGACAACCAAGTATGCAGCAAATAATAGCATGGCAATCAACATGTTATGTCTTAACTGATTCACTTACTGTTATTAACTTACTCATATCCGGGTTGTCTTACAACCCTCGGAATACTCGATGCCAATGAGTACTTCCGCTCATAAGACAAGTTCTTCCATCATTACTATGGTTATTACGGTTGATCACCTAGAGAGGTCTGGACGGGCTGCCCAATACTGTGGACGCGGCTATTCGAATAGATTTTACACTCTGCAGAGGTTGCGCACTTTACCCACACTATGGAGCACCTGACCTCGTGATCCCATTCAGGTGGACCAGCATCGCTCCAACGAAACCTGCCTGACCCGTGACTCCTCCATCGCACCACCGGCAATCACACTCCCTCGGAGTCAAGCCTTGGGTGGCCCCGTGTCACCTCGTGACACCTGCCACCGTCGTGACACCTGCCACCGTCGTGGCCTAACTAAACTTTCCCAAACGGGGACGCCGACACAAACTTAACTGGGCTCACAGGGTTATCGCCGTCTGCCTGATCAGGGCAGCACGCACGCATAACCCTCCCTGTCTGGAGGTACCGGTGAAAGAGCACGGAGCCAGATCAAGTCAAGGCCATCCCATACAAGCAAATGTGGCTGCACGGGTAAGCCCGAACAGGTGACTCTTGATCAACCAACTAAGTTTCACTTAGCAATCATGGTCGTTCATCATATCAATTTAAGTTGTCAATAATAGGCATTTAAATACTTCACTTGAATTATCTATGTTAATTAAATGCAAGAAATGAATATGAATTATGCAATGCTATGAAATGCTTCATAATATGGATGTCCTGGCTTGCCTTGCTCTGTTGGGTTGTTCAAATACTCCTGGTCTTCAAATCCACAAGAATCTCCTTCTGAAAATATTTTTAAATGGCAAAGGAAAATGTCACATAAAGCCTTTTTATTCACCAACAGTTCTGTGAGTATTGGAAAAATACCAAACTTAGTCAGGAAATAAAGGAGTTTAATACCAACACAATGCAAAAAGAATCAGGTCAATTGGACCTTTCTATAAAAAGTTATTCAAGGTTAAAGTGGCTGGTCAACTCTGTTTAAATAAATAAAAATCAGAAAATCAGAAAACCAGCGAAGGGGCCGCGTCGAAGGCGTAAACGCCTGAGGCGTCTCCACTTACCGCTTCGGTAAGTGGCTGATAGGTGGGGCCGGGCCTGTTTAAATTAGAAAGAGGGAGAGGGCAGAGAAAGGGGCGGCTCACCGGCGGTGATTGCTGGCGATTTTGACGGCGGTTGGGCTCGTGGATGGCGGGGATAGATCGGCCAGTCGACGACGAGCACACCCGTACCCGCAGGTTCTCCGGAGGTGGTCAGACGGCATCGCGCCCTTCTTCTCCTGCAACAATTCAACCGGGCGGTGGCTCTGGAAGGACCAGTGGAACGAGCTGAGCACTACGGTGGTCTCGGGTGAGGCGGAGGTGGAGTGGATGTGGCTGGTGGCAGAGCTAGGGCGGCGGAGGAGCTCCGGTGAAGCTCGAGGCCAGAGGGCCTCTCGGCCTTGGCTCTTGCTCTGGGGAGGCAATTTGAGAGAGAGGGAGAGGGGTGAGGAACTTGGCGGGGCCGGGCATGCCTATTTATAGCCGGGAGGAGGCGCTCGGCGATCTCTCTGGATCAGTGGCGACGTGGCTATGCCACTGGAGCAAGGACGGTGAGCTAGCCGTCGTGGCGCGGGGTGAAGCAACGGGAGAAGGCAGAGGCATTAAATGCACGAGGAGATGGCTCGGGGAGAAGAAGATGAGCGGCGCCGCAACTGTGGCCGCACGGGCGGCACAGTGCTCATGGTCATGGCAGCCACCGAGAGCTTCTCTGGCGAGGGGGAAGAATCTGGAGGGTCTAGGTGGCGACCAGGGATGATGCCGGCACGTTTGGACAAGCTATTGCGGCGCATGCGTCTCGCTCCGACGCGACTCGGGCCTGGCGGTGTCCAGGGCGCGGCGACTGATATGCCGTAGCCCTGCTCACCGCGGGAGTTGGTGTCTAGAGGCCACAAGAGCCTGGCGTTTCTTGTCTGGCACGTCGACCCTCGATCACTCACTTCATCTGTACCCATAGTTTGGCTTGGTTCTGCCTGAGATGAAGAGTAGGATCAACAACAGTTTCTGACAGTGAACTAGAGAGGGATCTAGAGAGGTGGAGAGCTAGGGATGGAGCCAAAAAGATTGTCTGGTGTGATCCTCGTTGGAAGGACTCCAAACTGGTCAAGTTTGAGGCGGTTTGGTTGAGGTTTGAGGGTAGTTCATGTGTAACCTACAAATCTGGTCCAGAATCTGAATGTTGAAGTACTGCTCACTTGGATGATCTTCTAGGGCTGAAACTTGGTGAAGGGAAGTCATTTGTAGGTGTCCTTATGCCACAAAAATTTGAGAGCGATTCGACAATCCTAGCATACACTTCCTTCAGAAAGGTTCAGACTGACCAGGAACAAAAATGAATTGTTTTCCAAAATATTTGAACTAGGCCATGGAATATTTTTTGATATTGGGGCAAGATATGGTCCAAGGTATTTTAGAGAATTATTTGAGAATTTTCTGGCCATCCAAACTATAGGTTGCTTCACAACCCATAGTGATGACCTAAATTCCCAAATAAAAGAAAAGGGTTATTGGAAAAGATTTAAATTGGGATTTAGGTCCTAGAGGTACTTGGCAGGGTTTTGGCAAGGTGATGAGGCTTTGGATTACTTGGAAAGATTCAAAAGTTTCCAAGATCAACTAGAAAGATTCAGAAACCATTCAAATTTCAAATAAAGCCAAAAAAAGTTTGAAAAGAAAAAGTTGCCAAAATCAGGGTGTCACAAACCTACCCCCCTTAGGATGAATCTCGTCCTTGAGATTCGGTTGCTCAGGGAACAAATATGGATATGCGGATCTTAGAAAATCTTCTCTTTCCAAAGTGGCCTCTTCCTCAGTGTGGTGCTCCCACAGCACCTTGTAAAATCTTATCACCTTACTCCTCGTGGTTCTTTCCATCTCATCCAAGATCCTGACAGGTCTTTCCTCATAAGTCAAATCCTTAGCCAGCTCTAGCTCACTCATATCCGCTTGCTTGGCTGGGGGTGCAATGCATTTCCTTAACTGTGAGATGTGAAAGACATCATGAACTTCTGACAATGCGGGTGGCAATTCCAACTCATATGCGACTCTGCCCTTCCTAGCAATCACTGGAAAGGGACCAATGAATCTTGGGCCCAACTTTCCCCGGGTGCCAAACCTCTTTACTCCCTTCATAGGGGTTACCCGTAGGTAAGCATAGTCTCCGGGCTCAAAAGTTACTTCCTGGTGCTTTGGGTCGTAATAGCTCTTCTGTCGGGACTGGGCTGCTCGCAGCCGCTCTTGAATATCCTTGACTTGCCTTTCAGCCTCGAGCATCAAGTTTGTACCAAAGATGCGACTATCTCCTGTTTGGGACCAGTTCAGCGGTGTGTGGCACTTCCATCCGTACAATGCCTCAAAAGGCGACATCTTGAGACTTGCCTGATAGCTGTTGTTGTAGGAGAATTCAGTGTAAGGTAAACTATCCTCCCATTTAGGTCCATGGGAGAGAGCACATGACCGAAGCATATCCTCTAATATTTGGTTCACTCGCTCGGTCTGTCCATCCGTCTGCTGATGGTACGCTGTGCTGTGTTTCAGCATGGTTCCCAAAGCTTGATGTAGCCGTAGCCAAAATGCTGAGGTAAATAGGGAACCCCTATCTGAAGTGATAGACTTGGGTACTCCGTGCAGACTGACTATCCGGGACATGTAGAGTTGTGCCAGCTGATTTGCGTTGAAAGTGGTCTTTACTGGGATAAAGTGAGCCACTTTCGTATGGATGTCTACAATGACCCAAATAGCATCATTGCCTCTCGTGGACTTGGGCAGTCCCACAATAAAATCCATACATATGTTGTCCCACTTCCACTGGGGCACCGGTAAAGGTTGCAGTAGCCCAGCGGGTTTCTGATGCTCTGCTTTGACCTTGTTGCAAATGTCACAGCAGGCGACATAGTATGCTATATCTTTCCGCATTCCAGACCACCAAAAAGTTTCTCTCAAGTCCTAATACATCTTGGTACCTCCCGGGTGGATCGAATATGCGGACTCATGTGCTTCCTTGAGTATTTGTTGCCTCAAGTTGTTCTGATCCGGCACACAAATTCGTTTCTCGAACCACACGGTACCCTGTTCATCTATACGGAAGGACTTGGCCTTCCCTTGCTGAATTAACTCCTTGATCTCTCGAATTTCTGCATCTGACTTCTGTGCTTCCTTGATTTCCTCCATGAGGGTTGGAGTAATTTCCAATGTGTCCGGGGTCATTGGGCCGCATAGCACCATATTGAGCTTGACAAACTTTTCTTGTAAGCTCGGATGCATACCCTCAACTAGTGCATTCACAGCAGCTTGTTTCCTACTCAGGGCGTCAGCGACCACATTCGCTTTTCCTGGATGATAGTTTATTCCAACATCATAGTCCTTGACTAGCTCAAGCCATCTTCGCTGCCTGAGGTTCAGGTCGGGTTGAGTGAAAATATACTTGAGACTCTTATGGTCTGTGTATATTTCACATTGTTGTCCAATAAGATAATGCCTCCAAATCTTTAGGGCATGAAACACAGCAGCTAGCTCCAAGTCATGTGTGGGATAGTTCTCCTCATGAGGTCATAGCTGTCATGATGCATAAGCTACAACCTTCCCCTCTTGCATTAGCACGCATCCGATTCCACGCCTGGATGCATCGCAGTATATGTCGAAACTCTTGTGAATGTCTGGGAGGACTAAGACAGGGGCTGTGGTTAGCCTCGTCTTTAACTCCTGGAAACTGCTGTCGCACTCGACTGTCCAGATAAACCTTTGGTTCTTTTTCAATAATTCTGTTAGTGGCTTGGCTATCTTAGAAAAGCCTTCAATGAAGCGACGGTAGTAGCCTGCCAAGCCCAGGAAACTACGGACTTCGGTCACCGTGGCTGGTATCTTCCAGTTCAAGACCGCAGTAACCTTACTGGGATCAACAACTATTCCTTTCTCTGACAAAATATGTCCAAGGAATCCCACCTCTTTCAGCCAAAATTCGCACTTATTGAACTTGGCATATAAGCGATGGGTTCTCAACCTTTCCAAGACAGCTCTGAGATGTTGCATATGCTCCTCTTCATCCTTAGAGTATATCAGGATGTCGTCAATGAACACCACGACAAACTTGTCCAGAAAGTCCATGAAGACTTTGTTCATCATGCTCATGAAGTAGGCCGGAGCGTTGGTCAATCCAAATGCCATAACTGTAAACTCATATAGTCCATATCGAGTGGTGAACGCTGTCTTGGGGATATCCTCCTTTCGGATTTTCAGTTGATGATATCCCGTTCTGAGGTCGATCTTAGAGAATACCCGTGCTCCATTCAACTGGTCGAATAAGTCATCAATTCGAGGGAGTGGGTACTTGTTCTTGATAGTGACCTCACTAAGATGGCGATAGTCTACGCACATTCGTAGACTTCCATCCTTCTTCCTGACAAATAATACTGGTGACCCCCATGGCGAAATGCTTGAATGAATGTATCCTTTCTGTAGCAACTCGTCTAACTGTTTCTTTAGCTCTGCCAGCTCTGGGCCTGGCATACGATAATATTTCTTGTATATTGGGGCTGTACCAGGAATTACTTCAATGGCGAACTCCAATTCTTGGTCGGGCGGCATTCCTGGTAATTCCTCAGGAAACACATCCAGAAATTCACCCACTACCGGGATCAGATTCATATCTATAACAGTGGTCTGGTATGCCGTGCCCTTTCTTGTTATCATTCTGCTGGCCAGAAATTGGACGGTTTGTCCGGCGGGGTTCACCAATGTCACCGTTCTGGTGGCGCAGTTGATACACACTTGGTGCGGTGCCAAATAGTCCATCCCCAGTATTATGTCCAGTCCTGGGGATTCAATGGCAACAAGGGTAGCTGGGAATTTAACTCCATGGATTGAGATTTCCAGACCCTTGTATATTATATTTGTTCTGAGCATAGAGCCAGGGGATTGTACCACCATGATTTTGTCCAAAAGTGAAGGAGAAAATGTGTGCAAGGTGGCAAAACTTCGCGAAATAAACAAGTGGGAAGCCCCAGAATCAAATAAAATTATTGCAGGTATGTCGTTGACAGAAAACATACCAAGGACAATGTCTGGAGCTTCGCAGACTTCTTCGGCAGAGATGTGGTGAACGCATCCGTGGCTGAAGTTGTGGTTGGGGCGGCGTCCAAGGTGATTGACTTGTGGCTTGTGGTCAGCTGATTTCTTTCCGTTATTAGTAGGACACTGCTTGGCGTAGTGTCCACTCTGGCCACAAGTGAAACAGGTGTTGTTGCGGCGGCAGTCCTCTATGACTGGCTGCTTGCCAAAGGTCTTGCTCTGGTTGCCTGGCTTGCTGTTGTTGCCACCATTGTTCCACACAGGTTTGTTCTTAGATGGCCCTGACTGCCAACTGCGCAGCTTTTGCGCATATGGCTCCCTGTTGTCCTTCTTGGGCTCGAACTTCCTCTTACGATCATCATTCCCAGACTCGTGTTCTCGTTCGGTGATGAAGGCTTTATTCACCAAGGTCTGGAAATCGGGGAAGTCCTACATGCATAGCTGACATCGAAGGGCGTGATTAAGTCCTCCGAGGAACCGGTCTATTTTCCTTTCTTCGGTAGCCACATCATGAGGAGAGTACTGGGCCAAGTTGTTGAACTCGTTTAGGTATTCTCCCACAGACATGTTTCCTTGTGTGAGAGCCAGGAATTCTCTCTGCTTCACCTTCATGATACCCGTGGGAATATGATACTTGCAGAACAGCTCTTTGAATTTCTCCCAGGAGATCTCTTCTCCAGCAGGCCACATTAACTTGGTGTTGTCCCACCATATGGCTACTGGGCCTTCGAGATAATGGGTGGCAAATGGGACTTTATCTGCTTCTTCACAACGAGCGATGTCCAATTGCTTTTCCATGGTTCTTAACCAGTCATCAGCCTCAATAGGATCCACAGCCTGACCAAAGCTGGGTGGTTTTGTGCGCTGGAAGTTAGACAGTTTGGAATGCACCCCATTGCCATTGTTCTGACCTACTAATGTCTGCATACTCTTGAGAAATTCCATGAGGTCTTGGTTTCTCTTTTCCTCAAACATTCTCATTATCTGATCTGTGGTTGGTGCTTGAGGTGGTGGTGGTGGTAAGTCTTCGGGCGGTTGCCCTGCCTGCCTGGCAGATCGATGGACGGGGTTTCCATCGCTGCCTTGACTGCTACTTCCTTTCTTCATCCTAATTTTTGTTCCCATGGCAAATACCGAATCGATGAGCAACATCCATAAGGAGAAATACAGTAATGTGACACCAGAGAAATTCATGAAAAAGGCAAATAAAGAGAACAACATAATTATACAAGATAACCCAACATCATACATGGCAAGCTAGTAGGGGGATATCATGGCTAGACTGCTCATATGGCAGTCGACATATGCAAAGATGCATGCATTACTACTCAAGCTCCAGTCTAGTGCGTCGGTGACATGAACACTGCCCATCTGAAGAGTCCTCGTCGTCAGATCCTGAGTCAGAATCAGAACTGATGATGTGAGTCACTGGGTCAAAGGAGACGCGACGTCGCTGCTGAGACGGCTCACCTTCTGTGGGAGAAAGAGCACGTCGCCTCAACATCGGCGGAGCAGTAGTGGCTAGGAGTGAGGCCCACTCAGCTGGGGTCTCAAGTCAACTACCAGACGATAAGCCTGATGGTCCAGAAAAACCAGAAGGGGTATCAAGCACACGCGGAGGTGGAACTGGTGGTGGATACCTAGGTGGAACTACAGGAGGAGGAGGAGCTGGAGTCACTGCTGCAAGTGCCTCCTGAACATGACACATCTCCTCAGCCAAGGAAATGATCATACGGTAACTGGCGTTTAGGTAGCGAGACAAAACACCAGCCGCATGATCACACGTCGGGTCAACAGGTGAGAAAAGAACTCGCCCTGTCGTAGGCGACAGTCTGGGATAGTGGAAGAAACCTGGATGGGTCTGCATCTCGACCTCGTGGAAGCGCAAGTCAGTAATAGCCTCCATGGCAGCAAACTGGATCGCAGCTCCGGAGTAGAAGCCACTCCGCCCTTGGAAGAGCGAGAAGAGCTTCCAATATCCGAAATTGCGGTCATGTAAGCCACTGCATGGTACTCATATACTGACTCGCCCAACTGCTCCTGAAACACCTGGTACACCGGGTCATCACCGTTGGGATACAACCGAAGCCAAACGCTACGAAGCAGAACTGGAAAAGTGTGGGGTTCTGGCTCATGATGAAAGTGATATGGAACTAGTGCCATCTACACTCACAATGCCAAGGTTTAGTAACATAATGAATTATGATGCATGAGGAATGGCATGCAACAATCAAATGCAACAAGCAGAATGCACACTCAAAGTCCTATGCTAATCACAGTCCTAGCACGGGTTACCTAGGGTGTCCTACAGTCAGCACGGCTCTGATACCAAGCGTTGTGGCACCCCGGCTCAGAGAACTATTTTACCAGTGTTTCCAACCCAGAGATCAAGTCTTCTGGAAACACACAACAACTTGGAACAGAACATAGCTGAACTTTTATTGATAATAGTCGAGTACAAGCTTATATATTACATGATCATCGAGGCCAAAAGCACATCTAGTGCTATGACAATATCTACGTTATTTATCTAACATATCAGGGCCTCGATATTACTACGGGATACTACAGCGAAAGACTACTGCGTAGCGGAACATGATAGTAACTCCATCCACAGGGACACTGCTGAGGACACATCCTAGGCATCGCACATGAACCTTTGAGACCTCCGTCTCAGTCTTCTCCTGCATCTGGCATGATAGGCCAGGTGAGTACTTTGAATGTACCCGCAAGCACATGACAACCAAGTATGCAGCAAATAATAGCATGGCAATCAACATGTTATGTCTTAACTAATTCACTTACTGTTATTAACTTACTCATATCCGGGTTGTCTTACAACCCTCGGAATACTCGATACCAACGAGTACTTCCGCTCATAAGACAAGTTCTTCCATCATTACTATGGTTATTACAGTTGATCACCTAGAGAGGTCTGGATGGGCTATCCAATACCATGGACGCCGCTATTCGAATAGATTTTACACTCTCCAGAGGTTGCGCACTTTACCCACACTATGGAGCACCTGACCTCGTGATCCCATTCGGGTGGACCAGCGTTGCTCCAACGAAACCTGCCTGACCTGTGACTCCTCGATCGCACCACCGGCAATCACACTCCCTCAGAGTCAAGCCTTGGGTGGCCCCGTGTCACCTCGTGACACCTGCCACCGTCGTGGCCTAACTAAACTGTCCCAAACGGGGACGCCGGCACAAACTCAACTGGGCTCACAGGGTTATCGCCGTCTGCCTGATCAGGGCAGCACGCACGCATAACCCTCCCTGTCTGGAGGTACTGGTGAAAGAGCACGGAGCCAGACCAAGTCAAGGCCGTCCCATACCGGCAAATCTGGCTGCACGGGTAAGCCCGAATAGGTGACTCCTGATCAACCAACTAAGTTTCACTTAGCAATCATGGGTGTTCATCATATCAATTTAAGTTGTCAACAATAGGCATTTAAATACTTCACTTGAATTATATATGTTAATTAAATGCAAGAAATGAATATGAATTATGCAATGCTATGAAATGCTTCATAATATGGATGTCTTGGCTTGCCTTGCTTTGTTGGGTTGTTCAAATACTCCTGGTCATCAAATCCACAAGAATCTCCTTCAGAAAATATTTTTAAATGGTAAAGGAAAATGTCACATAAAGCCTTTTTATTCACCAACAATTCTGTGAGTATTGGAAAAATACCAAACTTAGTCAGGAAATAAAGGAGTTTAATACCAACACAATGCAAAAAGAATCAGGTCAATTGGACCTTTCTATAAAAAGTGATTCAAGGTCAAAGTGGCTGGTCAACTCTGTTTAAATAAATAAAAATCAGAAAATCAGAAAACCAGCAAAGGAGCCACGTCGAAGGCGTAAACGCCCGAGGCGTCTCCACTTACCGCTTTGGTAAGTGGTTGACAGGTGGGGCCGGGCCCGTTTAAATTAGAAACAGGGAGATGGCAGAGAAAGGGGCGGCTCACCGGCGGTGATTGCCGGCGATTTCGACGGCGGTTGGGCTCGTGGATGGCGGGGATGGATCGGCCGGTCAACGACGAGCACACCCGTACCTGCAGGTCCTCCGGAGGTGGTCGGACGACGTCGCGCCCTTCTTCACCGGCGGGTGGTGGCTACGGTGGTCGTCAGGGATGGCGAATCCGGCAGCAATTCGACTGGGCTGTGGCTCTGGAAGGACCAGTGGAATGAGCTGAGCACTACGGTGGTCTCGGGTGAGGCGGAGGTGGAGTGGATGTGGCTAGTGGTAGAGCTAGGGTGGCGGAGCAGCTCCGGTGAAGCTCGAGGCCAGAGGGCCTCTCGGCCTTGGCTCTTGCTCTGGGGAGGCAATTTGAGAGAGAGGGAGAGGGGTGAGGAACTTGGTGAGGCCGGGCATGGCTATTTATAGCCAGGAGGAGGCGCTCGGCGATCTCTCTGGATCAGCGGCGACGTGGCTATGCCACTGGAGCAAGGACGGCGAGCTGGCCATCGTGGCGCAGGGCGAAGCGATGGGAGAAGGCAGAGGCATTAAATGCGCGAGGAGATGGCTCGGGGAGAAGAAGACGAGCGGCGCCGCAACTGTGGCCGCACGGGCGGCACAGTGCTCATGGTCATGGCGGCCACCGAGACCTTCTCCAGCGAGGGGGAAGAATCTGGAGGGTCTAGGTGGTGACCAGGGACGATGTCGGCACATTTGGACAAGCTACTGCGGCGCAGGCGTCTCGCTCCGACGCGACCTGAGCCTGGCAGCTTCCAGGGCGCGGCGACTGACATGCCGTAGCCGTGCTCACTGCTGGAGTTGATGTCTAGATGTCGGGGCCGGATTTCGGGGACACAATATATTCCCAGAAATTAACCCCTCGTGTGATCACTAGCCCAGGATTACTGTTACTGGTGGACACGTCCTTGTTACAGATTACCAAGCTATTACAAGAGTTGACTACAAGACCATAAAGGTCCAATGATACAACAATGATGTCTGGTGGTGGATGACAGAATTAACTCGTGGTTCTCCAACGTCGATGGGGCTCCATTCCCACAGGAACAGCTGACCCGGAAAATTCCTATCCCGCATGGCTGCTATCCTAGGCTCCGCACGGTCGTCGCTGTGGTACTCCTCGTAGAAATCCTGACCTGGCCAAGTAAATAGCCAGGGACAAGCTTGTGAGTACGTTGGAATGTACTCGCAAACATTATGAACAAAAGATATACCGAATGCAGCAGTTCAAATATAAGATCATGATGAACCAAACTTTATGCGTATGCTCATGCTGGACTATATAAAATGCATGTTGACAGGAATTAAATCATGGCATGATAAAATATTAGCATGTGCAAATAAATGGGTATATAAAAATGTTAGTGATAAACAAGGAAAGTCAAAGGAAAACATAATAAAAGAAATGCCGGTCGGATGTCAAGTGACACCACGGTAGGTCTTGAAGAGAAATGCCAAACGGGTGTCTAAAAGAGAAATCGGACGAGACAGAACCATCCGAGAACTCAGGCGACGCCACGAGAGGTCTTGAAAAGAAATGCCAGTCGGGTGTCAAGTGACGCCACGGTCGGAATTGAAAAGAAATGCCAATCGGGTGTCCACAAGAGTAGTGGCGTGATAAACCGCCAGTTAACTCAAGAGACGCCACGAGAGGTCTTGAAAAGAAATGCCAGTCGGGTGTCAAGTGACGCCACAGTTGGACTTGAAAAGAAATGCCAATCGGGTGTCCACAAGAGTAGTGGCATGATAAACCGCCTGTTAACTCGAGAGACGCCACGAGAGGTCTTGAAAATAAAATTGAGTGCCCGGGGTAGTCTAGCCAGCCCCTGAGACACTCAGGAAAAATAAAATAAGAGAAACGGGTTAGTCCACAATAATATGCATAACCACAGTAATATTCACAACAATAGTATTCAAAAATAGCCATGACAGTGTTAGAGATGATAACAACATCCTGCAAAATAGTTCATGCTCAAGTTAATTATTTTCCTCCGGAGACCGACACTAAGACCGACACTTGACCAACCCAGACTGTAGCCCTTAACCGCGGACACGGCTATTCGAATAGGTTTAAACTCTGCTGAGGGTGTACTCTTTACCCACAAGTAAAGGATTTCTTTAGTCAGCACCGTGACACTGACTAATTCCCATTACGGTCTTTGGGTTGAAAACACACCTGACCAGCACACACCAGATTAACTTTCCGGATGCCAGGAATCACCCAAAGCATCGTTCAAGAAAAACTCTAAGACGGAGAGACCAACGTCATGCATGGGATCACTATTAATAAGCGCGGATTCCAAGGGGTGCCCCCCTCTCAGTCACTACTGGAAACACCCATGCCCCCTGACCCGATGACAGGATTTAGTCCGCGGCCGCGGAAACCCTCATCGTGGCCCTCTGTACGGTGTGTGCATGGAAAGGGGTTATAAACTTACTGAACCATACCCTACCTGTGGCAGGAACCTGTGGCAGCACGAAACAAGTATGGGGGTTACCAGAACAAGACTCGATCTACGGTCAACTCAGGAGGCATTAAGTTTCCTACAACGGTTAACACAACAAGGTATTCCTTCAACAACAATCCCAACAGGGCCACAACCCTTGCATGCTCCAACATGCACAACAAACAAGGCATGATCACGCTCCAACGTGATCATCCTCCTGCCGGTAACGGTAATTCTCTTATGCCTGCTCCTGCAAGTTAGTCATGACAACACACGATGCACGGTACGATGAAACATGCCAACTCTATATGCATGCAAATTTTTATTTGAATTCAACAGAAGCATGGTTCAATTATTTCTGCAATCAAACAACTATGCAATCACCATATCAAGTGTTCAAGATGCTTGCCTTGAGCATGCAGAAATATTGGGTGCACTCCAAAAGTTTGAGAATTTTATCTTCCCTCCATTTCCTATTTTTAAAAATATTTAAATTACCATTTCAAACAAAAACAGTGCTAAAAAGTGTTTCAAATACTTTTAAAATAATTACTAAAATAAACTTGATGAAAAATTTGAAATACCAGAAAAAGAATCAAATTATTTGGAGTTCATAAGATTTACCTAGAGAGTTTCTAGGCTGAAACGATTGATTAAAAGGACTATTTAATTGACCCAGTGGACATAATGCTTAGGAAAAATGTTCACCTAATCTAGATTAATAGAGCATATTTTTATGAGACTGTAGGAATTTGAATCACTGGATTTGGATATGAAACGGCCACAGTAGAATTATCAGAATATATGCTGAAAATGAAAAAGGGAAAGAACAGTGATGCGCCCTGAGCGCTGAATAGCAGACCGGCGCCACTGGGCCGGCCCAGCTGCTCAGCCGCGCCCATAGAGAGACGAGGAGAGGCTGGCGATCGGGCCCCGCTTGTCAGGTTTGACCGGTTCGTCGTCTCCCTTCCGCGACAGAGCAGAGCGGGCGTTCCGGCGATCGTCGCCAGCGAACGATGGTGAATCTTGGTGATATGAGCCCACCGACGTGCTCAGGTGGTCCTGGCGGTCCCTCTGGTACCCGGCACGGTCGGAGAGAGGGGTGGAGTTGCCGGCAGCGAGGTTCCCCGAAAGGCTCCGGCGGCGGCGATTTGGTGCTTTTGCCAACGGTCGATCTCAGGTGAAATTAAGTGGTGGAACGGAGTCATGGAGTCGAGTGGAGGCTGTACGAGAAGAAATGGAGGAGGGGGAGGCTCCGGTGGCGTCGGATTTAATCGGAAGGTGACGGTGGCAGTGGTGGTCGAAGACGATGAGGACGGCCATCTCCGGTGGATTGGGTGCTCGGGGAAGCTCACAAGAGGGAGGAGAGGGGCTGATGGTGTTGGAAACATGCTCTGGTGGCCTCTTATAGGCGGAGCTTGACGGCTCCGCGGTTCCCGTGGATAAGCACGACGGCGGCGATCATTTATGGCGCCTCTGAGGCCGGTGAGACCTTTGCGAGGTCGGCGGAGTTAGGTGGGTGCGTTGGCCGCCCGTATTTATGCCAGTGACGCGCTGGTTGGCTTGGGATCGAGCCGCGTGTCTTGGGCGGTGGCTTGCCCGACACGGCGTTGGTCGTGGCCGGCGTGGGCGGCGGTGGTCAGCTCCGGAAGACAAGAGGGAGTGTCGGCGGGGTCGGTGGGTTTCTGGTGGTGCTCCCTGGGCGGTTGCGAGGACTGGAGAGGTAGCAGGGGGCCGCGGCGGCTCGATGCCAGTGGCTGCGACACTCGCGCCCTGGCCGCGCTCTGGACACGCGCACCACCTGCTCGACTAAATGCCAGTGGCATCAACAGACATCCGAACAAGCTACAACTTAGCAAGAGGAAGCTTCTGACCACTAGAGGAATAATGGACATGCTGGTTTGGCTAAAGGGGCTAGAGTGCAATGCAATTTAGAAAGATGCCCAAATTCTGTCATGAGCTCAAGGTGCTCGACAGAATGTTAGAGTGACCTAGGTGACTCTGATAGACATGTAATTTGGCAGGTGGAGGTCTCTTTAGAAGATAAATATAGTGGTGAAGTTGGTTTGGCAAAATGCAAAACTTTCTAGTGCAAGTTTGGAGAAATTTCAATTCTGAACAGAAAATGTAGGGGAATATTTGGTGAACTAAAAGGATTCCAATGGAGCTAAAATTTTGGACTTAAGGGTTTGGTTGTAAGAACTATGAGTGGGAAAAATTTCAGGAATTATGGGGCAAGGAAAATTGGGGTTGTAGTAGAAACTCAAATACTGGATAGAATTGAAAAGAGATTGTTTCACTCAAAACTTTCAAAAGACCAAGTTTGGTTTTTGCATAAAAGTGATATGTAGGCATCACATGACCTCCCATAATTTTTGTGGAAATTAAAAAGAATTATTTAAATTGGTTGTTGTGCAACAGAGGCATTTAAAGGGTGAAAAAGCTATTTAAAGAATTGTTTATGGCAGAGTTTTATTATGAAAATAATTCCTACTATTATCCAAATATAGATGAAATGTTTTAACAAAACTAACAAGGCCACAATATTATTTCCAAAAATTTCTATATGGATGGAAGAATTTTGAAATCAGAAAACAGAAAGGGTTCTGAAATTAAATAAAGACCTAGTATAATTCAAAATTTTATTTCTAGCCAAATTTTTATTTAGTAAAAACATGATTAAAATTTTGGGGTGTTACAAACTCAACCCCCCTTAAGAAAATCTCGTCCTCGAGATTTGTTAGGTGGTCACCAAAATTAAATCCACCTTTCGAGGAGATTTTCCCAAGCTATTTAAAATAACCCATTTAGGCACAGTTGACGTGGCTCCTAATAATTGGTGTAACTACAGTGGGCACTAGTGCTGTGGTTCTACTGTGACTGTTATGAAAAATTTGGAAAAAGTGTAAATTCTAAAATTTGCTTGCCCTACTCCAGTGCACAGTGCTCTCCCCGGCTGACGGGTGGACCCAGGGCCCATTGTCAGTCTCTTCTTCTTCCTTCGGCTCTCTTCTCCCTCTCCCTCTCGCGTGCTTTCTCCACCAGAGGTGTTTAGCGCGTAGGGTATCTAGGGTCGTACTGTGGCAGTGCGCGGCGTGCAAGCTGCTGGTGCAGCGTGCACTCACCTCGCGGGCCAGGCACCTTGTCGGCACTGCTCGCGATTTCTCCTCCGAACACCGGTGATCGGGCGAAGAGCGGTGCCGGTGGACCTCGTTCACCATGCACCGAGCCCGAGCTATAAAACGAACACAGTGTTACTCTCTTCTTCATCTCATCTGGCCTCACTTCTTCTTCCTCCTCCTTTTCTGATCGCAGGAGCTCGGACGAGGCTCCAATGGAGGATGTGCTTCCGGGGTGGTTTGTGATTCTCATGTCCGGAGCGGTGGCGACGTTGCTTGGGTTCTCGCTGCTCCTTTGCACGATGATCCTTGACGATCGCCGTGATGCCGCAGCTCGAGTGGTGGCTCTTCGAGGCAGCGGTGACCGTGAGGATTAGGCATCGGTGGTGGTTATGGGTGAGTGTTAGTGCGTTCTGCAGCAGCTCCGTAGAAATAAAAGAAAACCCACAATTTTTTCTTCAGAAAAATTGGTGGTGCGATGAGAGTGGTCTGGTGTGTAAGGCGGTTGATTAGGTGCCAGTGTGTGTGTGTGTGGTTCTACACTTAGTGCATGTAGTGGAGTGAGTGTGATTGTAAGCCGGGTGTCGTGGCGGTGCGTGAATTAATTTTGTGTTTGCAAAAATTATATTCGCAGTGGTCCTTAATAAAATCTCCACAATTACTCATTCGCAACTGCAACCAAACATTTTATTCATAGGGTAAATCCCAAGATGCAACACAGATATGAAATCATGCAATTCAAACGCTAGGCTAACGAACACAACCATGGTCTCTACGGTACAAAGGTAAAATTGATAGGGTCCTGAGAAAATATTCCCGGCATTGGGACACATTCTTCTTCCCCTGGGGAAAGTGGATGGAGGAGTTAGAGAACATTCCCTCCTTGGTCTGGCGACAGTGGTCCGCCGATGGCGATCTGAGGATTCAGAATAGCAAGAGTCTGGAGGAAGTCCATCACTTGCTAGGTCAGAAGCTCTTGTGCGATGACATATTGAACAAGGTTGGCTAGCATTGGATCTCTCTCTGATTGTCTGCAGGGGAACGATGCTTCTTCTCTGGGTGCTGCGCGGCTCGGGAAGTAGTAATACCCCCTTTCGCCGGCACGAGGCACTGTGAACCGGAGACGGGTAATTGCTTCATAGGCAGCAACTTCTATAGCCATTTCTGAAGTTGGCATAGATTTCCCGATGAAGACGACACTTGTAGGGCCTTGGTTTGGATCTACTGGTGGGATGTACGCGATTGCCCAATATTTCGAGGCGTTGTGGTTGATCCTCGATTTGAATAGCTCATACTGGGGTGGTTGCGTGGAACCAAGATTGATGCGGGTGAAATCCCACAATATCTTGACAAAACTGCCCGGGGTTGCATCTGGGGTTCTGAGATGAATCCCAAGGTGCGACATGGGGAAAAATGGTGGTGGAGGCAGTGTACAAGGTGAGGGATGCTAGTTATGGATGCGAGAGTGGTCTCCTATATAGTGCCTGGGCTAGGAAACATAAATCAGCAGGGTTACGATTCTGGGTATCGGCTCTGCTCCAGAGTGGTCGGGGTTAAAGTCGCAGATACAAATCACATAATGTGACGTATTACTGTGGTTGTCGGTTAGGGGGATAGGTTGGGCACCGATTATCAAAAGATGTCGGCTGGCCACTGTGTAGGCTTTATTGGATGGAATGGCCTGACGGTGGACATGAAAGGATGTGGGCGGTGTGGAAACCTAGGGATAGTGACCAGGCTAAGATAGGATTGGCCAATGGTCACCCTGGCTCTGATACCAAGGCTGTCGGGGCCGGATTTCGGGGACACAATATATTCCTAGAAATTAACCCCTCGTGTGATCACCAGCCCAGGATTACTGTTACTGGTGGACACGTCCTTGTTACAGATTACCAAGCTATTACAAGAGTTGACTACAAGACCATAAAGGTCCAATGATATAACAATGATGTCTGGTGGTGGATGACAGAATTAACTCGTGGTTCTCCAACGTCGATGGGGCTCCATTCCCACAGGAACAGCTGACCCAGAAAATTCCTATCCGCATGGCTGCTATCCTAGGCTCCGCACGGTCATCGCTGTGGTACTCCTCGTAGAAATCTTGACCTGGCCAAGTAAATAGCCAGGGACAAGCCTGTGAGTACGTTGGAATGTACTCGCAAACATTATGAACAAAAGATATACCGAATGCAACAGTTCAAATATAAGATCATGATGAACCAAACTTTATGCGTATGCTCATGCTGGACTATATAAAATGCATGCTGACAGGAATTAAATCATGGCATGATAAAATATTAGCATGTGCAAATAAATGGATATATAAAAATGTTAGTGATAAACAAGGAAAGTCAAAGGAAAACATAATAAAAGAAATGCCGGTCGGATGTCAAGTGACACCACGGTAGGTCTTGAAGAGAAATGCCAAACGGGTGTCTAAAAGAGAAATCGGACGAGACAGAACCATCCGAGAACTCAGGCGACGCCACGAGAGGTCTTGAAAAGAAATGCCAGTCGGGTGTCAAGTGACGCCACGGTCGGACTTGAAAAGAAATGCCAATCGAATGTCCACAAGAGTAGTGGCATGATAAACCGCCTGTTAACTCGAGAGACGCCACGAGAGGTCTTGAAAAGAAATGCCAGTCGGGTGTCAAGTGACGCCACGGTTGGACTTGAAAAGAAATGCCAATCGGGTGTCCACAAGAGTAGTGGCATGATAAACCGCCTGTTAACTCGAGAGACGCCACGAGAGGTCCTGAAAATAAAATTGAGTGCCCGGGGTAGTCTAGCCATCCCCTGAGACACTCAGGAAAAATAAAATAAGAGAAACGGGTTAGTCCACAATAATATGCATAACCATAGTAATATTCACAACAATAGTATTCAAAAATAGCCATGACAGTGTTAGAGATGATAACAACATCCTGCAAAATAGTTCATGCTCAAGTTAATTATTTTCCTCCGGAGACCGACACTAAGACCGACACTTGACCAACCCAGACTGTAGCCCTTAACCGCGGACATGGCTATTCGAATAGGTTTAAACTCTGCAGAGGGTGTACTCTTTACCCACAAGTAAAGGATTTCTTTAGTAAGCACCGTGACACTGACTAATTCCCATTACGGTCTTTGGGTTGAAAATACACCTGACCAGCACACACCAGATTAACTTTCCGGATGCCAGGAATCAGCCAAAGCATCGTTCAAGAAAAACTCTAAGACGGAGAGACCAACGTCCTGCATGGGATCACTATTAATACGCGTGGATTCCAAGGGGTGCCCCCCTCTCAGTCACTACTGGAAACACCCATGCCCCCTGACCCGATGACAGGATTTAGTTCGCGGCCGCGGAAACCCTCATCGTGGCCCTCTGTATGGTGTGTGCATGGAAAGGGGTTATCAACTTACTGAACCGTACCCTACCTGTGGCAGCACGAAACAAGTATGGGGGTTACCGGAACAAGACTCGATCTTTGGTCGACTCAGGAGGCATTAAGTTTCCTACAACGGTTAACACAACAAGGTATTCGTTCGACAGCAATCCCAACAGGGCCACAACCCTTGCATGCTCCAACATGCACAACAAACAAGGCATGATCACGCTCCAACGTGATCATCCTCCTGCCGGTAACGGTAATTCTCTTATGCCTGCTCCTGCAAGTTAGTCATGACAACACACGATGCACGGTACGATGAAACATGCCAACTCTATATGCATGCAAATTTTTATTTGAATTCAACAGAAGCATGGTTCAATTATTCCTGCAATCAAACAACTATGCAATCACCATATCAAGTGTTCAAGATGCTTGCCTTGAGCATGCAGAAATATTGGGTGCACTCCAAAAGTTTGAGAATTTTATCTTCCCTCCATTTCCTATTTTCAAAAATATTTAAATTACCATTTGAAACAAAAACAGTGCTAAAAAGTGTTTCAAATACTTTTGAAATAATTACTAAAATAAACTAGATGAAAATTTTGAAATACCAGAAAAAGAATCAACTTATTTGGAGTTCATAAGATTTACCTAGAGAGTTTCTAGGCTGAAACGATTGATTAAAAGGACTATTTAATTGACCCAGTGGACATAATGCTTAGGAAAAATGTTCACCTAATCTAGATTAATAGAGCATATTTTTATGAGACTGTAGGAATTTGAATCACTGGATTTGGATATGAAACGGCCACAGTAGAATTATCAGAATATATGCTGAAAATGAAAAAGGGAAAGAACAGTGATGCGCCCTGAGCGCTGAATAGCAGACGGGCGCCACTGGGCCGGCCCAGCTGCTCAGCCGCGCCCGTAGAGAGACGAGGAGAGGCTGGCGACCGGGCCCCGCTTGTCCGGTTTGACCGGTTCGTCGTCTTCCTTCCGCGACAGAGTAGAGCGGGCGTTCCGGCGATCGTCGCCGGTGAACGACGGCGAATCTTGGCGATAAGAGCCCACCGACGTGCTCAGGTGGTCCTGGCGGTCCCTCCGGTACCCGGCACGGTCGAAGAGAGGGGTGGAGTTGCCGGCAGCGAGGTTCCCCGAAAGGCTCCGGCGGCGGCGATTTGGTGCTTTTGCCAACGGTCGATCTTAGGTGAAATTAAGTGGTGGAACGGAGTCATGGAGTCGAGTGGAGGCTGTACGAGAAGAAATGGAGGAGGGGGAGGCTCCGGTGGCGTCGGATTTAACCGGAAGGTGACGGTGGCAGTGGTGGTCGAAGACGACGAGGACGGCCATCTTCGGTGGATTGGGTGCTCGGGGAAGCTCACGAGAGGGAGGAGAGGGGCTGATGGTGTTGGAAACATGCTCTGGTGGCCTCTTATAGGCGGAGCTTGATGGCTCCGCGGTTCCCATGCATAAGCACGACGGCGGCGATCATTTATGGCGCCTTCGAGGCCGGTGAGACCGTTGCGAGGTCGGCGGAGTTAGGTGGGTGCGTTGGCCGCTCGTATTTATGCCAGTGACGTGGTGGTTGGCTCGGGATCGAGCCGCGTGTCTTGGGCGGTGGCTTGCCCGACACGGCGTTGGTCGTGGCCGGCGTGGGCGGCGGTGGTCGGCGCCAGAAGACAAGAGGGAGTGTCGGCGGGGTCGGTGGGTTTCTGGTGGTGCTCCCTTGGCGGTTACGAGGACTGGAGAGGTAGCAGGGGGCCGCGGCGGCTCGATGCCAGTGGCTGCGATACTCGCGCCCTGGCCGCGCTCTAGACACGCGCACCACCTGCTCGACTAAATGCCAGTGGCATCAACAGACATCCAAACAAGCTACAACTTAGCAGGAGGAAGCTTCTGACCACTAGAGGAATAATGGACATGCTGGTTTGGCTAAAGGGGCTAGAGTGCAATGCAATTTAGAAAGATGCCCAAATTTTGTCATGAGCTCAAGGTGCTCGACAGAATGTTAGAGTGACCTAGGTGACTCTGATAGACATGTAATTTGGCAGGTGGAGGTCTCTTTAGAAGATAAATATAGTGGTGAAGTTGGTTTGGCAAAATGCAAAACTTTCTAGTCAAGTTTGGGGAAATTTCAATTCTGAACAGAAAATGTAGGGGAATATTTGGTGAACTAAAAGGATTCCAATGGAGCTAAAATTTTGGACTTAAGGGTTTGGTTGTAAGAACTATGAGTGGGAAAAATTTCAGGAATTATGGGGCAAGGAAAATTGGGGTTGTAGTAGAAACTCAAATACTGGACAGAATTGAAAAGAGATTGTTTCACTCAAAACTTTCAAAAGACCAAGTTTGGTTTTTGCATAAAAGTGATATGTAGGCATCACATGACCTCCCATATTTTTTGTGGAAATTAAAAAGAATTATTTAAATTGGTTGTTGTGCAACAGAGGCATTTAAAGGTTGAAAAAGCTATTTAAAGAATTGTTTATGGCAGAGTTTTATTATGAAAATAATTCCTACTGTTATCCAAATATAGATGAAATGTTTTAGCAAAACTAACAAGGCCACAATATTATTTCCAAAAATTTCTATATGGAGGGAAGAATTTTGAAATCAGAAAACAGAAAGGGTTCTGAAATTAAATAAAGACCTAGTATAATTCAAAATTTTATTTCTAGCCAAATATTTATTTAGTAAAAACATGATTAAAATTTTGGGGTGTTACACTAGAGGCCACGAGAGCCTGGCGTTTCTTGTCTGGCACGTCGACCCTCGATCACTCACTTCATCTGTACCCATAGTTTGGCTTGGTTCTGCGTGAGATGAAGAGTAGGATCAACAACAATTTCTGACAGTGAACTAGAGAGGGATCTGGAGAGGTGGAGAGGTAGGGATGGAGCCAAAAAGATTGTCTAGAGTGATCCTCGTTGTTAGGACTCCAAACTGGTCAAGTTTGAGGAGGTTTGGTGGAGGTTTGATGGTAGTTCATGTGTAACCTACAAATCTGGTCCAGAATCTGAATGTTGAAGTACTGCTCACTTGGATGATCTTCTGGGGCTGAAACTTGGTGAAGGGAAGTCATTTGTAGGTGTCCTTATGCCACAAAATTTTGAGAGCGATTGGACAATCCTAGCATACACTTCCTTCGGAAAGGTTCAGACTGACCAGGAACAAAAATGAATTGTTTTGCAAAATATTTGAACTAGGCCATGGAATATTTTTAGATATTGGGGCAAGATATGGTCCAAGGTATTTTAGAGAATTATTTGAGAATTTTCTAGCCATCCAAACTATAGGTTGCTTCACAACCCATAGTGATGACCTAAATTCCCAAATAAAAGAAAAGGGTTATTGGAAAAGATTTAAATTGGGATTTAGGTCCTAGAGGTACTTGGCAGGGTTTTGGCAAGGTGATGAGGCTTTGGATTACTTGGAAAGATTCAAAAGTTTCCAAGACCAACTAGAAAGATTCAGAAACCATTCAAATTTCAAATAAAGCCAAAAAAAGTTTGAAAAGAAAAAGTTGCCAACATCAGGGTGTCACACTGGACCAGCTAAAACATGACAAAGCTGGTCGGCTGGTGACGCCGAAGTCCCCGAAGTAGGTTGATGGCGAAGCCCCCGGTTTAGCCGAGGTGACGGAGCAGGTCGGTAAGGTGACGTTGCAATCCCCATACCACCGAGTTGTCGAAGCAGGTCGGTGTGGTGGACATAGGCTTGAAGAAGTAATAACACGGCGATGCCGGCGCAGGTCGGATCTTGTGACACGGTCGATGCCGGTGTGCCTGCTCTGTGTAATACGTGTGGCAACGATGTTGGTGATGATTTAGCCTTCACGATGCTGAACTCTTGTTCGGCTTGCCGAGATGATGATCTGATAAGGTTGGGCTCGGCTCGATGAAGCGACGACTAGTCTGGCGTAGGTCGGCAGCCGTGCAGCAACATTGTCGGGCTGGTTTGACACCGGCGCGACGGTGACGACTATATTGGAAAAAACATTAAAATTAGTGGGATGTGTTTGAGAATAAAACACAATACCCCATACAAAACTTCCTTCAAAAAGGATGCCCAAAATCCCGTTCATAAAAAAGATGAACTCGGGTCGGATTCATTCTCGCGCAGAAAACAGATCTGAAAATTGATGCGCTCATCGGAGGTTTCCCGGAGTTTAAACGGTCGGATCGAGATAAAATTTTGAGGGGTGATAGATATAGGAATTCCGCAGCCGATCAACTGTTGGATCTTCCAAAGGACGTCCGAGCTAGATGCTGGACACCACGCTCCAAACTTGTCTGGATTCCCATCTAGATTCAACAGGGCTCCGGTATATCGGAGATCGGCAGATATTGCTCCATCGGAATGCGACGAAATTTTACAGGTTGTTGTAGACTCAATTCCGCACAATTCCACTGACAGAATCGTCAAAGCGATGCTCGAGGAGGCAGTGGCAGCGGATACAAGTTTGCTGTCTAGAAAAACAGCACGGTCGCCCGAGGGCAATGTTGACGTTGAACCCCCGAGCTCCATGGATGATTCCTCCATGATCATGATAGAGATCAGAGTTGATGTTGATGAAGGCCCTGGTCAGAACATGATGAACGGAGGCAGGGCACAGTCCTCGGTCGAGCCAAGGTGACCAGTCAAGCCGGCGACGAAGATGCCGACGTCGCAGTTGATCTGCAGGTGAACCATTGATCCTTTGACTATCACACAGCGGAACTCTCAATGAAAGCACCATTGTCGGTGTCAAAACCGGCAGACATCAGAGTAGGGGGTCCCGAGCTGTTGATTTTCGGATCAATGGTAACAGGGACGAAGGAGACAATGTTTTACCCAGGTTCGGGCCCTCTTGATGGAGGTAAAACCCTACATCCTGCTCTTGTTTACATTGATGATGGGGTATCGAGTACAGAGTTGATCTAGCTCGAGATCATGAGTTGTGGTCTAAACCTTAGGGGTGTGATGATGAATGTCATAATGATCTATCGACTAGCCTAGCCTCATCTTATATAATGTACCAGAGGCCTAGGATAACAGGAGTCCTAGTCGAATACGTCAGTGGAGAGGAGTACTTGTCTTGATCAGCAAGTCTTGTGGAATCTTCCTCGTATATGTCATCGGTCGTCCGAACTGGTCCAATAGTGAACCGCCATGGGGGTCCTCGGCCCGATCCACTTGGTCGGGAGACGACGTGGTGAGTACCCCCCCTAGTCCAGGACACCGTCAGCCGCCGAGGGGAGGAGGCGGCGGCGTTGATCCCTCAAGGCGGCCGAAGAAGACGGCTAGGGCCGGGTCGTCCCGCACGCCGGCCACACGGGAAGGATGACGTGGCGCCGAAGCCGACCACGAAGCACGCGGCGGAGGGCCTGGCCACGGGCGGCAAGCCTGCCACCAAGAAGAGGCGCCGCGCCATCCCGGCGGTGCAGTTGAGACAGGCCGTCCCGAAGGCTATCGAGTATGCTTCTTTGTCTACACCGGCGTGCTGCCCAATCATTCTTTTCTTATGCTTTCCTTGGTGTGATCCTGGACACCGCTGGAGTTGGCGTTGGCAGCGACAGATGCCGCATCTGGGGGCGGCTTCTCGTTCCGGAGGACCCGGAGCAGCGCCATTGATCTGCCTCAGGGCTCGGCCGAGGAGGACCTTGGTTTGGACCCGGCGAACACGGAGCGCTGTGCCTGGCGGGCCCGGAACAAGGCCGAGGAGGAGCTAGAGGTGGCCTCGGCCCAAGACTAGGCCAGGGCCGCGGGGGAAAGGGAGAGGTGATGATGACATGTACCAAGGGTAGGGTCATAGGCCTGACCTAGACACCCTACCCAAGGACACTGCCCTAGAGTCGAAGACATTCAAAATGCAATAGAAGAAACCAACTGAGTTCATCTAGGGGTGCAATCCACTCGACCACCTACGTCACTCGGATACCCCAATTCCACTCGACCAAGATGAAGTCACTCGACCATACAAGAAACCACTCGGAGTACAGAAGACCTAGAGTCACTCAGGATGGCAATGGTCAGGCGTTTACTCTGTAGTGTTTAAGGTCATTTATAGCTCTTTATAACTGGCGTTACCAGTAACGCCCTGTCTTAATGAACATTGAACCCTGTGTAATGTGGCACGGCTGGGGTCCTGGCGCACTCTATATAATCCACCCCTCTCCACTGGCACAAGGGTTCGCACCCCCTGGAACTCTCACGCATAATCCAGTCAACCAAGCCCCCGGGCACCGAGACGTAGGGATGTTACTTCCTCCGAGAAGGGCCTGAACTCGTACATCTTGCGTGCACAACCTCACCGTAGCTAGGATCCTGCCTCTTCCTCCGTAACCCCTATTCTTACTGTCAGACTTACTCCCACGACAGTTGGTGCCCACCGTGGGGCAGGCGTCTTAGCGACTTCCGGTGAGGTTGCAATCTCTGCAGTCTTCACCAACATGGTTTCTGGCGGTGGTTTGGCTTTGGGCCATGAGATCCGTCTCGGCGCGCTCGTCTTCATCGCCAACGACTCCGCCAGGCTCCAGGAGGCCCCCCTCGACGTCGAGGGCCTTCCCGTCCGCAGAGCGACACACTTTCGCGTGAGTGCCTGCGGCGTCCTCCTGCGGCAGCCATCGACCCAGTATCGGTCGACCACGTCATCATCCACTCTCCCTGCTGTGCGCCGTCGCAAGCGGTCCGCCCGATCGCGGCTCAAGTAGTGGGTAAAGCATGCGGTGGCCCGCCAGACGGTCACTCCCCAAGTTGCGGCGATCGAGCTTGACGAATCCCTCTACGGTCCAGTCGACTGGCTCCGCAGACGCTCTTTCCGAGTGCAGAAGCAGCGACCCCACGGCGGAGGTCCTCATGGTCGACCCCCGTTGCAGTGGTGGCGGCAGCGGCGGTGATGGTCCATCGTATGATCACGATGAGTATGAACCCCAAGCCCTCACTTCGGAGCAAAGGGAAGAGTTGCATCGCCGCAATGAGGAGGCGGTCCAGACCCCCATCATGGGGGAGACTTCCAAGGCTCGGGCCCTGGAAGCCGCGTGCTTGGCCACCTTGGCCGAGCGCGCGCGTCTGGAGAACCTTCAGCATTCACTCGACGAGCGTGCTCGTCAGCAGATCCCCGAATCCAGTCGACGGCAACGACAGTTGTTTCCTCCTAAGCCCCAGGTATACCGCACTCCGATCCAAAATCTTACAGCTGTAGCCCGTATAGCAGAGTCGATTCAGCCGTCCCAATCAAAGGCTGGGAGAGGTTTGATGCAGATCCGAGCGCTGCTCCAGGCAGCAGGTGAGCAAAACACAGCCGTTCCTCGGTCGCGCAACAGGATCCACAGCAGGTCCGTGGTGGCGGACACGGTCCAGTCGGCTCACAGCCCAAGGTCACCTCTACGGCGTGAGGGTCGTGGGCACCGCCAGGAGCAGTATCTGGGTCGGAACTACGAGCAGTATGATCATCGACTCGGCCGTGATGACTGCCGTCGAGTGCCTACGCCCCCTCCGAGGGGCGGATCGTATGTGCCCCGGCAGTACGATGACAGGCGCCCGTATGGCGATGAGCGAAGGATCCTAGTCGACCCAAGAGAGCCCAGGTTTGATGCAAGATCAATTCTTGTGCAAGGTCTGGTCGACAGGAACCGGGCACACAGAGAAGGACAGGACAGAGATCGTCCGATTGGCGGCAGAGTGCATGTTTCTGGGCCTGAATGTTTCAGCAGAGCCATCAGAGCTGTTGAGATCCCTCCCAACTTCAGGTTGGCGATGGGAATAAGCAAGTTCACTGGTGAGTCGAAGCCAGACACTTGGCTAGAGGATTACCGAGTGGCTGTGCAGATTGGTGGCGGCAATGATGATGTAGCCATGAAGCACCTCCCCCTGATGCTAGAAGGCTCAGCCAGAGCTTGGTTGAATCAGTTGGCCCCTGGTAGTATTTTCTATTGGGAAGATTTGGCCCGAGTGTTCATCAGGACGTTTGAGGGCACTTGCAAACGACCTGCAGGGTTGACTGAACTACAGCATTGTGTCCAAAAACTAAGTGAAACTTTGAGAGATTATATCCAGAGATGGACCTCTCTTCATCATACCGTGGAGAATGTGTAAGAGCATCAGGCAGTTTGCGCCTTCAAGGAGGGCGTTCGGTACCGAGAACTTAACCTGAAATTCGGTCGGATAGGAGACATGTCCCTGGCTCGGATGATGGAAATAGCCACTCGGTACGCCAACGGCAAGGAAGAAGGCCGACTCCACAGTGACAAGAATAAACCAGTCGCCTAGGACGCCGGAGGAAGAAATTCCAGTCGGAAGCAGAAGCGCAAAGCCGAACCCACAGGTCCTGGTGAAGCCGCAGTTTTGAACCAAGGGAAGTTCAAGGGAAAGCCTAAGGGGCCATGGATCCCCAAGAAAGTGAAAGATCAAGCGGGTAATGATGTGCTTGATTTACCGTGTCATATACACACAAAGAAAGATGAAGAGGGAAACCTGATTTACCCCAAGCATACCACTCGACAGTGTCGACTCCTGATTCAGAGCTTCCGAGAGGGTCAGCCCAATGAAAAAGAAAAGGAATCTGATAAGGACGAGGACAAAGAGGAGGAGGATGGTTACCCCAACGTCAATGCCACTTTAATGATTTTTGCTAACATCGAGAGCAAAAGTCGACTGAAAGTTATCAACAGGGAAGTAAACATGGTTGCTCCGGCAATGACGATGTATTTGAAGTGGTCAAAGACTCCCATTACATTCGACCAGTCCGACCACCCAGCGCACGTTGCTACCCCCGGGCGGCAAGCGTTGGTGGTCGACCCAGTAGTTGGGGGCACTCGACTGACCAAGGTCTTGATGGACAGTGGCAGTGGTTTGAACATTTTGTACGCTGAGACCCTCTGAGGGATGGGTATTCCGATGTCCAAGCTCAGTGAAAGCAACATGCGATGCCACGGTGTCATCCCTGGGAAGAAAGCCGATTCACTCGGTCAGATCACTCTTGATGTGGTTTTCGTTGATTCAAAGAATTACCGCAAGGAAAAGTTGACATTTGAGGTCGTGGATTTTCACAGTGCCTATCATGCTATTTTGGGCAGGCCTGCATATGCTCGTTTCATGGCTCGACCGTGTTATGTGTACCTCAAGTTGAAGATGCCCGGCCCTAGATGTGTGATGACAGTCACTAGAAATCGGCAGAGAGTAGAAGAGTGCCTCCAGAAGGGCTCAAAGATTGCTGATGAGCAAATGGCAGCAGTAGAAATGGAAGAATACAAAAAGAACGCATATCCGAGTGATTTGTTGTGAGCAAAGAAGCCTGCTTTAGAGTCCGCATTTCAGTCGGCCGGTGCAACAAAGCCTGTCCATATCCATTCGACCAATCCCGATGCTGCTCCGACTCTCATCTCAACAACACTTGACAGCAAATAGGAAGAAGTGCTCATTCAGTTCCTCCGTGAGAACTGGGACATATTCGCATGGAAACCATCTGACATGCCGGGTGTACCCAGGGGACTGGCTGAGCACCGTTTGTGAGTCGACCAAAAGCAAAACCCGTCAAAGAGCATCTCCGTTGGTCCGCCGTGGAGAAGAGGAAGGCAATTGGCGAGGAGGTGGCTCGGCTTCTGGCAGCTGAGTTCATCCGCGAGATATACCACTCCGAGTGGCTCGCCAATGTTGTCATGGTTCCCAAGAAAGACAAATCACTTCGTATGTGTATCGATTTCAAACATATCAATCGGGCCTGCCCGAAAGATCACTTCCCTCTGCCCCGCATCGACCAGATAGTCGACTCAACTATGGGGTGTGAGTGATTGTCCTTCTTGGATGCATATTCCGGGTACCATCAGATCCGACTGTATGGACCCGACGAAATAAAGACAGCTTTCATCACCCCATTCGGGTGTTTTTGCTATGTTACCATGCCCTTTGGCCTCAAGAATGCTGGTGCCACGTTCATGCGTATGATTCAGAAGTGCCTGCTCACTCAAATCAGTCGGAACATGGAAGCTTACATGGATGACATCATGGTCAAGTCACGCAAAGGTTCCGACCTACTGACTGACCTCGCTGAAACCTTTGCCAACTTAAGAAGATATGATATCAAGCTCAATCCGTCAAAGTGCACATTCGGAGTTCCAGGTGGAAAGTTACTCGGTTTGCTTGTTTCCGAACGAGGGATCGACGCAAACCCAGAACAGGTTGGCACAATCCTCCGAATGAAGCGCCCCGTGCGCGTGCACGATGTTCAGAAGCTTACTGGTTGTTTGGCTGCATTGAGTCGATTCATCTCACGTCTCGGTGAAAAGGCATTACCTCTTTACCGACTGATGAAGAAGTCTGACAAGTTCGAGTGGAATCTTGAAGCTGAAGCAGCGTTTGAAGAGCTCAAAGCGCTGCTTTCCACCCAGCCGGTGCTTGCTGCTCTAGTCAGCAAAGAGCCTCTATTGCTATATATTGCAGCCACTGGACAGGTTGTCAGCACAGTGCTCACGGTCGAGCGGGAAGAAGGCAAAGCCTACAAAGTTCAACGCCTAGTGTACTATATTTCTGAAGTTTTAACTCCATCCAAGCAAAGATACCCGCATTATCAAAAGCTTGTCTATGGGATTTACTTCATGAAGAAAGTTGCACATTACTTTGCAGACCACTCAGTTTCAGTCGTCAGCGATGCCCCATTATCTGAAATTCTGAACAATCGGGACGCAACTGGTCGAGTGGCCAAGTGAGCGATTGAGCTCCTTCCTTTGGATATCAAGTTTGAGGCAAAGAAAGCAATCAAGTCTCAGGCAATAGCAGATTTCCTCGCCGAGTGGATTGAGTAGGAGCAACCGACTCAGGTTCACTCGGAACATTGGACTATGTTCTTTGATGGGTCCAAAATGTTAAATGGCTCTGGTGCTGGAGTGGTCCTGGTATCCCCGAGAGGTGACAAGCTCAGCTATGTCCTCCAGATTCACTTTGATTCTTCAAACAATGAAGCTGAGTATGAGGCACTTTTGTATGGGTTACGTATGGCCATTTCACTCGGCGTTCGTCGCCTGATGGTCTACGGCGACTCAGACTTAGTGGTTAATCAGGTGATGAAGGAGTGGGATATCAGGAGCCCAGCTATGACCGGTTATTGCAATGCAGTAAGAAAGGTAGAGAAGAAGTTTGAGGGGTTAGAGCTCCACCACATACCTCGAATCAAGAATCAAGCTGCTGATGATCTGGCGAAGATAGGTTCCACTCGGAAGCCTATCCCCAGTAATGTGTTCTTGGAGCATCTCCACACCCCGTCAGTTCAAGAAGATCCCTTCACGGAAGAGCCCCCGCAACCAATAAGCTCAACCAATCCGACTGAGATTGAAGTCCCAGCCGTGGTCGACCTGATCATGGAGGTTTTAGTGATCACTCCCGATTGGACGATACCGTATATCACATATCTGCTCAGGCAGGAGCTCCCAGAAGATGAGGATGAGGCCCATCAGATCGTCCACCGATCCAAAGCCTTCACAGTAATTAGAAGACAGCTTTACAGAGAAAGTGTAACTGGAGTTGCTCAGCGTTGCATTTCCCCAGAAGAAGGTCGACTGATCTTAAATGAAATCCACTCAGGGACCTGTGGTCACCATGCATCCTCTCGGACCATCGTAGCCAAAGCATAGCGATCAGGATTTTACTGGCCGCGTGCAAATGAGATGGCTAAAGATATAGTCGACAAGTGCGAAGGCTGCCAATTCTATTCAAACATGTCTCACAAGCCTGCGTCCGCCTTGAAGACTATTCCACTCGTCTGGCCATTTGCAGTTTGGAGTTTGGACATGGTTGGACCTTTCAAGACCGGCAGAAGTGGCTTTACTCATTTGCTCGTAGCATTTGACAAATTCACCAAATGGATTGAAGCCAAGCCTATCAAGAATCTTGATTCAAGCACCGCCATCAGTTTCATCAGAGAGCTGATATTCAAATATGGAGTCCCTCATAGCATTATCACGGATAATGGCTCTAACTTTGATTCTGATGAGTTCAGAGCGTTTTGTGCTTCCCAAGGCACTCGGGTTGTTTACGCATCTATTGCGCACCCACAGTCGAATGGTCAGGCAGAAAGGGCGAATGGTTTGATCCTTCAAGGGCTGAAACCCCGAATGATGTGCGATCTCAAGCACGCTACTGGGGCCTGGGTGACTGAATTACCATCTGTCCTATGGGGACTGAGAACAACTCCTAACCGGTCGACTGACCGAACACCCTTCTTCATGGTATACGGAGCCGAAGCTGTCCTTCCGAGTGACTTGCTGCACAATGCTCCCCGAGTAGAACTCTTCTTAGAGGCTGAGGCAGAACAGGCATGCCAAGACGTAGTTGATATCCTAGAGGAGGAACATGAGATGGCGCTGATCCGGTCGACCATTTATCAGCAGGACCTGTGTCGATTCCATGCCCGAAATGTCAGAGGCCGAGCATTTCAGGAAGGAGACCTTGTACTCCGAGTACACCAGAAGCGGCCTCACAAGCTTGCTCCGGCCTGGGAAGGGCCCTTCATCATCACCAAGGTGCTCCACAATGGGGCGTATCACCTCTACAACATTGCCAAGAAAGAAGATGAGCCACGCTCATGGAATGCGGATCTGCTTCGCCGTTTTTATACCTAAACACTCGGATCGACGAGTTGTAATAAGAATCCTTCAGTCTGCTTATCAAAGACAAGATTTTTGCAGTGTCTTAACGATTGTTATCCCATAAACACATGTGTTCAAATCCCCCAGTGGGTGGCTTAGCCACGAATCCGATTCGCCTAAGTTTAAAAAAAACACTCCGAGTGGAGAGCAATCCTCCCACTCGGGAGCTTAGCTGCAAACCCGATTCACCTAAGTTTCAAAAACCACTCCGAGTGAAGAGCAACCCTCTCACTCGGGGGCTTAGCCACGAATCCGATTCGCCTAAGTTTCAAAACCCACTCCGAGTGAAGAGCAACCCTCTCACTCGGGGGCTTAGCCGTGAATTCGATTCGCCTAAGTTTCAAAAACCACTCCGAGTGAAGAGCAACCCTCTCACTCGGGGGCTTAGCCGTGAATCCGATTCGCCTAAGTTTCAAAAACCACTCCGAGTGAAGAGCAACCCTCTCACTCGGGGGGCTTAGCTATGACCCCATACTCGCCTAAGTTAAAACATACTCCGAGTGGAGAGCAATCCTCCCACTCGGGGACTTAGCTGCGAACCCGATTCGCCTAAGTTTTAAAAACACTCCGAGTGGAGAGCAATCCTCCCACTCGGGGGCTTAGCTGCAAACCCGATTCGCCTAAGTTTCAAACACACTCAGAGTGGAGAGCAATCCTCCCACTCGGGGACTTAGCTGCGACCCCGTATTCGCCAAAGTTTAAAAAACACTCTGAGTGAAGAGCAACCCTCTCACTCGGGGGCTTAGCTGCGACCCCGTACTCGCCTAAGTTTCAAAAACACTCCGAGTGGAGAGCAACCCTCTCACTCGGGGGCTTAGCTGTGAACCCGATTCGCCTAAGTTTCAAAAACACTCCGAGTGGAGAGCAACCCTCTCACTCGGGGGCTTAGCTGCGAACCCGATTCGCGTAAGTTCAAAAAACACTCCGAGTGAAGAGCAACCCTCTCACTCGGGGGCTTAGCTGCGAACCCGATTCGCCTAAGTTCAAAAAACACTCCGAGTGGAGAGCAATCCTCCCACTTGGGGACTTAGCTGCGACCCCGTACTCGCCTAAGTTTCAAAAACACTCCGAGTGGAGAACAATCCTCCCACTCGGGGGCTTAGCTGCGACCCCGTACTCGCCTAAGTTTAAAACATACTCCGAGTGGAGAGCAATCCTCCCACTCGGGGGCTTAGCTACGACCCCATACTCGCCTAAGTGACAAAACAAATTCCGAGTGAAGAGCAACCTCTTCACTCGGAAACTTGGCCACACACTCTGAGCTGCGCCACAAATACAATGCACGACCCTCTCGTCGGAGCTGCACCACAAGTACAACGTCTATTCCGAGTGAAGACTCAAGTTTCACTCGGAGTCAAGTGACTTGAAAGTGGTAAAGACAAAGCAACCATATTCAAAGAAAAACCAAGTTCAGATAAATCCAGCAAGGTTCAGAACCGCGAACGGAAGTGCTCAGGCCTCAGGCTCGAAAGAGTTTAACGGTTACAAAATCACTCGGCATTCCGAGGCAAATAAAATCAAGGCATAAAGTTTGTTCACTCCACAGGAGGAGGGCTAGCTGGCTCGACGAACTCATCCAGGTCGATTCCATCAGCAATACGAGTAGCAGCGTCGATGAAAGTCTCCATGAAGGACTGGAATTGAAGCTTCTTGGTATTGGCGACCTTGAGAGCTGCCAGTTTCTCTTCTTTAACTTCCTTGCAATGAACGCGGACAAGAGACAGAGCCACGTGAGTGCCACACCGAGCAGATGACTTCTTCCACGCCTGTACTCGACCCGGGATTTCATTAAGTCGAGTCATCAGAGACTCGAGGTCATTCTGGAATGTCACGCCTGGCCAGAGCTCCGTGTCAATCCGTGACACCGCCACCTTTAGTCGTGCAAGATAGTCCGTAACGCCGGCGAGACGAGATTCCAGTCGTAGCACATTCATCGCAGCTTCGTCCTTGACAGGGGAGTTAATGGGGTCCAGACTCGTCTCAATCCACCCAATCTCTTCCTCGAAGTTTTGACTGAATTCTGCACACAGAAAAATGGTGAGTCGACAGTTATATGATGAGTCGACAGTTGCAAATCAATCGAACAAAGGAAAGTACCTTCGAGCATAAGGAACATCTTCTTGGCGAGTCCTCCCAGATAAGCCTCCAGTTCGTCCCTCCTCCGAGTGAGATCTCCGACTTTGTCGGTCAAGGCCACCTTGTCCTTCTTCAGCTGCATGACTTCTTTGTTGGCTTCATCAATGGCAGTCTTCAGCTTGGCGTTTTCTTCTTCTAACTTGCCGACTGAAGCCAGCTTCTTGTCGGCAAGTTCAGTTCTCTCCCGCGCCGTCTTCTGCGCTGCGGCAAGGTCGAGGTCCTTCTGCTCCAGAGCCTGCTTAATTTTGTCTAAAGAAATAACATTCTTCAGACGAGCTTGGAGTTGTCGATTTTCACTACGCACATCTGTTCGAGTGGATTCACTTGGTTCAAAAGATGAAAAGAAAAGACGGCAATGCAAATAGTCGACAAGTTATTACCTCCCATGGCAGCCGCTTCATCCTTAGCCTTCTGCAAGTTCCCCTTGGCCAACTCCAGGTCGAGATTGAGCTGGATTTGTTTCTTCTGCAATTCAGCAAACTGGGTCCCGAACTCACAAGATTTCTGCAATCAACGAATAAGACACATCAGTCGACAGGCACAAAGATTGATTGCTTCCGAGCGATAAGATACAAGTTCAAGTCATCATGGCAAAAAGAGTTCTAAGACCACTGCCGAATCAAACATTCGACAGTAGTCTCGGGGACTAAACCCAGTGGGTGCACTTGGCGTGCCCCCACTGGTTCGACTTTCCACTCGACATGGTCCGTCCAGTCGAAGTATAAAAAAACCGGCAACATTTGTTCTCAGACCATCGCCGACTACCCGCAGTCGACCGCGGTCTCGGGGACTACACCCAGTGGGTGCACTTGGCGTGCCCCCACTGGTTCGGATCCCACTCGGCACGACCTGTCTGGACCGAGTGGAAGAACTATAAAGAGACATTTGACAAAGACCCCCGCCGAATGAAACATTCGACGGCGGTCTCGGGGACTACACCCAGTGGGTGCACTCTGCGTGCCCCCACTGATTCAATGATACACTCGACGCGACCTAGTCGACTCAAGCGGAAGAATTATTTAGCAAAAGTTAAAGCACCCAGTGGGTGAACGGATGCAGGGTGCAGACTCACGATAGATGCACATTAAAGGTTTCAAAACGCTCATCCACGGACATCTTACGAATAATAAAGCAGTAGTTTTCAAGTACCATATCCTAACAGAGCAAAGATCAAGCTGAAAAACTCAGTCGGAAATCAACTCACCTGGACATTGGTCTGAAGAGCAGAGCTGGCATCGTAGGCAACCTTGCTAGCTTCGTGCACCACCTTCATTTGTTCCATCATCAGGCCTGCTTGGCGTATAGCTTCCTTAGCACCACTCATTGGGTCCTCTGGGACATGATGGGTAACAAAGAGCAGAGTTGGTGGAACAGTCGAGGCAGCCAGGGGATCTGAAGCATGGAGTTGCACAGTCGGAGCAAGGACTTGGGCGGTTGACGCCGAAGGACGATCAGTCAACACAGGGTTGGCAAAAGAAACAGAAGCTCGAATTGGATCTCTGGATTGCTGGATCACTGCTTCTGGCGCTGATGTCGACTGAGGTACCTTGCTGGCAGGCACCCTCCTACTCGAAGTCCTGCCCTTTCTTCCCGTAGTCTTCTGGGGCAGATCTTCATCGTCGTCTGGAAGTTCAATGACATTTTGCGGCGCTGCAAAAGACTCGACCGTAAGAGTTCGGTCGACCGACAGTTCAATGAGCAAAGTGAGGGCAAGATTGTGGAGTTGTACCCGCTTTGGAAGTGGCCGCGTCTCCAATTTCCTCATCATCTTGATCCTTGTAAATGTCCATGGAAGTCCCAGAAGTAGTAGCGCTGAAAGTTTCAGAATTCACTCGGTCAAGCAAGAGAACGAGTCGACAATAACGTAGAAGTTCCCAAGCAAAGCGAAGAGAGAAAGCAAAACACTTACGCAGAAGTGACGAGAACATCCACCTTGATCTTGGGCAAAGCCTTTCGATGCTTTGAAGGGATGACCTTGGGTTGCTTGGCGGCCTTTTCAGATGGCTCCGGAGTCGAAGTCCGAGTGCGTTTTTGCATTTG
Source organism: Thinopyrum elongatum (assembly GCA_011799875.1). NCBI lineage: Eukaryota > Viridiplantae > Streptophyta > Magnoliopsida > Poales > Poaceae > Thinopyrum > Thinopyrum elongatum. The sequence continues at coordinate 556,658,244 of CM022298.1, forward strand.
TGTGCTTGGGGGAGCTGCTTTGCCACGACGGCTTGCAGGATCTTGGGACTGTTTGGATCGGCGTTCCAAGCGAGGTGGTGAGTCGGCTTCCTCACTGTCATCCGAGTCGTCACTATCGTCTTCATTGTCGTCGGGGGATTGCCAGTCACCACTCTCGCCTCCGCTCTCCGTTCCCTCTGGGACTTGCTCTCCATTTGGCATAGAGTACATCTCAGTAAAAATCTGCAAGGCAAGGAATTAAACAAGCATCAATCAGATCCAAGGGAAGTTACAAATCGGAATAAAAAGACACTCGGTAACAAGGGTCAGACCTTATCCGGCTCTTTGTCAACGTCGAATGGTACAACTCTTCTAGACCCCCTGGGGTTGTCTTTGTTTCCCGTGATGCTCCGCAGCCACTATGCCACTGTCTCCTCAGTGACCTCCTCTGGGTGGACCCGAGCGGTGTCGTTAGCGCTCGAGTACATCCACATTGGATGATCACGGGCTTGGAGAGGCTGGATGTGTCGACTTAGAAACACCTCCAACAAATCCATGCCGGTCACACCATCACGGACTAATTGAACTACCCGGTCTACTAGCATGGACACCTCTACTTTCTCTGCTGGAGTCACGGTCAATGAAGAGGGTTGGCGGACTCGCTCCATGGTGAAGGGAGTAAGGCCAGTCGACTGACCAGGGGTCAGAACATCTTGGCAATAGAACCAGGTTGACTGCCACCCCCTAACCGACTCGGGAAGAGTCATAGAAGGAAAAGTACTCCTACCCCTCATCTGAATCCCTAAACCCCCGCACATTTGGATCACATGCGTCTTTTCATCAGTCGGATTTGCCTTCTTCACAGTTTGAGAGCGGCAGGTAAAGATGTGCTTGAATAGACCCCAATGCGGTCGACAGCCCAAGAAGTTTTCACACAGAGAGACATACGCAGCAAGATATGTGATGGTGTTGGGAGAGAAATGATGAAGTTGGGCACCAAAAAAGTTCAGGAAACCTCGGAAAAAAGGATGCGGAGGCAGAGTGAAACCGCGGTCGACATGAGTTGCGAGGAGGACGCACTCACCCTCCTGCGGCTGAGGCTCGGTCTCGTTCCCCGGCAACCTCCAAGATCCGTGGGCAATCAAACCCGCATCGGCTAGGTCTTCCAGATCTTCCTTCTGGATCATAGATCGAATCCAGTCTCCCTGGATCCAACCAGAAGGCAGACCAGACCTCGACGATGACCCCCGACTCGTCTTCTTGCCCTTTGCCGTCGCCGTCGCCTTCTTTGCGCGCTCCAGGACCGCCATCTTGTCCTTTCTCATTGCGGCAGACGGTGTTCGGGCAGAGCGGTGGTGTCGAGAGCAGAGGGAGATGTGGTGGAGAAGCGGAGGAAGAAGAAGGGGAATGAGGCGCACTATGCAAACACATCGGCCTCGACGCCTTTTATGGGCCTGCTTCCGAGTGGCTGACTCGTGGGCCCAAGCGATCCTGTCAAATCCCGCAACAGTCACGCGTTCGATACGTGGCAGAAAAGGGGGCATGAGAATTGAGGCGCCCCTGTCTATCCACTCCGTTTACTGCGGAGCGCTCCGTCCCGCGCGCTTCCCTGAAATTTCGAATCCCGTGAGATCCGCGAACCGCAGAGCAACCAATCGCGCCAAAGATTTCATTCTATATCAACACTCGAAGATTGTCAATATAGTTCACTCGACGAGGGCCTCTGAATGGATCAAGGCGATTGAAACAAGATTGAAGCTTCAACATGATTCGCAGGTTCAGATGAAATACCTCCGAAGTATGGAATTGAGTCGGAGCCAACTTCAACCCTTTCTTCACTCGGACCTCAATCCATTCGGGGGCTAATGACGACAACATGTACCTAGAGTAGGGTCATAGGCCTGACCTAGACACCCTACCCAAGGACACTGCCCTAGAGTCGAAGACATTCAAAATGCAACAGAAGAAACCAACTGAGTTCATCTAGGGGTGCAATCCACTCGACCACCTACCTCACTCGGATACCCCAATTCCACTCGACCAAGATGAAGTCACTCGACCATACAAGAAACCACTCGGAGTACAGAAGACCTAGAGTCACTCAGGATGGCAACGGTCAGGCGTTTACTCTGTAGTGATTAAGGTCATTTATAGCTCATTATAACTGGCGTTACCAGTAACGCCCTGTCTTAATGAACATTCAACCCTGTGTAACGTGGCACGGCTGGGGTCCTGGCGCACTCTATATAAGCCACCCCTCTCCACTGGCACAAGGGTTCACACCCCCTGTAACTCTCACGCATAATCCAGTCAACCAAGCCTCCGGGCACCGAGACGTAGGGTTGTTACTTCCTCCGAGAAGGGCCTGAACTCGTACATCTTGCGTGCGCAACCTCACCATAGCTAGGATCCTGCCTCTTCCTCCGTACCCCCTATTCTTACTGTCAGACTTACTCCCACGACAAGAGGACCTCCACGGAGCCGGCATGGACGAAGATGCCGGCGGGCATGGAGCCGGCGGAGACGGTCATCGTGCTGCCGACGGAGGAGGGGTGCGACCCGGACGGCCGGGTGGAGATGGCGATAGACGACCGGGAGGTCGTGTAGATCGACGATGACACCCCACCCCGGAACGACGTGGTCGAGTAGGTGGAGGTTGAAGGAGGCGTAGGTGGGTCTGCCCCGGGAGGGGCGCCGCTGGTGACGCCGGATGGAGCGCTGGAGGGGATACCGGCCGGTGCGCCAGAGTCAAGGCCGGCCGGCGAGGAGACGGCGGGCGGCGAGCACGCCTTGGTGATCAGGTAGCTGCAAGTGGCACTGGGTGGCCGTCCCGCTGCTGGGTTGCAGCAGGTTCCGGTCGGGTCCAGCCGAACCGTCTTCTGGCCGTTGAGCCCCTAGACCGTGAAGGGCCAGGTGATCGGGATGGTTTACAGGGTTGAAGCTGTCGGATTTCGGGTTCCGCAAACCCTTGAGAGGTTCGAACTCTGGGGTGCGTGCGAAGAACTCGTCCTCCCCAGTCTGCCTACTCGCTAATCTCACAGCCTAGCCCGACAAACTGTAAGGAAAAGAGACACATCAGTTTACCCAGGTTAGGGCCACCTTGTGGTGTAAAACCCTACTCCTGCTTTTTGGTGGATTGGCCTCGAGGGGCTGAGGGTGAACTAGTATAGTGGCGAACAGCCTCAGGAGGAGGGGTGTTCTTGAGCTCGAGTGATCTGGTGGAGTGGGGGTCCGATCCCCCTCTACGATGGTGGCTAAGTCCTATTTATAGTGGCCTTGGTCCTCTTCCCAAATGAAAGGCGGGAAGGGATCCCACAATGGCCAAATTCGAAGGGAGACAACTAGTACATGCTATCCTGACAAAAGTAGTCTTGGCCTGCGAAAGCCTCTGGTTGGGACACCGTGGTGGGCTCGGTGATGACCTCCGTCCTACTGTCCTGGCGGTCTTGGTCTTGTTGCACGGGAATGGAAACCTTTGGCCAATTCCTCGAGACTCCGCGCCTGCGCTTGCCTCTTTAGCACCAAAGAGGAAACTGGTACACTGCGCCCGTTGGCGCCCGCCTGGCCTTGGTCGTCATGGCTCACGTCATCCAGACCTCACGAGGTGAGGCTTGCATAGAACTCTCCGCTCCTCAGGAGCCAGCCTGAGGAGGCTACTCCTCGTGGAGGTCTTGGTGTCGTTCGCCTCGCGAGGCTTGGCCCCTCGCGAGGGTCTTGAGTTGTTGTCGCTGAAGCTGGGCCGTACCAGGCCGTCGATGGAGCCACGCCGTGGGCCGCAGGCAGGCAAGTCTGGGTACCCCCGTTCCCAGAACACACGTCAAGGGGGACCCCTGGGCATTGCGACCCAGGGGCCTAACTGGTCACGTAGCCCCTCACCCCTTGGTCTCGTCCTGGCGATCCGGATGACCCAACGGCGGCTGAGGTACGCGCGGGACCGGGACTGCCGACGCAGAACTCCAAGACCCACTCTCACGTCTCCTTCTCGAGGGCTGTTCGTACGTCAAGGGGGACTCCTGAGCATCGCGACTCAGGAGCCTAACTGGCCACGTAGCCCCTCACCCCTTGGTCTCGTCCTTGCGATTCGGATGACCCAACGGCGGCTGAGGTATGCGCGGGGCCGGGCCCTGCCGACGTAACATCAAAGCAAACGGAAAGGAAACCGCAGAACCTTAGCAAATTATTACAAAACATACTGTCTGTTAAAGTTCCAAAGCATAAGTTCTTACGCCTCCATGAGGCACGATACATGTTGCAGGAATAGAACAAGGGGAAAGCGCCGCCATCTCCTTCAGCCTTGGACGCCACCGTTGCCCGCTTGGGGAGTCCGGTCACCGACGACGTCGCCGCCGTCCTTGCCATCAGCCGTAGGCACGGGGTCGACGGCGAGGAACTTCCGCAGCAGGGCCTCCACTTGACCCTTCACGGCCCCGTCCCCTCCCTACCTGGCACGCCAAATGTCGAATTTCAGGTTCCGCAAACCCTTGAGAGGTTCAAACTCTGGGGTGCGTGCGAAGAACTCGTCCTCCCCAGTCTGCCTACTCACTAATCTCACAGCCTAGCTCGACGAACTATAAGGTAAGGAGACACAGCAGTTTACCCAGGTTCGGGCCACCTTGCGGTGTAAAACCCTACTCCTGCTTTGTGGTGGATTGGCCTCGAGGGGCTGAGGATGAACTAGTACAGTGGCGAATAGCCTCCAGAGGAGAGGTGTTCTTGAGCTCGAGTGAGCTGGTGGAGTGAGGGTGACCTGAATGATCCGTCCGATCTGATGTCCCCCCCTCTATGGTGGTGGCTAAGTCCTATTTATAGTGGCCTTGGTCCTCTTCCTAAATGAAAGGTTGGAAGGGATCCCACAACGGCCAAATTCAAAGGGGGACAGCTAGTACATGCTATCCTGACAAAAGTAGTCTTCGCCTGCGAAAGCCCCTGGTTGTGACGCCGTGGTGGGCTCGGTGATGACCTCCATCCTGCCGTCCTGGTGGTCTTGGTCTTGATGCGTGGGAATGAAAACCTTTGGCTGATTCCTCGGGATTCCGCGCCTGCACTTGCCTCTTTAGCACCGAAGAGGAAACTGGTACACTGCGCCCGCTGGCGCCCGCCTGGCCTTGGTCATCATGGCTCACGTCATCCGGACCTCACGAGGTGAGGCTTGCATAGAGATCTACGCTCCTCGGGAGCCAGCCTGAGGAGGCCACTCCTCATGGAGGTCTTGGTGTCATCCGCCTCGCGAGGGTCTTGAGTTGTTGTTGCTGAAGATGGGCCGAACCAGGCCGTCGATGGAGCCACGCCGTGTGCCACAGGCAGGCAAGTCTGGGTACCCCCCCCGGGCCCAAGGCACGCTCGAACTTGGCTTCGAGGCGAAGCCAAGGGGCAAGTGCGGAGCGCCGCGGGCCCTAACCGCCTGCGGCCTTGATCGACGCATGGCGATTGATGGGACGTGGGCGTCTCCGCTTCCCCACGCTGCCACGGCAACCGTTCGACTTGACAAGACTCTGCTGCATGCAGAGAAAAACCATCACTGCGTGGGATCGTGGAGGCCGGCGGTTGGCCTCCCTCCGGCTATAAATGAGGGGAGGGGCAGAGCCCCCCTCACTAATCTCCATCTTCTCGCTGCTTGCTCCTTCTTCCTCTTCACCTCCCCATCTTGCCGTAGCATCCATGGCGCCGATGAGGAGGTTCTCTACCGCCAAGAAAGGGAAGGCCCCCAAGGAGGGGCCGGGTTCGCCGCCACCCAAGAGAGGGCGTGGCCGCCCCCGCAAGTACGCTGCGAACCCGGCGGTAGCTCCTCGGGGGTGCGGGCACACTCCTTCGGGGGCCGGCGTCGCTTTGGGCGGCTGCGGCGGTGCTTCTTCTCGAGGCAGGGGCTGCCAAGGGCGAGGCAGCCCCTGTGACGAGGGGCGGCGCGCCGTGGTTGCTCGGCCTCCTCGGCCGCGCTTCCACTCGGTGAATGTGCTCCCGGAGTTCGTCGTGTGGTCGGAGAGACCCGCCGGCACCTGGCTCCCACTCCCGCGCTTCTTCGTGAGTGAGCTGCTGGTCGCGGGGCTTGATGGCCTCTGGCTGCAGGCTGATGGCTGTTGCAGCAAGGCTTCCTCGGTTGGGGTCGAAGTCACCGCGACGGGCAGCGTGTCCTTGACCCGCGGTTGGCAGGTGTTTGCCCGCGCGCGAGGCCTGAGCGGGAGGCACACCCTTCATTTCAGGTACGACGGCCTCGCGACCCTCTATGTGAGGGTGTTCGGGGAGGACGGCCATCATGCGGGGTGCTGCCCGGAAGACGACAGCGGTGACGATGAGCTTTGCCTGGACGACGACCGCGCTTCCCTCAGCAGCGGCGGCTCCTCCTCCGGCGAGAGCACCAGCAGCGGCAGCTACGACCAACCACCACGCCGCCGGGCTCGCATCAGGGAAGGCGACGGGTCGTCTCGTCGCCGCGCTCTGGTGAAGCGGGAGGAAGACTCGGACTGAGCCCGGGGGCCATCGGAGCCTGGCCTCGGGGGTTGCTGCGGTCGTGCGGGCCACTTTTGTTTAACCTTTCTTTTCTCCTGCACTTGAAAAAAGTAGAGGGCCCCGCTGGGGCGTGTAATGAACCAAGGCACTTGTGCCATTATGCTATGTTTGTTATTTTGATATTGTGCCAGGATACCGATATTCCGATCAGGTGCGGTTAGAATAACTTAGCTTGATATGCTTGCTGTAGTTTCCTGCCTCGCGAGGGTGTGCCTCTCCAGCAATATCTGGCGAAGTTTGCTTCTTAATGACTCAGGAGCCGTCGGGCCTCAGGAGGCATTGTATAGCTACAGAATTATTAGAAAACTTCACAGGGTGTCATGCCCTTCCTTGCGTGAGCCCCCGAGCATGGGTTGGTTGTGGCTGGTGCACCGTGTCTCGATGCCCGGAGGCACAGACTTGAGAAGGTACGTGTGCCCACGAGCTCGTTTGAGAGCATCTCGCAAGGATTTAAGGACCAAAGCTTTGGGGCGACAGGGCTTCGGTGAGGTGTGGTCGCGGCGAGCGCCAAGCGCACACACCTACCTAGCCCCCGCGCGCGGGACGCGCAAGGAGGAGCGACGGGCAACTGCCGCTCTTCCTGGGACAAGGCTGGAGAGGCGAACGAACAGAGGAAAAGAAAGTTCCAGTTTTGGCAAACGAGAAAACTCCAAATTCCATTAAGAGGTTGCAAACCAACTACCGAAAGCAGGTAAAAGAACAGCCGTGTCCGGCACCTAGTCTAGTCTTCTCACCAGCGCAGAGCTAAGTGCTGCCACTAGGACGTGGGAGGGAGCCCCCGTGAGGCCCGTGGGCGACACTCAGGAGACTCCGGGGCGTGTACAGCCCCACTCATTATTACGTGAGAGTGTCACAAGCGGAGACCTTCACAGGCACGGGGCCTTGCTTCATGGGTAGAACTTCCGGAGGTGCTGGATGTTCCAGGCGTTCTGGATGGGGATCCCGTCCTGCGTCTCCAGGCGTGTGGCGCCAGGCCTGGAGACACGGGCGATCCTGAACGGGCCCTCCCACATGGGTGAGAGCTTATGCAGCCCCTCCCTAGAGAGCACCCGCCTCAGGACGAGATCACCCACCTCGAGCGTCCTGGAGCGAACGCTGCGGCAGTGATACCACCGCAGCGCCTGCTGGTACCTTGCCACTCGGAGTGAGGCTTGACGGCGGCGTTCCTCCCCCAGCACGAGGTCCATCCCTCGCGTGGCGTCCTGGCGTGCCTCGTCAAACGCCAAGACCCGCGTGGAGCGATGCTTGACCTCATGAGGGAGAACCGCTTCGGCTCCATAGACAAGGAAGAACAGAGTCTCGCCCGTCGGCTTGGTTGCGGTGGTGCGGATGGACCACAGCACGGACTGGAGCTCATCAAGACAGCCTTTGCCGCAGGCCTCGAGCTTCTTCTTGAAGGTCCTTGTCTTGAGGCCTCTCAGGACTTCTGCGTTGGTGTGTTCGGCCTGACCATTGCTCCTGGGGTGTGCCACCGAAGCGTAGCATATCTGCGTTCCAAGGTTAGCACAGTATGTTTTGAAAAGGTTGCTGGTGAACTGTGAGCCATTATCGGTGATGATGCGGTTAGGAACCCCGAACCGGCTCACGAGGCCTTTGATGAACTTTACGGCCGAGCCGGCCGGGATGGTGTGGACGGCTTCCACCTCCACCCACTTGGTGAACTTGTCGATGGCGACATAGAGGTAGCGGTAGCCCTCGGGCACCCGTGGGAATGGCCCCAAGATGTCCAGCCCCCAGACCGCGAATGGCCATGTGAGGGGGATGGTCTGGAGGCCCTGAGCGGGCTGGTGGATCTGCTTGGCATGGAACTGGCAGGCTTCACAGGACTTCACCAGCTCGGTAGCATCGTTGAGTGCCGTGGGCCAGTAGAACCCGCTGCGGAATGCCTTGCCTACGAGTGTGCGTGATGAAGAGTGATGCCCACAGTCCCCACCATGTATATTGGCCAGCAGCTCGCACCCCTGCTCCCTGGAGATGCACCATAAAGAAACATCATTTGGACGCCTACGATAGAGCTCACCGTCCTGGATGCAGTATGCTGTGGCCTGGCGGGCCACACGCTCCGCGTCTTCCTCCTTCTCTGGCAGGGTGCCCCGAAGTAGGTACGCCTTGAACTCCTTGGTCAAACACCCCTCCTGAGGTTCCATCGCGAGGAGGAGGCGAGCTCCTGAGGTCGGGCCACAAGCCGGGGCACCCGACGAAGGAGCCTAGGGGAGATCCTCGTGAGGCGGTACTGGTTCTGCGGTGGGTGGAGCTGCCGATGGCTTGAAGAGCCACTCTTCAAAGACGCCAGGCTCCTCAGGCAGACGCCGGGACGCCCTCTTGGGGATGTCATCCGCCTCCTTGTTTGTGCCTCGCGGCACGTGCTGCAATTCCAGGCCCAAGAATCGTTTCTCAATTTTGCGTACCTCCTCAAGGTATGCTTCCATGTGCTCATCCTTCGGGGTGTACTCCTTGTTGGAGAAGTTGACGAGGAGCTGCGAGTCGCCCCTGATGGTGAGGCTCCTGACCCCCAGTGCTGTGGCGGCCTTGAGTCCCGTGATCAGGCCTTCGTACTCTGCAATGCTGTTGGAGACCTTCTCGCCGTGTTGGAAGCATAGTTGCATGGCGTAGTAGAGCTTGTCTGTGGTGGGCGAAATAAGCACAGCTCCAGCCCCCGCGCCCTGGCGTGAGAACGTGCCGTCGAACTACATGATCCAACCATCTGGTGCCCCATCGCTGGGTATGAGGGAGCGGTCCTCGCACACTTCACGGTCAGGGACGTCAGTCCATTCCGCCACGAAGTCAGCGAGGCCGCACCCTTGATGATCCTAGTGGTACTGAACTCCAACTGGAATGCTTGCAGCTCAATGTTCCATTCGGCGACCCTTCCCGCAGCGTTGCGGCTCCGGAGCACCCTCTCCAGAGGGTAAGTTGAGACAACCTTGATGGGGTGGCCTTGGAAGTAGTGGCACAGCTTTCGGGAGGCGACGAGGAGCGCGAGCAGTAGCTTCTGCGGCATGGGGTAGCATGCTCGCGCGACTTGCAGCACCGTGCTGACGAAGTATACCGGGTGCTCGACGAGAGAGGAAGCATTGGTGAGGTCTTGCAACTCCTGAGTCTACGGGTCCTCAGGAGCCTTATCATCCACCATGGCAGCCGTGCCCTCAGGAGTATCGTCCTTAGGAGACCCACTGCCAGGGGGGTTGGCTGAGGTCTCAGGAGCGTTGTTGGCCGGTGATGGAGTCGGAGCCTCAGGAGCGCCTTCTTGAGACCGCGGTGCCCCATCTGGTGATGGGGTGCCCCGTCATGAACCCTTGACCAGGCGCTCCTCCCTCACTGCCACCAGCCCTGCGCTGGCTGAGTGAGGCCTGGCCGCCAAGTAGAGCACCAGGGGCTCAAGGGGACGTGGCGCCACCATCACCGGTGGGCTGGTGAGGTACTTCTTGAGATATTGGAAGGCTGCGTCAGCCTCCGGAGTCCACTCGAATGGTCCTTTCTTTTTCATCAGCTTGAAGAAACGGGAGGGCGCATTCTCCCAACTTGGAGATGAAACGCCCCAGCGAGGTCACGCAACCTGCCAGCTTCTGCATCTCCTTGAGAGTTTGCGGCGGGCTCATCCTTTCTATGGCCTTGACTTTCTCTGGGTTAGCCTCGATCCCTCTGTGCGATACCAAGAAGCCTAGCAGCTTGCCGGATAGGACGCCGAACACACATTTCTCTGGGTTGAGTCGCAGATCCACCTTGCGCAGGCTGGCAAATGTCTCTTCCAGGTCTTCAATAAGGGTTCTTGCCTTCCGAGACTTCACCACTATGTCGTTGATGTATGCCTCTGCGTTCCTCCCGAGCTGCAGGCCCAGAGCGATGTGCATCAGCCACTGGAAGGTTGCTCCGGCGTTACGCAGCCCAAACGGCATGCAGGTGTAGCAATACACCCCGCATGGGGTCAAGAAAGCCGTCTTCTCAACATCTTGCACCGCCATCTTGATTTGGTGATAGCCTGAGAAGGCATCCAGGAAGCACAGCAGGTCGCACTCTGCGGTGGAGTCGACGATCTGATCGATAAGCGGAAACGGAAAGGGGTCTTGAGGGCAAGCCTTGTTGAGGTTAGTGAAGTCGACGCACATATGCTCCTTTCCGCCCTTCTTGGGGACGATGACCGGGTTCGCCAACCATTCTGGGTACCGCACCTCCCGAATGACACCAACCTCTTGCAGCTTGCGGGTCTCTTGGACGATGAACGACTGCTTCTCTGTGGACTGCCGTCGCGCCTTCTGCTTCACCGGTCGTGTATTAGGGCACACCCTCAGGTGATGCTCGATTATTCCCCTTGGGATCCCAACCAGATCCTTGGGCTCTCATGCGAACACTTCCTTGTTCGCGCGCAAGAAGTCGACCAACGCCTTTTCTTGATCTGGAGAGAGGTTGGCACCTATGGTGAAGGTGGCACCCGACGCCCCGTCTTCATCGACCGGCACCTGCTTCGTCTCGGCCCGATCTTGAGAGAACAACTGCTTCTTCTTCACTGGCGCAGCCCCCGGAGCCTCTAGGGCCCCTTCCCCAGTCGGCCGCGTGGCCGCCGCAGCCCTGAAGGCGAGCTTGAGGGCCAATAGCGCGTCCTTGGTGTCTCCTGTCATGGTGAGGATGCCGCTGCTTCCCGGCATCTTCATGAGGTTGTAGGCAGGGTGAGTCGCTGCCATGAACTTGGCCAGGGCCGGGTACCCGAGGATGGCGTTGTACGGGAGGCTGATGCGGGCGATGTCGAAGTCAATATGCTCGGTGCGGTAGTTGTCGCGGGTGCCAAAGGTGACGGGGAGGCGGATCGCCTGATGGGGTTGGTGGAGCCGTTGATGACTCCAGAGAAGGGCTTCGTGGGGCGAAGCCGGCCATGGGGCACATGAAGCAAGCCGAATGCTTCCACTGAGAGCACATTGAGGCCGGCTCCTCCATCAATGAGGGTCTTGGTGACCGCCATGTTGCAAATGGTGGGGGTGCAGAGCATCGGGAGAGCGCCGGCCCCGGCCGTGACCGCGGGGTGGTCCCCGGAGTTGAAGGTGAGGTCGGCCTTGGGCGCCACCCAACCCGGTGGCGCCGCTCGCTGCACGTGGGCGTCGCCCGCCTGGCGAAAGAACTGCTTGATGTGGCGATCCGAGGGCGGCGCCTATGAGCCGTCGAGGATGGCTGCGACGACGTGAGGTGCTGGCGCCGCAAATTGCATGACGAAAAGGCCGTGCAGCTCCTCCCAGGAGGCCACCGAAGATTCCGGTAGGCCCAGGAGCCAAGCGCGCGGCGCGCTCGTGAGGGCCATGGGGAGCCAATTCTCCATGACCTTGTCGTCGCCGTCGGCCGCCAGAATCGCCTCCTCATATGCCTGGAGAAACCCCACCGGGTCTGCCGCGCCGTCGTAGCGAGGCGGCATCTCCAGCCTGAACTTGGGTGGCCACTGCACTCGCCATAAGGCGGGGGTGAAGGCCTGGAGACCCATGGCGCCTCCGTGCGCGCCGGTCGATCCAGTCGGAGAAGAGGCGCCCGCCATGAGAGCTGAACGGCGAGGGCGGAGTGCGGCGGACGGAGAGGCGAAGCTTCAACGCACCCCTACATGGCACGCCAAATGTCGGATTTCGGGTTCCGTAAACCCTTGAGAGGTTCGAACTCTGGGGTGCGTGCGAAGAACTCGTCCTCCCCAGTCTGCCTACTCGCTAATCTCACAGCCTAGCCCGATGAACTGTATGCAAAAGAGACACAGCAGTTTACCCAGGTTCGGGCCACCTTGCGGTGTAAAACCCTACTCCTGCTTTGTGGTGGATTGGCCTCGAGGGGCTGAGGGTGAACTAGTACAGTGGCGAACAGCCTCAGGAGGAGGGGTGTTCTTGAGCTTGAGTGAGATGGTGGAGTGGGGGTCCGATCCCCCTCTACGGTGGTGGCTAAGTCCTATTTATAGTGGCCTTGGTCCTCTTCCCAAATGAAAGGCGGGAAGGGATCCCACAACGGCCAAATTCAAAGGGAGACAACTAGTACATGCTATCCTGACAAAAGTAGTCTTCGCCTGCGAAAGCCTCTGGTTGTGACGCCGTGGTGGGCTCGGCGATAACCTCTGTCCTGCCGTCCTGGCGGTCTTGGTCTTGTTGCACGGGAATGGAAGCCTTTGGCCGATTCCTCGGGACTCCACGCCTGCGCTTGCCTCTTTAGCACCAAAGAGGAAACTAGTACACTGCGCCCGCTGGCGCCCGCCTGGCCTTGGTCGTCATGGCTCACGTCATCCGGACCTCATGAGGTGAGGCTTGCATAGAACTCTCCGCTCCTCAGGAGCCAGCCTGAGGAGGCTGCTCCTCGTGGAGGTCTTGGTGTCGTCCGCCTCGCGAGGCTTGGCCCCTAGCGAGGGTCTTGAGTTGTTGTTGCTGAAGCTGGGCCATACCAGGCCGTCGATGGAGCCACGCCATGGGCCGCAGGCAGGCAAGTCTGGGTACCCCCGTTCCCAGAACACCGATAGAAGCCGGCTGGTGGCTGCGCTTGCTGAAGCGTTGGCAACCCTCGCACTTGAGGATGAGCGACTCGGCGTCTTTGAGGGCATTGGGCCAGTAGAAACCATGGCGGAAATCCTTGGCCACCAGGGACCTGGAGGCGGCGCGGTGCCCACACTCGCCCTGATGTATGTCGAGGAGGATCTCTATGCCCTTGTCTTGCTCGACGTAGTGCTGGAACACGCCCGTCGCGCTGCGCTTCACGAGCTCGCCGTTGATGATGCTGTAGGCGGATGCCTGGCATTGCACTTGCCGGGCCTCGGTCTCGTCCATGGGGAGTGCTCCACTCTCCAGGAAGGCCAGGATAGGCTGGGCCCATGACAGAGCCGTCACCACCGTGAAGACGGCCACCAAGACGGGTTCCGGGGCGGCGGCCTCCGAGCCAGAGCTGGTAGCTCCCGGGTTAGGGACAGTGGCGGCTGGGTTGAGCACGGCAGCCCCCGAGCCGGGTTCAGCAGCCCCCGGGTCGGGGTTGATGGTCGTCGTAGTCGAGAAGGCAGCCCCCGGTCCTGGATCAGCAGTCCCCGGGCCGGGATCCGCAGCCCCCGAGACAGACTTGGGGACGGCAGCCCTCGAGCTTGGACCGGCAGCCCCCAGGTCTAGGTTGGGGAGGGGCACTGCAGGGTCGTCCGGGATGAAGATGGACTCGGAATCGGGAGGCGGCTTGATAGACGGCTTGCACAAATGCTCGAGGGAGACGCCGGATGGTATGGCCTGCCGGGATGAGCCGATCTTGGCTAGCGTGTCGGCGGCTTCGTTCTCCGTGCGCGGGACGTGTAGGAACTCGCAGCCGTCAAAGTTGCCAGAGAGCTACTGGACCAGGAAGCGATAGCTTACCATGTTGGCATCCCGGGCGTCCCACTCACTAGAACACTGCTGCACCACCAGATCCGAGTCGCCATAGCATTGGATGCGCCGGACGCCGAGTTCCTTGGCAAGCCGGAGGCCATGGACAAGGGCTTCGTACTCGACGACGTTGTTGGAGGCGGTGAAGTGGATCTGGAGTGCATACCGCAGCCGTTCACCCTTCCGGGAAGACAACACGATGCCGGCTCCCAAGCCGAAGCGCATCTTGGAGCCGTCAAAGTGCATGTGCCAATGCATTGAATCCGGCGGCGGCGACATGTACTGGGTCTCCGTCCAGTCGACGAGGAAGTCGGCCAAGGCCTGGGACTTGATCGTGGTGCGGGGCTCGTAGAGGATGGTGTGGCTGGCCAGCTTGATGGCCCATTTGGAAACCCGGCCAAAGGCATCCCGGCAGCCCATGATCTCGCCGATGGGGGCCGTGCTGACCACGGTGACGACATGCTCTTGGAAGTACTACTTCAGCTTCTTGGCGGTAAGGTACACGCCGTAACACATCTTCTGGTAGTGTGGGTAGTTCTGCTTGGAGGCTGAAAGCACCTCGCTCAAGTAGTAGACCGGGCGCTGGACGGACTTGATCTTGCCCTTCTCTGGTCGCTCGACCAACAGCACCGTGCTGACCGATCGCGAGGTGGCGGCGATGTATAGCAACAGCGGCTCCTTATCGGCCGGCGCGACCAGGACGGGTGCGGTGGAGAGCATGCGCTTGAGATCCTAGAACGCTTCATCTACCTGGTCGTTCCATTCGAACGGCAATGTCTTCTTCATTAGCTGATATAGGGGCAAGGTCCTCTCGCCCAGCCGACTGAGAAACCAGCTAACCGAGGCCAAGAAGCCGGTGAACTTCTGGACATCGCGCAGCCGGGTTGGCTTGCACATGCGCTCGATGGCCTTGATCTTCTTCGGGTTCGCCTCAATGCCGCACTCCGAGACGAGGAAGCCGAGCAGCTTCTCGGCTGGTACGCTGAAGACACACTTCTCTGGGTTGAGCTTGATCTGGTACTCACGCAGGTTGGCGAAGGTTTCCTTCAGGTCGTCAAGGAGTGTGAGGTGCTGCTTGGTGTTCACCACGATGTCGTCCACGTAGACATGGATGTTGCGGCCGAGTTGCGTCAGCAGGCATTTCTGCATGCAGCGCTGGAAGGTGGCACCGGCGTTCTTCAAGCCGAACGACATGGTGATGTAGCAATACGCCCCAAAGGGCATGATGAAGGACGTTTTCAGGGCATCGGCCGGGTCCAGCTTGATCTGATGATAGCCGGAGTAAGCATCCAGGAAGGACAGGAGCTCAAAGACGGCGGTGGAGTCTATCACTTGATCAATCCGCGAAAGAGCGAAAGGATCCTTGGGACAGGCCTTGTTCAGGCTGGTGTAGTCTATCCACATGTGCCAGGTGTTGTTCTTCTTCAAGACAAGGACCGGGTTGGCCAGCCACTCGGGGTGAAACACTTCCATGATGAAGCCGGCCGCGAGTAGCTTGGCGACCTCTTCACCGATGGTTCTTCTCTTCTGAAAAGTGACTTAATGGTTGATGGACAAGCTTGGCGTCCTTGCGGACGTGTAGTTTGTGCTCGGTGTACTTCCTCAGAATTCCTGGCATGTCCTTTGGGGACCATGCAAAGATATCCTGATTCTCACAGAGGAAGTCAACAAGCTCGCCTTCCTATTTGCTGCTGAGGCGAGTGCCCACAACAACGTAGTTGCTGTAGCTGGGGTCTTTCGGGTTCAGCTTGACCTTCTTGGTCTCCTTGGATGGCTGGAACGAGGCCTCGCCGGCTGGCTCCTTAGCCGAAGCCGGCATGGCCGGCTCCTCGCTGGCCAGCGCCACAATCCGGTCAAGCTGGCGCCGCTCCTCGGCTATGACCAGCGACTCGGCCAGCTTGGCGCCGGCTTGAGCGCACTCCAAAGACTTTCTGTAGTCGCTGATGACAATGATGAGGCCCTTGGGACCCGGCAGCTTCATCTTCAGGTAGGCGTAGTGGGGGACCACCATGAACTTGGCGAGCGCAGGCCGGCCGAGCAACGCGTGGTATGCGCTGGACAGGTCCACCACCTCGAACCAGATGGGTTCGCGCCGGAAATGATCGCTCGCGCCGAACAGGACATCAAGCCGGATCCGGCCAATGGGGGAGCAGGGCAGACCCAGCACGATGCCATGGAATACTGTCCGGGCTGGCTCCAACTGCTTGGCCTCGATGCCGAGCTTGGTCATGGTGTCGTAGTAGAGGATGTTGATGCTGCTGCAGCCATCGATGAGGACTCGCGAGAACTTGCAGGTGCGCTTGGCAGCGACGATGGTGGTGTCAAGGACGAGGGCGTAGCCACCCGGGTTCGGCATGACGGCTGGGTGGTCCTCCCGGGTCTAGCTGATCGGGCGTTCCGACCAGTGCATGTACTCCGGCACGGCCGAGACGATGGTGTTCACCTCCTGCCAGAGCAGGCGCTCGCTATGCTTGTTGTCGCCGAGGCTGGTGAAGACGACGTAGCTTGCGTTCTAGTTGGGAAAGACATCGTCGCGCATCGCACCGTTTACCAGGGATGGGGGAGGAGGCGAAGGCGGCTACCCCGCACCCGGAGCCGGGGCCGGAGGCGGCGGGTTGACGCCCCTCATGATGCACTTGGTGATGGCGCACTGCCAAAGCATGTGCGTGGATGGCCTTGCGCCGATGTGGTGCTTGCAGGGAGCGTCGAGCATCTCTTCAAAACTCATGGCGGGCTGCCGTGCCATCCTGCCGGTTTGCCGGCACTTGCAGGCTGGCTCGGCCGCGGGCGCCTGCTCGGCAGCCACGACGAGGCGATTGTCGTAGCGGGGGGCCTGCTAGTCGGCCTTGCGCTTGTTCTGCTGGTTCTGCTGGCAGCTGCTCTTGCCAGCCGTCTTGGAGTGGGATGCCGGCAATGCCTTGCCGGCTTCGTCTAGCACCACTTGGATCTTCATGGCGGAGTCGACCATGGCGTACTTGTCCGCCGTGACCATGAGCGCGGTCATGGTTGTCGGCTCGGAGTACAAGAGCTTGTGCTTGAGGAGGGTGCCATCCCAGCATCCGCTCATGGAGTACTGAATGGCTTGGACCTCATGGATGCCCTCGCAGCTGTTCCAAAGCTCAGTCCAGCATGCGAGGTACTCGCGGCCGGTTTTCGTCGGCCCCTGCACGCACATGGCGAGCTGACTGGGTCATCTGGGACACTTGTAGGTATCGGTGAATTTGCGGACGAAGGCTTGCTCGAAGTCCACCCACGCATTGATGTTGCCGGCCGGCAGGCTGTTCAACCATGTGCGGGCTGACCCTTCGAGCATGAGTGGGGCGTAGCGCACGGCAAGGCGGCGGTTGCCGCCCGCGATGCCGATGGCGGTGGTGTAGTCGATGAGCAAGTCTTCCGGCTTAACGGTCCCGTTGTACTTGGGGGTGTCGCAGGGCAGCGTGAACCCTTAGTGGAAAGGCTCATCCCAGATACGTGGACCAAAACATGCCGTCCCGACTGCGTTGTCTTCCTCCAACTCAAGGGAGAGGGCGAGCTGATCGAGGCGATGGCGAGCGTCCGTATCATCGATGGCGCGTGGACCCAACCGGCTTGCGACCGGACCACGGGGAACCGGATCGGCAGAAGCCGGACAGGCGCGCTGGCCGGATCACGCAGGAGGGTCTGGCTGGTGCCGGTCCCCTGGAGCCGGCTCGTTGCCCAGGTCATCTCCGGTTGTCGGGGCGCGGTTGCGCCGGGTTCGGGTATGGCCGGAATGAGCTTTGCTGGGGGTGGCGAGGACGCCGTGTTTGGCTGCTCCGGGTCTTTGGTGCGGCGCGAGACGGATCCTGTGGGACGGTTGAGGTGGTCCTGCTGCGTGTTCGCAGCGCCGAGAAGCTCGTTCATGCACCGTAGGCGCTCCTGCGGCTCCTCACCCTGCAGCTGCTCCAAGCCGACAGCGGCCGCCTGCGCGGCGCGCATGTTCTTGACGGGGGTGTCATAGACGGGCGGGATCGCGCCCAGCGCGTGGCCGATGGCGGCGCCACGGTTTTGCACCTCGACAACCCGGCTGCGCTCGGCAGTGGCTGGCGTGAAACCGTACGCGGCATTGTGCTCCCGCTTAACAGACTCCAAACGGTGCTGCACAGCAGTGAGCGTTTCGGCCTCGTCCAGCGGACGCTTGCGCCCCTCCTCCAGCTAGGCCAGCGCCTCCGCGGCGTTGGTGGCATTGACGTCAGTGGCGATGGGGATGCTGAGGTTCTGCATCGTGGCGCGCAGCGGGTCGGGCACGTTGGCGCGCTCCGCTGCGGCCCTGGCGGCAGCGGCCTTCTTCGCGGTGCTAGACGAAGTGGAGCCGGAGTTGGTGGCGAGCACCTCCACCCAGACACAGAGATCCGCCACCCCAGCGGAGACGTCGTCGCCGAGGGGGACGGGCGAGTCGATGACGTCGAGCACCCCGCTGGGGTACTCGTCAGTCGCGGACACGTCAGAGATGCGCAGCGCACCGAAGGAGGCGGTGAGCGAGTCGGTGAGGCCAGCTGTTGGTGCGCCGGGCGCGGGGAACGTGCAGTGCGCGATGGGCCCCGTCTTGAACATGTCTCCGGCCAGGACCTCGAGCTGCCCCATGGTGGGCGCCAACTGTCGTGGTGGGCGCACGACAGATGCCAATGGATGGCTAAAGAGAGGGACAGGCTCGAGGGCACCGGTGGGCTCCAGAGGCGAGGTCGTCATGAGCGAGCGAGGGACGTAAGACATACCCAGGTTTGGGGCTTTTCTGAGAGATAACACCCCTAGTCCTGCCGAGTGTGGTCTATATGTGGATGCTACAAGCTTGCTCTTGGAGCTGTTTTGGGGAGGAAGGAAGATAGGCCAGAGCATAGGCTGCTCCTTCTCCCTGTGTGTGTATTCTACTGATGATCTGATCATCTCTCTCTCTCTCTCGTGCATGGAGGCCTCCTGGGGGTTTTATATGTCAACCCCCCAGGGTTACAATGTTAAAGTTACATGGCCATGGGGCCGGGATGTCAGCATCTGGGAAGCCGACGCTCGGGCCCGTCGGGTACCAGGGTACACCGGGTTCTCCAGGCGTGGGCCCCATGTGCCAGAGGGCACTGTTCCCCATCTTGTCATGCGTCACGGAGTGGTTGAGCCGGCTCAGCTACAGTGGCGCGACGCCTGGTCGCCATTGGCTCACGTCAGTAGGACGGGGGATGCACTATAGCCATACCGGCCCTGGTCAGTGGGGTAGGTGGGCCACTGTTGCCACGCCCTTGCCAGTCAGCGGGGTAGGTGGGCCACTGTTGCCTTGCTCATCTCTTCATGGGAACTTGTTCCGTCGTACGCCCTGGACGGGACGGGAGCTGACCCATGGCTGGGTTGAGGGGCTGACGGTGCTTACTTGTCGAGGAAGTCTTGACTTGCTAAGACCGACCGGCATGCGCCAGCAGGCTTGGACGGGTTGCGGGATTTGGTCGAATTGCGGGTCTTGGTCGGGTTGCGGAACCCGGCCAAGGGCAAGCCACATTGAGGGGTGTTGCTGGCCCTAATGTTTTCGAAAGGGATCCGGGCTCTGTTGCCTGCCCGGGGTTCATCCCCCCGACAGGATGTCTGGCCGAGGTCGGCCTGTGCACTTTGATGAGCTGGGCATATGTTTAGTTGCACGTGTTGCCTCCTCGGCTGCCTGTACCTCGGCTGTGAAATCTGCGGTCTACTCTTCCGTTCAAAGGGAGCGATCAGTGTTACCATTGACTATAATAACACATTTTGGTCTCGACATTTTTAGCTTTAAGTATGCGTAATGCGGGACTGCGTTAAAGCGCACGAATGCGGTGCACCCTAGTAGCGCATGGTATCTGCTCTAAAAGGGGACGATATCGAAGATTAACTCTTTGCTCTGGAAGTTCTCGGGTGATCCGAAGACTACCTCCAGTGTTACTGTTCCCATGCAGCAAGCTTCGACACCAGGTATGACACCTTTAAAGGTGGTGGTGCTAGGCTTGATCCGAGATGAGTCTATGGATATCTTTCTGATCATATCCATGTAGATTAAATTGAGGTTTCTACCATCGTCCATGAGGACGCGCGCCAGATGGAAACCGTCAACAATCGGATCCAGGGCCAAAGCAACCAATCCGCCATGCCTTATGCTGGTCGGATGATCATGTTTGCCAAACATGATTGGGTAAGCCGACCATGGATCGAATTTCGGGGCAACAGACTCTAGAGCGTAAATATCCCGAAGTGCTCATTTCCTCTCCTTTTTCGGGATGTGGGTAGTGTAAATCATGTTCATGTATTTTATTTCGTGAGGAAACTATTTTTGGCCTCCATATTGGGCCATCAGGGTTCATCCTCGTCTTATCTGCGGGGTTGGGCTTTATTTTGGCCCTCTATCGCCATCTTTCCTGCCTCCTTGAAGACCCAACAGTTCTGGTTGGTGTGAGTTGCTGGTTTATCTGAGGTGCCATTGATCTAGCATGGTCTGTCGAGGATGTTGTCTAGCTGGTTGGGTACATCTTTGTTCTCTTTAAAGAGCTTCTTTTTCTGCCTAGAACGAGGTCCGCTGAACCCTGCGTTTACTGCGGCATCCTCGGCATCGCACCCACCATTTTTATGCCTGCACTTATTATTACTGCGCCTAGGCTTGCCATTGGCGTCGCGGGCTTCTGAGGTGTCTACCTTGCCATTGTGAGTACTGCGGGCCAGCCAACTATCCTCTCCCATGCAAAAGCGGGTCATAAGTGATGTGAGGGCCGCCATGGTCCTCAGCTTATCTTGCCCGAGCTGGCATGCAAGCCACTAATCACGGATATTGTGCCGAAAGGCGGCGACCGCCTCTGTGTCAGGGCAGTCTATGATTTAGTTCTTTCTAGTTAAGAACCTATTCCAGAATTTCCTTGCTGACTTGCCGGGTTGCTGAATGATATGGCTGAGGTCGTCGGCATCTGGTGGTAGGACATAAGTGCCCTGGAAGTTTGCCCTAAAGGCATCCTCGAGTGCTTCCCAGCTCCCGATGAAATGAGGAGGCAGGCTGTTCAGCCAATGCCTTTGACACGTCTCCAACGTATCTATAATTTTTTATTGTTCGATGCTGTTATATTATCATTCTTGAATGTTTTACAGTCATTTTATAGCAACTTTATATCATTTTTTGGGACTAACCTATTGACATAGTGTCCAGTGCCAGTTGCTGTTTTTTTGCTTGTTTTTTACTTCGCAGGAAATCAATACCAAACGGAGTCCAAACGCAGCGAAACTTTTTGGTGATTTTTTCTAGACCAGAAGACACAAGTTGGGCCAAGAAAGTACCTGAGGGGGGCTCCGAGGGGAGCACAACCCACCAGGGCGCGCCTGGGGGCCCAGGCGTGCCCAGGTGGGTTGTGCCAACCTCGGCCACCTCCCGCACCGCCTCTTTGCTCTATAAATACCCCAATATTCCAGAAACCCTAGGGGAGTCGACGAAAATCAATTCCAGCCGCCGCAATTTCCAAAACCACAGATCCAATCTAGACACCGTCACGGAGGGGTTCATCATCCTCATTGGTGCCTCTCCGATGATGCGCGAGTAGTTCATTGTAGACCTATGGGTCCGTTGTTAGTAGCTAGATGGCTTCCTCTCTCTCTTTTGATTCTCAATACAATGGTCTCTTTGAGATCTATTTGATGTAACTCTTTTTGTGGTGTGTTTATTGGGATCCGATGAACTTTGAGTTTATGATCAGATCTATGTTTTTATCCATGAAAGTTATTTTAGTCTTTTGATCTCTTATATGCATGATTACTTATAGCCTCGTATTTCTTCTTCGAATCTTTGGTTTAGTTAGGCCAACTAGATCGATTTTTCTTGCCACGGGAAGAGGTGCTTTGTGATGAGTTTGATCTTACGGTGCTTGATCCCAGTGACAAAAGGGGAACCGACACGTATGTATCGTTGCTATGAAGGATAACAAGATGGGGTCTATTTCGACATAAATAGATCTTGTCTACATCATGTCATCATTCTTATTGCATTACTCCGTTTCTCCATGAACTTAATACACTAGATGCATGCTGGATAGCGGTCGATGCGTGGAGTAATAGTAGTAGATGCAGGCAGGAGTCGGTCTACTAATCTTGGACGTGATGCCTATATAATGATCATTGCCTGGATATTGTCATAATTATTTGAAGTTCTATCAATTGCCCAATAGTAATTTGTTTACCCACCGTATGCTATTTTTCTCGAGAGAAGCCACTAGTGAAATCTACGGCCCCCGAGTCTATTTTCTCATCATATATTTTCAGATCTATATATTTTGCTATTTGCCTTTTTATTTATTTGCCACTTTTATTTTCAGATCTATATTTCTAAAAACCCAAAAATATTTTGCTTCACTTTATTTTATTCGCGATCTATTTATCCAATCTACTACAATTTATCTCCCGTCCGTTTGCCAATTTCTGGCGCCGTTACCCGAAAGGGATTGACAACCCCTTTAACACGTCGGGTTGCAAGTATTTGTTCTTTGTGTGCAGGTAATGTTTACGTAGTGTTGCTTGGTTCTCCTACTGGTTCGATAACCTTGGTCTCATCACTGAGGGAAATACCTACCATTGTTGTGCTGCATCATCCCTTCCTCTTTGGGGAAATACCGATGTAGTTCAAGCCAACATCAAAAGGAATTTCTGGCGCCGTTGCCGGGGAGACATCATCAACATCTACCAGGTTCCTAATCACAAATCTCATCTCCTTGCAATTTACATTATTTTCCATTTGCCTCTCGTTATCCTCTCCCCACTTCACAAAAATTTGACGTTTTATTCGCCCTCTTTTTCGTTCGCCGTTTTCTCGTCAGATTTGTTTTTGAGTGCAATTTTGTTTGCGTAGTCATGATGCCTCAAAGAAAATATTACGATGTTCCTTACCCCAATATTTTGCTTGAAATTGAGAAAAGTACTAAGGAATATATGACTACACAATTTGAGCACAATAAATATTTTACTGAAGAACTTAAGGAACACTCTGTTGTGTTGGATGCTATAACAAAACAACTTGATGATATTAGTAGAGAAGTTTGTAATCTTCAATCTAAGTATGCTTTTGCTGAAAGTTTGCTAGGGAAAATATCCGATTATCAATCTACCCTAGTAAATCAAATGGCCGCTAAACTAATCTCGTTAGAAGATAAAAATGATGAAGATCTTAAAGTGATTGGTGTTTCTTCTATTGATTCCTTGTTTAGTGAAATTAAAATTGATGAAAAAGGGAGTGGTGAAGAGTCAACTTTAGTTAGAAGGCATCCCGATAATTTGGAGGGTGAAAATCTTGTTGAGAAAATTGATAAAATTGGGTTTGGAGAGGTCAAAACTTTAACTAGTGATGTGCCCACTCTTTTGGATTACAAAGACTTTAATTATGATAATTGCTCTTTGATTGATTGTATTTCTTTGTTGCAATCCATGATAAATTCACCCCATGCCTATGAACAAAATAAAGCTTTTACTAAACATATTGTTGATGCTATGATGAAAGATTTGGAAGAAAAGTTGGAATTAGAGATTTCAATTCCTAGAAAATTACATGATGAATGGGAACCTACTATCAAAGTCAATATTAAAAATTATGAGTGTTTTGCTTTGTGTGATTTGGGTTCTAGTGTTTCTACAATTCCAAAATCTTTATGTGATGTGCTTGGTCTTACCGATATTGAAGAATGTTGTTTAAATTTGCACTTGGTAGATTATACTATTAAAAAGCCTATGGGAAGAATTAATGATGTTATTATTCTTGCAAATAGGAATTATGTGCCCATAGATTTTATTGTTCTTGATAATGATTGCAATCCGTCTTGTCCAATTATTCTTGGTAGACCGTTTTTGGCACTATAGGTGCCGTGATTGATATGAAAGAAGGGAACATCAAATTCCAATTTCCTTTGAGAAAGGGTATGGAACACTTCCCTAGAACAAGAATTAAGCCACCATATGAATCAATCATGAGGGCATCTTATGGATCTAGAAACAAAGATGGCAATACTTAGATATTTGCATTATGCCTAGCTAAGGCGTAAAACGATAGCGCTTGTTGGGAGGCAACCCAATGAATAAAATTTATTTTAGTCTTTTTCTTTCTGTTCTTGAGTGTTGGCACAATTATGCTACTGTTATGATTGTGTTATTTATTTTTTAATTAGTGTTTGTGCCAAGAAAAGCCTTTGGGATAGCTTTGGTGATAGTTGATTTGATCTTGTTGGAAAACAGAAACTTTTGCGTCCAGTAAAATAATTTTAGAAATTCACAGAAGCGACGAAAAATTCTTAATTTTTTACACAAGATTAATATACAAATTTCCTCTGTTTTCCTAATTGTTCAGATGTTTTGGAGTTACATAAGTGTGAGAACAATTCGTATCTTTGCAGACTGTTCTGTTTTTGACAGATTCTGTTTTCTTTCCATTGTGTGCTTATTTTGATGAATCTATTGTTTGTATTGGAGGTTATAAGCCATGGTAAAGTTAGAATACAGCAGATATAATGCAAGAACAAAATTTGAATGGGTTTTCTACAGTACTTAAAGTAAAGATTAGTTTTCTTATACTAACGGATCTCACGAAGGTTTTGTTGTGTTTTGTGTGATTGAAGTTTTCATGTTTTGGGTGAGATTACGATGGATGAAGGAATAAGGAGTAAGAAGAGCCTAAGCTTGGGGATTCCCCTTGGCACCCCAAGCCATTATCCAAAGAGAAGCAAGCAACTAAGCTTGGGGATGCCCGAGTGGCATCCCCTCTTTCTTCTAACAACCATCGGTATTTTACTTGGAGCTATATTTTTATTCGTCACATATCATGAGTTTTGCTTGGAGCGTCTTGTATGATATGAGTCTTTGCTTGTTTTGATTTTTATTTTTAGGTATGAATCCTTGCTGGACACACCTATTTGAGAGAGCCAAAATTATGCTATGACTTGTTAGAATTGCTCTCTATGCTTCACTTAAATCTTTATGAGCTATGGAATTGCTCTAGTGCTTCACTTATATCTTTTTGAGCACGGTGTGCTTTACTATTTTTTAAGAAATGCTCTCATGCTTCACTTAGATTTATTTGAGAGTTAGTAATTTTTTTTTTAGAAATTCTGTCTTGCTTGACTTAAATTATTTTGAGAGAAGAAAATTTTATGCTCATGTTCTTCACTTAGATTTTTTTGAGCTATCAAAAGCAACAAATGAAATTAGTCCCAAAATGATAGATATTCAAGAGGGATATAATAAAAACTTTCATGAAGATCATTGGACAAAATAAAGTTGATTCCTTGTAATAGTTTTGCGATATGTTGATATAATATGTGAGTCATGTTTATGAGTAATTATGCTTTAGTAAGAATATCGGTGTTAAGGTTTGTGATTCCCTATGCAAGCACGAAAGTCAATAGTTATGCAATGAAATTAAATCCTACTTGCGGTGCATTATTTGGTGTTAGTTATGCTTAATGCTCGCTTATGAGATTTTTCGTTTCTTGGTTGGATGCTTCTCAATCTTTTGCTAGCCTTCATTTGTACTAAGTATGATCACTACTTGTGCATCCAAAATCCTTAAACCAGTTTTGCCATATGAGTCCACTATACCTACCTATATGCGGTATTTCCGTGCCGTTCTAAGCAAATTTGTATGTGCCATCTCTAATTTCAAAATAAAATTTCCCTTTTGTGTGCTTGTACCGCTCATGAAACGGTAGGGGGTGGCTGATATATTTCCATGCTAGATGTGTTATTCTCAAGATGAGTGTTTATTCACTTGTCATTGCATGAGAGTATGGAAAAGGTATTAGGAATGCCCAGTCCTGAAATGAAAAATGAATTTACTTTATGTTGTCAAATAATAAATTCCTTGGAAAGTGTTGGTATGGAGGGCACCCGTGGATACGGCTAGCCATGGAAAGTGAAAGTATGGTTGAAAAAGGAATAAACTTTATTTTCTGTTTGAGAACCGCCTATGATATATCTAGCATGGAAAGTATTGGGAACTACTCGATCATTTTCATTGACAGGAAAAGCATGCCACCCAAAATGTTTTATCTCTACTTTTTCCGCTTTGAGCTCTGACACCTCTACAAATCCCTACTTCCCTCTACGAATGGCCTTTCTTTTACTTTATGCAATTTTTATTTTATTTTGAGTCTCCATCTTCTCTTATAAAGCACCAACTAAGGGGCGCTATGATTGTACTTGAGCATTGGGTGTAGCTAATATGCGAATGTGTTTCATGAATGGATCAATGATTGAGCATAATGGGCTAGGGATAACTTGCTTTAGTGTTGATATTTTGAAAGACATGGTTGCTTGTTGATATGCTTGAGTATTGAAATCTTCATGTCAAAACTAGACTATTGCTATGAATCATATAAAAGTCCAAATGTCCATGCTGCAAAGAAAAGAATATGTGATGAACATGTTAGGCAGCATTCCACATCAAAAAATTTGTTTTTAATCATTTACCTACTGGAGGACGAGCAGGAATTAAGCTTAGGGATGCTGATACGTCTCCAACGTACCTATAATTTTTTATTGTTCCATGCTGTTATATTATCATTCTTGGATGTTAAACAATCATTTTATAGCAACTTTATATCATTTTTTGGGACTAACCTATTGACATAGTGCCCAGTGCCAGTTGATGTTTTTTTGCTTGTTTTTTACTTCGCAGGAAATCAATACCAAATGGAGTCCAAACGCAGCGAAATTTTTTGGTGATTTTTTCTGGACCAGAAGACACAAGTTGGGCCAGGAAAGTACCTGAGGGGGGCTCCGAGAAGAGCACAACCCACCAGGGCGCGCATGGGGGCCCAGGCGCGCCCAGGTGGATTGTGCCCACCTCGGCCACCTCCCGCACCGCCTCTTTTCTCTATAAATACCCAAATATTCCAGAAACCCTAGGGGAGTCGATGAAAATCAATTCCAGCCGCTGCAAGTTCCAGAAACCACAGATCCAATCTAGACACCATCACGGAGGGGTTCATCATCCTCATTGGTGCCTCTCCGATGATGCGTGAGTAGTTCATTGTAGACCTACGGGTCCGTAGTTATTAGCTAGATGGCTTCCTCTCTCTCTCTTGATTCTCAATACAATGGTCTCTTGGAGATCTATTTGATGTAACTCTTTATGCGGCGTGTTTGTTGGGATCCGATGAACTTTGAGTTTATGATCAGATCTATGTTTTTATCCATGAAAGTTATTTGAGTCTTTTGGCCTCTTATATGCATGATTACTTATAGCCTTGTATTTCTTTTTTGAATCTTTGGTTTAGTTAGGCCAACTAGATCGATTTTTCTTGCCATGGGAAGAGCTGCTTTGTGATGGGTTCGATCTTACGGTGCTTGATGCCAGTGAAAGAAGGCGAACCGACACATATGTATCGTTGCTATTAAGGATAACAAGATGGGGTCTATTTCTACATCAATAGATCTTGTCTACATCATGTCATCGTTCTTATTGCATTACTCCATTTCTCCATGAACTTAATACACTAGATGCATGCTGGATAGCGATCGATGTGTGGAGTAATAGTAGTAGATGCAGGCAGGAGTCGGTCTACTAATCTTGGACGTGATGCCTATATAATGATCATTGCCTGGATATCGTCATAATTATTTGAAGTTCTATCAATTGCCCAACAGTAATTTGTTTACCCACCGTATGCTATTTTTCTCGAGAGAAGCCACTAGTGAAATCTACGGCCCCCGGGTCTATTTTCTCATCATATATTTTCAGATCTATTTTGCTATTTGCCTTTTTATTTATTTGCTACTTTTATTTTCAGATCTATATTTCTAAAAACCCAAAAATATTTTGCTTCACTTTATTTTATTCGTGATCTATTTATCCAATCTACTACAATTTATCTCCCGTCCGTTTGACAATTTCTGGCGCCGTTACCCGAAAGGGATTGACAACCCCTTTAACACGTCGGGTTGCAAGTATTTGTTCTTTGTGTGCAGGTGCTATTTACGTAGTGTTGCTTGGTTCTCCTACTGGTTCGATAACCTTGGTCTCATCACTGAGGGAAATACCTACCGTTGCTGTGCTGCATCCTCCCTTCCTCTTTGGGGAAATACCAACGTGGTTCAAGCCAACATTTGCCTTGCCGGCCCCTTTATTTGAGCGGCAAATATTTATTAGCGTGGAGATCGTCTCCATTGGCCATGTGGTATGGAGAAGGAAATCTTTGATCCAAATAGCTGGATCAGTAGTACCATCGTATGACTCGATGTCGATGGTTTTAAACCCGTCTGGGAATTGATGTTCCATCACCTCGTCTGTAAAACAGACCAGGTGAGTGGCGCCTTGGAACCGAGCAGTGTCACATCGAACATCAGGAGATATCTGTGTATAAGCTTGGTTCCTAGCTCGTCCATTCCTGTCCATCTAGGTGTCTTAGCCGTCGGTCCCGGCTGGCGCACGTCCTCTTGACCCGTAGATGGACCGAGGGGGTGCCCAGTTCGCCTTTATCTGGCATCGAGCATCGTAAGGCTCGAAGTAATCAACAGGGTCCTTGCCATGACGGCGTGGTGCTGTTTGGGTGTGAAAATCTTCCCTTGCTGGCCTATTGCACCCTCTAGGGGGTCAATCAGGTTGATCCACCCGTCCGCGTGTTAGAGGCACGTCGACGGTTAATTTTGCATCGAACTCATGCAGCAAAGGCCTGCGCGAGTAAGATTTGGGCACGCTATGGCACCGTTCTTCGAGGTCCTGCTCGGCCAAGATTATTTTGACCCACTTGTCATTCAGTGCATCCTCATTGGCTTGTAGCTGCTGCTGTTTCTGCTTCATGCTTCTGGCGGTGGCTGCAAGGCACCGTCGAAACTGTTCTTGCTCAAAGGGGTCCTCGGGGACTATAAATTCCTCGGTATCGAGGGTCTCATCCTTCTCGGATTGAGGTAAGTAATTGTCATCAGCCCCTTCAAAGAGGTCATCAGGATCCTCGTCCTTGGGGATTCCTGCGGGACTGTGTTGCTGCCCTGGGGAGGCTTGAATATCCTCTCCTAGTTTGTCAGCCTTGTTTGCTGCCATGTCGTTGTTGGTGGCAGTGGCGTTGTGCCCGCTGGGGTCCCCGTTGGTACCTCTCCCACGCATTCGCTGATGTCTTGACGGGTTCTTGGGAGTATCTACCATGTACACGTTGTAAGTGGATGTTGAAGTCCACTTGCCGGTGTTGGCCAGTGGCGTAGTGGTTTCTGGAGGGCCGTCGACATCTTCATCCATGTCGGTAGCCTCCTCGTAGTCTAGCACATCGGTTAACTTGTCGACCGTGGCGGCTAGGTGGGTGGTGGGTGGGACATAAATTTCTGATTGTCGGCTTTAAGTCCGATCTTGTCATAAACCGAGGTCTGATCATTCGAGATTGATAAGCTCTGGATGCGATCAAGCATCTCATTTAGGTGAGATAGTTCCTCGGGGTTCATGGTATGGCCATAGGCCGGGCCAACTTGAAGTACGATTTGTGAGTCGCTTGACGCGTTCTCAGCCTTGTTAGGGGCTAGAGTTGATTCCGGATCTGGTACTAGAGTCAGTTCTAAACCCGATGTAGTATCCGAAGCCGGGTCTGGACCAACGCTGGGGCTTGACACCGAGATGAGGTCACCAGAGGTGGGTGTGATTGATTCCTCCACGTGATCTTGTGGTGCCAGGGGGCTTGGTCCGACGTCCTTGAGGGAGATCGGTTCCGGGGTCGAGCCCCCGATGTTCGATAAACCCTTGATCCGGCCTGGCGACCAGCCTGAAAGGACGAAGTCACTGCAGGAATCCACGGTGTATTCCAAGCCTCCAAAAGTCACAACCTGATCCGAGGCGTAATTCTCGATGAGAGCCAGATGCCCGCCAAGTGGGTGCAAAAGACCATCCTGCCAAACATAAAAAGTTGGTTGGGGACGAAGATGTCCCCCTAGTCGGCACCGCAGTTGATCTGCGGATGAGCCATCGTTCTTTTTGTTGATCTCATCGCGGAACTCTCAATGAAAGCACCAATGTCGGGGATAAAACCGGCATACCTCGGGGTAGGAGGTCCCGAGCTGTGGATCTGGGATCGATGGTAACAGGACCGAAGGAGACAGTATTTACCTAGGTTCGGGCCCTCTCAAAGAGGTAATACCCTACGTCCCGCTTTTATTTTATTGATGATGAAGCATCGAGTACCAGCTTGATCTACCTCGAGATCATAAGGAAGGATCTAACCCTAGGGATAGGTGAATGTAATTGTTATTGGGCCCCTCTACGGGCTAAACACTCTGGCTTATATACATGCCAGGTAGGGCATCTAGGGCTACATGGTCAGTTTCCAGGGTTACGCATGGAGGCGGCAAGAGATGTCATGGAGTATACGCCAAGTCTTTGGTAGATGCGGTCTTGACCACATCCACACGTGTAGCTTCCGGAGTCCTTCTGATTGAGAATGAGGGCCTGCAGGCCCATCCTGAGTACTATGGGCCGACTAGGTTGGTACCCCCTAGTCCAGGACACCGTCACTCACCTCCGATCAATATGGGAGGAAAATATTGAGGATTCAGTTTGGGAAAGTTCCCGTACTCTATGGTCCTTAATGGACCTAAATTTTTAATTCTGTCATTGCCAATCAATTATATTCTTAAGATAGCTAGATTTCGGCTTCATCTGGCTGAGGTACGAACCCGGATGACCCGATAGTAAGAATCATAGAGGTGCTCCCTTTACCCCCTAGCCGAACAATCAGGGACGTAGGGGGTAAGCACAGGAGCCAGGCAACCCAGCTTGGTCAAAATCTTAAGTCAAATTGATGCATATTCATGGCTTTATAACGATTATTACGGAAGGCAGCACTCATACATTGAATACAAACACTGATGATATGTTGGGCTCTCCAGGAGTCCCGATGTAACTGTGCCAAGGTGCCTCAAGGAGCCCTCAACACATGTTGTGATAGTCAGCTTTTAAGCTGTATTTGCAGCTTTATGCTATCTGTTATTTTGACTCTGTTGTGACTATTTAAATGCAGCTTTATGCTATCTGTTATTTTGACTCTGTTGCGACTATTTATAGTCTGAAATTGGCCCATCGTCGGCTTCCACCCCTTTGTAGATGCTATGCAGGGTGTTCCTGTACTAACAGGACAACCCTTCACTGACGTCTCGGTGCCCGGAGGCGGTTGTGTTAGCGGAAACGAGGCAATCAGATATGCAGGCTTTATAACTTTCACTTAGTCATAGGAGCTTAAAGTTGGGAGGCCAGTTACTAGCCCCCGGTTAGTGTTCGGCATCAGCCGAGGTCAAGCCAATAACACTTCGACCAATTTTATGAAGGCCCATCGTTTAACATGGGGTAACCTCTATCGATTTGTAGTTTAACATAGTCATCGGATCGCTGACTAGTTTACGCTTATTATGATAGTCAGTATTCGGCTTTCTCCACTAAGGCACTTGACCATTTGAACCAGAAGTACAATCACAGTGGTTCTCCCTTTACCCTTATTCGAACAATCGGGAACGTAAGGAGTCAGAACAGGAGCTGTGCAACCCAACTATTGACAAATGACACAATTCAAAACGGATGCACAGAGAGCAATATCCGACATCGTTTTGCCGAGGACTCCATTGAGTATCTTGGATTTTGTGGGTTTGGCTCTATTCGCAGCTCCCCGTTTAATATTGCCAATGTTTTAAAGGCGCACGACATTGTATTGCGAGAGTTATGATTGGAGACACACAAATAGGTTAAAAGTGCCATAAGATCAGAAAACCAAAAAACTCACATTTTACATCTAAATTAAATTAAGTTTTTGTATATCAATTCGACATTGGTCTAAAAATTAATTTGTGCTTCCGTCGTGCTTTAACATGACACATCCGCTATCTATACTTTAAGTAAGTCAATGTTTAGCTTCAACCTCCGTATCCTGAAGGCGGAGTGCTTCTCAAAGGCCAGTTTAGCGAACTAAACTCGAGTGGCTTTAGAGAGAAACCAGGCCATCTAGCTATTGACCATACACTCGAGTCAAAAAACGAGTGGTAGAAAAAGACTTTGCAACGACTTAGAAGAAAACACTTATTATAAAACGACTCATATAAATTTAAGAGCCCCCAATTAACATGGAAAAAAGAGAGTGTTTTTAACAAGCAAATGTTTGTAATATACATCATTTTTAACAAATGGCTTTTGTTTTAACGCAAATATGATGTTTGGTCGAACCAAACAAAAATTGAAAAAAAGATTGAGCATGAAAGCGACTTAGCTGGTTAATGTGCTCGATGTTAATGACGTGGGCCGAGCTTGCGGCAGGTCATGGTCCCAACCCCCAAGCCGGTCCCGAGGCGCTCGAGCGAAGAGCTCGGCTTGATGAAGTGGTGACACATCACGGTCGATGCGGCTAGGTGAAGCCCCTGGTACAGCCGAGGTGACGAGGCTGGTCAGCTGGTGACACCGAAGTCCCCAGAGTAGGTTGATGAAGAGATGGTGAAGCCCACAGTCTAGCCGAGTTGTTGGAGGAGGTCAGTGGAGCGATGCTGAAACCTCCATGTCAGCCGACGTGTCGAAGTACGTCGACGTGTTGGATGTTGGCTTGAATAAGAGGCGGCACGGCGATGCTGATGTAGGTCAAAATTTCTGACGTGGTCGATGCCAGCTTGATGAAGTGACCGCACGGCGATGCTGGTGTGCCAGCCCTGTGCAATCCATGGGGTGATGATGTTCTCTTTATGATTATTTGGCCCTTTTGATGCCGAACTCTTGGTCGGCTCACTGAGGTGATGGTCCGATGAGGTTGACCTCAGCTCAATGAACCGATGACCTGTCTAGTACAGGTCGGCAGCCGTGGAGTAACATTGTCGGGCTAGTTTGATACCGGCGTGATGGTGAAGATCGCCTCAAAAAAGGCTCCAAAATTTATGAGCGTGTGTTTGGAAACAAAACACAATACTCTAGACAAAATTTCCTTCAAAAAGGACGTCCAATATCCCGTTCATGAAGAAAGATGAACTCGGGTCGGATTCATTTTCGCACAGAAAACATATCCAAAAAATTGATGCACTCATCGGATGTTTCCCAGAGTTTGAACCGTCAGATCGAGCTGAAATTTTGAGGGGTGATCGATATGAGAATTCTGCAGCCAAAGAACGGTTTGCTCTTTCAAAGGACGTCCGAGCTAACTGCTGGACCTCTCACCCTAAACTCGTCTAGATTCCTCTCTAGATTCAACATGGCTCAGGTATATAGGAGATCACGGGAGATTCCTCCATTGGAACATGACGAAGTTTTACAGGGTTGTTGTAGACTCAATTCCGCACAATTCCATTGAAGCAATCATCAAAGCAATGATCAAGGAGATAGGGGTGATGAACACGAATCCGCTATCCAGAAAAAAGCTTTTGTCAATCTACAGACGAGCCATTGATCCTTTGCAGTCCCACAACGAGCTCTCAATGAAAGCACCAATGTCAATGTCAAAACCGGCAGACCTCGGGTAGAGGGCCCAATCTGTTAGATCGAATCGATGGGTAACAACAGATAAGGGACACAAAGCTTTTACCCAGGTTCGGGCCCTCTCTAAGGAGGTAAAGCCCTACATCCTGCTCTTGCTTATATTATGGGTGTATCAAAGTACAGGGTTGATCTACCTTGAGATCGTAAGTTGTGGGCTAAACCCTAGGGGTGATGATGATAATGAATCTATCGACTAGACTAGCCTCGGCTTATATAATGTACCGGAGGCCTAGGATAACAAGAGTCCTAGTCGGCTACGTCGGTGGACAGGAGACCTTGTCTTGATCACCAAGTCTTGTGGAACCTTCCTCGTATATGTCCTGGGCTGCCCGAAGTGGCCTGTTAGTGAACCTCCATGGGGGTACTCGGCCCAATCCACCTGATCGGGAGACGTTTTCGTCCTACATTCTCTGATAGAAACTTTGGAGTGATGCTTTGTCGCATGTTGAGGGATTGTTATATGATTTAATTTTGTTAGCACTGTTGGGAGATTGCACTAGTGAAAGTATGAGCCCTAGGCCTTGTTTCTAGGCATTGCAATACCGTTTGTGCACTGGTACATCTAGGTGCTATACAAACAGTTTTTAACCCCTTTCCGTGACGACATTTTGAACCGTCGCCAAGTGAGTGTGTGCGATAGGGGGGGGGGGGGTCCTTCCCACATGACCCAGAAACCGTCGGGGATAGGGAGCCTTGGTGCATACAGCTGTCCCTATAAAACTGTTTCTGATATCTCAAATATCCCAAATGCTTCATCCTTGCAACTCGTTTGTGCTCGCATTGCCATCGCAGTCGTTATTCTGTGGTGCTACGTTTATGATGCGTGACCCATCACAAAAATTTCATGATTATAGAACATGTACGATAAGCAGACAATCACACACATTTACTTTTCCTTGACTGTATGTGATTCGATGTAAGCATGCATACAGTTGTCCCTACAAAACTATATGCAAAGCTTGAATACATCCCACATGATTCATCCATCGTACCCGTGTCAAATGAAGACCTATCGCACGCGTTCTTCTATGACCAAACATTTGCGATGTGCAAGACATCATAAACATTTCATAATTGCCAAGCGTGTGTGATAAGGTGACTTTCGCAAACATTTAATAAGAAGGAACTGTGTGCGATGCTGTTGTTAATCGCACACATTTTTTCTTGGCTGATCGTGTGTGTAGTAGAGATTGATCGCAGACGTTTCGCTTTCGCAAACAGTGTGCATTGTAATCCCTAATTAATTGCTAATTTAATCCCTAATTTAAAAATCATAGATTTTGAATTTGAAAGTAGGCAATCACTTATTTCATATCGAACCATGTTTATTACAAATATAGGTTCAACCACGAATGCATAATTCGATGCACAGGTACATATACTGAAGAACTACAGAAGCACCAAGTAAAGAATGATGAACCACAGTTGTACTAAAGACTATAAAGAGAGAGGAGAAAGGCATTCTGGTTGCTGGAGAAGGTGAAGCGGAATGCCCATATTGTGCCCTCCTCCATGTGTAATGCGCGCACGACTCTACGCCAACCCCTTGTGATGGCTGCCCGTCCATCCTTCACTGTCTTCATTAGGACTTCTCAGTGCTCATTGTAGTCTGGATGAAATACTTTAACCTTCATTGCGTGTCCACCAATCATGTACTTTGCGAGGTAATCTTGAGTAAACTGCTTCAGGAACCACTATGAACGAAAAAGATTCAGACATTGTTGTCTAACAACTTATTATGGGCAGTAAAAAGAGAAGGTTGCAGAGTTTGTAGTTACCATCCTACAGCTCACTGTTGTGTTGGATAGAGCGTAAATGAATAATTTGCTTGCCACTGTTCGTATCTTTTTGCTAATAATCCTTATCAGTTTCCTCACTTGATGCTTGTTCATGAATATCTCATTGCCCCATATGCAAAAAGGGTCGATGCGTGGATCTTTGCCAAGGGCATATGTACCTACAAGCAACAAGTCAATATTAGAAGCTAACAAGTGTCCAGGCCTAAATCTATATGCACTACATTATGGAACGACGGGGGGAGTACAAGCCGAGGGATGAAACTAACCTCGGCGAAAAATGTTGGCCACTCCCGTTGTTGTCCTGCATAAGTAGTGGAAAGGCATGATAAGTACAGCAACCTTAACATCAAACAAATATAGCAAAGGTAAACAACATCATCTCCAAATGATAGCTTGAATGTGTTGGTTTCAGCATGCTGTTAAAGTAGACATAAAATGGAAGGGAATGTTACCTACAACAGGCTTAATAGCCATCAAATATTGCAGTTCAAACTGGTATTGTTGAAAATGAATAAAACATAGGTCATGCTAAAACATCACACTGGATAAATGTGTAAAACTGAAATAAAGGGCATGTGTTAACTACACTAGGCATAACTGGAACCAAATATAGCCGTTCAAACTAGTATTGATGAAATCGAGCGGCACCGTTCCGACTTGCACAAAATGAACATCACATTGTGAATGACTGAAATAAACAAGGCATAAATGATCAGTATAAAAACCAAATATAGCCATTGAAAACTGGACAAAGTCTCACTGCAACCAACCTAACAAGCAAATGCAGATAAACAGGGCATATGCTTGAAAACTGGACAAATGCTCACTTCAACCAACCTAACAAGCAAATACGGATAAATAAGGCATCTGCTTGAAAACTGGTCAAATGCTCACTACAACCAACCAACCAAATACAGATAAACAAGGCATCTGCTTGATAACTGGACAAATGCTCACTGCAACCAACCAACCAAATACAAATAAACAAGGCATCTGCTTGATAACTGGACAAATGCTCACTGCAACCAACCTAACAACCAAATATAGATAAACAAGGCATCTTCTTGATAACTGGACAAATGCTCACTGTAACCAACCTAACAACCAAATACAGGTAAACAAGGCATCTACTCACTATAAATAACCAAATATATCCATTCGTGAAACTGAAGTGGACAATTCATACTTAAACATCACATAGCCCTATTGAACATTACATTTTTGCATAACTGAAATAATTAAACATGGCACAATTAAAACACCGCATGGCAAAAGCTACAACAACAAAGGGTACGGTTAGCAAGCTAGAAAAGGTAAGATTTGCTGATAGGATGTTGCCTCACATGTCATGGAAGGGATCCTTCCAGTTGGAAGAGCACAGACCCATGGTGCGCTCTCTAATGTCGCAGATGGGTTGTTTCACCTTGGAAGACCCTATGTGGGTCCCCTCCTTGTGGTTGTGGTCGATGAGATTTGACTTGGCAATTGAGGATCCCAAGCCGCCGCCGTAGAACGTGTCCTTCAGAAATGAAAAAATGGGCTCGATGGCATACAAGGATCGCAAATCCTTGACCGCGTGGCGGAGGAGATCAGTGGCAGGGCTTTCGAAGAGATCGACGGCGGTTGAACCAGTGGGGTTGGGGATGGACTACTTAACCTGTGACATGGCCCGCGTGAAGCCGTTGCTGTCGACGAGCTTGATGTCGTAGCCTGCTTTCCCGAGATACAGTAAGACGCTAGCCCGCTGACATGAAGCCTTCGGCATGGCAACATAGTCAACGTCTTCGCCAGCTTCCACGGCGAGGTGTTGCTCCGGGATCGACAGGTCGGGGTGAATGGCGGCCACCTCGCCAATGTCCGCCGGAAAGGCCATGATAAACCTCTTCTTGGCCGAACGCTCGTCGGGCTCATCGGGATATGTGGTCGGGCTTAGGCTGCGACATTCTGGAGCAGGGGATGTGGATCTGGTGGGGAGGGACACCGCAGGCCTCATCTAAAAACTCAGGGGAGTGGGGCGACGATATGGGTATCACTAGGTAACCTGAACTTTATTATCTAAGCTAGGAGGAACGGGCAGACCGGCAGGGGTTGGCGGCGGCTGGGAGCTAGGGTTTGAGGGGGGAGGGGGCAGGTGGGCGACTGTGGAGGGGGGGGGGGGCGGGTGTGTTTGAGGATACGCCGCGGCTACTGAAAATTTTAGTAATGCTCGGTGGAGATGGTGGTAAACGAGGGAGGGCGACGGTTCAGATGCCTCGGCTACTGCAATTTTACTATAAGGCCGGTGCTGGAGGAGTGGGGGAGACGGTTGAAGTACCGCGGCTACTAAAATTTGGGTAAAGGAATTGATGCGGGGCGGGATCACCCAAGATCGCACACGGTCCAATAAGAATATGCGTGTATGATAATAAGGAAAAGCGGCGGAACCACTGATTTTTGCAACGCTCAAGGCGGGTAGTTTGTTTTTAGATTTCTAGATAGCTGGTCTATCGCACACGGTTCATCCTAATTTTCAGACGCAGATGTGGAATTCAATCTAAATAAACTACCCGCCTTAAGCTTGCGCATGTGGTGATTTTACAGTGCACTAGCATCGCACACGGTTAAGCCAGTACCTCCACCTTTGCTCGCGCTTGCGCAATCGTGGTGATTCATAGCACACTTGCATCACACACGGTTAAACCACTACCTCCACCCCTGCTCGCGCTTGCGCAGTCGTGGTGATTTCACAGTCCACTAGCATCGCACATGGTTAATCCACTACCTACACCCTTGATCGCACTTGCGCAGTCGTGGTGATTTCTCAGTGCACTTGCATCGCACACGGTTAAGCCAGTACACCCGTGTCTGTTGAGTGTCATCCGAGTCTTTGCAGCAGAAAAAACGTCAGAGAGGGTCAGAAGACAGCCACACCAGCATGTGGCCCAAATATATATGAGTGAAAAGGGTGGTCTGTGATGTTCAAAATTCCAATGCACAACTTTGACCGTGCGGGCCCACGGTTGGGCGCGTTGTCGAAGATCGATGAGAGGGGCCAGAAGTCAAGAACCACCTAGAAGTGGCCAAATATATGTAGGAATATAGGGTGTGATGTTTAAAACTTTAAATACACAATGCACAAATTTGGTGGCACCTGCACTACTGCAGGATGCTGCTAACATGACACTACGATCAGAGACCCTTCGACGAGACTGTGTGCGATGCAATAATCCCAAACGGTGATGTAAAAAAACCGTCAAAAAAGATACAAAATGTTTGTGATGGCGAAGACATCAAACACGGTTCATATTTTAGTTACGTGTGTGATGCGGGGCCTACGGTTCAATTCAATGAACTGTTTGCGATGAGGCAGAAGAACAGAAACGAGCAGCCAAATGAAGGTGTGTGTGATATACGGCATACGGTTCACTCGGATGAACTATTTGTGATTAGGCGGAACAAAAGAAACAGTCAGCCAGATCAAGGTGTGTGCGATAGAGGGCAAACAGTTCACTCGGATGAACTGTTTGCGTTGAGCCAAGATAATAGAAACGGTTCAATATAACAAGATGTGTGTGATACACGGCAAACATGTCTGTAATCAGAAATGTGTGCAAAGACCGATAATAACATAAACGATTGCTGCTAATAAGACGTGTGTGTTGTGCATTGGGATTGCATACCGAACAACAACATATATATATACACACTTATAAGGACATGGTTGCATAACCAAATTAAACATCCAATTACATAGGTGGCTACTACACACATGACATTTGCACACACCAAAGTAAATTATTACATGCATAATTACATAGGTGGCTACTACACACATGACATTTCCACACACCAAAGTCAACTATATATTACATGCATAATTAACTAGGATAAACGATCATCTGATCATCATCTACTTCTTGTGACGCTTGCCGATACTGCTCTGCTTGTGGCTCGATCCGGCCTCGTCGATTTCGGTAACGAGACACTTCCTCATGTCAACGATCCGCCTGTGCATCTCGTAGCATGTGTACATGCTCTTGGCCGCGAACCTGAGGTGAGGTTCATCCAGTTGCCACATCCAGGCCCCATGCTAGGATACGGGATGTGTTTTGTTGGCATCCTGCTTCATCTTTTCGTAGTATGGGTCGATGATGGCTGAGGCGAGTTCAACCAGGGAGTCCTTCTTCGTGCTACCCCAGACCCTGTAGTGCTCACAGATTTCGACAAGGTTCTTGCAGGCCAAGCCCGTAATCCTGAGTGCTTTTACATCGTCGGTGGTTTCCACCATAGCGAACTTGTAGTCGATGCTATTGACAAACCTGGCGAAATGGTCGCAAGGCTCTGTGGCCATGCAGTAGTGGTAGATGAGGACATGATGGCGCACGCACAACTGGGCGACGACAACCTTCTGATCTATGTTGGGACGACCGCCGGTGTACTGGAGGTCGATGCCGACCACCTTGTACTTGTCTCAAGCAAGCAACTGCTCAACGGTGTTGATGTAGTCATCCACCACAGCCGGGTCGATGGTGTACACCACCGAGAGATCCGTCTCCCTCGCGTGGGTCTCCACTTTATGCTCGCCGCTAGACATCCCCTCTCTATGTGTCGTCGTGGCTGTGCTTGTTGTGTTGTCGGGCGCGATCAAAAGGTTGAAGAGACTAAGGTTATTATAATGGTTGCGGGAATTAAAGGGGAAGCCGAACGTCCTGGAATATCGGCACGCCCGGATGGCAGTTCTAATTTGCAGTGCGTAACTTCATCGTGCCGCACGTAACTGCATCGTGGCGACGCGCGCGGCGCAACTGCATGCATATGGGGCCACCAACATGATCATTCGCATGCCCAACCGCTGGCAGAGCGCGCACGGAGGGACGCGAGCAGAGCGCTCCACGGTCGCCTCAACGGCGAGCAACCATATATATGCATATAGCAGTTGAACACGCAAGGAAAAGCTGTCCACAAGCCGAGCGCGTGGAGGTATGCGAGTAGAGCGCGCCGACGGATGCGAGCAGAGCATGCTGTGGCGCCTAACAGTGAGCATAGCGCGCTGCGGCGCCTAACGGCGAGCACAGCGTGCCGAGGGACGCGAGCAGAGGCCGGCACTATGATACATGGCAAATAAGACGAACTGTGCGAGCGATGGCGGAGACATCAAGCGTGAATCAGATTAGAGTTGCGTGTGCGATTCGTGGCATACAGTTCATCCATCCGAGCTATTTGTGATGGAATAAGACGTGTGTGTTGTGGGCAAACGCTTGCTAGTATACAACCGTCTGCGATTGATAAATTCATGACCGACGGGTTCCCTAGTGTGGTCCGTGTGCGATGTGATATGCTCTGTCTACAGAACATCAACATATATACTTATAAGAACAGCATTGCATGACCAAATTAAGCATACAATTACATAAGTGACTACACACATAAAATTTCCACACACCAAAAAGTAAGCAATTACATGCATACTAAACTAGGAGAAACGAGCATCTAATCATCTACATCTTGTTGCAACGACGCTTGCCATTGCTCTGCTTCCGGCTGGATCCCTGGTCGTGAATGGTTAATTAAATCTAAGTCTATTGCATATTAAGGTCAAAATAGTACTACCAATCTACGAGTCTCATACGATGCCATTTCAACGATTGTACCACAAAAGCCCGAAATATTACAAGGTTCAAATTCCAGAGTTACATGGCTCAAATTCAAAGATTACGACGTTCAAATTGATATTAGAAATGAAATTCAGCTCATTCAGCTGCAAATGCTCGTGCTGATCAGCTGAACATGAATATAAGAGAGGTTCAAACTAAAAATTAAAATAGTAAGGCCGCTTTCGAAACCTCCTCATTTCTGCAAAGGGATCAACCGATGACAAGTCATGTATGGGTTTGACACAATGACTTCCAATTACTCTGTCATATGCTCTTCCAATACGAAGTTTAGCTTTTTTGGAGCCTCTTCCATTCTGCAGTAGCTGTCGGCTCTGATCAACAAACCATTCATATTTCCTAATTAAATGTGTTTTCAACCTCAGTACCTTCAGCACCCTTGCTCTGGCAAGAAAGAACCTGGCGAATGTAATCTCTGATAAGGTCCCTCGGTAGGAGTTCAAAGTAATTTTTGAGAGATGCAGATGCAGGCATTCGATGTGATTGTCATTATAAACATTATCCACCTTCGGGCCTATTATTATCTGCAAAAGAAGAGAACGTGTTAGTGCCTACATGCAGTTTTGAACACTACTACACGCCTATTTGGTTTGCAGGATTTGTAAAATGCACCAATGTGCCATCGTCGATCTGACATGATTAACATGGGTATTTGATTACAATCTAGAAAAATGTAGCCTTATTCACAAGAGTTTGGAGTGGATGAAAAATTCCCTAAGAAAACTAGTACAGATGAATCCAAAGGAGAAATGCTTATGGATTTTAACCATATGAATCAAGCAACCAATATGGGGTGGGGGTGTATGTCCTGAAATCCTCCAAAATTCCTTCAGAAATTGTAGTACATTGTCATTGTAAACTTGGGAAAAGGTGCAAAAAATTGAACTCCCTTATGGTTAACATTTAACAGGAAAGGAACATCACCTCGATATATAGCTTCTTCAGGCACGGAAAGCATCTCAGGAAACTGACAACTTGGTCCAGGTTGGGGCCGACAGATTCTAGTGCCAAGACCTTCACTGTGCGCAGAATCTGGGTGAAGCTTTGCTGGATGACAGACGAACATACATCTTCAAAACTAGAAATAATGTTGATATCAAGAAGGAGAGGTAGAAGGCGACTGTTGTACCTAAAAGTAGTAGTATTTGACAGACGAGTAGCCCACCACTGTCAATTTTGGCGCAGAAATGACATTGATTCTTGTTGGACCTTGTTGATCAACTACAAGTAATCTCACAAGTGAAGGTGTGTCCTCAATGACCATATTGTGGTCCACCTTTTGTGATCTCTCATTGCAGCACCAGCAACACACATAAATAGTCCGGAGAGTCCTGGAGGTGTTGTGGAAGCTACTCGACCAATTCATTGCATGAAGACAAAGGAACTCGAGTGCAGTACAGCCGCAGAGCAGGTGCTCCATGTCATCCTTTGGGATGCAGACGGCAACGAGCTCGAGGTGCTTCAGTCGTGGTAGAAAAAGGGCGGGTGTGTCATTAAGGGGGGGGGGAATGGCAGTTCATGAACTTGGCAAGGTGCAGCGTGGGCGCAAAGTGGAGCGCGGACGTTGGCAGTGAACGCATATACCCATCATTAAAACTGAGCTCCTCGAGCTGATCTAGGGCGGGGGATCGGAACCACTCGTCAAGCTTGGCTCGGTCCTTGCCATTGGAACGGAACTTGCCCGTGATAAGGCCTCTGATTGGGCCATGCTGACTGCCGAGGATCTGGGAGAACGCATCCAAGCTTTTGTGATAGCCATGGCAGAGCTCATGGGCGTCGAGGAGGTCAAGAGGGGTGGAGAGCCAGAGGGGGCGCCACCACCGGGAAAGGGCGGTTTTCCTCGCCCCATATTTAATTGGGAGGAGGGATATGATGACTATCAACATATCATCGGGGAGGCTGCTGATGAAGTCTAGGCCTGCTGGAGTCGCTTGCGGTTCTTTCTTGACCCGCCTCCGCTTGTTGGCAGCCTCGTTCTCCACCTCGTCGGCAGCGACGGAAACCTCTATCTCCATATTCACGCCGTGCTCCAGTGCTTCAGCAGCCCCGGCGTCGCCACTCCCTCCGATGGGGCGATTCGGCGGCGTCCTCATACACTGACGGCTTTGAGGACTGAGAGCGGCGTCAAGGATGCGGGCGGAGAGAGAGGATTGTGTGTGTGGCGAGGATGGGGGGTGCCGGCTTTTAGGACTGAGAGCGGCGTCGAGGATGCGGGCGGAGAGAGAGGATTGTGTGTGTGGCGAGGATGGGGGTTGCCAGCTTTTAGGACTGAGAGCGGCGTCGAGGATGCGGGCAAAGAGAGAGGATTGTGTGTGTGGCGAGGATGGGGGGGTGCGGCCGCTCGGGCGCGCCATTAATACGGACCAGTGGGAGCGAGGCAGGCAGCAGTCAAAGGCTGTCTCGCTTCCCAGTGAGCCTGCGCGGCGGACTTCTGGAATTCCTATACCATCATTTCATGGAGCAAGGCGGGCGCGCCATTAATATGGAGCAGTGGGAGCGAGGTGGGCGGCGGTCAAAGGGCTGGCTCACCTCCCGGTGAGCCTGCGCGGTGGACTGCTGGCACGCCTACCGTCATTTCACACAGCTACTAGCACGCCCCACAGTGAGTGCGTAGCGAACACGTGCTTGCCTCGGCCTCCCGGTCTACCTGCTAGCATGCGTCTCGTCAACGCACGCATGCTCGTACAGCACAAGGGACGCGTGCACGGCACGTATTATATTGATTTTTCCTTTTTGATGATTAATTCTGCCGCTTTATTGCTTAACCGAAGCACGACACTTACATTGTTGGTCTAACGCACACGGTTCGAATAAAGAGTTCGTTTGCAATATTGGTTGATAATTATTTATAATTTCCTGTATGAAAGAAGATTATATCAAAACTTGTCTCAAATTTGAAAAAATAAATATCACAGTCTATTGGTGTCCATATGACACCACGATAAGTTTCATGAATTTCAACTTAGTTTTGAATTTATTGGATTTTAAAATCAAGGTTCTAGATGTTAGAAATTTCTTGCATGGGGACTAAATATGCACCCAGGGACACGTACACATATGATTTTGCAATCCATTTTCGTGCACTATCACGGGTCTCATGTAGATCAAATTTGATTTTTGCACATTTAAATCCCTGGGAAATCAATCAATGTATAAAAAATGGATAGATGTTATCTATTTTTTTCAATTTTCAACACTAAACTCCTTTGGTCGCATGTTCGCTGCAGAAAATTTTGACATGCATCTTTGGGCCACATGCACGCGGTGGT
The DNA here is from genome assembly GCA_011799875.1 of Thinopyrum elongatum. NCBI lineage: Eukaryota > Viridiplantae > Streptophyta > Magnoliopsida > Poales > Poaceae > Thinopyrum > Thinopyrum elongatum. The sequence goes on from CM022298.1 coordinate 556,702,245, forward strand.
CCTAGGACAATCACTTGCGTGGGCCCGCGAGGTCGCCGTCCAGCACTATGACATGCGATGAGAGAGGTTAATTTGACCAACCAGGATGGTCATTTTTTGGTGTTTGTTATACGTACGGTAGGAGTATATATATAGTACGCGTTGAAGAGGGTGGCCAGGGGCAATACTACGCATCATATAGGACACTCACTCGCGTGCGATGCTTCCATCCGTGGGCCCGCGAGGTTGTCCTCCATCACTTTAACCCAGCAAGAAGATTTCTTTTTCGGTTGTGTTGCGGTAGGAGTATATAGTACGCATCAAAGAGGGGAGGAGGGGGCCGGGGCAGCACATATATACTACACACACGTCATGAATCGACGCTCCGTGTGGGGACTTTTCGATTTCTGAGGCAGGTGCCGCAAAGAAGTTGTGCATTTTGGGTATTAAAAACATCACCAACACATTGGGCCACGTGCAGACGACAGTTATCACTCATTCGCCTGCGACTCTTTCCTCCATGGGCCCGCGAGGTTGTCGTCCATCTAATATATGACACAACGAGAAAGGTAATTTGACAAACAAGGAGGATTATTTTCGGGTTGTGTTATGGTACGTAGGAGTATATATTACGCTTCGAAGAGGGGAGGGAGGCCACATATATATACTACGTGTCATGAAACTCAGTTCGTGTGGGGGACTTAAAGGTTTTTGAGGCAGGTGCCACATCAAAGTTTTGCATATATATTAGGTATTCAAACATCACAACCACACATCTCCATACATGTGTTTGGCCCACAAGCAAGCGATGGCGGTTGTCCTCTAGCCCTCACTCATGGGGTTATCAGCGAGATGCTTCGTCCATCTCTGTGTGCCCGCTTGGTCAATCACTTCGACAGACAGCGATAGAGGTTAATTTGACTTATAATTAGGAGGGGATTACATTTTGGTTTGTCTTATACGGTTCGGTACATGCAACTATATACTTCGCGTGCATGTGTACGCATGAATCCCTCCCACCGGGTCGAAGTGGGGGGGGGGGGGGCGAGCACGCGATGCATCATGAACCAGATTTGTGTGGGGACTGTGCGTTTTTCGACGCATGCATGCGCCACATCAAAATGGTGTGCTTTTGGTATTCAAACATATATGCATGCATCACGCATGTCCATACATATGTTTGGGCACATATATACATGCAGTGGTTGTTTTTGGACACTCTCTCTCGCTTGGTTATCATTGATGGCCTATATATTCGTGGGCCTGCGTGGACATCTATCACTTCGACCAACAACGCGAGAGAGGTTACTAGGGTGGATTCTTCTTCTCTTGGTTCGCGTTACCGTATAGTCGTACGTCGATCATGGTGAGATTAGAGGCCTAAGTTCGAGGGCTCGCATACACATGAATCCCTATATATATAGTATACTATGCGTCGTGAACCCTCACTCCGTGTGGGGACTTTCCGGTTCCAAAAGCACGTGGCCACATCAAAGTTGTGCATTGGGTATATTCAAACACCACATGACACTTCATGTGGCACCCCGGCTCAGAGAAACCGGAATGCCCCGTATTCCAGCCCAGAGATCGAGGAGAAGTCTTCTGGAATACGGCACTGCTTAGCATAGAACAAATCAGCTCTTTATTACAAGCTATATGGGTACAAGGGGATTACATCGGCACGGCGACCCTACGCCTGCCACGGTTGCTCTATGCCAGCAGCAGAACAACACAAAGCAGCGGAATAACTTCTAGTAGCGGATAACGACGACGGTGATGAACTCTACTCCGCAGGGACTCTGGCTGGAACGCTTATCCTAGCTCGCAAACAAGGGATCCATGGTAAACAAAGCAATCAAATCCGGCATGACCTGCAAACTAGCATGACACGACAGGTCAGTACATTGAATGTACTTGCAAGCTCACAGCAACCAAAGGCAATCAAGACAAACAACAGCATGGCAATTACAGGTTACTTAACAATGATGAACACGATACTATCAGAACAACATGGCATGTACAACATGATACAACTAGAACAATGCGAGCATGGCATGAACATATGAACATGATGATACTAGCATGCAACATGATGACGCTATCATGCACCAACTTACTCTGCTCGGGTTACCTCGTAACCATCACATGCACAAGCTTACCATCACGGACATCACACGATCATCTCAGGATCCAATCAAGCTTGGTATTACAATACCGTAGTAATCATTACATGACCACAAGGAGATTGACCTTTACCCGTGATTCTCGCATAACACCACAAATATCCAACAACTCGGTATCCTCGATACCACGGTGATCCTCTCACGATCACATAAAGATCAACCAACTTCGGTATCCACGCTACCATTGTGATCCTCTCACGATCACATAAGAATCAATCAACTTCTCTCAGCATCGAACCAGGCTTGTTATTAATCAAGTTATTATTATTACTATTGACCAATAGTGTGATCGACTACGAACTGGGCCCATATCCGCGGGTGCAGCTATCGATAGATTAAACACACACTCTGCAGATGTTAGTACATTGTACCCACACCACGGAACCCATGGCCTCGCACTCCCATTCGGGTGGACCAATGGCATTCCGACAAAACCGATCTATTGCCATCACACTCTCCCAGCCACTCTGAGAAACTCCCCTTTGGGCTAAGTCCTGGGTGGCCCCGATGTCAACTCGTGACATCCGCCACCTACGTGGCCGGCCACTGTCGTGGCAAAACATAAATGGTCCCAAACGGGGACATGAGCTCAAAACCAAACACGGGCACACAAGGCTTATGCCGTCCTACCCGGCCAAGGCAGCGCCCGTGCATATCCTTCCCTCGTTGGAGGCACCGGCGAGAGGCATGACAATAGACCCAGTTAGGACCCCCCATAAGAAAAGTGTGGTTGCACTGGTCATCTCGATTTGGTGGCACCATGACTCAGCCAACAGTTGTTCAAGTTTGATTATTATCCGGTTAAACTTGATTGCAATGAGCTGAGCCATATTAAAATGACATGATGCAACTATAATGCATGAGCATGATATCAACATAAGCAGGGAGGTGCAGCACAATCATCGAGCATAACAACAATGAAGCATTTAACCAAATGAGCATGGCATACTGACAAGCACGAGCATAGCATGACTACTAGCATCATAAATAAATACCATGCAAGAATATAACAAGAATACTACCAAGTAATCATGTAACCAACTAGATGCAACGGAACATGCATAGCAACGGTGCTGGATAGCAGATGATTAGCATGCATTAGAACAAACATCACTACTACCAGCATGTACTACTACTACCAAACAAGGCATACGAAATTAATACTAGCAAGAATACATGATAACCAAGTGCATCCGAGCATGTCATGAAGATGAACATGAAACTATAAACATTACCGAAACACCGATAACAGTTGCAGATAAATAAGCACTTATCAAATGTTCAAGTAGAAAAAACCATGGCTACTGCATGACTATCATGCAAGTGGTTGTCGTGGCTTGCCTGGGGATGAAGAATACACCGGGGAGAAGTGCGGAAAGCTCGCGGAAGGAATCACCAGAAAAGTTTCTCTCTCGAAAGGGGCTGATTAGGGGCAAGGGCAAAATGGTCATTTTCACAGTGGGACCACCTAGTGAAAATGGTACCACAAGATAGAGCTTGACGAGACGAAGAAGTATGCTTTGGAATCACCTCGATCGGAGTTGTGGTTGAAAAGATACAAAGGTTTGAAAGTCAGGGACTAATCTGCAAAAGAACCACTGCAAACAGGTTCCTGGGCTGAAAACAGAAAACGCATTCTCACAAAATATGCTTTTAGAACATGAAAACGTATTTTTTCCCACAGCCGTACCCGAATACGTTTTTCATCTCAGAAGACGTATTCCGTGGAATACGCCTCCACTAATCCACGTCAGCGGGGCCGGCCGGGTCACGCGTGAGACTTACAGGTGGGGCCTGCCACTTATCCACGTTGGCAAACGGGGTCAACGCCCGTGCGGCTTACTCGTGGGGCCCGAGGGGTGGCGGGGCCCGCTGGCAGAGGTCGTCGTCTTCAACCTCGCATCTCCTGGCCGGGACAGGGGCGGCGCTCGACGGGGAGTTGCCGACGACTCCGGCCACCTCCCGTGGCGTGCGACCTACCGGCGTGTTCAGCGCGACGAGGCGGAGCCACTACCGGTAGTAGAAGACGCCGGGGAGCTTGGGGTTGAGGAGGAGAAGGGCCGCGGCGGATGAGGGCTTCGGCCGAAGATGGGCAAGGCACCATGGCCATGGAGAGGAGGCGGCGAGCTACGGGGAGAGGTCTAGATGGTCGTGGAGGCCTCTGGTGGTGGATGGATGGAGGGGAGGAGCTCGGGGATGCTCGGATTTGAGCAGAGCCCGACGGCGGCCATGGCGACTGTGGGCGGCGAGGAGAGGCTCTCCAGCTCGGGCGAGAGGCTAGGCGGGGCTAGAAGGAGATGGGGAGGCTGGTGGTGTGCTCGGAATGGCTTGGGGAGGGCCATTTATAGGCGGGGCAAGGATGGCCGAGCCGGTTGCCGCCGCTTGGGTCCGGCCAATGCTCTGGCGACCACAGATGTCACGGGGAGGAGCATGAACACGATGAGGGGGGAGCGGACGAGCTGCAGAGGTTCACAGAGACGAGCAGCGCCCGGGGTCGCGAGGAGGAAGAGGACAGAGGAGGAAGACGACGGTCGGCTACAGATCGCCCATGGGCGTGCGGCGACGAGCGCCAGTGAGCGAGCTGCCGGAGGAGGAGAGGAGTCCAGGGAGAAGAGGACGACACGGATGAGCTGTTGGACATGGTTGGATGCACGAACGCGGCGAGCATAGGAGGGGCCCGAGCAAGAAACCAACCAGCTCGCATCCAGGGCATGCCACAGTGGCGGTCACCACGTGAACTAGCGAGTAGAGGACGCAATGGGCTGGCAAATGTTGTCTAGGGTGGAGTCCCTCTAGGGTAGGTTACAACTGAGTTTAAATCCCGATTAAAAACGCTGTGGTTAGATGGGAAATGACCTCGGAAGTTTGTTGTTGCAAACTGTTGCATGAAACTATGATCAACAGGGATAGCTAAGTGATGAAATAGCATGCCTCAGAGGTTTAAAGTAGGAAGGACAAGAATCCTGTGAAGTTTTGAGGGATTTGGACCAAGTTTTAATATAGTTGCTTAACAACTGCTTAATCTGGTCCAGAAACAAAATGATGAAGTAGCACTCACTAGGAGTGATAGATTGAGCTGAATATGAACATGGCAGGATGATTTGGGCCTTATAGGATGCCATAAAAATTTCATGTCATTTGGCCAAGCCAAAATGGTATTTCCTTCATACAACACCTCTCTGGACAGAATCTTGGGAAAAATCCTAAGGGAAAATGGCTAGATGAAATGATCCCAAATCTTGTGGAGATAGGTTATATGGGTAGGACAAGGTTTAGGAAAATTTTCAGCCATAATGCAGCAAGATAAAATATACTTGCTTCACTAACTGAAAATTTGGACAGAAACAAAGAATTGAAGGTGTGCTCACATGGATGGATAAAATGAGCTCAAATCTTGAGGAGAGTGATGATTTGATCATATGAAGGACCATGCAAAATTTCAACTCATTTGGATCACCCTAGCTAGTACTTCCTTCACACAGGCTTCCCTCAGATAGGAACTTTGAAAAATTGCTCAGGAAGGTTCACTAGGCAAATTAAGTTGAATTTTGACATGAGGCAATGATATGGATAGGAAAAGGTGTCCAAAAAGTTTGGAGACAAATGGGCAAAGATAAATAGCACTTGCTTCACAAAGTGCCATTTAGGGCAGAATAGGAAAGGAATTAATTGACCATGATCTTGGATCATGTCAATGAAGGATCTTGACATATTTGAGGAAGATATGACCCAAACAATTTATGAGAATTATTTGGGAATTTTAGGAGTGACAGAAATATAGGTTGCTTCACAACCTAGGGCAAATAGGGTTATTCCTTTAACAGAAAAAGGAATATTCCCAAGGAACAGAATATTGAGGTTGGTCCAAGATGAAAATGGCAAGGTATAAGGAAGGATATGAAAATGACAAGCCACTATGGAAAGGAAGAAGAGGTCATCTTCTCTAGTTTCCAGACCACATAGCCACAGAAAAAGAAAACTCAAGCAAAATCCTCAGAAAATCAAAAGAAAAAGAAAGGGCCAAAAATCAGGGTGTGACAAACCTTCCCCCCTTAAAGAAATCTCGTCCTTGAGATTTGGTTGCTCAGGGAACAAGTATGAATATACTGACTTAAGGAAACCGTTTCCAACTCGGGTATCCTTTTTCCTTTATTGATTGTTCCCCACTGAATTGCATATGACGAGACTGCCTGGCTTTGGGGTGGTTTGCTTCACTGTATCCACATCTTGACAGAACTTAGCTCACATGTTCATGCTTATACTGGCTCCAATTCTTTTCATATCTGTTGACTTAGCTGAAGGTGACAAGTTATCATGACTGAGATATATGCCCGTCTCACAAGTCCGAGAGTGAATTCCGAGGGATGTGTTATCCGGCACTGACAACCTTTCATGAAGTTGTGAAGAGATTTTTCCTGGTGGACACCCAAGCTTTTACTCCTTGCATGGGATTTCTTGACTATATGCAGGTCCTTCGGGTTCAAAACAGTGAGGTGAGTCATAACCGTTCTCCTGACGGATTCTGACTTCTCACAGGAGTTTCTGAATCATCTTGACTAGCTCCACTGTCTTGAGGATCAGATTCGTACCTAATATTTGACTGTCACCTGTCGTAGCCAACATAAAGGGGTATGGCCTTATATGATAGTGTCCGAAGTTTTGACTGATGGAGGTTCTGACAGAAGAATTTTGCTCATGACCGGCTATCCTTTGATGATTCACATAAGTGAGGACACATGCCTCAAGATTGTTATTCATCATCCTGAATATTCATTCTGTCAGCATATCCATGGGGATAGTATGCTGTGTGGTGCTTTACCATAGTTGTTGGAGTCAAACTGTTGAATTGACCTTTGGTCTGACTTCACAGACCCAGATATTTGATACTGACAAATCTGAGCTTATACTGTTAACTGAGCCGGTTGTCTGGATATGGGGTCCTTACCAAAATTGAGTAGACCCCCTTAGGTGAATATTCCTGGTGATCGATGCTGACTCAGACTGTCCGGGGTATCTACACCATGTGGTTCATGCAACAATTTTTATACCTGTATCGCTGGTCTTACTTCTTCATTTTTCTTGCTCTGGATTCTTTGCTGAAAGAGCTTGATCATATTGCTTCTTCGTGTGACCATAGGTACTGTCGGGTGCAATATTTTGGCAATCGTAACCTTTTCCACGTTCATGTATTGTGTGATAGGGACCATACCAGGTTCACATATACTTGCATATAGCTCATTGTTGTCGTCAAGCATAAAAAGTGGTGATAAGGGTTAATGATATCACCTTGTCGGGTATGAGGAAACTGGCCTTGCTGAGTACTATCAAAATTGGCTGTCCCATGTTGCTGTTCTCCAAAACTTTGTCGGTTCTTGCATCACCAACTGCCTTTCTTTCTCTTGCATGACTCGTGATGTTTTTGAATCTTACCTTAACTTTATCATCGTACCAGAGACATGCAAGAACTTGGCAACATGCTCATGATATATAAGTAGCTGATTCTCGAGGCGGTCTTGTGTTCTCACTGATTCTTGTTCTGCCAAAAGCTGCCAACTCACAACCTATTATATTGCACCAATGTTGTACTGAGGACGATTGGATGGCTTATGCTGGAAGCCATCGAGAGTATCTTGCTGAGGAAGACTGGGTATCGTGCTTCAGAAGCTTCCCCCTTAAAGGCTTGCTAGGGAAGACTCCACACCTTGCACGGGAAGTCATCCATGTATCATACTGAGGAAGATAGAGGAACCTTGTAGTGGAAGCTTCTCAGGTAGCTTGCGAGGAAAGACTGGGTTGCTTACAGCAGAAGCTTCTCATTGTGATATGCGGACTGAATGCCATGTATAGATACCACCTTAATATTTCTGCTGTTGATTACTTGTATGAAACGGGGTTTGTTGGACTATCCTCCTTTCTGAGTATTGAATACATCGCACATTCTTGCTTTCTTCCAGGTATATCATGTTTCAGAATCATCCTCAAAGAAGAATCAAACCTAGCATATGAATCATACCTTTGACTGAGACTGTATTGTTGGTCTTGCACACAGCTTATCTTCTTGCTGATTTGATCATCACTGCTATGAAGAGTGCACAATCAGGGAGACTTGATTATCCGTACTGTTGTGAGGAGTGCACGCTAATGCAAATTTGATTATTAGCATCAAGATCAGATATTCCCCATTTTACTGCAGTCGGCTGAGAATTCCATTCTGTTTAGCTGAGTTTCCAAATACTTGAATTCTTTGCTGATTCTTCGGGTCCAGTGTCGGTTGATGAGCAACTTTAATAAGGGGAAAATATGTAACACCAAAGGCCCAAAGAAAGAAGCAAAAGAAACAACGAAAACAAAAGCACACAAGCATACTAATAATATAAATAATCAAGCAACATCACATTTTAATGCTACTCACAACAATAATATGCATGCACACCTAAGCACACAAATCTCGCGGAAACTCCGGTATTACGATCTAATATGCTATGGCGGTGTGCACGAAAGTGAATCTGCGTGTGGAAGGAGTAGGTGTAACCAAGGCTACACCAAGGGCTGGCTGATCACCGGTTGCATCTGGACAGATACACAGGTGAGGACGGACTTGGTGATCATGGGGTGGAACATGGAGGTCACGACCACATCATCATCAAGCGTACGGAAGGGAACCGTACACGTCCAAAGAATGGGATGACACGGTAGGATATAGATGGAAAAGCAAGGCGTGCTGGCATTGCCCTTTTCTAATCACAAAGGTCAGTAAGGGTTGCCAAAGGAATGAGATGAAGGGCACGGTCCGGGATAGAGACAAGTCTATCACCGAAACGATATGGGTGGATGGCGGGAAAAATATCGATGGGATACCTGAGCATAACTCCTGCAAATGGTGTCTGGAACACTAGGTACCATGGCATTACTCCGCTGGGACAGAGATGACGCCAAACACCGAAGAGCAGGTATGCAAAGAGGGATGGTGCAGGTAGTGGATCGAAACTGATACCACCTACACTCACAAGATCACTACAAGCGACCAGATAGTAATCTATATGCATGCTATGCGACAAACAAATGCAGCAATCAAATGCAATGAACCAATCAGACTCTATACTACCGCATTCTAACGCTCGCACGGGCTAGGGCATCCTACAGCCAGACCTGCTCTGATACCAAGCCTTGTGGCACCTCGGCTCAAAGAAACCGGAACGCCCCGTATTCCAGCCCAGAGATCGAGGAGAAGTCTTTTGGAATACGGCACTGCTTAGCATAGAACAAATCAGCTCTTTATTACAAGCTATATGGGTACAAGGGGATTACATCGGCACGGCGACCCTACACCTGCCACGGTTGCTCTATGCCAGCAGCAGAACAACACAAAGCAGCGGAATAACTTCTAGTAGGAGATAACGATGACGGTGATGAACTCCACTCCGCAGGGACTCTGGCTGGAACGCTTATCCTAGCTCGCAAACAAGGGATCCACGGCAAACAAGCAATCAAATCCGGCATGACCTGCAAACTAGCATGACACGCCAGGTCAGTACATTGAATGTACTTGCAAGCTCACATCAACCAAAGGCAATCAAGACAAACAACAGCATGGCAATTACAGGTTACTTAACAATGATGAACATGATACTATCAGAACAACATGGCATGTACAACATGATACATCTAGAACAATACGAGCATGGCATGAACATATGAACATGATGATACTAGCATGCAACATGATGATGCTATCATGCACCAACTTACTCTGCTCGGGTTACCTCGTAACCATCACATGCACAAGCTTACCATCACGGACATCACACGATCATCTCAGGATCCAATCAAGCTTGGTATTACAATACCGTAGTAATCATTACATGACCACAAGGAGCTTGACCTTTACCCGTGATTCTTGCATAACACCACAAATATCCAACAACTCGGTATCCTCGATACCACGGTGATCCTCTCACGATCACACAAAGATGAACCAACTTCGGTATCCACGCTACCATTGTGATCCTCTCATGATCACATAAAAATCAATCAACTTCTCTCATCATCGAACCAGGGTTGTTATTAATCAAGTTGTTATTATTACTGTTGACTAATAGTGTGACCGACTACGAACTGGGCCCATATCCGCGGGCGCGGCTATCGATAGATTAAACACACACTCTGCAGAGGTTAGTACACTGTACCCACACCACGGAACCCATGGCCTCGCACTCCCATTCGGGTGGACCAACGACATTCCGACAAAATCGATCTATTGCCATCACACTCTCCTAGCCACTCCGACAAACTCCCCTCTGGGCTAAGTCCTCGGTGGCCCCGATGTCAACTCGTGACATCCGCCACCTACGTGGCCGGCCACCATCGTGGCAAAACATAAAAGGTCCCAAACAGGGACATGAGCACAAAACCAAACACGAGCACACAAGGATTATGCCGTCCTACCCGGCCAAGGTAGCATCCGCGAGGCACCGGCGAGAGGCATGACAATAGACCCAGTTAGGACCCCCCATATGGCAAGTGTGGTTGCACTGGTCAGCTCGATTTGGTGGCACCATGACTCAGCCAACGGTTGTTCAAGTTTGATTATTATCCGGTTAAACTTGATTGCAATGAGCTGAGCCATATTAAAATGACATGATGCAACTATAATGCATGAGCATGATATCAACATAAGAAGGGAGGTGCAACACAATCATCGAGCATAACAACAATGAAGCATTTAACCAAATGAGCATGGCATACTGACGAGCACGAGCATAGCATGACTACTAGCATCATAAATAAATACCATGCAAGAATATAACAAGAATACTACCAAGTAATCATGTAACCAACTAGATGCAACGGAACATGCATAGCAACGGTACTGGATAGCAGACGATAAGCATGCATCAGAACGAACATCACTACTACCAGCATGTACTACTACTACCAAACAAGGCATACGAAAGTAATAATAGGAAGAATACATGATAACCAAGTGCATCCGAACATGTCATGAAGATGAACATGAAACTATAAACATTACCGAAACACCGATAACAGTTGCAGATAAACAAGCACTTATTAAATGTTCAAGTAGAAAAAACCATGGCTACTTCATGACTATCATGCAAGTGGTTGTCGTGGCTTGCCTGGGGATGAAGAATACACCGGGGAGAAGTGCGGAAAGCTCACGGAAGGAATCGCCGAAAAAGTTTCTCTCTCAAAGGGGGCTGATTAAGGGCAAGGGCAAAATGGTCATTTTCATAGTTGGACCACCTAGTGAAAATGGTACCACAAGATAGAGCTCGACGAGACGAAGAAGTAGGCTTTGGAATCACCTGGATCGGAGTTGTGGGTTAAAAGATACAAAGGTTTGAAAGCCAGGGACTAATCTGCAAAAGAACCACTGCAAACAGGTCCCTGGGCTGAAAACAGAAAACGCATTCTCAGAAAATACGCTTTTAGAACATGAAAACGTATTTTTGCCCACAGCCGTACCTGAATACGTTTTTGATCAGAGAAGACGTATTCCGTGGAATACGCCTCCACTAATCCACGTCAGTGGGGCCAGCCGGGTCACGCGTGAGACTTATAGGTGGGGCTTGCCACTTATCCACGTTGGCAAACGGGGTCAACACCCGTGCGGCTGACTCATGGGGCCCGAGGGGTGGTAGGGCCCGCTGGCAGAGGTCGTCGTCTTCAACCTTGCAGCTCCTGGCCGGGACAGGGGCGACGCTCAACGGGGAGTTGCCGGCAAGTCCGGCCACCTCCGATGGCGTGCGACCTACCGGCTTGATCAGCGCGACGAGGCGGAGCCACTCCCGGTAGTAGAAGACGCCGGGGAGCTCGGGGTTGAGGAGGAGAAGGGCCGCGGCGGATGAGGGCTCCGGCCGGAGATGGGCAAGGCACCACGGCCATGGAGAGGAGGCGGCGAGCTACAGGGAGAGGTCTAGGTGGTCGTGGAGGCCTCTGGTGGTGGATGGATGGAGGGGAGGAGCTCGGGGATGCTCGGATTCGAGCGGAGCCCGACGGTGGCCATGGTGACTGTGGGCGGCGAGGAGAGGCTCTCCAGCTCGGGCGAGAGGCTAGGCGGGGCTAGAAGGAGATGGGGAGGCTAGTGGTGTGCTCGGAATGGCTCGGGGAGGGCCATTTATAGGCGGGGCGAGGATGGTAGAGCCGGTTGCCGCCGCTCGGGTCCGACCAATGCTCTGGCGACCACAGAGGTCACGGGGAGGAGCAAGAACACGACGAGGGGGGAGGGGACGAGCTGCAGAGGTTCATAGAGACTAGCAGCGCCCGGGGTCACGAGGAGGAAGAGGACAGAGGAGGAAGACGACGGTCGGCTACAGATCGCCCGTGGGCGCGGCGCAACAAGCGCCAGCGAGCGAGCTGCCGGAGGGGGAGAGGAGTCCAGGGAGAAGAGGATGACACGGACGAGCTGTTGGACATGGATGGGTGCGCGAACGCGGCGAGTAGAGGAGGGACCCATGCAAGAAACCAACCACCTCTCGTCCAAGGCATGCCACAGTGGCGGTCACCACCTGAACTGGCTAGTAGAGGACGCAATGGGTTGGCAAATGTTGTCTAGGGTGGAGTCCCTCCGGGGTAGGTTACAACTGAGTTTAAATCCCGATTAAAAACGCTGTGGTTAGATGGGAAATGACCTCTAAAGTTTGTTGTTGCAAACTGTTGCATGAAACTGTGATCAACAGGGATAGCTAAGTGATGAAATAGCATGCCTCAGAGGTTTACGGTAGGAAGCACAAGAATCCTGTGAAGTTTTGAGGGATTTGGACCAAGTTTTAATATAGTTGCTTAACAACTGCTTAATCTGGTCCAGAAACAAAATGATGAAGTAGAACTCACTAGGAGTGATAGATTGAGCTAAAAATGAACATGGTAGGATGATTTGGGCCTGAGAGGATGCCATCAAAATTTCATGCCATTTGGCCAAGCCAAAATGGTACTTCCTTCATACAGCACCTCTCTGGACAGAATCTTGGGAAAAATCCTAAGGGAAAATGGCTAGATGAAATGAGCCCAAATATTGTGGAGATAGGTTATATGGGTAGGACAAGGTTTACGAAAATTTTCAGCCATAATGAAGCTAGATAAAATATACTTGCTTCACTAACTGAAAATTTGGGAAGAAACAAAGAATTGAAGGTGTGCTCACATGGATGGATAAAATGAGCTCAAATCTTGAGGAGAGTGATGATTTGATCATATAAAGGACCATGCAAAATTTCAACTCATTTGGATCAACCTAGCTAGTACTTCCTTCAAACAGGCTTCCCTTAGACAGGAACTTTGAAAAATTGCTCAGGAAGGTTCACTAGGCAAATTAAGTTGAATTTTGACATGAGGCAATGATATGGACAAGAAAAGGTGTCCAAAAAGTTTGGAGATAAATGGGAAAATATAAATAGCACTTGCTTCACAAAGTGCCATTTAGGGCAGAATAGGAAAGGAATTAATTGAGCATGATCTCGCATCATGTCAATGAAGGATCTTGACATATTTGAGGAAGATATGACCCAAACAATTTATGAGAATTATTTGGGAATTTTAGGAGTGACAGAAATATAGGTTGCTTCACAACCTAGGGCAAATAGGGTTATTCCTTTAACAGAAAAAAGGAATATTCCCAAGGAACAGAATATTGAGGTTGGTCCAAGATGAAAATGGCAAGGTATAAGGAAGGATATGAAAATGACAAGCCACTCTGGAAAGGAAGAAGAGGTCATCTTCTCCAGTTTCCAGACCACATAGCCACAGAAAAAGAAAACTCAAGCAAAATCCTCAGAAAATCAAAAGAAAAAGAAAGGGCCAAAAATCAGGGTGTGACAAACCTTCCCCCCTTAAAGAAATCTCATCCTCGAGATTTGGTTGCTTAGGGAACAAGTATGAATATACTGACTTAAGGAAACCGTTTCCAACTCGGGTATCCTTTTTCCTTTATTGATTGTTCCCCACTGAATTCCATATGACGAGACTGCCTAGCTTTGGGGTGGTTTGCTTCACTGTATCCACGTCCTGACAGAACTTACCTCACATGTTCATGCTTATACTGGCTCCAATTCTTTTCATATCTGTTGACTTAGCTGAAGGTGACAAGTTATCATGACTGAGATATATGCTCGTCTCACAAGTCCGAGAGTGAATTCCGAGGGATGTGTTATCCGGCACTGACAACCTTTCATGAAGTTGTGAAGAGATTTTTCCTAGTGGACACCCAAGCTTTTACTCCTTGCATGGGATTTCTTGACTATATGCAGGTCCTTCGGGTTCAAAACAGTGAGGTGAGTCATAACTGTTCTCCTGACGGATTCTGACTTCTCGCAGGAGTTTCTGAATCATCTTGACTGGCTCCACTATCTTGAGGATCAGATTCGTACCAAATATTTGACTGTCGCCTGTCATAGCCAACATAAAGGGGTACGGCCTTATATGATAGTGTCCGCAGTTTTGACTGACGGTGGTTCTGACAGAACAATTTTGCTCATGACCGGCTATCCTTTGATGATTCACATAAGTGAGGACACTTGCCTCAAGATTGTTATTCATCATCCTGAATATTCATTCTGTCGGCATATCCATGAGGATAGTAGGCTGTGTGGTGCTTTACCATAGTTGTTGGAGTCAAACTATTGAATTGACCTTTGGTCTGACTTCACAGACCCAGATATTTGATACTGACAAATCTGAGCTTATACTTTTAACTGAGCGGGTTGTCTGGATATGGGGTCCTTACCAAAATTGAGTAGACCCCCTTAAGTGAATATTCCTGGTGATCGATGCTGACTCAGACTGTCCAGGGTATCTACACCATGTGGTTCACGCAACAATTTTCATATCTGTATCGCCGGTCTTACTTCTTCATTTTTCTTGCTCTGGATTCTTTGCCGAAAGAGCTTGGTCATATTGCTTCTTCGTGTGACCATAGGTACTGTCGGGTGCAATATTTTGGCAATCATAACCTTATCCACATTCATGTATCGTGTGATAGGGACCATACCAGGTTCACACATACTTGCATATAGCTCATTGTTGTCGTGATGCATACAAAGTGGTGACAACGGTTAATGATATCACCTTGTCGGGTATGAGGAAACTGGCCTTGCTGAGTACTGTCAAAATTGGCTGTCCCATGTTGCTGTTCTCCAAAACTTTGTCGGTTCCTGCATCACCAACTGGCTTTCTTTCTCTTGCATGACTCGTGAGGTTTTCGGAATCTTACCTTAACTTTATCATCGTACCAAAAAATATACTTGCTTCACTAACTGAAAATTTGGACAGAAACAAAGAATTGAAGGTGTGCTCACATGGATGGATAAAATGAGCTCAAATCTTGAGGAGAGTGATGATTTGATCATATGAAGGACCATGCAAAATTTCAACTCATTTGGATCACCCTAGCTAGTACTTCCTTCACACAGGCTTCCCTCAGACAGGAACTTTGAAAAATTGCTCAGGAAGGTTCACTAGGCAAATTAAGTTGAATTTTGACATGAGGTAATGATATGGATAGGAAAAGGTGTCCAAAAAGTTTGGAGACAAATGGGCAAAGATAAATAGCACTTGCTTCACAAAGTGCCATTTAGGGCAGAATAGGAAAGGAATTAATTGAGCATGATCTTGGATCATGTCAATGAAGGATCTTGATATATTTGAGGAAGATATGACCCAAACAATTTATGAGAATTATTTGGGAATTTTAGGAGTGACAGAAATATAGGTTGCTTCACAACCTAGGGCAAATAGGGTTATTCCTTTAACAGAAAAAAGGAATATTCCCAAGGAACAGAATATTGAGGTTGGTCCAAGATGAAAATGGCAAGGTTTGAGGAAGGATATAAAAATGACAAGCCACTCTAGAAAGGAAGAAGAGGTCATCTTCTCCAGTTTCCAGACCACATAGCCACAGAAAAAGAAAACGCAAGCAAAATCCTCAGAAAATCAAAAGAAAAAGAAAGGGCCAAAAATCAGGGTGTGACACTTCATACATACGTTTAGGCCACATGCACGCAGTGGTTGTCTTCAGGCACTCCCTCGCGTGGTTATCGGCGACAAGCTAGCCTATTTTGTGGGGCCGCATGTGGAACGTCAATGCATGGCTTTTACCCAACAAACAAGAGAGGTTATACGCGACCAAGGTGGTGATTCTTCTTGGTCAGTCTTACAATACGCCTTGGTGAGATGCCCCCTCCCACCGACTCAAAGTGTGTGTGTGTGTGGGGGGGGGCACAGTACTACTTCGTACTAGATGAACCTCCGTGGGGTCGGGGATGCCCGGTTATTTTGTGATGCACATGTGCCACATCAAATTTGTGATTTGGTAACGCCAGAAGAACACATCTGTGGGCCCGCACACGGTACACATTTGATCGGAAGCGAAGGGGGGAGGGGGTTGATGTAGTCCTTTTCGTTTTTGTGTTACGGTACGGTGAGATGTCAGACCTAGCTATTTGGGGGCATGCGTTCATAGCTAGGATTCCCCTCCCGGCTACACGAAGTGTGTGTGTGTGTGTGTTTGGGGGGGGGAGGGGTAGCATAATAACATGCGCTTTGTGCGACAGGTGCCACATCAAAGTTGTGCATTGGGTATTTGAACATCAAACCACCCTTTTCATACATATATTTGGTCCACATGAAAGTGTGTTCATGTTCTGACCCTTTCCCGTGTTTTTTTGGCCAAATTTATAAACAGCAGATGAGTCGGACGCAGCAACCGTCTGTGATCGGGTACGAAACAGACACGGTTCCATAGGACTACCCGTGTGCCGCGCCCCTGCCCCTGTCACCCACATGATCACAGTAGATTGGGCTCCACGAGGCTTCCCTCCCCCTCTTGAAAATATCTACTCCCTCGCAATCTCGAAAATATCTACCTGCGTCCGCGTAGATGGTTTTTCTGTTTGATAGCACAAGATTAGTATGTCTGGACCGTGTGCGATGTCTGTTACTCCCGCTCTGCTTCAATCAGTAGATCCAAATTTTCAGTAGCCCCGGCATTTTACTCCCGCCTCCATCCCTCACAATCTCAAAAAAATATCTGCTCGGCTGGAGTGTTTTTCTGTTTGATAGCACACGATCATTGCATCGGGTGCAGATGAGCCCAGGCTCAGAATTGGATATTCGGCGTGATGTTCGTTACTCCCGCCCCGCTCTGCTTCAATCCCTTGATCCAAATTTTCGGTAGCCCTGCCATTTTACTCCCGCCTAGTAAAATTTTCAGTACCCGCATCATTTCCTCAAACACCACCTTGGACCCCCTCCACACACACACCCCAAATCCCCTGCTCACACACATACACACCACTCCTCCCTCGCTCCAAACCTAGCTAGGTCGCCGCCGCCGCCTCTGCCGCGCCGCCTCGATCGTCAACCTCTGCTGGTCTGCCTGTGTCGTTTACCCACCGATATACATACCCTCGCCGCCCTGAGTTTCTTAGATGACGCCTGTGAAACGCCCCCTTTCCCAGAGATCCCCATCCCCACCCCCTCCCCCACTCCAGAGCATCACAGCCTAAGCCCGGCTGCGCTTCCCGGGGAGCTCGAGGAGCGAATGGCCCAAAAGAGCTTTACCGCGGCCTCTTCACCCGACGTCGATGAGGTGGCCGACGAGGAAGCTTACGATGATGTCTGGACCTGGATTGAGCCTTTCAATCAGCGGGCTAGAGTATTCTGTCATGTCGCGGATGCCGGCTATGACATCGAGGTCGTCGACACCGACGGCTTGACGCGGGTTATGTCATAGGTTAAGTTGCCCACCCCCAACCCTTCGGGTTCGACAGCCATCGATCTCATCGATGGCCCTGCCGCTGATCTCCTGCGGCTCGTTATGAACAACTTGCCATCCTTCATTGCCATGGAGCCCCTTTTGTCATTTCTGAAGGACATGTTCTGCGATGCTAGCCTGGGATCCTCAGCTGGCAAGTCAGACCTCATCGACGGTGACCACGAGGAGGAGCCAATCTGTGACAAGTGAGGAAACCCATGATTTGTTTTCTCGAACCCTTTTTGTAGTGAGAACCTGTCCAGTATTTATTGCTATATTAGGTTGCTTGCATTACGCCTTGTTTATTTCTATGGTTTATGGTTGTTCGGTTGTTTGTAGTTAGCATATGTCCAGTTTCAATTGCCATCTTTGGTTGTTCGTAGTATGCCTTGTTTATTTCAGCTATTAACAGTGTGATGTTCTATATGTGCTAGTATGAACTATGCAGTTCAATTTCATCAATACCAAATTTAACAATAGCTCTATGAATGACTATATTTGTGTCGCGGGAAACCACAGCCACCTATGGGACCAGGAGGCCCCTTGCTGGTTCGGCAGGGGGGCGTCGCATTGCACAAAGAGCAGACGAGCATGTGGCAGCACGACAGAGATCACACAGGCATTTTTACCCAGGTTCGGGCCGCCGTGAGGCGTAAAACCCTACTCCTGCTTTGGTGGATTGATGGTGGAAAGGTGGTGGTGGAGCATAGTACACTTGCCCGGCAAGGGTTGCCTCAGGACGGCAGTGGCTATGCGCGTATGGGGGTCTGAGTTACCCAACCTTCTAACCCTCTCTACGGTTGCCATGGGCCTCCTTTTATAGATTAAGGGTTCACCACAATGGCAAAACAGTCATTATGCACTGATAAGATAGCAAACAGTGCTATCATACCTAACTCTGCTGGCTGACAGGGCGCATTAAATGCACCACTCAATGTCACATCGTTGGTTGCCCGGCAAGGCTTGCCGGGCTATCTCGCCAGCTCCACGCCTGCTCGCTTAACACGTCGCAGGATGGGTGTCATCTGCAGGTGTTTCTAGTAGGGAGAGGCTGCCATGTGGTGAATGGCTGCCACTTAGTCACTCCGCGGTTCGACACCGCACTGATTGATGACGTGGGTCGTGGTGGAGTAGTTGGTGAGGTGGTTTTGCCTCCGTGTGCCCCGGCAGGCCCTGTCGGGATGTCTTGGACGTCGTCTTCCGGGGGTGGCCTCGCCCCTTGCCGAGCTCGCCTGCCCGGCAAAGGAGGCCCTTCTCCTAATGGTGCCCTGCTTCTTTGGCTTGATCTTGGTCCCTCTTAATCTGCATGTTTGGCTCTTTGATGATCTTGGTCTCTTGTATTCTGGCACGGCCTTGGCGTGTCCGTGCACGAGTCGGGGGAAAATATATGCCCTGTTTGTTTTCCCTGACATAAGCCCCCGGGCCTGAGCCATACGTGTCGCGTGGCATGTTGGGTTAGGTCCCAGAAAAGTGCACGGGCACGTGGCAGGAGCGGGCTGCGCATGCCGTTTTGCCAAGGTGACTAGTCAATCCAACGTCCGCGCAATTACTGCGCGTCGTGGGGTCGTGGGACCATTACAGTTGAGGTAAAGATGGTAACTTTTTGAAGCGTCGCACCTCTGTTCCGCACCTCCCTCTTTAAAAACAGGGAAAAGCGGAGCGGCACGGTTCACCTGTTGCTCGTCTCGCTCCCCCATCTTCTTCTGCAAGTTAATTGACGGTTCCCCCCTTTCTCTTTCCCGTCCGCCACCGCCCTTTTCACTGAATCCCTTCCCCTTCCGTATCGCCATAGCGGAAATGGGGAAGAAACCCGCAGAGAAGGTAAAGCAGACGGCCACGGCGAAGGAAGTCGCCGCCGAGGAGGGCAAGAGGGCGGCGGAGCAGAACAAGAAACGGAGGGAAGATGTCGTCTTCATTCCGTCAACCTTGAGCGGCCCAGTTCTTCAAGCAAGGTATGGGTATCTGTGGGGGAGGCCGGTCCCAAATGGGCATGGAGCGCTCGTAGTTTATGCGGCGGGGAAGGAAGATCTGCCGGACTCATATCACTTTTTCTGTGCTTACTTTATCTGCGGCCTCTGTCCCCACTTCTCCGAATTCTTTGAGGGAGTCATGAATATCTATGGATTCCACCTCCTCGACTTCACGCCAAATGCAATGGCAACAATGGCCATTTTCACGCATTTGTGCAAGAATTTCGTTGGAGTTAGGCCCAATGTGGATCTGTTCCGGCATTATTTCGTTCCGCGGGTGGAGAACAAGGGCCACCGCTCCGAAAACATTAGTTGGATGCCACGGCTGGCGAGGAAGCTCTGGGATTACATCCCTGGGAGGCAGCATGAGAGGTGGGACGAATGGAGGGGAGATTGGTGTTGGATTCAAGATAAGGAAGCCCCCGAGTTTTGTGAAGCACGGAAGGAATGTGTTGAGCGCGGCAAGGAATGGAGCGCCAAGGGCCTCACTGAGGATAGGCTGCGCCCGGCAATCAACAGGATTACCCGTTTGAAGGCTGCCGGGCTTACCATTGAGCACGTGGGGTCAGATTTTCTCCTCCGCCGCATCTCGCCGTTGCAGGAGAGGGATAGACCCGCCTGGCTGTACGGAGATGCTGCCAACAGGATGAGGCTGCTCCCAGGGTTGCTTAACAACCTGTCAGTTTACGGCCACAGCTGGTTGTGCGACCAATTGTTCGGCCACTTCGAGCTGTTCAAACTCCCGGCAACCGTCATCCCCATGAACATCAACTCTGCCCGGGATCGGATACTGAAATGGATGCCGGACTGTAATGCCGAAGGGGTAGCGAGCACCTGGCGGCTACCTACCCTGGATGAAGAGCTCCAGTGGTCGAACACCCTGGTGGAGAAGGCCACTAGGGTTGAAACGGGGATGTACAAATGCACCTCCTCCGCGGAGGTGGCGTATATCTTGAGGAGGGTCGAGGAGCACAAGGCGGCCCACCTCGCGGAGATGGCGAAGGCTGCAAAGGCTGGGAAGGGCAAGGGAAAAGCCAAGGATGAGAGTTCTTCCCATGGCGGCAGCGAGGCACAGGCCACGGAAGGGGCTGCCGGGGAAGAGCTTGCCGGGGATAACCTTGCCGAGCTGGAGACCCTAGCCATGGCAGCAACGAAGCTCCAAGAGGAGGAGGATGTTGGCGAGGTGGCGGAGTTTGGGGAGGAGTGGTTGGCGGCTGGGCCTCAAGCCCCCGAGCCAGTCCCAGACCAGCGCACTCGTAGGCGCGCCGGCAACCGAGGGGCCGTGGTCTCCAACCCAGCGCCAGCTGCCAAAAAGGTGAAGAAGACCACCACCAAGGCCACCAAGGCTGAGGTGGCGTGCCGCCAGTCTCCTCGCCTTGCTTGGACCAAGGTTCCCTCCGCCAAGCAATCTGCGGGCACGGAAATGGATTACAGCTGCCAATCTAGCTCGGGCTCCTCACAGAGCTCGTCTTCCCCGGAGCCCCCGGCACAGCACCAGGGACCGAAGCTGTCGGGGAGTTCTGTCCCTTCCCCTCCAAAGAGAGGAAGGGACTCACCGCCTCCCATGGAGTTTAATTTGAACTCCATGCTTATCGCAGAAGAGTAAGGAAGATCTTTCCTGCCCTTCCAAAGTTCTCTCTCTCTCTCTCTTTTTTTTTTGCTTGATTACCTTTGCTGACTGACCTTTTGTTTTGCTGTTGCTGGCAGGGAGGTGGAGGAAGACACGGACACCCTGGTCCACCGCCCACGGAAGAGACTCTGTAGTCTCGGGTCGTTGAAGGGCGCGGCGAGCTCGGCCTTGGCGGGGAGCGATGCAGAGGATCTCATGTCGAGCCCCCAGTCCAGCCCCCGGCCCAGGGGCGGGGATTTGGCACCACCCGCCGGAGGCAACAGAGGTGGCCTCCTAGTTCCCCCAGACGGAGGAGGAGGTGAGATGGTGCAGAACGAGCCCCCCCCGAGGGGCGCACTTCCCCCGCCGCCCGAGCCGAAGGGATCCCCACGGAACCTTCCGCGGATGAGGTCGCGTGGAAGGCTGCCGCGATCACCATGGCAGAGGGCGAAGTTCACGGCCCAGCAACAGACGTCACCGGGGAAACTGAGATTCCTGCCCGGCAGACTTCCTCAGGTGCTCCACCTATTCCTTTTCTTCTTTTCTTGTTCTGGCCATTTCTCTTGATTCCCCAATTGCTTGAATTTCTGTTTCTTCGTTGTTCGTTGGTTTCCTTATCCGCAGATCCCCGAGCTGAAGAGCCAGAACTGCTAGAGGTGGTGGCTGACATAGGGAGGGCTGCCGCGGACGAAGCCGTCGAGATTGCTACTGCCGAGGGGCAGGTCCTTGCTGCCGGGGATGTTCAGGATTCCTTGACGGTGGTGGAACATTCCCTAGCAGACGCCCCGGAAGAGGAGGTGGTGGTTGAGATGAAGGTCCCACTTCGGACCATGGACCCGCTCCCCTCCTCCGGGATCGTTATGGAGATTCCGCCCCCTCCCTCAAGTACGCTGGCTATGGTGTTGTCGCCGCCTGACATGGGAGCCCCTGGCCTATCTCTGTCGACAGGCGCAGAGCTTGACGAAGAGCTTCAACGTCTCCTGGCGCCGCTGTACCAAGAAGCTGGGGAGGCCGATGACTCAGCCGCTGTCGCAATGGACTTGTCCTTCATGAAATCCATGGCGACGGGCGTGAAGGAGATGCAGGCCCGGCTTAACCAGAAGTGGCAGGCGCTCATGGAGCGGCGCGAGTCCACCAGCAAGGTGGACCAGAAGCTGAAGGACAAATGCCTGGAGTTGCGTGAGTGGCACGACAAGCAGTTCAAGGTGCTTATGAGGCAGCAGGAGACGCTCCTGATGACATGGGAGGATGTCTTGGCCCGCGAGGCGTGCCTGACGGACCACAAGGCATCCCTGGACACCAGGGCGCGGGAGATCTCCCTCCGGGAGGAGAAGCTCGAAGCCACTCTCCGCGCCAAGGATAACGATCTCGAGGCCCTCGTGCGCCAGCGTACCAAGGAGCTGGAGTACAAGCATGGAGCCGCCCTGGATGCCCTTGCTACTGACTCTGCTGCCCAACTGAAGAAACTCACTGACGACCTGGCTGCCGCGTCCGCTGCCAAGACTGGCCTTAACCAGCAGGTGGCTAAGCTGACGAAGGATCTTGTCGAGAGCGCCAAGGAGGTGACGGCCCTAAAGGAAGAAGCGCAGCAGGCAGAAATCCTCTTGGCCGATACACAATCGCAGCTCTCCTCCAAAACCCAGAGCCTTGAGACCGCCAACGGCGATATCACAGACATGAAGGCTCGGATTGGCACATTGGAAAGATCATCAGAGTCTCTTGAGTCCCGCCAACAGCTGCTGTCCAAGGACCTGGACACTGCCAAGCATCTCCGGCAGGATGCAGAAGACAAGCTGAAGAATCAGTCTGAGCAGGTCGACCTTTGGATCAAGAGCCTGATTGATATCGCTGAGCGTCTTGGCGCCCAGGCGGTGGTGATGGGCATGGATGGTCCAGTCTTCTCGGCCAGCAAGCACGAGGTCCCGAGCGTCAAGCTGGGACTCTTCTTCAATGAGCTGATCGAGAAGTTGAAGGCGCATGACGAGGGGAGGGCTGGGCGTTTTGTGACCGAGTCTCGGAAGCTTGCCCGCGACGCCCTCTTCATGGTCTTGAGCAATATCGCCTGCCGCCATCCGGACCTCGACCTCGACGACAGATTCAAGAAACCGCCAGCGGGCGCCGATGTCGCAGCTGCCAAGGAGAAAGCTGCCCCCCTGGCCGACATGGTCCTCCATGTCTGAACTGCTTTGCCCAGCCACCAGGCTAAGTATCGGGCCACTGTTGCTCCTGCGTTGCCCTGTAATGAAAACATGACGCATATTTTGTGTTTAGTCACTCTATCTCTAGTGTTTGTGTGAAACTGATATTCCCTGTCAAATCTTTAAACGCGTGTTTATCCCTTTGACCCCTTGTATGTTTGTGTTCATATGATCCATCCCTGTGTCTGCTCTGGATGCCTGCCAGTATCATATTGCTGCGATTGTCGTAAGGGTCTAGCCCTTAACAGTCATCTTGGCGTGGATGCGTCCCAGCAGGTTTTTCCTAGGTAGCTCTCGACGCAGCCTCTCGTCTTGTGAGCATGGCTCGGGACAGGATGATGGTGCGATCAAAGAAACTAACAAAGGTTCCATCACATGAGGGTTCTCACGATATGAACACTCGCTAAAGTTAATGGATAAACAGCTGCAAAGGTCCGGAATGTGTCAACAAGAAGTGATAATGTGTACTTAGCTTTCGTTTTAAGCTTCTTTTCTCCTCTGTCTAGCCGCGCGTGCGTGGCGCGCGCGCGCGATGCCCAGAGGATCGAAAGCCAATTGGGCAGCTCTTCTATTCCCGGCAGGGATCGACACGTGCTTCGTGCGGCTGGCGGGCGTCGGGGTATAGTGCCGGGCTCCTCTGGTCCCCCTCCCCTTCCCCCCTTTCCTTTCGAGTCAGCCTGGCGGCTGCCGTTGCATGGGTCATGCCGATGCAGGCAGCCTTGCCAAAGTACACTTCCCGGGGCATCAATCAACGGACTCATACCGGCGCTTTGCTCAGGATTGCCCAAAATAGGGGAAATACTGAACGGAGCGTCGCGCGGTAATCGTCGACATCGACGATGCCGGGGCTAAAGCAGTTCGACTGCTGACGAAGGGAAGGGACAGGAAGGGGGGAGCTCGTGCCCGCACGTCTTGTGCCCTTTCTCCGAACGGCGCCCGAACGGCGGGTACGCCATACGGGCCACCGAGATGGGCATATTGCCACCAGCAGCGATCTTCGCTGTAGTCGCGGCTACGGCGAGGCGTGGAGACCAACAATATGGCACGGGGATGGCCCCATTTTTGTTTCTGTGTCTTCGTGGGCGCCGCGAATGCCAGAGGCTTCAAGCGGGCGACCATGGGCAAAGTGCGCTGCACACGCCTTCAGGTTCGCGCAAGCGGTTCCCCTACCTGGCGCGCCAAAGATGTCGCAGGAAACCACGGCCACCTATGGGACCAGGAGGCCCCTTGCTGGTTCGGCAGGGGGGCGTCACGTTGCACAAAGAGCAGACGAGCGTGTGGCAGCACAGCAGAGATCACACAGGCATTTTTACCCAGGTTCGGGCCACCGTGAGGCGTAAAACCCTACTCATGCTTTGGTGGATTGATGGTGGAAAGGTGGTGGTGGAGCGTAGTATACTTGCCCGTCAAGGGTTGCCTTAGGACGGTAGTGGCTACGAGCGTATGGGGGTCTGAGTTAACAAACCTTCTAACTCTCTCTACGGTTGCCATGGGCCTCCTTTTATAGATTAAGGGGTCACCACAATGGCAAAACAGTCATTATGCACTGATAAGATAGCAAACAGTGCTATCATACCTAACTCTGCGGGCCGACATGGCGCATTAAATGCACCGCTCAACGTCACATCGTTGGTTGCCCGGCAAGGCTTGCCGGGCTATCTCGCCAACTCCACGCCTGCTCGCTTGACACGTCATAGGACGGGTGTCATCTGCAGGTGTTTCCAGTAGGGAGAGGCTGCCATGTGGTGAATGGCTGCCACTTAGTCACTCTGCGGTTCGACACCGCACTGATTGACGACGTGGGTCGTGGTGGAGTAGTTGGTGAGGTGGTTTTGCCTCCGTGTGCCCTGGCAGGCCCTGCCGGGACGTCTTGGACGTCGTCTTTCGGGGGTGGCCTCGCCCCTTGCCGAGCTCGCCTACCTGGCAAAGGAGGCCCTTCTCCTGATGGTGCCTTGCTTCTTTGGCTTGATCTTGGTCCCTCTTGATCTGCATGTTTGGCTCTTTGATGATCTTGGTCTCTTGTATTCTGGCACGGCCTTGGCGTGTCCGTGCATGAGTCAGGGGAAAATACATGCCCCTGTTTGTTTTCCCTGACAATTTGGTTGCTGTTAAGCATGTTGTACTCCCTCCGAATCTTTTTAGTTTGCGTATAAGATTTGTCTAAAGTCAGGCCTTTTAAAGTTTGACCAACTTTATAGAACAAAATACCAACATTCACAATATGAAATAAATATCAGTACATGTGTCATGACTTAAATTTTCATATTGTATAACTTTAGCATGCTAGATGTTGATATTTTTTCATATAAATAAGGTCAAACTTTATGAAGTTTGACTTCAGACAATTCTTATATGCAGAGTAAAAAGGACCGGAGGGAGTATTGAACACGCCTTTCCATTTGATTTAACAATGGCACTGTTTGGATACTCTAACTTAGCTAGAGGTTAGAGTTAGTTTCTAGCTCATGATAGTTAAAAGGGAGAGAGAGAGATTGGTGGAATAGTTGATTGTAGTGCTTGAGCCTCGTGGGCATATATATAGGAGTACATGGTCATCTTGGAGTACAAGTCAAGGTAGAATAAATCCTACGCTATCCTACGTTTCCTAAATAACAATGATAGTAAACAATGACTAACCCTGAACTAACTCTAGCCAAAGAGGTGTTTGGATGAAAGTGTTAGATTGACAATAAATGCACTAGGAGAACTAGCCCCAATCAGCACCTCTTGGGTGGGATAGTTGTTTTGGGTGGGTTTGACGCAACTAGCTCAAACTAGCCCTCATGTTTGGATACTTTAGGGCTATTTGAGCCCAAACTAGCTCAAACTAACCCTAACCCATGGATCCAAACAGGGCCAATAACTAGTGTACTTAGACCTGCACAATACAAGTTTGAATGACTACATTTGCTTGTTTTTAAATATTAGGCATGTTGCAGTTAATAACACACCTTTCCACTTCTTGTTTTTAAATATTAGGTTCTTAACAATTTGGTCTTGCACATGTAGGTCTTGCTGTCAGAGGTTTTGACCCACTGTTTGACCCTTTTTGCATATGTGGAAATGAGTTGTCCATTAATATCAGTCAAGTCAAGACACTCAGAAAGATTGTTACGATAAAGAAATTAGCGACAAAAAACAACAAGTTCTTTGTCTGCACAATGAAGAAGACATCAGTTCACTACGGGATGGTACTAACTGTTATACCTTGTCTTTTTAATTCCTTTGCGCCATTTCAAATCTGGAGAAGATATTTATGCATATCCTTGTTTTCAGACCTTTCCAAAGCAGTTCACTGATGATTACCTCTCAAACCACCTGTATGGATAGGAGGCGAGGAAGGTTTTCATACAACACCCACGGTTCAATATTGAAGTGTTCCTGAAGAGGATGAAGGATGGACGGTCAATCATCCACAGGCACTAGCTTAAAGTTGCAAAGACCTTCAACATCAATGAAGGCTCAATATTCACCTTCCGCTTCAGCAGTTTTCCAGATGAGATTCATCTGTCTATGTTGCAGCTAATTTCGAAAGGTTGTAGATGTTGCATGTGAAACTTGGTGCTGGTGCAGTTGTGTAATGGGGTAGCTGAGTGCCGAAGCTATATGATGTTGTACTCTGATGTATTTCAATTATGAAATCATGCTTCCTTAATATGGAAATGAAATATATTGTGTGCTTAATATGAAATGTCAATTAGATTAATAAATGGATTATTAATAATAGGGAAATTAGCCTGCTAATTGGGTTTTTCTATTGCAAACGGTTATTGAGAAAACACCGTGGGTGATGACCTCAGGCAACGCACACAGTTTCTAGGAATAAACCGTGTTGGATCAATGAACAATCACACACGACATCCTCTTGAAAACTGTTTGCGTTAGGCCACCTTGCGCAAACGTTTACCACATAAAAGTGTGTGTGATGGACAGCCTTTGCCACACAGTTTCTTCTACGCATGTGTGTGATGCATTCAGTAACGCAAACGATAAAATTGTTAATATCGTGTGCAATGGCAATGCTATCACAAATGATTTAATGGGGAAAATTGTGTGTGATGTACCTGCGAACGGAAACGTTTTCCTTGGTGCGACTGCGTGGGATGTATATACGAACGGAAACATCTAGCGGGGACTGACTGTGTGGGATGTACTTACGACCAGAAATGATTTCGCCTGTATAATTGTATTTTTTAGCACTACTGTACGTATAACCGTATTTGATCGCTCGCCGGTCGTACACGACCTCATTTTGCCGAGCGTGTGTGCCAGGAGGGCATATCCCCGACGGTTTCTGGGTCGTGTGGGAAAGACCCCCCCTAGCGCAGTCACTCACTAGGCAACGGTTGAGAACGCCATCGCGGAAAGGGGTTAAAAACCGTTTGTATAGCACCTCGCTGTACCAGTGCTGCCTCGCAAACCCGAAAGCACCCTTGGATATATCTATAATGACATAATGTCGTAGCTACCTAGCTAGGGTGCTTGACCCACCTCCCACTTCGTGTCGGCGGGGCGGATGCACGTAATGATACTTTGGTCATACATGCATGTCGCCATGACCTACCATAAGACAGACCAGTGAATCTATCACTTGGTCAAACGACAACTATTTTTGTTGATAAAAAATCGATAGAATATATATAAACCGCTTGGGCCAGTAGATTGAACCATCATAAAAAATCGCACGAGAGGGACCACAAAACCAGCATCGCCTGCATGCGGCCCAAAATGATGTATGTTGGAAGGGGTGATGTGTGTTTTAAATATCAAATAATGAACAATTTAGATATGGCACATGCCTCTCGATACAGACAACAACCATGAAAGCCAGGTAATTAAGGACGAGATACTCAGGGTACGGTGTCGGTCGAACTCACCAATCCGAGCGTGTGGGAGGGAATCCTGACAACGCATGAGCTCGAACTATGGTTGAACGACATGTGACGGTGACCGGCCCTAACACGAACTAGGAGGAATCCATTCATGGCCAACACATACCCCTCGTTATCGGTCAAAGGATGATATATATATATACACCCGGGGAGCCCATAGATATGCGTGTCATCACAAAAAACTACACAAGGGAGACATGGTCGATCAGAAGACCCCCTATACACTGTGTGCGGCCCTAAAATATGTATGGGTGGTGTGTGATGTGTTCAAATCCCCAATGCACAACTTTGATGGGGGACCAACTACATTACAAACCGAACACTGTACCCGACCCCCAAGCCAGGTTCAATACATACGATGTCGGTTCCCCAACTTCGAGGCGGGGGGGGGGGTGTCATCCAACCCATGCGCTCAAACTTTATTTGGTCTAACATGGCACACATAGCAATAGGAAACCATCATGGTCAAATCCTTCTCGTATGTTGGATCAAAGGGATAGATTGTGTGGGCCCCCCTCGTTATCGGTCAATGATGACATATATAGACCTCGGGGAGCTCACAGATATGTGCGGCGTCTATAAACCGCACAAGGGAGACATGCTCGATCAGAACACCCGGCCCCCTATACCCTGCATGCGGCCTGAAAAAATGTATGGGTCTGGCGTGTGATTTGTTCAAATCTCGAAAGCACAACTTCGATGGGGCACCAACTACACCAGTAACATTACAAACTGAACATCATACCCCCCCAGCCAGGTTAAAGACGTACGATGTCGGTTCCGCAACTTCAAGGCGGGTGGGGGGGGGGTAGGGGTGTCGTCCAACGCATGTGCTGAAACTTGATTTGCTCTAACATAGCACACAGAGCAAAGAGGAAACCCTTCTCGTGCGTTGGGTCAAAGGGATAATTTGTGTGGGCCTACAGATGTCGATCATTCTTCAATTTTTTAGAAGAAAAGATAACCAATAAAAAAACATATTCTATAAATTAGCAAAACAAGGATCCCAAGGTTTATATAATCGTCATTTAGCGGATGGGAAGCCGCCCCTTGCTGATAAGAATTGCCTCCTCGCCTTTAGGGCGTTTCACGCTGGTCACCCTATGGGACCTACTCCCTACTATCACACACGTTTGCGCTTTTAGAAACTATGTGCAATATTTACATGGCCGATGTGTCGTCGCCTAGCCTTCTATGAGCACTGATACTGGCAGCGGGAAACCGATGGGAGAAGAGGAGGGAAACCGATGGGAGGAGTAGCGGGAAACGGTAGCGTGTTTGGATATATAACAACATTAATATGAAAACTTAGTAGAGAAGGAAGCGTGAGCTAGCACGACGCATGTGCACAGTGCTTACCCACGGGTGATAGACGGTTGACCAGAAGTGCTTTAAATATTCAGGGTTCATTTGGCCTTTTTTATACATTATAATTAAGTTTTATAAGCATTAATTTAATGTGCATAATTCAAAGTAGTGCACCAAAATGGCTACAAAAATCATACATGTGTCCTTGGATGCATGTTTAGGTCCCATGCAAAGAATGAGAATGAATTACAACTGTCTCGGCGTCTGGCTCAGCCTCGGACATTGAGAATCTCGGTTTTTAAATCCCCGTAAATCCAAAACTCACCTGAAAATCGTGAAACTTGGCATGGTGTCACGACATGGCACATATATGTCATGGAAAAAAATTTGTCCATTTTGGGGCAAGTTTTATTACCAGCCTCTTACAAACCGGAGCTTCTCTCAAGAAGCCTCGTGGTTCCGATAGGGAAACGTGTCCCCCTTGTGGGCGAAACGATAATCACTGCCTCTTTTTGCCTTGTATTTTTTTCTACAGGCAACATGGAACGACAGGATATCTGTGCTGAAATTTAAAATTATTCAGGGTTCATTTGGCGTTTTTATACATTAATTGAGTTTCCTAGGCATTTAATGTCCATAATTCAAATCTGAACTACAAATACATGCTCCAGTTCACCAAAATAGCTAGAAAAATCATACATGTGTCCTTGGGTGCATGTTTAGGTCCCATGCAAGGAATGGGAATGAATTACAACTGCACCGACGTCCTGGCTTGTCCTCAAACATTTGGAATCTCGGTTTTTAAATCCCCGTAAATCCAAAACTCACCAGAAAGTCATGAAAGTTGGCATGGTGTCACGTCATGGCACATATATGTCGTGGTAAAAACATTGTCCAATTTGGACCAAGCTTTATTACAAACCAGAGCCTCTTGCAAGAACCCTCGTGGTTTTGATAGGGAAATGTGTCCCCTTGTGGGCGAAATGATAATCGCTCCCTCTTCTAGCCTTGTATTTTCTTCTACACGCAACATCGAACAACGACAGATTCGCGCTGAACTTTGAAATTGAGTTTTCTAGGCATTTAATGTCCATCATTCAAATCCGAACTACAAATACATGCTCCAATGCACCAAAATGGCTACAAAAATTGTACATGTGTCCTTGGGGTGCATGTTTAGGTCCCATGGAAGGAACAGGAATGAATTCAACCGTCTCGACGTCCTGGCTCGGCCTCAAACATTGCGAATCTTGGTTTTTAAATCTCTGTAAATCCAAAACTCAACAGAAAATCATGAAACTTGGCATGGTGTCACGACATGGCACATATATGTCGTGGTAAAAAAATTGTCCAATTTGGGCCAAGCTATATTACAAGCCTCTTACAAACCCAAGCTTCTCACAACCCTCGTGGTTCCGGTAGGGAAACATGCCCCTCTTGTGGGCGAAACGATAATCGTTGCCTCTACTCGCCTTGTATTTTGTTTTCTACAGGCAACATAGAATAACAGGAGTGTCATGCTGAAATTTGAAACTGTTTAGGGTTCATTTGGCCATTTTATATATTTTGAGTTCTCTAGGCATTTAATGTAGTCCATAATTCAAATTTGAACTACAAGCACATGCTCCAGTGAAGCAAAATGGGTGGAAAATTGTACATGTGTCATTGGGTGCATGTTTAGGTCTCATTGAAGGAATGGGAATAAATTACAAATGTCTCATCATCCTGAAACATTGAGAATCTTGGTTTTTAAATCCCAGTAAATCAAAAACTCACCCCAAAAAACATGAAACTTGGCATGGTTTCATGACATGGCACATATATGCCGTGGTAAAAAAATCATCCAGTTTGAGCCAAGGCGCACACATTAATAGCCAACGAAGTCCTTTTGAAACAAATAGCTGACATGTTAATATCGCAAATGGTTGTATTATATGAACCATGTGTGTTCCCGTAACCATTTTAGTGCGGCCACGCGTCCCTCTTTTCTTATGGGATAGTGTTGACATCAGATTTTGGCACGACATAAAAAGAAAATGAGATGGTCTTGAGTGAAAGGGTTTTTAGCATGAAAAGTTTCACGTCACCGAGTGGAACAACTTTGATGTTTAGGTTATCTTCGTCCAACCCCATCTTAGGGGCCGAAACTGTGCTCTGAGTGGTAGAATTTAGTGTTCCGAGTGCTTTTCGACCGGTTACACCTTCAAGACGACCTCGTATGAAGGAGCACTTTGCATGGATTGTCTTCGTCTCGTCGAGGTGATCGATTTTCATATATAAATCATCTCAATCCGAGTTCGTATGCAAAAGTTAGAGACAATACACTGCAGACTGAACCTAAACGGAAATATGATGTGAGGTACCAAACACCATGTCTGATGGGTCGCGCGAGTCATTTGGCCATCAAGATGGCCTTGAATCGAAAAACCTTCAACACGAGAAAGCTTCTTCTCGTCGAGCATATCGATTTTCATTTATAAATCGTCTCAATCCAAGGTCGTATGCGACCTGGAGAGGCAAATCAAGATCAGGCTATATTTTCAGTCGAG
Source organism: Thinopyrum elongatum (assembly GCA_011799875.1). Classification (NCBI taxonomy): domain Eukaryota; kingdom Viridiplantae; phylum Streptophyta; class Magnoliopsida; order Poales; family Poaceae; genus Thinopyrum; species Thinopyrum elongatum. Next base: position 556,734,702 of record CM022298.1, read on the forward strand.
AAATCCAAGTAAAAAGCTTGCCGGTGTGAAAGCTTGCCGGGATGGAAATCTTGCCGGTGTGAAAGCTTGCTGGCATGGAAAGCTTGCCAGCGCGAAAAGCTTGCTGGCGTGGAAGCTTGCCGGTGTGAAACCTTGCCGGGGTGGAAACCTTGCCGGGGTGGAAACCTTGCCGGTGTGGAAAGCTTGCCGAGGTGGAAACCTTGCCGGGGTGGAAAGCTTGCTGAGGTGGAAACCTTGCCGGGGTGGAAACCTTGCCGGGGTGGAAAGCTTGCCGGGAAAGTGGAAGCTGTCAGAGTTAATCCGACCAGAAGTTGGAGATGGGCTCGAAAGGTTATTCAGATGACCTCGGATGGAAAAATATTCTACATGGAAGTTGTGCGTATCGTCGAAACGGTCAACTTTACTTTTGGAGTCATCATCATCGGAGATAGTATACGGCCTACAAAGTTGTTACAAGACTTGGATAGTTCAGAAAACTACATAATTGAATCCGACCCATAGTTAAAGATGTGCCCTAAAAGTCATAAAGATGGCCTTAAAAGGAGAAGTGATCCATGTTGTATTATGTAGATCATCGAGGCGGACAAGTTTGATGTTGAATTCGACTCCATCCGAGTTAGTATGCGATTTCTACAGCCCACGCAAGAAGCAGGACAGAAATATGGGACAGATCCGAGCTAAATCCGAGTTGGACTAGAACTAGGATTTTTTAGGACGTGAATTAATGTAATATTCTTGTAAGGAAAACCTAGATGAATCCTTTAATTGTATGGGAAGTCCAGCCGCCTCTTATATATGTTGGGGGTGACGGCCGATTGAACAACACACAATCAAAGAAATCAATATACTACTTTTACCTTTACTTTTATCTTCTCCCTTGTTCTTCTTCTTCCTTGTTCTTTGTTCGTTCTTCTTCATTACAGGGCAGTGAACCTCGAGGCCCTAGGGGCAATCAGGTCGACCTAGGGCAGCCCATAGCCGCCGCACGCCCTGACGGGGTCCCTCCCGGGCGTGTGGGGTTTCGGGTCCTGAAAAGCACCCGCCGGATTGCTTGCGTACCACGCTTCCGGATGGGTCTCCTTCGACGTGAGCTGCGGTGCATCACCCCCGGCGTCGAGGGTACATGTGACGTGTTCATGTGCGAACAGATAGTACTAGCTCGGTCCTCGTTCATTGGTCATCTTTGTATTTTGTGCCAAAATTTTACCATACTCGGTGGCGTGCGTGGTGCTGTTTAATTAGATGGGACGAGCGCGAGAAGTTCGCCATGCAGGCTCGATGGGACATGTGCGAGTAGTCCGCCGCACTGGCTCGACGGGACGCGTGTGACCTGTCCACCTCGCAGGCTCGACGGGACACGTGCGAGCAGCAAGGCCGCTCATGCTCACCGGGAAGCGAGCTCTTTGACCTCCATCCAGTAGCGGCCCGCCTCGCTCACACTTCTCCATTAATGGCAGCCGAGCTCTTTGATGAAGGGTGTTTGCTTGTGATCCCATGGCCTCGCTCAATGTTAGCATTTGCTTTGTTCGTATTTTCAACTCGTATTCCGGATAATCTAAATTGCCACATAGGGCAACGGATAATACGATGACAAATGAAATGGCAATGAATAATACGACGACAAATTTACAATGGCGCGGATAATAATTGTCTTACATATTCTGGATAATTTAAAATGCCAGATGCGGCAAAGCCTGGAAGACACGGGGGCAAGAGAAGAAGGAAATCGCAGACAACGATCTAGGTCGCTACTGTCTCTACTCCTCAATGGATCACCGGGTGACGACATCCTCCAGCTCCTTCAATTCCTCACGACTTTGCTTGACAGCAGCCACGGATTCCTCCACCTCCTGCTCGCGCTCGATCCGGAGCTTCCTCAAGTCACCCATCAGTTCCTCGATGAGCTCTTTCAGCGTCATCCCCGAGGCACTGCTCTGCTCATGCAACTTCTTCCAGCCTGCGGCCTCCTCCTCCATCTCGGCGAGCGCCTTGAGGAGCTTCGCATTGTCACCCATGAACTGCTCGACGAGGCCGGTCGCCTTCTCAACCAAGGCATCGCTAATCTCGAGCAGCTTCATCAAGCCGTCGACCAGCTCCCGCTGCTTAATTAGGCCAGTTTGAATGTCGTCGTCGCTGGCCAAGGACTTCAGGAACGCCAGCTCGTCGCGATTGCCAACGCGGCGAGTGCGCTTGTGAGAGCCCTCGCGTGCTAGTGAGAGCTTGTTTGAGGGCTCCGCGGTGCGCCGGGACATCTCTACTGTGGCTGCCGCGTAGTGGCGGGACCTCTCTAGTGCTTCTGTAGCCTTGGTCTTTGCTCCCTGGTTATATGTCCACCTGAAACTCCTCCTACCAGTCATGGCGGAACGACTGACAGGGAAGACCTGTTTTGTGGGTGATGAGGAGAGGAACTGTGAAGTAATTTTTGAGTGGGTAGTTTTTATAGCCCGGTGCTAAGTTTGAACACATTTAGGTTTGATCGGTGTGAACAGATTTGCAATTACTTATTGCGTTGTAATCTGGAATGTGATGAGAAACCAGGTCAAAATTTATTGATGGTTCTACTCCTGGCTCGAAGCCCGTTTCTGTTGTTCTGTCTCATCGCAAACAGTTCTTATAGATCAACCGTATGCCACACATCGGAAGCCCAAAATGGTCCCCAGATGGCGTACGTGGGCCCGCATTCTCGGATGTACATGTACACATGTCTGCCCACTATCACACACAGTCAAGATATCACCATCGCGTCCAATGGATGCGCTGTCGCGCCTCCCACGGGGTGCCAGAAGGCTGACCAGAATTGCAATATGCAGGTGTGGTTGCTTGCCGTTGAGGTGGCCGCGGTGCGCTCTGCTCGCGTCCGTCCGCGCGTTTTGCCCGCCATTGAGGCGGCCGCGGCGCGCTCCGCTCTGGCGTCCCTGCGCGCGCTCTACTCGCCGTTGAGGCAAATTTACAATGGCAACGGTTAATAATTGTCTTACATAATCAGGATAATTTAAAATGCCACATGTGGCAACGCCCAAACACTCATGACCTACATATGCATACAGTATAGTAAAATATAGGCTAAAAGGCCGAGCTGGCGGCCTTCCGACGATGGTCTTTTCGGACTCCATGACAAGCATAGCACCCTTGCGGCCGTTCATTACAAGTGTCCCGACCCGCCTCCGCCTAAGGAGATGCTGGCGTTGGGAGGCTCTTGGGGCTGCTGGGCCTCTTCCAAAAGAGTTTGACAGTGTGCAATCACGCGCATGACATCTCCACAGAACAGCTCCATTTCCATGTCTCTGGCCTGGTAGCAAATTCCGTCCATCACCTGCATCCTCAGGATACCACGTTGGCAATGTTCTACTTCATCGGGGACGTCAACTCCGCCAAGAATGCGCTCGAGCCTGGCCACCACATCATTGGGATCGAGGTTGACACGGCCGCCACCGGCAATGATGAAGTCGCAGGCTGGCTGTCTCTTAACTGAATCGCAAAGGTCCTCTTCCCATTCCTTGTGGGGCATCAGGCTCTCGATGAGCACTGGTGATGGCGGCTCTTCGGGTGGGTCGTCGATCATGTCGCCGAGTAGCTCTGGATCTTTTGCACGATGGATGGCAAACTGCTCATCACACTTCCTCTACAATATGTCGATTGTGTGCCCAAGGACGGTCACGCTGATATCGCTGCTGATGGGCCATGGTGCCTGCTCCGGCTGATGAAGCTCTTGCTCCCAGACCTTCTCCGGCTCGTTCTCCTCGCCGAAGATGTAACGCAGGTAGGGGTCGACGTCAAAACTTTGGTCGTTGCCTGGCATGCTTGGAATAACTAATGGTAGATGGGTGAGGCCTAGATCTATGCACAATGTCGTGACAGTGCGTTGCCGCCTAGGTTATATGCAGCAAGCCATTAGCTAGTGGCGGGAAACCGATGAGGGAAGAGGTGGGGATTTTACAATTCACCCATGTGGAGCGCGGGAAGCATTCGCTGGAGCGCGTAAGCCTACCCTGGAGCACACAACCTGAATACCGTATGTGGTGTCACGGGTTATCTATCACACACGTGTTAACATAAGGAAACGTATGTGTAACTTACTAATCATCGCACACGAGTACTCGCCGATGCATCGTGTGCGATACTCCTAGCCACCGCAAGCAACTAGTTTGCATTTTTCAAACTTTTTTGTACACACAGAATCACACACGAATTGACTGTAGTAACCATCTGTGTTATATTTTCTCATCGCAAACAGTTCATCCGAGTGGGTTATTTGCCGCGTATCACACACATCTTGTTTGCATGAATCGTTTGTGTTCTTTTCACTCATCGCAAACAGTTCATCTATGTGAACTGTATGCCGCATATCACACACATCTTGTTAAGTTGAACCATTTCTATTGTGTTCCCTATTTGAAAATAGTTCGTCCGAGTGAACCGTATGTCGTATATCACACACACCTTGATCTGGCTAACCGTTTCTATTGCATTACCTAATATAAAATAGTTCATCGGAGCGAACTGTATGCCATATATCGCACACACCTTGATATGGCTGCCCGTTTCTGTTGTTCTGTCTCATCGCAAACATTTCTTATGGATTAACCGTATGCCCCGCATCGCACACGCAACTAAAATCTGAACTGTGTTTGATGTATCCTTCATCGCAAATGTTTTGCATCTTTTTTGACTTTTTTTTACATCACCATTTGCGATTAATGCATCGCACACAGTTTCGTCAAAGGGTCTCTGATCGTAGTGTCGCGTTAGCAGCATCCTGCAGTAGTGGTGCTTCATTTTATCACTTGCTACCTTGCTGTTTTTTTATTTTCAAATTACCAAAACCTATATCTACTATCCATACTAAACTTGTATCACCATCTCTTCGCTGAACTAGTGCACCTATACAATTTACCATTGTATTGGGTGTGTTGGGGACACAAGAGATTTCTTGTATTTGATTGTCGGGTTGTTTGAGAGAGACAGTCTTCATCCTACGCCTCCCACAGATTGATAAACCTTAGGTCATCCACTTGAGGGAAATTTGTTGTTATCCTACAAAACTCTGCACTTGGAGGCCGAACAATGTCTACAAGAATAAAAGTTGCGTAGTAGAGATCAAGCTCTTTTCAGGCGTCGTTACCGGGGAGGTGAGTGCTTGAAGGTATATCTTTAGATCTTGCAATTGAGTCTTTTAGTTTCTTGTTTATTCACTAGTTTGGTTTTATAAAAACAAAACTACAAAAAAATGGAATTGAGGTTACCTCAAATGCTTTATCTTTATAATGTCTTTCTTGAAAATGATGGATCAGAAAATTATGCTCACTTGTTAGAAGAGGAATCCAATAAAATGTTTGGCATAAAATCCTTGAATGGTAAGAATGATTGGAATGTTGTTAGTATGAATTCTTTGAATATCCATTATACTACTGATGATTGTACTAGTCATAATAAAAAAGTTTCTTATAAGCATGTCAATTTTTGTGGAGTGCATAAAGTTTGTGAAGATAATCCTTATAGGGATGATAGATTTTGTAGGAGGCATAAAAATGATAAAACCAATAGGTGGCTTAAATTTATAGATGAATTTGCTACAAAATTATTATCGGGACCGGGACACGATATCCCAGAAATTTAACCCCTCGTGTTACCACCAGCCCAGGATTATTGTTACTGGTGGACACGTCCTTGTTACAGATTACCAAGCTATTAAAAGAATTGGATACAAGACCATAAAGGTCTAATGATACAATAGTGATTCCGGTGGTGGATGACGGAAATAACTCGTGGTTCTTCAACATCGATGGGGCTCCATTCCCACAGGAATAGCTGACCCGGATAACTCCTATCCACGTGGCCGCTACTCCTAGGCTCCGTACGAACATCGCGGTGGTACTCCTCGAAGAAATCCTGACCTGGCCAAGTAAATAGCCAGGGACAAGCCCGTGAGTACGTTTGAATGTACTCGCAAACATCCTAAACAAGAGATATACCGAATGCAGCAGACAAAATATATGATCATGATGAGCCAAACTATATGCATATGCTCATGCTGACTGAAATTTAAATCATGACAATAAAATGATATGAACGTGAACATAGCATGTTAGTCATGATCAAACTTAAAGCAAATGAATGCCACGGGTAGTCTAGCCAGCCCAAGTGACATTCAGCAAAATAAAAGAAATGCCAATCGGGTGTCCACAAGAGTAGTGGCGGGACCGCCTGTAAACTCGAGGGACGTCACGAAGAGGTCTTGAAGAGAAATGCCAGTCGGGCGTCAAGTGACGCCACGATCGGACTTGAAGAGAAATGCCAGTCGGGTGTCAAGTGACGCCACATGCCAGTCGGGTGTCAAGTGACGCCACGGTCGGACTTGAAGAGAAATGCCAATCGGGTGTCCACAAGAGTAGTGGCGGGATAAACCGCCTGTTAACTCGAGAGACGCTACAAGAGGTCTTGAAAATAAAATTGAGTGCCCGGGGTAGTCTAGCCAGCCCCTGAGACACTCAGAAAAATAAAATAAGAGAAACGGGTTAGTCCACAATAATATGCATAACCATAATAATATTAACATGCATAGCAAAAATATTCATGGTAGCATCAGGGTGACAATAATTATCCTGCAAAATAATTCAGGCACATTTTAATTATTTCCTTCGAAGACCGACACTAAGACCGACACTTGACCAACCCAGACTGTAGTCCTTAACCGCGGACACGGCTATTCGAATAGGTTTAAACTCTGCAGAGGGTGTACTCTTTACCCCCAAGTAAAGGATTTCTTTAGTCAGTACCGTGACACCGACTAATTCCCATTACGGTCTTTGGGTTGAAAACACACCTGACTAGCACACACCAGATTAACTTTCCGGATGCCAGGAATCACCCAAAGCATCATTCAAGAAAAACTCTAAGACGGAGAGACCAACGTCCTGCATGGGATCACTATTAATACGCGTGGATTACAAGGGGTGCCCCCCTCTCAATCACAACTGGAAACACCCATGCCCCCTGACCCGATGATAGGATTTAGTCCACCAACATGGAAACCCTCATCGTAGCCCTCTATGTGGTGTGTGCACGGAAAGGGGTTAACAACTTACTGAACCGTACCCCACCTGTGGCAGGGACCTGTGGCAGCACGAATCAAGTATGGGGGTTACCGGAACAAGACTCGATCTACGGTTGACTTAGGAGGCTCAAATATTTCCTGCAGTGATTAGCACAATATATTTCCTTGGTGGCCCCCAACAGGGTCACCATCTGGCATGTCCCAACATGCCCTTCTGATTCATTCTCGTCTCAACGAGATTTTCATTCACACGGTCACTTTTCTCGTGACTGGTTCTTTCCTGCAGATTAGTCAGGACCAACATGGCATATGTGACATGTGAAAATAACCATGCCCACACATAATTCATACTTAAACAGACACAAAATATTGTCAGGGGATCATGCATGCAAAAATAGCCATATGCCAGTTTTATTTGAATTCAACATATTCATGATGCATTTATTCTTGCAAACAAACAACTATGCAATTCACCATATCAAGTGTTCAAGATGCTTGCCTTGAGCATGCAGAAATATTGGGTGCACTCCAAAAGTTTGAATTATCTCCCCTCCATTTCCTATTTTTCAAAAATATTGAAATTACCACATATAGTAAAAACAGTGCCAAAAATTGTTTCAAATATTTTTGAAATAAATACTAAAATAAACTATATGAAAAATGAAAAATAAAAGAAAAATAATCAATTATTCGGAGTTCATATGATTTACCTAGAGAGTTTCTAAGCTGAAACAATTGATTAAAAGGACTATTTAACTGACCCAGTGGACATAATGCTTAGGAAAAATGTTCACCTAATCTAGATAAATAGAGCATAATTTTATGAGACTGTAGGAATTTGAATCACTGGATTTGGATATGAAATGGAGGTTGTGGAATTATTGGAAGTTACTGGAAAAAGAAAAAGAGAAAGGCAGAGGGGCGCCCTGAGCGCGGTTTAACCGCAAGGTGCTACTGGGCCGGCCTAGTCGATCGACCACGCGAAGAGCTACCACGTCAAAAGCATACTCCGGAAAACCGTTTCCACTTACGATGGGCCCAGCGCGGTCTTGGTCGCTGACAGTGGGCCCCATCTGGCCCACTGGTCAGGTTTGACCGGGTCAACGCCGGCGCTTTCTCCCTCCTTACCTCTGGCCGAGCAGGGCGCGGCCTCCGGCGACCCTCGCCGTCGATTGTGGGCGCGGCGCCGGAAGGTAGGCATACCACTGTGCTCAGGGACTCGTGGCGAACCTGACGAGGTACGGCATGGTCCCCGGGGTCCACCCATTCGTCGGCGGTGAGCTCTCCAGCGGAACTCCGGTGACGGCGATTTGGGCGTTTCGCCTCTGGTCGATCCCAAGCGAAATTGAGTGGTGGAATTGAATCATGGGGTTGAGGTGAAGCTTATGGAGAAGGAACCGGGGGAAGGGGGCTCTGGAGACGCCGGAATAGCCCGAGGGGTGGCGGCGGAAGCTTCGGCCGGTGAGGAAGAAGACGGCATCCCCGGGCTCCGTGCTTGTTCTGGAGGGTTACCGTGATGATGGTGTGATGATGGCGACCTTGACTGAGGCTCAGAGTGGCCTTTTATAGGCGGAGCATGCCGGTTCCACGGCTCCCGTGGATAAGCGCGGTGGCGGAGGCCACTAATGGCGTCGGAAGAGTGGTTGCAGGGGCGGCGCGACGTGGGCATGCTTATGGAGGAGGCCACCGTCCAGGGAGTGAGCTGGCGGGCTCAGGGAGGTACCAGGTAGCATGGACGATGCCGTCCCCGAATGGATTGTGGCGGCGGCCATTAATGGCGGTGGTTGAGGCCAGTGAGGGCGGTGGAGTGGTCAGCAGGGTCAACGACTGCGGATGAGGTCGGTGGGCTGGTGGTTAAGGCGGGGCAAGCTGGCGGCCTCGGATTTGTCCATGTGGTGGCGTGTCCGAGCCGAAGTCCACGACGACGGCGGTGGTCGGTGGTGGACGGCACTAGAGGCTAGGGGAGGTTGTCGGAGATGCTTAGCGTGGACGGCGGGGTCTAGTGGAAGACTCATGCGTGTGGGAGAAGCAGCGGGGAAGCGGCAGGGCTTGATGCTAGAGGCTGCAGAACGCTTGCTCTGGACGCGCTCCGTGCACGCGCACAGCGTGCTCGAGGAAATGCCAGTGGCATCTAGAAGAGTTGGTTGCAAGGGAGACTTAGCAGGGTGGGGGTCTTTTAGATGGCAAGACTGGTGGACATGTTGAAATGGCAAGGGAAGCAGGTGTGCAGTGCATGATAAAAACTTTGCCAAATTCTGCCATGCACTCTAGGTGTTTGACAAAATGCCAAGGCCTCCTAGGGGACTACTCTGGCCACCAAAATTACCAGGTTGGGGTCTGTTTAGGTGCAAACTAGGATGGCAAGGTTAGTTTGGAAAAATAAAAATCTTGATAGTGCAAGATTTTGAGAAAACCATTTCTGGACAGAAACTGGAGGACATTATTTGGTGAACTAAAAGGATTTCAATGGAGCTAAAATTTTGGACTTAAGGGTTTGGTTGGAAGGACAGTAAGTGGGAAAAAACTTCATAATTAATGGAGCAAGGAAAATAGGGGTTGTAGTTATAACCTAGGGCATGGACAGAATCGAAAAGAGGTTGGTTTACTCAAAATTTTCAAAACACCAAGTTGGGTTTTTGCATAGAAGTGATCCATAGGCAACACATGACCTTACATAATTTTTGTGGAATTTTAAAATAATAATTTATAATGGTTGTAGTGCAACAGAGGTATTTAAAATATTGGAATAGCTATTAAAAGAATTGTTTTGGGGCCATTTTTATTATGAAAATAATTCTTACTGTTATTAAACTATAATTGAAATGTTTTAAGAGAACTTCCCAAGCCACAATATTATTTCCAAAAATTTCTATATGGAGGGAAGAATTTTGAAATCAGAAAACAGAAAAGGTTCCAAAATTAAATAAAGACCTAGTATAATTCAAAATTTTATTTTTGTCCAAATTTTTATTTAGTAAAAACATGATTAAATTTTTGGGGTGTTACAAACTCTACCCCCCTTAAGAAAATCTCGTCCTCGAGATTTGTTAGGTGGTCACCAAAATTAAACCCACCTTTCGAGGAGATTTCCTAAGCTATTTAAAATAACCTATTTTGGCACAGTTGACATGGGCTCCTGATAATTGGTGTAACTACAGTGGGGCACTAGTGCTGTGGTTCTACCGTGACTATTACGACAAATTTGGAAAAAGTGTAAATTCCAAAATTTGCTTATCGTACTCCAATGCACAGTGCTCTCTCCGGCTGACGGGTGGACCCAGGGCCCACTGTCAGTATCTTCTTCTTCCTCGGGTTCTCTTCTCCTTCTCCCTCTCGCGTGCTTTCTCCACGTGCGGTGTCTAGCGCGTAGGGTATCTAGGGCCGTACTGTGGTAGTGCGCGGCGTGCAAGCTGCCGGTGCAGCGTGCACTCACCTCGCGGGCCAGCACCTTGTCAGCACTGCTCGCGATTTCACCTCCGAACACCGGTGATCGGGTGACGAGCGGTGCTGGCGGACCTCGTTCACCATGCACCGAGCCCGAGCTATAAAACGAACGCAGTGTTACTCTCTTCTTCATCACACCTTGCCTCACTTCTCCTTCCTCCTCTTTTTCTGATCGCAGGAGCTCGGACGGGGCTCCAATGTAGGACGTGCTTTCGGGGTGGTTTACGATTCTCATGTCCGGAGCGGTGGCGGCGTTGCTCGGGTTCTCGCTGCTCCTATACGCGATGATCCTTGACGGTCACCATGATGCTGCAGCTCGAGTGGTGGCTCTTCGAGGCGGCGGTGATCATGAGGATTAGGCATCGGTGGTGGTTACGGGTGAGTGTTAGTGCGATCTGCAGCAGCTCCATAGAAATGAAAGAAAACCCACAAATTTTCCTTCAAAAAAACTCGTGGTGTGATGAGAGTGGTCTGGTGTGTGAGGTGGTTGATTAGGTGCTAAATGTGGGTGTGTGGTTCTGCACTTAGTTCATGTAGTGGAGTGAGTGTGACTGTAAGCCGGGTGTCGTGGCGGTGCGTGAATTAATTATGTGTTTGCAAAAATTATTAGTCGCAGTGGTCCTTAATAAAATCTCAACCTGAGATTAGCTAAGGGTGAAAAAGAATCCATTATAAAATATGGTACCCAAATTACTCATACGCAACTGCAACCAAACAATTCACTCATAGGGTAAATCCTAAGATGCAACACAGACACCAAATTATGCAATTAAACGCTAGACTATTGAACACAACCATGGTCCCTACGGTACAAAGGTAAAATTGATAGGGTCCTGAGGAAATATTCCCGGCATTGGGACACATTCTTCTTCCCCTGGGGAAAGTGGATGGAGGAGCCGAAGAACGTTCCCTCCTTGGTCTGGCAACAGTGGTCCGCCGATGGCGATCTGAGGATTCAGAATAGCAAGAGTCTGGAGGAATTCCATCACTTGCTGGGTCAGACGCTCCTGCGCGATGACATATTGAACAAGGTTGGCTAGCATTGGATCTCTCTCTAATTGTCCGCAGGGGAAAGATGCTTCTTCTCCGGATGCTGCGCGGCTCGGGAAGTAGTAATACCCCCTTTCACTGGCACGGGGCACTGCGTACCGGAGACGGGTAATTGTTTCATAGGCAGCAACTTCTATAGCCATTTCTGAAGTTGGCATAGATTTTCCGATGAAGACGACACTTATAGGGCCTTGGTTTGGGTCTACTGGTGGGATGTGCGCGACTGCCCAATATTTCGAGGCGTTGTGGTTGATTCTCGATTTGAATAGCTCGTACTGGGGTGGCTGAGTGGAGCCAAGAGTGTTGCTGGTGAAATCCCACAATATCTTGACAAAACTGCCCGGGGTTGCATCTGGGGTTCTCAGATGAATCCCAAGGTACGACATGGGGGAAATGGCGGTGGAGGCAGTGTACAAGGTGAGGGATGCTAGTTATGGACGCGAGAGTGGTCTCTTATATAGTGCCTGGCTGGGGAACATATATCAGTAGGGTTACGATTCTGGGTATCGGCTCTGCTCTAGAGTGCTCGGAGTCAAAGTCACAGATACAAATCACAAAATGTGACGTATTACTGTGGTTGCCGGTTAGGGTGATAGGTTGGGCACCGGTTATCAAAAAGGTGTCGGCTGGCCACTGTGTAGGCTTTATCGGATGGGATGGGCTGACTATGGATAAGAAAAGATGTGGACGGTGTGGAAACCGAGGGATAGTGACCAGGCTGAGATAGGATTAGCCAATGGTTAGCCTGGCTCTGATACCAAGGCTGTCGGGGCCGGGACACGATATCCCAGAAATTTAACCCCTCGTGTTACCACCAGCCCAGGATTACTGTTACTGGTGGACACGTCCTTGTTACAGATTACCAAGCTATTACAAGAATTGGATACAAGACCATAAAGGTCTAATGATACAATAGTGATTCCGGTGGTGGATGACGGAAATGACTCATGGTTCTTCAACGTCGATGGGGCTCCATTCCCACAGGAACAGCTGACCCGGATAACTCCTATCCGCGTGGCCGCTACTCCTAGGCTCCGTACAGACGTCGCGGTGGTACTCCTCGAAGAAATCTTGACCTGGCCAAGTAAATAGCCAGGGACAAGCCAGTGAGTATGTTTGAATGTACTCGCAAACATCCTGAACAAGAGATATACCGAATGCAGCAGACAAAATATATGATCATGATGAGCCAAACTATATGCATATGCTCATGCTGACTGAAATTTAAATCATGACAATAAAATGATATGAACGTGAACATAGCATGTTAGTCATGATCAAACTTAAAGCAAATGAATGCCACGGGTAGTCTAGTCAGCCCAAGTGACATTCAGCAAAATAAAAGAAATGCCAATCGGGTGTCCACAAGAGTAGTGGCGGGACCGCCTGTAAACTCGAGGGACGTCACGAAGAGGTCTTGAAGAGAAATGCCAATCGGGCGTCAAGTGACGCCACGATTGGACTTGAAGAGAAATGCCAGTCGGGTGTCAAGTGACGCCATGGTCGGACTTGAAGAGAAATGCCAGTCGGGTGTCAAGTGACGCCACGGTCGGACTTGAAGAGAAATGCCAATCGGGTGTCCACAAGAGTAGTGGCGGGATAAACCGCCTGTTAACTCGAGAGACGCTACGAGAGGTCTTGAAAATAAAATTGAGTGCCCGGGGTAGTCTAGCCAGCCCCTGAGACACTCAGAAAAATAAAATAAGAGAAACGGGTTAGTCCACAATAATATGCATAACCATAATAATATTAACATGCATAGCAAAAATATTCATGGTAGCATCAGGGTGACAATAATTATCTTGCAAAATAATTCAAGCACATTTTAATTATTTCCTTCGAAGACCGACACTAAGACCGACACTTGACCAACCCAGACTGTAGTCCTTAACCGCGGACACGACTATTCGAATAGGTTTAAACTCTGCAGAGGGTGTACTCTTTACCCCCAAGTAAAGGATTTCTTTAGTCAGTACCGTGACACCGACTAATTCCCATTACGGTCTTTGGGTTGAAAACACACCTGACCAGCACACACCAGATTAACTTTTCGGATGCTAGGAATCACCCAAAGCATCGTTCAAGAAAAACTCTGAGACAGAGAGATCAACGTCCTGCATGGGATCACTATTAATACGCATGGATTACAAGGGGTGCCCCCCTCGCAGTCACAACTGGAAACACCCATGCCCCCTGACCCGATGACAGGATTTAGTCCACCAACATGGAAACCCTCACCGTAGCCCTCTATCTGGTGTGTGCAAGGAAAGGGGTTAACAACTTACTGAACCGTACCCCACCTGTGGTAGCACGAATCAAGTATGGGGGTTACCGGAACAAGACTCGATCTACGGTCGACTCAGGAGGCTCAAATATTTCCTGCAGTGATTAGCAGAATATATTTCCTTGGTGGCCCCCAACAGGGTCGCCATCTGGCATGTCCCAACATGCCCTTATGATTCATTCTCGTCTCAACGAGATTTTCAGTCGCACGGTTACTTTTCTTATGACTGGTTCTTTCCTGCAGATTAGTCAGGACCAACATGGCATATGTGACATGTGAAAATAACCATGCCCACACATAATTCATACTTAAACAGACACAAAATATTGTCAGGGGATCATGCATGCAAAAATAGCCATATGCCAGTTTTATTTGAATTCAACATATTCATGATGCATTTATTCTTGCAAACAAACAACTATGCAATTCACCATATCAAGTGTTCAAGATGCTTGCCTTGAGCATGCAGAAATATTGGGTGCACTCCAAAAGTTTGAATTATCTCCCCTCCATTTCCTATTTTTCAAAAATAGTGAAATTACCACATATAGTAAAAACAGTGCCAAAAATTGTTTCAAATATTTTTGAAATAAATACTAAAATAAACTATATGAAAAATGAAAAATAACAAAAAAAGAATCAATTATTTGGAGTTCATATGATTTACCTAGACAGTTTCTAAGCTGAAACAATTGATTAAAAGGACTATTTAACTGACCCAGTGGACATAATGCTTAGGAAAGATGTTCACCTAATCTAGATAAATAGAGCATAATTTTATGAGACTGTAGGAATTTGAATCACTGGATTTGGATATGAAATGGAGGTTGTGGAATTATTGGAAGTTACTGGAAAAAGAAAAAGAGAAAGGCAGAGGGGCGCCCTGAGCGCGGTTTAACCGCAAGGTGCTACTGGGCCGGCCTGGTCGATCGACCACGCGAAGAGCTACCATGTCAAAAGCGTACTCCGAAACACCGTTTCCACTTACGACGGGCCCAGCGCGGTCTCGGTCGCTGACATTGGGCCCCATCTGGCCCACTGGTCAGGTTTGACCGGGTCAGCGCCGGCGCTTTCTCCCTCCTTTCCTCTGGTCGAGCGGGGCGTGGCCTTCGGCGACCCTCGCCGGCGATTGTGCGCGCGGCGCCAGAAGGTAGGCACACCACTATGCTCAGGGACTCGTGGCTAACCCGACGAGGTACGGCACAGTCCCCGGGGTCAACCCATTCGTCGGCGATGAGCTCTCGAGCAGAACTCTGGTGACGGCGATTTGGGCGTTTCGCCTCTGGTCGATCCCAAGCGAAATTGAGTGGTGGAATTGAATCGTGGGGTTGAGGCGAAGCTTATGGAGAAAGAATCTGGGGAAGGGGGCTCTGGAGACGCCGGAATAGCCCGAGGGGTGGCGGCGGAAGCTTCGGCCGGAGAGGAAGAAGATGGCATCCCCGGGCTCCGTGCTTGTCCTGGAGGGTTACCGTGATGATGGTGTGATGATGGCGACCTAGATTAAGGCTCAGAGTGGCCTTTTATAGGCGGAGCATAGCGGTTCCGCGGCTCCCGTGGATAAGCGCGGTGGCGGAGGCCACTAATGGCACCGGAAGAGTGGTTGCAGGGGCGGCGCGACGTGGGCAGGCTTATGGAGGAGGCCACCGTCCAGGGAGTGAGCTGGCAGGCTCGGGGAGGTGCCAGGTAGCGTGGACGGTGCCGTCCCCGAACGAATTGCGGCAGCGGTCATTAATGGCGGTGGTTGAGGCCAGTGAGGGCGGTGGAGTGGTCGGCGGGGTGAGCGACTGCGGATGAGGTCGGTGGGCTGGTGGTTAAGGCGGGGCAAGCTGGCGGCCTCGGATTTGGCCATGTGGTGGCGTGTCCGAGCCGAAGTCCATGGCGACGGCGGTGGTCGGTGGTGGACGACACTAGAGGCCAGGGGAGGTTATCGGAGATGCTTAGCATGGACGGCGGGGTCCAGTGGAAGACTCAGGCGTGTGGGAGAAGCAGCGGGGAAGCGGCAGGGCTTGATGCCAGAGGCTACAGAACGCGTGCCCTGGACGCGCTCCGTGCACGCGCACATCATGCTCGAGGAAATGCCAGTGGCATCTAGAAGAGTTGGTTGCAAGGGAGACTTAGCAGGGTGGGGTTCCTTTAGATGGCAAGACTAGTGGACATGTTGAAATGGCAAGGGAAGCAGGTGTGCAGTGCATGATAAAAACGTTGCCAAATTCTGTCATGCACTCTAGGTGTTTGACAAAATGCCAAGGCCACCTAGGGGACTACTCTGGCCACCAAAATTACCAGGTTGGGGTCTGTTTAGGTGCAAACTAGGATGGCAAGGTTAGTTTGGAAAAATAAAAATCTTGATAGTGCAAGTTTTTGAGAAAACCATTTCTGGATAGAAACTGGAGGTCATTATTTGGTGAACTAAAAGGATTTCAATGGAGCTAAAATTTTGGACTTAAGGGTTTGGTTGGAAGGACAGTAAGTGGGAAAAAACTTCAGAATTAATGGAGCAAGGAAAATAGGGGTTGTAGTTTAGACCTGTCCATGGGATATCCGGCCCGGCCGGCCTGGCCCGAAAAAGCCCGACCCGGCCCGGCCCGACCTTGCCCACGGGCCGGGCCTGGGCCTGAGATTTCAGCCCGACGCCCGGGCCGGGCCGGACTCGGGCCCGGCATATTTGCGATTTAGGGAAGGGCCCGGCCCGACGGCCCGAGGCCCGGCGGGCTTTTGCTTTGATGGGCCGGGCCTGGGCCTAATATTTAGGCCCGACGCCCGGGCCGGGCCGGGCCCGGGTTTTTTGTAGCGGGCTTTCTTTGGCCCGGCCCGAAGCCCGGCCCGGCCCGACATTTGGCCAGGTATATTGTAGTTATAACCTAGGGAATGGACAGAATCGAAAAGAGGTTGGTTTACTCAAAATTTTCAAAACACCAAGTTGGGTTTTTGCATAGAAGTGATCCATAGGCAACACATGACCTTCCATAATTTTTGTGGAATTTTAAAATAATAATTTATAATGGTTGTAGTGCAACTGAGGCATTTAAAATATAGGAATGGCTATTAAAAGAATTGTTTTGGGGCAATTTTTATTATGAAAATAATTCTTACTGTTATTAAACTATAATTGAAATGTTTTAAGAGAACTACCCAAGCCACAATATTATTTCCAAAAATTTCTATATGGAGGGAAGAATTTTGAAATCAGAAAACAGAAAAGGTTCCAAAATTAAATAAAGACCTAGTATAATTCAAAATTTTATTTCTGGCCAAATTTTTATTTAGTAAAAACATGATTAAATTTTTGGGGTGTTACAATTATGACCTCTTCATCCCATTACTTGTGAACTTTGCAATAAAGTTGGTCACCTTAATTTCCAATGCATGATTTTTCATGATCGAATCGTGTCCAAATATTGCAATAACTTGATCAACCTTGAACTTTATAATGAACTTTGTTTATTTTTGGGGTGTGAGGAGTTGTCACGTAAAAATAGTTGGTTTGAAGCATTAATATTCACATACTATACTGAAACTAGTCCATAGGAAATCTATATGTTTTGTGTGGTAAATTGCAATGAGAATGATTATATTGCCAACTATAGAAAGACGATAAAACCAATAGAATATAAAAGGAATACTAATGAAAGGGTTAGGATTTCCACTTTCCCTCATATTGTCTCTCGTGATGAAATAGGTGACAAGAAGGAGCTTCCTACACATCCAATCTCTTCAATAAGAAGCTCGGAAAAATTGATTGAACCCACACATAGTGTGGTGAAGAAGAAGAATAAAAAAGAAGGAGAAGCAAAGGTAAAAAGGTATCTCTCCCAAATAATGTTGCTCCTATTATTATTGTGCCTCATGAGAATGTATCAAAATAATTGTGGAAGATGATACACTTGATGATGATTTTGTTATGCCTATTACTTGTTGTGATAATTATGATTGGAAAGAAAGTGACACTTCTTATAATCTTGTGAATCTTTTTGTCACCAGCTTGGAAAATTATGATGATAGTAATTGTTGTACTATTGGTGTTATTCATACTATTAATGACAAGAGTGATTATGCTAATGATATGCAAAACCATAAGCTTGGGGATGCTATGTTTAATGAGAATGACATGTTTGAGAATTTATTTGCTGCAATTAATGTTTGTCCCAAGCTTGGGGATTGATTGATTGTATCTGCGTTGGTATTTCCCCGAAGAGGAGAGGATGATGCAACACATCAACGGTAAGTATTTCACTCAGTTATGAAACCAAGGTATCAATCCAGTAGGAGAATCAAGCAACACTATGTAAACAACACCTGCACACAAACCACAAAAACTTGCAACCCAACGCGTAAGAGGGGTTGTCAATCCCTCCTCGGTATTGATATAGATTAAATTGTATGAGATTCGATAAATAGATCTAACTTAAACACAATATAAAATAAATAAAGGAAAAACACAGCAAGGTATTTATGATAGGAAAACAGACCCGGGGGCCGTAGATTTCACTAGAAGCTTCTCTCGACAAAATAACATACGGTGGGTAAACAAATTACTGTCGGGCAATTGATAGAAAAGCGAATAATCATGATGATATCCAAGGCAATGATCATGTATATAGGCATCACGTATAAGGTTAGTAGACCGAAACGATTCTGCATCTACTACTATTACTCCACACATCGACCGCTATCCAGCATGAATCTAGTGTATTAAGTTCATGAAAAAATGGAGTAATGCAATAAGAACAATGACATGATGTAGACAAGATCTATTCATGTAGGAATAGACCCCATCTTTTTATCCTTAATAGCAACAATACATGCGTGTCATGTCTCTTTCTGTCACTGAGATTGAGCACCGCAAGATCAAACCCATCACAAAGCTCCTCTTCCCATTGCAAGGAAAATCAATCTAGTTGGCCAAACCAAACAGATGTTTCGGAGAAGAAATACAAGGCTATAAAAATCATGCATAAAAGAGTTCAGCAAAGACTCAAATAATATTCATGGATAGAACTGATCATAAACCCACAATTCATCGGATCCCAACAAACACACCGCAAAAAGTCATTACATCAAATAGATCTCCAAGAACATCGAGGAGAACATTGTATTGAAGATTAAAAAGAGAGAAGAAGCCATCTAGATACTACCTACGGACCCGTAGGTCTGTAGTAAACAACTCACGCATCATCGGAGGGGCAACAAGGACGATGAGAAACCCCTCCGTGATCGTTGAACCCTCCGGCAGATTCCCGGAAAAGGCCTCTAGATTGGATCTCGTGGTTCTGGAACTTGCGGCGGCGGAAACTGTTTTCTCTCGACTCCCCTAGGGTTTTTGGGATTTTAGAGTATTTATAGAGGTGGATGGCGGTGGATAAGCTTCCCGTGGTGCCCACTACCCACCAGGGCGCGTCTGGGTCTTCTAGCGCGCCCTAGTGCCTAGTGGGCCCCACAGGCCTCCTCTCGTGCACTTCTTTGGCTTCCTGGGTGTCATTTGTCAAGAAAAAAATCTCCAAAAAGTTTTGTGGTAATTGAACTTTGTTTGGTATTGATACTCTACAAAGTAAAAAAACAAGCAGAACATAGCAACTGGCATTGGGCACTATGTCAATAGGTTAGTCCAAAAAAATGATATAAAGTTGCTACTAAATGAGTATAAAACATCCAAGAATGGTACTTTAATAGCATGGAACAACAAAAAATTATAGATACAATGGAGATGTATCAGCATCCCCAAGCTTAATTCCTGCTCGTCCTCGAGTAGGTAAATGATAAAAATAGAATTTTTGATGTGGAATGCTACCCATCATATTTATCACATATTCTTTTCTTTTGTAGCATGGACATTTGGACTTTAGATGATTCAAAGCAATAGTCTATAATTTGGCATGAATACCTCAATACTCAAGCATATCAACAAGCAACCATGTCTTTCAAAATATCAACACTAAAGAAAGCTATCCCTAGCCGATTATGCTCAATCATTGATCCATTCATGAAACACACTCAAATATTAGCTACATCCAATGCATAAGTACGATAATAGTGTTCCCTAGTTGGTGCTTTATAAGAGAAGATGGAGACTCAATAAAAATAAAAATTGCATAAAGTAAATAGAGAAGCCCTTCGCAGAGGGAAGCAGAGATTTGTAGAGGTGCCAAAGCTCATAGCTTAAATCTAGAGATAAAAATTGTTTTGAGAGGCATGCTTTTCCCGTCAACGAAAATGACCGAGAATTCCCAATACTTTCCATGCTAGGTAAATCATAGGTGGTTCCCAAACATAAAATAAAGTTTATTTCTTTTTCCACCATTCTTTCACAATCCATGGCTAGTCGTATCCACGGGTGCCTTCCATACCAACACTTTCCAACGAATTTATTATTTGACAACATAAAGTAAATTTATTTTTCATTTTAGGACTCACCATCCCTATTACCTTGCCACACTCTCGTGCAATGACAAGTGAATAAATACTCATCTTGAGAATAAAATATCTAGCATGGAAAAATATTGGCCACCCCTTGCCACTTCATGAGCGGTACAGGCACACAAATAGGAAATTCATTTTGAAAATTAGAGTTGGCACATACAAATTTACTTGGAACGGCACGGAAATACCGCATATAGGTAGGTATGGTGGACTCATTTGGCACAACTTGGTTTAGGATTTTGGATGCACAAGCAGTATTCCCGCTTAGTACAAGGAAAGGCTAGAAAATAGATTGAGAAGCAACCAACAAAAAACAAAAAATCTCATAAACAAGCATTAAGCATAACTAACACTGAATAATGCACCACAAGTAGGATGTAACTTCATTGCATAGCTATTGACTTTTGTGCTTGCATAGGGAATCACAAATCTTAACACCAATATTCTTACTAAAGCATAATTACTCACCAACATGACTCACATATTACTATCTCCATATTGCAAAACTATTGAAAGGAATCAAGCTTATATTGTCCAATGATCTTCATGATAGTTTTTATTATTCCTCTTGAATATCTATCACTTTGGGACTAGTTTCATATATTACCATTGCTTATAACAAGCTCTCAAACAAATTTAAGTGAAGAACAAGAGCACAAATATTTCTTCAAAATTTTCATCTCTCAAATTAATATAAGTGAAGCATGAGAGGATATTTCTTCAAAATTAAAGCACCACCATGCTAAAAAAGATATAACTGAAGCACTAGAGCATTTCCATAGCTCAAAAAATTTAAGTGAAGCACATAGAGCAATTCTAACAAATCATAGCATCATAATGGCTTTCTCAAATAGGTGTGCCCAGCAAGGATGATTGTGACAAACTAAAAAGCAAAAAAAAATAAAGATTCATATAATACAAGATGCTCCAAGAAAAACTCATGATATGTGATGAATAAAAATATAGCTCCAAGTAAAATTACCGATGGTCGCTAGAAGAAAGAGGGGATGCCTTCCATGGCATCCCCAAGATTAGTTGCTCGGTTCTCCTTGAATATTACCTTAGGGTGCCATGGGAATCCTCAAGATTAGGCTCTTTTCACTCCTTATTCCTTCATCCATCATGATCTCACCCAAAACTTTAAAACTTCAATCACACAAAACTTAACAAAAACTTCGTGAGATCCGTTAGTATAAAAAAACAATTCACTACCTTAAGTGCTGTTACAACCTGTTCATATTTTGTTATTGCATTATACCTACTATATTATAACATTCCCATGGCTTATACCCTCCGATACACTCCATAGATTCATCAAAATAAGCACATAATGCAATGAAAACAAAATCTGTCAAAAACAGAACAGTCTGTAGAAAACCGAATTAAGCTCATACTTATGTAACTCGAAAACTTCTGATAAAGTTGGAAAACATAGGTAATTCGTATATCAATCTTTTGTAAAAAAATCAGATTTTTTTGTTGCTCCAGTGATTTTTAACAATTCTGCTACTAGACGTAAAAGCTTCTGTTTTCCAACCGAATCAAATCAACTATCACCCAAGCCATCCTAAAGGCATCACTTGGCACAAACACTAATTAAAACATAAAAACACAATCATAACAGAGGCATAATTGTGTATTTATTTAAAAACATAAATAATGTAAAATTTTAAAGGATAAATATTGGGTTGCCTCCCAACAAGCGCTATTGTTTTACGCCCCTAGCTAGGCATATTGCTTTATTGATGCTCACATGAAAGATAATAATTGAAATACAAAGAGAGCATCATGTAATATGTGACCAACACATTTAAGTCTAACATACTTTCTATGTATAGGCATTTTATAGGAAAAAATATATCAAGACAAGCAATTTCTAGCATATGCAAAGAAGAAGAAAGAAACAATAGCAATCTCAACATAACGAGAGGTAAATTAGTAACATGAAAATTTCAACAAAAATATTTTCCTCTCTCATAATATTTACATGTAGGATCATAATCAAATTCAACAATACATCTACCATATAAAATTTTCTCTCCATGATCCGCATACATAAAATTCTCACGGTCTTCAAAAATAGTGGGATTAACATCAACTAAAGTCATGACCTCTCCAAACCCACTTTTATCAAAAATTTCATAGATTGAACACTTCCCAAATATGTGGGATTATTTTTATCTAAATTTGACGCTCTTCCAAACCCACTTTCAATATTATTGCGAACATTATTATCAATGATATATTCATCATGAGGCTTAAATAAATTTTCAAGATCATAAGAAACATTGTCACCCCAATCATGATCATCGCAATAAGTAGTGGACATAACAAAATTATCATCCCCAAGCATGTAGTTTTGCATATTATTAACATAATTGACATTAATAGAATTTATGATAACATCATTGCAATCATGCTTTTCATTCAAGGAGCTATCATGAATCACTTTATAAATTTCTTCGTTTAACACTTCATCACAATTTTCAGATTCATGATCTTCAAGCAAAACTTCATACAGATAATCAAGTACACTCAACTCACTAGCAATTGGTTCATCATAATTTGGTCTTTTGAAAAGATTAGCATGTGGATGAAGATCCATATTAATAGATTTTTAGCAAGCGAAGATGCAAGCAAATAGAAGGCACATCGCAACACAAGCAAAGATAGCAAACAAGCAAAAGGCAAACGGAAAAAATATTTTAAATTTTTTGCAAAAAAAATTTAGAAGGGGGGAGATGAAAATGAGAGGCAAATGGCAAATAAATTAAATTGCAAGGAGATGAGAGTTTGTGCTTAGGAACCTGATAGATATTGATGATGTCTTCCCGGCAACGGCGCCAGAAATTCTTCCTAATTGCTTGTATCTGCGTTGGTATTTCCCCGAAGAGGAGAGGATGATGCAGCACATCAATGGTAAGTATTTCCCTCAGTTATGAAACCATGGTTATCAATCCAATAGGAGAACCAAGCAACACTATGTAAACAGCACCTGCACACAAACCACAAAAACTTGCAACCCAACGTGTAAGAGGGGTTGTCAATCCCTCCTCGGTGTTAAGATAGATTAAATTGTATGAGATTTGATAAATAGATCTAACTAAAACACAAAATAAAATAAATAAAGGAAAAACACAGCAAGGTATTTTCGGTTTTATATGATAGGAAAACAGACCCGGGGGCCGTAGATTTCACTAGAGGCTTCTCTCGAGAAAATAGCATATGGTGGGTAAACAAATTACTATTGGGCAATTGATACAAAAGCGAATAATCATGACGATATCCAAGGCAATGATCATGTATATAGACATCACGTCCAAGATTAGTAGACCAAAATGATTCTGCATCTACTACTATTACTCCACACATCGACCGCTATCCAGCATGCATCTAGTGTATTATGTTCATGGAAAAAGGGAGTAATGCAATAAGAACGATGACATGATGTAGACAAGATCTATTCATATAGGAATAGACCCCATCTTTTAATCCTTAATAGCAATGATACGTGCGTGTCGTGTCTCTTTTTGTCACTGATATTGAGCACCGCAAGATCAAACCCATCACAAAGCACTTCTTGCCATTGGGAGAAAAATGAATCTAGTTGGCCAAACGAAACCAAAGTTTCGAAGAAGAAATATGAGGCTACAACAATCATGCATAAAAGAGTTCAGCAAAGACTCGAATAATATTCACGGATAGAACTGATCATAAACACACAATTCATTGGATCCCAACAAACACACCGCAAAAAGTTATTACATCAAATAGATCTCCAAGAACATCGAGGAGAACATTGTATTGAAGATCAAAAAGAGAGAAGAAGCCATCTAGCTACTACCTACGGACCCGTAGGTCTGTAGTAAACTACTCGCGCATCATCGGAGGGGCAACAAGGATGATGAAGAACCCCTCCATGATCGTTGACCCCTCCAACAGATAGCCAGAAAAGGCCTCTAGATTGGATCTCGTGGTTCTGGAATTTGCGGTGGCGGAAACGGTTTTCTCTCGACTCCCCTAGGGTTTTTGGGATTTTAGAGTATTTATAGAGGTGGATGGTGGTGGAGAAGCTTCCCGTGGTGCCCACTACCCACCAGGGCGTGGCTGGGCCTTCTGGCATGCCCTGGTGCCTAGTGGGCCCCACGGGCCTCCTCTCGTGCACTTATTTGGCTCCCTGGGTGTCTTTTGTCCAGAAAAAAATCTCCAAAAACTTTCATGGCATTCGAACTTCGTTTGGTATTGGTATTCGGCAAAGTAAAAAAACAAGCAGAAAACAACAACTGGCACTAGGCACTATGTCAATGGGTTAGTCCCAAAAGATGATATAAAGTTGCTAGTAAATGAGTATAAAACATCCAAGAATGATACTTTAATAGCATGGAACAATCAAAAATTATAGATACGTTGGAGACGTATCAGGGATGCTATGCTTAATTAAGATGATCTTTTTAGTCCCCCTAGTTTGAATGATCAAAATTATTATGATGATTGCATGCCTCCTATTTATGATGATTGCAATATTTATGAAAGTGTGTTTGGAAGAGTGTCAACTTTAGATAATAATTATCCCACTATATTGGATGGTTTTGAATCTTATTATAATGATAAAAGTGGATTTGGAGAGGTCATGACTTTATTTAGTAATGATTCCGCTATCTTGGAAGAGGTTTCAATTGATTATGATAAGAAAAAAGTTGCTACTTCTCATGATTATATTGATGATACTTATGATATAAAAAGTAGTGATAATTATTGTCATAATTATGAATATTCTTTTACTGAACATTTCTCCTTTAATGTGGAAACAATTTATAGTATTCAAGTTTCATATGGTATTCCCACTTTTATGAATGAGAAGAAATTTGCTTATGTGGAGAGTAATAAAAATTCTATGCTTGTGGATCATGAAAGGAATACTTTATGTGGTAGTTATATTGTTGAATTCATTCATGATGCTACTAAAAATTATTATGAGGGAGGAACATGCGCTTTTACATATCTCAATAATATTAAGTTTCTTCCCTATGTGTCGAAAGTTTTGAAGTTATACTTGTTTTGCCTTCCTATGCTAGTTGATTCCTGCTCCCATAAGTTGTTTGCTCACAAAATCCCTATGCATAGGAAGTGGGTTAGGCTTAAATGTGCTAGTCATATTCTTCATGATGCTCCCGTTATGTTTTAGTTCTTTACTTTTATGTGAGCATATAATTGAAACCATTATGCCTATCTAAAAAGGCATTAAATAAAAGCGCTTGTTGGGAGACAAACCAATATTTACCCCTATTGTTTTTTGTGTGCTCACATGATTAAGCTAATGTAGTAATCATGTTTTACATCTTTTGTTTCAATAATGTGCCAAGTAAAGCCTTTGGGATACCGTGGATACTTGTTTATTTGGTTCTGTGCAAAAATAGAAAGTTTAGCATCCTGTGCATGAATTTTGATTAATTACTGGAACGTTAAAAATTCTAATTTTTTTACACAGTACTTATATTCAAGTTTTTTACATTTTCCTAATTTTTTAGTGTTTTTGGAGTAACAGAAGTATGGTGTTTATTCAGATCATTATAGATTGTTCTGTTTTTGATAGATTCTGTTTTCAATGCATAGTTTGCTTGTTTTATAGTTTCTATGGCTTATATTAGTCAATATAAATAATTAAAATGATATAGTACAGTAGGAATTATGTGATAACAATTATGAGTCTTGTCTTGACAGTACCAAAGTGAATGATTTATCCATTATCATACTAACCCATCTCATGAAGTTCTGTTAAGTTTTGTGTGATTGAAGTTTTCGAGTTTTGGGTGAGATATCGATATGAGAAGAATAAGGAGTGGAAAGACCCTAAGATTGGGGATTCCCAAGGCACCCCAAGGTAATATTCAAGGAATAATCAAGTGACTAAGCTTGGGGATGCCCCGGAAAGCATCCCCTCTTTCGTCTTCAACATTATCGGTAGCCTCACTTGGAGCTATATTTTTATTCATCATATGATATGTGTTTTGCTTCGAGCATCATTTTATTTTGTTGAGATTTGCTTGCTGTTATTTACAATAATTTTTTGTATCTTTTATTTCAATGAAAGTGTCAAGTATAGCCTTTGCCATGCTTATTTTGCAAGTCTATATGTTGCTGTTTGAAAACAGAAAGTTTTCTATTATTGTCTGAATTCTTCAGAAAAGTCAGAATGTGATAAAATCTTGAAATTTTTACACAGTAAGCTATAAAAAATTGTCTATAGTTTGGTAAGTTTTTATAATGTTTTGAGTTAAATAAGTATGGATACTTCTTCATCCTTTAAAGACTGTTCTGTTTAGACAAATTGTTGTTATATTTGCATTGTTTGCATATGTTTGCTTGTTTAATGATTCTATTTGAGTATAGGAGTATTAAATATGCAGAGGCATTAAGTATGCAATGTTTAATAATATTTTTAGTGATTTGTTACATTAGATAATGATAAGGTTTTGCTTTGATTTAAACTAACTTATCACACGAGTTCTTGTTGAGTTTTGTGTGGGTGAAGTTTTTGAGATTTAGGGAAACCGTGATATGAGAGGAATTAATGACACACAAAAGCTCAAGCTTGGGGATGCCTAAGGAATCCCAATTTAATATTCCAAGAAGTCTCAAGCATCTAAGCTTGGGGATGCCCCGGTAGGCATCCCACCTTTCTTCATCAACAATTATCGATTAGTTTCGGTTGAGCCTAAGTTTTTGCTTCTTCGCATGGGATGTGCTATTCTTGGAATGCCATTTTATTTTGTTTGTTGTTTGAATAAAATACTTAAGATATGAATTTTTTAAATGAGATAGAGTCCTCACATAGCTACTTAATTATTTAACTACTCATTTGATCTTCACTTATATCTTTTTGGAGTAGTTTGTCATTTACTCTTGTTCTTCCCTTATATCCTAAGAGTAAATTCTTGAATGAATTGAATATGATAAAGTTGAAATTATTTGTGTTTCATATGCTTGTCTCATGCCTAGTAGTAGTTTCACATTGGGTATAGAAAGTAAAATCCATTGAAGTTTGACAATCACAATATTGGTCATACAAGCAATTCATGAATGATTAGTATATGGAAGAGAAATTTCACATACAAATATATTATCTTGGACATCTTTTATGATTGTGAATACCCATTAATTATTTTCAAACTTGAGCAAATTAGTTGAAGTTGGACAAGGAAGACAACGTAATGAGTTATGGTTGGGTATATTTGCATCGAAGTTATATTGTTATGGATCCTCCAACATGTGGTGCTTGATTAGAATCTTTTGCTATCAAAATTTATGTACTAAGCAGGAATACTGCTTGTGCATTCAAAATCCTTGAGCCAAATTTCTTCCATTAGTGTCCACCATATCTACCTATATACGGTATTACCCTGTCGTTCCAAGTAAATTTGCATGTGCCATCTCTAAAACCTTCAAATAAGCATATGTTTTGTGTGCCCGTGCCGCTCATGGAGCGACGGGGCGATCAGTATCTTCCATGATAAGTGGGTTATTCTCATGATGGGTGTTTATTCACTTGTCCTTGCACAAGAGAGGCTTGTAATTGGGATGCCCAGTCCCATCAATCAAAAAGGAAAAAAATATAATAAAACAAAAGCTCCCCCTGGAAAGTTGAAAGTTTGGAGGGCAGCCGTGAATTCGGCTAGCCATGGCTTGCGTTTGAATGGTTGAGGGGGAGTAAAATTTTCATTTCTGCATGGGAACCACCAATAATATGTTTAGCATGGAATATATTGAATACCTTAATCATGACATTGACAGGAAAGGCATACCATTCAAAATGTATTCATCTATGTTTTAAGCAATGAGCTCTGGCACCTCTACAAATCCATGCTTCCCTCTGCGAAGGGCTTATATTTTACTTTTTCTATTAATTTTATTTTTTTGAGTCAATTTCTTGTTCCAACCTATTCTTTAGTTGGCAAGCATCATGTGGTGGGGAAAGATCCAGGCACATATGGCCATTTAAATATATTTGATCATGAATTATTATTGTTGACAATTATCTCTATGATAAATGAGTTGGGAGGTGAAACATTAAGACCCTATCTTTCTCTATGTTCAATGGATGCCATTTATCCTAAAAATATGCTTTGAGTACTAGCAATCATAGAAGACTATATGATAATTGAGTATGTGGAGCTCTTACTTAGACTTTGTTGAAAAATAAGATGTGAAATTGTTTGGTGACTAAGAACATAGGTTGTTAAGTTTCAAGTGAATGCATTGGTTGAACCATCACATGTGAATTGATTGCCGCTTGATCATGATGAGTTTTATGAGCAAGAGTTGATGTTTATGATGCTAAGAAAGGTGATTGAAATTATGATTGATCAAACTTATGCAGTATGCTAGCATTCACGCTTCATAAATTATTTATTTTATCATTTATCTACTCGAGGACAAGTAGGAATTAAGCTTGGAGATGCCGATACGTCTCCAATGTATCTATAATTTGTGAAGTATTCATGCTATGTTTACAATACCTTTATATGGTTTTGGTGCACTTTTATATGATTTTTATGGAACTAACCTATTAACCAAGTGCCTAGTGCCAGTTGCTGTTTTCTGCATGTTTTTAACTTTTCAGAAAAATCCATACCAAACGAAGTCCAAATGCCACGAAACTTTATGGTGATTTTTTATGGACCAAAAGTGACCCTGCTACTTGTGAGCTATGTTGGGATTTCCCCGAAGAGGAGAGGATGATGCAGTATAGTAGAGGCAAGTATTTCCCTCAGTTATGAAACCAAGGTTATCAATCTAGTAGGAGAACCAAGCAAGACTATGTAAACAACACCTGCATACAAACTACAAATACTTGCAACCCAACGCGTAGAGGGGTTGTCAATCCCTCAACGGTTATGAGCAAGATTAAATTGTATAGTTTTTCATAGATAGATCGGATAAAAATACAAAATAAAATAAATAAAAGAAAATTGCAGCAAGGTATTTTTAGTTTTAATATATGATAAAAGATAGACCCCGGGGCCATAGTTTCACTAGAGGCTTCTCTCATAAAATAGCATGCGGTGGGTAAACAAATTATTGTTGGGCAATTGATAGAAAAGAAAATAATTATGATGATATTCAAGGCAATGATCATACATAGGCATCACATCTGAGACAAGTAGACCGAAACGATTCTGCATGTACTACTATTCCTCCACACATCGATCTCTATCCAACATGCATCTAGTGTATTAAGTTCATGGAAAAACGGAGTAACGCCTTAAGCAAGATGACATGATGTAGACAAGATAAACTCACGTATGAATAAACCCCATTTTTACCCTTAATAGCAATGATACATACGTGTCATGTCCCTTTCTGTCACTGGGATTGAGCACCGCAACGAACCCATTACAAATCACTTCTTCCCATGGCAAGATAAATCAATCTAGTTGGCCAAACCAAACCAATAAATCGTAGAATAAATACGAAGCTATAGTAATCATGCATAAAAGAGTTCAGAGAAAACTCAAATAATATTCATGGATAGATCTGATCATAAACTCACAATTCATCGGATCCCAACAAACACACCACAAAAAGTCATTACATAAAATAGATCTCCAAGAACACCGAGGAGAACATTGTATTGAAGATCAAAAAGAAAGAAGAAGCCATCTAGATACTAACTGTGGACCCATAGGTCTGTGGTAAACTACTCACGCATCATCGAAGGGCAGCAAGGATGATGAAGTGCCCCCTCCATGATCAAACCCCCCTCCAGTAGAGTGCTGGAAAAGGCCTCCAGATGGGATCTCGTGGTTCTGGAACTTGCGGCGGGAAAAAGTATTTCGTGGACTCCTCTATTGGTTTCACGATTTTAGAGAATTTATAGAGGCAGAGTTAGGTCAAACGGAGCCACATGGGCCCCACCACCCACCAGGGTGCATGACCTGGTACCTTGTGGGCCCACAGTGCATCATCTGGTCTTCTCCCAAAGTTTCTAGTGTCTCTTTTGTCCAGAAAAAAATCTCCAAAAAGTTTTGTGGCATTTGGACTTCGTTTTGTACTAATATTCTATGAAACCAAAACAAGCAAAAAACAACAGCTGGCACTGTGCACTAAGTTAATAGGTTAGTCCAAAAAAATGATATACAATTGCTTGTAAGCGTATATAAAACATCCAAGATTGATAATATAATAGCATGGAACAATCAAAAATATAGATACGTTGGAGACGTATCAAGCATCCCCAAGCTTAATTCCTACTCGTCCTCGAGTAGGTAAATGATAAAAACATAATTTATCATATCCAATGATCTACATGAAAGTTTTTATTATATCCCCCTTGGATATCCATCACTTAGGGACGAAATTCATATCTTGTGCAAATTACCTTTGCTATTATCAACTCCCAAAAAGATATAAGTAAAGTACGAGAGTGCAAATATTTCTTCAAAAAAAATTCAACTCTCAAAATAATATAAGTGAAGCATGAGAGTGCATTTCTTTAAAAAAATCAACTCTCAAAATGTGAAGCATGAGAGTGCATTTCTTTAAAATATAACCACCGCTGTCCTCAAAAAGATTTTAGTGAAGTACTAGACCAACTGCCTAGCTCAAAAGATTTAAGTGAAGCACATAAAGTATTCTAACAAATCATGATAAGCGTGTGGCTCTCTCAAACAAGTGTGTTCAGCAACAATGATTGTGACAAACTAAAAATCAAAACAAGCAAATACTCATATAATACAAGACACTCCAAGAAAAACTCATGATATGTGACGAATAAAAATATAGCTCCAAGTAAAATTCTCGATGGTCGTTAGAAGAAAGAGGGGATGCCTTCTGGGGCATCCCCAAGCTTAGTTGCTTGGGAGTCCTTGAATATTACCTTGGGGTGCCTCTGGCATCCCCAATTTTGGCTCTTGCCACTCCTTATTCCTTCATCCATCATGATCTCACCCAAAACTTGAAAACTTCAATCACACAAAACTTAACAAAACCTTTGTGAGATCCGTTAGTATAAGAAAACAAATCACTACTTTAAGTGCTGTTGAAAACCCATTCATATTTTATTTTTGCATTATACCTACTCTATTCTAACTTCTACCTGGCTTATACCCCATGATACAATACATAGTTCCATCAAAACAAGCAAAACAATGCATCAAAAACAGAATCTGTCAAAAACAGAACAGTATGTAGAAACATGAATTAGGCTCATACTTATTTAACTCCAAAAATTCTGAAAATTCTGGAAGACATGAGAAATTTGTATATAAATTATGTGTAAAAAATTCAAAAAATTTCCATGCTCCAGAAAATTTTAACAATTCTTCTACTGGACGCAAAAGTTTCTGTTCTTTCACGAAAGCAAGTGAACTATCATCCAAACCATCCTAAAGGCTTTACTTGGCACAAACACTAATTAAAACATACAAAAACAATCATAACAGTAGCATAATTGTGTTCTTATTGAAATAGAGAAAAAGATAACTATTGGGTTGTCTCCCAACAAGCTCTTTCTTTATAGCCATTAAGATAGGCTTGAGATTTTAATGATGCTCACATGAAAGATAGTAATTGAAACACAAAGAGAGCATCATATAGCATGTAATAAACATATTTAAGTCTAACATACTTGTCAGAATCGGGGCTCTGCAGACCCAATAAGGTTCGAACTCTGGGGCGTGTGCGAAGGATCTAACCTAACCATGGCTCACTGTTCGTCACCCCACCGCTTGGCTCCGACGAGTTCGTGCGAGCGAGAGGAAGAAGTGGACACGGTGATTTACCCAGGTTCGGGCCACCTTGCGGTGTAAAACCCTACTCCTGCTTTGTGGTGGATTGGCCTCGCGAGGAGGTTGAGGATGAACTAGTACAGTGGGTGAGCTGCCTCGCGAGGGCTCGGAGGGTGAGAATCAACCGATCCTCCTCCATGGCGGAGGCTAACCTATCTTTATACTAGGCCATGTTCTCTTCCCTCATAACTTAGGCAGGAAAGAATACCAGAGTGGCCAATTTTGAAGGGGGGTAGGAGTACATCCTATCCTGATTAAAGGTGGTCTTCACTTGCAAAGCTTCTGATCATGATGCAGCAGTGAGATCCATGATGACCTCCATCTTGCCGAGCTCGTGGTCTTGGTCTTGATGCACTGGAATGGAAACCTTTGGGGGATTCCTCCGGAACCCGCGCTTGTCCTTGCCTCCTTAGCACCAAAGTGGAAACTGTCCTAGACTGCGCCCGCTGGCGCCCTCCTGGCCTTGGTGGTCATGGCTCACGTCACCACGAGCCTCGCGAGGTGGCGTGCCTGCATAGAGATAGTCGCTTTTGTGAATTTAGATAATTCTATTACTGGACGCAAAAGTTTCTGTTTTTCAACAGGATCAAATCAACTATCAACAAAGTTATACCAAAGGCTTTACTTGGCACAAACACTAATTAAACATAAAAACACAATCATAACAGAGGCATAATTGTGCAAACACTCAAGAAAATAAAGAAAAAGGCAAAAATAAAATTTATTCATTGGGTTGCCTCCCAACAAGCGCTATTGTTTTATGCCCCTAGCTAGGAATTGATAATTTTGATGATGCTCGCATGAAAGACAAGAATTGAAACACAAAGAGAGCATCATAATACATGTGACAAACACATTTAAGTCTAACATACTTCCGATGCATCGGGATTTTATAAGCAAACAAATTATCAAGACAAGAAATATCTAGCATATGCAAGGAAGAAGAAAGAAACAATAGCAATCCCAACATAACGAGAGGTAAATTAGTAACATGAAAATTTCTACAACCATATTTTCCTCTCTCATAATAATTACATGTAGGATCATAATCAAATTCAAAAATATAGCTATCATACAAAATTTTCTCTTCATGATCCACATGCATAAAAGTTTTATAATCTTCGAAGTTAGTGGGATTAACATCAACTAAAGTCATGACCTCTCCAAACCCACTTTCATCAAAAAAATTGTAAGATTGAACACTCTCCAAATATGTGGGATTATTTTTTACCTAAAGTTGACGCTCTTCCAAACCCACTTTCAATATTATTGCAAACATTATTATCAATATCATATTCATCATGAGGCTTAAATAAATTTTCAAGATCATAAGAATCATTATCACCCAAATCATGATCATTGCAATAAGTAGTGAACATAACAAAATCATCATCCCCAAGCTTGGAGTTTTGCATATCATTTACACAATTGACATTAATAGAATTTATAATAACATCATTGCAATCATGCTTTTCATTCAAGGAGCTATCATGAACGACTTTATAAATTTCTTCTTTTAACACTTCATCACAATTTTTAGATTCACGAATCTCAAGCAAAACTTCATAAAGATAATCTAGTGAACTCAATTCACTAGCAATTGGTTCCACACAATTGGATCTTTTAAAAAGATTAGCAAGTGGATGAGGATCCATATCAATAGATTTTTAGCAAGCGAAGATGCAAGCAAATAGAAGGCACATGGCAACACAAGCAAACATAAGATCGAACGAGAAAAAGGAAAATGAAAAAGAGGGCGAATAAAATGGCAAATTTTTGTAAAGTGGGGGAGATGAAAACTAGAGGCAAATGGCAAATAATGTAAATTGCAAGGAGATGAGATTTGTGATTAGGAACCTGATAGATGTTGAAGATGTCTCCCTGGCAACAGCGCTAGAAATTCCTTTAGATGTCGCTTGAACTACGTCGGTATTTCCCCAAAGAGGAAGGGATGATGCAGCACAACTACGGTAGGTATTTCCCTCAGTTATGAAACCAAGGTATCAATCCAGTAGGAGAACCAAGCAACACTATTTAAATGGTACCTGCACACAAAGAACAAATACTTGCAACCCAACGATTAGGAGGGGTTGTCAATCCCTCTACGGGTAACGGTGCCAGAAATTGTCAAGTTGACGGGATAAAAATTGTATAGATTGGATAGATAGCTCTCGATAAAACCCGAAATAAAATAAATAGCAAAAAAAGTGCAGCAAGGTATTTTTGGTTTTTTGGAATAATAGATCTGAAAATAAAAGCAAATAAAAATAGATCTCAAAGCAAATATGATAAAGAATAGACCCGGGGGCCGTAGATTTCACTAGTGGCTTCTCTCAAGAAAATAACATACGGTGGGTAAACAAATTACTGTTGGGCAATTGATAGAAGATCGAATAGTTATGACGATATCTAGGCAATGATCATTATATAGGCATCACGTCCAAGATTAGTAGACCGACTCCTGCCTGCATCTACTACTATTACTCCACACATCGACTGCTATCCAGCATGCATCTAGTGTATTAAGTTCATGGAAAAATGGAGTGATGCAATAAGAACGATGACATAATGTAGACGAGATCTATTCATGTAGGAATAGCCCCCATCTTGTTATCCTTAATAGCAATGATACATGCATGCCATGCTACCCTTCTGTCACTGGGAAAGAACACCGCAAGATCGAACCCATCACAAAGCACCTCTTCCCATGGCAAGAAAAACCGATCTAGTTGGCCTAACTAAACCAAAGATTCGAAGAAGAAATACGAGGCTATAAGTAATCATGCATATAAGAGATCAAAGAAGACTCAAATAATATTCATGGATATAGATCTGATCATAAACTCAAAGTTCATTGGATCCCAACAAACACACCGCAAAAAGAGTTACATCAAATAGATCTCTAAGAGACCATTGTATTGAGAATCAAAAAAGAAAGAAGAAGCCATCTAGCTACTGCCTACGGACCCGTAGGTCTACAATGAACTACTCATGCATCATCGAAGAGGCACCAATGAGGATGATGAACCCCTTCGTGATGGTGTCTAGATTGGATCTCGTGGTTCTGGAACTTGCGGTGGCTGGAATTGTGTTTCGTCGACTCCCCTAGGGTTTTTGGAATATTTGCGTATTTATAGGGTGAAGACGCGGTGTGCAAGGCCATCGAGGTGGCACAACCCACCAGTGCGTGCCTGGGCCCCCAAGCGCGCCCAGGTGGGTTGTGCCCCCCTCAGGGCACCCCTCTGGTACTTCTTTGGCCCAAGTTGTTCCTTCTGGTCCATAAAATTCTCCAAAAAGTTTCACTGTGTTTGGACTCGATTTGGTACTGATATTCTACGAAGTAAAAAACAAGCAAAAAAATAGCAACTGGCACTGGGCACTATGTCAATAGGTTAGTCCCAAAAAATGATATAAATTTGCTATAAAATGATTGTAAAACATCCGAGAATGATAATATAACAGGATGGAACAAGCAAAAATTATAGATATGTTGGAGACGTATCAGCATACCCAAGCTTAATTCCTACTCGTCCTCGAGTAGGTAAATGATAAAAACAAAATTTTTGATGTGAAATGCTGCCTAACATGTTCATCACATATTCTTTTCTTTTGTAGCATGGACATATGGACTTTTATATGGTTCAAAGCAATAGTCTAGTTTTGACATGAAGATTTCAATACTCAAGCATATCAACAAGCAACCATGTCTTTCAAAATATGAATACTAAAGAAAGTTATCCCTAGCCCTTCATGCTCAATCATTGATCCATTCATGAAACACACTCGCATATTAGCTACATCCAATGCTCAAGTATGATCATAATGCCCCTTAGTTGGTGCTTTATAAGAGAAGATGGAGACTCAAATAAAACTAAAAATTGCATAAAGTAAATAGATAGGCCCTTCGTAGAGGGAAGTAGGGATTTGTAGAGGTTCCAGAGCTCAAAGCTTAAATTGAGAGATAAATTTTTTTGAGAGGCATACTTTTCCCGTCAATGAAAATGACCAAGTAATTCCCAACACTTTCCATGCTAGATATATCATAGGCGGTTCCCAAATAGAAAATAAAGTTTATTCCCTTTTCCACCATTCTTTCACAATCCATGGCTAGCCGTATCCACGGGTGCCCTCCATACCAACACTTTCCAAGGAATTTATTATTTGACAACATAAAGTAAATTTCTTTTTCATTTCGGGACTGGGCATCCCTATTACCGCCGCACTCTCGTGCAATGACAAGTGAATAAACACTCATCTTGAAAATAACACATCTAGCATGGAAAATATTGGCCACCCCCTGCCACTTCATGAGCGGTACGAGCACACAAAAAGGATTTTTTTTTGAAAATTAGAGATGGCACATACAAATTTGCTTATAACGGCACGAGAATACATCATATAGGTAGGTATGGTGGAATCATATGGAAAAACTAGGTTTAAAGATTTTGGATGCACATAGTATTTCTACTTAGTACAAGTGAAGGCTAGCAAAAAGATTGAGAAGCAACCAACCAAGAAACGAAAAATCACATAAGCGAGCATTAAGCATAACTAACACCGAATAATGCACCACAAGTAGGATGTAATTTCATTGCACAACTATTGACTTTCGTGCTTGCATAGGGAATCACAAACCTTAACACCAATATTCTTACTAAAGCATAATTACTCACCAACATGACTCACATATCACTATCATCATATCTCAAAACTATTACAAAGAATCAAGCTTATTTTGTCGAATGATCTTCATGAAAGTTTTTATTATATCCCTCTTGAATATCTATCACTTTGGGACTAGTTTCATATATTGCTATTGCTTTTGACAAGCTCAAACAAATCTAAGTGTAGAACATGAGCATAAAATTTTTCGTCTCTCAAAATAATATAAGTGAAGCATGAGAGAATTTCTTCAAAAATTTACTAACTCTCAAACAAATCTAAGTGAAGCATGAGAGCATTTCTTCAAAAATATTAAAGCACACCGTGCTCAAAAAGATATAAGTGAAGCACTAGAGCAATTCCATAGCTCAAAAAAATTTAAGCAAAGCATATAGAGCAATTCTAACAAATTATAGCATAATTTTGGCTCTCTCAAATAGGTGTGTCCAGCAAAGATACTTCTAACAAACTAACAAGCAAAACAAGAAAAGACTCATATAATACAAGATGCTCCTAGCAAAACTCATGATATGTGACGAATAAAAATATAACTCAAAGTAAAATACCGATGGTTGTTAGAAGAAAGAGGGGATGCCTTCCGGGGCATCCCCAAGCTTAGTTGCTTGGCTCTCATTGAATATTAACTTGGGGTGCCATGGGGAATCCCCAATCTTAGGCTTTTCTTACTCCTTATTCCTTCATCCATCGTGATCTCACCCAAAACTTGAAAACTTCAATCACACAAAACTTAACAAAACCTTCGTGAGATCCGTTAGTATAAGAAAACCAATCTTTACTTTAAGTACTATAGAAAACCCATTCAAATTTTGTTATTGCATTATATCTACTGTACTCTAACTTTTCCATGGCTTATACCCCCTGATACAATCCATAGATTCATCAAAATAAGCACACAATGCAAAGAAAACAGAATCTATCAAAAACAGAATAGTCTGTAAAGATGCGAATTGTTCTCATAATTCTTTAACTCCAAAAATTCTAAAAAATTAGGACAACAGAGGAAATTTGTACATAAATATTTTATAAAAAATTCAAAACAATTTGTCGCATTTGTTAATTTAGACAATTCTGTTACTGGACGCCAAACTTTCTGTTTTTCAACAGGATCAAATCAACTATCACCAAAGCTATCCCAAAGGCTTTACTTGGCACAAACACTAATTAAAACATAAAAAACACAATCATAACAGAGGCATAATTGTGCAAACACTCAAGAACAGAAAGAAAATGGCAAAAATAAATTTTAGTCATTGGGTTGCCTCCCAACAAGCGCTATTGTTTTATGCCCCTAGCTAGGCATTGATAATTTTGATGATGCTCGCATGAAAGATAAGAATTGAAACACAAAGAGAGCAACATAATACATGTGACAAACACATTTAAGTCTAACAAACTTCTGATGCATTGGAATTTTATAAGCAAACAAATTATCAAGACAAGAAATATCTAGCATATGCAAGGAAGAAGAAAGAAACAATAGCAATCTCAACATAACGAGTGGTAAATTAGTAACATGAAAATTTCTACAACCATATTTTCCTCTCTCAAAATAATTACATGTAGGATAATAATCAAACTAAACAATATAGCTTTCATATAAAATTTTCTCTTCATGATCCACATGCATAAAAGTTTTATAATCTTCCAAGTTAGTGGGATTAACATCAACCAAAGTCATGACCTCTCCATACCCACTTTCATCAAAACTTTTGTAAGATTGAACACTCTCCAAATATGTGGGATTATTTTTACCTAAAGTTGACGCTCTTCCAAACCCACTTTCAATATTAGTGCAAACATTATTATCAATATCATATTCATCATGAGGCTTAAATAAATTTTCATGATCATAAGAATCATTATCACCCCAATCATGATCATTGCAATAAGTAGTGAACATAACAAAATCATCATCCCCAAGCTTGGGGTTTTGCATATCATTAACACAATTGACATTAATAGAATTTATAATAACATCATTGCAATCATGCTTTTCATTCAAGGAGCTATCGTGAACCAATTTATAAATTTCTTCTTTTAACATTTCATCACAATTTTTAGATTCACGAATCTCAAGCAAAACTTCATAAAGATAATCTAGTGAACTCAATTCACTAGCAATTGATTCCTCATAATTGAATCTTTTAAAAAGATTAGCAAGTGGATGAGGATCCATATCAATAGATTTTTAGCAAGTGAAGATGCAAGCAAATAGAAGGCACATGGCAACACAAGCAAACATAAGATCGAACGGGAAAAAGGCAAACAAAAAAGAGGGCGAATAAAACGGGAAATTTTTGTGAAGTGGGGGAGATGAAAATGAAAGGCAAATGGCAAATAATGTAAATTGCAAGGAGATGAGATTTGTGATTAGGAACCTGATAGATGTTGATGATGTCTCCCCGGCAATGGCGCCAGAAATTCCTTTTGATGTCGCTTGAACTACGT
Organism: Thinopyrum elongatum; assembly: GCA_011799875.1. Taxonomy (NCBI): domain Eukaryota; kingdom Viridiplantae; phylum Streptophyta; class Magnoliopsida; order Poales; family Poaceae; genus Thinopyrum; species Thinopyrum elongatum. The sequence continues at coordinate 556,773,868 of CM022298.1, forward strand.
CGGTATTTCCCCAAAGAGGAAGAGATGATGCAACACAACTACAGTAGGTATTTCCCTCAGTTATGAAACCAAGGTATCAATCCAATAGGAGAACCAAGCAACACTATGTAAATGGTACCTGCACACAAAGAACAAATACTTGCAACCCGACGATTAGGAGGGGTTGTCAATCCCTCTATGGGTAACGGTGCCAGAAATTGTCAAGTTGATGGGATAAAAATTGTATAGATTGGATAGATAGCTCTCGATAAAACGTGAAACAAAATAAATAGCAAAAAAGTGCAGCAAGGTATTTTTGGGTTTTTGGAATAATAGATCTGAAAATAAAAGCAAATAAAAATAGATCTCAAAGCAAATATGATGAAGAATAGACCCGGGGGCCGTATGTAACACCCTAGTTTTTGGCCTTTCCTTTTTTTTTGATTTATTTGTTTTTACTCTGGTTTTCTTTTCGGAGTGGTTCTGTAGACTTGCAACCTAGGAGATCATCATCATTTCTTCTCTCAAGTGGTTTATAATTCCCAAAACTTTCCCAAGATCATGTCATTTTCCATTCTAGCTCCACCTCAAAATTCTTTTCTAGGGAATATTCCTTTTTTATTAAAGGAATAACACTGTCTGACCTAGGTTGTGAAGCAACCTATATTTCTGTCATCCATCAAATTCCCAAATAATTCTCATAATTTTTTTGGGATCATATATGCCCCAAATATGTCCAAACCATCCTTGTCCATCTCAAAAATAATTCCCCAATATTATTTCTTCATTTCTGTCCAGCATGGTCTTCTGTGAAGGAAGTACCACCTATCCTTTCTTGTTTACTCCCAAACTTTTTGGGCATGATTTTACATCCAAATCTTTGCCTCATGCCAAAATTCAGCTCCATTTGCCTAGTGAAACTTCTTAAGTGATTTTTCAAAGTTTCTGTTAGACAGAAGCCCTGTTGAAGGAAGTACTAGCTAGGAGTACCCAAATGAGTTGAAACTTTGCACACTCCTTCATGAGATCATATCATCACACTCCTCCAATTTTCAGCCCCATCCAATCATCTATGTGAGCACACCATCAAGTATTTGTTTCTCACAATATTTTCAGGTTGTGAAGCAAGTATATTTTATATTGCTTCATTAATTCTGATAAATTACCAGATCATGATCCTACCCAAATAACTTCTCTCCACAAAATTTGGGGTCATTTAATTAAGCCATTTTCTCTCCAATATTATACCAATTTTCTGGTCAGAGAGGATGTCGGTGAAGGAAGTACTATTTTGGCAAGTCCATTTGGTATGAAATTTTTACAGCATCTTTATATTTCCATATCATGAGGCTTTGCCAATTTTCATCTCATTTCAACACTCCCTGTGAGTGCACCATCCAATTCTCTTTTCTGGACCATAATGGCAGTTGCAAAGCAACCATGTCTTATATTGGTCCATTTCTTCTCTAATTGCACAGGATTATAGTCCTTCTTAACCTAAACACCCCAGACATCTAGTTTGGCTCTTTCTTCTTCTCTGTTGATCACAGGTGTGCATCCAAGTTTGCTACAGCAAACTTTCATCGATGTCTCACTTCTCTACAGAGCCTCTTCTCTCGAGCTTTCACCTCCTACAGTCCCCCTGATACAAGGACTACACGCTAGACATCGAGTGACAGCCCCTCTTGTCCTCTCCTTGCCATGCCAGGCGGTGACCACGTGGATTCTTGCCTGAGCGCGCGCTCTGCAGGACAAGTCCGCGTCCAAAGCACTATTCGACTCTAGTCTCTTCGCCTCTCGTCGTCTTCGTGCGCGTGAGCGTGTCTAGCGGCTTCCTCGTGATGTCGCCGTCGCTCTGGAACTCGCTCCCCTTCGGCAGCTTCCTCGCCGATGCTAGGCGTCACGCGCCCATGGGCAAACAATGCCCCGACCGGCTCTGTCCGCATTCGTCTCTTCCTCCCCGTGCCCCCTGGCTCCGTCCACTGCCCCGTGAACCTCCCCTGTTCCGCGGCGGCAGCCAGTGCGGCACCCCCTCCCCTCGTCTATTTAAGCTGCCCCGGCCTCGGCTCTCCACGCCATTCGGCCTCCCTCACTCTTTCAGTCCTCCCCGACCTCTCAATCCATCCCCGGAGCTCTTCCTCACTGCGATCGGCCACCACGGCCGCCGCCTCTGCCCACTTAAATTCCGGTGATCCAGAGCTCCTCTCTTCCTTCTTCCACCTCCAGTAGACCACCCGGAGCACCCCGAGTCTCCCCACCTCTTCGCCTTCTTCTGTGGCGGACTGGAGCGGCAAGACCGCCGACGCCTGATGCTGCCGTCCGCCAGCGTCAAAACTGCCATCGCCTCGGCACTCCTCGGTGGCCGTGCCCTACACCATAAGATGCGCCACTTCTCCCCGAGCACGCCGGTGTGCCGAACACCGCGAGAGACGGTCGGAGCCGCCGGCAAGCCTTGCCGGAGCTCGCCTCTGGTTTGTCCAGACACGGGCGAAGGGAAGGAGACGACGCCGCCCCCGCCAGCTGGCCCGTGGGCCCCGCGACCCCACCCGTCAACGACTTCGTAAGTCGGCCCCAACCCTGTCACGCTGGATAAGTGGAGGCGTAGTCCACTAGATTATGTCTTTGCTTTCTGAAAGCGTACTTTGCCTCTGTTTTGGGCTAGATTACGTTTTCTGCACTGGAAAGCGTATTCTCAGCGTTTACGCTTTTTGTTTTTCAGTCAGGGGCTGGTTTGTGAAGATTTTATTTACAGATGGGTCCCTGGTAGAAAAACTATTGCAACTTTTCACCCGTAACTCCGATTGAGGTGATTCCAAAGCCCACTTCTTCGTCTCGTCAAGCCCGTTCCGATGGGATCATTTTCACCATGTTATAACATTCTGAAAATAACCATTTTTTCCCTGCCCTTATTTAGCCACCTCCGAGAGAGAACGTTCTTCGACGATTCTTTCCGCGAGCTTCTCGCACGTCCTCCCGGTGTATCCATCCACCCCAGGCAAGCCACACCCTCCATTTGCATGATTCCAATGCAATGCCATGGTTTAATTATTTTAACTTGCTTAAAATGTGGCATTAGTAATGTATGACTTGTTCATGGCATTTCTCGGAGTAATATTTTGATCTTGTTATTGCCATGATGATGCTTGGATTACTAGGACTAATGCTTGCAGATCGTGGATGACATTTTGCCATTGGATTATTAGTGGCTTATATTATTTTCATCATGCTGGTATCTGATATTATGCTTTGGAGTATTATTTTGGTATTGATGCTATCATGTGGATCTTAGGTTAATATCTTGATATTGTCCTTGGATTAGTAGCATCATAGTCTTTGGATTCAGCATGATCTTAGTAGTATGCTACCCTTGGGGTTTATTTTGACGTGATGATATTATTCTCTGGATTATTTGTTGGATATTGCTATGACTTGGATCATAGGTTGGTATGATATTAGAGCAGCAGTTATCATAGATCTATCTTGGGGATAAATTCCATCATTTCATAGGTCACGTGCCACCGAACCGGGCTTTTCCAGTGCTACCACATTTGCCTTTATGGGAAGGCCCTAATGTAGTCTATTGGTATGCCTCTCGTCGGTGCCTCCAACTAGAGAAGGTTATGTACGCGCGCTGCCCTGGTCTGGTAGGCGGTGATAACCTTGTGTGCCCGTAGTTGTTGTAGGCGCCTTTTTGTCCCCGTTTGGGACCGTTTTTATTTTGCCACGACGATGGCCGTTGGATGTCACAAGGTGACATTGGGGCCACCCAGGACTATGCCCAAAAAGGGGAGTTGGTCGGAGTGGCCGGGAGAGTGTCATAGCAGTAGACTAGTTTTGTCGGAACGCCGTTGGTCCACCCGAATGGGAGCATGAGGCCATGGGTTCTGTGATGTGGGTACAGGGAGCTAACTTCTGCAGAGTGTGTTTAATCTATTGATAGCCGCATCCTCGATCATGGGCATAGTTCGTACTAGGTCACACCGTTCGATCAACACTCACATGACGGAATGACTTTTAGGTGACTTATATGTTGAGATTGTGAACAGTAATAGTTTGGCAGGATGACGATGATGATGTTGGGATGATCTTGAGGATGATCATTCAGTTTGTGGTGTGGTCACAATGTGATCACGTGGAGGTATTGATCACGAGGTGATATATTACTTGGCCGGATAGCCAAGAGTGAGATGGTTCTTGAGATGTTGTTTCATCAGTATTCTAGTAGTTTCATATCATGCTTAATAGTTGCTTTCACATCAGAGTAATTGGTCACAAGTTAACGTGTTAATGCTATGTTGTTGTTTTGCCTTGATGCTTTTGGTTGTTGTGAGCTTGCAAGTACATTCAATGTACTGACCTGGCATGTCATGCCAGATTGCAGGTGATGCCATGATTGATTGCTTGTCGAGGTTACTGATCGTGCGAGCTAGATCGTGTCCTAGCCAGAGTCCCTGCGGAGTGGAGTTCACCACTGTCGTCGTTGTTTCCGCTGCTACGAGTTTTTCTGCTGCTAGCATAGAGCTACCTTAGCAGGCATAGTATCTCCGTGCTGATGCGATCCTTTGTAAGATCAGACCCCTTTGTATCCATTATTCTTTGTAATAAGAGATGATTTGTTCTATGCTGAGCAGTGTCGTATTCTAGAAGACTTGATCTCTGGGCTGGAATACGGGGTGTTCCGGTTCCTCTGAGCCGGGGTGCCACAGAGCTTGGTATCAGAGCAGGTCTGGCTGTAGGACGCCCTAGTCAGCGCGAGCAGTAGAAATCTGTAGTATAGAGTCTTGCTTGTTTATTGCATTGGTTGCTGCATTTGTTTGTTGCATAGCATGCATATAGCCTTATTATTTGTTGCTAACGGGTTCTCTTGTGAGTGTAGCTGGCATCAGTTTGGATCCACTACAGCTCAGCCCCTGCATCCCTCCATTTTCCTTTGAGTCTGTTCTTCAGTGTTTGGCGCCATTTCTGTCCTAGCGGATTGATGCCAAGTGTTCCGAACACCGTTTCTAGGATGCTGTCGAGGTATCGCACCAGTTTCTCCTCTTCATCCCCGCCTATCGTTTCGGTGGTAGACATGTTTCTTCCCCGGATCATGCCTTTTATCTTGTCGTGTTGGCAACCCTTAATGATTTTAGTCATCAAAAAAGGGCAATGTCAGCAGGCTTAGTTTTCTCCGCGATCCTATTCCTTGGACGAGTACAGATCATTTCAGTCCGCTTGATAATAATGTGGTCGTGACATTCGTGTCCTGCTACATGGTTACCAAGTACGTCCTTGCTTCCGAGCTAGTCAAGGATGTTACCTTGCTAAGCCAGCACTTGGTGTAGCGATGTTTACACCAACTCTTCCACACATTGATTCGTCCTCGTGCACACCATCACAGCATGCTAGATCGTAGTACCAGAGATCCCGCGAGATGTGTGCTTAAGTAGGCATGCATATTGTGTGACTAGCAGTAATATGTGACTTTGTTTGTGTGTGAGTTGATTGTTGTGTGCTTTTGTTTAGTTGAGTTTTCTTTCGCTCCTTTCTTTTTGGGTCCTCGGTGTTACCCTATTTTCCCCTTATGGAAGTTGCTCACCAATCGACATTGGACTCAAAGAAGGAATAAGGATTTCAAATATTTGGAAGAAGCTCAGCTAAACACATCAAGTCTACATCAGTACTTAATCCTCACACAGTAAGGGTCAAGCCACCAGGAAGACAAGTCAGGTACAAGAGCAACGGTATATTTTCAGTCAAAGGTATGGCTCATATACAAAGTTTTGGCTCAGCAATGAAGGATACTTGAAATATGTTATACTCCGAAAGAAAGCCAGAATGTGCTATGATCAAGGAAGACAGTCAAACAATTTTTCTCATGCAAGTAACCCCCCCCCCCCATAAAATATTATGGGTGTGTATGGATTTCAGTCTGCATATCACAGTATGAAGCTTTGGATATGAGAAACTCAGTCTTCCTCCACACACTATCGAAAGAAGCTTATGATGCAAGGCTTTTCAATTTTCCTCAGCATGATATGTGAACAGTTCTGAGATACCCAGTCTTCCGCAACAAGATACCTCGGTAAAGGCTTCTGACGTAAGAAATTAAATCTTTCTCAACAAGCAACCAGAGGAGAAGCTTCTTAGGTATGGAACCCAATCTTCTCCAGCATGCCACTGCGGCAAAAGCTTCGAGTGTAAGATGTGCAGTCTTCTTCAACAAGCTACTCGGATGGATTCCCACATAAGACACCCAGCCTGCGTCAGTACAACACTACGCACCATCGTTAGGTATTACACTGTGAGTTGGCAGTATATGACAGCACGGTTCAAGAATCAGATATGTAACATTTTTGTCAAAAGTATCACTCAGTCAAGACATATGCCTACCGCAAGGATCGAGTGTTCGGTGGCATATTCTTCTTACATATGGTGAGCATGTATCCCCGGTCATATCAGTCCCTCATACGAGATGCGACAATGATCAAGCTGATTTACCTAAGGAAGGTAAGGATTCAACAATCCCATGAGTCATGCCAGAGGAAGATAAACAAATTTGCATCTCATGTGGTGCAAGACTCGACAAGAGGCGAAGCAAATAACGCAGCATCAACAGTCTTGACAATGGCTACCAAAGTCAATATTCCCGCACCAGACAAGGAGATCCCATGAACTCTTGTCACCCTCTTGCATGATTGGCCACAACAACAAGCTCTGTACAGGTACAAGCCCCGAGTATATGTCATATATGTGCGGACCAAGGTCAGAAAGCCAGCCCAAGGAAGGATGCCAAAATATTGCACTAGCCACATCCATGGTCGTACGAAGAAGCAAGGACATATGTGGCCAAGCTATTTCACTACAGTACCCTGACAAAGAAAATCATGACCGTCAAAGGGTGAGACTGACAGCAAAGGTATGATGATTTTTCTGCAACCATTAGGGTCCGGATACCCAAGTCAGTGGAGGCCATGATTTCATATGGATCCACAAAGACATACCCTCAGAGGCCTACCTTGTTCTACAAGGACTTCATATCTCGCTGACCCGCTTGCCCCATAGCACCCGCACCGAATGGTCAGTGCGGAATATCCAAATTTGTTCTGTCAGATCCAAGACTCCTTTGCAACCGCAGTAGTTTGACTTCAGCGGCAGTGTTAAAGCATCTCACAGCCTATTACCATAGATGGGTATACCGACCGCATGGGTAAATCAAAAGCCGAACAATCAGCCCAGACCAGGTATACTCACTGGTGGAACCAAGTACACGGACAGCCTGTCATGAAAAGTATCTTCCCGCCAGCACCCCTATCAGGCCAGTCTCAAGATGCTAATGATTGAGGTATGCTATAGCTGTAAGTCCATACCCCTTTATATTGCTCATGACAGAAGGCAGTCGAATCTTTGGTACGTATCTGCTGCTCGAGCCAAAGAAACAGCCTAAGATCAGTCAGCACCACCTACGAGCAGTCAGCTCTCGTCAGGAGAATGGCCATGCTTCTCAGTATTGATTGAACTCGGAAGATATGCATTTGTTTGGGTAACCCAATGGCATAAGTAAAAAGTTTTCATGACAAAAGGGAATTCATGGTCAGATCCCTCGGATATCACCGCTGATATGAAAGAATCAACGTCAGCATAAGGATTTGGTGTATGAGCTACCTGTCAGAATTTGGGAAAGGTGAAGCAAACCACCCTAGAGCAAGGTAAGCAAATCTTGTGAAAATCAGGGGGAACAACATATAAAGGAAAAGGATACCTGAGTTGGAAACGGTGTCCTCAAGTCATACTTGTTCCCTGAGCAACCAAATCTCGAGGACGAGATTTGTTTAAGGGGGGAAGGTTTGTAACACCCTGGTTTTTGGCCATTTCCTTTTTCTTTTTGATTTATTTGTTTTTGCTCTGATTTTCTTTTCGGAGTGGTTCCGTGGACTTGCAACCTGGGAGATCATCATCATTTCTTCTCTCAAGTGGTTTGTCATTCCCAAAACTTTCCCAAGATCATGCCATTTTCCATTCTAGCTCCACCTCAAAATTCTTTTCTAGGGAATATTCCTTTTTTTATTAAAGGAATAACCCTGTCTAACTTAAGTTGTGAAGCAACCTATATTTCTATCATCCACAAAATTCCCAAATAATTCTCATAATTTGTTTGGATCATATATGCCCCAAATATGTCCAAACCATCCTTATCCATCTCAAAAATAATTCCCCAATATTATTTCTTCATTTCTGTCCAGCGTGGTCTTCTGTGAAGGAAGTGTCACCTATCCTTTCTTGTTTGCTCCCAAACTTTTTGGGCATGATTTTACATCCAAAACTTTACCTCATGCCAAAATTCAGCTCCATTTGCCTAGTGAAACTTCCTCAGTGATTTTTCAAAGTTTCGTCAGACAGAAGCCCTGTTGAAGGAAGTACTAGCTAGGAGTACCCAAATGAGTTGAAATTTTGCACACTCCTTCATGTGCTCATATTATCACACTCCTCCAATTTTTAGCCCCATCCAATCATCTATGTGAGCACACCATCAAATATTTGTTTCTCGCAATATTTTCACGTTGTGAAGCAAGTATATTTTATATTGCTTGATTAATTCTGACAAATTACCAGATCATGCTCCTACCCAAATAACTTCCCTCCACAAAATTTGGGGTCATTTAATTAAACCATTTTCTCTCCAATATTATCCCAATATTCTGGACAAAGAGGATGTCGGTGAAGGAAGTACTATTTTGGCAAGTCCATTTGGTATGAAATTTTTACAGCATCTACATATGTCCATATCATGAGGCTCTGCCAAGTTTCATCTCATTTCAACACTCCATGTGAGTGCACCATCCAATTCTCTTTTCTGGACCATAATGGCAGTTGCAAAGAAACCATGTCTTATATTGGTCCATTTCTTCTCTAATTGCACAGGATTATAGTCCTTCTTAACCTAAACACCCCAGACATCTAGTTTGGCTCTTTCTTCTTCTCTATTGATCACAGGTGTGCATCCAAGTTTGCTACAGCAAACTTTCATCGATGTCTCACTTCTCTACAGAGCCTCTTCTCTCGAGCTTTTACCTCCTACAGTCCCCCTGATGCAAGGACTACACACTGGACATTGAGTGCCAGCCCCTCTTGTCCTTTCCTTGCCATGCAAGGTGGTGACAGCGTGGATTCTTGCCTGAGCGCGCACTCTGCAGGACAAGTCCGCGTCCAGAGCACTATTAAACTCTAGTCTCTTTGCCTCTTGTCATCTTCGCGTGCGTCAGCATGTCTAGCGGCTTCCTCGTGCCATCGCCGTCGCTCTGGAACTTGCTCCCCTCCGGCAGCTTCCTCGCCGACGATAGGCGCTGCACACCCATGGGCAAACAGTGCCCAGACCGACTCTGTCCGCGTTCGTCTCTTCCTCCCCGTGCCCCCTGGCTCAGTCCAATGCCCCGTGAACCTCCCCTGTTTCACTCCCGTCGCCTACTGTTGAGCTAGCTTGTGTGCCCACGCGTCCGTGGTAGCAGCCAGCGCGGCACCCCCTCCCCTCGTCTATTTAAGCTGCCTTGGCCTCGGCTGTCCTCGCCATTCGGCCTCCCTCACTCCTTCAGTCCTCCCCAACCTCTCAATCCATCCCCGGAGCTCTTCCTCACCGCGATCGGCCACCACGGCCACCGCCTCTGCCCGCTTAAATTCCGGCGAACCGGAGCTCCTCTCTTCCTTCTTCCACCTCTAGTAGACCACCCGGAGCACCCTGAGTCTTCCCACCTCTTCGCTTTCTTCTCTAGCGGACTGGAGCGGCAAGACCGTCGACGCCCGATGCTACCGTCCGCCGATGTCGAAACTACCATTGCCTCGGCACTCCTCGGTGGCCGTGCCCTACACCATAAGATGTGCCACTTCTCCCCACGCATGCCAGTGTGCCGAGCACCGCGAGAGATGGCCGGAGCCGCCGGCAAGCCTCGCCGGAGCTCGCCTCTGCTTCAGCCAGACACGGGCGAAGGGAAGGAGACGACGCCGCCCCCGCCAGCTGGCTAGTGGGCCCCACGACCCCACCCGTCAGCGACACCGTAAGTCGGCCCCACCCCTGCCACGCTGGATAAGTGGAGGCGTAATCCACTGGATTACGTCTTCGTTTTCTGAAAGCGTACTTTGCCTCTGTTTCGGGCTAGATTATGTTTTCTGCGCTGGAAAGCGTATGCTCAGCGTTTACGCTTTCTGTTTTTCAGTTAGGGGCTGGTTTGTGAAGATTTTATTTACAGATGGGTCCCTGGAAGAAAAACTATTGCAACTTTTCACCCGTAACTCCGATTGAGGTGATTCCAAAGCCCACTTCTTCGTCTTGTCAAGCCCGTTACGATGGAATCATTTTAACCATGTTATAGCATTCTGAAAATGACCATTTTGCACCTGCCCTTATTCAGCCCCCTCCGAGAGAGAACGTTTTCCGGCGATTCTTTCCGCGAGCTTCTCGCACGTCCTCCCGGTGTATCCATCCACCCCAAGCAAGCCACACCCTCCATTTGCATGATTGCAATGCAATGCCATGGTTTAATTATTTTAACTTGCTTAAAATGTGGCATTAGTAATGTATGACTTGTTCATGGCATTTCTCGGAGTAATATTTTGATCTTGTTATTGCCATGATGATGCTTGGATTACTAGGACTAATGCTTGCAGATGGTGGATGACATGTTGCCATTGGATTATTAGTGGCTTATATTATTTTCATCATGCTGGTATCTGATATTATGCTTTGGAGTATTATTTTGGTATTGATGGTATCATGTGGATCTTAGGTTAATATCTTGATATTGTCCTTGGATTAGTAGCATCATAGTCTTTGGATTCAGCATGATCTTAGTAGTATGCTACCCTTGGGGTTTATTTTAAGGTGATGATATTATTCTCTGGATTATTTATTGGATATTGCTATGACTTGGATCACAGGTTGGTATGATATTAGAGCAGCAGTTATCACAGATATATCTTGGGGATAAATTCCGTCATTTTGTTGGTTAGGTGCCACGGAACTGGGCTTTTCCAGTGCTACCACATTTGCCTTTATGGGAAGGCCCTAATGCGGTCTATTGTTATGGCTCTCATCGGTGCCTCCAACTAGGGAAGGTTATGTATGCGCGCTGCCCTGGCCCGGTAGGCGGTGATAACCTTGTGTGCCCGTAGTTGTTGTAGGCGCCTTTTTCTCCCCGTTTGGGACCATTTTTATTTTGCCACGACGGTGGCCGTTGGATGTCACGAGGTGACATCGGGGCCACCCAGGACTGAGCCTAAAAAGGGGAGTTGGTCAGAGTGGCCGCGAGAGTGTCATAGCACTAGACTGGTTTTGTCAGAACACCGTTGGTCCACCCGAATGGGAGCACGAGGCCATGGGTTCTGTGATGTGGGTATAGTGTGCTAACCTCTGCAGAGTGTGTTTAATCTATCGGTAGCTGTGTCCTCGGTCATGGACACAGTTCGTACTAGGTCACACCATTCGATCAACACTCACATGACGGAATGACTTTTAGGTGACTTATATGTTGAGATTGTGAACAGTAACAGTTTGGCAGGATGACGATGATGATGTTGGGATGATCTTGAGGATGATCATTCATTTTGTGGCGTAGTCACGATGTGATCACGTGGAGGTATTGATCACGAGGTGATATATTACTTGGCCGGATAGCCAAGAGTGAGATGGTTCTTGAGATGTTGTTTCATCGGTATTCTAGTAGTTTCATATCATGCTAAATAGTTGCTTTCACATCAAAGTAATTGGTCATAAGTTAACCTGTTAATGCTATGTTGTTGTTTTGCCTTGATGCTTTTGGTTGTTGTGAGCTTGCAAGTACACTCAATGTACTGACCTGACGTGTCATGCCAGATTGCAGGTGATGCCGTGATTGATTGCTTGTTGAGGTTACTGATCGTACGAGCTAGATCGTGTCCCAGCCAGAGTCCCTGTAGAGTGGAGTTCACCACTGTCGTTGTTGTTCCGCTGCTAGAAGTTATTCCGCTGCTACGAGTTGTTCCGCTACTAGCATAGAGCTACCTTAGCAGGCATAGTGTCGCCATGCTGATGTGATCCTTTGTAACATCAGACCCCTTTGTATCCATTATCCTTTGTAATAAGAGCTAATTTGTTCTATGCTGAGCAGTGCCGTATTCCAGAAGACTTGATCTCTGGGCTGGAATACGGGGTGTTCCCGTTCCTCTGAGCCGGGGTGCCACAGAGCTTGGTATCAGAGCAAGTCTGGCTGTAGGACGCCCTAGTCAGCGCGAGCGGTAGAAATCGGTAGTATAGAGTCTGGCTTGTTTGTTGCATTGGTTGCTGCATTTGTTTGTTGCATAGCATGCATATAGCCTTATTATTTGTTGCTAACGGGTTGTCTTGTGATTGTAGCTGGCATCAGTTTGGATCCACTACAGCTTAGCCCCTACATCCCTCCAGTTTCCTTTGAGTCTGTTCTTCGGTGTTTGGCGTCATTTCTATCCCAGCGGAGTGATGCCAAGTGTTCCGAACACTGTTTGCAGGATAGTGTAGAGCTATCGCACCAGTTTCTCCTCTTCATCCCTGCCTATCATTTTGGTGGTAGACATGTTTCTACCCCGGATCATGCCTTTTATCTTGTCGTGTTGGCAACCCTTAATGATCTTAGTCATCAAAAAAGGGCAATGTCAGCAGGCCCAGTTTTCCACGCTATCCTATTCCTTGGACGAGTATGGATCTTTTCCGTCCGCTTGATAATAATGTGGTCATGTCATTCGTGTCCTGCTACATGGTTACCAAGTACGTCCTCGCTTCCAAGCTAGTCAAGGATGTTACCTTGCTAAGCCAGCACTTGGTGTAGCGATGTTTACACCAACTCTTTCACACATTGATTCGTCCTCATGCACACCGTCACAGCATGCTAGATCGTAGTACCAGATATCCCGCGAGATGTGTGCTTAAGTAGGCATGCATATTGTGTGACTAGCAGTAATATGTGACTTTGTTTGTGTGTGAGTTGATTGTTGTGTGCTTTTGTTTAGTTGAGTTTTCTTTTGCTCGTTTCTTTTTGGGTCCTCGGTGTTACCGTATTTTCCCCTTATGGAAGTTGCTCACCAATCGACATCGGACTCAAAGAAGCAATAAGGATTTCAAATATTTGGAAGAACCTCAGCTAAACACATAAAGACTACATCAGTACTTAATCCTCACACAGTAAGGGTCAAGCCACCAGGAAGACAAGTCAGGTACAAGAGCAACAGTATATTTTCAGTCAAAGGTATGGCCCATATACAAAGATTTGGCTCAGCAATGAAGGATACTTGAAATATGTTATATTCCAAAAGAAAGCCAGAATGTGCTATGATTAAGGAAGACAGTCAAACAATTTTTCTCATGCAAGTAACCCCCCCGCAAAATATTATGGGTGTGTATGGATTTTAGTCGTCATATCATAGTATGAAGCTTTGGATATGAGAAACTCAGTCTTCCTCCACATGCTATCAAAAGAAGCTTATGATACAAGGCTTTTCAATTTTCCTCAGCATGATATGTGAACAGTTTCTGAGATACCCAGTCTTCCACAGCAAGATACCTCGGTAAAGGCTTCTGACGTAAGAAATTAAATCTTTCTCAAGAAGCTACCAGAGGAGAAGCTTCTCAGGTACGGAACCTAGTCTTCTCCAGCACGCCACTACGGCAAAAGCTTCGAGCGTAAGATGTCAAGTCTTCTTCAACAAGCTACTCCGATGGCTTCCCACATAACACACCTAGCCTGCATCAGTACAACACTACGCACCATCGTCAGGCATTACACTGTGAGTTGGCAGTATATGACAGCACGGTTCAAGAATCAGATCCGCAACATTTTTGTCAGAAGTATCACTTAGTCAAGACATATGCCTACCGCAAGGATCGAGTGTTCGGTGGCATATTCTTCTTACATATGGTGAGCGTGTATCCCCGGTCATATCAGTCCCTCATACGATATGCGACAATGATCAAGCTGATTTAGCTAAGGAAGGTAAGGATTCAACAATCCCATGAGTCATGCCAGAGAAAGATAAACAAATTTACATCTCATGTGGTGCAAGACTCGACAAAAGGTGAAGCAAATAACGCAGCATCAACAGTCTTGACAATGGCTACCAAAGTCAATATTCCCGCACCAGACAAGGAGATCCCATGAACTCTTGTCACCCTCTTGCATGATTGGCCACAACAACAAGCTATGTACAGCTACAAGCCCCGAGTATTTGTCATATATGTGCGGACCCAGGTCAGAAAGCCAGCCCAAGGAAGGATGCCAAAATATTGCACTAGCCACATCCATGGTCATACGAAGAAGCAAGGACATATGTGGCCAAGCTATTTCACTACGGTACCCCGACAAAGAAAATCATGACCGTCAAAGGGTGAGACTGGCAGCAAAGGTATGATGATTTTTGCGCAACCATCAGGGTTCGGATACCCAAGTCAGTGGAGGCCATGACTTCATATGGATCCACAAAGACATACCCTCAGAGGCCTACCTTGTTCTACAAGGACTTCATTTCTCGCTGACCCGCTTGCCCCACGGCACCCGCACCGAATGGTCAGTGCGGAATATCCAAGTCTGTTCTGTCAGATCCAAGATTCCTTTGCAACTGTGGCAGTTTGACTTCAGCGGCAGTGTTAAAGCATCTCACAGCCTCTTACCATAGATGGGTATACCGACCGCATGTGTAAATCAAAAGCTGAACAATCAACCCAGGCCAGGTATACTCACTCGTGGAACCAAGTACAAAGACAACCTGTCATGAAAAGTATCTTCCCGTCAGCACCCTTGTCAGGCCAGTCTCAAGATGCTAATGATTGAGGTATGCTATAGCTGTAAGTCCATAGCCCTTTATATTGCATGATAGAAGGCAGTCGAATCTTGGGTACGTATCTCCTGCTCGAGCCAAAGAAACAACCCAAGATCAGTCAGCACCACCTACGAGCAGTTAGCTCTCGTCAGGAGAATGACAATGACCAGTTATCCGCGTGTGTCTCCTTCCTCGCAGCTCAGAGCGGAAACTCACTCCTAAAAGTCGGGAAGAAGGTGGAATGCTTTCGGCACCGCTCGGTCTTCCTGGACGCCCAGGGCTCTGATCCGCTCTTGGTTGCCCCGGAGGCGCTGTCAGCGCGTGTTCTCGAGTGGGGCTCCGCCAAGCTCACCGACCCCCAAGCAAGGCCTGTCCTGGAGAAGATAGACTCGCACATGAAGGCGGGGCAGCTGACGGGGGCAATGATCATGAAGGAGTTCCTGGCATAGCGCTTGGTGCCGCTCTAGTCACACTCGAAGCCCCTGTGGGAGTACCAGGGCGTGGGGGACGAGATGAGGCTACACCCCGCCGGCCTGACACGCAGGGAGCTGGACGCGGCCTTGGTCTTCCTGCTCGGCTGCATTCCGGGGAACATCCCCGTGGCCCACGCCCTACTGTACCGCCGCGACGACAGGGACGATCTGGTTGCCGCCATGCCCGCCTTCAACGACCTGGGGCTTGAGCCGTCCGACCACCCCAATTCTCCCGTGGTGCTGTCCTCCGGCAACAGCGGCGGCGAGGAGGACTCGGAGGAGACCGAGGATGATGACCTGGAGGAGGCATCCCCTCCGTTGCAGCGCGAGCTTCTCCGCAACCTCGAGGATGACGATGATGCTGACGAGCCCTCGGCCATGGACTCCCCGCGCTTTGCCAGGGTCCCCAGGCGGTCGGAGCCCACTCCCCGGACCACGCGAGCATCCGACCGGGTGGTCTCAGGCAAGGGCGCGGCAGTGCCCCCTCCGGTGGGCTGCCCACACTTTAGCGGGGCGGTCAATGAGTCGGGCCCATCTCCACCAGACACGCAGCCGAAGGACGGGGCGGCCCCCGTTGGGGCGGACATGGATTCTCCGGCCATGGCTCCTCAGGGCGACCTCCTCACCCCTCCAGGCGGTGGGGCCTATTGAGGGCCACTCCCCCTGGCCCCGGGACGCGGCCAAGGTCACGCCAAAGAAGGGCAGGAGTGCATCGGCCTCCACCGAGGAGGAGAAAAAGAGGAAGTGGACTGCGCCCGATGAGTAAGTGACCTACCTTGCTCCCTGATCAAGTGTTGATTATGCGCGTGCTCATATCATCTCCCCTCTTGACGACCAGAAGTGGTGGCGCGGCAAAGAAGAAGAAGGTGGGTGTCATGTCGAAGGCGCACCTTGTCCTGAGGGCGCCATCAACTCTTGGTCGCAGCATGGGTGGGCGAGGGGGTGCCCTGCGCCGCCCTGGCGTCGTGCTTGGGCGCACGGGCGCCGCTTCACCCGGGCGCTCGGGCACACCGGCCCCGCCAAGCGCCTCGCCCGACCACTCGAGGGGGCCAATCATAGAGACCATGGCGATTGAGGCCGCGGCGCCGCTTGTTACAGCCACAGCACTTCCGGCCTCGGGACAGGGGGCGGCAACCTCGGCTCCACTAGGCACCCCAACCCTCGCCTCCAGACAGGATGAAGTGCAACCCATGACGCAGCCTCAAGTGACCCCGACACCCACGACCAGGGCAGTTGACACGGCGACCCCCAGCGGTGTGGCGCAAGAGCTGGCCATGAAGAGCGGCGGGGAGCCCCCTGCGCCTCTGGCGGAGGGCGTCACGAGTCCTTCCACTGCGGTGATGCCAGCTCGGGACGTCACGGTAATTCCTCCATGGCCAACTCTCGAGCTCATGAGATACGACCCCCTGATCATGTGCGGGGCCTTGAACGATGCCTGCGCCGCGCTCGATCGGCTCAAGGCAGACCTCCAGGACGCTGACGAGCGCCTCAAGTAGGAGCACCTAAAGCTCACCACGGGGTGGCGTGAGCTTTCTAAGGCCAGCAAGGAGACCCAAGATCAGGTCGAGGCCCTCCCCACCGAGAACAGGAAGGAAGCCGACGAGGCGAGGGTGGCCCGTGATGTGGCCCTTGCCGAGGAGAAGGCGGCCACCAAGTGCTGCGATGAGGTAGAGGCCAGTCTGAAGGCGCTCCAAAAGGAACAAGCCACACGCGCGCAGCAACTCCAGCAATGGGATGACGACCTCAAGGCTCGTGAAGCGAAGCTTGCGGACCGTGACTCCGCATTGTCGAAGGTGACCGTTGATCAAGCCGCGGAGCGCGAGCACCTGTCCAAGCTGAAGGAGGAGGTGATCGAAGCCCAGACGTCTCATGCCAAGCAAGTCTTCGAGGCAACGGCCCGGCTGGACGCCAGGGAGAAGATCCTTGCCGACGCCGAAGGCAAGGCGGCTTCCTTCCCGAGAGCTCTGGGCTCGCCAAGCACTGCAGTCCATCTGTAGAGGAGGATTTAAGGAACCACTCGCGGCCCCTGAGAGCGGCAACGTAGGGCTCTCTTCCAAGCTTGCCAAGGAGCTCGAAGGTGCCGCCGCCAAGGTGGACTCCATCCTGGAGGAGTGCCGCGACCTCTTCTCCGTGGCAGCGACACGCGTCTTCAGCCACCGTTACCTCCACGATCCCAGCTTTAACTTCGACACGATGACTGGCCCAGTCCCCCTCGAGTCCCGTGCCACCACGGCAGCAGCCGTGAATGGCCATGTGACCGTGCTGCTGGGGAAGTTCACCAGCAACCTTGACACCAGCCCTCCGTCAGCTGAGGAGGGCGGCAGCGACGGCGGCAATGGCGGAGACAGTGACGTTGAAGACGGGCCTGTCGTGGCTGAAGCAGGCGGTGACGACGGTCATGGCGACGGCGGCCCTTTCTCCTAGAGTTTATCCTGCAGTACTGATCATGCCTCATGGAGGCGTAAGACTTTTGTTTGAATTTGTGATACATTTAGTGCCTGTAATAACTGTTTGAACCCCGTAATTTCCTTTTCGTGGTTAGTTTCCTCCTTGCTTGCCTTTGTGCTCTGCGTCAGCAGGGCCCAGCCCCGCGCATACCTCAGCCGCCACTGGGATGTCCGGTCGGGATGCCTGAATGAAACCAAGGAGCGAGGGGCTACGTGACTAGTGAGGCCCCTGAGTCGCGGTGCTCAGGAGTCCCCCTTGAAGTGCCAGCGGCTTGTATGGAGGAAACATGGCGACGGCAAGGCTAATCCAGGGCCCCTTTATACCTTTCTTTTGCCAGCCTGTGCCTGGGGGCGTGCGAGGAGACAGACACCAAGGATCCTAGGGATCTTGGTGGGGTGATGTGCGCAAGGGTGGTGGGGGGCACCCTGTCCAGCCCCCGCTCGCGCGCGCCCAGGGGCAGGCCGCGAGGAGCGTTGCCGAAGAGCCGAGAGGCCATCCTGAGGTTAATGCAACCCATAGGGCGCCCCAAGTTGTTTATCCACCAGCGCGGAGCTTGGGGCTTCCACTAGGCATGGGCATGGTTGCGTTGCAATCGAATCCGCCAGCGCTGAGCATAGGGCTTCCACTGGGCGTGGGCATGGTTGTATTGCAACCGAATCCGCCAGCGCTGAGCATGGGGCTTCCACTGGGCGTGGGTAGTGAGCTCTGTGCTAGAGTCTCCGGGCGTGTACAACCCTATTTCGTTCGTACGCGTGATCGGCATGGTAGAACATTGAGGAGGTGTATCTGGGCACTCATGAGCCAGCGCGGGACTCAGGAGGCCCTACCTCAAGGCGGGGTGGGCCTGAATTTTTGGCGTGGAGCGCGCTTATGAAACCTGTGTAACGGGGGCGACCTGTGCCGAGCGAACCTCTGGAGGTCATCGCATGAGAAGGCCGAACACCAAGGACCCATAGGAGGTGACGTGGACGGGACCGGCCCGCCAGACAGAGCTCGGTCGCTTGGGTTTATCAATGCTGCAGGGATGGACCCTCGCACAGCCACCGTGCCAAGTCTTCTCATGCAATAACCCGAGGAAGGACACCCGACGCGCGGCTCCCGCGATGGCGAAGCGCTGAATTGCGGTTGTATGAACCGGGCCATGCGCCCTTACTCACCCACTCGCGATTAGCTCATGCGAGGACAAGGCACCAAGGACCCCGGGAGGTGACGTCCACAGGAGCTGGCCCGCGAGACAGAGCTCGGTCGCTTGGATTTAACAACGCTGCAGGGACGAACCGGAGCACAGACGCCATGCCAGCCCTTAATCATGAGGCGGTCGAGGGTGGGGTTGTGAGGGCGCGGCGACATTCATGGTGACGAAGCACCGGGCACGCAGGTTGGAATATCAAGATAAATTCACCAAGGCAAGGCCAGTTCTGATACATGAGTAAAATGATGCGGCTGCGGGGACGGGCGCTTGCAGCTTGAGGATGATGCAACCCGAGGGGCGCCTCAATTGAACAAACCAAAAAGTCACCTGGCAATGATGCTTCTGGAGCGTCGAGGTAGTCGATGAAGCTTGGTCCTCACGGGCCGAATGGCTCCGGAGGCTTGAGAGGCTCGCGAGGCCCGGGGGGCTCACGAGGGTCCGGGGCCTCCTGAGACGCCACCGCCAGGCGTCGAGCCTTGTGAGACGTATGCACGGCTCATGCGAGGCGCTGGTACGTAGAGCCCACATTCACCAGGCCAAAAGGCACGCGAACGTAGTTGCAAGGGTAGCCCCCGCACCAGCCAATGCGCGACGGCCAGAAGACATCCCGAGATGCGGCCTTGTTGAGACCCGGGATGTTGATGCAGACGCGCAGCCCATCGCCCATATCGGTGGCGGTGGCTGCACCGGTAGGGGGGTGCAGGGCGGCACTTGCCGCGCATGGCTTGCACCTCCTGAAGCTCCTTGATCGCCTTGGTGATGAACTCTCTTGCCCCTGGCGCCTCATGCTTTGCTCCTTGGTTGTGGGGGCGCGCGTCAAGGCACGCCTGCAAGTGGTGCCCGAACACCTCCCTTGTCGCACTGGTCAGGTCAGAGGCTCTCCAGACGGAAGCCCCCGAGCCCATCCTGAGGGAGGCGCTGGGCGCGCCTTCCTATACGGGAGGAAGGGGCGCCCCGACAGCAGACGCGGAGCCTGAGGCATCACCGACTGGTTTCTTGGCCTCCGGACGGCTCTTGGGGAGGAGCTGTTTCTTCTTCGCGGGGGTGGCCTCGGGAGGCAGGACGCCACCTTCGTTGTCAGGGTTCTCGGCTGCCGCGGCACGGTAGGCCTGCTCAATGGAGCAGACCGCATCCTTCTCATCACAGG
Source organism: Thinopyrum elongatum (assembly GCA_011799875.1). Classification (NCBI taxonomy): domain Eukaryota; kingdom Viridiplantae; phylum Streptophyta; class Magnoliopsida; order Poales; family Poaceae; genus Thinopyrum; species Thinopyrum elongatum. The sequence goes on from CM022298.1 coordinate 556,793,900, forward strand.
CAACAGTGATGACACCGCTGCACCCTGGCATCTTGAGGATGTTGTAGCCATGGTGGGTAGCTGCCATGAACTTGGCGAGGGCAGGGAACCCAAGGATGGCATTGTACGGGAGGCTGATGTGGGCCACATCAAAGTCGATGAGCTCGGTGTGGTAGTTGTCATGCTTGCCGAAGGTGACAGGGATGCGCACCTGCCCCAGGGGAATGGTGGAGTCATCGGTCACCCCAGAGAATGGCCTGGTGGGCATGAGCTGGTCATAGGGCACCTGAAGCATCTCGAAGGTCTCGACGGAGAGCACATTGAGACTAGCGCCACCATCGCTGAGAGTCTTGGTGATGGAAATGTTGCTGATAGTGGGCGTGCAGAGCATTGGGAGCGCGACAGCAGTGGCCACACACCTGAGGTGATCCTTGGAGTCGCACCTGTGACCACCTGAGGGAGCGCACGGCCTCAAGCTTCAGGAGGGCTGCATTCACCTCACGAGAGAATTGCTTGAAGATGCAGTTCGAGGCGGGTGCCTGGGCGTCACTGAGGATGCAGGCAATCGCGCGTGGTTCCTGAAAGCCCCAGCCCTGTCGTCCTGATGGTTATCGTCGTTCCTCCTTGGCGGTTGCGGTAGTGGAGGGAGGCCAGTGTTGCCCTGAGGACGGGCCTCACGAGGCTGATCACGCCAGGGGCCGTCGTGAGGCTGATCACGCCAGCCATCCTCGCGAGGCTGGTCGCACCAGCCCTGAAGAGGGTTGCGGTTGTCCTAGCGGCCTCCGCCGCGGCCTCCTCCACGGCCGAAGCCATGATCGTCGCGCTCGGGGCGGCGACCCAGGCGCTCGTCCCGGAGCGCCCTGAGCTCTTGGCAATCATTGGTGTTGTGGGTGTGAACGTTGTGGAAGACGTAGAATGGGCAGTTATCCTTGGCTAGCTTGTCACGGACACGGCCACGCTTCAGTTCAGGCTCTGCTGCCAGCACAGTGGGGTCCTTGCATTTTGCTTCCTTGGCCTTGGCCTTCTTGTCTTCAGGATCAACGTCAGGGTGTTTGAGGAGAGAGAGGCGGCCTTCTTCCGCCCTGGCGCATCTGTCGGCCAGGTTGAACATCTACAGCGCCGTGCAAAGGTCATCGTGGATGGCGAGCTCCTTGCTCACCTTGACGTCCGTGACGCCCTCGGTGAACGCCGAGATGATGGCTTCATCCGAGGCTTTCGGAATCTTGAGGCGAACGTTGGTGAAGCGCTGAATGTACTTGCAGAGGGTCTCACCCGGCTGCTGCTTCACGCGTCGCAGGTCATTGACGGTAAGGGCGCGATCACATGTGCCTTGGAAGTTGGCGATGAACCGCTCGTGAAGCTCATCCAAAGAGGAGATCGACCCCTCCAGGAGGTGCAAGAGCAAGGAGCGCACGCCATCCTTGAGAGCCAGGGGGAACCAATTCGCCATGACCTTGTTGTCGCCGTTCACCGCCTCGATGCTCAGTGAGTAGAGCTGGAGGACCTCCGCAGGGTCGTGAGTGCCCTCATAACACGGGGGCAGGTCTGGCTTGAACTTGGCAGGCCAAACGACGCGACGCAGCTCACGGGTGAAGGAGCGGCAACCCGCCGAGCTCACGGGAGTGGCCCGTGCGAGGGGAGCATGGTCCTGACGCCCATGTGCTGCAGCCCCTGGAGCTGCCCGGTCTTGGTGCTGGCGTGGTGGTGTGGGGAGCGCACGCGCATCATACTGTGGCTGCTGCACCACCTGGCAGCTGGCCTCATCCCGCGCCGGCGCAGGTGCCTCGCGAGGCAGATCACGCGGACGCGCATCGCGCCTGGGCTCGTCGTCGGCACTGCACAGAGGAGGAGGCAGAGGTGTGCCATGAGCCACGTCACCCGCACGGGAGGGCGGGGGACGGAGCGAGTGGGAGGGTGCCAGGACCTCGCCGGCGGCGTTGATGAGCTCGGTGATATGACCAAGCCAGGCATCATAGCCTTCGTTGGCAGGGCGGTAGCGCAGCAACTCACGCGCCATGAGGAGCACAGCTTGCGTGTTCGGTGGCCCGCGATGAGCGTGGGAGGACGATGCCATGGCGGGAGTGATTGAAGGCGTGGCGGTGCGGCCGTCACGCTACATGGAGGGTGGCAGCGAAGAGTCCTGCTGCTCTTGAGCAGCGGGGTCGGTGGCAGCGTTTGCTGCGGGAGAGGCGGAGCGGCGAGGAACACCGCGGCCCACAGGCGCCGTCTGGTTGACGCGAGTGGCCCGGCGCTCGGCGTGAACTCGGCGGGTGTCGGCCATGGAAGCAACGATGCAGGGACGAAGCAAAGAGGAAGGGAGAGCTTCGACATGCCCCTACCTGGCACGCCAAATATCGGAATCGGGGCTCCGCAGACCCAATAAGGTTTGAACTCTGGGGCGTGTGCGAAGGATCTAACCTAACCATAGCTCACTATTTGTCACCCCTCGGCTTGGCTCTAGTGAGTTCGTGCGAGCGAGAGGAAGAAGTGGACACGGTGATTTACCCAGGTTCGGGCCACCTTGCGGTGTAAAATCCTACTCCTGCTTTTTGGTGAATTGGCCTCGCGAGGAGTTTGAGGATGAACTAGTATAGTGGGTGAGCTGCCTCGCGAGGGCTCAGAGGGTGAGAATCAATCAATCCTCCTCCATGGCAGAGACTAACCTATCTTTATACTAGGCCAGGTTCTCTTCCCTCATAACTTAGGCGGGAAGGAATACCAAGTGGCCAATTTTGAAGGGGGACAGGAGTACACCCTATCCTGAATAAAGGTTGTCTTCACCTACAAAGCTTCTGATCATGACACAGCTGTGGGCTCGGTGATGACCTCCGTCCTGCCGAGCACATGGTCTTGGTCTTGCTGCACCGGAATGGAAACCTTTGGGGGATTCCTCGGGAACCCACGCTTGTCCTTGCCTCCTTAGCACCAAAGTGGAAACTGTCCTGGACTACGCCCACTGTCACCCTCCTGGCCTTGGTCTTCAAGGCTCACGTCACCGTGAGCCTTGCGAGGTGGGGTGCCTGCATAGAGATATCCGCCTCTCGAGAGGCAGCCTCGGGAGGCCGCTCCCCGGAGAGGGCCTTGGTGTCGTTCTCCTCGCGGGGCGGGGCCTCGCGAGGGTCTTGTCCGTGAGGCCTTGGAGTTGGGCCACGCCGGGCCATTGGTGGGGCCACGCACTGGGCCGCAGGCAGGCAGGTCTGGGTACCGCCATTCCCAAAATGCCGACAATACTTCCTATGCATAGGCATTTCATAGGAAAACACATTATCAAGACAAGAAATATCTAGCATATGCAAGGTAGAAGAATAAAACATTAACGATCTCAACACAACGAGAGGTAATTTAGGAACATGGAAAATTCTATAACCATATTTTCCTCTCTCATAATAATTACATATAGGATCATAATCAAATTCAACAATATAGCTATCATATAAAATTTTCTCTTCATTATCCACATGCATAAAAGTTTTATAATCTTCCAAGATAGTGGGATTAACATGAACTAAAGTCACGACCTCTCCAAACCCACTCTTATAAAAAACTTCACAAGATTGATAATTCTCCAAAGTAGTGGGATCATTATTACCTAAAGTTGACCCTCTTCCAAACCCACTTTCAATATTATTACAAACATTAATATCAATAACATATTCATCATGAGTCATAAATAAATTTTCAAGATCATAAGAAGCATTATCACCCTAATCATAATCATTACAATAAGTAGTGGACATAGCAAAATTAGCATCCCCAAGCTTGAGGTTTTGCATATTATTAGCATCATTGTTATTAATAGAATTTATAATAATATTATTGCAATCATGCTTTTCATTCAATGAGCTATCAGGAATCACTTTATAGATTTCACCAAAATTTTCAGACTCATGATTTACAAGCAAAACTTCATAGAGATAATCAAGTGCACCCAACTCACTAGCAATTGATTCAACATATTTGGATCTTTTAAAAAGATTAGCAAGAGGATTAGGATCCATCTTTCATTTTCTTGTTTTTGTTCTATTTTCCAGTCATGAAGGCAAAAAGCAAGCAAAAGAGCAAAAAGGCAAATATTTTTGTATTTTTGTAAAAACTTTTTTTAGAACTGGAGGAGATGAAAATGAGAGGCAAATGGCAAATAATGTAAATGCAGTGAGATGGAAGTTTATGCATAGGTACTTGATAGTGTGTTATGATGTCTCCCCGACAATGGCGCCAGAAATTGGCAAGTTGACGGGAGACTATCTTGACATGAATCCTGCCCGCCAACGGCACCAGAAATTCTTCCTACTACTTGTGAGCTGCGCTGGGATTTCCCCGAAGAGGAGAGGATGATGCAGTATGGTAGAGATAAGTATTTCCCTCAGTTTTTGAAACCAAGGTTATCAATCCAGTAGGAGAACCAAGCAACACTACGTAAACATCACCTGCACACAAACAACAAATACTTGCAACACTACTGCAGGATCCTGCTAACGCGACACTACAATCAGAGACCCTTCGACAAAACTGTGTGCGATGCATTAATCACAAACGGTGATGTAAATAAATCATCAAAAAAGATGCAAAATGTTTGCGATGGCGGATACATCAAACATGGTTCAAATTGTAGTTGTGTGTGCAATGCGGGGCATACGGTTGATCCATACGAACTGTTTGCGATGAGACAGAACAACAGAAATGGGCAGCCAGATCAAGTTGTGTGTGCGATATACGGCATATAGTTCACTCCGATGAGTCGTTTCCGATGGTCGAGTTGAACACAAACGGTTCGGCGAAACAAGATGTGTGCGATACCCGACAAACAGGTTGGTAATCAGAATTGTGTGCGATCATTATAGACAGCCCATACGGTCTTTTTTGTGAATTGTGTGCTTTACAGGGCACACCATTCAAGAAACCAACCTGTGGGTGATAATGTAAAAGATCTCTGTCGAATACGTATTACTAACCGTCTGCGATGAGATTGACAGGGGAAACAGAGATAACGAATTAATATGAGCAACAGAAATAGAGATATATACAGTCTGCTTAATTTAGTCCTTCTTCTTGTTGTTTTTGTTGTTGGATGGCCCCGCGACATCGTCTTGGCGAGGACGCTTCTTGCCGCTGACCGTTGGCTTTTCATCGCCGCCGCCGTCGTCATCGTCGTTGCTGTTGTCGTCGTCCTCCTCCTCGTTCGACCATTCCTCCTCCTCATCGTCGTCATCCTCTTCTTCGTCCTCTGATGGCTCCTTGTCTGTCTGGTTGTCATCTGACGACTCCGGAGGCGGCGTCCCTTCCATGATCCGGATATAATCGAGGTCTGGGCTCGACGCCAGACTCATGGAAGACGAGCGGGATGATTCCGATGTTGACCAATCATCGAGCGCCAGACTACTGGCGGAACTGTCGTCCTCGCTGTTGCTTGACATGGCTGCGGTACGTATAAAAACTACGAGAAAGCGAGATTGCAGGGTGTGTGCAAGCATGTAGCGCGGCCGACCGGGGATGATGAAGATGGTGGACACTTAAGCGGGGTATGCAGAGAAGAAGAATGCCAATTAAAGCGGGGGATTGACGTATTATCTAACCGCTGATATAATCAACCGCAATTATTTGTACCCAGTCGCTCCAAAATTCCCGGGGTTGTGCAGTTCTCAATGTGATAATTACGCACACACGTTGGAGCGTCCAAATATGAAACAAGCATTTTTCATAGTACTACTCCCTACATACCGGCGACCTGGGTGGGGAAAAACGAGAGAACTTGATGATTATTTGGTAATCAATACCATTGCATGTAGAGAATTGACCATTGCATGTTATGCTAAGTAGTCTGAAGTCATTGAATGCGTACTAGCCCCAGGACTCCTATTGGCTGATTTCTCTTTTCAGGAAAAAAATAAGGAATGAGTTTTGGGATTATTTGGTTTTCGTAATGTGACTTATGCACCGGTACGAACGGAGTAGGAAAGTTGGCAAGCAATAAATTGAGCTCCTCTTATTGATGAAGCCAGTAATAATCAAACTACAAAGGAAAAGAAAAAAGACAAAGGAAAATATCTGCACGAATCTTCGCGTAACATCAATGGCATAGGACCTAGATGTGCATTACTTAGAGCACATCTAGATGTGCTTTAGCAATACTGTCAAACAAAAACCATAATCATCATTGCAAACATCGCATAGAACATGGCTAATTAATGCGACAACCACAACTACACATGCTAGTTCCTTCTTGTCTCTTGCTTTCATCTGTTGCCTGTGATTAACTCTTTCTTGCTTCATTGTACTGATTGTACATTCCAGATCAGTCAGTTTCTTCTTCAGCTTTACGGTATCTTCTACAAGCTTAGTGATAACACTCTGAGCCCTGCCATGCCATTCTTCATCCAGCCAGTTAAAAAAGGCACAAGCCTCATATCCCTGCCAATGTTAAATAGTATTCAGGATGAGCGGTGGCATTAACACAAGTAAAATGATGAACTTAGCACTAGCCTCTAAGGGGCAACTGAGAAACCGTCTACCAATGTCGAATCCCTCCATGCATACACGTCGAGCGGGAGTGTGCACGTGCACACAACTCATCTTTTGGTACTTCTCGGTGGCGCAAAACTCAGAGTCAAACTCGTGTTGCGGGAGTTTGGAGTCATGCTCCGGATCCGGCGGCATATCGCTTTCCTGGGGGGGGGGGGGTCATTCAGGACGGATTCAACAGGGAGCTACTTTGGACATGCTAAAAAAGATCGGGATAGATTGGAACCTGACAGGACGATTCGGATCCGTAGTACACCTACCTGTTGATGACCTTAGGCAAGTGCACGGCGGTGACCGCCGTCGTGGCGTTGCTGCTGAGAGCGGCGATACGATCAGGAGCAGCCGCACCGAAACCATCAGCACTACTCGTCCGCATTCCCCCAATGTCAGTGCCACACGAGGGAATTTGGAGGCTATCTAGGGATTTGGGGGAAATGGGGAAACTGTGGGGATAGGCTAATGGTCGGGAACTACTTTCGCACTATATTTTGTATACGACACACTGTTTATACATGTCGTTTGTGTTAGGTATTACAACTTCACACATGATTTCCACATCAAACCGTGTGAGAAGACAACGTAGGTGAGACACGGTTGTCGTGACATAACCGTATGTGATGTACTACCCTGTACAAATGGGGCTGCAATATAATTGAGATACAGTAATACCTAGTGTAAACAGCCGCTCTGCGGATACCCGTAAAAAAATAAAACAGCCACTCTGCAGATAGAGATGGTGGCGGCGGCGGCCGAGGCAGCGGCTACCGGATAAGAGGTCAATCCTCGGTCGGTGGGCGGTGGCGGCATCATAGGAGGTCAATCCTCGGTCTGCGGCGGGAGATAGGAGGAGCTCAACCATCGAGGTCGGAGGTGGCATGATTGGATCACATCCATCGCGGTCAATGGCGGGATAGTGGAGGTCGAACTTCAGGCGGTAGCCGCACTAAGCTTTGCTCCTCTACTCTGCTGTCTCGGTGTGCCGTCGCATCGTGCTTTTCTCTGTCTGCTGGGTGGAGGTCGCCGCGCGGCTAATTAATTAAGGTATTCTTTTCGTGAGTGGCTTTATTAAGGTATTCAGTTCCTAAGGGTAGTGTTGTAGTACTCTGCGTGTAAATTGACTGGCCATTAAGTTTTGTCATGGCACGTCTGGATAACAATATGGAGCGCCCTCAGTAATTATGAAAATAAAATCTTGTGATTTATGCACGCATCTTTGGGCATCAGTTAATCTGTGTATTAATGTTGTTGTTTTGTTTTTAATTACCCTTTGTGTGGTGCAGATGGAACGATCTGAATGGATGAAGAATTGGAGAAGCTCAGATTTTATCAGTGGCGTGACAGAGTTCATGAATTTGGTTGAAAGTACAGAGAAGAGAATTGGTGATGAGGATTAGATCATGTGTCCATGCAGTCATTGTGCCAATACAGAGTCACGTGAAGTTACAGATGTCGAGTGGCACTTACTCTCTGGGGGATTCATGGATGGATATACACGTTGGACCAGACACGATGAAGAGTAGGTCATGGATGAATATACATAGGGCTGCAAGATGCCAAACCCCGGTCAGAGTCACATGGATGTTGAATCTAACATCGGGGCTGAGGCGTCAAGCTACTAATGGAACACCGGAAAGCCGAAACCCCCACTAGGAAACCAAGACAGCGACGCAAATGACGACGACGGTCTTGATATGCCAGATTTTGCTGCTATGATTGTAGATTTCAAGGGCCCAAAAAAGGACATGGTTGGGTATAAGGATCTGCCAACCATTGCTGCAGGACTCCAAGAAAGAATTGTATCCAGGTTGCAAAAAGAAATATTCCAAGTTGAGTGCCACCCTGGCGCTTCTCAGATTTAAAGCAGCAAATGGTCTATCAAACAAGGGCTTCACGGAGTTGTTAGGTCTTTTCAAAGAAATTCTTCCAGAAGATAATGTGCTCCCCAAAAGCACGACAAAGCGAAGATTTGTTTTTGCCCATTGGAACTTGAAGTAAAGAAGATACACGCTTGTGTGAATGATTGTATATTGTACCGTGGTGAGTACAAAGATTTGCGTGCATGTCCCATATGCAAGCATGCATGATATAAGTGCAAGAGAGCAAAGGACAAGTACAAATTGGATGACGAGATCAAGACAGGAATCCCGTTCAAGGTTGTTTGGTACTTGCCTTTAATTCCAACATTGAGGCGTTTGTTTGCAAACCCTAGAGAGGCAAAGAGGTTGCGGTGGCATCATGATGAGTGAACTGCGGATAAATATATGAGGCACCCGAAAGATGGGGCTCAGTGGGAATTAATCGACAACAAGTTTAAAGACTTTGCCAAGGATCCTAGAAGTATAAGGCTCGGGGAGTGTACTGACGAGATGAATCCTTTTGGCGATATGAGCACCAAACACAGCACATGGCCGGTGCTTCGTGCATATATAACCTAGCTCCTTGGTTGTGTATGAAGAAAAAATACATTAGAGTGTCAATGATTATCCAAGGCCCGAAGCAACCTAGAAATGACATCGACATTTACTTTCAACTACTGGTAGAAGAACTACTGACAGTGTGGGTAAAAGAGCCTGCTGTAAAATGTTATGATGCTTAAAAAAGGAGATTTTCGATCTACATGCGATGCTGTTGCACACCATTCAAGATATGCCGGCATTAGGCAACACATCGGGGCAGAAAACAAAGGGAGATGTAGGGTGTGTCACATGCATGGATAGGACAGCTAGCAGATTTCTTCCCAACTCACGCAAAACCGTGTATTTGCGTCATCATAGGTTCTTACGGAGAAATCACCCATACCGAAAGATGAAAGCTGAATTTGATGGTACGGCAGAGGTAGGTTTGGGCCCAAGACCTTATGCTGGGGAGGTGGTCCACAAAATGGCTAAACAAATTAATGTTGTGCTTGGCAAGAACCACGCTTTGACTGTGAAACAAACACCCAGGAATCAAGTGTTTAAGAAGAAATCGGTGTTCTGGAAATTAACTTACTGGGAGATTCTACGTGTACGTCACTGCATCGATGTCATGCATGTCGAGAAGAACATATGTGAAAGCATCCTTGGTACTCTGCTCAAGATTAAAGGTAAAACAAAGGATGGTGATGGTGCACGGCTCGAAATGCTTGGTGATCAATCAAAACGCAAGAGTGAAGCAGAAGATGATAACAAATTCCTCCACGCTCGCCAGAGTTACAATTTTAGTACAAAAGAAGCAACAGAGTTCTTCAACTATTTGTTGTCAGTTAAGACACCCTCTTCCTACTCCGCAAACATCAGAAGTCTCGTGGATGTGAGCTAAGGTAAAATGATGTTGGGACACATGAAGTGACATGATTGCCACGTAATGTTGCACAAATCCTCCCGGTGGCCATCAGGAATCTGATGGACAAAGATATAAGAAACACACTCATTGAGCTCTGTGATTTCTTCAACAAACTATGGCAGAAAGTTGTAGATCCTGAAGAGTTGGATCATATGCAAGAGGATATTGCAAGAATATTGTCCAGCCTAGAGATGTTTTTTCCACCATCATTTTTGATGTCATGGTCCATCTCACTGTGCACCTTGTCGACGAGATAAAGTATTGTGGTCCTGTGTTTCTTCGCAACATGTATCCCTTTGAGCGGTTCATGGGAATACTGAAGCGCTATTGTCGGAACCGAAACTATCTAGAGGCAAGCATCCTACAAGGTTATACCGCGGAGGAGGTGGTTGAGTTTTACACCGAATACATGAAATAAAGACCTATAGGTTTGCCCCTCTCTCACCATGAGGGAAGGCTGAAAGGTAAGCCGGTCCTTGCTGGCACGCAAAAGGCTACACCCGGAGATTTGGCCGAGAAAGCCCATTTCTCAGCGCTTATGCTGATGAACAATTGGCAGAGATACGCCAAAGCTTCTTACCAATGGTGTATCCATTAGATGTGGAGATGAAGGAGCACACTAAGAACTATGTCGCATGGCTGAAGAATCGTTTGGCACAAGGATCCATGGATGACATTGCTACGTGGTTGGCACAAAAGCCATCACCTACGGTGTTGATGTACCAAGCATATGACATAAATGGCTACATGTTCTACACTGAGGAACGTGATGAGAAGACCTCATATCAGAACAACTCTGTTCGAATAGAATGCATGACTGTAGATGAAGCTGATAAAAGGGTATACTATGGAACCATCAAAGATATTTGGGAGCTTAACTATGTGAAAGTTAAGGTGGCATTATTCAGGTGCACATGGATCCCTCTTAGTCAGGTAAAGGTTGATGATTACAGGAAGACCTGTGTTAACAGGACAACGATGGCATATCACGCGGACCTATTCATTCTTGCCAGTGATGCTAACCAGATTTTCTATGCGGAAGACCCCTTGCATAAGAACTGCCATGTAGTGATGCATGGGAAGAGGAGGGTACTGGGCGTTGAGGATTATGCCGATGAGGACGAGTACGATGAATTTGATGAGTTGCCAGCCAAGTGATCACGCACCCCACAAACAGAGAAGCATAAAATCATCAGAAAACCCAAGTTCATTTGGGGTCAACGTAATGATCCCAGTTCCACCATGAACATGGGAATTAAGCCGTAAGACTAGTTTTTATGCCTACCCTGCAACTTAATGCGTTCAATTTATAACTGTCGTGTGTACTGAATTTGTGAGTTATGCCCGGTTTTCTGTTGATGTAAGAACCGTTAATATGTTGGCCTTGATATGCTGTCAGCTCAGGCAATGAATTTGAACTGTTTATAATTTTTATTATACCATAGAGGTAGCACACACAATTGATCTCACTCCAGTATGTATGAATAGAAGATATCCAATCTGGTTTGCGAATAACACACGGTTCATTCATTAAAGCCGTGTGCCGACCAAACCACGCGCGCGATCTGAGTCGTGCATTCTGATTGGCCAGAACCCAAACCCCACGGATCATACGTCTGCACCATTGGATGCTCCCAGATCGAACGGCAATCCTCATCCCTTTCGACAGCACATGCAGTTCCGGTTGTGATTTTCCGTATATGCACAAAATGCACGTTAAGTTCAAAAAATGTCTTAAATATAGCAAACGATACCTGAAATGCGCTAGAAAATCAAACCCGTGGTATAATGGTGTTTACGTTGTGTGGAAATTTTTATGAGGCCAAACGATGAAATCACGGGCCACTCGAGTTTGAATTGACACGTCTCCTTTTGGAAATCATGATCCTTCTTGTGAGATCCTCTGGTTTACAAGGAGCGATCATCAAAACTTTTGCCAAAGTTTACCAAATTTTTTCCACGGGGTCGTGAGAGCACGCCACAGGCACACACCGATTTTGATGATGTCCGGACTCCATCTGAATTTATTGTAATTAAAATACCAACTAGGCCCATGCCTCGTGGCCGCACCTCGTGGCCAAAATGCTTGAAACTTCTCCCCGCTTCTCGGACAATGGATGAAAACTCGCAAAGCGGCACACGAATGATTTGTACACCTTCTTTGCTAACTAACACCCACATGTGGTTGTAGTAGGGTTTTGATTTTATATGCACTAAATGCAAAATATGACTTAAATATAGCTGATGAGACCTGAAATGGGCCAGAAAATCAAACCTAGGGTATATCCATGCTTGTTTACCGTGAATTTTTTTCCGATGCGAAATGATGTAGTCACCGACGATTTAGAGTCCGAAGTGCCGCATCTCCTTTTGGAAACTATGATCCTTCTTGTGAGATGCTTCGGTTTCCAAGGAGCGATCATCAAAACTTGTGCCAAACTTTACCAATTTTTTTCCACGGGGTCATGAGAGCACGCCACGGGCACATACCGATTTTGATGATCTCCAGACTCCATCTGAATTTACTGTAATTAAAATACCAACTAGGCCTATGCTGGTGGCCGCACCTCGCGGCCGAAATGCTTGAAACTTCTCCACACTTCTCGAACAATGGATGAAAACTCGCAAAGCAACACACAAATGATTTGTACACCTTGTTTGCTAACTAACACCCACATGTAGTTGTAGTAGGGTTTTGATTTTATATGCACTAAATGCAAAAAATGACTTAAATATAGCAGATGAGACCTGAAATGGGCCAGAAAATCAAACCTAGGGTATATCCATGATTGTTTGCCGTGAAATTTTATTTCGAGGCGGAACAATGTAGTCACCGACGATTTGGATTCCGAAGTGCCGCGCCTCCTTTTGGAGAATATGATCCTTCTTGTGAGATGCTCCGGTTTGGAAGGTGTGACCATCAAATCTTGTGCCAAACTTTATCAAAAAATCTCCATGGGATCGTGAGAGCACGCCATGGTGACACACCAATTTTGTTATTTCCAGACTGTATATGCATTTCTTGTAATTAAAATACCAACAAGGCCTACGCCTCTGGCCGCACCCTGTGGCCGAACTGTTTGAATTTTTTTCCCGTTTCTCGAACAATGAATGAAAATTGACAAAGCGACACACAAATGATCTTGCTAACACCCACGGGTAGTTGAGACATGGTTACACACACATATATATATATGCATGGTAAATGCAAAAAAATGACTCAAATATAGCAAACGAGATCTCAAATGCACCAAAAAATCGAACCTTAGGGTACAATGGTGATTTCTTACTGTGGAAAAGAATTCGAGGCGAAACGATAAATTCATGTTTTCATTCAAATGAAAATATGTTGTTAGTTCATGTAAATCTTTTCAAATAGCACACGTTTCACTCATGAAAGCCGTGTGCCTACCAAATCGTGGCCGATCCCCCCTGCTGAGCACGCGATCTGAGTCGTGTGTTCTGATTGGCCGGAACCCAAACCCCACGGATCGTACGACTGCACCCTTGGATGTTCCCAGATTGAACGGCAATCTTCATCCCTTTCGACAGCACATGCAGTTCCGGTTGTGATTTTATTTATATGCATAAAATGCACGTTAAATTCAAAAAATGTCTTAAATATAACAAACGATACCTGAAATGCGCCAGAAAATCAAACACATGGTATAATGGTGATTGCGTACCATGGAAATTTTTGTGAGGACAAACGATGAAGTCACCGGCCACTGGAGTTTGAATTGACACGTCTCCTTTTGGAAACCATGATCCTTTTTGTGAGATGCTCCAGTTTCCAAGGAGTGATCATCAAAACTTGTTCCAAACTTTACAAAAAAAATTCCACGGGGTCATGATAGCACGCCACCGGCACACACCGATTTTGATGATGTCTGGACTCCATCTGAATTTACTGTAATTAAAATACCAACTAGGCCTATGTCGGTGGCCGCACCTCGTGGCCGAAATGCTTGAAACTTCTCCCCGCTTCCTGGACAATGGATGAAAACTCGCAAAGCAGCACACAAATGATTTGTACACCTTCTTTGCAAACTAACACCCACATGTAGTTGTAGTAGGGTTTTGATTTTATATGCACTAAATGCAAAAAATGAATTAAATATAGCAGACGAGACCTGAAATGGGCCAGAAAATCAAACCTAGGGTATATCTGTGATTGTTTACCATGATTTTTTTTAGGCGGAACGATGTAGTCACCGATGATTTAGAGTCCGAAGTGCCGCGTCTCCTTTTGGAAACTATGATCCTTCTGGTCAGGACACGGAGGAATGCTCCAAGGAAGCCCACACACCAACCTAAAGGTGTATATGAAGTAACCGACATCGATTTAAAGTTTTGGGCTCCAACTAAACCAGATAAAGCACACACGAGGTTCAGGAGTGTGTGTGGATTTGTTGGCAGGGCAAGGCTCAACATTAATCTGCCGGTGTTTCGGAAGGCTGCCACAGAAACACGGCAAAGGATAGTCCGAGAGATCATGGATCACTTGAACGTTCCAGAGTAGTGGAGAATGCAGGTGGAACACGCTGCACTAAAGAAGGCTAGGGATGCTTAGAGAAACTAGAAGCACGTGTTATACAAGAAGTACTTGAGTGAAGGCAAGGACTCAATCCTCGCATACCCCCAAATTACAAAGGCAGACTAGGCAGAATTCAAAAGGGTCAGGGCAACTACAGAGTTTGCTGAGAAGAGTGCCAAGCAATCGAAACTTCAGAAGAGGAACACACACACCCACTGTATGGGTGTGGCAGGATACTACGGCATGAAACCGATATGGGACCAGGAGGACAAAGAAGCAGTAGCTGTGGGTGGGAAACCGGCCTTTAGTGAAATCAGTGGCGAACGCGCTAGAGACTACTTGCGGGCACGTGCAAGGAGGTGTGATGACGGAACTTATTACTTTGAAAACTCACATGACGAAGAATTGTATCGTGTGATGTTAAAGGCTTCCAAGATCCCTAGAAGGTTCTATAGGAACTCAGGGCCATGTGACATTTTGTCCGATGCTCTGGAAACAAGAGAGCTCCCTGGCCGTGCAAGGGGTATAGGTGTTAATGTCCCGCACAAGAGGGCTTTCACACTCAGCAAAGAAGAGAGGCTCAGCATGAAAAAAGCGAGGAGTGAAATGAAGCAGAATGAATTGTATGAAATGTTGAGGAAGGACATGTATCCGACTGTTTGAAAGGAAATTGAGGAGTCAATGATGATGCAGAAGACTCTAACACTGACAGATAGCCAGCATATGGGAGGAGAGGCGGGCATGGAGGATGCTGGTTATTGCGCGACAACACCGCATAAGAGTAGCTGTGCATCAGCTGACCCCAGCGACACTGAGACTGCAACTGCTCATGATGATGCTATATCTGATCTATCTAGAATGAAAGACAGACTGAAGGGCGTGCTTACACATTATGAAGGTACATTAAAATGTGCATTAGCCTGGGTTTGCCCACCCTTCTTGGAAGAAGGCCTCTTGTTGGACAATGTGCCATTGAAGCCGGTTTGTGTGAAGTACTACATGACTGAAGTAAAGCCTGGATTCAATGAATTTGCCCTGAAGAATGTCCTAGGGGACTTTGATGAGCATAGGACCTTGGGAGAAACACTGTTACGTCACATCCAGTGGCCACGAAAGGAAATAGACTTCATGGATGAGATCCCTGAAGCCCCGCCAAGAGCAACCAATGTCGCCCCTTAACCGGTGACGCTCTCCTTGCCACAGCAGCTCTCACGTGCTTCCCCCAAGGAACCTAATACTCATAATCCGACGGCTGATGCATCAACCTGTGATCAGCCCGCCCGACTTTGTGCCATATAGGCCATGTCATCGTTCGCCCTAGAGCAGCCAGTGGCAAGGCCTACAACTACTGAAGATGCACCACCGGTTCAGATGCCGACCGCTGAAGCAGCGAGGGGGAGACCGAGCTGCACCACATGCTCAGCAGACCAACCTGGTGGAATGGACTGCTAAGTAGTCTGATGCTTCGGAACCGCCTACTAAGCAGTCTGTAAGTATAGAACTGACTGGTCATTAGTCCGTCGGTCTACGGCCGCGTGATCAGCATAACAATGCATCAACACTGCCTGCTCAGCAAACCAACGCATTGGCATGGCCTCCTCAGCACACCGACAAGTTGGCATCACCTGCGCAGAAACCCGACATAGCTTCAATGCATGGTCAGCAGTCCGATGCCTCTGCTCCTATAGCCCAACAGTCCGTCACTGCAGCACCACCAGCTCAGCAGTCCGGCATAGCTAAACCGCTTGCTGAGCAGTCCATCGAAGCTTTACCGTCTGCTCCGTAGTCTGCCTTTCAGCCATCCAGACCTTGGACCAGAAGTGCTTCAAGTACCAAGAAGGAAGTGGGCAAAAAGGCTGCACCCGTGAGGAAGCGCGCCCAGAGAGCGAAGAGGAATGAGAACGATTGCCTCTTACTTAAAGCACTCATCTCCCAGAACCAAATTAACAGCAAGTTGTTCGAATCAGAGAGTAATATTATTTCTGACGGCATGAATAATGCAGAAATAGATTTGGTGCTTGCTAAAAATAAAGCAAGCGTACTTGAAGCACGCAATTACGTCCATGTCTAGCCATTTCTTGTTGGCGAATACTTTGATGGGTGCAGCTCCAGTTGCCGCGAGTTACATAAATATTGCATGGATCAAATGTTAGCAGGTCATCATGTTCTGCTAGTCTGCTACCACAGAGATCATTTCCGACATGATCCTAGTTCCATCAGTGTGAATTTCGAGGACTTACATCTCTTGTTCAACTTCAACGAGCTCGATGCCACTCTTGTTAGATGCCTGATTTTGTAAGTACTTAACAAACTCTGATCAACTTCTCCATACAAGGCTGTAAATGATAAACCGCTCACTACATTTTATTCCTCTCAGGGGATTCAACATGCAGAGAAGAAAAAGGGAGAGTGTGCATTTCATATATCCTGAATTAGCAAATGGCACAACATTACATGGTAAGGATGAACGGGAGTGGTCCATTAACACGGTCACCCGTATCTTCAAAAACGCGTTGTGGCACCCCGGCTCAGAGGGAACCGGAATGCCCCGTATTCCAGCCCAGAGACAAGTCTTCTGGAATACGGCACTATTGGCATAGAAGAAATCAGCTCTTTATTACTATGGAAAAGGTTACAAGGGTACAAGGATTACATTGGCACGGCGATACTACGCCTTCCCGGGATAGCTCTATGCTAGCAGCGGAACAACCTGAGGAAGCGAAGTACCCTTGGCAGCGGAAAACGACGGCGGTGATGAACTCCACTCCGCAGGGACTCTGGCTGGAACGCGTATCCTAGATCACAAACTCGAAATCCTCGACAAGTAAGCAATCATGGCATGACCTTCAAACTGGCATGACATGCCAGGTGAGTACTTTGAATGTACTCGCAAGCTCACAACAACCAAAGCATTCAAGACAAGCAACAGCATGGCATTTACAGGTTAAGCAGGTGCAAACATGATGATGCTAGAACAATATAAGCATGGCATGGCATATGAGCATGATGACACTACATGCAACAGGTTAAAACTATCATGATGCCACTTACTCTGTCGGGGTTACCTCGTAACCACCACATGTAGGAACTTACCATCGAGCGTGCCACATGATAACCTCAGGACCAACCAAACTTGGTATTACAATACCGTAGTGATTACATGATCACAAGGAGCTTGATCTTTACCCGAGATCACCACATAGCACTATCAACCAAATCCGGTATCCATGATACCACGACGATCCTCTCGTGATCACGATCAACCAACATCGGTATCCTCGATACCACGGTGATCCTCTCGCGACCACATAAAGATCAACCAACTTCTTTCTCATCGAACCGGGTTGTTATAAGCAAGATTATTATACTGTTGACCCATAGTGTGTCCTACTATGAACTGTGCCCATGACCGAGGACGCGGCTATCAATAGATCATAAACTCTGCAGAGGTTAGTACACAGTACCCACACCACGGAACTCATGGCCTCGTGCTCCCATTCGGGTGGACCAACGATGTTCCGACAAAACCCAATCTATTGCATGGCATTCTCCCGGCCACTCCGACAAACTCCCCTTTGGGCTATATCATGGGTGACCCCTATGTCCTTCCAACACCTGCCACCATCATGGCCAAACAAAATTGTCCCAAACAGGGACCTGAGCTCAATACTAAAACTGGGTTCACAAGGTTATAGCCGCCTACTTGATCAGGGTAGCACGCACTCATAACCTTCCCTGGTTGGAGGTACCAGCGAGAGGCATGACAATAGACCGAATTAGGGCTGCCCCATCCCAGCAATTGTGGTTGCACTGGTGAGCTCGATTCGGTGGCGCACTATGACTCAGCCAACAGGTGTTCAAGTTTGATTAACATCCGGGTAAGTTTGAATGCAAATGAGCTGAGCCATGATAACAGGATGAACCGTAACAACTGATAAAGAAATATGCAGACATGTCATCATCTTCGCATGAACTACTGCCAGTATTGACCATGAGCATAATGCTACCAATGACTACTTGATAACTAGCAAGATGCACATGGACAGAATGTAAAGATAAGCATGAAACATGAGCATATACAGTATTCTCAAACAGAATAACATGCACATATTAAATAACTATTCAAGTAGGAACCATAGCTACTGCAAATTGATCATGTAAGGGGCTATTGTGGCTTGCTTGGTAATGAAGAAGCCACCGAGGAGAAGTGCGGAGAGTCCGCGGAAGCAATTGCCGGAAACAGTTCTCTCTCGAAGGGGGCTGTTTACGGGCAAGGGCAAAAGGATCATTTCCAATATGTGAACACATTATGAAACTAGTACCCACATGACGGGCTCGAAGAGACGAAGATGTGGGCTTTGGAATCACCTCGATCGGAGTAGTGGTTGAAAAGATACGACCCGACGAAGATCATGGACCAATCTGTAAAAATTTCCTCACAAACAAGCCCCTGGTGGAAAAACAGAAAGCGTCTTTAGAAGGAATACGCCTTCTTTATAGGCAAGCATATTCTCAGCCATAGTAGAACTGGAATGCGCTTTTAGAGTTGAGAAAACGTGTTTTTAGCAGAAGTATCCAGGAGTACGTTTTCCTGAGAGGAAAACGTATTCTTTGAAATACGCTTCCACTTAAAAACACGCGGGCCCGGGGCTGGTCAGCGTTGAGTGACTTACATGTGGGTCCCGCCTGGCCTTCTCTCTCTCTTCCCTGTCTTCTTCTATCTTGCAACGGGAAGGAGACAGAGCGCACAGCAGCGTGACGCCGGCGCCGGCCCGGCCAACTCCGGCCGCCTCCTGCGCGGGCGCGGGCACCGACGCGCTTGCCGAGGAGTGCCGCACCGGGGAAGCCCAGAGGGAGCTGCGGGGGAGGGCTGTGAGGCGACGGGCAATGGCAATGGCGGAGGCGGGCTCCGGCAGGGGTCCCGGGCGGCTTTGGCCGTCTTCGGCCGTGGGGAGGCCACCGGCGGGTTCCTGGAGGGATTTCGAGTCCATCCAGAGACTCCGTGCGCGCTGGGGAGGACTGCAGCGGGAGTGGCTTGAGGTCGCCGGAGAAGAAGGCGGCGGCCGTGCGCGGGGCCGCGGCCACAGCTGCTCCGGCGGCGAACTGAGGGGATGGGGAAGATCACCAGAGCGTGGGGAAGGCAATGGTGGTGGCAGGATAGAGAGGGAGAGCTCGTGCGCCATGAATTTGAGAAGAGTTCGCCGGCGGCCGTGGTGGCATAGGGCGGATAGAAGAGGCTCCGGCGAGGGATGGATGGGTCAGGGAGGACCAGTGGAGTGAGGTGGAGAGGTTGGTGAGGACGGGAGCGCTCGGGACGGCTTTATATAGCCGCGGCGAAGCGGGTGGATAGGCACGGCCACGGCGGCGAGCTTAGCCGTATACTGGAGCCCCGGGGAGACATGGCTGGACGTTTGCGGGATCGTGCAGCTTCGCAGAGGAGTGGAGGGGTCTCGGGGGTGCTCCAGAAGGCTCGGGGACGCACGCGTCGGGCGATCATGGAGGTGGCAGACGCGGTCTGCCCGCGAACACGGGCACGGCACCACGTAGTAGGTGACTAGAGAGGGGGAGAGGGATCCAGTTGCTTTGAAACTGTCTTCACGACACCACGCGGGAACGTCTTCACAAGGCCTCTGTTGGAACAGGAACTTTGAAAAATTGATCAGGAATATTCACTAGGGAAATGAAGTTGAAATTTGGCATGTGGTAAAGATATGGATAGGAAAGGGTGCACAAAAAGTTTGAGAGCAAGCAAGCAAAGATAATGGATACTTGCTTCACAAACTGCCAGCTAGGGTAGAATCAGAAAAGGAATATTGGTGAAATATTTTTGAACATGGCAAGGAAGTATTTTGGCCTATCTGAGGAATATATGACCCAAAATATTTATGGGAATTATTTGGGAATCTATGGAATGATGGAAATGTGGGTTGCTTCACAACCCAGGGCAGATAGGGTTATTCCTTTAATAGGAAAAAGGAATACTCCCAAGAAAAGAATATTGGGATTGGTCCGAGATGGAAATGGCAAGGTCTTGGGATGGTTTTGAAGTTGACAAGGCACTGGGGAGAGGATCGAGGGTGATCTCTCGAGGTTTCAAGGCCACTAAGCCACCGAAGGGCAAATCCAAACCAAAATCAAAAGAAAAAGAAAATGGGCAAAATCCAGGGTGTTACAAACCTACCCCCCTTAAAGAAATCTCGTCGTCGAGATTTGGTTGCTCAGGGGTCAAACATGAATATTCCCACTTGAGGAAACCGTTTCCAACTCAGGTTCCCTTTTGCCTTTGTATTATGTCCCACTGTATATTATCTGACTCACTGCCTGGCTTCGGGGTGGTTTGTTTAACTGGATCCTCATTCTAACAGATCTTACCTCATATATTACTCTGACTTTGATCCTTTTATGTCTCCCGACCTGTCTGGGTGCGATGTATTATCCTGACTGAAATACCTGTCCTTCTCGCAAGCCCGAGAGTAGTTCTCGATGGACGTGTTATGATGAAGTCCAATACAGACGACCGTCCATTGAGTTGTGAACAGATTCTCTTGGTGGACACGGAATCTTTTACTCATTGCATTGGGTGGCTTCAAATGGCTGTGTGTCCTCCAGGTTCAAAACAGTACTGTAAATCGTACCATTCTCCTGGCGGAATCTGACTTCTCGCATGGATTGCTGGGTCATCTTGGGTATCTTCACTGTCTTGGATATAAGGCTCCTACCAAAGATTTGACTGTCACCTGTCGTGACCAGCATAAAGGTGTACGACCTTATGACGATATTATCTGCGGGCTTGACTGACGGTGGTCCTAACAAAAAAATCTTGTCCACAGCAGGCTATCTTTTAACTGATTCCCCTTTGTGAGGACACATGCTTCGAGGTGGTTGTTCAACATTCTGATCGTTCCGTCTGTCGGCACCTTTAAGTGAATAGTAGGCCATGTAATGCTTTAACCCTGTCGCTGCAATCAAACTGCTGAATTGACATGACCGATTCGGATATCCCCTTCTAATGATTTTGAGCATATCTAGTTGGCTGAGCGGGTTAACTCGATATGGGGTCCTTGCAAACGGAATAGACCCTGTGGGTGCGTACCCATGGTGATCGGTACCGAACCAGACTGTCCAGAGTATCTGTACCATGCAACCATTACCATACCTGTATGGACGATCTTGCTCTTTCATTATGGTTCTCTTTGCCTGGATCCTTAGCTGAAAGAGCTTGGCCTGATGTGTTCTTGATTCTTCAGATGATCATGAGTGCTGCCAGGTACAATATTCCGGCAGGCATCTTACTTTACTAGTTGTAGCTGTAGGGTAACAACCGTCTGAACCCTTGGATGAAACCGGCAAATAAACCAGTAGCCACCAGAACGGTCTTTACAACTCAGATCTGGGACATTACTGGAGTAACTCAACCCCGACTCAAGACGGCTGAAAAGCAGCTCAGAGCTTGAGACGGTGTCGATAAGAAGAAAGTAGCAACTCCCTAAGACGGCCGAAGAACAGCTCAGAGCATAGGGTCATTGCTATGGAAAGAAATTCAACAGCTGCCCGTGACGGCCGAAAAGCAGCTCAGAACACGGGCCAGTTGCTAACAAGAGAAATATAAAGTCGGCATCCACCCCGGACGGCCGGAAACAGCTCAGAACACGGGCGTGGTGCCGTCACCAAAGAAAGGCAAGCAAGGGTTCATCAGCGTCCCATACAGCTCACTACTACGCATACAAGCATAAGCATATTAATTAAACATGCAAGAAGAACACAGAGCAATGCTTTAGGGCATATATCAGATGGTCGGCTTGCTCCATAGGTTGTTGGTCATCACACTGAAGTGTATAACTAGCATCCTTCTTCTTCTTATATAGCTCATGCAATGGTCAAATCCTCACCGAGCTGACATCATTGTATGGGTAACTCGTATGACCTTGGCAGCATGTTCACCACATCTATGGAAACATGTGTGGCTGGCCACTTGATTCCTGAGGCAAGCTTGTGTAGAAAGACTGAGTTGCTTATATCTGAAGTTTCCTTGTTGCCATAAGCAGACTGAGTGCATATATATATATATATATATATATATATATCCCTTAATGTTTCTGCTGTCGGTTCCTTTTGTATGCAGAAAGTTGTTTGACTATTCTTCTTGTTGGGCACTGAGTTCCTAGCATATGCTGGCTTACCTCCGGGATATAGCTGGTTCAAATTGTACTCATAGCAGACTCCAACCTTATATGTGAACCATACCTTTGACCCTAAGTGTACTGCTGATCATGCACACATCTTTGTCGTCTTGCTGATTTGATTATTACTGTTGTGAAGATCGCACATTGATATATACCTGATGCCAATAATCAATCCAGGATATCATTATAATCAGACCAGATATTCCCCATGCCAGGCAGTTAGCGCCAATCCCATATTGTTGAGCTAAGCTTCCAAATGCTTGCCTCTTCACTGATTCTTTGAGTCCAGTGTCGGTGAGCAACTTCCATAAGGGAAAATAAGGTAACACCAATGGCCCAAGGAAAGAAGCAAAAGAAACGACTAAAATAAAAGCACACAAAGCAACAAGATCACACACAAGCAATATCATATACTACAGCTATTCACAGCAATAATATGCATTCCTACTTAAGCACACCAATCTCGCAAGAACTCCGGTGTTACGATCTAACATGCTGTGGCGGTGTGCATGAAAGTGAGTCCACGTGCGGAAGAAAGTTGGTGTAAACAAGACTACACCAAACACGGCTTACACCGGTTGCAGCTGGACGGATACGGAGGCAGGGACGGACTTGGTGATCGTGGATCGGTACACGAAGGTCACGACCACATCATCATCAAGTGTATAGAAGAAAACCGTACTCGTCCAGGGAATGGATGATAGAATAGCGGTGGGAAGAAGGGCTTGCGGCATTGCCCTTTTCTGATAATAAAGATCAGTAAGGGTTGCCGAAGCGACTAGAGGGATGGCAAGGTTCGGGATAAAAGCATGTCTTCCACCGAAACGATAGGGGTGGCTGAATAAGATATATTGGTGTGGTACCAGTGCATTAATCCCGCAAGGGATCGACACTACTAGGTACCTTGGCATCACTCCGCTGGGACGGAGTTGACACCACACCAAGGAACAAGTATGCAACTAGAGGGTGCATGTAGTGAGTCGAAACCGATGCCACCTACACTCACCAGATCAACCGTTAGGGATAATATATCTAGTCTATATGCATGCTATGCACAAACAAATGCAACAAACAAGTGCAGCAAACCAACTAGATCCTATACTACTGGTTACTAATGTTCGCGCGATCTAGGGCGTCCTACAGCCAGACCTGCTCTGATACCAACGCTTGTGGCACCCTGGCTCAGAGGGAACCAGAACGCCCCGTATTCCAGCCCAGAGACAAGTCTTCTGGAATACGGCACTGTTGGCATAGAACAAATCAGCTCTTTATTACTATGGATAAGATTACAAGGGTACAAGGATTACATTGGCACGGCGATACTACGCCTGCCTGGGATAGCTCTATGCTAGTAGCGGAACAACCCGAGGAAGCGGAGTACACTTGGCAGCGGAACAATGATGGCGGTGATGAACTCCACTCCGCAGGGACTCTGGCTGGAACGCGTATCCTAGATCGCAAACTCGAAATCCTCGACAAGCAAGCAATCATGGCATGACCTACAAACTGGCATGACACGCCAGGTGAGTACTTTGAATGTACTCGCAAGCTCACAACAACCAAAGCATTCAAGACAAGCAATAGCATGGCATTTACAGGTTAATCAGGTGCAAACATGATGATGCTAGAACAATATAAGCATGGCATGGCATATGAGCGTGATGACACTGCATGTAACAGGTTAAAACTATCATGATGCCACTTACTCTGTCGAGGTTACCTCATAACCACCACATGTAGGAACTTACCATTGAGCATGCCACATGATAACCTCGGGACCAACCAAACTAGGTATTACAATACCGTAGTGATTACATGATCACAAGGAGCTTGATCTTTACCCGAGATCACCACATAGCACTATCAACCAAATCCGGTATCCATGATACCACGGCGATCCTCTTGTGATCACGATCAACCAACATCGGTATCCTCGATACCACGGTGATCCTCTCGCGATCACATAAAGATCAACCAACTTCTTTCTCATCGAACCGGGTTGTTATAAGCAAGATTATTATACTGTTGACCCATAGTGTGTCCTACTACGAACTATGCCCTTGACCGAGGACGCGGCTATCGATAGATCATACACTTTGCAGAGGTTAGTACACTATACCCACACCATGGAACTCATGGCCTCGTGCTCCCATTCGGGTGGACCAACGATGGTCCGACAATACCCAATCTATTGCATGGCACTCTCCCGGCCACTCCGACAAACTCCCCTTTGGGCTATGTCATGGGTGACCCCTGTGTTCTTCCGACACCTGCCACCGTCGTGGCCAAACAAAATTGTCCCAAACGGGGACCTGAGCTCAATACTAAAACTGGGTTCACAAGGTTATAGCCGCCTACCTGATCAGGGTAGCACGCACTCATAACCTTCCATGGTTGGAGGTACCAGCGAGAGGCATGACAATAGACCGAATTAGGGCTGCCCCATCCCAGCAAGTGTGGTTGCACTGGTGAGCTCGATTCGGTGGTGCACTATGACTCAGCCAACAGGTGTTCAAGTTTGATTAACATCGGGTTAAGTTTGAATGCAAATGAGCTGAGCCATGATAACAGGATGAACCGTAACAACTGATAAAGAAATATGCAGACTTGTCATCATCTTCGCATGAACTACCGCCGGTATTGACCATGAGCATAATGCTACCAACAACTACTTGATAACTAGCAAGATGCACATGGACAGAATGTAAAGATAAGCATGAAACATGAGCATATACAGTATTCTCAAATAGAATAACATGCACATATAAAATAACTATTCAAGTAGGAACCATAGCTAATGCAAATCCATCATGCAAGGGGCTGTCGTGGCTTGCCTGTGAATGAAGAAACCACCGAGGAGAAGTGCGGAGAGTCCATGGAAGCAATTGCCGGAAATAGTTCTCTCTTGGAGGGGGGTGTTTACGGGCAAGGGCAAAAGGATCATTTCCACTATGTGAACACATTATCAAAAATAGTACCCACATGACGGGCTTGAAGAGACGAAGACATGGGCTTTGGAATCAACTCGATCGGAGTTGTGGTTGAAAAGATACGACCCGACAAAGATCAGGGACCAATCTATAAAAATTTCCTCACAAACAGGCCCCTGGTGGAAAAACAGAAAGCGTCTTTAGAAGGAATACGCCTTCTTTACAGGCAAGCGTATTCTCAGCCGTAGTAGAACTGGAATGCGCTTTTAGAGTTGAGAAAACGTGTTTTCAGCAGAAGTATCCAGGAGTACGTTTTCCTGAGAGGAAAACGTATTCTTTGAAATACGCTTCCACTTAAAAACACGCGGGCCTGGGGCTGGTCAGCGTTGAGTGACTTACACGTGGGTCCCGCCTGGCCTTCTCTCTCTCTTCCCTGTCTTCTTCTATCTTGCGACGGGAAGGAGACAGAGGGCACAGCAGCGCGACGCCGGCCCGGCCAACTCCGGCCGCCTCCTGCGCGGGTGCGGGCACCGGCGCGCTCGCCGAGGAGTGCCGCACTGGGGAAGCCCAGAGGGAGCTGCGGGGGAGCACTGCGAGGTGATGGGCAACGGCAATGGCGGAGGCGGGCTCCGGCGGGGGGCCCGGGCGGCTCCGGCCGTCTTCGACCGTGGGGAGGCCACCGGCAGGTTCCTGGAGGGATTCCGAGTCCATCCAGAGACTCTGTGCGCACTGGGGAGGACTACAGCGGGAGTGGCTTGAGGTCGCCGGAGAAGAAGGCGGCGGCCGTGCGCGGGGTTGCGGCCACAGCAGCTCTGGCAGTGAACTGAGGGGATGGGGAGGATCACCAGAGCGTGGGGAAGGCAATGGTGGTGGCAGGATAGAGAGGGAGAGCTCGTGCTCCACGAACTTGAGAGGAGTTCACCGGCGGCCGTGGTAGCATAGGGTGGACAGAAGAGGCTCCGGCGAGGGATGGATGGGTCAGGGAGGACCAGTGGAGTGAGGTGGAGAGGTTGGTGAGGACGGGAGCGCTCGGGACGGTTTTATATAGTCGCGGCGAAGCGGGTGGATAGACACGGCCACGGCGGCGTTCTTAGCCGTATACTGGAGCCCCGGGGAGACGTGGCTGGACGTTTGCGGGATCGTGCAACTTCACAGAGGAGTGGAGGGGTCTCGGGGGTGCTCCAGAAGGCTCGGGGAGGCACGCGTCGGGCGATCATGGAGGTGGCAGACGCGGTCTGCCCGCGAACGCGGGCACGGCACCATGTAGGAGGTGACTAGAGAGGGGGAGAGGGATCCAGAGCAAAGGTGATGACGAGGGGACCTCCTGGACATGGCGAGGTGTCGAGGTCGCGAGGAAACGGACGACCCCAAGGGCCCAAATCGCCAGAGCACGCAAATGGGCATGCCCGCCACGTGGTCACCGCATAAACGCGGCGGTGACACGCGCTCTGGTCGGCCAGATCCTGTCTGATCGAAGGGTCATTCCTCAGAGAAGGCCACTAAGCAAAGAAACAAACACAGTGGCTCAAGATGTGACCAGAGGGAGCTCGAAGACAACAACACAGCAAGGTGTTTGTTGTGAAGTGAGGAAGATTGGTCCGGAAGGAGATGCTGATATTTTGCTGAGGGTGGTCAACCACTAAGATGACCATCTCTGCAAATTTGCATCTCATTTGGATGAACTTAACTAGCACTTGCTGTACAATGTGCCAAACTGGACAGGAATGCAAATGTTGAAGTGGCACTCACATGCTTGCTTGGATTGACCTGAAATTTGGAGGAGGCTAGTTATTATGACATATGAAGATACTGTTTAAATTTCATACCATTTGGATAAACCCAAACGGTACTTCCTTCACAATGGTCCTCTATGGACAGAAACTAAGAGAAATTCTAGAGAAATATTGGATGAATGAAATGAGCCCAAATTGTGTAGAGGGATGTAATATAGGTAAAAGCATGTTCTGGAAATTATTCATGAATTATGGTTCAATAGAGATTATAGTTGCTTCACAATCCAAAATAATTACCAGAAACAATGATTTGATGCTGTTGTCACATAGATGATGGGATGATGCTCAAATTTGGTGGAGAGCTATTATTTGAGCATATGAAGAGTCTTGCAAAATTTCAACTCATTTGGATATGCCTAGCTTGCACTTCCTTCACAAGGCCTCTATTGGAACAGAAACTTTGAAAAATTGCTCAGGAATATTCACTAGGGAAATGAAGTTGAAATTTGGCATGTGGTAAAGATATGGATAGGAAAGGGTGCACAAAAAGTTTGAGAGCAAGCAAGCAAAGATAATGGATACTTGCTTCACAAACTGCCAGCTAGGGCAGCATCAGAAAAGGAATATTGGTGAAATATTTTTGAACATGGCAAGAAAGTATTTTGGCCTATCTGAGGAATATATGACCCAAAAAATTTATGGGAATTATTTGGGAATCTATGGAATGATGGAAATGTGGGTTGCTTCACAACCCAGGGCAGACAAGGTTATTCCTTTAATAGGAAAAAGGAATACTCCCAAGAAAAGAATATTGGGATTGGTCCGAGATGGAAATGGCAACGTCTTGGGATGGTTTTGAAGTTGACAAGCCACTGGGGAGAGGATCGAGGGTGATCTCTCCAGGTTTCAAGACCACTAAGCCACCGAAGGGCAAATCCAAACCAAAATCAAAAGAAAAAGAAAATTGGCAAAATCCAGGGTGTTACACACGTCCCATGCAAAATCATTTCTCTGGCCATATCATGAACGGTAAGTCAAATAAACAAAATTCGTAAGTTCATGGCTTTCTTAATATGTAGCAATCACTGGATCTTGGTATTCATTGTTCCAAACAAGAACATGGTTTACTACATGGATTCTCTTAGAGAGTCAACAAACGCTCAGGATCTGACGCATCTTCAGCAATTCATAAATAGGTATTGAATTCTATGATGTTGAAATTAATTTGCATTCATATCTGGTTCAATAATTGATGTCGTGAAAATTCATCTTCATTTGCAGTGTGTTCGCATTGTGGAAAACTAAACCAGGGAACCTGTTCAAGAGGGAACTACCTCTACAGCATGAGATTGTTTCTCCGGTAACACACCGAAATCCATTATTTTCAGAAGATGTATCCAATAGTCTGCAAATACCTTTTCTTACGCTAGTCAAATGTTCAAGTTTCTAAATAAACCTCTTTCTATTTCTGTCCAAAGGAAAAAACATCTAACACCGATTAGGTTGTTCCTAACAAGACAAATACATGACTAATTTTGTACCAAAAATTTCAGTGTCCTCAGCAACAGGCAGGGCCAACCTTTGTGGATACTATGTTTGCAGACACATGATCTCCATTAGCAAATCTGCTGATAGTTGTGAAGATGCTCACGAATTAGTACCAGTAATTCTATCTTAATTAATATCTTCTACTCCACTCATATGGCACATTCTGATCTTAAAAATACTGCAGCTCATCTTAGAACCAAGGACCCCTGAACCACTCCCCGCTGGTGAATTGTTGATGGTTCGGAGATTTATCAGTGACTTCTTCCTGAATCACTACATCAATCCCACTGGTGATAATGAAGATTTCAGCATGCCTTCTCCTGAAACATTGAGTAAGAGTTAGCTGCTAAACATATACGCATGGATCCATTGTTTTCCATCTGATGAGGTCTTCGTATTTCAAACACTATGATTAATTATGTAATGCATATATATGTCGACAAATCATTGGGATTTAGCTACCATTTGTTCAATTGCAATTGTTGCGAAATCTGATGAATGTTCTTCCTGTGGACACTATTTGTTCAATTGCATATTGTGGCGAATTTCCTTTTTGCAAGCTGATTCAAATGGGATATTTTTTTCTTTAACCTAGCAACTGCTCCGCACACGGTTCAATTAAATGAGTGTGTGCGATCCACATCAAAAAACATACGTCAATCGTAGCGGAACCGTCGGTGATACACAGCAGATCGCAGACGATTTGCAGCACTACTACATGTGCGTAGGGGCTCCAGAACCGTTTGTGATACCACATTATCGGACACGAGAGCTCAGAGTAAACCGTGCCCAATGTAAAATACAATCCCAGTCGTACATTTTTCAGGAAACGTGTGGGATCCTAAACGAAAAGCACACATCAGTCTTACCGCAACCATCGGTGATACAGAACAAATCACAAATGGTCTGTAGCACTTGTATGTGTGCGAAGGGGCTCTTGAACCGTTTGTGATAGAACATTATCACACACGATAATTGTTCGAAAATGTGTGCGATGGATTCATGCATGGCAGACGAGTTCTGTAGAAAACTCATGTGCGATGGGGCACATATCGCACAAAGTTCATATGTTGGCCCGTGTGCCTTCGATACTATTTCCCAAATGGTTCATTACGACACACCGTTTAGTTTCACTACGTCATTAGAAAAGTTTAATCACCGATCCCACACGCATGACATAATGTGGTGTGAGCTGCATCACAGACGATTACATTTGGCAAGGCGTCTGCATCATGGCTCTCTACCCCCGACGGTTTTTGGGTCGTGTGGGAAGGACCCCCGTATCGCACACACTCACTTGGCGACGGTTTAAAATGCCATCATGGAAAGTGGTTAAAAACCGTTTGTATAGCAGCTCATTGTACCAGTGCAACCCAACGCGTAGAGGGGTTGTCAATCCCTCGACGGTTATGAGCAAGATTAAATTGTATAGTTTTTCATAGATAGATCGGACAAGAATATAAAATAAAATAAATAAACAAAAATTGCAGCAAGGTGTTTTTAGTTTTAATATATGATAAAAGATAGACCCGGGGGCCATAGTTTTCACTAGAGGCTTCTCTCATAAAAATAGCATGCGGTGGGTAAACAAATTACTGTTGGGCAATTGATAGAAAAGCAAATAATTATGACGATATCCAAGGCAATGATCATACATAGGCATCACGTCTGAGACAAGTAGACCGAAACGATTCTGCATCTACTACTATTACTCCACACATCGACCGCTATCCAGCATGCATCTAGTGTGTTAAGTTCATGGAAAACGGAGTAACACCTTAAGCAAGATGACATGATGTAGACAAGATAAACTCACATATGAATAAACCCCATCTTTTTACCCTTAATAGCAATGATACATACGTGTCACGCCCCTTTCTGTCACTGGGATTGAGCACCGCAAGATCGAACCCATTACAAAGCACCTCTTCCCATGGCAAGATAAATCAATCTAGTTGGCCAAACAAAACCAATAAATCGGAGAAGAAATACAAAGCTATAGTAATCATGCATAAAATAGTTCAGATAAAACTCAAATAATATTCATGGATAGATCTGATCATAAACTCACAATTCATCGGATCCCAACAAACACACCGCAAAAAGTCATTACATCAAATAGATCTCCAAGAACACCGAGGAGAACATTGTATTAAAGATCAAAAAGAGAGAAGAAGCCATCTAGCTACTAATTATGGACCCATAGGTCAGTGGTAAACTACTCACGCATCATTGGAGGGCAGCAAGGATGATGAAGTGCCCCCCTCCGGCAGAGTGCCAGAAAAGGCCTCCAGATGGGATCTCGTGGTTCTGGAACTTGTGGTGACGGAAAAAAGTATTTCGTGGACTCCTTTGTTGGTTTCACAATTTTAGAGAATTTATACAGACGGAGTTAGGTCAAACGGAGCCACGTGGGCCCCAATACCCACTAGTGCACGCCCCAAGCCTAGGGCGCGCGCCCTAGTGCCTTGTGAACCGACGGTGCATCATCTGGTCTTCTCCCGAAGCTTCTAGTGTCTCTTTTGTCCAGAAAAAATCTCCAAAAAGTTTCAAGGCATTTGGACTTCATTTGGTACTGATATTCGGCGAAACCAAAAACAACAACTGGCACTGGGCACTAAGTTAATAGGTTAGTCCCAAAAAATGATATATAATTGCTTGAAAGCGTATATAAAACATCGAATATTGATAATATGATAGCATGGAACAATCAATAATTATAGATACATTGGAGACGTATCAGACCCATGGAGTACCGGAGATGCACCAGGGGGTGGCAGGGGAGCCCCAAGCCTGGGGGGTGCGCCCACCCCCCTAGGGCGTGCCCCTTGAGCTTGTCGGTCCCTTGTGGGCCCCCCTGACATGAAACCAACGCAAAAAATTTCTATAAATATAGGAAACCCCAAAAATGAACCAAGGACTTTCGCTCCGCCGCCGGAAGCCTCTGTACCGAAGCTATCTCATCTGGAGCCTTCTTCCGGCACCCTGCCGAAGGGACAAATCATCACCAGAGGCCATCTTCGTCATCCTGACAGTCTCCATGACAAGGAGGGAGTAGTTCACCCTTGGGGCTGCTATGTACCAGTAGCTATGTGTTTGATCTCTCTATCTCTCGTGTTCTTGATCCGGCATGATCTTGATGTAACCATGGGCTTTGTTAATATAGTCGGATCATATGATGTTTTTCCCTCTCTCTGTCTTGTTGTGATGAATTGAGTCTTGCACTTTGCGGTTTCATTATGTTGGATTGAATATTGGATTTGAGATCACTTGATGTATATCTTGCATGTGGATACCCGTGGTGACAATGGGGTATTCTATTGAGTTACTTGATGTACATTTTGGTATTCAACTTGCGGATTTCCGTGACATTGCGGTAATCTATGCATAGGGGTTGATACGTGTTTTCGTCCTATGTTCTCTGTTAGAAACTTTGGAGTGATTCTTTGTCGCACGTTGATGGATTGTTATATGATTAAATTTATGTTAACACTGTTGAGAGATTGCACTAGTGAAAGTATGAACCCTAGGCCTTGTTTCTAAGCATTGCAATACCATTTGTGCTCCATTTTATCACTTGCTACCTTGCTATTTTTTATTTTTAGATTACAAAAACCTATATCTACTATCTATACTACACTTGTATCACCATCTCTTCGCCGAACTAGTGCACCTGTACAATTTACCATTGTATTGGGTGTGTTGGGGACACAAGAGATTTATTGTATTTGATTCCATGGTTGTTTGAGAGAGACCATCTTCATACTACGCCTCCCATGGATTGATAAACCTTAGGTCAACCACTTGAGGGAATTTGCTGTTGTCCTACAAAACTCTGCACTTGGAGGCCCAACAACATCTAAAAAATAAAAGTTGCGTAGTTGACATCAACCACCTTCTGTTCTTCATCGGGAGCCTCCTCGTGAGGTTGGGCACTTGCATAGGAAACTCTGCTCCTTGGGAGACCGCTCCTCTGGAGGTCTTGGTGTCATCCGCCTCGCAAGGCCAGGGGCCCTCGCGAGGGTCTTGTCTTGGTAGTCTTGTAGCTGGGCCGTACCAGGCCATCAAAGGGGCCACGCCATGGGCCGCAGGTAGGCAAGTCTAGGTACCCCGATTCCCAGAACGCCAACAGTAGCCCCCGGGCCCAAGGCACGCTCGGGGTGGCTTCGAGGTGAAGCCAAGGGGAAAGGGCGAAGCGCCGCGGGCGCCAAACCGCTTGCGGTCCAGGCTTGACGCATGGCGCTTGACGGGACGTGGACGCCTCCACTTCCCCACGCTGCCTCGGCAACTGCCCCAACTGACAAAAGACTGGCGCACACCGCTAAGCCATCATTGCTTCCTTTCGCCTTACCTCAGATCCCCTTCCTTCCGTCGAGGGTTCCTCCAGATCCAATCACGCTCCGCTTCTCCCCTTTCCTTCTCCTACTCCGGCGCCGGCGACCCTCGAGATGGCTCCCAAGAAATCGAAGCCCACGTCGCAGGCCGCAAGCTCTTCCTCCTGCCCATCGCCAGCACTCAACGCATCCTCCATCATCGAGGAGGGGCACTTCGCCCTCGTGCTCCCGCAAATGGTGAGTGACGACAACAAGTGGAAGGAGACCGTGATCAGGGCCGGCTCCGCCGAGCAGTGGACCTTGGCGCGGACGGTTTATCCCTTCTTCCTCCACAGCATCTTTGCGGGACTTGTCCCCCCCTTTCTGAGTTCTTCGTTGCCGTCCTCAACCACTACCAGGTCCAGGCCCTGCACTTTCAACCCAACTCCATTCTCCTCCTGTCCATTTTTTGCCTTCTACTGCAAGGCCTTTGTGGGCGTGAGGCCCTCTGTGCCACTCCTCCGGCACTTCTTCTGCCTGCGGATGCACGACCAGACACAGCGCTCTAGGTGTGTGTCCTTCTTTGCGGTCCACATGGCAATGTGCTTCTGAAGGCTGGCAAGAAGGTGGAAGGCTTCCGGCGCCGCCGGGTCTTCATGGACACCAAGGGCCTCAACGAGCGGCTAGAGCTGCCGACCGTGCTGCCCGAATGGCTCGAGAGGTGGATGTGGGATTCAGGGCTCCGCAGACCCAAAGAAGGTTCGAACTCTGGGGCGTGTGGGGCGTGTGTGATGAACTCAACCTATCCAACCAGCCAACCCGTCGCCCTACAGCCTAGCTCGATGGATCAAGGAAGGAGACGGACACGACAGTTTACCCAGGTTCGGGCCACCTTGTAGTGTAAGACCCTACTCCTACTTTGTGGTGGATTTGCCTCACGGGGGGCTGGGGATGAACTAGTACAAGGGAAGAACAACCTCGCGAGGTCTGCTCTGGGGTGAGGGTGAGTCGTCCTTCGGTTCCGGTCTGCCCCTCCTGTCTACGGTGGTGGCTAGCCTATACTTATAGCGGCCTCGGTCCTCTTCCTCCAAAACGAAGGCGGGAAGGGATCCCACAGTTGCCAATTTGAAAGGGGACAAGCAGTACATCTTATCCTGACGAAAGGTGGTCTTCACCTACAAAGCCTCTGGTCGTGATGCCGCGGTTGGCTCGGCGATGACATCCGTCCTTGCGGTCTTGGTCTCATTGCACTGGAATGGAAACCTTTGCCTGATTCCTCGGGAACCCACGCCTGTGCTCGCCTCCTTAGCACCAAAGAGGAAACCTACTCCTCTGCGCCTGCTGGCACCCGCCTGGCCTTGGTCGTCATGGCTTGCGTCACCGCAACCTCGTGAGGTTGGATACCTACATAGAAATCTCCGCTCCTCAGGAGGCAGCCTGGGGAGGCCACTCCCTCAGGAGGTCTTGGCGCTGTCTGCCTCGCGAGGCTTGGCCCCTCGCGAGGGTCTTGTCTTGTTGGTGTTGAAATTGTGCCGTACCAGGCCATCGATGGAGCCACACCGTGGGCCGCAGACAGGCAAATCTGGGTACCCTGGTTCCCAGATCACCGACAATGGAGCCACGAGAAGCTCTCCGACCCCAGGGCGGGGCCTGTCCTAAGGAAGATGACCTCGGACCTGGATGCCAAGGCACTGACTAGGGGCATGCTCATAAAGGAGTTCCTGACGCAGTGCCTGGCCCCGCTCCAGTCACACACGCGCCCCATGTGGGAGTTCTAGGGCGCTACGGATGACATCAGGCTGCGCTCGGAGAGCCTGATGGGCGAGGAGCTGGATAAGGCCATGAACATCTTGCTCTACGGCGAGCCGGGGGACCTCCCGGAGGCCTACGTCCCGCTGTACCGCCGCGCCGATAGGGAGGCACTGATTGCTTCCATGCCCGTCTTCAACAAGCTGGGACTCGTGCCACCCGAGCACCCCAACTCCCCGGTGCCTGTGTCCTCCGGCGATAGCACCGGCGAAGAGGGCGAGGAGCACTCGGAGGCGACCGAGGATGACGTGGCAGAGATATCCCCCGTCACAAACCGAGCTCCTTCGCAGCCTCACGGATGACAACGACGGCGATGAGCCCCCGGCCACGGACTCCCCGCGCCCCACCAGGGTCCTCAGGAGGCCGAGGCCTTCCCCCCGGACACCGCCTGCATTCGGCCAGGCGACCCCGAAGAATGGTGCGGCTGCATCCGCTCCGGGGGGCTCCCCGAGCGCAAGCAAGGCGGGAGAGGCGTCGGTACCGCCTCCGCCCGGCTCGCGAGCCGAAGATAAGGCAGCCGTTGCCTGGGCTGATGGGGTTTAGCCCACCGCGATCCCTCAGGGCGACCTTTCCGACCCACGGAGCGGCGGCACCGCGCGAGGCCGACCGAGGAGCGCCCCACCGATCCCCCAAGCATCATCGAGATCACGCCAGGGAAAAGCGGGGGTGACCCAGCCCCAGCCAAGAAGGAGAAGAAGAGGACGTGGATCGACCCTGACGAGTAAGTATCTCACCTTGTTTTTAGATTGTGCATAAATTACCACTATACCCACCGCACTCCCCTTCTGATGCCTAGGTTGGGCATCGTGGTGAAGAAGAGGAAGGAGAGCGCAGGGCCGAAGGAGCCCCTGGTCATGAGAACGCCTCTCGCCGCTGCCGCGGAGGTTCCTGCGCGAGCGGAGGAGGCGATTCCTCGTCCCCTCGCGATGGAGCGCGCCCCCACAGACGTTGTGATGCAGCCTCAGTAGGATTCAGCCCCCGATGGTCGGCAGCCTGCGGAGCCGTCCGCCCTTGTCGCGCCTGAGGGGAGCTCGGAGCTTCCGGCGCACCAAGCCATCCACGCCATTGCTTCCGTGGCCGCGGCGCCGGTCGATGCACCCGCGCTGCCCTCCTGTCAGTCCCTTGCGCTGGGGAATTGTGGCCCCCTGGTGTGGCCCGGGGCCCTGGAGGAAGCCTTCGTCGTGCTCGGCTAGCTTCGGGGCGACCTCCAAGATGCTGACAGGTGCCTTGTGAGAGAACGCCTGGGGCTTGTCTCGGGGTGGGTCCAGGCCAACTCATCCGCTAGGACGGCCTGGGACCGGCTGCCGCCGCCGCCGCGGAGTGCAGGAAGGAAGCCACCGAAGCCATGGGAGCTCGTGACGCGGCTCTGGTCAGCGCAGCATCCGCCAAGAAGCGCTGCGACAAGGCAGAAACTAAGCTGAAGACCTTCGGGAGGAGTAGGCTGCGCACGCCCAATGGTTCCAGTGGCGGGAGGAGGACCTCAAGGCCCGCGAATCGAAGCTCGCCGATCGCGACACCAAGCTGGCTCAGGTGGCCATCGACCAAGCTGCGAAGCGGGATCACCTGGCCAAGCTGAAGGAGGAGGTGGACAAGGCCCAAACATCCCATGCTCAGCACATCTCCGAGGTGATGGCCCAGCTGGGGGCCAGAGAGAAGATCCTTGTCGCCGCTGAGAAGAAAGTGGCCGTGGAGCGCAAGGCCTTCCTCTCCGTCGAGCTCGGGTCTTGCAAGGCGCTGTGTTCCATCTACAAGGGATGATATGAAGAGCCGCTGGTGACCCCTGAAGATAGCCTTGCTGGGCTCTTCCCCAAGCTTGCCGAAGCGCTCAAGGGTGTCGCCGCTGAAGTGGACTCCTTTTTGGAGGAGGAGTGTCGCTCGCTCTTCACTGTGGCTATGACGCGTGTCTTCAGCCATCTCTACCTCCAAGACCCAGCCTTCGACCTCGGCGCATTGATCGACCCGGTGGCTCCTGAGTCCTATGCTACTGCCACGGGGGCTGTGAAGGATCAGGTGGACGCGCTGCTGAAGAAGTTCCTCTGCGTTCCCAACCCTGAGGCTCCAGCAGCAGAGGTCAGCGGCAGCGAGGGTGGTGGCAGCGATGTCGACAACCGGCTCCCAGCGGCCGGTATGAGCGGCGGTGACGGCCAAGGCGGTGGTGGTGCTTCTTCCTAATTTTATCCTGCAACATTCACCGTGCCTCGTGGAGGCGTAAAAACTTCTGTTTGGATCTGCGGAACACTTCGTGTTTGTAATAACTGTTAGGACTCCGTGATTTTCTTTCCGCGCTTGATTTCCTTCTTGTTTGCCTTTGTGTTCTGCGTCGGCAGGGCCCAGCCCAGCGCATACCTCGACCGCCGTTGGGGCGTCCGGATCACCAGGACGAGACCCAGGGGCGAGGGGCTACATGACTAGTGAGGCCCCTAAGTCGCGATGCTCAGGGGTCCCCCTTGATGTACGAACAGCCCTCATGAAGGAAATGCGAGCAGCGTCTAAGTTGATCCAGAGTCCTCCATACCATTCCTCGCCAGCTTTTGCCCGGGAGGAACACGAGAAGATCAGGTGCCAGGGACCAGGTGAAGCGGCGCATGCCAGGCTTGGCCTGAGCACAGCCCCGTGTCCAGCCCCCTCGCGCGTGCCTCCGTTGGGGAAAGCTGCGCGTACAAGCCGGTAGGCTATCCTGAGGTTAGTGCAGCCACTAGGGCACCCTCAGTTGTTTATCCACCAGCGTGGAGCATGGGGCTTCCACTTTGCGTGGGCATAGTCACTCCTCGACTGTGTCATCCGCCAGCGCGGAGCATGGGGCTTCCACTTGTGCGTGGGCGTAGTCGCTCCTCGACCGTGTCGTCCGCCAGTGCGGAGCATGGGGCTTCCACTTGTGCGTGGGCATAGTCGCTCCTCGACCGTGTCGTCCGCCAGCGCGGAGCATGGGGCTTCCACTTGTGCATGGGCATAGTTGCTCCTCGACCGTGTCGTCCGCCAGCGCGGAGCATGGGGCCTCCACTTGTGCGTGGGCATAGTCACTCCTCGACCGTGTCGTCCGCCAGCACGGAGCATGGGGCTTCCACTTGTGCATGGGTGGGAGTTCCCTCGGGGGGAGACTCCGAGGCGTGTACAACCTTGTTCAAACACGTGGCTAGCACGACAGAACTAGAGGAGGTGTATTTGGGCACTCGTGAGCTAGCGCGGGACTCACGAGGCCCTACCTCAAGGCGGGTTGCACATGAATCTTGTGGCGCGAGGCGTGCTTTAGGAACCTGTGAGGCGGGGGATGGCCTGCGCCGAATGCCCCTCCGGAGGTTATCGCATCAGAATGATGGACACCAATGACCCTAGGAGGTGACGTGAACGGGACTGGCCCGCCAGACAGAGCTCAGCCATTGGCTTTATCGACGCTGCAGGGACGGACCCGAGCACAGACGCCATGCCAAGTCTTCTCATGCAACGATCCCACGGAAAAACACCCGGCGCGCGGCTCCGACAACGGCGAAGCGCCGAACTGCGGTTATACGAACCGGGACGCGCGCCCTTACTCGTCCACACACGAATAGCTCATGCGAGAACAAGGCACCAAGGACCCCGGGAGGTGACGCGCACGAGGCTGGCCTGCGGGATAGAGCTCGGTCACTTGGATTTGACAGTGCTGCAAGGATGGACCCGAGCACAGACGCCGTGCCAATCCTTAATCATGAGGCGGTCGTGGGTAGGGTTGTGAGGGCACAACGACATTCATGGTGATGAAGCGCCAGACATGTAAGTTGGAATACTTAAGAAACTCACAAAGGCGAAGCCTGTTCTGATACATGTGCAAAACGGTACAGCTGTAGGGGCTGGCCCTGACAGCCTGAGGATGATGCAGCCCAAGGAGTGCCTCAACTGAGCAAACCAAAATGTCACCTGGCACCGGTGTTTGTAGAAACATCGAGGTAGCTAGAGATGCATGCTGCGGAAGACCGTACCTCACGAGCCGGCCGACTCCTGAGGCCCTGGGGGCTCATGAGGCCTGGGGGCTCGAAGGGACCCGGGACTTCCTCCGACAAGACCACCTAGATTCCGGCCTCGTGTGACACCATTGCACGCTGTGCGAAGCGCTGGTATGAGGCGCCCACGTTCAGCAGGCCAAACGGCATGCGGACGTAGTTGCAGGGGTAGCCCCCGCTCCGGCCGACATGGGACGGCCTAAAGAGGTCCTGCGAAGCGGCCCTATTGAGGCCTGGGATGTTGACGCAGACGCGCAGCTCACTGCCCACGGCAGGCGGCCGCAGCTGCACTGGGAGGCCGTGCGGGGCGGCGCTCGCCGCGCATGGCCCTTGCATCCTAAAGCTCCTGGATCACCTTGGTGATGAACTCTCGTGCGCCTGGCGCCTCGCGCCTTGCGCCTTGCTCGCGGGGGCGCGCACTGAAGCATGCCTCCAAGTGCTGCCCAAACACCTCCCTCGTCACGCCGGTCAGGTCAGAGGGCCTCCAGACGAGAGCCCCTGAGTCCATCCTGAGGGGGGCGCCAGGCGCGCCTTCCTATGTGAGAGGAAAAGGCGCCCCAGCAGTGGGCGTGGGGCCCTAGGCACCACCAGCGGGCGCTTCGGGCTCCTGACGGCCCTTGGGAAGGAGTTGCTTCTTCTTCTTGGGGGTGGTCTTCGAAGGTGGGATGGCGCCCTCGTCGTCCGGGCTGTCGGCCACTGCGGCTTGGTAAGCGCTCTCGAGGGAGCACACCGCATCCTTCTCATCGCAAGCGACTGTGATGATGTCACCGCTCCCTGGCATCTTGAGGATGTTGTAACCATGGTGAGTTGCTTCCATGAACTTGGCAAGAGCCGGATACCCAAGGATGGCATTGTACGAGAGGCCGATGTGGGCGACGTCAAAGTCAATGAGCTCGGTGTGGTAGTTGTCGTGCTTACCGATGGTGACTAGGAGGCGTATCTGCCCCAGGGGTACGGTGGAGCCATCGATCACTCCTGACAAGGGCTTGGTTGGCAGAAGCTGATCATAAGGCACTTGGAGCATCTCCATTGTCTCGACAGAGAGAACATTGAGCCCCGCACCACCGTCGATGAGGGTCTTGGTGATGAGGACGTTGCTGATGGTGGGTGTGCAGAGCATAGGGAGGGCGCCAGCGATGGCCGAGCACTTGAGCTGGTCCATGGAGTCGAAAGTGATGGCGTGCTTCGACCACCTAAGGGGACGCGTCGCCTCAAGCTTGGGGAGGGCCGCGTTCACCTCACGAGCGAACTGCTTGAAGATGCGATGTGAGGCTGGGGCCTGAGCACCGCCCAGGATGCAGGCGATAGCGCGAGGCTCCTGGAAGCCCCCAACCCCATCATCTTGTCGGTTGTCGTCGTTTCTCCTTGGTGGCGGCGGCAGCGGAGGGAGGCTAGCATTGCCCTGAGGACAGACCTCACGAGGCTGGTCACGCCAGGGCCCGTCACGAGGCTCATCACGCCAGCGGTCCTCACAAGGCTAGTCGCGCCAATCCTAGTGAGGGTTGCGGTTGTCCCTGCGGCCTCCGTCGTGGCCTCCTCCATGGCCGTAGCCACGGTCAACCCGCTCAGGGCGACGGCCAAGGCACCCCTCGCAAAGGGCCCTGAGCTCCTAGCAGTCGTTGGTGTTGTGGATGTGGACGTTGTGGAAGATGCAGAACGGGCGGTTGCCCCGGGGAGGTTCGTCATGGTCACGACCACACTTCATCTCGGGTTCAGCCGCAAGCACGGTGGGACCCTTGCGCTTTGCCTCCTTAGCCTTGGCCTTCTTGTCATCAGGATCGGCCTCCGGAAGCTCAAGGAGGGAGAGGCGGCCCTCCTCGGCCCTTGCGCACTTGGTCGCTAGGTTGAACATCTCCAGGCCGAGCACAGGTCCTCGTTGATGGCGAGCTCCTCCTTCATCTGGACATCCTGGACGCCTTCAGAGAAAGCTGAGATGATGGCCTCATCCGATGCCTTCGGGATCCTGAGGCGGACATTCATGAAGCGCTGTATGTACTTGTGCAATGTTTTGCCTGGCTGCTGCTTCACGCGCCGCGGGTCACCCACTGCAGGACCGCAGTCCCGTGTGCCCTGGAAGTTGGTGATGAAGTGCTCGCGGAGCTCCTCCCAGGAGGAGATCGACCCGTCCGGGAGGTTCGGGAGCCAAGAGCGCGCGCCATCCTTGAGGGCCATGGGGAACCAGTTCGCCATGACCTTGTCATCTCCGCTTGCCGCTTTGATGCTCAGCGCGTAGAGCTGGAGGAATTCCGTGGGGTCTGGGGTGTCATCGTAGCACGGAGGCAGATCCGGCTTGAACTTACCAGGCCAGACGACACGGCGCAGCTCCAGGGAGAAAGCACGGCAGCCCGCCGCACTCATGGGCGCTGCGTGCGCGAGGGGAGCCTGGCCTTGACATCCGTTCGCCGCAGCTTTGGGCGGCGCGTGGTCTTGGTACTAGCGCTGCGGCACTGGGAGCGCGCGCACATCAGCTTGCGGCCGCTGGACTACCTGGCAGCTTGCTTCATCACACGCCGGCGCTCCGCGCGGCGGGTCGCGCCAGGGCGCAACGCGCCTAGGCTCAGGGTCGGCGCTGTGCAGTGGAGGAGGAGGAGGCGCGCCTTGAGCCACGTCACTCGCCTGAGATGGTAGGGAAGGGACATAGCGGAATGGTGCAGGGGCCTCGCCGGCGGCGTTGACGAGCTCGGCAATGCGGCCAAGCCAGTCATCGTAGAGGTCATTGGCGGGGCGATGACACAGGAGCTCGTCTGCCATGAGTAGCGCAGCCTGTGCGTTTGCCGGCCCGCGGCGAGCGTGGGAGGATGACGCTATGGCTGGGGTAGGCGACGGAGTAGCTGTACGGCTGTCACGCCACACGGAGGGTGGCAACAACGAATCCTGCTACTCGCGAGCAATGGGGTCAGTGGCTACGTTAGCCACCGGGGAGGCAGAGCGGCGAGGAGCGCCATTGCCCATGGGTGTTGTCTGGGCGACACAAGCGGCCCGACGCTTGGTGCGGACACGGCATGCGTCGGCCATGGGAGCGATGGAGCGGAGGAAAAGCGAATGTGGAAGAAAGACTTCGACATGCCCCTACCTGACGCGCCAAATGTCGGATTCAGGGCTCCACAGACTGAAGAAGGTTCGAACTCTGGGGCGTGTGCGAAGATCTCAACCTGTCAAGTCTCGAGCTCGTCGCCCTACAGCCTAGCCTAGCTGGATTTGCATGAGCGAGGAAGAAGATGAACACGGTAGTTTACCCAGGTTTGGGCCACTACTCCTGCTTTGTGGTGGATTGGCCTCACGAGGAGGTTGAGCATGAACTAGTACAGTGGATGAGTAGCCTCGCGAGGGCTCGAGGGTGAGAATGAGTCGACCCCATCTACAGTGGTGGCTAACCTATATTTATAGTGACCTCGGTCCTCTTCCCTGGAAACTTAGGCGGGAAGGGATACCATAATGGCCAATGTGAAAGGGGACAAGGGGTACACCCTATCCTGACAAAAGGTGGTCTTCTCCTACAAAGCTGTTGGTCGTGACACGGCAGTGGGCTCGGCGATGACATCCGTCCTGCCGAGCTCGTGGTCTTGGTCTCATTGCACCGGAATGGAAACCTTTGGAGGGCTCCTTGGGAACCCACGTCCGTCCTTGCTTCC
This sequence comes from Thinopyrum elongatum, assembly GCA_011799875.1. Lineage (NCBI taxonomy): Eukaryota > Viridiplantae > Streptophyta > Magnoliopsida > Poales > Poaceae > Thinopyrum > Thinopyrum elongatum. Next base: position 556,836,384 of record CM022298.1, read on the forward strand.
TTAGCACCGAAAGGGAAACTGTCTCCTCTGCGCCCGCTAGCGCTCGCCTGGCCTTGGTCATCATGGCTCACGTCATCACAGCCTCGTGAGGTTGGGCACTTGCATAGGAAACTCCGCTCCTCGGGAGGCAGCCTGGGGAGGCCGCTCCTCTGGAGGTCTTGGTGTCGTCCGCCTCGCGAGGCAAGGGGGCCCTTGCGAGGGTCTTGTCTTGGTAGTCTTGTAGCTGGGCCATACTAGGCCATCGAAGGGGGCCACGCCATGGGCCGCAGGCAGGCAAGTCTGGGTACCCCGGTTCCTAGAACACCGACAGCTGCCTCGCGAGGGCTCGATGAGTGAGGATGGTTCTCTCTAGAGGACCGGAATCGGATCCTTCTCTACGAAGGAGGCTAACCTATATTTATAGTGGCCTTGGTCCTCTTCCCTCATAGGTTAGGCAGGAAGAGATTCCACAACAGGTAATTTGAAAGGGGACAAGTGGTACATCTTATCCTAATGAAAGGTGGTCTTCGCCTGCAAAGCTACTATCCATGACGCGGTGGTGGGCTCGATGATGACATTCGTCCTGCCGAGCTCATGGTCTTGGTCTTGTTGCACCGGAATGGAAACCTTTGGGGGATCCCTCGGGAACCCGCGCTGGTCCTTGCCTCCTTAGCACAAAAGAGGAAACTGTCCTCCTCTGCTCCCGCTGGAGCCCGCCTGGCCTTGGTCGTCATGGCTCACGTCATCATGAGCCTCATGAGGCGGGGTACCTGCATAGAAATCTCCGCTCCTCGGGAGGCAGGCTCAGGGAGCTGCCCCTCAGGAGGTCTTGGTGTCGTTCACCTCACGAAGCCGGGGGGCCCTCGCGAGGGTCTTGCTCGCAGAGTCTTATAGATGGGCCATCGACGGGGCCACGCGCTAGACTGTAGGCAGGCAAGTCTGGGTACCCCCGATCCCAGAATGCCGAGAGTAGCCCCCAGGCCCAAGGCGCCCTCGCCCTGGCTTCGAAGCGAAAGCAAGGGGCGAAGGGCAAAGTGCCGCGGGCCAGGCTTGACGCGTGGTGCACGGCGGGACGCGGACGCCTCCACTTCCCCATGTCGCCTTGGCAACCGCCCAGGCTAACAAAAAGCCTGGCGCGCGCCCCGGAGCCATCATTGTCCCGCTACGCACCCGCCTTCCGCTCCTTCCTTCCTCTACAAGCTCGCGCCTCACCCGCCGGATCTTGCGCCCTCTTCAACCCATCCCACTGCCATGGCTCCCAGGAGGAAAAGGAGCAGGGCCTCGCCGGTGGCGGACCGTCAGGCGGGGCCAGAGCCCGTGCTAGGCCGGTCCACCATGCTTAATCTCGAAGGGCTAGACAAGGTCCGGCAGGCGGTCGCCGCCGACTCCAACGAGTGGAAGGCGACAAAGATCTGGCCCGCCTCTCGGTCTCCAGCTGACTTGGAGGTCACCAACATCCCTCTTCACCTCCATGCCCTCTTCTCCGGCTTGCTGCCACCATTTTCAAATTTCTTCAATGTTGTGCTCACGCACTACCAGATCCACGCATTGCATCTTGACCCCGGGTCCATCATCCTCCTCTCCACCTTTGCATTCTTGTGTGAGGCCTTCGAGGGCATCGCCCCGACTGTGGCTCTGCTCCGCCACTTCTTCTCCCTCCAGATGGTTGCCGGCGAGTAGCGCTCGGCGTGCGTGTCGCTACGAGTGGCGGACGCGACGGCAGGCGCGGGTATTGACATCGAGCTCCATCCGGAAGCAGAGGGCTTCCGGAGGTAGTGGGTGTATGTTGACATCGCCATGTACAGCCCCCTACTCCAGGCTCCGGTAGTTCCAGCAGAGCTGAGCTCTGGTTGGGAGCACGTGAACCTTGTCGACCCGCGGCTCGCGTGAGTTACGACAAGGCTGTCTGACCTAAGGAAGGCGGGCGTGACGATGGCGATGGTGGTGAGGGAGTTCCTCCGGTGGTGAATCGCTCCTCTGCAGCAGCACTCCCGCCCATTGTGGGCCTTCACCGGCCATGAGGACACCATGAGGCTTCAGGCGCCTTCTCTACCTTCCAGCGCGCTGCGCAGGGTACTCCGCCTCCTGACCGGTGGAGAGGCTGCCGCGCTCCCTCAGGGAGGGATCCCCTTGTACAATTATCCAAACGGGGGAGGCTTTGCCAAGGGAATGCCACGCTTCGACGAGTGGGGCTGCTCCCCAAAGGTCATACAGGGCCTCGCGACAACCCCCTCCTAGTGGCCCCTAGTCCTGGCGGTCCCGAGGTTGAAGCCCCCCGAGCGATTGCGGAGGAGCACGCCGGGGCGCTTGCTCCACAGCGGTCCGCCTTCGTGTCTCCGGTCGGCAGAGAAGACGCCCCTCCTGGGGGCGCGACCATCGCCCCAAGCACGGGGGACCACGTGCCGAACTCCGGCGCGTCGGGTTCCAGCCTTCGCGTTCCACGGAGGGGGGGAAAGCTCGGTGGCCGCACAATTCGGCCCCGTGGGCCCTGAAGAAGAGGAAATGGATCGCCACGGACGAGTAAGTCTTCTGCATCCCTAACCTCTGCTCATCAAGCCCTCATGAGTCCTCATTCCTCAGGTCTCCATCAAGCGAAGGGGCAAAGGAGCTCCCGTCATCACCTCCCAGAGCATGAAGTGCCCAGCGGCTGAGCTCGCGCCCACTGGCAAGGTGACGCTCCCTCCGAGGCTACCCCTGATGGCCCGCGACCCTAGGGCCCCGACGTCCTCTGACGGGTGCAGCGTCGGGCTTACATGGGTGGTGCCGCCGCTCATCCCAACATCACCTGGTGATGCTTGGGGTCGTTGTGAGCTGATGAGCGGCCTGATATTCGGCTTGTGGTGGGCCATGCCTCGGGCCAAGGAAGTGGGCGCCAAGCCGGCTGGTCCCGGGTTCCTGCCCGATGTTGTCAGACCTTCCAGAGCCTCTGCTGCGGCCAGGGGCGCAGAGCAGGTCCCTAGCCGAGCATCGGAGTTCGCACACGGCGGCAGCGCCATCCGGCACAGCCTTCTTCAGGACACGAGGGGCACACTGGACCGGCTCGAGGCCGAGCTTGGCGACGTCGACTCCCACCTCGAGGCCGAGCACCAGCGCCTGGCATGCGAGTGGCACCGACTCAAAGTAGCTGTGAACTTCAGCCACCTCCAGCATGAAGCCACCCATGCAAAGGATGAGGCATCCTCCATCGCGGCCAAGGAAGCCCGCGACCGCACCTTCGAGGAAGTTGAGGCCACTGACCGGCGGCGTGAGGCCACCGAAAGGCGTGAGCAGGAGCTTCTGGCCTCCATCGCGACCCTGGAGAGGCAAGCCCGGGGGCGTGGGGTCATCACGCCTGTCCCCACGAAGGGGTTACCAAGCCACGAAGTGGAGCTCCACGCTCTAGGAGAGGCGTTGGAGCTGGTGGCGTCGGAGCAGGACCTGGAGCGTCTTGAAGGGGGCTGAGAAGGTATGCCAGCTCCTCGAAGAGAAGGGCCGCGATCTTCTCGCGCGAGCGTCCTCACGCATCTTCAGTCACCTTCTTCGCTTCGACCCCGACTTCGAGTTCGAGGCCGTGACAGCCCCTGTGCCCGAGGTGATTCAGGGCGCCCTGGGAGATTGGGTGGAGGACCACGTGGATGACCTGATCACGGAGTTCACTCCCGTAGGTGGCGAGGGCCAGCCTGAGGTCGAGGGGCGTGCGGCTGATGGCAGTGATGACTACAGCTCATCCCCTTAGGTCGTCATTTTCCTGTTTGCCTGTCAGAATTTTGAACATGACCCCGCGGGGATGTAAAAGTATTTTGAAGAAAACCCTCTTATGGCGCATGAAGTAACATTGTACTTCCTTAGGCCGCCTTCCCTTTGCTTATTGTGCACCCGTGGCCCATTAGCAGGGGCGGATCGCTACTGTCATGCTGGGTCGCGGTGCCCAGTCAAGGCCAGGAGATGGTGCTCATCAGGGACCTTGCTCGCTCAAGAGCGTCACACGAGGACTCAGGCACCAAGTCTTTGGTGAGGTGCGCGTAGAGGCAGGAACACGGCCAAAGTGGCCGCGATCGGGCTGACTCAAAGGTGGACACCGGCCCAGCCCCCGCTCGCGGGATGATCGGGGAGCGGGCGTCAGGCAGCCACTGCTGCTCTTATAAAAGCTCGAGGAACAAGAAACACCGCAGAAAAACCCTATCCCCCTTTTTTTTAAAGCACACGAGAACTTCAAGATTTATTCAAGAAAGCCACAAATGGTTCACACAAAACAAGGAAAATGCCGCGTCCGACACCTAGGCTGGTCTTCCCACTAGTGCGGAGCATGGGGCCTCCACTTGGGTGTGGGCATAGTCGTTGTTCGACCGTTTCGTCCGCCAGCGCGGAGCATGGGGCTTCCACTTGGGCATGGGCGGGAGCTCCTGTGAGGCCAAGGGGCGGCGCACCGGGAGACTCCAGGGCATGCACAGCCCCACTCATTATTATGTGAGAGTGTCACGGTTGGAGCTTGCGAAGATGCCGGATGTTCCGGGTGTTATGGACGGGGACCCCGTCCTCCGTCCCCAGGCGTGCGGCATCAGGCCTGGAGACGCAGGTGACCCTGTGCAGGCTCTCCCATATAGGCGGGGGCTCATGGGGGCCCTTCCTGGAGAGGACCCACCTCAGGATGAGGTCTCCGGCCTCAAGAGTCTGGAGCAGGGCTCCGCAGTCATGGCAGCGTCGCAACGTCTGCCGGTATCTTGCGGCGCGGGGGGAGGCTCAATGTCGAGCTCCCTCGCTGAGCATGAGGTTGGTCCCCCGCGTGGCATCCTGGCGTGCCTCATCGAATGCCTAGACCTGTGAGGGGCCATACTTGATCTCAAGTGGAAGGGATGCTTCGGCCCCATAGACGAGGAAGAACGGGGTCTTGCCAGTGGCTTAGTCGCGGTGGTGCGGATGGACCACAACATGAACTATAGCTCGTCCAGCCAACCCCTGCTGCGAGCCTCAAGGCTCCACTTGAAGCTTCTAGTATTGAGCCCCCTAAGGACCCCCGCATTGGCGCGCTTGGCCTGGTGCGTTCCAAGGTTAGCACAATATGACCGGAAGAGATTGCTTGTAAACTGGGAACCGTTGTTGGTGATGATGCGGTTAGGAACGCCAAACCGGCTCGCGAGGCCCTTGATGGACTTGACCGCTGAGCCCGCAGGGATGGCACATATGGGTTCCTCCTCCGCCCACTTGGTGAATTTGTCGACAGCTTCATAGAGGTAGTGGTAGCTTCCGGCCGCCCAAGGAGAAGGCCCCAGTATGCCTAGCCCCCAGACCGCAAAAGGCGATGGGGGCGGGATCATCTGGAGCTCCTGCTCCGGTTGGTGAGTTCGCTTGGCGTGGGACTGGCAGGCCTCGCAGGACCGAACCAACTTGGTTGCGCCGTGCAGTGCCGTGGGCCGGTAGAACCCACTGCAGGACATCTTGCCCACGGTAGCGCGCGACGAAGAATGGTGCCCGCAATCTCTCTCATGGATATCCCCCAGCAATTCGTGTCCTTGATCTTCTGAGATGTGATTTAGCGAGACGTAGTCAGGGCGCCTGCGGTACTGCTTGCCATCCTGCAAGCAGTAAGCGGTGGCCTGGTGGGCCATGCTTCGCGTCTTACTCCTTCTTAGGCGGGGTGCCATGGAGCAGGTATGCCTCGAACTCCTGGGTCCAACGGCCCTCCTGAGGCGCCAGTGCCAGGAGCAGGCGGGCTCCTGAAGTTGGGCCACAGGCCGGGGCGCCACCGGGTGGCGTGGGAGACAACTCCTCCTGGGGCAACATAGTTCCTGATATCGGGGGCGCAACTAACTGCCTAAATAACCTTTCTTCAAAAGTCACCAGGGCTTCCCAGCGGGGGGGGTGGGGGGGGCGATGCCCGCTTGGCAATATCGTCTGCTTCTTTGTTCACGCCCCTTAGGGCGTGCCGTAATTCCAAGCTCGAGAATTGCCATTCGATTTGCGTACCTCCTCCAGGTATGCCGCCCTGCACTCATCTTCGGGTTATACTCCCTGCTGGAGAAGCAGGCTCGCGTCATCCGGGCGGCGGGCTCCGGCCGCCTGGGGACCCTGACGAAGCAAGCTGACGAGGAGTCATTTCGAGTGGTGGCCGCGGGCTGGCGCCTGAGATCAGCCCCCGGATCCATCATTTTGCTGACCGGCGCCAGCCCCGCCAGACCGCGACGGCGAAGAGGTAGCCCGCCGCGGCAGCTTTTGCGGGGGGTTACCGTGGCTTATCTGTCAGATTTTGGGTTTCACAAACCCTTGAGAGGTTCAAACTCTGGGGTGCGTGCAAAGAACTCGTCCTCCCCAGTCTGCCTACTCGCTAATCTCACAGCCTAGCTCGACGAACTGCAAGGAAAAGAGACACAGCAGTTTACCCAGGTTCAGGCCACCTTGCGGTGTAAAACCCTACTCCTGCTTTGGGGTGGATTGGCCTCGAGGGGCTAAGGATGAACTAGTAGAGTGGCGAACAGCCTCAGGAGGAGAGGTGTTCTTGAGCTCGAATGAGCTGGTGGGGTGAGGGTGATCTGAATGATCCGTCCGGGAGTCCGATCCTTGTCTACGCTGGTGGCTAAGTCCTATTTATAGTGGCCTTGGTCCTATTCCCAAATGAAAGGCGGGAAGGGATCCCACAACGGCCAAATTCGAAGGGAGACAACTAGTACATGCTATCCTGACAAAAGTAGTCTTCACCTGCAAAAGCCTCTAGTCATGACGCCGAGGTGGGCTCGGTGATGACCTCCGTCATGCCGTCCTAGCGGTCTTGGTCTTGTTGCACGGGAATGGAAAGCTTTGGCTGATTCCTCGGGACTCCACACCTGTGCTTGCCTCTTTAGCACCAAAGAGGAAACTGGTACACTGCGCCCGCTGGTGCCCGCCTGGCCTTGGTCATCATTGCTTGCGTCACCCGAACCTCACGAGGTGAGGGTTTGCATAGAGATCTCCGCTCCTCGGGAGCCAGCCTGAGGAGGCTGCTCCACGTGGAGGTCTTGGTGTCGTCCGCCTCGCGAGGCTTGGCCCCTCGCGAGGGTCTTGAGTTGTTGTTGCTGAAGCTGGGCCATACCAGGCCGTCAATGGAGCCACGCCATGGGCCGCAGGCAGGCAAGTCTGGGTACCCCCGTTCCCAGAACGCCGATAGTAGCCCCTGGGCCCAAGGCGCACTCGAACTTGGCTTCGAGGCGAAGCCAAGGGGCAAGTGCGGAGCACCGCGGGCCCTCACCGCCTACGGGCCCGATTGACGCGTGGCGCTTGATGGGACGTCGGTGCCTCCACTTTCCCGCGTGGCCTCGATAACTGCCAGACTTGACGACTGCCTGTTGCATGCGCAGCTTTGCCATTGCTGCCCGCCGTGCTCACCCTTGACTCCCCCTCCTTTCTTTGAACTAGCGGCTCTTCTCCTGGATCTAGCGCCACGCCAATCCTCGCTTGACGCCATGGCCCCGAGGTCGAAGAAGAAGAGCAAGGCCTGCGCTCCTGCCGAATCCTGACTGGGCCTGGAGCCTTCTCTCGATCGGTCGACGGTGGTCAATCAGGAGGGGTTGGATAAGGTCCGGCCGGCCCTTACCACCGATTTCAATGAGTCGAAGGCAATGACGGTCTGGCCTGCCTCTCGAGCTTTGATTGACATGGAGGCCACCAAGATCCCCATCCATCTTCACGCTCTCTTGGCCGGCTTGGTCGCCCCCTTCTCCAATTTTTTCAATGCCATACTCTCGCATTACCAGATCCAAGCGCTGCATCTGGACCCCCGGTCCGTCATCCTCCTTGCTGTCTTCGCCTTCCTGTGCGAAGCCATGGTGGGCATTGCCCCGTCTGTCGCCTTGTTCCGCCATTTCTTCTCACTCCAGATGGTCGATGACCGCCAGTGCTCAGGGTGCGTGGCCTTCCAGGTCGTGGCGGCGACAGTTGGGTCGGGCATCGACTTCACACTCCGCCCGGATGCGAGGGGATTCCGGAAGCAGTGGGTGTTCGTGGATGTCGGTGTGCGCAACTCCTTGCTTCTGCTCCCGCGAACGCCAGTGGTGCCCAGCTTCGGCTGGGGGCACGTGAGGCTCACCGACGGTCGGCTCGCCCATGTTTGGTCCAGGCTGACCAGGTTGAAGAAGGTCGGGGTGATGGCGCCGATGGTGGTGAGGGAGTTTGTTCGGTGGCGCATTGCCCCGCTCCAGCGCCATTCTCGCCCAATGTGGGCCTTCACCGGCAGCAAGGACCGCATGAGGCTCCAGGTGCCTTCGCTTCCTTCCAAGATGCTGCGCACGATGCTTGAGCTCCTGACGGGCGACCCGGCGCCGGACGTGCTTCCAGAGGAGGGCTGCCTCTTGTACCAATGCTCGAACAAGGAGGACTTCGTGAGGCAGATGCCCCCCTTTGACGAGTGGGGGCTGCGCCCGAGGGGCCTTGAAGGGCCCCGCAAGAATCCCATCTTGGTGGCTCCCTTGCTTGTCGACCCTGTGGTGCGCACCCTGGATGTGGATGCAGGGGGGCGAGCGCCATCGGGTACCGCTGGGGCGACTGCTGGGGAGTGGGTGTCGCTAGGTGCTCCCGAGGTGTTGGCTCTCGAGGTTCTGGCGAGCGCTCCTGAGGAGGTCACCAGAGAGCTGGTGCGACCCGACGCTCCTGAGGCAGCCACCCCCGCAGCTTGGGCGAGCGGTCCTGAGGTAGCGACTGGTGGGCAGGTGCGGCCTGGTGCCCCTGAGGCCACCGCCCCAGAAGCCCCGCCGGGCCCCTCGGCTGCTGAGAGTTGCGCCCCGAATCTCGGCCAGCTTCGCCTGAACCTTGAAGCTCTCCGCAAGAGGAAAGGGCCTCCGAGCTGTAGTGGTGACACCTACCGGCCACTTAAGTAGAGGAAGTACAAAGCAGTAGATGAGTAAGTACCTTATCTTCGTGATTTCCCGCAAATCGCGTTCTTTCCTGACAATGGCTCCTCAGGATCCCTTCGGCTAAGGCGACGAAATCTCTTGGGAAGCGACCTCCAGAAGTCCTTGGCCCGCTCTTGACTCCGAGCCCCTCGCACCAGACCCCCGCGCGAGGTACGGGGATGGTCCGAGAGGCGGATGCGCCACTGAGGGGCCGTGAGCCAGTGCTTCCAGCATCCTTCCTTCGCGGTCTTGCCTGGGGCGCAGGAGGCGTGCCGAGGGCTCCTCCATTGGTCATCACCGGCAGCTAGGCGATCTCGGCATCGGCTTCGTCTTCGAGCAGCAAGACCGCTCTGCCCAGCACCTTCGTCGAGGCCGGGATAGCGGCTGGGAAGGCACCGGCCTCCAGCCCCCCGCCAGAGGCAGGCGAGCCGCTCCAAGCCCCTCCGACAACCCCCGGCATGAAGGATGGGCTTGGCCACGCATTGGAGCTTGCGCGCGGGTGCGGCGTCGTCCGTCATGAGCTTTTCCAGGAGGCGATGGGCGCGCTGAGCCGGCTTGGAGAAGAGCTTGCCGATGTCGACGCCCGCCTCAAGATGGAGGACCTTCGCTTGGCGTACGAGTGGCACCAGTTGAAGGTTGCCATCAACCTCGGGCATCTTCAGCATGAGCGCGCCAGCGCGAGCGCCATGGTGTCCCTTGCAACTTCTCACGAGGCTTGCGCCCGTGCCCTGGAGGAGGCCAGAGCTGCCGACCACCGTCGTGAGGTGGCCGAGGAGCGGGAGCGGGAGCTCCAAGCTTCGAACACCGCCCTTGAGCAGCAGATCGAAGCACGCAGGGCCGCCTTGGCAGCATCACCAAGCGAGGCCCCTTCCGATGAGAAAGAGGTCCAGGAACGCGAGGAGACACTGGCGCTGGAGGTCTTGGAGCGCAGCCTGGAGCTTGAGCGGTTGGAGGTGAGGGAGTGCCAGGTAGCCACGGCTGAGGACGCCATCGCCGCACGAGAGGCCCAGATCCAGGAGGAGGTTGACTAGAGGGTGGAAAAGGCCCGCGCGGCTCTCGCCAACGAGTACCGCCTGAAGTTGGAGCTCCTCGAGGCTGAGGTCGAGGGCAGGACCGCTGCCCTCAGGACAAAGCTAGACGAGGCGGAGCAGCGCGAGAGGGCCGCCAAGGAAGCTCAGGCCTCTGCTCAAGCTGACTTGGCCTCCACTCGCGCCGAGCTATCCTCACTCCAGCAGCAAGTCGAGGCCATCACGTCCCTCGCGAAGAAGACCATGGACGAAGAAAACAACCACCGGACGATGCAGCGTGAGCACTCCTCGATGCTCCAGGACCTCAGTGTGAGGGCCAACTAGGCTTTGGGCATGATCTGTGAGGAGAGCATCACACACCTGCACGAGGATGACGAAGCCAGGCACCTCCGCTTCTTCACCCTGATCGTGACCCGCCTGGAGGACCGGGCGGCGAGGGCTCGCGAGCTCATTGCAGAGAGAAACCGGGGCCACCTGGGGCACGTGTTCTCACGCGTCTTTAGTCACCTCCAGAACCTTGATCCCCATTTTGATTTCGACGCCGCAATAGCCCCCATGCCCTAGGTCATCCAGGGCAATCTAGCGGAATGGGTGGACAACCATGTCGACGACCTGGTCGCAGAGTTTGCTCCTGAGGATGACGCGGCCGTGATCGTGGCCGAAGAAGGCGATGCGGATGACGATGATGAAGACGACGCTAGTGACAGCGCGGGTTGCGCGGATGAAGGTGGCGAGGACGGCGCCGAAGGCAGCGCCTCTGGCTAGGCCTGCCTTTCCCTTTGCCTTAATCTGTATGCAAAAAACCTTCGGGCACAGCCCTGCGGGGCGTAAAAGCATTTTTGAAGGGGGGCCCCTTATGATGTATGAAATGATGATATGCCTTTTTAAAAATAGGATTTGGAATATGTCGTCGCGAGCCCGCGGGCTCCCGAGCGGGGTAGTTGTTGCAACTTATCTTGGCTCCGTAGGTCTTGAGCGATCCTGAGGTCGCGGAGGCGCCTTCCTCCTGAGGCGAGCCCGCCGGGGCTCGCGAGGTTTTAAATCTCCCGGGGAGCCTGCTGGCCCGCCTAAAAGGGCCTCGCGAGGAGCCACTTGTCGGATCACGGCAAGGTGTGCGCGTGACGATCCTGCGGTGATCGCACTCCAGCCCCCTGGGGGGCCTTGGCATCTCTGGAGCTAGCCCGGGCATGCTTGGACGCGCGCATACCACGCCCAGCCCCCGCTCGCGGGGCGCCCGCGGGGTGGGGGTAGCAGGCGCGAGCCTTACTCTCAAAACACAAAGCCAGAAAGCAAGAAATTGCCACGAGACAAGAGAAAATTCCCCCCCATTTTTCTTTTGATAAACACACGAAATTCCAAATCTCACTCCAAAAGGCGGCAAGATGAGTTATAGAAAGAAAGACAGAATCAAATGGCCGTGTCCGGCACCTAGCTAGTCTTCTTGTCTTCTCACCAGCGCGGAGCTAAGTGCTTCCACTGGGAGTGGGCATAGTCATTGGGGGATAGTGTCGACGGCCAGCGCGGAGCATGGTGCTTCCACTTGGACGTGGGTGGGAGCCCCCGTGAGGCCCGAGGGCGGCACTCAAGAGACTCCGGGGCGTGTACAGCCCCACTCATTATTACATGAGAGTGTCACGAGCGGAGACCTTCACAGGCGCGGGGCCTTGCTTCACGTCGCCTAACAAGGGCCCCGCCCTGCGCCTCCCCCGACCACCGTTGGGGCGTTCGGAAACCAGGACGAGACCAAGGGGCAAGGGGGATGCTATTGGTGCCCTCGGCGACCACAGGCGCTCCGCCGGGGGGAAGGGCTTGCCGGCGCCTTCCCCGACAGAGAACCTACCTCTACGCAGCGCCTTGCTCCATGCTGTGTGGGGGAGGCCCTGGCCTCGGGCTCCCCCCGCGCAGCCCCCAGTGTACTTCGCCCGCCGGCAGTGGGGCCATCGCCCTGGGGTCCCTGGCCACTGCTGTGGCTTGGTTCACCTGCGGTCCATGGTTAGCGTAATCGTGCTCCTGAGATATCGGCTGTACCCAGTGGTTGTTGTCGTTGAAGGTGTCGGTGAAGTTCCAGGGCGGCTCGCGAGGAGCCTCGGCTTCATGTGCCCCCGACGCCCAGCCTGATGAGGAGAACCCGCCGGGGCATTCTCTTGACGCGTACTGTAGATCCATCATGGGGGTACATAGGCGTCTGGGACTGCCGCGCGAGGGTCGTCGTCTAGGTGCCCCGCGTTGCTAGCCACTAGGCTCGGTGCCAGACTCTGATGGCCGCAGGGTGGCGCCCCGACGCGGCCCCAGGAGGGACCGCCCGAGCTCGCCTCACCCGGGGGTATCATGGTCGGGAAAGGACGATCAGCGCTGCGGGCCAGGTTGACGCTGCTAGGTCCCTCTGGTGCTCCAGGGAGGGGTGCGCGGGCGTGGCGGGGCCCCCCGCGCGCCCCTGTCACAGCCTGCGACGTAGGCAGGGTGCAGAAAGGTGCCGCGCCCCAACAGGTGGCGTCAAGCAGCTCGGCGACCCGCTCGAGCAGGTCATCGCGGCCGCCTTCCGCCAACCGGCACCGTAGCAGCTCCCGTGCCATGATGAGCGCGGCTCGCATGTTTGCCTGCTCCCGGTGAGAGTGTGGCGCCGTCGCCATGGCGTAGCTCGAAGATCACGTGGTGGCGCGGTTGCGGCGTGGCACGAGGGCAGGCGATGGCGGCCCCCATCGCCCGTGTCCGATAGCACCGGGCAGCGAGCGGGCTGCGAGGAGCATGGAGTGGAGATCCTCTTGGGCTGATGGCACTGCTCGGGCAGGCCGAACAACCCAGTGCTCAACATGAGCCCTCGGGGCATCGGCCATGAGAACTGCTGGGTGGTGGCAAATCTGCTGGCAGAAGAGAGTCTCCGACGCACCCGTACCTGGCGTGCCAAATGTCGGATTTCGGGTTCTGCAAACCCTTGAGAGGTTCAAACTCTGGGGTGCGTGCGAAGAACTCGTCCTCCCTAGTCTGCCTACTCGCTAATCTCACAGCCTAGCTCGACGAACTGTAAGGAAAAGAGACACAGCAGTTTACCCAGGTTCAGGCCACCTTGCGGTGTAAAACCCTACTCCTACTTTGTGGTGGATTGGCCTCGAGGGGCTGAGGATGAACTAGTACAGTGGTGAACAGCCTCAGGAGGAGAGGTGTTCTTGAGCTCGAATGAGCTGGTGGGGTGAGGGTGATCTGAATGATCCGTCCGGGGGTCCGATCCCTCTCTACGGTGGTGGCTAAGTCCTATTTATAGTGGCCTTGGTCCTCTTCCCAAATGAAAGGCGGAAAGGGATCCCACAACGGCCAAATTCGAAGGGAGACAACTAGTACATGCTATCCTGACAAAAGTAGTCTTCGCCTGCAAAAGCCTCTGGTCGTGACGCTGTGGTGGGCTCGGTGATGACCTCCGTCCTGCCGTCCTGGCAGTCTTGGTCTTTTTGCACGGGAATGGAAACCTTTGGCTGATTCCTCGGGACTCCGCGCCTGCGCTTGCCTATTTAGCACCAAAGAGGAAACTGGTACACTGCGCCCGCTGGCGCCCGCCTGGCCTTGGTCGTCATGGCATGCGTCACCCGAACCTCACGAGGTGAGGGTTTGCATAGAGATCTCCGCTCCTCAGGAGCCAGCCTGAGGAGGCTGCTCCTCGTGGAGGTCTTGGTGTCGTCCGCCTCGCGAGGCTTGGCCCCTCGCGAGGGTCTTGAGTTGTTGTTGCTGAAGCTGGGCCATACCAGGCCGTCGATGAAGCCATGCCATGGGCCGAAGGCAGGCAAGTCTGGGTACCCCCATTCCCAGAACGCCAACATTATCCTGACCGGAGCCCCGAGAAGCGCCTCCTAGGCCGGAGAAGGAGCTCCGCACCCAGCCTCGCCGCTGCGGGGCACCCCAGGTATGCCCCAGAAGGATGAGCAGATGCAGCAGGGGCAAGCACGGAGCTGCGGTGGGGGCTGTGATGCAGGCGGAAAGCGAAAGGGCTCCGTGCCCTCGCAAGCGGCGTCGAGGAGCTCGGCGATACGGTCGAGCCAGGCGTCGTAGTCATTGTTGGCAGGACGGTAGTGTAGCAACTCACGCGCCATGAGTAGCGCAGCCTGCGTGTTCGTCGGCCCGCAGCGAACATGGGAAGACGACACCATGACAGGGGTGTGGGAAGGAGTGGCGGTGCGGCCATCACACTGCACGGAGGGTGGAAATGAAGAGTCCTGCCGCTCATGAGCAACAGGGTTGGTGGCAGCGCTAGCTGCAGGAGAAGCGGAGCGACGTGGAACACCGCGGCCCGTGGGCGCCGTCTGGGCGACGCGAGCAGCCCGGCGCTTGGCGCTAAATCGGCAGGTGTCGGCCATGAGAGCGACGAAGCAGAAACGAAGTGAAGCGGATGGGAGTTTCGACACCCCCCTACCTGGCGCGCCAAATGTCGGAATCGGGGCTCCGCAGACCCAACAAGGTTCGAACTCTGGGGCGTGTGCGAAGATCTAACCTAGCCGCAACCTCAAGCTCATCACTCCATGGCTTGGCCTCATCGAGTTCGTGCGAGCGGGGAAAGGAAGAGCACAACAGTTTACCCAGGTTCGGGCCACCTTGCGGTGTAAGACCCTACTCATGCTTTGTGGTGGATTGGCCTCACGAGGAGGTTGAGGATGAACTAGTATAGTGGGTGAGCTGCCTCGCGAGGGCTCGGTGGGTGAGGATGGTTCTCTCTAGAGGACCGGAATCAGATCCTTCTCTACGAAGGAGGCTAACCTATATTTATAGTGGCCTTGGTCCTTTTCCCTCATAGCTTAGGCGAGAAGGGATTCCACAACGGCTAATTTGAAAGGGGACAAGAGGTACATCTTATCCTGACGAAAGGTGGTCTTTGCCTGCAAAGCTTCTGGCCATGACGCGGTGGTGGGCTCGGTGATGACATCCCTTCTGCCGAGCTCGTGCTCTTGGTCTTGTTGCACCGTAATGGAAACCTTTGGGGGATCCCTCGGGAACCCATTCTTGTCCTTGCCTCCTTAGCACCAAAGAGGAAACTGTCCTCCTCTGCGCCCGCTGGAGCCCGCCTGGGCTTGGTCGTCATGGCTCACATCATCGTGAGCCTCGTGAGGCGGGGTACCTGCATAGAAATCTTTGCTCCTCGGGAGGCAGGCTTGGGGAGCTGCCCCTCGGGAGGTCTTGGTGTTGTTCGCCTCATGAGGCTCGGGGGCCCTCGTGAGGGTCTTGCTCGCAGAGTCTTGTAACTGGGCCGTACTAGGCCGTCGACGGGGCCATGCGCTGGGTCGTAGGCTGGCAAGTCTGGGTACCCGCGATCCCAGAACGCCAACATATATGCATGTTGGATAGCGGTTGATGTGTGGAGTAATAGTAGTAGATGCAGGCAGGAGTCAGTCTACTTGTCACGGACGTGATGCCTATATTCATGATCATTGCCTTAGATTTCATCATAACTATGCGCTTTTCTATCAATTGCTCAACAGTAATTTGTTTACCCACCGTATGTGTTCTTTCAAGAGAGAAGCCTCTAGTGAAAACTATGGCCCCGGGTCTATTTTTATCATATTATTTTCAGATCTATAAAACCAAAAACAAAAATACCTTGCTACAATTTATTTACTTTCATTTAGTTTTGCACTTTTATTTATCTTTTATACCTATCTCTATCAGATCTCATCCTTGAAAATAACCGTGAAGCGATTGACAACCCCTTTATCGCGTTGGGTGCAAGTATTTGTTTGTTTGTGTAGATGCTATCATTGGAGACTTGTGTGTTCCTCCTACTAGATTGATACCTTGGTTCTCAATTGAGGGAAATACTTATCTCTACTTTGCTGCATCACCCTTTCCTCTTCAAGGGAAAAACCAACGCAAGCTAAAGAAGTAGCAATACACATGTGTATGATGATGATTAGAGTTCGTAGTTTCTCATGCCATGCTTAATTAGCTAGGAGCGGATAATATTATATCTTAGGTGTCAACATGCATTAAATTGATTATGATGCGGCATATTAGGATGGTATCCTCCTTTGAAAATTTCAAGTGGCTTGACTTGGCACATGCTCGCGCATTGTTGGTGTGGACGACCATCTATGGGGCTATCAAGCCCCTTGTGGTTCGGCTAGGGAGATGCACAAGATGCAAAGAGAAAAACCAACAGAAGGCGCAGGGAAATTTACCCAGGTCCGGGCCACCGAGAGGTGTAAAACCCTACTCCTGCTTGCTATATTGGGTGTATGTGTTGGAATGCAAGTACAAGGAGCGCTACCCCGGCAAGGTGCATGAGGGGAGCAGCTATGCGTGTAGTTGTGCAAAGGGTCGATCCTTGTAAAGTTTCCCTAGCCCTCCTTTTATAGCTTCAGGGGTAACCATAGTGGCAAAATAGTAATTACATGTCGATTAGACAGCAAACATTGCTGTCATACCTAACTCTTTCAGACTAGGACAAAAACATTAAATTCTCTATTAGGTGTCATGTGGAGGAGGAGCCCCGGCAAGGTTGCCGTACCGCTTGCCCAGCCGCCACCTATTATCTTGGCACGCCCATAGGACGGGTGTCATTAAAGGTAATCTTCCTTCCAGCATGCCACCACATGCCAGACCAGATCCACCAAATCACCTGCCGGCTCGACACCTCATCGATTAGTGACTAGCTGCTCGATGAGGTGGAGCGCTGCCGGCTGGCGGGGGCTTGCCGGCCACGGAGCTTGCCGGGCCTTCGCCCTTGTCGGCTCGGCTTTGCCGGCAAAGGTTGCCTTTCGTATTAGTCCTGATGATCTGTCTTGCTCTTCTCTCCAGTTGGAATCTATCAATAGGGTCTTGAATCTTGGTCTCCCGGCAAGGGAGCAGCCACTGCCTGTGCATAAGTCAGGGATACTGGAGGCCCAGGTCACAGTACACTGACAGAAGCCCCCGGGCCTTGGCCATACGCGCATGCGAGGTGTCATTGGGATAGGCCCAAAAATATGCACAGGCACGCGTGGCGGAGAACAACTGCCACAATCTTTTGTTGTAATCTTAATCATGATGGTTTTTCTGACGCACGTCCAATCCGCGCAATAAATGCGGGTCATGAGAACATGGATTTGTTGTGGTTGAAAAGCGTTTGCTGTGGTAAACAGTAAAGAGGCAGCCTCCCCCGCGCCTTCCCCATAAAAAGGCAACCCGCGAGGAGGCGCTGCTCATTCGCCCCTATCTATCCTCACTTCGTCTTCCTCCTCTAGCCAGAACCACTTCCACCGCTGCCATCAACCCGTAGCTCGGCCCAACCCTTCTCCTCTTCCCCGAGCCCCAATGGCGCCCAAGAAAGCCATTGCGGCAGGGGCAAAGAAGGAGTTGGAAGCATTGGAGAGGCGGCGGAGAGAAAACGCGGTTTTCTCGCCGGCTTCTCTGTATGCCAACACTCTGATCGAGAGGTATGCTTACATGTGGGGGAGGGATACCAGTGACCACAAGGCTCCAGTGGTGCTCCCAGAAGGCAGCAAGGTCCCGTCGAATTCATATATGTTCTTTTGCGCCTATTTTTACAGCGGTCTGGTCCCCCCATTCTCGGATTTTTTTTCTGCACCATGACTGATACCTTCGGGTTCAGATTGCTGGATTTTACTCCTAATGCAATGATGTGCATGGCAGTCTTCACCCATCTATGTGAGGGTTTTATTGGAGTTGCCTCCAATGTAGATCTATTCTGCCACTTTTTTATTCCCCGTATTGAAGACAAATCGCTTTCTGGCAGCGTGACATGGATCCAAGGCCCAAGACCAAGGGCCAGTATCTACCCGAGAAGCTTCATCTCAAATGGGAAGAGTGGAGGGAAGAATGGTGCTGGATTCAAGAGGAGGGGGAGTTTCCTTCATTCTGCATGTTGCATACCGTGAGGGTCCAACGTGGCAAGAATTAGGGAAGTTTGGTGCTACCAAAAAGAATCTTCGTGTGGCACTGAATAGAATTGCCCGCCTCAAGGCCGCCAAGCTGACCATAGAAATGGTTGGCGCTGACTTCCTCTGGCGATCCATTGCGCCGCTGTTGAAGAGGCAGAGGCCTACTTGGGATTACCAAGGGGCTGCTGACATAATGCGGTTGTACCCTGGTCTCGGAAACAACTTGATAGTCATGGAGCACGCCTGCCACTGTGAGCAGTTGTTCTGAAGAACCGCACATTCCACTTGTCGGCCAAAATTATACCTCTACACATCAACTCCGCCAGAAGCTCCATCTTGGCCCATATGCCGATTTGTGATGCTTATGGCATCAAAGAAGAATGGAAGCTGCCCTCTCTGGAGGTTGAATTCAATTGGGCTTCCAACTTGACGGAAGTGGCTTCCTCGAAAGAGACAGATCTCATCCGGGCCACTAAAGAAGAGGAGGTGGCTTACATCGTCAGCAAGGTCGAGGAGGCCATGAGGATCAAAGTTGCCGGCGATTCTGATGTGGCAGCTACCAAAAGTGATGATGAAGAGCCTCCCGATGACTCCGCTGAAGACCCACAAGAGGAGCCTGCCGGGGACGAGCTCGGAGAAGATGAGGTTGCCGGGGATGAGCATGCCAGGGGCGAGGAAGAAGGGGACGAAGAAGCTCCCCGAGGCCCAATGAGGAGACGCCGTCTCCAGAAAATGGCTGGCCAAGGGCCAGCACGTGATTGTTCACCAAAGGCTCGCCCCACAATGAAGAAGTCGACCACCAAGACCGGCCACCAATAGGAAGTGCGCCGATAACATTCCCGGCGTGCACGAGCTCAGGTTTCTTCTCCCCGGCAAGGGATTGCCGAGGAAACTGAGTCCTCTCAGCCGGCAAGTTCTTCCCCCCGGTGCTCAAGAGGGTCAGAGCGACGCCTCCGCCGGCAGGATATGACCTCTCCGCCATCCTCGAGTCTGAGGAAGAAGAGTAAGCCAAATTGCCTAGTTTTCTAAGTCTTGACTCAGTGTGATTTCTGTCTTGACTTGATTTATGTCTGTTTTGGCACGGACCTAGAACCGCCCGTGCATCGGGCAAAGCGAGCTAAGCCTTTGGCAGAGCAGGGCCCCACGACAAGTGCTGGGCAGGGGATATCAGCGACTGATGCCATCATCGCAGCCCCCAGCCCAGCCCCGTGCGCAAGAACGTTGAACTGATCCCGCCAGCCGATGCCAGTACTAAAGTTCCTTTCCATGAGCTCGACATGGATATGGGAGAGGCCCGCCAAGAGGAGGAAAGCAAAGAGGCAGATCCTACCGTGGGTTCCCCTTCAACCATCATCCCGGAGAGTGCTTCTCCGACAAGGGCCTCCATCGACGAGCTTGCCCGCACCGGTGCCACCCCAACAACTAGGGTTGTCAAGGATTGTGCGCCGGCAATGCAGGTTATCGGGGGAGGGGATGTCCTCCCACAACAAGCGCCAACGAGTAATCCTCTCATCATTGTACATCTCTCACAGAGCTCTTGTTTTCCTGGTCTTGACTTGTAATCTAATTCTCATTTTTGCCCTTGCTTATGCCCCAATCCACAGCCCCAGCTTCTCCTAAAGAAAAGGAGATCCTTGTGGAGGTGGCGGACATCGCGAAGGATGATGCTGAGGAAGCCACCAAAATTGCTGCTGAGGAGAACCTTGCTGGGATGGATGTGGTGGAGGTGCCCACCAATACTCACGTGCCGAGCCCCGACACCCATCCTGCGGCGCCAATCTCACAAGCCCAGCCAAGAAGCCTGGAGCTAGTTGTCTCCCAGCACGAGCTTGGATCCCCCAGTTCATCTGGCACTGCAGGGCCAAACTTTGATGGAGATTACATGGATCCTGCTCCATCTCACCCAAAGAACCACTAAAGCCGCTGACGCTGCCAATGACGCCGAAGATTTTGCTTTCTTGGAGATCATGGCTGTTGGATTCAAGGGTGTTCAGGAGAGGTACAGCAAGAGATGGAACGGGGTCCAGGAAGAACAAGGACAAGGCAGACGAGCTGTGCACATGGTACAACGAGCGAGCCCGCGATCTCATAAGGCAAGAGGAAAAGCTCACTGCCGCCAAATGGGAAGCGACAATCCACGATGGCAAGTTGACGGAGCGTGAAACGCTGCTCAACGCCAAGGAGAGAGATCTTGCCGCCTGGGAACAAACTCTTGCCACTACTTTCCACAGTAAGGATGAAGAGATTGAAGTGCTCCTCAAGCAGCGGACCTAGGGGTTGGAGGACGAACAGAAGAAACTTATCGAGAAACAAGCCTTGGAGAGCGCCGCTAGGCTTAAAGAAGTTACTACCGAGGCTGCCATTGTTGCCACTGCCTAGGAAGATCTTGAGGTCCAGGTGGGCAAGTTGAAGGAAGAGCTCGCCACTAGCGGCAAAGAGATCGAGACCCTTAAAGGCGAAGCACAGAAAACATCCCTCGCCCTAGAGGAACTGCGGGCGCAACTTTCGTCTAAGGATCAAGAGCTGAATACTACTGCCAGCGTGGCTAAGGATCTAAAATCCAAACTTGCCCACTGGGAAACGAACCTCGAATGTGTCAAGGAAAGGGAAAAGCTCTCAGCGGAAAAGCTTGTCACGGCAGAAACCCTCCAGAAGGACACCAAGAAGAATCTTGTGCAACTGTGTGATATGCACTCCCTCTGGATGGAAAGGCTTGTTGGCATAGCCGAGCGCCTCACTTCCCAATTGGCCGACATGGATATGAAGAGCTGGAGCTTCACTGTCAATGAACATGAGGCCGCCAGTGTTAGACTGACCAAATTCTTCGACGGCCTTATTGACGCGCTGAAAACGTATCAGGATGGCAGGTCCGCTTCATTTGCCAACGAATCCCGGCAGTTCGTGCGCAGCGTGCTCTACATAGTGCTGCTCAACCTTGCTCATCGCAATCCAGGCCTTGATCTTTCTAGTGTCTTCAAGAGATTGCCGCAGGACACTAATGTCACGGCCGCCGACAAGATTGCAACTCCTCTTGCCGACAAGGTCCTCCAAGTTCCCAGAGTCCAAGGCAGTCCTCGGGATTAGGCTTGTTGTTATATTCACCGCCATGCTGTGATGACCCACAAGTATAGGGGATCAATCATAGTCCTTTCAATAAGTAAGAGTGTCGAACCCAACGAGGAGCAGAAGGAAATGACAAGCGGTTTTCAGCAAGGTATTCTCTGCAAGCAATGAAATTATCGGTAACAAATAGTTTGGTGGCAAGGTAATTCGTAACGAGTAACAAGTGTAATAAATGTGTAGCAAAGTGGCCAAATCATTTTGATAGCAAAGGACAAGCCTGGACGAACTCTTATATAAAGCAAAGCGCTCCCGATGACACATGGGAATTATCATCAAGTTAGTTTTCATCATGCTCATATGATTCGCGTTCACTACTTTGATAGTTTGATATGTGGGTGGACCGGTGCTTGGGTGCTGTCCTTACTTGGACAAGCCTCCCACTTATGATTAACCCCTCTCGCAAGCATCCACAACTATGAAAGAAGAATTAACATAAATCTAACCATAGCATTAAACATGTGGATCCAAATCGGCCCCTTACGAAGTAACGCATAAACTAGGGTTTAAGCTTTTGTCACTCTAGCAACCCAGCATCTACTTGCTACTTCCCAATGCCTTCCCCTAGGCCCAAATCATGGTGAAGTGTCATGTAGTCGACATTCACATAACGCCACTAGAGGAAAGACAACATACATCTCATCAAAATATCAAACGAATACCAAATTCACATGATTACTTATAACAAGACTTCTCCCATGTCCTCAGGAACAAAAGTAACTACTCACAAAGCATGTTCATGTTCAAGATCAGAGGGGTATTGAATATGATGAAGGATCTGAACATATGATCTTCCACCAATTAACCAACTAGCATCAACTACAAAGAGTAATCAACACTACTAGCAACCCACAGGTACCAATCTGAGGTTTTGGGACAAAGATTGAATACAAGAGATAAACTAGGGTTTGAGATGAGATGGTGCTGGTGAACATGTTGATGAAGATTGGTCCTCCCATGATGATAGGATCGTTGGTGATGATGATGGCTTCGATTTCCCCCTCCCGGAGGGAAGTTTCCTCGGTAGAATCGCTCCGCCGGAGTCCTAGATTGCTTCTGCCCAGGTTCCGCCTCGAGACGGCGCCGCTTCATCCCGAAATCCATCTCGTTATTTTTTCTAGCTCAAAACACCTCATATAGAATAAGATGGGCACCGGAGGCTAGCCAGGGGGCCCACAAGCTCAGGGGGCGCGCCCCCAGGCTTGTGGCCACCTCGTGGGTCCCCTTTTGGTATTTCTTCACCCAATATTTTTAATATATTCCAAAACAACTCTCCGTAAAGTTTTAGGACATTTGGAGTTGTGCAGAATAGGTATCTCAGGTTTGCTCCTTTCCGGTCCAAAATTCCAGCTGCCGGCATTCTCCCTCTTCATGTAAATTCTGTAAAATAAGAGAGAAAAGGCATAAGAATTGTATCCTAAAGTGTAATAACGGCCCATAATGCAATAAATATCAACATAAAAACATGATGCAAAATGGACGTATATACTCCCCCAATCTTAGACCTCGCTTGTCCTCAAGCGAAAACCAAAATCGATAATCATGACCACATGTTTGGAGATAGAGGTGTCGATATAACAAAATACGGACATGAGGGCATCATGATCATCATTAGAACAGTAATATATTGTCATATAACTTCTTATGCTAAAGTAATAATTCATTCACAAGGTAAAGTTTGAACCATAAACTTCATTGAAATCAAACAAACTATGATCTTAGTCATTGATGCGATTGCAATTTGTCATAATGTCAGAAAGAGTCAATGTAAGAGCTTTTATTTATCAAGTTCACATACTCAACAATCACGCAAAACTTATGAGATCAAAGCTTCAATCAGACACATAGAAATATAGGGGCTTATAATTTCGCCTCCCAACCATTTACCTCAAGGGTATGTTAACAGTAATAACTTATGATCACCTACATCCGATTGGATATGTATGTCTAGATCTTTCCCCAACACATAGTGCTTGCCAAAAAGAGAAAGATAAAAGGAAGGGTGAAGATCACCATGACTCTTAGATAAAGGTAGGTATAAAAAAATAAAAAGATAGGTCCTTCGCAGAGGGAAGCAGAGGTTGTCATGTGCTTTTTATTTGGGTGCACAAAATCTTAATGCAAAGGACCGTCACTTTATATTGCCTCTTGTGATAGAGAACTTTATTATGCAATCCGTCGCTTTTATTTCTTCCCCTTCACAAGTTCGTACAAAGCTTATTTTCCTCACACTAAAATATCATACATATTTAGAGAGCAATTTTTATTGCTTTGCACCGATGACAAATTACTTGAAGGATCTTACGCAATCCATAGGTAGATATACTGGACACTCATGACATGAAACTGGGTTAATGGTTTTTGGATGCACAAGTAGTATCTCTACTTGGTGCGGAATTTTGGCTAGCAAGGGATAGAAAAGCAAGCTCAACATGTTGGAGGATCCATGACATTATAACTTCTATTCGGATATAAGAAAACATAACCCATTACGTTGTCTTTCTTGTCTAACATCTACTTATTAGCATATACTATTTTAATGAGTGCTCACAATCATAAAAGATGTCCAAGATAGTGTATATATATGTGAGACCTCTCTTTCTTTAGTACTTCTCATTAATTGCAACAATGACCAATACTATGCTGTCATCCTTCAACAAATTTCATGCATTATACTTCTTATATGTGAAGTCATCACTCTCCATAAGATTATTACATAATCTTTTATTTTCTTTATTCTTTTCCATCTCTAAGATCAAAGCAAGAAAGTAAACCCTCAACTCAAAACTAATCTTTATTATATAACCCTCATACTCAATTTCATGGATAGATCACGAAGCAAAAACTTAAAGATTAGATCATACTAAAAACTTTTATTCTACTAGATCACGATTTAACCAAAAGGATCGAACTAAGATAAATGATAAAGATAAAGATGTGATGGTGATACGATACCGTGGCACCTCCCCCAAGCTTGGCACAAGCCAAGGGGAGTGCCGATACCAGTGTACTCAAGTCTCCTTCTTCGGAGGTGGTGATGATGAAGTTGATGATGTGGGAGGCTTGTCCTCCATCTTCCAGGGCATAGGCTCACCATCGTAGAAGGATGAACGAGTCTCCAGAATCCTGAAATCTGCAGCTAGACTCATCCTCTTAAACTTGGATTCATACTCACAGTTTTGGTTTTGCAGGTCATAGATCTAGGCTTGGAGGTGCTCAATTCTCTCGTGAAGCTTGAAGATGGCCTCTCCAATATTATTGTTGTCCAACTTGTGATCACGGGTGAATTTCGTGATCATGGAGTGGTTGGCGTTGAGTCCGCGTTCCACCATCCCTTGGCACTTGAAGACCTCCTGCTCCACCGCTTCGAGCCTGGTCTCCACGCTTATGGTCTTCTCTAGCGCTTGAACATCCCGGATGTGAAGCACCCCCTCACGCATATCAATGGTTTCAGGGTGTTTCATCACCTCCGAGAGGTAAGGGCGGATGACCTCCTCGTAGAACTTGTCCTTGGATGAACTTGGAGACATCATGGTGATCTAGATCTGTCAGAAAAATAGCTCGAAACAAGAACAGAGGATATTCTCGTGATACGTTGGTCAAAACCTCCGGGAGATTATATAATGATTTTTTACCATGCCAAACTAGAAATCTGGGAGAAAACAGAGTTCGGATGGCACAAGAGGGCACCACAAGCTTGGGAGGTGATCCCAGGGGGGTAGAGTGTGCCCCCAGGCTTGTCTCCTGCTCGTGCGCTTACTAGACTACTTAATTTTTAAATATCATCAAGTTATTTTTCATCATGCTCATATGATTCACGTTCGCTACTTTGATAGTTTGATATGTGGGTGGACCGGAGCTTGGGTGCTGTCCTTACTTGGACAAGCCTCCCATTTATGATTAACCCCTCTCGCAAGCATCCGCAACTACGAAAAAAGAATTAAGATAAATCTAACAATAGCATTAAACATGTGGATCCAAATCAGCCCCTTACGAAGCAACACATAAACTAGGGTTTAAGCTTCTGTCACTCTTGCAACCCATCATCTACTTGCTACTTCCCAATGCCTTCCCCTAGGCCCAAATCATGGTGAAGTGTCCGGTAGTGACATTCACATAACACCACTAGAGGAAAGACAACATACATCTCATCAAAATATCGAACGAATACCAAATTCACATGATTACTTATAACAAGACTTCCACCATGTCCTCGGGAACAAAAGTAACTACTAACAAAGCATGTTCATGTTCAAGATCAGAGGGGTATTGAATATGATTAAGGATCTGAATATATGACCTTCCACCAAATAAACCAACTAGCATCAACTACAAAGAGTAATCAACACTACTAGCAACCCACAGGTACCAATCTGAGGTTTTGAGACAAAGATTGTATACAAGAGATGAACTAGGGTTTGAGATGAGATGGTGCTGGTGAAGATGTTGATGAAGATTGGTCCTCCCATGATGAGAGGATCGTTGGTGATGACGATGGCTTCAATTTCCCCCTCCTAGAGGGAAGTTTCCCCGGCAAATTCGCTTCGCCAGAGCCCTAGATTGCTTCTACCTAGGTTCCACCTCGAGACGGCTGCGCTTTGAAAGTGCAACTAATCCCCGGGTTGTTTTTGGCAATTCATAACAACATATTGCTCATTGAACTAATATCCTTTCAAGATAAATATTTCAGGATGTTCAATGACTGGCATGGCATGGACAAGAGATGTGGACCCCTCAAAATGCTAAGGACAAAGATTGGCAAAATCTCAAGACTCTTCATTTCTATTTTGGTGATCCAAGATCACATTGAGTCCATAGGAAAGCCAATACTATTAAAAGGGGATGAGGTGTTGCTTAATGGTCTACTTGCTCAAGTGCTTAGTTATATTGCTCCAAAACCCTCAGCCACTTTCTCTATCCAAATATGTCCAAAACCTAAACTCCAACTCGGCTCCACCGATTCTTTCTATCCGGAGCCACCGAGTTCATTTGACATAGCCACTACCAGAAACCCTAACAGTTCGGTCTCACCTATATGGATCACGGTCCCACCGAGATGGCCTTGCCAACTCTCTGTTATCGGTTGCAATTATTTCGTTCTGACCGCGAATTGCAATCGGTCTCACCGAGATGGCTTGACCAACTCTCTATTGCCTTATTGCTTCACTTCGGTCTCGCCGAGTTGACGCAATCGGTGCCACCGAGACGAGATTTGCCCTAAGCCCTAGCACATCGGTCCCACCGAGTTGTTCCAGTCGGTCCCACCGAGATTCCCAATGTTCATATCACTACTGCAAGTTGGTCAAAAAAGATACAAAACATTTACGATGGCGGTGACATCAAAGACGGTTCAGATTAGAGTTGCGTGTGCGATGCGTGGGAAACGGTTAATCCAGCAGAATTATTTGCGATGAGGCAGAACAACAGAAACGGGCAGCCAGATGAGGGTGTGTGCGATATACGGCATACAGTTCACTAGGATGAACTGTGTATGATTAGGCAACACAATAGAAACGGTCAGCCAGATCAAGGTGTGTGCGATGGAGGGCATACAGTTCACTCGGATGAACTATTTGCGATGAGCCAAGACAACAGAAACAGTTCAACTAAACAGGATGTGTGTGATACGCGACAAACAGGTCCGTAATCAGAAATGTGTGCGAAGACCAATAAGAACACAGACGATTGCTGCTAATGAGCCGTGTGATTTGCTCTGTCTACAGAAGAATAACATATATATATATATATATAGTAACACTATTCTGATCATGGGATCAGAATAGTTATTCTAATAACGGCGTCCTATATAGGGGCGATCGGACGTTCCTGAGATCCCCCGATCGGTAAAAGAAAAAAACCCACCCCACCCGCTCGCCATGACCCCTCCCCTAACCGCCCCCGATCCCATCTGGCCCCTCCCCCGAACTGCATCGCGCCACCACCGCCTCCCTCCCTACCCCGCGCCGCCGCCGGGCCCCGGCCACCTCCCGCGCCGCCGGCTGGCCCCGGCCACCTACAGCGCCGCCGTCGTGCCCCTCCCCTGCTTCAACCATGGGACCCGGCCCCTTGCCACCTCCCACGCCGCTGCCGGGCCCCGGCCACCTCCCACGCCGCCGGCTGGCCCCGGCCACCTACAGCGCTGCCGCTGGGCCCCTCCCCTGCTTCAACCATGGGATCCGGCCCCCTGCCACCTCCCACGCCGTTGCCGGGCCCCGGCCACCTCTCGCGCCGTCGGCTGGCCCCTGACACCTACAGCGCCGCTGTCGGGTCCCTCCCCTGATTCAACCACGAGATCTGGCCCCCTGCCACATCCCGCGCCGCTGCCGGGCCCCGGCCACCTCCCGCGCCGCCGTCGGGCTCCTCCCCTGCTTCAACCACGGATCCGGCCACCGCGCGCACCCCTCTCTGGGATCCATCCACCGTCGTCCCCGGATCCAGCCACTGCGATGGCGTGCCTTCCACAGCATGTTGCCGCCTCGCCTTCACAACCGCACTGCCTCCCGACTTCCCCATCGTGTCGCTGCCTTCTCCCACCGCCCAACCGCCCGGGTCACCCCACCAGCCCCTCTACGCGCCACCGCAGACGACACCTGCACCCACCGGTGAGGGTCGCGCACCAGCTACCGGCCTCGCAGTCCCCCTCCACCAGCCCCGTCCATAGGCCCGCTGTCGAATTCAATGCTCCGCATACCCAAGAAAGGTTCGAACTCTGGGGTGCGTGCGAAGAACTCAATCTCACCAGCATGCCGACTCGTCGATCTCACTGCCTAGCTCGATGAACAGCAAAGGAAAGGGAGGGTGACGCGACCTTCCTCGGCCCTTGCACATCTGACCGCCATGTTAAACATTTCCAGAGCTGAGCACAGGTCCTCGTGCATGGCGAGCTCTTCCTTCATCTTGACATCCCGGACGCCATCAGTGAACACGGAAATGATGGCCTCGTCCGTCACCTTGGGAATCTTGAGGCGAACATTGGTGAAGCGCTGGATGTACTTGTGCAAGGTCTCCCCAGGCTGTTGCTTGACACGCCGCAGGTCGCCTACAGCCGAAGCGCGGTCTCGAGTGCCCTGGAAGTTGGTGATGAAGTGCTCCCGCATCTCATCCCATGAGGAGATCGATCCAGTGGGGAGGTTCAGGAGCCATGAGCGCGCGCCGTCCTTGAGGGCCATGGGAAACCAGTTCGCCATAACCTTCTCGTCGCCGTTGGCCGCCTCGATGCTCAGCTCGTAGAGCTGGAGGAACTCTGCAGGGTCGGGGTGCCGTCATAGCGTGGAGGCAGGTCTGGCTTGAACTTCCCTGGCCAGACGACGCTACGCAGCTCCAGGGTGAACACATGGCAGCCCGCCGCGCCACGTGAGCCCGCCGCAGAGGGGGAGCCTGGACTTGGCGCTCGCGCACCGCTGCCTCAGGCAGCACGCGGTCTTGACATGGCGGCGCTGGGAGTGCGCGCACCTCTCCTTGGGGACGCTGCACCACTTGGCAGCTTTTTTCGTCGCGCGCTGGCGCCCTGCGCGGCGGGTCACGCTGAGGAGCCTCACGCCTTGGCTCGAGGGAGACTTCTTTCCTGGGAGGTGGAGGAGGCGCACCGTGGGCCACGTCGCCCGCAAGAGGTGGCTGGGGAGGCAGCAAGCGAGACGGAGCGGGGGTCTCTCCGGCGGCGCTAACGAGCTCGGCGATGCGGTCCAGCCAGTCTTCGTAGAGGTCGTTGGTCGGGCGATAGCGCAGAAGCTCGCGTGCCGTGAGCAACGCGGCCTGCGTGTTCGCCGGGCCGCGACGAGCATGGGAGGACGAAGCAGCCACCGGAGTCAGCGACGGGGTGGCGGTGCGCCCGTCGCGCCGTACAGAGGGATGCAGCGACGAAGCCTGCTGCTTGTGGGCCGCGGGGCCGGTGGCAGCGTTTGCCGCAGGCGACGGGGAACGGCGGGGGGCGCTGTTGCCCATAGGTGCGGTCTGGGCGACACGGGCGGTGAGAGCAGCCCGGCGCTCAGCGCAAACTCGACGAGCGTCGGCCATGGGAACGGTGGAACGGCGGCGAATCAGTCGGTGGAAGAGAGGCTCCGACACACCCCTACCTAGCGCGCCAAATGTCGGATTCAGGGCTTTGCTGACCCAAGAAAGGTTCAAACTCTGGGGTGCGTGCGAAGAACTCAATCTCACCAGCCTACCGACTCGTCGATCTCACCGCCTAGCTCGATGAACAGGAAAGGAAAGGGACTCAGCAGTTTACCCAGGTTCGGGCCACCTTGCGGTGTAAAACCCTACTCCTGCTTTGTGGTGGATTAGCCTCGAGGTGGGCTGAGGATGAACTAGTACAGAGGAAGAACAACCTCAGGAGGAGTGTTCTTGTGCTGGTGTGAGCTGGTGAGGATGATCTCGTTCCTTCGTCTATGGTGGTGGCCTAGCTATATTTATAGTGGCCTCGGTCCTCTTCCCCCAAAATGAAGGCGGGAAGGGATCCCACAACGGCCAAGTTTGAAGGGAGACAAGTAGTACATCTTATCCTGATGAAAGGTGGTCTTCGCCTGCAAAGCTTCTGGTCGTGACGTCGTGGTGGGCTCGGCGATGACCTCCGTCCTGCCGTCCTGGTCTTGTAGCACGGGAATGGAAACCTTTGGTTGATTCCTTGGGACTCTGCGTCTGCACTTGCTTCCTTAGCACCGAAGGGAAAACCTGTTGTACTGCGCCTGCTGGCGCCCGCCTGGCCTTGGTCGTCATGGCTTGCGTCATCTGAACCTCACGAGGTGGGGCTTGCATGGAAATCTCCGCTCCTCAGGAGCCGGCCTGGGGAAGCCGCTCCCTTCGGAGGTCTTGGCATCGTCCGCCTCGCGAGGGTCTTGTGTTGTTGATGCTGGAGAAGGGCCGTACCAGGCCACTGATGACACCACGCTGTGGGCCGCAGGCAGGCAAGTCTGGGTACCCCAGTTCCCAGAACGCCGACACCCACCTCCGCCACCGAGCGCTTGTCTCCCTCCATTTTCCTGTGCGTGATGGACGCCATGGCACGGGAGCTTTTGTGAGCTCAATGCATTCCTGTGCGGCGTTGCAGTTCAAAAAAAAAGGATAGAAGTTCGAGAATACTTGTTTGAGAAGACTATAGTGCTATGGATTTCTTCTGCTAATTACTGAACCAACAGTCGATCTTAAATGGTGAAAATAAAAAGGAAATCATGTAGAAAAAGTGGCGTCATTGTTTTGTTTGCCTCGTTCACTTTGGTCCAAAAAAAGTTTGTTATTTGTTCAGAACAGGTGACAAAAAGAACGACTTTCAACACAAGAAACTAGCGTTGTTGTTCAGTACAGAGTGCCAATGAACAACAAGTTCACTTCTTGCTCTCTTTTTCTATTTTACGTAGGAAAGATGATTTTTAGATGCAAAAGAAAAATCGTAGGAAAGATGATTTCTTCATGAAAAGTGTATGGTAGTTGTGTGTGCGCGTGTTTTGTATGTGTTTGTGTGATGGGGTGTGTCCTTTTATTTCATTCATGTGCGAAAGGAAGAAGAATTCATATATGAGATGAGGAAAAAGTTCAAAAAAATGTAATAAAAACAAGTTTATGCATGAAAATTAACTTATTCTCTTGTATGAAAAAATACACAAAGAAGTTCAATTTTTAAAAGTAGAGTACTTCGATGTCTATAAAAAATTCAGATTTTTCCTGTAACAAAAGGATAACATCGTTTTGGCATTTTATAAAAAGGGCTTATAAACGGCGATGAATTTGAAAAAGAAAATTGTCTATATGAAAATTTTCCCCAAGGATTTTCCCTGTGACACTATTTTTGTATGTTGGTACCAAGCTTGATGATGTATTGGTGTGCTATACTTGATTATGTATTGGTTGTGCACGTAGCACACGAAGTGTATGTATATTGTTGTGTGTAATTTTCTTGAATTTCAATAGCATGTGAAGGGTTTAAGGAATAGTTTGATGTTTACAAAAAACTCAAATTCTTTCCATTTCTAGGAAAAATAAAAGTATGTGGTTCCATTTAAAAAAATTATTTGATGCTTATTCGAAAACATATTTTTTCTAACAAATAAGACTAAGAAGTTCAATTTAAAATAACATAGAAGTTTGAAGTATATAAAAGAACTCAGATTTTTCCTCGTTACTACAGAATATAATGAAGTTCAAATTTAAATAGGAGAGCGGTTCAATATTTATTACAAAACTAGTATATTTCCGTTACTAAAAATTAAAAAACCAAGAAGTCCAAATTATAAAAATAGAGAAATTCAATATTTATAAAAACTCAGGTTTTCCTTGTTACTAAAGAATAAAATGAAGAAGTTCAAATTAAAATAAGGGAGTAGTTTGATGTATACAGAAAACTCAAATGCTTCCCGTTTCTAGAAAAAATAAGAGTATGAAGTTCAATTTAGAAAAAAATGTTTGATGCTTATTTAAAAACATTTTTTCCCGAAGAATACGTTGCCGAAGTTCAACATGAAAACAACGAGCAGTTCAACTACTATAAGAAATGCGTTTCAGATGAAAATAAAATAATACAAAATTGAAAGCCTAAAATGTTTGTTGCAAGAAGTTCACGTGCTCCACCCTGCATGGTTCAAATTATATTACGAGACGTCCGACCTTCAATTACATGTTAAAAAAGAGAGGGAAAAATAACAACATTGTTGCCATTTTTAAAACTTCTCTCAAACGGCAACGAATTTGTAACACATGTCTACATGAAAAAGTTGCTCCTATTCATAAGCTTTCCAACGGTATATTATATGCTACATTCCGATGTACGGTTTAAAAGTTTCATGTATACCAATTAAAACACGTTTTAATGTATTGAAAAAATTCTTTTGAACCGTCATGAGTATGAAAAAATGATCAACACGACAAAGTTGCGTGTTTTCAACAGCTTTCCATCGGTATATCATTTGCTCAATTCTGGTAAGTGGTTGGGGAGATACGAGTAAAAAACAACATGTGAAAAACAGAGTGAAGTTCAAAAAGAACTGCTCCAGAAGTTCAACCTCTTCATGAAGTGCATTTTCGAAGACTCTGTTTTTTTATGAAGGCAGAACGCATGATCTCAGAAGTTCAGATTGGTAACTGCCAGAAGTTCACGTACTACACGGTGTGCATTTTATATTTAAAAAAAGAATGAAAATGCAAAGCCTAAAGTTTTGTTGCTAGAAGTTCAAGTGCTCGGCCCGAGAAAGTTCAAAAATTCTTGTGAGAGAGGTTGAACAAAAATACATTACAGAAGTTCAAGGTGAAAACCTCGAGAAGTTCAACTACTACACAGAATGCGTTTCAGATAAGAATAGAAAACTAAAAGCTTCAAAATTTTGTTGCAAGAAGTTCATGTCCTCATCCAAGCATAGTTCAAAATTCATGTGCGAGACGTCCGTCGTTCATTTACATGTTAAAAAAAAGGCAAAAAACAACGTTGTTTTGCCATTTTAAAAACTGCTCTCAAACGGCAACGAATTTGTAACACCTGTCGACATGAAAAACTTGCTTCTATTCATAAGCTTTCCAACGGTATATTATGTGCTACATTCCAATAAGCGGTTTAAATTTTTTATGTATACCGTTTAAAATACGTTTTTATGTATTCAAACAATTCTTTTGAACCATCGCGAGTATGAAAAACTGATCAACACTAGAAAGTTGCGTGTTTTCAACAGCTTTTCATTGGTATATCATTTGCTCAATTCCGATAAGTGGTTTGGGAGTTACGGGCAAAAAATAGCACGTAAAAAATAGAGTGAAGTTCAAATAGAATTGCCATAGAAGTTCAAGTACTTCACGCAGTGCATTTCCTTTCACGATGAAGGCAGAAATCATGATCTCGCCATTTTCTAAATTACTTGAAAACGGCTGGGAATTAGAGAAAACTTTACATATGAAAAAGTTTCGCATTTTTGATAGCTATCCAATGGTATATTATTTGCCCCATTCCGACAAAGTTTGCAAAAATTACAGCCAAAAAACGTTTCTAACCATATTCAAAATTGACTTAAAATCACAAGGAATTGGGAGAAACAATATATACCAAAAAGTTTTGCATTTCTTCAAGCTTTCCAACGCCATATCATTTGCTGCATTCGGACGTACGGTTAAAAAATTAACTCGAAAATATGAACCCGGTGGAACTTGGACCGTTTTCTAAATTACTCTTAAACATTTCAAAATTAGAAAAAACTTTCTACATGAAAAAGAAGCGCATTTTCATAAGCTTTCCAACGCCATATCATTTGCCTCAATTGGATTAGCCGTTTAGAAACGGCATCGAAAATACGAACCCGGTTGTTCGGTTTGCGAAATTCTATGATTTTTCAAATTACTCTTTAAACATAGGGAATTAGAAAAAACTTCCTACAGGTGTAACGAGCGCATTTGCAGCAGCTTTACAATGCCATATTATTTGCCTCATTCCGGTAAACGGTTTAGAAATGGGATCGAAATACGATTCACATTTTTTGTATGAAGAAAAAACAGTTTTCAAAACTGCTCTTGAACCGTTTAGATTTTGCCAAAAATTTAACTTGGGTCGTGATACTCGTGTCCATAGTTTTCCAACAGTATATCGCAAGCCCCATTTGGACAATGTTCATGGAAGTTCAACCTAGCACTGGGGGAAGTTCAACTACTACCGCTGGGACAGGTCAGGTAGTTATCAGAATATTATTCTGATCCCGTGATCAGAATAGTGTTTATGTGTGTGTGTGTGTGTGTGTGTATATATATATATAACTAAAATAAACATCCAATTACATAAGTGACTATACAGATCATTCGCACACACCTCAATAAACAATTGCATGCATTCTAAACTAGGAGAAACGATCGTCTAGTCATCTACTTCTTGTGACGCTCCCGCCACTGTTCTGTGGCTCGATCCCTCATCTGGGGCAGGAAGAAGACACTTCCTCATGTCAATGATCCGCCTGTACATCTCGTAGCTTGTGTATGCGTCCTTGGCAGTGTACTTGACATGTTGTTCATCTAGTCTCTGATGCCAGACACTGTGCCAGGCATTCTTGTCCTTCTTGCTCTCATCCTTCATCTTCATGTAGTAGGGGTCGACGATGGCCGAGGCGAGCTCAACCAGGGAGTTCTGTTTATTGTTATCGCTGCCCCAGACCTTGTAGTGGTGCTGGATGTTGACAAGATTCTGGCATTTCAAGCCCGAAACCTTGAGCGCTTTTAGATCATTGGTGGTGTCCACCATAGCGAAACTGTAGTCGGAGCTGTTGATAAACCTGGAGAAACGCTCACAAGGCCTTGTGGCCAGGTGGTAGTGGTAGTCGAGGACGTCATGTCGCACGCACAACTGGGCGACGGCAACCTTCTGATCGTGCCCGGCACGACCGCTGGTGTACTCGAGGTCGAAGCCGACCACTTGGTACTTGTCCTCAGCAAGCAACTGCTCCATAGTTTGGATGGAGCTCTCCACCGAGATCGGCTCGTTCGTGTACACCACCGAGAGGGCCTTCCCCCTCATGTGGGTGTCCACTATGTGATGCGTGGTGAACTACCCCCCGTTGTCATCGTCGGCTACTGGGAGCGCCATTGGAGCCACGGGGAGCGCCATTGGAACCGCTGGATGTCCTCTCTGTATGTGTTGTCGTGGGTGTGCTTATTGTGTCATGTGGCACGAGAGATGAAGGTAAATGGCCGCAGGAGTAAATGGGGGCCGGGCGGCCTGGATTCTCGGCGCGTCCGCATGGCAGTTTTTGCAGCGGGTAACTGCATCGTGGCGCCGCGCCCGGCTCAACCGCATGCATAATGGCAGGACGAACGTACATGAACATGCGCCGGCCCCAAACACTGGCAGTGCGCATGGAGGGACGAGGGCAGAGCGCCTGCAGGGACGCGAGAACAGAGCGCGGGCGTCGGGACGCGAGCAGAGCACGCCACGGCCGCGTCAACAGCGAGCAACCACACGCATAGAGCAGTTGAACACGCAGGGAATGATCGTCTACAAGCCGGCCAGCAGTTGCGTCGCTGTGTAGAGAGCGGCCGTGTGCTACTACCTCCGTCTTGGTCTATTAGTCCCCTTTATATTCTGTGCCATATTTTGACCTTAAATTTAACCAACAAAATGTTAATGCATGTTATTAAAATTATTGTTCAAATACGAATCCAACGATATAATCTTTGGCGACATGAATTCGTATTTTATTAGTTAAATCCTACTTATAAACCAGGACGGGGGTAGTAGGTAATTAAATCGCAAACGTTTTTTTATTAACCATATGTGTACATGTCCTTTCGTCCTCCTCTCACACGTCTTGTCACCCCGCTGCCACAGACAGCTTTGAGCGCAAGCTTGAGTAGCGCGCGGGGGTGTTCTTTTGGCCAAATGGTGGTGAGCCCGTTCCCGCGCAACCGCACAGGTTCCCGCGGAAGCTTCTCGCCCGACTCAGTGAAATCCCCCAAAATCCCAATGCTTACCAGCCTGCTATATAAACCCTCACGATCGGCGAGTCCTGCGTCACATTTTCCCCTCCCTCCTTGTAGCTTATCTTGTTTGCTTCTCCCACAATCGCCAATGGTACCGGTCCGTCGTCGTCGCTCAGCCACTCCGCCGTCATCAGAGGACAGCTCCAGCTGGGAGGCTACACCGCGGCGGCGGCTCAGTCCCGGGCGTAGTGTAGTGTGCGTAGCGTCCGTGTTGGGTGTGCGCAAAACACCCACACACGCTCCGTCGCTGCTGCCCGTCGGCAGCTGTTGCCGGCCGCCGTTGCCGCCACCCCACCATCTGCCGTCGTGGACGCCACACCACCGTCGAAAGCCAGCGCCATCGCCCGCTCCGCCACCGCAGCCCGAAGGCGAGAGGTGGCCGTCGTGGCCGCCACCCCACTGCCGGCCACCGTGGCCATCACCTGATCCGCCACCGCGGCCCGAAGGCGGGAGGTGGTGGTCATGGCCGCCACCACATCATCGGCCGCCGTGGCCGCTAGCCCACCGTCGACCGCGGGGGTCATCACCCGCTCCACCACCGCCGCCCGAAGGCGGGAGGCGGAGGTGGAGGCCTGCACATGCGTCAACGACCTTGCGTGCTACATCGAGTTCCTGCGGGAGGAGGAGGAGCGCCTCGTCGAGCACGCAAAGAGCCTTACCGCCGCCGTGGCCGCAGCACACGCCGACGCAGAGGCGAGGAATCAGGAGATCTACGAGGAGTCCCGCCGCTTCGAGAGGGGTCGTCTGGAGTGACAGAGGGCGTTCGAGGTGAGCGTCGCTGAAGGTGCAGCAGCGGCAGGCATCGTATTGCAGTTGTCCAGCTCGTCGACAGGCTCCTCCTCCTCTGCATCTTACTGAGCGCGCTTGAAAGAGGAGAGGCTGCCGGAAGTAGTACA
This sequence comes from Thinopyrum elongatum, assembly GCA_011799875.1. Lineage (NCBI taxonomy): Eukaryota > Viridiplantae > Streptophyta > Magnoliopsida > Poales > Poaceae > Thinopyrum > Thinopyrum elongatum. Next base: position 556,872,533 of record CM022298.1, read on the forward strand.
AAGCCCCTCTGTAGTAGTAGTAGTATTTAGGGGCTATTTTGTTCAGTTCATCTGACTATAGATGTAGTGGAACTGTACAACGTACTTAAAATTAGCTAGTATATGTAGTTGAACTAGCTATTTCAGTACGTGGTTGGCAACAATTGGGGAAAAGTTTGGTCGGTTCAGCTGTCGAATTGAACTGTTTGTATAAAGAACGACTGCTTAATCTATGAATGAAATCTATGCTTAATTACTGAATTTTAGTTGCAAAAATCAGATAGTGCTAGTGATTTTTATCTGCATATTTTCACAAATGGCAGTGTTACATGGTTGACAAATGGAAATGTTACTAGATCAACAAATGTCAATCTTTCCAGTTTGATAAATGGCAATATACCCAATATGACAGATGCAAATCTTACCAAATTGTCTGTACGTGGTTGCACACGGGTCATCCGAAAAAACCGTTTGCATTGAAGGGAGGTACAAATCCTGCTTGCCAGATTTTCTCTTGGCTTAGCGCCGAAGTCTCGCTTTGCATACCGTATTCAATCTGAACCGTTTGCGTTGAAGAGATGCACAAATCCTGCGCGGCGAATTTTCCCTTGGCATACTGGGGAAGACCATAGCTCTCACTTTGCATACAGGTGTTCTATCTAAAACGTTTGTGATCAAGGGCTGCACAAATCCTGCTCGGCACATTTTTCCTTGGCTTACTGGGGAAGCTGTCGGTTTACATACGGGTGTTCTATCTAAAACGTTTGCGATCAAGAGCTGCACATATCCTGCTCGGCACATTTTCCCTTGGCTTCCTGGGGAAGCTGTCGGTTTGCATACGGATGTTCTAACTAAAACATTTGCGATGAGTATTTTATATTTAAAAACCTTTGATGTTTTTTTAAAGAAAATCGTTTGATAAGTCTGTACATTCAGAGAGAAAAACGCAATTTCGTTCAAACCATATCTTTCATTCAGTCACACTGCAAATTTATATTCATATGATCGAGATACAGTATTAAACCCAACTAGAAGACTAGTGGCAGATGATCCTTCTGCGCCATGGCGTTGGTGGAGGTCTGCGGGAGGGGAATGGGAGGCGAATAGTAAGGCCGCCCATATTAAACTGCGGCTTGGGCGCCATTAATGGAGAGGATGCGAGCAAGGCGGGCGGCCATGGAAGTCAAAGGGCTTGCTTCCCAGTGAGCCTGCACGGCGTACAGCTCACACGCTTCTCGGTGAGCCTGCGCATTGGAGTACAGCTCGCACGCCTCTCGTTCAGTCAAGCACATGTCCGCACGGCACCTCCTAGCCATTAAAAGAGTGAGGCGTGGCGTCACGTGAATGGTTAACAGAACGCACACGATTTAAATTATACAAAATGTTTGAGATGTTAAAGTGGCAGCTATTTGTTTCAAAATGCCTTTGTTGGCAGTTATTCGAGTGCGCCTTCTCTCAAAATGGACACGAAAAATACCACAACATGTCGGGTGCCATTCCATGATAGCATGCCAAGTTTCATGAATTTCAGACGAGTTTTGGATTTACTAGAATTTAAAAACAAAGTATCTCAACATTTTGCCGGCAATCAACAGTGCCCAGGTGTTTGAAATTCATTCCCATTTCTTGCATGGGACCAAAGCATGCACCCAAGGACACACATTTGATATGTCAACCCATTTTTCTGCACTGGAGCATGTGCATGTAGTTCAAATTTGAATTATGCACATAAAATGCCTAGAAAACACAGTTAATGTATAAAAATGTCGTATCAAACCCCGAAAAATCCCAAAAATTGACACAACACTCCTGTACTTCTATGTTGACACTAGAAAAAATTTGAAAGCAAGAAGAGGCAATGGATATCGTTTCATCCCCAAAGGTGGCACGTTCCCTACCGAAACCATCAGGCTTGTTGTGAGAAGCTCTGGTTTGTGAGAATCTTATACCCAAACCTGCCCCAAATGGGACAAAATTTTTACCACGGCATGTTGATGCCATTCCATGATATCATGTCAAGTTTCATGAATTTCAGACGAGTTTTTGATTTACTAGAATTTTAAACCATGTATCTCAACGTTTGCAGCCGAGCGACAGTGGCAAGGTGTTTGACATTCATTCCCATTTCTTGCATGGGACCTAAGCATGCACCCAAGGACACAGATTTGATTTTTCAACCAATGTATATGCAGTGGAGCATGTGCATGTAGTTCAATTTTGAATTATGCACATAAAATGCATAGAAAACCCAGTTAATGTATAAAAATGTCCAAACGAACCCCGAAAAATTCCAAAATTTAACACAACACTCCTGTTGTTCTATATTGACACTAGAAAAATTATGAAAGCAAGAAGAGGCAACGGATATCGTTTCGTCCCCAAAGGTGGCACGTTCCCTACTGAAACCATCAGGCTTGTGAGAAGCACTGGTTTGTGAGAAGCTTATACCCAAACCTGCCCCAAATGGGGCCAAATTTTTACCACGGCATGTTGATGCCGCTCCATGATAGCATGCCAAGTTTCATGAATTTCAGACGAGTTTTTGATTTACTAGAATTTAAAAACCATATATCTCAACGTTTGCGTCCGAGCGACGGTGGCAAGGTGTTTGACATTCATTCTCATTCTTGCATGGGACCTAAGCATGCACCCAAGGACATATATTTGATTTTCAACCAATTTATATGCACTGGAGCATGTGCATGTAGTTCAAATTTGAATTATGCACATAAAATGCCTAGAAAACTTAATTAATGTATAAAAAAGTACAAACGAACCCTGAAAAATTCCAAAATTTAACACAACACTCCTGTTGTCTATGTTGACACTAGGAAAATTATGAAAGCAAGAAGAGGCAACAGATATCATTTCGTCCCCAAAGGTGGCACGTTCCCTACCGAAACCATCAGGCTTGTTGTGAGAAGCTCTGGTTTGTGAGAATCTTATACCCAAACCTGCCCCGAATGGGACCAAATTTTTACCACGGCATGTTGATGCCGCTCCATGATAGCATGCCAAGTTTCATGAATTTCAGACAAGTTTTGGATTTACTAAAATTTAAAAACCATGTATCTCAATGTTTGCGGCCGAGCGACGGTGGCAAGGTGTTTGACATTCATTCCCATTTCTTGCATGGGAGCTAAGCATGCACCCAAGGACACATATTTGATTTTCAACCAATTTATATGCAGTGGAGCATGTGCATGTAGTTCAAATTTGAATTATGCACATAAAATGCCTAGAAAACCTAGTTAATGTATAAAAATGTCCAAACGAACCCCAAAAAATTCCAAAATTTAACACAACACTCCTGTTGTTCTATGTTGACACTAGAAAAATTATGAAAGCAAGAAGAGGCAACGGATATCGTTTCGTCCCCAAAGGTGGCATCTTCCCTACCGAAACCATCAGGCTTGTTGTGAGAAGCTTATAGCCAAACCTGCCCCAAATGGGACCAAATTTTTACCACGTCATGTTGATGCCGCTCCATGATAGCATGCCAAGTTTCATGAATTTCAAACGTCTTTTGGATTTACTAGAATTTAAAAACCATGTATTTCAATGTTTGCGGCCGAGCGACGGTGGCAAGGTGTTTGACATTCATTCCCATTTCTTGCATTGGACCTAAGCATGCAACCAAGGACACAGATTTGATTTTTCAACCAATTTATATGCACTGGAGCATGTGCCTATAGTTCAAATTTGAATTCTGCACATAAATGCATAGAAAACTCAGTTAATGTATAAAAATGTCCAAACGAACCCCGAAAAAATCCAAAATTTAACACAACACTCCTGTTGTTCTATGTTGATAGTAGGAAAAAAATTGAAATCAAGAAAAGGCAACGGATATCGTTTCCAAAATTTAGCATGCCAAGGTTCATGAATTTCAGACGAGTTTTGTATTTACGAGAATTACAAAAGCAAGTACCTCAACGTTTGCCGGAGAGCCACTGTGTCGTGGTGTTTGAAATTCATCCCCATTTCTTGCATGGGACATAAGCATCAACCCATAGACACATATATGATTTTACAACCCATTTTGGTGCACCGGAGCATGTGCATGTAGTTTAATTTTGAATTGTGCACCTGAAATGCCTAGAAAACCAAGTTAATGTATAAAAATGTCCAAACAAACCCTGAATAATTCCAAAAAATTTGACGACACGCCTATAGTTGCATATTCACTGCATATAAAAGTTCTAGCAATTCAAGCACCCTCCTTTGCCATTGTGACCCCATTATGTAATTCAAATCAAGACAAAAAATCAAGTAGATCGCACACATTTAATTATCACCAACCATGTGAGATGCAGCACAAAATATTTTGGAGCACCGTTGGAGTATAGTACGCATATGACTTACGCGAGAAGGTGCGTCGGCTATAGTCTACAGCCGGCTTGTCAAGCACACTAGCTCACTCTCCAAATATCATTTCACTGTTCAATCGTCGCCGGTGAAAGATGGGGATGTGGACCCATTTCGTGAGGGCAACTTTGGCGGCCCACTCCGGTGAGAGCGTGGTCGCAGCCGCCAGGCGTGCTAACAAGCTTTGTGATCATGGCCTCAATCTGCGACCAGACGGCCAAGGCAGCCCAAACGGCCGCTGTTGCTTCTTAGGTGGCGACAGCAACATCTGCCTCGGGGATAGCAACTGGCGAGAGCGGCACAGCAGCTGTACGACCCACAACGGTGTCCTTAGCCTTGATGGAGGCTGCCCGCGATCATGTTGAGGCCACCCACACCCAGCTTGTGGCGGTGACCGCACAAATTGAACGAAGCTTCTCCGACAACGGTCGGCAACCCACGGCCGAAGAGTTGGCAATCGCCGAGAGCGTTCGAGCAGCCGTCCATTCCTCCATGTCATACCTTGCCATGACGGAGCCCGTCCAAGCCCAGATCGCCGCCGCCCACGCCCAGCTCATGGCGGCCTTTTCCAAAGAGATGGCGGACGCGGATGGCGAGATGCTTGCCGAGTATGGTGCGATGGATGCCATGGAGCCCCTTCCCCAGGAGATTGTCGGGCGCGAGCTGGATATGGAGGAGGCGGCGGAGATCAATGAGCACCAGCTGGAGTAGTACTCTTTGTTTTGTTTAATTAAGAGCGCCGGTCTTTAATTTGTTAGAGTAATGTTTAGGTCAGCTAGCTCTGTTTAATTGCTGAACTTGCTCGATTAAGAAGTGTGGGTGTGCTGTAGTCTCCTTTGTGTACCCAAATTATGCAATGACATGGATGACCACTATAACCAGGGAAATTCGAACCAAAATTTTTCACGTTCAAACTCATCACACACGGGCTAAGCTTTATGAATCGTTTGTGATGTTCACATATCGTACATAGTGCTGAATACGGGACCGTGTCTGATGACACTTTGCGCGCCAGTTTTTTCGCTGCACCGATCCAAAAATTTTGGCTTCCGCGGAAATATCTACCTCCCCGCCCCCTCCCCCTTACCAAAAGCCACATTTCCCCTGTTTCTGCCTTCCTTTCCAAGTTGAAACCTTCACTCCTTGCTTGCAGCGCCGCCTCCTCACCGGCGACCCTCCTTCATGTTGCTCGGCCTCGTCGATCCAGGCAGGTAATCCACACCCGACCCCCATCCTCCTCCTCCTTCCACATCCCACAAGCCACGACCGCCGGCGCGACACCTTCCACCCAAATCACCTCCCCCTCCCCCAAATAAGCGTCCCCCTAAGCCATGGTGCACGCAGTATAGCCAAGAGCTCAAGGAGCATTTGGTAGCGAAGAAGCAAATCGCGGCCGCACGCGCGGATGAGGTCGCGATGGCTGCCATTCGTGCCGACCCCTAGATCTTGGAGGAGCACCTCGCCATCGAGTCCACCATCGATGCCTCGCACACTGACGCCGCGATGCGGTTGGCTGCTTTAAACGATAGTTCATGGCGTTTTCTCGAGGCCACCATCGGTGCCTTCGATGAAGACTACGTGGTGTTTTCTCAGCGTGCTCGTGCTTACCTCAAATCGAGAGCCAGCAGGTTGGTGCCTGGAGCGGCTCAGGCAACTCACCACTAAATGAGGGCACCCAGGATGTGGAGGCCTTGCCCTCTTCCATGTCGAAGGAGCCAATAATCATCGGTATCTCCGATGATGAGGAGTAGTTTGTCTTATTAGCTCACTATAAGGACCTATGTTCAGTTTGCTAGCTATGCCGGTTAAGCATGCTCGGTTTACCCGTTGCATGTGCTGCTCCTGCCTTTCCTTAACAAATTCTAGTGAATTGTCCTATCTACTTTTACCATGCAATCTGTTGCTCTAGTGTATATGTTCTATATGTCGTGCAATGTGGTGCTCACTTATTGACTGTTTGGTTAATTAGTTGTCGTGTTCAGTTAACTGTTTAGTTCAATTCTGCAAATGTGATGTTCAATTCTTCAGGGTGCAATTTTTTATTGTCTTCCATGTGAGAAATATATTGAATTTATCTTTACAAAATACATGAAAAACAAATATAATTGCTATATTTCCAAGTTGTCAAGCATGCTTGGTTTGGTTAACTGTCTGATCTTCTAGTATGTTATACATTGTGCAATGTGGTGCTTAGTTAACGTTTGGTTCATTTGTTGTGGTGTTTAGTTAACTATTTGGTTCAATTCTGCAATGCAATGTTCAATTGTTGTGGGTGCATTCTATTATTGTATACCATGTGACAAATAAATCGAATTTGGCTGTACTAAATACATGAGAAAGAAATACAATTGATATATTTCCAAGTTGTTAAGCATGCTTTGATTGGTTAACTGTCTGATCTTCTATTAGGAGTATGTTATATTGTGCAATGTGGTGCTCAGGTAATGTTTGATTCATTTGTTGTGGTGTTTAGTTAACTGCTTGGTTCAATTCTGCAATGCGATGTCCAATTGTCGTGGGTAGAATTTTGTATTGTTGTGCATGTGAGGAATAAATCGAATTTGGCTGCACTTAATACATGAGAAACATATACAATTGCTATATTTCCTAGTTCTTAATCATGCTTGGTTTGGATAAATGGGTTTTCCATGTGGCTTGAATTAATCTGATGAATCTGCAATGTGCTTATTTTTCATCAACATATTTTACTGATAGCATGCGAACCCTCACTTAACCTGATCACTAACTACCTTATATGTGTTGCAGGGAAACAATGGGAAGCACTGAGGTTTACAATCGAGGTTTGCACATGCATGGTCCTTTGTCTAATAGCACAATATTGTGCACTTGCAGGAACCATTCTAATATTTAGGTTTTTAACAATTTGGTCTTGCACATGTAGGTCCTGCTGTCAGAGGTTTTGACCCACTGTTCGACCCTTTTTTCATATGGGGAAATGAGTTGTCCATGAATATCAGTCAAGTCAAGAAACTCAAAAAGATTGTTAGGATAAAGAAATTAGCGACAAAAAACAACAAGATCTTTGTCTGCACAATGAAGAAGACATCAGTTCACTACAGGATGGTACTAACTATTATACCTTGCCTTTTTTATTCCTTTGCCCCATTTCCAATATATAGAAGATATTTATGCACATCCTTGTTTTCAGGCCTGTCCAAAGCAGTTCACTGATGATTACCTCTCAACCCACCTGTATGCATGGTCAGGAGGCGAGGAAGGTATTCATACAACACCCACGGTTCAATAATGAAGTGTTCCTGAAGAGGACGAAGGATGGATGGTCAATCATCCATAGGCACTGGCCTGAAGTTGCAAAGACCTTCAACATCAATGAAGGCTCAATATTCGCCTTCCACTTCAGCAGTTTTCCAGATGAGATTCATCTGTCTATGTACCGTCTATGATGCTAATTTTGAAAGGTTATAGATGTTGCATGTGAAACTTGGCGCTGGTGCAGTTGCGTAATGGGGTAGCTGAGTGCTGAAGCTATATGATGTTGTACTCTGATGTATTTCAATTATGAAATCCTGCTTCCTTAATATGAAAATGAAATATATTGTGTGCTTAATATGAAATGTCAATTAGATTAATAAATGGATTATTAATAATAGGACAATTAGCCTGCTAATGGCCAATTAGCCCGCTAATTGGGTTTTTCTATTGCAAATGGTTATTGAGAAAACACCGTGGGTGATGACCTTAGGCAGCGCACACAGTTTCTAGGAATAAACCTTGTTGGATCAATGAACAATCACACACGACATCCTCTTGAAAACTGTTTGCGTTAGGCCACCTTGCGCAAACGTTTACCACATAAAAAGTGTGTGTGATGGACAGCCTTTGCCACATAGTTTCTTCTACACACCGTGTGTGATGCATTCAATAACGCAAATGATAAATTTTTTTAATATCGTCTGCAATGGCAACACTATCACAAACGATTTAATGGAGAAAATTGTGTGTGATGTACCTGCGAACGGAAATGTTTTCCTTGGAGTGACTGTGTGGGATGTATATACGAACGGAAACATACTTCTTGGATTAACTGTGTGGGATGTACGTACTAACGGAAACGTATTCCTTGGATTGACTGTGTGGAATGTACATACGAACGGAAATGTTTAGCCGGGACTAACTGTGTGGGATGTACTTACGATCGAAAATGATTTGGCCTGTATAATTGTATTTTTTAGCATAACTGCACGTATAACCGTATTTGATCGCTCGCCCGTCGCACACGACCTCATTTTGCCGAGCGTGTGTGCCAGGAGGGCCTATCCCCGATGATTTCTGGGTCGTGTGGGAAGGACCCCCTATCGCAGTCACTCACTTGGCGATGGTTCAGAACGCCGTCGCGGAAAGGGGTTAAAACCGTTTGTATAGCACCTCGCTATACCAGTGTATGTTTGAACAGACGGTGCCACCGAGTTTAACTAATTGGTACCACCGAGATGAGTCAAATGTGTGTAATGGTTAGATTTTGTATGGAGGCTATATATACCCCTCCACCCCCATCTCCATTTGTGAGAGAGCCATCAGAACGTGCCTACACTTCCACCATTCATTTTCTGAGAGAAAGCCACCTACTCATGTGTTGAGATCAAGAGATTCCATTCCAACCATTTGAATCTTGATTTCTAGCCTTCCCCAAGTTGCTTTCCACTCAAATCCTTCTTCCACCATAGCCAAATCTGTAAGAGAGTTGAGTGTTGGGGAGACTATCATTTGAAGCGCAAGAGCAAGGAGCTCATCATTAACACACCGTCTATTACCTTTTGGAGAGTGGTGCCTCCTAGGTTGGTTAGGTGTCGCTTGGGAGCCTTTGACATGATGTAGAGTTGAACCAAGAAGTTTGTAAGGGCAAGGAGATCGCCTACTTCGTGAAGATCTACCCGAGTGAGGCAAGTCCTTCGTGGGCGATGATCATGGTGGGATAGACAAGGTTGCTTCTTCATGGACCCTTTGTGGGTGGATTCCTCCGTGGACTCGTGCAGCCATTACCCTTCGTGGGTAGAAGTCTCCATCAACGTGGACGTACAATATCACCACCTATCGGAACCACGCCAAAATCTCCGTGTCTCCATTGCGTTTGCCTTCTCCAAACCCTTCCATTTACCTTCATATGCAATGTTTTACATTCCGCTGCTATACTCTTAGAATTGCATGTGTTGGTTGACTGCTTGACTTGTGCTAATTGCTAAAATTTGGACACAACTAAAATTGGGAAAAGGATAGATTTTTATTTGGTCAAGTAGTCTAATCACCCCCCCTCTAGACATACTTTCGATCCTACAAGTGGTATCAGAGCTTTGGTCTCCATTTGCCTTGATTTTCCATAGCTTTGGTGATCATAGCCTTGGTTTCACAACCTAGGAGAGTATGGCGTCTAGCAAGGGAAATTACCACCGTAGAGGTCCTTATTTTGATGGTACAAATTTTGCTAGTTGGAAGCATAAGATGAAAATGCATATTCTTGGTCATAACCCTACCGTCTGGGCTGTTGTTCGTATTGGCTTGCAAGGTGAAAACTTTGAAGATGGTAGAGAACCGGATCATGAAGCAATCGTGGATGAATTGAAGATGTGGCAATACAATGCTCAAGCTTGTGATATTCTCTTCAATGAATTGTGCCCCAAAGAATTCAACAAAATTAGCCGCCTTGAGAATGCAAAGGAAATTTGGGATACTTTGGTTGATATGCATGAAGGTACTGAGTCCGTCAAGGAATCCAAGTTGGATGTGCTCCAAACTCAACTTGACAACTTCAAGATGAAGTATGGTGAAGGAGTCGCCGAAATGTACTCTAGGCTTGCTCTCATCGAAATGAGATTGCCGGCTTAGGAAGTGAAGAGATGACCGACATATTCATCATCAAGAAGATCCTTAGAGCCTTGGATGGAAAATATGATACTGTGTGCACATTGATCCAAATGATGCCCAACTACAAAGATCTCAAGCCAACGGAGATCATTGGTAGAATTGTTGCTCATGAGATGTCACTCAAGGATAAGGATGAGCTCCACTATAAGTCAAGTGGTGCTTACAGAGCTTCAAGTGATGCTCCTACAACATCAAATGACAAGCTAGTCTCCAATGAAGAATTGAGCTTACTAGTGAAGAACTTCAACTAATTCTACAAGAGTAGAAGCAAACAGAGAAGCTCCAAGTCAAGATCCTACAATGATAAAAGATCTTCTAGTCGTGGTTGTAATTGCTACAATTGTGGAAGACCCGGACACTACTCCAATGAGTGTATGGCTCCCTACAAGAAAAGAGAAGATTCACCAAAAAGGAGAAGTAGAAGGGATGAATCACCTGCAAGAGAGAGGAGTAGAGATGATCGTTCTGAACGAAGACCCTCTCAAAGAAGCAAAGATTCGGAAAGGAAGTACAAGTCATGAAAGAGCTACACAATATGAATACATCAAGCTCATGTTGGTGAATGGGTGTCCGGTTCCGACTCCGACAACTACTCCGAGAGAAGCTATCACTCCGACTCCGACTATACTCAACATGAAGGTGTTGCCGGTCTTGCACTAGTATCATCCAACTCCTACGACATATTTGACTCACCAAATGAAGGAATTGGAAGATGCTTCATGGCTAAAGGCCCCAAGGTATCACACCCCGAGTATCTTGATTTTGATAGTGATGAAGATGATTTACTTGCTGACAAAACTAGTGATAAAAACAATGATGAACTTGCTAGTAATCATGCTAATCAAGATGAAATGAATGACAATGATAAGAAGGAGATTGGTCGTCTAACTAAAGAATTAAACACTCTTAAGTTAGCTCATGAAACAACTCAATAGGATCATAGAGAGCTCCTAAGAATTCATGAGAAGCTACATTTCGAGAAGCTAAATTTAGAGCAAGAGCATGAGTTCCTAAAAGCTATCAATGATGATCTTCGAAAGTAGAGTTCTTCTTACATTGCCAAACGTCTCCTCTTGTCTACTTATATGCCACAAGTAAAATCTAGCAACAGGAGCAAGAAAGATTCTTCCTCTAGTAGTAACAATAAACATGCTAAATCCAATATTGTTGCTTCTAGTAGTTCTCTTGATTCCACTAATGATTCTCTTAGCCAAGTTACAATTGAGCAAGAAAATAGCTTATTGAAGGGAATTATAGAGAAAGGTGTTTACAAGAGCCTTGCCGGGAGTAAGCAATTTGAGGAAATTGTACGCAAGCAAGGAATTCACCGGAAGAATCAAGGTGTTGGTTTTGAACGGAAGTTCAATGCCAATGGAGTTGAATGGGAAGAAGATCAATACCCCAAGACGAAGTTTGTTCCTCAACAAGAGAAGTATGACCCCACTTCTTTTGAGGGAACACAAGCTCAAGATGATCTTCCACCACAAGACCACAAGCTAAAAGGCAAGTACAAGCTTCAAGAAGCGATTGACTCATTTAAAGAAGCTCCTAAGGCCATGGTCAAGTGGATTCCCAAGACTACGTCAAGCTCTAATTCATCAAGTCCAACTACAACTCCAAGGATTCCCATCAAGTTGATGTGGGTCCCAAAGAAGAAGAACTAGATTGTTCTTGAGGGTGACTCCGCCAACATACTTCACTCATATTCATTTTTGCAAGGACTTGTGCAATCAACTTTCATATCTTTCACTAGTTCATGGAGTCACGAACCCTCTTGTTGGTAAGACAAGGGACAAGGTAACCTATTGCTTTCATGGACATCATCATTTGTGCAATTCACTCTATGTCTATGGATATCCTTGTATGTTGCTTGTGGGATTAACCCATGTAGGTATTGAAAGTGCAACACTCCAATGGATTGCTCCAAATGATCTACATCAACATTGAGCATCCACATCTTCACTATCTACATGAAGTCATCATCGACAAAAACCCAAGGTTAGTTCATCCCTCTTAGGGGGGATATCACATCTAGGGGGAGCTTTGCTCTAAAAATTCAGCTAAAGCAACTCTAATGGTGTGAACACATTAATGCTTTATGTAAAAGTGGCAACCTCACTTGTGCTTAAACGATGAGTATGACCTATGATCAAATGTTCTCATTTGACTCCTAAGTCAATATACTCATATATAGATGACCTAGTCATCGCCAATTGTTTGATAGATGCTAGAATTGTTTGTGCATGCTTGGACACATATTTCATTTGCTATCTTATTGTGTGGCCATGTTGGTTGCATATTTTCTCCATTCAAGGACATCCATTTGTTGTTTTGATTGTTTTGATTTTAATTGGCCAAATGGATGTACAAGAATGCCTAAGTACTTTCTCTAGCTATCTATGCTCCTTGTCTCAAACTCTATTCATGCTATATCACAAAAATTGAACAAGTTCTTTTCGGACCCTCCGGGTGAGGAGCACTCGGAGCCACCGATTTGTCAAGGGCTGCATTCCAAAACCTTCTACTGCATTTCGGTCAGACCAATCCACTCAAACTTGGTCACACCGAGAGCATTAGACTGATCTAGGTTTTTCACCTCAGTGCTACCGATTAGACCGAACGGTCTCACCAAGTTGCTGTAACTACACACAGTTTTGCATCTCAGTGCCACCGATTCGTTCCACTCGGTGCCACCGACAGCACATGGGTATATATTCCAGCGGCCCGTACGGTTGAAAATTTCTTCAAACATTTCGTGCTCGCGCCCCATTGCTGCCGCCCCCTTGGTCTCCAGATCATCGCCGTCATCTCCTATGCGTCTCCACCGCAGGACTCCGCCGCCGTCAACGGCAATCAACTCCGCCGTTGCCCCCGTAGAGGATCATCACCAAGTTAGGGTACGATTCAATCTCCTCGTGCTTTCCCCTTTCGATTCAATGCACAAGGATAATGCCTATTATCTTGCCATGTTTGAAATTCATCTATCCACTAGATTGATTCATTAGAGTAGATTCGAAGAAAAAATTTAGGTTTAGGTTTCCGCCGAACTCATCTTGGACCGACCAAAATGAAATTTTCGGTCACACCGATTGGCTCTGTCCATTGCACAAGTACAACTCGGTTCCACCAAAACATACTGATCGGTGAGACCGAAAGTAAAGTTTCAGCGAAACCCTAGCATCTTGGAGCCACCGAACCACAACTCGGTCTGACCAAAATTGTGTGTTTAGGCTCTGTGTGTGCTTCGGTGTCACCAAGATCATCATATCGGTAGCTCCGAAATGCCTTCTGTGGAAAACTAAAACTAAAGTTTGGACTCCAATTTTTGAAAAACAGTCTATTTTTTGTGATACTCATCTACTCTACCCATACCCATCTATTCACAGGGTCAGCTTTGCAAGATGTCAGATGCCAGTGATAGTCAGAATGTGTCAGGACAAGACATTGATCTTAGTGAGGGTTCAAGCCCCAATGACAGCTATGATGAGGGCAACAGGAGCACTCCAAGCAACTTGCCAAAGGCTGCCACCAGAACAAAGAAGAAGAGAACATCTAATAGTGAGGATGAAGATTTTGTGGCAGATGAGGCCACTTCCAAGAAAAAGAAAACTATTCTGAGGAAAGAGTATGGTTCTGCAACAACCACCAAGCCAGGTGCAAAGCAAAAGACTGTTGTTAGGAAAGTTCCTCAGTCCAAGGTTGACAAAGCTACATGAAAGAAGAAAGAAAGGAAAAGAGGTAGATGGTGCAAACTTGTTGATCCCCTGGCTGAATTTGAAAAGCACACTACTAATGAGGACGAAGAGGAGGAAGAAGCAGAAGCACCTCCTGCCAAGACACAAAAGTTAATGTCTGATGGTATGAAATCTGCCAACCCCTCCAAGTCCAAGCCCAAAGCTCTAGCTCCTAAGAGATCTACTAGGAACATATCTGCTGCTGAGAAGAACAAGGCCCCAGTGCTTGAGATTCAGGATGATGATGAGCCACTAGTGCTCAGAAAGCTCAAGCCCAAGATCCCAGAGCATGACAATGCACACCCAGTTGCCGAGAACATGATGCTCAGGAAGGACAAAGGTCTGAGAGAGTGGAGGAAAGTGGATCCATATTCAGCTAGAAGAAGGACAGCTTATGACTATCGTTTCCACACTAGGGAACAACAAGACTTTTATGAGACAGTGCTACTTGATAAGAAGCCCATTGTAAGTGAAATGAAGTGGGTGGACTGGAAGTATATTGATGCCAATGAAGACTACTTCCCCCACATTCATGAGAGCTTTAGACTTGCTGAATTTGATGAGTTTGTTGGTCAAAAGTTAACAAAGTGGAATGACGATATAGTGATGCAATTCTACTCTACAGCACATTTCCATCCAGATGCTTATCAACTCCAAGGTTGGTACAGATACATATCTACTCGATCGTGAGCACCTCCCTCTTCATCCAGAGTTCAAGGATAATCTGGTGGTGATGGATGCCTCACACCCCACATCAGTTGAGGCTCAAGAGAAGGTTCAGGTAGCAGCAGCAGCTAAAGCAGCTCAGGAAGCCGCAGCTCCTAATGCACCCATTGCAAACCTCAAGTCAAAGAATGATTAGATGACATATCTGCTAGAGGCCACCCTGAGGATTGATAGGAGTCTGGCCAACATCTCCAAGAACCAGGAGAGTCTAGAGCGGGTTGTCGAGACAAAGATTCATGATCTTGATGTGAAGATCACAGAGGTTCAGACAATTGTGCAGAAGCTGCAGGCAGATGTTGAGGCAAGCAGGATTGCTGCCGAGGACAGTGGAGATGAGACACCTACCACTCAGAGGTTCGAGACTGTACCCAGGGCACCCAGATATTCAGCCGTGCTAGTTGCAAATACGAGGACCACTCATTCTGCATCTGCTGCTACTGCTCCAGTGCCACCTCCAGTGTCTACTCCACCGGTCCAGCAGACATCAACAGAATCATTTGCAGACGCAATTCTCTCAACGCCATCTATGCACACCAGAGCCACAAGCCATAAGACACCTTCAGGAGCTCCAGGGGATCGTGCCTAGAGCGTCGATTAGCTCTATACCTTTTTTGAGCTTTTTGGTAACTTGTTGCCAAAGGGGAAGAAAATTGTATAGATCATAGGCTTCGAGAGAGAGAGTGTGTCTTGCCTTTTGCTCTTTGGTTTTCATTCGAGTGGTTGCTACTATGTCCACTTGATTTGTGCTACTTGGTTGTTTTTATGCTTGTGAGATGCTACGTTTGGTTGTGTGATTGATCATACTATGTTTAATGTGTGCTTAATGCTTATCTTGTCAATCATTTATGTATGATCATTCACCTATGTTTTGGTGATGCATGTATGTTACTTTACTCTTATCAATTTGTGCGCTCCACCAAGATGAATGTGACATGGAAGAGTGACCCATGATCCTAATCTATTGTGCATTTGCATTCAAACGCAAATTTTTAATAATGCACAAATTTAGGGGGAGCTCTTTCTTATCACATACTTCTCAAAGCAACGATGTATTTCATTCATTTAATCATTTGTCAAAGCTTTGATCTATATGTTGTCATCAATTACCAAAAAGGGGGAGATTGAAAGTGCAACTAATCCCCGAGTGGTTTTGGCAATTCATAACAACATGTAGCTCATTGAACTAATATCCTTTCAAGATAAATATTTCAGGATTTTCAATGATTGGCATGGCATGGACAAGAGATGTAGACCCCTCAAAATGATAAGGACAAAGATTGGCAAAAGCTCAAGACTCTTCATTTCTATTTTGGTGATCCAATATCACATTGATTCCATAGGAAAGCCAATACTATTAAAAGGGGATGAGGTGTTGCTTAATGGTCTACTTGCTCAAGTGCTTAGTGATATTGCTCCAAAACCCTCATCCACTTTCTCTATCCAAATATGTTCAAAACCTAAACTCCAACTCGGCCTCACCGATTCTCTCTATTTGGAGCCACCAAGTTCATTTGACATAGCCACTGCCAGAAACCCTAACGGTTCGGTCTCACCGATACGGATCTTAGTCCCACCGAGATGGCCTTGACAACTCTCTATTATCTGTTGCAATTATTTTGGTCTCACCGAGATGGCTTGACCAACTCTCTGTTACCTTATTACCTCACTTCGATCTCGCCGAGTTGATGCAATCGGTTCCACCAAGACGAGGTTTGCCCTAAGCCCTAGCACATCGGTCCCACCAAGTTGTTCTAGTCAATCCCACCGAGATTCCCAATGTTCATATATTTGAACAGATCGGTGCCACCGAGTTTAACTAATCGGTGCCACCGAGATGAGTCAAATTTGTGTAACGGTTGGATTTTGTGTGGAGGCTATATATACCCCTCCACCCCCATCTCCATTTGTGAGAGAGCCATCAGAACGTGCCTACACTTCCACCATTCATTTTCTGAGAGAGAACCACCTACTCATGTGTTGAGATCAAGAGATTCCATCCCAACCATTTGAATCTTGATTTCTAGCCTTCCCCAAGTTGCTTTCCACTCAAATCCTTCTTCCACCATAGCCATATCTGTGAGAGAGAGTTGAGTGTTGGGGAGACTATCATTTGAAGCACAAGAGCAAGTAGTTCATCATCAGCACACCGTTTATTACCTTTTGGAGAGTGTTGTCTCCTAGATTGGTTAGGTGTCGCTTGGGAGCCTCCGACATGATGTGGAGTTGAACCAAGAAGTTTGTAAGGGCAAGGAGATCGCCTACTTTGTGAAGATCTACCCGAGTGAGCCAAGTCCTTCGTGGGCGATGGCCATGGTGGGATAGACAAGGTTGCTTCTTCGTGGACCCTTCGTGGGTGGAGCCCTCCGTGGACTCGCGCAGCCGTTACCCTTCGTGGGTTGAAGTCTCCATCAACGTGGACATACGACAGCACCACCTATCAGAACCACGGCAAAAATCTTCGTGTCTCCATTGCGCTTGCCTTCTCCAAACCCTTCCCTTTACCTTCATATGCAATGTTTTACATTCTGTTGCTATACTCTTAGAATTGCATGTGTAGGTTGATTGCTTGACTTGTGCTAATTGCTAAAATCTACCCACAACTAAAATTGGGAAAAGGATAGATTTTTATTTGGTCAAGTAGTCTAATCACCCCCCTCTAGACATACTTTCGATCCTACATGCTTCGTCCCGAAAGCCTTCTCGTTATTTTTTCTAGGTCAAAACACCTCGTATAGCAGAAGATGGGCATCAGAGGCTGGCCAGGGGGCCCACAAGCTCAGGGGGCACGCCCGCCACCTGGTGGGTCCCCTTCTGGTATTTCTTTGCCCAATATTTTTAATGCATTCCAAAACAATTCTCCGTAAAGTTTCAGGACATTTGGAGTTGTGCAGAATAGGTATCTCAGATTTGCTCCTTCCCGGTCCAGAATTCCAGATGCTGGCATTCTCCCTCTTCATGTAAATTCTGTAAAATAAGAGAGAAAAGGCATAAGAATTGTATCCTAAAGTGTAATAACAGCCCATAATGCAATAAATATCAACATAAAAACATGATGCAAAATGGACATTTCATGTTGTCATGTGAAAGATACATTTGATCTTAAGTTAGGTCCGCACTACTTTTGTGATGTAATATAACTTTAAGTAGCTGCACGAATGCATGCTATCCCCTTGTTTTATTTTTCTTGTCTTTGTACGATTGGGTTCCCTATGCATGCCAAAAGCTTGCGGGGGCGAACACTTGCCGCGAGCGCTTTGGGAACGGGTCCCTAGCAGCCTGCTGGCAGTATTGCCACCGGCAAGTTTTCCTTTGATGTTTTCAATGCAGCCACCTAAATTGTTGAGCGGGCTCGAAACAAAACAAGGGCGCGAATGATCACGGCAAGGTTCCTTTGCGTGCAGCTTTCTCATACAAACACAGAATTGTTTAAGGGAAATTGCAAAGCGTAACAAAGAAATTTTAGTCAAAAAATTCAACTTAGCTTTTCTTTGCCGTACTTCACTTCTTGTCATATAAAATGATCACTTGAATGCCATGACAGTATCCTTATCACCACTTCCCCCGGGAAACTTGTACGCGAGGGATCCTTCTGTCCCTTTGAAAAGAGAAGAAGAAAAAATGAGTGGTTTGGGAATCTTGTCCATTCATTGGTCATTTCATACAAACGAAAGTGTAATCACAACATTGCTCGTATTTATACATAAACGAGTATGCACAAGAGGTTGAGGTACACCAAGAACTCTGCCGGGAGCTAGCTTGCCACCGCATTCTTCCGATCATTCTGGCCTGCAGGCCTGGACGAACGGCCAGCGGACTCACCGCAGCTCGCAAGTGGAAAGTAGGCAACCCATCTTGGGAGGTGTATGCCTGCCAAAACTGGGCGCAGGTTGGTCACGACTAGACCGTCGCATACATCGTGTCACAGGTGTGCTTCCCGGCATCGTTCAATGGTGGTGCTAGCGTCTTCGTGCCCGTCTGCCTCACAGCACTTGCCGTTGATCTTGCCGTGTCTCCGGGCCTGAGGAGACCATCGACATCTCGTCGGGCTCTGTAGTCCGCTGGGTTCGCCGTGGCTGCTGGTATTGCTGCCATTGTTGAAGTTGTTGCCACAGAGGTGACTGCATGGTTGGTGCACCACCTACAATGTGGCCGTTAGTTTGAGCTACTCGTGTTGTTCGCGGGCGCCATGAGGGCTCCGCCTGCTGTGAATTGTTTGACTCAGCAAATCCAGTCAAGCTCTGGATAGTGGATCTCCACTCATCCATCTTGTCTGCTGTCGGAGGGAAGTTCAACAGCATCTAGGTTCGTAGCATTGCCTCCGCTGCTGTTGTCGTCAAGGCCTGGGGCGAGGAACGTGACGTCGCTCAACTCCTGGCAGAGACAGCAGGAGCGCCATTGCGATCTTGCTGCCGCGGCTCATGCGCAGCAGCGGGTTGATATGGCATGAGCGGTGCCTGAGGATCTTGGACTTGATCAATAGGTGTTTTGCCTTGCGGGCGCAGCTGCCCGTTTTCAGCAGTGCCGCTTTGCGTCATTGTAGCGGGAAGATCCTGATTCGCGCTTGACCGAGCGGCGTTTCTCCAGTGGCTACACTCACCGACGCGTCGAGGTGGCGGGTTTTGTCTGTCGGTGCCACCCGCGCCGTCGTGGTTGTTCTCGCCAGAGTGTCAGGGAAGATGATCGCCTCCGGCGCATCCACCTCCTGTTCCTGCCATGGTGGGCACGGCGACCGCGCCGCCTGCGTTGGCCATGCCAGCCACGGTGTCTACACCATCTGCAGCGGTGGCGTTGCCTGCACCGTACGCGGATGCATGCGAAGGAACTCTAGAGGCAGAAGGCTTTGTCATCGTGGTGCCCTTCTTCTTGGGCACCATTGACGATGAAGCTCGATGAAATCAATGCGTCGTCCACTGATTTAGGTTCACGCCAGTGACTCCCCTACCTGGCCTGCCAAAGATTTCGATGTGGATGACCATCTAGGGCTATCGAACCCCTTGTGGTTCAGCTAGGGAGATGCACAAGACACAAAGAGCAAAACCAACAGAAGGCGCAGGAAAATTTACCCAGGTTTGGGCCACCGAGAGGTGTAAAACACTACTCCTGCTTGCGATATTGGGTGTATGTGTTGGAACACAAGTACAAGGAGCGCTACCCCGGCGTGGTGCGTGAGGGGAGCAGCTACGCGTGTAGTTGTGCAAAGGGTCGATCCTTGTAAACGTTGCCCTGGCCCTCCTATTATAGCTTAAGGGGAAACCATAGTGGCAAAATAGTAATTCCATGTCAATTAGACAGCAAACAGTGCTATCATACCTAACTCTGCCGGACTAGGACAAAACATTAAATTCTCTGTTAGGTGTCATGTGGAGGAGGAGCCTCGACAAGGTTTCCGCACCGCTTGCCCAGCCGCCTCCTATTATCTTGACACGCCCATAGGATGGGTGTCATTAAAGGTAATCTTCCTTCCAAGCATGCCGCCACGTGCCCGACAAGATCCACCAAACCACCTGCAGGCTCAACACCTCATCGTTTAGTGACTAGCTACTCGATGAGGTGGAGCGCTGGCAGCTGGCGAGTGCTTGCTGGCCACGGAGCTTGCCGGGCCTTCGCCCTTGCCGGCTCGGCTTTGCCGACAAAGGTTGCCTTCGGTATTAGTCCTGATGATCTGTCTTGCTCTTCTCTCTAGTTGGAATCTATCAATGGGGTCTTGAATCTTGGTCTCTCGGCAAGTTTCCTTGCCAGGGAGCAGTCGCTGCTTGTGCATAAGTCAGGGGTACTGGGGGCCTAGGTCTCAGTACACCGACACACATGTAATTGATTCAAACCCAATATTGCCCCCATGATATTTACTTTGAGAGTGTTCATATCCTCACCATGCTTTTGTTCAATGTTAATTATTCAAAATGCATGATTATGGCCATTGTCTCTCTCTAGTTGGTTGCTTCCCCATCTGTTGCTAGCCTTCGCCTGTACTAAGAGGAAATGCTACTTGTGCATCCAAATCCCTGAAACAAAGGTATGCCATAAGAGTCCATTATATCTACCTATATGCGGTATTACTCTGTCGCTCCAAGTATATTTGCATGTGCTATCTCTAAAACTTCAAATGAATATCTGTTTGGTGTGCCCGTACCACTCATGGAGTGATGGGGTAGTCAATATCTTCCATGCTAAGTATGTTTAACTCACGATGATAGTTTATTCACTCTTCACTCTTGAGGGAGGCTGGTAGCAGGGATGCCCAGCCTCGGGTTATTTATAAAAATGCTCCCCCCGGACAGTTGATTATTGGCAGGCACCCATGGATTCGGCTAGCCATGGTTTGTATTAGTATGGTGGAGGGGGAGTAATTTTTTTTGCATGGGAACCGCCATTAACGTGTTTAGCATGGAAGATATTGGAAACTTTGTTGTAAACCGTTGACAGGAAAATTACACCTCTCAAATTAAATTATCTCTACTAGCGAAAAGGCCCGTGCGTTGCAACGAGAGGAAAAAATCCTCTCATATCTCTAGCTGGGTTAGTTGGACAAACTATGTGTGGCCGGTTGGCAGGTTATGAGATCGAACCCTCCCATTGGCAATTTTATTTTTTGCCAGCTCTCCGGAACTGGGCCACAGTGCGCCGCTAGATGGGCTTCATCCGTTGGGCCAAAACGGGTGGCAAGTAACGAAACTAAATAGCGTGCGTGAAATTAATTGAAGCGGGACCAAACAAAGCGGGACGAAACCAAGAATATCACCTCCCTTTAATAGTAGGTATAGATTTAAGCTTATGAGCTCTGGCGCATCGCAAATCCCTGCTTTCCTCTGCGAATGGCCTATCTTTTAATTTATTGTTGAGTCATCACCTTCTCATTCAAGCACCAATTTCGAGAGCACTATTGTTATTCTTAGTTTAACATGTGTTTGGTCTAATTAATGTTGGGTGTGAGCATGACTGGATGTCTTCTACCCTGAATTACAATGTCTAGTCGCTGCTTGAACTTCAAAGGTGCTCTGCATTTCTATTTTGCGTTCTCAGAAAGGGCTAGCAAGTTACCATTCTATCATATTATATCATGGTTATTTCCAAAAAATGTTGGTATTTGAGATATAGTATTATTGCTCGCTAGTTGATTATGTTATTGGCATGAGTAAATGTGGCTGCTAAGTGTTATCATATATGTGTTTATTTCATGATGTTTCCTGAAAAATTGATGACTAGTAAAGCTTATATACACTAACAAAAGCAAATGAGTTTCTAATTTTTTTTCTTTATTACTTTCAATTTGTCAACAAAATTGCTTGAGGACAAGCAATGAGTTAACTTGGGGGAGTTGATGCGTTTCCAATGTATCTACTTTTCAAACACTTTTGCTCTTGTTTTGCTCCCTAATTTGCATGATTTGAGTAAACTAACCTGGACTGACATTATTTTCAGCAGAACTACTTTGGTGTTATTTTGTTTACAAATAAAAAGTTCTCAGAGTTGCACAAAACTTTACGGAGAATTGTTTTGGAATACAAAAAAACACTAGAGCCAGAAGCCACCGGAAAGGAAACAAGGGTGGCCACATGGACTGGTGGCGCTGCCACCCCACAAGTCATGCCACCTGTCCATGTGGGCCCCCTAGACCCCATCCGAGCTAATTCTAGTGCTATAAATTCCATCTTTCCAAGAAAAGAACAGAGAGAAAGTTTCATCGCATTTTACGATACGACACCGCTGGCACCTCCTATTCTTCATCGGAAGCCCTAATATGGAGTCCATTTGTGGCTCTGAAGAGAGGGATTCATCGCCGTTGTCATCACCAACCCTTCTCCATCAACAATTGCATGATGCTCACAATCATTTGTGATTAATCCCTTTGTAGGCATACTAGAGGTAGATTGAGTTGGATGAGATTTCTTATGTAATGGAGTCAATTTGTTAGGGCTTGATCCCTGGTATCCACTAATATTCTGAGATTGATGTCGCCATGACTTTGTTATGCTTAATGCTTGTCACTAGGGCCCGAGTGCCATGATTTGATATCTCAACATATATGCTTTCATGAATATATTTGAGATGTTGATCTTACCTGCAAGTTGTATGCACCTGTTATCGTTCTGAACCTTAAACCCCCAAGGTGACCATGAGTTGGGATATCGACACAGATGACTTTAACTTGAGGAGTTTATGTTTCATCGTGTGTTAATTCTTTGTTCCGATTCTCTATTAAAAGAAGCGCATTAATTACCCTTAGTTTCCATTAGGACTTGGCTGCCACGGGAGGGTAGAACAAAAGATGTTATACAAGTTCTTACCGCAAGCACGTATGACTATATACGGAATGCATGCCTACATATGATTGATGAATTGGAGCTATCGTGTATCGCTCTAGGTTGTGACTGTTACATAATGTATCTCATCTGGATATGCATCGCTACTCCATGCCTATGCTTTAATACTATTGTCGTTGCTCAAGTTACTACTACTCTGCTCGCTACAAATTTGCTACTACTGGTGTTACTGCTACTGTTACTTTGCTATCACTACTATCATATTACTGTGCTACTAATAAATTGTTGCAAGGAAGTGATTCTCACATGTGGTTGAATTGAAAAATCAACTGCTAAGGCTTATAAATATTCTTTGGCTCCCCTTGTGTCGAATCCATAAGTTTGGGTGAAATACTACCCTCGAAGACTGTTGCGATCTCCTATACATGTGGGTCATCAAGCCTCCGAGTAGGCAAGTGATATGGATGACGACGTAGGAGAGACCCCGGACAATGTACCGTTGGGCATAAAAAACACAAGCCGGTGGGCCCAACATCCACGTATGACGTCTACATTGTGGGAACCCCCAAGAATGGGGGTGGAGACAACCCCAATAAAAATGATGGCGCCAAGGGCGATGGCGGTCCCACTAAGGGAGGAAATGACAATGGCAATAATAATGGTAGTCGTAAAGGCAGTGACAAGGGCCATGGAGGTGACAATGATGATGCAGACTACAACTCCGACAACGATCTCAAGGGAAGCCTCGACCCTGAGGATGAAGACATCCTGAACGAGTCCTTAGGCAATCCCAACTATGATGCATTGCATGTAAGGCTCGTGAGCATGACCAAGAGGATAAAGAACAAATCTTAACGTCTTCATGAACAAGAGGATTACCTTAATGATTGGTAGAACGAGCTCTTACAGGCCAGGGATGCACTCAAAGCCATGCTAGGCCATATTGAAGCAAAAAAAGCTAGCCTCCATATCCCTCACATGAATCTAATGGATGAGATGGATGCAACGGCTGAATACAGCGCCATACAAAGGTGCAAGTAGGCCGACGACCTTGAGCGACCGACTAAAAACTGGCCTCCTCACATCACCGACAAATGTGCTCCCAAGGTAAGAGGGCCTAGAGGTGGAAGAAAACCATTGGGGGACGACTCAAGGTCGATCTCCCGGGACAAGAGGCCATTAAGGCGCGAGAACCCACCTTGGTCGATATATCAATCCAAGCAACACCCAGCTTTTGGATAGGCGGGATAGTTAGCCTGGCTGGCCAAAAATTGTGATGTACATGACTACACAAGAGATCTTGGTGTAACGATGCTAGATGTATGTCATGCCACATCATGAGTCTGAGGAGCTGCTCATCCCCAGTGTTTTATTGACAAAGTCATGCAACATCAGTTTATGAATGGGTTTAAACCCGCAAATATCAAGTTATATGATGGGACTACAGATCCCTCGGTATGGATTGAGTACTTCCTCCTCGCCATCCACATAGCAGGTGGAGACAACATTCACGCTAATAAATACATGTCATTAAAACTGAAGGGCTCATCCCGACATTGGCTAAACAGTCTCCCGCCAGATTCGATCGACATATGGGATGACCTCGAGGATGAGTTTACGACCAACTTCCAGGGCACTTATGTGAAGCCCCCGGATGCCGATGAATTGGCCGACATCATGCAAAAGCAAGGGGAATCAGTACACAACTTCTGGAATCGCTTCTTAACAAAGAAAAAACATATAGTAGTCTGCCCCGATGTAGAGGCCATTACAGCATACCGGCATAACATCAAGGATGAATAATTGGCCAGAGAACTACATCACATCAAGCCAAGGACGATGGCAGACCTCACCCAGCTAATGACTAGATTATTTGCTAGTGAGGATAACTGGCTCGCTAGAAAGCAGCGCCAGGCCAACAATCCCGGCACATCCAAGGTGCGAAGTGGAAATGGAAAACCTCGGTGCAACCTAAGGAATAAGTGTCGTAATATAAGCGACAGCGATGCCAAGGACGTCAAAGTTAACGCTGAATTTGGCAACCAACACCGAGGTGGCAGCAAAAGAAAGCCTTTCCAAGTGGCAAAAGAAATCCTTTCCAAGTGGCAAAAGAAAGCCTTTCCAAGGTAGAGGTAGCTCGTAGCTCGATAATATATTGGATCAAACCTGTGACATCCATGGAAACCTCAAGAAGCCAGCCACTCATACCAACCGGAATTGTTGGTTGATCAAGCAAGCTGGGAAGGTCGCGGTCGAGAACCAGGGTAAGAGCCAACCCCACAATAATGACAATGGGGATAGAGACCAACCCAGGCCAAGCAATGTCGGCAAAAAAAGTTCCCACCCAAGGTGAAGGACGTGAACATGATCTATGCTACCCATGTCACCAGAAAAGAGAGGAAGCATGCGCTCCACGAAGTATATGCCGTGGAGCTCGTGGAACCCAAGTACAACCCATGGTCGGAAATATCGATCACATTTGATTGACATGACCACCCAACTAGTGTCTGCCATGGCGGCACGACAGTTTTGGTGCTCGACCCCATTGTTGATGCTTTCATCTGACCCGAGTCCTAATAGACGGTGGTAGTAGCCTCAACCGCATATATGCTGATACCATCAAGAAGATGCATATTGACCCAGCACGGATCCAGCCTAGTAATACCAAATTTAAGGGTATAATACCAGGAGTTGAGGCACAATACTCAGGCAGGGTAACCCTGGATGTAGTGTTTGGCACACTCAACAACTACCACATCGAATACTTGAGCTTCGATATCATTCCCTTCTGGAGTGGATACCACGCACTCCTTAGGAGGGTGGCCTTTGCCTGTTTCCATGTCATCCATCATAACGGTGAATGGCAACACAGAGTGATCGCTCTAAACTGAAGAGTAGAACACGGCTTTTGGAGCGGAGGTGCAAGAAGACGAGGAGGCATCAAGGGCAAAGGATGGATCAGGCGGCCCCGATCCCGCCAAATGTCCGAGGTCATCTTGTGGATGATACGTCTCCAACGTATCTATAATTTTTGATTGTTCCATGTTGTTATATTATCAATATTGGATGTTTTATATTCATTTACTAGCAACTTTATATCATTTTTTGGGACTAACCTATTGACATGGTGCCCAGTGCCAGTTGCTGTTTTTTGCTTGTTTTTTACTTCGCAGAATATCAATACCAAACGGAGTCCAAATGCCATGAAACTTTTTGGAGATTTTTTTCTGAATAGAAGACACCCAGGGAGCCAAAGAAGTGCATGGGGGAGGCCCGTGGGGCCCACTAGGCACCAAGGCGCGCCAGAGGCCCTCGGCGCGCCCTGGTGGGTAGTGGAGCCCATGGGAAGCTTCTCCACTGACCTCTGCCTCTATAAATACTCTAAAATCCCAAAAACCCTAGGAGAGTCGAGAGAATACTGTTTCCACTACCGCAAGTTTCAGAACCACGAGATCCAATCTAGAGGCATTTTCCGGCACTCTGCCAGAGGGGGCAATGATCACGGAGGGGTTCTTCATCATTCTTTTTGCCCCTCCGATGATGCTGAGTAGTTTACCACAGACCTATGGGTCCGTAGCTAGTACCTAGATGGCTTCTTCTCTCTTTTTGATCTTCAATACAATGTTATCCTCGATGTTCTTGGACATCTATTTGATGTAGTGACTTTTTGCGGTGTGTTTCTTGGGATCCGATGAATTGTGGGTTTATGATCAGTTCTATCCATGAATACTATTTGAGTCTTTGCTAAACTCTTTTATGCATGATTGTTATAGCCTCGTATTTCTTCTCCGAAATTTTGGTTTCGTTTGGCCAACTAGATTGATTTTTCTTGCCATGGGAAGAGGTGCTTTGTGATGGGTTCGATCTTGCGGTGCTCAATCTCAGTGACAGAAAAAAACATGACACGCATGTATCATTGCTATTAAGGATAAAAAAGATGGGGTCTATTCCTACATGAATAGATCTTGTCTACATCATGTCATCATTCTTATTGCATTACTCCATTTTTCCATGAACTTAATACACTAGATGCATGCCGGATAGCGGTCGATGTGTGGAGTAATAGTAGTAGATGCAAAATCATTTCGGTCTACTAATCTTGGACGTGATGCCTATATACATGATCATTTGCTTGGATATCGTGATGATTATTCGCTTTTCTATCAATTGCCCAACAGTAATTTGTTTACCCACCGTATGCTATTTTCTTGAGAGAAGCCTCTAGTGAAAACTACGGCCCCCGGGTCTATTTTCCTATCATATAAAACCAAAAATACCTTGTTGTGTTTTTCCTTTATTTATTTTATTTTGTGTTTTGTTAGATCTATTTATCAAATCTCATACTATTTAATATATCTCAATACCAAGGAGGGATTGACAACCCCTCTTACGCGTTGGGTTGCAAGTTTTTGTTATTTGTGTGCAGGTGTTGTTTACATAGTGTTGTTTGGTTCTCCTATTGGATTGATAACCTTGGTTGCATAACTGAGGGAAGTACTTACCTTTGTTGTGCTGCATCATCCTCTCCTCGTCGGGGAATTACCAACGCAGATACAAGCAATCAGGAAGAATTCCTGGCGTCGTTGCCGGGGAGGATCAAGCCAAGATAGTCTCCCGTCAACTTGCCAATTTCTGGCGCCATTGCCGGGGAGACATCATCAACATCTATCAAGTACCCAATCACAAATCTCATCTCCTTGCAATTACTTTATTTGCCATTTGACTCTCATTTTCATCTCCCCCACTTCTAAAACGTTTTTGCAAAAACACAAAAATATTATTTTTCGTTTGCTTTTTTTTCTGATCTTTTGTTTGCTTGTGATCTTGTTTGCGTAGTCATGATGTCTCAAAGAAATTATTACGATGTTCCCTATCCCAACATCTTGATTGATATTGAGAAAAATACCAAAGAATACATGACTATACAGTTTGAGCATAATAATTTTTTCATCGAGGAGCTTAAAGAACACTCTATTGTGTTAGATGCTATAACAAAACAACTTGATGAAGGTAGTAGAGAATTTTCCAATCTCCAATCTAAGTATGCTCAGACTAAAAATTTGCTAGGTAAAATATCTGATGCACAAGCTACACTAGTAAATAAAATGGCAGCTAAGACGGAGTCTCTAGAGGATAGTAATGATGAAGATGTTAAGATTATTGGTGTTTCTTCTATTGATTCCTTATTTAGTAATATTAAAATTGATGATAAGAGGATTGGAGAAGATTCAACTTTAGTTAGAAGGCGTCCTCATAATTCGGAGGGTGAAAATCTTGTTGATTTTTTTTGATAAAAGTGGGTTTGAAGAGGTAAAAACTTTAGCTAGTGATGTGTCCCCTATTTTGGATTATAAAGATTTTAATTATGATAGTTATTCTTTGATTGAGTGTATTTCTTTGTTGCAATACATGCTAAATTCACCCAATGCATATGAACAAAATAAAGCTTTTACTAAACATATTGTTGAAGCGATGATGAAAGCTTTAGAATAAAAAATAGAATTAGAGATTTCAATTCCTAGAAAATTATATGATGAATGGGAACCCACCATTAAAGTCAAGATAAAAAATTATGAGTGCAATGCTTTGTGTGGTTTTGGTGCTAGTGTTTCCACAATTCCGAAATCTCTATGTGATGTGCTAGGTTTTACCAATATTGAAGAATGCTCTCTTAATTTGCACTTGATGGATTCTACTATTAAAAATCCTTTCGGAAGAATTAATGATTCTCTTATTCTTGCAAATAGGAACTATCTGCCCATAGATTTTATTGTTCTTGATATCGATTGCAATCCGTCTTGCCCCATAATACTTGGTAGACTGTTTTTACGAACTATAGGTGTCGTGATTGATATGAAAGAAGGGAATATTAAATTTCAGTTTCCATTAAGAAAGGGTATGGAACACTTCCCTCGAAATAGAATCAAGCCACCATATGAATCAATCATGAGGGCAACCTATGGAACAAAAACTAAAGATGAAAATACTTGAATCTATGCATTATGCCTAGCTAGGGGCGTAAAACAATAGCGCTTGTTGGGAGGCAACCCAATATTTATCCTTTAAATTTTTCTTTATTTTCTGTTTTTTAATAAATACAAAATTATGCCTCTGTTATGATTGTGCTTTTTATGTTTTAATTAGTGTTTATTCCAAGTAATGCCTTTAGGATGGCTTGGGTGATAGTTGATTTGATCCTGTTGGAAAACAGAAACGTTTATGTCCAGTAGAAGAATTGTTAAAAATCATTGGAGAGAGGAAAAATTCTGAAATGTTTACACAGGTTTGATATATGAATTTACTCTATTCTCCCAATTTTTCATAATTTTTGGAGTTACAGAAGTATGAGCTTAATTCAGTTCTCTACAGACTGTTCTGTTTTTGGCAGATTCTGTTTTTGTTGCATTATGTGCTTATTTTGATGAATCTATGGATTGTATCGGGTGGTATGAGGCATGGTAAAGTTAGAATACAGTAGGTATAATGCAATAACAAAATATGAATGGGTTGCAACAGCACTTAAAGCAGTGAATTGTTTTCTTATACTAACGGATCTCACAAAGGTTTTTGTTAAGTTTTGTGTGATTGAAGTTTTCAAGTTTTGGGTGAGATCACGATGGATGAAGGAATAAGGAGTGAAAGAGCCTAAGCTTGGGGATGACCATGGCACACCAAGGTAATATTCAAGGAGAACCAAGCAACTAAGCTTGGGGATGCCCTGGAAGGCATCCCCTCTTTCTTCTAACGACCATCGGTAACTTTACTTGGAGCTATATTTTTATTCGTCACATATCATGAGTTTTGCTTGGAGCTTCTTGTATTATATGAGTCTTTTCTTGTTTTGATTTTTAGTTTGCCACAATCATCCTTGCTGGACACACCTATTTGAGAGAGCCATAATTATGCTATGATTTGTTAGAATTGCTCTATGTGTTTCACTTAAAATTTTTTAGCTAGGGAATTGCTGTAGTGCTTCACTTATATCTTTTTGAGCACGATGGTAGTTTAATTTTAGATCAAATACTCTCATGCTTCACTTAGATTGTTTTGAGAGTTAGTAAAAATTTAAATAAATATCCTCTCATTGCTTCACTTATATTATTTTGAGAGATGAAAATTGTTTTGAAGAAATATTTATGCTCTTGTGCTTCACTTAAATTTGTTTGAGAATTTTGTTAGTAGCAGTGGTAATATATGAAATTAGTCCCAAGTGATAGATATCCAAGGGGGGTATAATAAAAACTCTGATGAAGATCATTGGACATTATAAACTTGATTGTTGATTCCTTGTAATAGTTTTGAGATATGGAGATAGTAATATGGGAGTCATGTTGGTGAATAATTATGCTTTAGTAAGAATATTGGTGTTAAGGTTTGTGATTCCCTATGCAAGCACGAAAGTCAATAGTTATGCAATGAAGTTATATCCTACTTATGGTGCATTATTCGGTGTTAGTTATGTGTAATGGTCATTTTCATTTTTTGGCTGGTTGTTTCATAATCTATTTGCTAGCCTTTCCTTGTACTAAGCGGGAATACTGCTTGTGCATCCAAACTCCTGAAACCAAGTTGTGCCAAATGAGTCCATCATACCTATCTATATGCGGTATTTCCATGCCGTTCTAAGTAAATTTGTATGTGCCAACTCTAATTTTCAAAATGAATTTCCTTTTTGTGTGCCTGTACCACTCATGAAGTGGCAGGGGGTGGCCAATATTTTCCAAGCTAGATATGTTATTCTCCAGATGAGTGTTTATTCACTTGTCATTGCACGAGAGTGTGGCAGGTAATAGGGATGCTCAGTCCCGAAATGAATTTTTTTTATTTATGTTGTCAATAATAAATTCCTTGGAAAGTGTTGGTATGGAAGGCACCCGTGGATACGGCTAGCCATGGATTGTGAAAGAATGGTGAAAAATGGAATAAACTTTATTTTATGTTTGGGAACCGCCTACGATTTATCTAGCATGGAAAGTATTGCGAATTCTCGGTCATTTTCGTTGACAGGAAAAGCATGCCTCTCAAAACAATTTTATCTCTCAATTTAAGCTTTGAGCTCTGGCACCTCTGCAAATCTCTGCTTCCCTCTGCGAAGGGCCTATCTATTTACTTTATGTAATTTTCATTTTTTTTGAGTCTCCATCTTCTCTTATAAAAGCACCAACTAGGGAACACTATTATCATACTTGTGCATTGGGCATAGTTAATATTTGAGTGTGTTTCATGAATGGATCAATGATTGAGCATAATGGGCTAGGGATAGCTTTCTTTAGTGTTGATATTTTTAAAGACATGGTTGCTTATTGATATGCTTGAGTATTGATGTCCTCATGTCAATTATAGACTATTGCTTTGAACCATCTAAAAGCCCAAATGTCCATGCTACAAAAGAAAAGAATATGTGATGAACATGTTAGGCAGCATTCCACATCAAAAATTCTATTTTTATCATTTACCTACTCGAGGACGAGCAGGAATTAAGCTTGGGATGCTGATATGTCTCCAACGTATCTATAATTTTTTATTGTTCCATGTTGTTATATTATCAATCTTGGATGTTTTATATTCATTTACTAGCAACTTTATATCATTTTTGGGCCTAACCTATTGACATTGTGCCCAGTGCCAGTTGCTATTTTTTGCTTGTTTTTACGCAGAATATCAATACCAAACGGAGTCCAAATGCAATGAAACTTTTTGGAGATTTTTTTCTGGACAGAAGACACCCAGGGAGCCAAAGAAGTGCACGGGAGGAGGCCCGTGGGGCCCACTAGGCACCAGGGCATGCCAGAGGCCCCCGGCGCGCCCTGGTCGTAGTGGAGCCCACGGGAAGCTTCTCCACCTACCTCTACATCTATAAATACTCTAAAATCCAAAAAACCCTAGGGGAGTCAAGAGAATATAGTTTCCGCTACCGCAAGTTCCAGAACCACGATATCCAATCTAGAGGCCTTTTTCGGCACTCTGCCAGAGGGGGCAACGATCACGGTGGGGTTCTTCATCATCCTTGTTGCCCCTCCGATAATACGTGAGTAGTTTGCCACAGACCTACTAGTCTGTAGCTAGTAGCTAGATGGCTTCTTCTCTCTTTTTGATCTTCAATACAATGTTCTCCTCGATGTTCTTGGAGATCTATTTGATGTAATGACTTTTGGCGGTGTGTTTGTTGGGATCTGATGAATTGTGGGTTTATGATCAGTTCAATCCATGAATATTATTTGAGTCTTTGCTGAACTCTTTTATACATGATTGTTATACCCTCGTATTTCTTCTTCGAATTTTTGGTTTGGTTTGGCCAACTAGATTGCTTTTTCTTGCCATGGGGAGACGTGCTTTGTTATGGGTTCGATCTTGTGGTGCTCAATCTCAGTGACAGAAAGAGACATGACACGCATGTATCATTTCTATTAAGGATAAAAAGATGGGGTCTATTCCTACATGAATAGATCTTTTCTACATCATGTCATCGTTCTTATTGCATTACTCTGTTTTCCCATGAACTTAATACACTAGATTCATGCTGGATAGCGGTCGATCTGTGGAGTAATAGTAGTAGATGCAGAATCATTTCGGTCTACTAATCTTGGACGTGATGCCTATATACATGATCATTGCCTTGGATATCATCATGATTATTCACTTTTCTATCAATTGCCCAACAGTAATTTGTTTACCCACCGTATGCTATTTTCTTGAGAGAAGCCTCTAGTGAAAACTACGGCCCCCGGGTCTATTTTCCTATCATATAAAACCAAAAATACCTTGCTGCATTTTTCCTTTATTTATTTTATTTTGTGTTTTTGTTAGATCTATTTATCAAATCTGGTACTATTTAATCTATCTCAATACCGAGGAGGGATTGACAACCCCTCTTACGCTTTGGGTTGCAAGTTTTTGTTATTTGTGTGCAGGTGATGTTTACATAGTGTTGCATGGTTCTCCCACTGGATTGATAACCTTGGTTTCATAACTAAGGGAATACTTACGTTTGTTGTGTTGCATCATCTTCTCCTCTTCGGGGAAATACCAATGCAGATACAAGCAATCAGCGGCGCATCCGATGACGACTCCCGCATATATCAAACACCCCTCGAGCACTGGATGGACGCCACCTCAGAGCCTTCAGACCAAGACCCTAAATAGGGATACGTACGCGGTCTGCCTCCCCTAGTGCGCTCCCGAGGATCACGTTCCTCAGCAACATAATTTTGCATTCAAATTTCCCTAGGGCTGGTGGACCACAAAGACACAGGGAAAAAATGCCCAACATAGGGTAAACCGACAAAGACCATGTCCTCAGAAATAACCAGACACGGTGTCAAACCCAGGACTGGTTCAGAGCTGCTTTTCCCATGGCCAGCATCATATCTGCGCAATACCACATGGCACACTACACGTAGGAATGACTGTTAAAGTCAAAATAGGGACACACTCCTCGGCTTCGACAAGGAGCAAGGGCAGCTCTATGTTGAAGAAATTAGATGTTGCCACCCTTGGATGGATAAGGGCAGAGAAAAGTTGGAGAATGCAGAATGACACAACGACGCTGGATATGAAGCCGAAAGCTCGGACCTTAGAACGCTACATCTGTCGCGACAATCTATAATATCATGTATCTTTAGATAGTGATTAGGATGATTAGGTTTGACCTCAGTTAAAATTGAATAAAGAAACAACCAAAGTTTGGGCTGCATATACACTCCTGGTGCATCCTTGGTCTTATTCAAACTTGATTGCTACAGCTATTTATATTTCCTTGGGTCGAATAACTTGTCGGATGTTGTTAAGTGCTAATACAGGTACCCGGGGCTGCTATAGACAACCCAATCTCCTATGTGTCGAGTGTTGGGAAATTTATTAGAAAATAAAAAATTCGCAACTATGCACACCCAAGATCAATATGAAGATGCATAATAGGTGAGGATCACGATCATTACCGTCACTGAGTTGCAGCGGAAGAAGAACATGTCAATGTAGATCATACTTGGAGTCCCTCGAACCATCGATGAACGATCCCTCTATCACCCACGAATAGTCCCTCGAACCGAAGACCGAAAGCACGACCTCTCTACTTGGTTGCAAGCGTGCAGCCTGATATGTCTCCAACGTATCTATAATTTTTTATTGTTCCATGCTATTATAGTATCAATCTTGGATGTTTTATATGCATTTGTATGCTATTTTATATCACTTTTTGGGACTAACCTATTAAACTAATGCCCAGCGCCAGTTGCAGTTTTTTGCTTGTTTTTGGCTTTTCAGAAAATCAATATCAAACGGGGTCCAAACAGAGATTTTTTTTGAATTAATTGTTTTCTGGACCAGAAGGGACCCACGAAGGTTTGGGTGAAGACCTGAAGAGCCACGAGGGAGCGACAAGCTCAGCAGGCGCGCCCCAGGGGGCGCCCCTGAGCTTGTGGGCCCCTCGTGGAACCTCTTGACCTAATTCCGCCTCTATAAATTCCCAAATATTCCCAATATACCAGAGAGCCACCCGAAACACTTTTTTCGCTGCCGCAAGTCTCCGTTTTTCCACGATCCCATTTGGAGGCCCTTTCCGGTACTCTACCGGAGGGGGAATCGATGACGGAGGGCTTCTACATCATCCTTGCTGCCTTCCGATGATGCGTGAGTAGTTCACCACAGAGCTACGGGTCCATAGCTAGTATCTAGATGGCTTCTTCTCTCTCTTTGAAATTCAATACAATGTTCTCCTCGATGTTCTTGGAGTTCTATCCGATGTAATCTTCTATTATGGCGTGTTTGTTGGGATCCGATGAATTGTAGGTTTATGATCTGAATATTTATGAATATTAATGGATTTTTTTCTGAACTTTATTATGCATGATTGTTATAGCTTTGTATTTCTCCGATCTATCCATTTGGTTTGGCCAACTAGAATGATTTATCTTCAGTGGCAGAGGTGCTTTGTGATGGTTTCAATCTTGCGGTGCTCTATATCCCAGTGACAAAGTAGGGGACAAGACACGTATTTGTATTTTTTCCATTAAGGATAAAACAACAAGGTTTATTCATATTGATTTGATTTACTTTTTCTACATCATGTCAGCTTGCTTAAGGCGTTACTCTGTTTTATACTTAATACCCTAGATGCATATGCGGGATAGCGGTCGATGCATGGAGTAATAGTAGTAGATGCAGGAAGGATTCGGTCTACTTGTCTCGGACGTGATGCCTATATACATGATCATTGCCTTGAATATCATCCTAACTATGCGCTTTTCTATCAATTGCCCAACAATAATTTGTTCACCCGTCGTATGCTATGTGCTTGAGAGAGAAGCCTCTAGTGAAAACTGAAAGGATCGATATGGTTGACTAGAGGGGGGTGGTGAATAGCAAACTACCAATTTTTAGATTTTCTTAACAAATTAGGTTTAGCAACAAATAGGTTGTCTAGATATGCAACTAGGCGAACAACCTATATGATGCTAGCAACAACAACAACAACACAAGCAAGAGATACTACACAAGTAAATCTTGCACAAAGCAAAGGTAATAAGTAACCACAAGTGGAGTCGGTGAAGACGAGGATGTGTTATCGAAGTTCCTTCCCTTTGAGGGGAAGTACATCTCTGTTGGAGCAGTGTGGAGGCACAATGCTCCCCAAGAAGGCACTAGGGCCACCGTATTCTCCTCACGCCCTCGCACAATGCAAGATGCCGTGATTCCACTAGTGGTGCCCTTGAAGGCGGCAAGCAAACCTTTACAAACAAGGTTGGGGCAATCTCCACAACCGAATTGGAGGCTCCCAACACCACCACGAAGCTTCATCACAATGGGTTGTGGCTCTGAGGTGACCTCAACCATCTAGGGTGCTCAAACACCCAAGAGTAACAAGATCCTCAAGGGATTAGTGGGGGGAATCAAATTTCTCTTGGTGGAAGTGTAGATTCGGGCCTTCTCAACCAATCCCTAGAAAATCAACAAGTTTGATTGGCAAGGGAGAGATATCGGGCGAAAATGACCTTTTGAGCGACAACGGAGCTTGGGGGAGGAAGAGGTAACTCCACTTGGGGAAGAAGACTCACTTAGGAGGGGAATGAATCCAACCGTTATGCACTTCCAGCCCGTGCATAAGTGGAAGTACCGCTCAGGCGAGCAGTACTTCTGCTGGAAGGAAGTTCCGGCTTGTATGCACAACTGAGCAAGTCAGGGAGGCGGTAGCGCCGCCAGAGCAGTACTACCGCTTAGTGTTGAGCGAGCAGGTGAAACTGCGGCAGTAGAGACGGACAGTGCGGTAGTGCCGCACAGAGTAGTACTACCACTTGCTACTGCCGCTCTACTTCCGCTCGAAGAACAGAGCAGCACAGGAGGCAAAAAAATAAGCAGTACTCCAAACGGTAGAGAAACAGCAGTAGTACCGCCGGAGCGGTACTACCACTTCGTTGGAGCGGTACTTCTGATGTACTGTTAGTAGTCCTGTAGATCTGCGGTAGTGGGGTGCTAGTCAGGGCGGCAGTACCAGGGAGCAGTACTGCCGCGTTGAACTACCACCCAACTACCGCACATTTACAGAGCACTAAAAATAAGCGGAAGTGCTAGCAGCACGGAACTGCGGCAGTACCGTTGGAGTAGTACTAGCACGGAGCAGAGCGGTACTACCACTTATGTGCCTCAAGTAAGCCCATGCATAAGATAGGAAAAGCTCGTGTCGTGGATTTGTCACAGCAGATGTCCTCATGAAAAGGACTTAGTCTTGAGGCCAACACATCTAATTGGTAGCTTGAGAGGGGTTGAGCGGGACGAGAGATGCGGGATTTTAGCCAGGTTTGGCCCCTCACGATGGAGGTAAAAGCCTACATCCTGCTTGATTCATATTGATGATGATGACGATCTCTGTTACAAGGGCGAGGTTTCGCTACCTCTATCTCGAGAACATCTACTTTGATCTTGTCTAAGACCTGTGTATAGAGACCTGTCTATTGAGACGTCTAGAAAAACTTGACCCTCTTGGGGTGCCCCGCCCCTCCTTATATAAATTGAAGGGGTGGGTTACATGTAGAGTCCAAGTCGGATTAACACTTAAACTATTCTAACTTCTCATCGTGGGCTTCTTAACATCTTGGGCTTCTCTCCGTGGGCTTCTTAACATCTTGGGTTTCTTAACCCCAGGCGACTCATCTCTGAGACTCATCTCCGTGACTCCATCTGTCTGCCGGGTCATAACTGTCTGCGGGGTCAGAGACTATCTGCCGGCTTACAACTGTCTGCCGGGTTAGAGACTATCTGCCGGCTTACAACTGTCTACCGGGTCAGAGACTGTCTGCCGGCTTACAGCTGTCTGCCGGGTCTCACCAGCTGGGTCTCACCTGCCGGGTCTCACTAGCCGGGTCTCACCAGCCGGGTTATGATCTGAGATGACTTAACGTCAGGGCGACTTAAACCCATAGATGACTTAAGCCTCAAGGCGGCTTATCCTTATGAGTCGGGTCTTGGTTGTGGGGAATATCCCCAACATTAGCGCCCAGTTTAGCTTTGAATTTATTCATGCTAAACTCTTAAAATAAGAATATGTAAAAGGACCGGTTCACTCAAAAAATACCAGATGACCAGCTCCTGAAAATTCTGAATTTCTGTCATATCAATAAACTGACATTGGCTCCTTGTAGAAAATTTAACCTTTATTATCTTCAACCGCCTTGGCTTGATAAAATTCATCAGATGTTGTGCCAACTTTCAATACTTCTGACTTCGATAAAAAATCCGTATGATGTTAAGTTGTCTGAATAGCCCGGAAGAGATAACCTTTGCAAACTTCTTCATCAAATAATATGAGACCTGGTTCACTCATAACTGAAAATTTGAAGGCATACCTTCCTCATATCCATATTACCTGTAGCCCCCAAGTCTTAAGGGGGAAACGCAGTGATAGCTTTAAGACTTGCTTCAATATAAATATTGCAACCTTGGAGAAATCCGAGTTCCTCATCTCAGTCACCAATCACAAACTGATTATTTTGTACTTCACATGTGTAGCCCCCAAGTACCTGGTTGTCTTGCCTGCAGCAATCAGGGACTTATAATAGTCTTATGCTTATAAAACTTCAGCTAGTGTAGCCCCCAAGGATCGGCTCAGTAAGACAATACTGGGCTGGGACTTTAGAAAAAGGATGTAAGGCCGGCTCATCTTTCTGAAATGACCGAGTCTGTTGTCAATGTGATGATTTGAAAAGCAACTTGCATTAGCCCCCAAGTGCCATGGTGCATGCTTGCAGTGACATGGGACTTGCATACTCGCTGTAATCTTGATTTGAATAATGTAGCCCCCAAGTGCCGGGTCGTATGCCTGCAGCGACTCGGGACTAAACAAAACCATATCCATTATCCGGATGATGTTTGTTGAAAGCCTTTGCATATCAACATTGAACCATGCTCCCTGTTGTGAACCGGTACTCTTGGATGAAGAAATAATAGCCATTGCTTTGAAGTGGTTTTGAAAACCTCAATCATAATACTGGTTATTGATAACCATAATAAAAATCCAGCCATGTTGGCTATTAAAGATTTGAATAATATAATCCGGTATGAAAACCTCAATCATTCAATACCGTAATGAAAATCCAGCCAAGTTTGGCTATTAAAGATTTGAATAATATAATCTGGTTTTGAAAATTAAATTCAGAGTTAAATACCCGGCGGCTCTTAGCCGATGGCGACTTAATGCACATCCGTTGTACTCCGGGATGCAACCTGGCGGCTTATAGCCTTTGTAAAAATCAAGAATTGATAACCCTTTTGAAACACCAATTTTAATCTTTGATGATGGGCTTGAGTTTAATCATTTATTTAGGCCATAACTCTGTATGTCCTGCACAAAGTTTAAACAACATATGCCCTGGCGACTTAACGTCAAAAGCTAGGGCGGGTAACA
Source organism: Thinopyrum elongatum (assembly GCA_011799875.1). Taxonomy (NCBI): domain Eukaryota; kingdom Viridiplantae; phylum Streptophyta; class Magnoliopsida; order Poales; family Poaceae; genus Thinopyrum; species Thinopyrum elongatum. The sequence goes on from CM022298.1 coordinate 556,911,397, forward strand.
ACCCAAACATAATATAGTCTTATGTAAATACAGAAAAGACCAATATTATGGCTGTTCAAGTTAAAATATACTGGCGACTTAACGTCAAAAGCCAGGGCAAGTTACCAAACCTCTCATATTTATATAACCAGGAAAACATACCTGTAGAATTGACTTATACTGTCGGCTTACATCGCCATATCCAGTGAGGGTGACAACCCAAAGATTTATAAGCGCATGATTCCAATTGCGCAATCCAAAGTTGATACGTCTCCAATGTATCTATAATTTATGAAGTATTCATGCTGTTATATTATCATTCTTGGATGTTTTACAATCATTTTATAGCAACTTTATATCATTTTTTTGGGACTAACCTATTGACCCGGTGCCCAGTGCCAGTTGTTGTTTTTGCTTGTTTTTTACATCGCAGGAAATCGATATCAAACGGAGTCCAAACACCGCGAAACTTTTTGTGGATTTTTTATGGACCAGAAGACATCCGATGGGCCAGAGCAGAACCTAGGGGGTGCCCCGAGGGGGGCACAACCCACCAGGGCGCCCCTGGGGGCCCAGGCGCGCCCAGGTGGGTTGTGCCCACCTCGGTGGCCTCCCGCACCGCCTCTTCGCCCTATAAATCACCAAATATTCCAAAAACCCTGGGGGTAGCCCTAGATCAGAAGTTCCGCCGCCGCAAGGCCTTTGTATCCACGAGATCCAATCTAGACCCCGTTCCGGCACCCTGTCGGAGGGGGAGATCATCATCGGCGGCCACCATGATGAGGAGGGAAGTCCACCCTCGGAGCTGAGGGTTCGTACCAGTAGCTATGTGTTTAATCTCTCTCTCTCGTGTTCTTGAGATGCATAACCTTGATGTATCACGGGCTTTGTTAATATAGTCGGATCATATGGTGTTTTCCCCTCTCTATCTTGTTGTGATGAATTGAGTTTTCCCTTTGAGATTTCGTTTTATCGGATTGAATACTTTTATGGATTTGAGAGCACTTGATATATGTCTTGCATACGAATACCCGTGGTGACAATGGGGTATTATATTGATTCACTTGATATATGTTTTGGCACTCGACTGGCGGATTCCCGAGGTGACATTGGGGTAATCTATGCATAGGGGTTGATGCACGTTCTTGTCTTTGTTTCTCCGGTAGAAATCTTGGGGCACTCTTTGAGGTTCTTTGTGTTGGATTGAGCATTACGAATCTGAATTTGCTTTGGTGTTATTTTAGTACGAACTCTTGGATAGATCGATCGGAAAGAATAGCTTTTAGGTGGTTTTGTACCCTACAAACAATTTATTCTTATGTTCTCTACTAGATAGGAACTTTGGAGTGATTCTTCATCGCACGTTGAGGGATGGTTATATGATCCAATTATATTAGCATTGTTGAGAGATTGCACTAGCGAAAGTACGGACCCTAGGCCTTGTTTTCAAGCATTGCAATACCGTTTGTGCTCACTTTTGTCACTTGCTACCTTGCTGTTTTATTTATTCAGATTATAAAAATATATTTCTACCATCCATATTACACTTTTATCACCATCTCTTCGCCGAACTAGTGCACCTATACAATTTGCCATTGTATTAGGTGTGTTGGGGACACAAGAGATTTCTTGTATTTGGTTGCAGGGTTGTTTGAGAGAGACCATCTTCATCCTACGCCTCCCACGGATTGATAAACCTTAGGTCATCCACTTGAGGGAAAATTGCTACTGTCCTACAAAACTCTGCGCTTGGAGGCCCAACACGAGTCTACAAGAATAAAGTTGCGTAGTAGACATCAAGCTCTTTTCTGGTGCCGTTGCCGGGGAGGTTAGGTAAGCGGCACTCACACCCCGTCAATGAAGCTCTTTTCTGGCGTCGTTGCCAGGGAGGTGAGTGCTTGAAGGTATATCTTTAGATCTTGCAATTGAATCTTTTAGTTTCTTGTTTTATCACTAGTTTGGTTTATAAAAAGAAAACTACAAAAAAAATTGAATTGAGGTTGCATCATATTATTCATCTTTATAATGTTTTTCATGAAAATGATGGAAAGGAAAATTGTGCTCAATTGATAGAAGAAGAATTCAATAAAATGTTTGGCATAAATGATGAGCATGATTGCAATGTTGTTAGTATGAATTCTTTGAATATCCATGATGCTAATGATATGCAAAGCCATAAGCTTGGGGATGCTATGTTTGATGAAGATGATATTTTTAGTCCCCCAAGTTTTGATGAGAATATTTACTATGATGAAAGCATGCCTCCTATTTATGATGATTATGGTGATGAAATGTATGCTATAAAGAGTAATGATATCCATGAAACTTGTCATCTTGATTTTAATTTTCAATCACATGATAGTTATTTTATTGAATTTGCTCCCACTACTATTCATGAGAATAAATTTGCTTATGTGGAGAGTAATAAAACTTTTATGTATGTGGATCATGAAAAGAATGCATTATGTGATAGTTATATTGTTGAATTCATTCATGATGCTACTGAAATTATTATGAGAGAGGAACTTATGCTTTTACATATTGCAATAATATCATGTTTCCTCTCTGTGTGTTGAAAATTTCGAAGTTTTGCTTCTTTTGCCTTCCTATGCTAGTTGATTCTCGCTCCCATAAATTGTTTGCTCATAAAATCCCTATGCATAGGAAGTGGGTTAGACTTAAATGTGCTTGTCATGTGATTCATGATGCTCTCGTTATGTTTCAATTCTTATCTTTTATGCAAGCATCATTGAAATCATCAACTGTTTTTGTGTGTTCACATGGTTAGGATACTGTAGTGATATTGTTTTATAGCTTTTGTTTCAATAAAGTGCTAAGTAAAGCCTTTGGGATAGTGTGGATGATAGTTGACTTGATTCTGTGCAAAAACAGAAACTTTTGCACCCAGTAACAGAATTGTTTAAATTCAATGGAATGTGATTTTTATATGAATTTTTTAAAGGTGATAGATATACAAATTATTTACGTTTTCCTAATTTTTCAGAATTTTTGGAGTAGCAGAAGTATGGTTTGAGTACAGATTACTACAGACTGTTCTGTTTTTGACAGATTCTGTTTTCAATGCATAGTTTGCTTGTTTTGTAGTTTCTATGGCTTATATTTCTCAATATAAATTGTGGAAATGATATGCTACAGTAATAATTGTGTGGAAAGAATTATGAATCTTGTCTTTTACAGTACCAAAGTGAAATGGTTTGCTCTTTATCATACTAACCTATCTCACGAAGTTCCGTTAAGTTTTGTGTGATCGAAGTTTTCAAGTTTTGGGTGAGATGTCGATATGAGGAGAATAAGGAGTGATAAGACCCTAATCTTGGGGATGCCCAAGGCACCCCAAGTTAAATATCCAAGGAATATCCAAGCAACTAAGCTTGGGGATGCCCCGGAAGGCATCCCCTCTTTCATCTTCAACATTATCGGTAACCTCACTTGGAGCTATATTTTCATTCATCACATGATATGAGTTTTGCTTGGAGAGTCATTTTATTTTATTAGGATTTGCTTTCTGTTAGTTATAATAATGTTTTGCATCTTTTATTTCAATAAAAGTGGCAAGGATAGCCATCACCATGCTTATTTTGCAAGTCTATATGTTGCTGTTTCAAAACAGAAAGTTTGTCACTGTTGCAAAAATTCCCGAGAAAAGTCCGAATGTGATAAAATGTTGAAACTTTTTGGAAAATAAGCTCTGATAAATTTTATACATTGTGCTAAATTTTCAGATTTTTTTGAGTTTAATAAGTATTGATACTCTTGCATTCTTTACAGACTGTACTGTTTGGCAGATTGCTGTTATGTTTGCATTGTTTGCATATGTTTGCTTGTTTAATGATTCTATTTGAGGATAGGAGTATTAAATATGCAGAGGAATTTATTATGCAATGTTGAATAATAATTCTAGTGATTTGCTACAGTAGAGAATGATAAGGTTTTTGCATAGTTTTATACTAACTTATCTCACGAGTTCTTGTTGAGTTTTGTGTGGATGAAGTTTTTAAGATTTAGGGAAACTGTGATATAAAAGGAATTAAGGAGACACAAAAGCTCAAGCTTGGGGATGCCCAAGGCATCCCAAGATAATATTTCAAGAAGTCTCAAGCATCTAAGCTTGGGGATGCCCCGGTAGGCATCCCACCTTTCTTCATCAACAATTCTCGGTTAGTATCGGTTGAGCCTAAGTTTTTGCTTCTTCACATGAGTTGTGCTATTCTTGGAATGTCATTTTATTTTGTTTTGCTTGCTGTTTTAATAAAATACTTAGACCTGAAAGTTTTTAAATAAGAGAGAGTCCACAATTAGCTACCTATTTACTTAACTACTCGCTTGATCTTCACTTATATCTTTTTGGAGTAGCTTGTCATTTACTCTTGTGCTTCACTTATATCCTATGAGTAAATTGTTGAATGAATTGAAAATCATGAAGTTGAAATTATATGTTCATATCATGCCTAGTGGTAGCTTCACATTGGGTTTAGAAAGTAAAATCTTTTGAGGCTTGACAATCACAATATTGGTCATACAAGCAATTCATGAATGATTAGTAGAAGGAAGAGAACTTTCACATGCAAATACACTATCTTGGAAATCTTTTGTGATTGTGAGCCCCCATCAAAAATATTATATGCCAAAATTGTTGACGTTGGACAAGGAAGACAATGTAATGATTTATGTTTGTTCATATTCACATAGAAGTTATATTGTCATAGATCCTTCAACATGTGGTGCTTGCCCCCCATCTTTGCTAGCCAAAAATTCCGCACTAAGTAGAGATACTACTTGTGCATCCAAAAACCCTTAAACCCAAATCTTATTTTCAAGAGTCCACCATACCTACCTATGGATTGAGTAAGATCCTTCAAGTAAGTTTTCATCGGTGCAATAAGGCAATAAAAATTGCTTCTAAAAGTGTAAGAGAAAATTGAGCGTTGTACGAACTTGTGATGGTAAAGAAATAAAAGCGACAGACTGCATAATAAAGGTTGCCATCACAAGGGGCAATATAACGTGATGTTCTTTTGCACTAAGGGGTTGAGCATACAAACAAATAAGCGCATGGCAACCTCTGCTTCCCTCTGCGAAGGGCCTATCTTTTACTTTTATGCAAGAGTCAAAGTTTTTCTCTCTATTCCTTTTTATTTTTCTCCTTTGGCAAGCATCATGTGGTGAGGAAAGATCTAGGCACATATGTCCAGTTGGATATGGGTGGCATGAGTTATTATTGTTGACATCACCCTTGAGGTGAATACATTGGGAGGCGAAATTATAAGCCCCTATCTTTCTATTTGTCTGATTGAAACGTTTTGCTCATGTGTATGCGGTGAGTGTTAGCAATCATAGAAGACTATATGATGGTTGAGTATGTGGAGCTCTTACGTAGACTCTGTTGAATAAGTTGAATTGCAATTGGTTGGTGACTGAGAACATAGGTTGTTGAGTTTCAAGAGAATTCATTGTTTGAACCTTAACATGTGAATTGGTTGCTACTTTAACATGAGAAGTTTTATAAGAAAGAATTGCTGTTATGATGCTAGGAAAAGTGATTGAAATTGTCATTGATCAAACTTGTGCACTTTGCTAGCATTCACACTTCATAAATTATTTCTTTTATCATTTACCTACTCGAGGGAGTAGGAATTAAGCTTGGGGATGCTGATACGTCTCCAACGTATCTATAATTTATGAAGTATTCATGATGTTATATTATCATTCTTAGATGTTTTACAATCATTTTATAGCAACTTTATATCATTTTTTTGGGACTAACCTATTGACCCAGTGCCCAGTGCCAGTTGCTGCTTTTGCTTGTTTTTTACATCGCAGGAAATCGATATCAAACGGAGTCCAAACACTGCGAAAATTTTTGTGGATTTTTTATGGACCAAAAGACATCCAATGGGCCAGAGCAGCACCTGGGGGGTCCCCCGAGGTGGGCACAACCCACCAGGGCGCACCTGGGGGCCCAGGCGCGCCCAGGTGGGTTGTGCCCACCTCGGTGGCCTCCCGCACCGCCTCTTCGCCCTATAAATCACCAAATAATCCAAAAACCCTGGGGGTAGCCCTAGATCAGAAGTTCCGCCGCCGCAAGGCCTCTATATCCACGAGATCCAATCTAGACCCCGTTTCGGCACCCTGCCGGAGGGGGAGATCATCACCGACGGCCACTACAATGAGGAGGGAGTAGTCCACACTCGGGGCTGAGGGTTCATACCAGTAGCTATGTGTTTAATCTCTCTCTCTCTCTCGTGTTCTTGAGATGCACAATCTTGATGTATCGCGGGCTTTGTTAATATAGTCGGATCATATGGTGTTTTCCCCTCTCTATCTTGTTGTGATGAGTTGAGTTTTCCCTTTGAGATTTTGTTTTATCGGATTGAATACTTTTATGGATTTGAGAGCACTTGATATATGTCTTGCATACGAATACCCGTGGTGACAATGGGGTATTATATTGATTCACTTGATATATGTTTTGGCACTCAACTCGCGGATTCCCGAGGTGACACTGGGGTAATTTATGCATAGGGGTTGATGCACGTTCTTGTCTTTGTTTCTCCGGTAGAAATCTTGGGGCACTCTTTGAGGTTCTTTGTGTTGGATTGAGCATTACAAATCTAAATTTGCTTTGGTGTTATTTTAGTACGAACTCTTGGATAGATCGATCGGAAAGAATAGCTTTGTGGTGGTTTCGTACCCTACAAACAATTTATTCTTATGTTCTCCGCTAGATAGGAACTTTGGAGTGATTCTTCATCGCACGTTAAGGGATGGTTATATGATCCAATTATATTAGCATTGTTGAGAGATTGCACTAGCGAAAGTACGGACCCTAGGCCTTGTTTTCAAGCATTGCAATACCGTTTGTGCTCACTTTTGTCACTTGCTACCTTGCTGTTTTTATTTATTCAGATTATAAAAATATATTTCTACCATCCATATTACACTTTTATCACCATCTCTTCGCCGAACTAGTGCACCTATACAATTTGCCATTGTATTAGGTGTGTTGGGGACACAAGAGATTTCTTGTATTTGGTTGCAAGGTTGTTTGAGAGAGACCATCTTCATCCTACGCCTCCCACGGATTGATAAACCTTAGGTCATCCACTTGAGGGAAAATTGCTACTGTCCTACAAAACTCTGCGCTTGGAGGCCCAACACGAGTCTACAAGAATAAAGTTGTGTAGTAGACATCAAAAGTATACTGGCGACTTAACGTCAAAAGCCAGGGCGGGTTACCAAACCCCAAATATTCATACCATTATTGAAAAACATACCTGTAGATTGACACCATGGTGATGCCTTGATAATTATAATCCAAAGCGGGTATTGACCCGTAGGCATGAAATATCATGATTTTGATTACTCAAGGCAAAATATCCTGGCGACTTAAAGTCCGCTATCAGGGCGGGTTATTAACCCAAGACTCTCAAATATAAGTCATAGAATTAAGGCTACATGGCCTGAATTATTTAAACCATATTTTAATATGGAAGAAAGATATGAATCCAAAACTTTCTGAAAAACCAGAAAATCAGAAAAACAAGGCTTTCATAGGCCGCCAAGCCTAAAACTCAAGTGCTTTCATGGGCCGCACAGCCACTAAGTTAATTCCTGCACACCTGCAAGCCGGCCCTCACATGACAAACCGCCGTTTTAACTTTAACAAGTCCAGGGTCTTATTTAAAAGATTGACTGTCAAGAGTACGGCAGGTCATTCCAGGATTACCTGGGTGGAGTAACAATGACATACAGGCCAGATAACCCAGAATTTGGTGTTTACACCTGGCTAGGAAGCCGATCAAGAGGGTAAGCATAGCTATGCTCATTGAGCAGGAAGCCCCCAAGTGACCAATAAGACGGCAGTGGCTAGGAAGCCGATCAAGAGGGTAAGCATAGCTATGTTCATCGAACAGGAAGCCCCCAAGTGACCAATAAGACGGAAGTGGCTAGGAAGCCGATCAAGAGGGTAAGCATAGCTATGCTCATTGAGCAGGAAGCCCCCAAGTGACCCATAATGTGATAAGCCAATAAGGCAGGATACCCATATTTGAACTGCGCACTGCAGCAAGTTCTCTTTGGCAACCTTTAATTTTTCTGAGAACTCGAACTTGCGAGAGATGAATTCCTCTTGAACCGGATGTTGAACCGGAATCTTTTCTTATAACCCGGAACTCTTCTATTGAGCCGGAACTTTTTTGACTGCCAGTCACTTTTTAAGCCGGAAATTGTCTGACAGCCTTTTGAATTTTTCACCAATATGGTAGTAACCTCCAGGACTGGGTTATTTTCCCTCCAATGACCCGGGTCATGAATTGGCTGAGTCGTGTCATTGTAGCCCCCAAGTCTTAAGACGACTCGAGGAGTTGGCTTGAGCTTCTCCATAGTTGACCGTGATGTAAACCGGTTAGTTGAACAGCAGAACGCTGGAATATGTTGAAGCTCGGCGGGTTATAAATGATCCCGTATGAGCTGTGTCAATAACCTAGCTGATGGTTCATCCCAACTGGTTGCTGAAGTTACCCAACCGCAATAGTGGTGATTTGTGCACCTGTCCATTGATCCATCCGGTGTAAGCAAGGGCCATAGCTTGATGGTCTCTTTTGTAAACGATGAACTGTTCTGCATAAGATATTTCACAGACAAGAGTAATTGTTCTCGAAGAAAATAAAAATATATAAATAAAAACTTGATAGGATGGATTTCATCTGATATGTTTTATCGAAAATTACCAGCCGTAGGGTTGTATCAACAATGACAGAGGTGGCGGCTTAAAGTGCGGCACCGGGCGGCGGCTCTCCTGCGTCAGAGGTGGAGGGACGCCGGAGCTGGTGACGAAACCGGCGGGTCAGCTCACGGAGGCGCGGGTGGAGCCCTAGCCAGTTTAGTGCAGCAGATGGTGACTCGTCCTGCAGCAACTGCAGAACGAGGCCGCAGGCGATGCGCTTCTGACGGAGGTAACCAGGGCGGAGCAAGCGGCTCTGACGCAGCTTCTGGGCCGGCTCGGAGTGAGCAACAGCGACTCAAACCACATCGACGAGGGCAGGCCGTAGCGGCGGCTTACGGGCAGAGGTCGGGCATGGCCGGCGACTCGTCAGGGCGGTGGAGCATAACAACAGCGGCTTGGAGCGACCCGGAACGAGGCCCTCCCGGCAATTCAAAGCAAGGCCGAGGCAGTGACGGTCGGAGGCCGGTCGGCTCGAGGCAGAGGCCGAGCGACACCGAGGCAGGGTCGCTGTGGCCGCAGCAAGCCACGGCAGAGGCAGCAGCGGAGTCTTTGAGCAACTCCTTGGGGAGAGGCGCCAGGCGGCTCAACGAGGCCATCGAGGCGGCGATGCGGCAGGTACATGTGGCGGTGAGCCGGCGCGACGGAACCAGTGGGCTGAGCCGGCGGCGGGTCGCCTTTGCGGCAGCTTGTAGGCGCAGCTGCGGCTCAGAGTTGGCGAGGACGCGTAGGTGCGGCGACTGTGGAAACAACGCTAGGCACGTCCACACGGGGGGAGCCTGGCGTCTCTGGTGAGGCATGGCGGCAGCTTGCGCGGAGGCAAGGGCGACTCTCAGGTGGCGCAAGGTGGAAGCGGCCGGCTCGTAGGTCGACGGCTTAACGGCGGCCGCGAGGCGGGTCATCGCACGGGAGACGCGAGACCATGGTGGCTTGACTGCGTGGCGGCTCGGGGCCGACTCAGGGCAGAGGAGCTGATGGCTTTGGCATGGCTGCGGCCGACGGCTTTGAAGTGAAGGAAGCAGACTGGCGAGGCCGGCTTGGTGTGCTGGCGGCTTGGAGGAGCAAGGCGCGGCGGCTTGCAGCGCACCCGGTGCATGGAGACCCGGCGTGGAGGTGGACGCGTAACACGGCGCGATGGCGCAATGGCGACTCGGACCGGAGGCGACGGCGGCTTTGAACAAGCAAAAAAGATGAGCCGCGTGGTTTAGTAGGGGAAAACTCAGCGGAAGCAGAGCATGGCGACTCGGCAGCAGACCACCGGGCGGACCGGTTTGAAGCGTGGATAGCTAGAGGCGGCAACAGATTGTAGCAGCGGCTGCTGCAGAAGTCTCAACGGGCAGCACGAGGGAGGCGGACGGGCCGCTCCGGCGACTCGCGGAGGCAGCGACTTGAAGCCCACGGTGGCGGCTTGAGGCGGGAGGCAAGGCGAGGCCCGGCGCGGAGTGAGGCAAGGCCCGGCAGCGGGGCGTGTTGCTCGGCCGGCTCAAAACACGGTGGTGGCGGTTCAAGGCGAGGCACCGACGACTCGGCGGCTCGGGGCCGACCAAGGCAGAGGCGGCAGCTTGGCGGCGGAGCGACGCGGAGGCGGAGCGATGAGGTGGCAGCGGCGGCTTAGAAACGGAGGCCGGCGGCTCACGGAGCAGCACAAAGTGTATGCCACAGCGACGGAGGGTGGGCGGTCGATGAGTCGCCGGCGAGTTAAAGCGAGGGCATGACCGTCCCATCCTTGCCGCGACGGGTCAAGCGCGACATGGCGGGTCAAGTGCGAGGGCGAGTTAAAGCGAGGGCACGATCGTCCCATCCTTGACGCGGCGGCTCAGAGGCGATGGCGCAGGCCAGCTGCGGCAAAGGACCGGCTCAAGGCACGGTGACTTGGAGGTGAGACCGCTCCGACGAGGGCGTCTCGTGTTGCGGCGAGGTCGCAAGTGAAGCCGCAGGCGCGCGTTGGTAAGGCGGAGCGACTTGCAGTAGGAGCAACCCGATGTGGCGATTCACATAGAAGCGGAGGGGTGTCGGCCGCAGGCAACTCGTTCAGTGGAGGCTGAAAATGAGGCCATGGAGGAACGACGAAGGTGGGACCATGGAGGCGGAGGTGACTCATCGCGGCTCAGAAGTGAGGGCGCAGGCGAGCTGCGACAGAGGCGCTCCGGCGATGCACAACACCGTATGAAGCCTGATCTTGGTATGTCTCTGAAGCTTGCACGTATTTGTTTTGATGCTTTTCTTCTTTTTTGAGATCCCACATTGCTTTTACGTGGAGTTCCTGTCTTGGGTGGATCCAGCAACCTAGTGGCTGATTTGACCATCACAGCCTCCGGCGGAGGCGGCTTTTGGTGCGTCGGCCACGGCAGGTCGGCGAGGGGAGGCCTCTCCAGCGAGGGCGATTTGCAGCAGCGTAGCTCATGGCCGAGGTGGTTTGAGGTGAACATTACGCGATTGAAGACCAGGCGGAGGCGTGGCCTCGGTAGGAGATGGCGGCTCAGAGCAATACCACGAAGTGAGAACGGGCGAACCGGCTTGAAGCACGGCCACGGCGGCTTAAAAGTGACCGCCGGAGATGGGTTGGAGGCAGAGGCGAAACCAGGCCGGCCACGGGTCATTGTAGTCTTGGTTGACCCACCACCACTAGGTCGTGGCCAGCTTTCCGGGTCGTGGGATTTGCAGGCGAGTTTGCCATAGTTTGTACATACGCCCTGACCAATTGACTCAAAATTTGCTCTTGAGGTGATGTGTTGACGTATAGATCTTGATTGCTGCTGTGTGATAACTAGGCATCATGTATGGTAGGAAACAAGCAGCAGAGGCAGCCCATGATGGCGGCTTGGAATCCGGCTTAGCGCAGACCGGCTTAGCAGAGATGGCTTGACAGCTCGGCGGAGAGGTACTTGCGAGGAAAACAACGGAGGAGACTCGCCAGCGACGGAGGCCCGCGGCCAAAACCGAGGCGGAGAACGGCGGAATCGGAGGCGTCCGGGTCGTAGTTTCATTAGGAGGCGAATCCGAAAACTTTTGGACCCACAAAAAATTGCCCTTGTCAATCTTGACCATAGTCAGCGGAAACGACTTGTGAAGATAAAGGCTACTGAGGTTACATCGGCTGTCCGGCGATGAATTTGCTCCGGGTCAACTCGGAGCCGAGGTAGCTTGACGAAAAAATCTCAAGAGCCAATCCGGGTTATGACAGTGGCTCGACTTGCAACCAACTAGTCTTCATCTGGAAAATTATAAACTTCTCGATCCCTGAAAGAGATCCCTCCAAGAACTCAACACCATCGTGCACGGGCCCCACAGTGGGCACCAATTGTCGTGGATTTGTTACGACAGATGTCCTCGTGAAAAGGACTTAGTCATGAGGCCAACACATCTAATTGGTAGCTTGAGAGGGGTTGAGCGGGATGAGAGACGCGAGATTTTACCCAGGTTCGACCCCTCACGGTGGAGGTAAAAGCCTACATCCTGCTTGATTCATATTGATGATGATGACGATCTCAGTTACAAGGGTGAGGTTTCGCTACCTTTATCTCGAGAACATCTACTTTGATCTTGTCTAAGACCTGTCTATAGAGACCCCTCCTTATATAAATTGAAGGGGCGGGTTACATGTAGAGTCCAAGTCGGATTAAGACTTAAACTATTCTAACTTCTCATCGTGGGCTTCTTAATGTCTTGGGCTTCTCTCCGTGGGCTTCTTAACGTCTTGGGTTTCTTAACCCCAGGCGACTCATCTCTAAGACTCATCTCCGTGACTCCATCTATCTGCCGGGTCATAACTGTCTGCCGGGTCAGAGACTATCTGCCGGCTTACAACTGTCTGCCGGGTTAGAGACTATCTGCCGGCTTACAACTGTCTACCGGGTCAGAGACTGTGTGCCGGCTTACAGCTGTCTGCCGGGTCTCACCAGCCGGGTCTCACCTGCGGGGTCTCACCAGCCGGGTCTCACCTGCGGGGTCTCACCAGCCGGGTTATGATCTGAGATGACTTAACGTCAGGGCGACTTAAACCCAGAGATGACTTAAGCCTCAAGGCGGCTTATCCTTATGAGCCGGGTCTTGGTCGTGGGGAATATCCCCAACAGCTCCAGTGCCGGGTAGGAAAGTGGGTGCAGAAAGACTGTGTACATGTTGATTCCACCCAAACCTTTCCGAAGCGGACCCCCTCTTAATAGTATGATGATCCTACGACTCAAATCCACCGAAAATGAAACACAAGAAAAACAACCGTCTTCGCAATATATCTTCGAGGGGCACGGATCGTCTTGTGCCATATGATAGATTCTCTGAAATGCTTACTGCGCATGATTAGTCCGCAAAAGCATTGTCATCAATCACCAAAACCACTAAGGGAGAAATATGCCCTGACAAAAACTATGGCCCCTGGGTCTACTTTTATCATATATAAAAACACAAAAATACCTTGATGCAATTATATTTCTTTTATTTTGTGTCAAAATTTACTCTATTATCTACCACTACGAGATTTAATCCTTGCAAGTAACCGCCAAGGGGATTGACAACACTCTTGTTTTTGTTGGGTGCAAGTATTTGCTTTTGTGTGTGCAGGTGTTGTTCACAAGGCTTTGTGTGATTCTCCTACTGGATTTATAACCTTGGTTCTTAATTAAGGGAAATACTTATCTCTACTGTACTGCATCATCCTCTCCTCTTCGAGGAAATCCCAATGCAGCTCACAACAACATGAAGAATTTCTGGCACCATTGCCGAGGAAACAACATCAAAACCTATCAAGTACCTTCGCACAAACTATCATCTACTTGCTCTTATTTTATTTGCCTTTTTATTTTCCTTTGCCTCTCATTTTCATCTCCCCCACTTCTATTTTTTTTTCAAAAACACAAAAATATTTGTGTTTGCTCGTTTGCTTGCTTTTTGCCTTCATGTCAACACTCAAAAACAGAAAATGAAAGCAAAAATTTATGATAACTATGGATCCTCATCCACTTGCTAATCTTTTCAAAAGATCCAATTATGATGAACCAATTGCTACTGAGTTGAGTGCACTTGATTACCTCTATGAAGTTTTGCTTGAAAATCATGAATCTGAAAATTATGATGAAGTGTTAAAAGAAGAAATTTATAAAGTGATTCTTGATAGCTCCTTGAATGAAAAGCATGGTTGCAATGATGTGACCATAAACTCTATTACTGTCAATTGTGTTAATGATATGCAAAACTGTAAGCTTGGGGATGATGATTTTGTTATGTCCACTACTCATTGTAATGATCATGATTGGGGTGATGCTTTTTATGATCTTGAAAATTTATTTAAGCCTCATGATGAATATGTTATTGATAATAATGTTTGCAATAATACTGAACATGGGTTTGGAAGAGAGTCAACTTTAGGAAAAAAGAATCCCACATATTTTGAGAGTGTTCAATCTTATGAAATTATTCATAAAAGTGGGTTTGGAGAGGTCATGACTTTAGTTAATGTTAATCCCACTATCTCAGAAGATTATAAAAAAATTATGCATGTGGATCATAAAGAGGATATTGTTTATGATAGCTATATTGTTGAATTTGAACATGATCCTACATGTAATTATTATGAGAGAGGCAAATATTGTTATGGGAATTTTCATGTTCAATTACCTCTCTTGAAGTTCAAATTGTTAATGTTTTGTTCTTCTTCCATGCATATGCTAGATATTGCTTGTCTTGATAATTTGAATTCCTATAAATGCCTATGCATAGGAAGTATGTTAGACTTAAATGTGTTTGTCACATGTTTTATGATGCTCTCTTTGTGCTTCAATTCTTGTCTTTTATGTGAGCATCATTAATATCCCAAGTCTATTTTAATGGCTGTAAAGAAAGAGCATGTTGGGGGACAACCCAATAGTTTCTGTTTTTGAGTGTTAACACAATTACACTACTTTTATGATTGTGTTTTTATGTTTTAATTAGTGTTTGTGCCAAGTAAAGCCTTTGGGATGATTTGGTTGATAGTTGACTTGATTCTGTGAAAAAAAACATAAATTTTTGCACATAGTACCTGAATTTCTATGATTTACAGGAACGTGATACAATCCCACTCTCTCGCTATTGCTCTTTTACTGCATTAGGACAACAACGATTCAACTGTTACATGTTGCGGTAGTGGAACCCATTCCTGTGCATGACCTGTCTTTGCCACAGTAAATAGTTAAAACTTTCTATCATGAGTAGGAGTTGCTTGAGCCATGTTGTGACTACTCGTCCATGCTTGCTTGGTATGTCTGCTATGCTTAGAGTTTTGTCAGGTCTGATCCATTTGGGGTATGAATTGGAATGGTTGTGTTAATGTCCTACTGTGTGAGAGCTAAGTGTGTGAACACATTTTGGTAAAGGTAGCGATGAGAGGCCATGTAGGAGTACATGGTGGGTTGTCTCATTGGGACCGTCCGAGGAACTGAGTTATGTGTTTGTGATCCAAGACAATTACTACCACACATTGGGATACTTAATTGACCCTCTCGACTTATTAATCGCCTTGATCTTTGTCCAGGAGTTGCAACTAGTTTCTGGTGTTTGTAGGATATGTGTTAGAGACTATGTGTAGCACTAACCCTAGGGGTGTGCTATGATGCGGTAGAGACACCGAGGCACGGTGTACTAAGTGACACCCGAATGGTGCTCTTGGGAACCTTGTTCTTATCGTTTGGGGACGCGATAGAAACCTCGGCCGGACTTCCGTTGCGGATACAACCTCAAATAGGCGATAAACCTGGACTAGAGTCTTGTGTGGTTAGTCAGGTCATGGCCGACACCCTCTTCAGGCTTCCCCTTGAAGGTTGCCGAGATACATGACGTGTACATGGTGGTAAGTGGTGATAGCATGTGTGAAGAAGTACACCCCTGCAGGGTTATAAATGATCTATTCGAATAGCCGTGTACTCGGATATGGACTACTTGGAAAGCTTATATGGTTCATACACAAGTTGAAATGGATACTCTAAAATGCGCAAGATAAGTGTGAGTGCTATGGATGGCCTTCTCGTAGGGAGACGGGAGCGGATCCATAGTGGTATATTGTTATGGTGAATATGTCGACTTGTGTGCGCTTTCCCACCTCAAAGAAAATACTGGTAGTCGTAGTACAGGATAGCCACTGAGTCAAAGCTGGCTTGCTGCAGTTAAAATCCACCGCCCCTTTGTTGATACCTGATGCATATGTAGTTAGTTCTGATGTCTTGTTGAGTACATTTGTACTCATGTTTGCTTAATTTATGTTTTTGCAGAGGAGACATTGGTCTCACTAGTGGTTCCAATGATGAGTTTGACATTGACCGATTAGCTTGGGAATCCCAGACAGAGGTCTGGTTCCTTTGGAGGGTCTTGTAGATAGATAGGCTTTCTAGCCTTCTTTCTTTTTAGATGTCTGTACTCATACAGGTAATGCTTCCGCCTGTTGCTTGTATGACTTTGTATGTTGGGTCATGAGACCCATGTTTGTAATATCATGCTATGTATGGCTCTTTGAGGCCTCTTCAATAAATACTTTGAGTCGTAGAGTTATGTTGTGATGCCATGTTGTGCCAACACATACTTGCATGTTCTGCGTATGTATGATGTGTATTGCTATGTGTTGGATCCCAACAATCTAACAGTTAAGCATAACTTAGTTGAAATACTCAAGACTGGCCAAAAAGAAGTGCCGAAGAATTGAAAGAGAGGTAAAAAATAGCACTTGAAGAATTTTTGGTAGTCAGGAGGTCAAACTAGGCAGTAAAAATGAACTTTTAATTACCCCAACGATGAACTCAATGAACTGGATGATGAAACGGAGGAAACCGTCAGTTCAGATCTTCCGTACCCTAGCTTGGTGATGAAAGACAGCTTCGACGGCGGCGGAGGTGCAGAGATCCTTGGTCGGCATGAGTACATCAACGAAGAAGTCAAGGCAGTGAAGCTTTTCTTCTCTAGTGGTGATGAAATCCAGCGGCGATGCTAGGGTTCAGAGTGAGAGCGACAAGGGTGAGGGAGCAAAGTGAAATTAGGTCCACGGGGTCAAGCCTATTTATAGCCGTGGTGAAAACCGAGCGGTCCGAAGATTTTGGAAGGATAAGCCCTTGGCGATTCGCATCTCTGTGACACGTGTCACACATGCGATTTTGATGTCCTTATCCACGCGTCAGAAGTGCGAGATTAAGTTACTGTGGCAACCTCCTAAAGTGATTTGAATATTTTAAAATGTGTTCGCAATTTCTTCAGTTGTCAAGGACAGAGTGAAGACTTTGAATGGTGTCAAGTAGAATGCATATGAAGAATTTGTGAACAGAGTGGGACCTCAAATGACGAATTTGAAAAGTTTGACGAAAATGCAAAAGACGAAAAACTCAAATTTGAAGCATGTCAATAAGAGGTGGTGGCGTTACCCACTGTATAAGAACTATGATGACTTCAGACACCGCGTACAATTGTCGTAGGGTTCTGAGAGTCAAGTTCTTCATTGATTTCTTCACACTTAGAGGGTAAGTCTTCATTGATTGAAGAAATACGTTACTTAGTGCGTTGTGCATCAAAGTCATCAAAAATGCATAAGCGTTAGGATGTGTGTCCATTTCAGAGGACATTCGAAGATTCTAGGATGTTTAGCTCACACCGCAACATGCAAAACCTTCTCTCATCCAAGGGCTTAGTGAAGATATATACAAGGTGGTCCTCAGTCTTCACGTGCTCGATGACAATGTCTCCCTTCAGCACATGATCAAGAAGGAAATGGTGGCGAATCTGAATGTGCTTCGTCCTTGAATGTTGCACTGGGTTGTGGGCGATCTTGATAGCACTCTCATTGTCACAATAGAGAGGGACTTTCTTTAGGTTGACGCCATAGTCCTTGAGGGTCTTCTTGATCCATAGCAACTGAGAGCAACAGGCGCCGGCGGCAATGTACTCAGCCTCTGCTTTGGAAAGTGCGACGCTGTTCTGCTTCTTTGAGGACCAACATACAAGAGATTGTCCATTGAAATGACATGTGCCTGATGTTGACTTGCGGTCCACATGATCTCTAGCATAATTAGAATAATAAAATCCAGCTAGATTAAAATATGAGCCCATGGGATACCATAATCCAAGCGTTGGTGTGTGAGCTAAATATCAAAGAATTCGCTTCACAGCCTGATGGTGTGATTCCTTCGGTGCCGCTTGAAATCGGGCACACATGCAAACACTAAGCATAATATCTGGCCTAGATGCACATAGGTAAAGCAGCGAACCAATGATGGAGCGATATACCTTTTGATCGAAATCTTTATCATTTTTGTCAGTGCAGAGTTGACCATTGGTAGGCATTGGAATTTCGAGGCCTTTGTAGTCTTGCATGCCGAATTTCTTCAGGCAATCTTTGAGGTATTTCTCTTGATAAATGAAGATGCCATTGGGTTGTTGACGAATTTGAAGACCAAGGAAGAATTTCAATTCTCCAAACATAGACATCTAATATTCTTCATGCATCATATATGGAAATTCGTCACTGAAACGCTTGTTAGTGCAACATAAGATAATATCATCAACATATATTTGGCATATGAATAGTTCACCATCATAAGATTTTGTGAAAAGTGTAGGGTCAAGTGAACCGAGTTTGAAACCCTTTTTCTTCATGAACTCCTTCAGTGTATCATACCAAGCCCATGGGGCTTGCTTGAGTCCATAGAGAGCCTTCTTGGTTTGAAGACTTTGTCATGATGCTTTGGGTCCTCAAAACCTGGTGGTTGAGCAACATATACTTCTTCCTCAAGCTTACCATTGAGGAATGCACTTTTCACATCCATTTGTGAGAATATCATGATGGTTAGCATATGCAAGCAGTATACGAATAGCTTGAAGCCTAGCAACAGGTGCAAATGTTTCATCGAAATCAATACCCTCAACCTGTGTGTAGCTTTGTGCTACAAGACGGGCCTTATTCCTCACCACTTGGAAATTTCCGTCTTGCTTATTGCGATAGATCCACTTGGTGCCGATGACATTATGCTTGCGTGGATCGGGACGCTTGACAAGCTCCCACACGTTGGTGAGCTTGAATTGATGCAATTCATCTTGCATGGCTTGAATCCATTCAGGCTCCAGAATTGCTTCATCAACTTTGGTGGGCTCTATGATAGAGACAAATGCAAAGTGCCCACAAAAGTTAGCTAAATGTGAAGCTCTTGAGTGAGTGAGGTGACAAGTGCATTGATGTTGTCGAGGATCTTCTCAATCTGCATTTCATTAGCCACTCGTGGATGAACTGGACGAGGGCCTTGTTGTTGAGCATTTTCCTCGGTGTCATTTTCTTCAGGGTCAGCAGTTTCTTCATGACGTGGAATATATTATGGACGAAGAATGGACAACCCTTGTTAAGCACTGGTCAGATCCGAAGTATCAGGTAGGGTATATGTATGTGATCAGATCATATATTGAACTCGTATTTACGTATGTGCCTTACAAGTCTATCTTCTTCTAGGCTAGATGTTTGAAGAACAAGACCAACCGTTCTAAAGTGAAATTCCAACACACAACAGGATCTCGTAGCTATATTGCACACTGCAAGGCTCTTCTAAATAGCTATTGTTTCCTTCTTTTTGTTATGCCATATTATCGTATCTACATTGACTTGTTCCAAATACAGAGGAAAGCTCATGCGGATAAAAAACCCTGAACTGAATGCAATGCAAATCATCAAGGATTGTCACACCAACAAGATGAAGGGAATGACTACACCAGTCCAAGCCGGTGTTTTAAGTCATTACTCCTCATGCCTTTGAACTGCTTGTTATTGTGACGTGTTCATTTAACTGCTTGGTTTGTAGCCAATGTTAGTTACTCTGTTCACTTTTATACACAGTTGTCTTAATGTATCATTTCACCTTAGACGGCTTAAAAGAGAGGAAGGATATTCTTTTGGTCTTGATCTGTAATCTAGTTGTGATGTTCACGTGGCCACCCAATGATACAATAGCCTGTTTGTTTGATATCCATTTACCCGTGATATGAACAATGTCATACTATGTTCATCCTATTTTAAACCGTGTCTGTTTATCCTTAGATGTCAATAAATGTGAGGAAATAGACATACATTAGGCATGCTACATGGACATATGTTCCGAATGTGATTTTATTATGTACTTAGCACTAAAATACATGCTAATGTACTAAAGTAGGTTCACCAAAATAAGTTATGTATAAACGTGAAAGCTATTTTGTTTATTTTTGTCTCATTAGTAACTTCTTATCTGGTACACTAAACTACAAATTCAAACTTTCAGTAAGTTATGGAACAAATGATTGAACAACCACAACCTCCTGGTGACGAGGCTACCACAGGCACAATGTCACCTCTTGCTATAGTGCGTCATTATCTCTCCACTAACAGTGCAAAACGCACCTTCCTGCGTAGTTCTGGGTTGCTTGTTAAGGTAACCTCGTCAAAACCGCCTTCTTAACAAAATCTTTTGGCTAGACAAAGTGATATATCTGTGCTCCAGACACAAATCCAATCCCTAATGGAGGTCATTTCTAAAACAAGAATAGTGGTAGACAAATGTCGTCAAGATACGAATGGTTTTAAAACCAGACTATCAGACATTTGCTTCGTTGTTCAAGAGCAATGGAGGAAAAAAGGGGAAGGTCATGCTGCTCCATTAGATTCTACAGCCTCAAACATGACCACCCAGGTCAAATGATCTCTACTTCTATACATATCATGGCTCATTTATCTGCAAGGACTGTAAACTTTTATGCCAACAGGCCTTTTGTTGTATGGTTGTAATTTATTTTGTTGTGATACAATATTTATCATGCTGCCAAAGGCCATAGAAATTAGCAAGCTATTTTTGTATAGTGTAGGTTTATTCTTAGTAATGCATTCAACATTATCGGTCTCCTTTTATCTGAAAGCATCATAGGAGCCCAAAGGGCCAATCTTCGTCCGGCCCAAAGCTTGAATGGAGATAAAAACGATTATGGGTCGTAATCAGCATGTGCCCACAAAAAATAACTGGGCCAAAATCAGCGTAAGCTCTTCTTATTTCTGATTGTTCCATTTGTAGGCCCATGACCATAGTGGGCCATTAACAGGCCTAAACATAATATGGGCCCATAGTAATAATGGGCAGTTAACATGTCTAAATATCTCACAGGCCTTATTTGGCCCATAAATGACATGGGTCGTTAACAGGCTGAAACGCACATTGGGCTATCATTGGGCCAGAATATACCTATGGCTTTTAGCAGGCCGAAAGATGATTGGGCCTAAAATGTGCTAAATAGCCCAGTGGTATTTAGCAGGCCAAAACATATCTCAGCCCATGGTGGCCCATTTACATGCCGGATCGTTAACAGGCTGAAAGTCAGCACATGCCGTAATTGCACCGACCTACTACATGGGCCTTTAACAGGCCTAAAGTGCGGGCGCCATTAATTTTCATGGAAGTGGACATTTCCATGATGATAATTTGAATATTTTCATGGAGCACTTCTACGACGGCATAGGTATGATTATCTTGATTCTGTCATAAAATTGTCACAGATGTACATGCATTACAGAAAACATGACCTACTGTGACAAACACGTGTCATCACGGAAGTGTTTTTTAGTACATGGAAGATATTGAAAACTTTTGTCGTAACGTTGACAGGAAAAGCAAAGCACCCAAAATACAATTATCTCTGTTTAAAAGCAATGAGTCGTGGCACCGCTGAAAATCTCTGCTTCCCTCTGCGAAGGGCCTTTCTTTTAGTTTTATGTTATTTACTTTTATTTTTGAGTCATAACCTTCTCAGTCAAGCACCAATCCTGAGAGTGGTATTATCATTCTTAGTGTAACATGCATTCTGTCTAATTAATGTTGAAAATGAGCATGAATGGATGTCTTCTACCATGATTTAGTCGCTGCTTGAACTTCAGAGGTGCTCTGCATTTATGTTTTGCGGTCTCAGAAAAAGCTAGCGAGATACCACTCTATCATATTATATCATGGTTGTTTGACAAATTGTTGGCATTTGAGAAATTGTATTATTGCTCGGTAGTTGATTATCCCATTGACATGAGTAAGTGTGAGTTCTAAATGGTATCATATATATGGTTAGTTCATGATCTTTGTTGAAAACTTGATTACTTGTTAAGTTTATACGACAGCAAAAGCAAATGAGTTTGTAAAAGTTTTTCTTTGTCACTTTCAGTTTCTAAATTGAATTACTTAAGGACAAGCAATGAGTTAAGCTTGGGGGAGTTGATACGTCTCCAACGTATCTACTTTTTCAAACACTTTTGCTCTTGTTTTGGACTCTAATTTGCATGATTTGAATGAAACTAACCCGGACTGACGCTGTTTTTAGCACAACTACTTTGGTGTTCTTTTTGTGTAGGAATCGGGCAAAATTTTATGGAGAATCGTTTTAGAATATATATAAAAAATTTGCACAAGAAGCTACCGAAGGGGGCCCACCAGAGAGCCACAAGCTTAAGGGACGCCGCCCTGGGGGGCGCCATCCGAGCTTATGGGTCTCACAGGCCTCCGTTTGCCCTAACTCCAAGTCCATAAGTACCGTCTTCCCGAGAAAAAATTAGAGAAAAAGAATTATCATATTTTACGATACGAAGCCACTGCCTCCTCCTGTTCTTCATTGGGAGTACTGATCTGGAGTCCATCCGAGGCTCCAGAGAGGGATATTCCTCGTCGCCTCGTCATCAACAACCTCATGATGCTCACCACAGGGAGTGAGTAATTTCATTGTAGGCATACAGGAGGTAGATGGAGATGGATGAGATTTGTCATGTAATCGAGTCAATTTGTTAGGGCTTAATCCCTAATATCCACTATGTTCTGACATTGATGTTGCTATGTCTTTACTATGCTTAATGCTTGTCACTAGGGTCCGAGTTCCATGATTTCTGAACGTATTATGTTTTCATGAATATATTTGAGTTCTTGATCCTATCTGCAAGTTATATGCACATGTTATTGTTCTGAACCGTAGACCCCAAGGTGACAATAATTGGGACACTCTCCGAGGGCGACTGTAATTTGAGGAGTTCATGTATTCATTAGGACCTCGCTGCCACGGGAGGGTAGGACAAAAGATGTCATGCAAGTTCTTACTGCAACCACGTATGACTATATACGGAATACATACCTACATATGATTGATGAATTGGAGCTATTGTGTATCGCTCTAGGTTATGACTGTTACATGATGAATGTCATCCAAATATCCATCGCTACTCCATGCCTACGCTTTTCATAATATTCTCTTTGCTCGAATCACTATTACTGCTACTGTTCCAATTGCTACAAAATTGTTGTTACTATCACTGTTACTATTACTATTCCTACTACTTGTATTATCACTGCTATCAAATTACTTTGTTACTAATAAATTGCTGTAAGGAAGTGACTTCTCTGGTGTGGTTGAATTGACAACTCAACTGCTAAGTCTTATAAATATTGTTTGGACTATGCTTGCAGAGTGTTTATGTTTGTCGTGACATATTTTGTACAATCACAATAAAATATGTACGCAACAGGTAAAACTATTTATCAATTGGAAATGTAAATGTTTATTTTTACTAACAATGTTCATGTACTCTCTCTGTCCGAAAATACTTGTCGGAGAAATGGATAAAAATGGATGTATCTAGACGTTCTAGATACATTCATTTTTATCCATTTCCCCGACAAGTATTTCTAGACGGAGGGGGTATTTGAAAAGAGTTGTTCATGAATGTTAGAATATATTTTCATATAATTAAAAAATGTCCATATGTTTGCTCAAAAAAGAGGAAATATATATAAAAAAAGGTAAAGTAAAAAACAAAAGGGGGTGAGGAAAAGTAATAAGGGAAAATAAAAATAAATAATTAGGAAAAATAAATAAATATAAATATTGAAAAATGGAAAAATCATGCACTTTGTGATATTTTCTCATTTTTTTAGGTAACATGTCCTTGCTTTCCATGAGAAATGTTTCTCTTGAACCATAAACAAATATAAATACATAGATTTAGCTTTATTGTAATAACAACTGAAGATATTCATGTGTTTGAAAAGTGTTGTTCATGCATGTGAAAATGTATGTTCATGGATGATGGAAAAAGGTTTTTGCATATCAGAATGTATGTTCATGGACGTTGAAAGAAATGCTCATGTATTTGGTCAAAAGAAACAAATATAACTAAAATAGGCAAAAAAACTGAAAAGGGAAAATAATAAAAAATAGAAAGAAAACAAGGATAAAAAACAAAAATACATTTAAAAATGAAGAGAAGGGATGAGGAAAAATAAAAATGAATAAACATAGAAATAACTGAAACGCCAGGCCCATATACATGAAGGAGGTGCACGGAGCCGCATAGAACTTAGGCAATGAGCCCATAGGAGCGGCTATGTATTGCTTGTTATGAGACCAATAGAGGTCTTGCCAGACACAGGAGCTATTTCTCGCTCGTAGCGAGATGGAACTCCATCCCACCTTCAGCGAGTGTGCTACTTGCTGGCCCATAACTATAGCCGTGGCGTGAGTTTTTTTCTCCTATGTTGGGTTTTATCATTTTTTCACTGTTTGCAGCGGTTTTCTTCGGGTTTCTTTGGTTTGATATTTTTCTTTTTATTTCCATTTTTTTTCTTTTCCTTTTTTTTTCTTTCTTTGCTTTCACCGGTTTTATGCTTATTTATACGTGGATGTTGCACGCTGCCTACTAATAAAAGTGGTAGAACCAAAACATCCGTGTCTTGTTTGTGATCAATTTTTTGCGTGATGGGGAAGATATTGTCATCAGCCCCAACACGGGGTAAAGATGGAGGGTACTACTTCAATTCTAGGGGTTTTCTTGAGTACTCTTTTACTTCGGCGTGAAATGAGGTTGTGGTTTTATACTAGCCCTCCCCTCTTTGATTGCTTTTCATTGTCTCTTTGTGTTTACCCTATTGTTGTGAATGTCCTCTCTTTCTTCCTGTACCATTACTTTGATCATTGCCGAATCTTGATATTGCTTCAATGCATGTGATCCCTCTCCCCAGCCTTCCCCTCCTAAATCTTAGGATCGTAATGTCGTAGGTGTTATACCGGAATCCTTTTATTCTCAGATTCTATATGAGGCATTTGGGATAGTTGTAAAAATCCCATTCTCACTACGACGATTATCTTGCCCGCCTGAAAGGTACAAAAGTTCCAGAACTTATGTTCCTCTATTCATTCAATATTTCGCTTTTTGGAAGAGAAATATTTGCATTTGGATTATCTAAGACATATAGAAATACCGTCTTCTTTATGCGGGGAAGCAACAGGTTCCAATAAAACAAGTTCGCTTACCAATCATGGCTGATAATATAGGTCGGGATGCACTAGTTTGGATCTAGCTAGATAGACATGACTATTCGATACAAAGGCTATTTGCAACCGTTCTGCAAAGGTATTGACTACATTGAGCGCCATGAAGAGATAGACAGAGAAGCCGCTCTCAACTCATCGAGCGACTCTGCACCTATGGTGCATCGCCTCTCGTAGGGAACACATTGCATTTTACACAATACATGTTTATATTTTGCTTACACATTGTACATTTTTAGTATACAGGAAAAACATTTTTATGCACTTTTAACATTGTACATATTTTGAAATACATATCAAATATTTTTAAGCACATCTAACATTTTTCAAGTACATGGTTTAGAACATTGTTTTTGCGTCTTAAACATTATAAAATACATGTACAAAACCATTTTTAAACTATGCAAACATTTTTGCCATTGTATAAACATTTAAAAAAAGTAATCAACATTTCTAGAAATACATGAACAATTTTCAAAATGCAACATACATTTTTTGGAATGGTATGAAACTTTTTTATGAATTACATGAACATTTCTTTTTTACATTGTGTAAAATTTTCAAAATTATATACTCCCTCCAATCCATATTACTTGGCTCTCAAACGTATGTATCTATACATATTTCAGTGGTAGATACATGTCTTTGAGCGACAAATAATATAGACCGGAGCTAGTATATATTTTTTAAATGCATGAAAAGTTTTTTTCAGATGTCATGAGCATTTTTTAATGCTATCAAGATTTTGTTTTAAATTATACTAACAAATAACTTACACTCTATTAACATTTCAAATTTACGTGAGCATTTTTATAAAGAATTGGCATTTTGAAATATCCATATTAATACGTTTTTCTAAAATTTTAAAATAAACTAAAAAAAGAACAAAAACTGTACGAGTAGTTGCGTGACTATGTGTCCGCCGATTTAAGGCGTCCTGGAGGCGAGACTCGCCACTGTGTCGCGGCGGGCGAGATACAGCACCATCCCATGTCTGAAGGTGCCATCGCTGTCACTACTATTGGGCTGTCCTATGTAGCTCCTTGCATGTTACTCGGTCCGTAAACTAATATAAAAGTGTTTAGATCACTACTTTAGTAATCTAAATGCTCTTATATTAGTTTACAGAGGGAGTAGTTCTTTATTATATGTTTTTTTAATAATTCCTAAATACATATATTTTAAAAACTTCTGATTACTTATATTTTAAAACTATGAATTAGAAAAATGTTGGCGCGGTGTAAATTTTGGGTACATAGTTTAAAGATGTTGATCACATTAAAGAAATGTACGTACCATTTAGAAAATGTTCACACGTTTCCAAAAAAATTATGTGACTTTTTAAAAGAATTTTTTTATAATGTAAAAAGAAGTTCGTGTAATTCGAAAAAAGTAAGTTGCATTTAAAAAATTAAATGTGTTTAAAAAAAGTGGCATTTAAGAAATGGAACATATATATAATGTAAATATATGTTCACATAGTTTTAAAAACATTTTGTATCATTAAAAAGTCAATGTATATTTAAAAAATGTTTAGAATGCATTCATTTTTTTAAACATGTATTTGATAAATTTTAAACATCTATAAAAATATATTCCAGATATATACAAAAAATGTACAATGTGTATGTGAAAAAGTAATGTTTTGAAAAATAAGAAAAATTAAAGAAATAAAATCCGAAGAAAGAAACAAGAAAACAAAAAAACCCGAAGAAAAAACAAAAGAGGAAAAAAGGAAAGGCTGAAGAAAACCGATAGGAAAACTTGAACCAGAGGCGCTACAGTACTAGGACGGTCCACTCCCTTGTGCCTAGAGGTGAGACCAAGTTCCGTCTCGGTGCCGGCGTCCCCTCAAAAAGAAAAGGTCTCGGTACGGGCTTGAAATAGCTCTAGCGATGAGCCCATCACTGGCAGGCTTCTATTTTTCTGGTTTCCAAAAGCAAGTTAGTGAAATTTCTTCAGGCTTTGTTAAGTAAGGGCTGGGTACGTCTTCAGATATTATACTAAGCTTATTTGGAATTGTGACAGACAAAGCGGTCTAGTTTTCCAGTGTCTGAAGACGTACTATTATGACCGATCAGCATAAATCGGCTTTCTTGTGAATATTCTTGCGCTGCATTTGGTGATTATTTTGCCTCCAAGGAGTATTACACGTCAAGGAGACCCTGTCACCCGTATATTTTTTGTCACCCTCCTTTTCACTTGGAAGTTATTCTGTGTTGCTGTAAATAAATGTGTAAATATGACTCTATCAGGTTAGTGAGGACCGTAAAGGCAAACCGAACCGGTCTTGACTTTCTTTCCAGACCGATCATGTGTCTCCGTTTTTGTGAGGGCTCAGCTGTGCAAGCAGCTCAGCACAAAGGCACAGAGCGAGAAGCCCCGGCAACTTTGAGGCTTCAATGACAAACAGTAGCCTAGGATGTAAAAAAATTCAATTCTGCATACAGTCATGGGCTTGTAGCTCGTAGCAGTACTTACTACGCGAGTTAGTTCCAGAAAGCACACGGCTTTTACGTGGTCGCTGCAAACTCTTTATCTCTGTGAAATGGACACTCACCCAGGCTTACTAGTCACTTAAAATGTGATACTCCTAATAGAAAGAGAGAAAAAAGGCATCCCATGACGTAGGATTTCCTGGTCACCTGTAGTTATCGTACTGTACTCCACAATCTGCCCTGTGTCAAGTTTGCAACGCGTTTACACCAGGAGAGCCTATATGGGAAACGTGACAATAAATGGAAATGCATGGCTGGAAGGATTAGTTGTTGCCCACTGAAGCGAAGCATAGCCTGATCTCAGCAGCCGTGTTTTGACCGAACTGGTAATGCGCCTTGAATGCATTTTTGGCGGCAATGATGGATGACGCTGGCTTCGTTGCCGAAGTCGTTGGTGGCAGCACCATGATGATGAGCACGGGACACCGGACCGGAATCTGACGCTCCCCGGCGGGCGCCTCCCTGTCTGTCTTTGGTTCACGAGTGGTGGGTATTTGTCCTGCCGCTGCCTCTGTGCCGGCCAGCCAGCCAGCCCGGCGGTCCAATATCATCCGTTGTGCTGGTTGTTGCAGCGGCAGGGCTTGCTTCACGCTTGGTCTTCCTGTGCGCGGGGCCGGTGGCGGGCATACGTGTCGACCCGTCGTTCGCGCGACGCACCGCTGCCTGGTGCCTCGCTCTGGCAACGGCGTGTAATGGCCTGCATGGCCGATCGGACGGCCTCCGGGACTTGCATGCACTCTCTGCAACAGTGCTATGCAGGCAGGTAAAGGGGAGGGCCAGGGTGAATGATGCGACGTAGCCTGTCGTCCATGCATCTCGTCGCCAACAACAACATGGCCGGCCGGGCTGGCTCGATCGCTCGCTCGCTATAGTGGCCCTGCAGTGCTGCACCTGCACCTGCACTGCAGGGGTCGGGCGTATGTGTACCAGTGGATGTGCGTGCGTGTGGGCACTGTGGCGTTCAGCGCCAGCCAGCGTAACCCTCATGCATGCACGACCAACGCTCAGATTTCCAGGAAGAGGGACAGTTTGGCGTTCCAGTTTTCATCCTTTTCCCGTCACCCGCGTCGCCCTTCCCGCCGACACGGGGGAAACCCTAGATCGAGCGCCCGCAACCCCCCTTCTTCCTCCCCCACGGCTCGCCGCCACCGGAGTGGCCGGCGAAGTCCGCGCCGGCTCTAGTGAAGGTGGCGGCGGGGCCCTTTTCGTTCAACCAGCTAGCAAGGCGCGCGGCGAGAGGCTGCTGGGACGGCGGCGTGGGGCAGGGCCATGGCGGCGCGAGGCCCGCGTGCTCGCGAAGAGGCCCTCGCCGGCGCGCCATGGCGCGAGATCCGCGCGGCGAGAGGCTCTGTGGCGGCGGGATGCGCGGACGGCGCCCCCAGCGCGGATCTGCTGGGTGGCTGCCTTGGGGGCTCCTGGGTCTGCGATGGCGCGAGATCCGCGCGGCAAGAGGCGCCGGGAGGTCGCGGTCGGTTCGCGGCGCGTGGAGGCTAGGCGCCAGGGCTGTGAGGGACTCACAGTGGCCGGACCTGATCTGGGTTCCGGCGGGCCTGCGGCCAGTTGCTCGCCACCCGACGGCGTCTGGATGGTGGAGGTGGTAACGGTGGTGCCGTCGGAGGCTGGTGGGCTCCTCCCTTCGAGCGTGCTCACGTCCGGCTCCTGGAGCAGGGGCGCCGTCAAGCCTGTTGGTGCATGACGAGTCTCGAGCAAACCAGATCCAACACGGACGCCCGGTCCTTGCGCGCGGCGGTGCGGGCCCGTTAGTTTTTGGCTTGGTTTCGCCCTGTTTTGGCGCGCGGCGGAGCGGGTCGGTCTGTTTTGGTTTGGCAACTGTTTTCCTGTTGCGCTGCGGTGCGATCTCTCGCCCAGATCTGCGCATGGAGGCAAAGGACGACCAGAACCGACTTGGTTCGCCCAGGTCCTGCGTGCGGCGGTGCGGACCGGTCAGGGTGGCGTGAGCTCGCTGGGATTCTGCGTGCGGCGGTGACAATGTTCGTGTTTGGCAGTGTGCGCTTGGTCTTGCTCTGCCCAGTGGCGCTTGGTTGGTCTCGGATCCTGGATGGCTGGTAGAAGATTCGGCTCCGGATGAAAATCCTGCATTGACTCTGTCGATGCCAACGGTAACGACATCTACGGATGTCGTCTTCTTCCTTGGAGGTATCGTTGTGGATGTCGTTGCTCTTCCTACCCCATGGCTGATGTCTTCGGGTGAAAGCCTAAGATCTGGTTCTGTCAGATCGGGTGACGATGATGTCCTTGATATCACTTCCTCCTTGGTGGCGTCATCTTGGAGACCTCGACGATGGATTCCGATGGTGTGCATGGTTGCTGGAGGAGTTTGGGTTTGTGGTGGTGCCGGCAGGATCCTTTTTTTCTTTCTTTTCTTTTTGCACTAGCCCTTTTGCTGTGCTTTCCTTCTTTGGAGGGGCTCTTGTAACACCTTCTTCTGATCAATGAATTTGATAGATCAACTACAACATTCAAAAAAAAAACGCTCAGATTTCCTGGTTTTCCTCTCTCAAATGATCATGGGCTGCATTTGTTTTTTCGGACAGGCAGTCACGCAGGTTGCAAGCTAGCTAGCTAGCAGTGGCATGTTCATTGTTGAGTCAAGGTTTGAAAGTCTGGACAGATTGAGCCGAGCACCCATTTTCATTGACCCGGGAAAAAGAAGCACCGCCCTCTCGACCGGCATATGCATATGTCAAAGGAGGTTGCTTTCGGGGCGCTCGATTCGCGCAACAAGTTGCACCGTCACTTACATACTCATGCCGCACAGCGCGGCGCCGATCGAGTCGAGCGTGTGTCCTACGGTGGAACAGGGATCTCCCCGGCGACGACGATGACTCCGTCGTCTGATCGATCCGTTGTAGCGTAGTACTAGCAGCGTGGGATTTCGACGGGACGTTGGCGGTCGCCCACGGCACGGCGACCCACCGTGCCGACATGCGCAGCGCCGCGCCCATGTCGTCCGCACGTCACTCCGCGAGCGGTGGTCAAGGAAAAACCAAAGCCCGCTCCGCTCGACTCGATCTGCTTCTGCAGGCCACTCGAGAGACTTCCCTGGGTTATTGCTCAAGGTAGGGACATATCTGCATCGGCCTCGATCCGTCGGTACAGGCCACTGGCACAATTATATTTTCCATTGCGATCTGACCGTAAAGACGATAATTGGTTAGCTAGCTAGCCTAGCTATGGGGGGAACGGGACTGTTACGGATTGCACGCCACAGTTACATAAAGTGGCCGGAGCCTAGCGAGCTAGAGAGGCTGACAGCGATCGGAACGGGCACTGCACTGCACCGACTGTCGTTTTTGCAACAACTTGTTGCGTGTCTAGCCCAGGCAGTGCGCGAGTGGGTGGGAGGGAGGACCGAATCCAGCTAAAGCCAAGGGTCCCGGGCCGGGCTGTAATGATCGATCGGCCGAGCAGCTGGATAAGCTCAAGGACCCTTCCTTTATGGTGATGCATATTTGAGATGATTCCATTTTCTCAAAAAAAAAAAAAAAATTGAGATGATTCCAGCTCGGGAGCAGGCATCTATCTGCTCTAGGGTTGGTGCTGCAGAGAATCCCTGCCTCGCCCCCGCGCATCATCACTGCATGGGCAAACCAAGGGAGTGATGGGAGAGAGAGAGAGAGAGGGATCTGTTGCCCAACTGCCAGCAGCTGCTCCCCTGAGCCAGGTCCGTGCATGACACACACCACCCTCTTTCTCCACACAGGCAGAGCGTTGGCTCCGATGGGAACCTTGTGCCTGCGTAGGTACCCCCAAAGAGGCCTTGAGGGCACACGTTAGTAAATTGTGTGGAGAAAGGTCACTGGGAAGAATCTCGTGGAATTGAAACCATACATGAAAATTTTCTATTAAAGCGTGTACTTCCATTTTCACTAAATTTTGGAGGATTCTAGATGAGCTCGAGCTTATGTTCAAATCTTTTTCTAGAAAATGAAAGCTTTTATTACCCGGTCCTCCACATCATAATATGCATAAGGCCAAAGATTCAACTCCTTTTGAGGAACCAATAGCTTCTTCCAATCTAGAAATGCGATTGTGTAGGTTGGGTAGTCTTTTCTTTGTTTGAACTATTATAGTTTGTGAGTTATACTCCGCTTTGGCCATGACGTAACGGCGGCGTCACTAATAATAACTAATAAGTTTCTCTCAGTCACTCTTCTGAAAAAGAGATCGATCCCGGCGTTGGCGGGGGTTTCGAAAGTTTGAATCTTGCAGGTCGCACTTGTGTCTTCCTGGTGACGTCGAGGGTTATCTTTGATTTGATTGTCTTGCTACCCCTGCCCATTTCGGACGATTGTTAATGGCGCCTCGTAGCCTACTCTTTGCATTGCCACTACTAGGGAAAACCTTATACACAGAATCTTACCAGTAGCGCTTGTTAAAATAAAAGGGCTACTGCTACTTACCCATAGCGCGTGCACATGAACCGCGCTACAGATACGGGTGTAGCAATAGCGCTTCTTCTGGGGAAAGCGCTACTACTAAAATTCCCACTACTAAGCCGGTAGGCTACGAATAGTAGTAGCGATCTTGGGCAAACCGCGCTACCGCTAAGATTATTGTAGCAGCGCGTTTTCTGTGAAAAGCGCTACTGCTAATGAAAAGAAAATAAAATGAAAATTAAAGAAATAGAAAAGGGAGAAAGGAAAAAAAATGTAAAGAAAAATAAAAATAAAGGAGAAAGGCACAGCGGTAGCGTCTGTTCAGAATAGGCGCTATAGATAATATAGCAGCAGCGTGTTTTGTAGACCCCTGCTATAGAAAGGGAAAAGGAAAAAAAAAGAAAAAGAAAAATAAATAGCTATAGCAGTAGCGCGTTTTGCAACAAGCGCTATAGCTAACTTAGCTATAGCGCTTTTTGCCTACGAGCGCTACCGCTACATTTGACTTAACCCCCGCGCGGTTTCTCTCCCCCCCCGGCCACCACTTCTCCCCCAAATCCCTCGCCCCACTTCGCCGCCGTCTCCCCACTTTGCCGTCGCCCCACTTCACCGTCGTCTCCTGCCGACGTCGACGCCCCCGGAGCCACCGAAGCCGTGCGCCGTCGACGCCACCGGAGCCGCCCCCAACGCCACCGGAGCCGCGCGGCCTCATCAACGGCACCGGAGCCGCCCTCGCCGCCACCGGAGCCACCCTCGACGCCCCTGCCTCCCTCGCCACCATTGCCTCGCTCGCCGTCACCGGAGACGCCCCTGCCTCCCTCGCCACCACCGGAGCCATCCTCTGTAAGCCCCCACCCCTCCTCTCTCTCTCATGCATAGCACAAACATTGGACAGAGAACTAGCTAGCTAGGTTAACTAGTTTAATTAGGTTAATTATATAGGTTAGTGCAAAAATTTAGTTAGGGCTTTGACAGAGAACTAGCTAGGTTAACTAGTTTAATTAGGTTAATTATCTAGGTAAACTAGGTTAACTAGCTAGGTTCATTAGGTTCATTAGGTTAACAAGCTAGGTTAACTAGGTTGGCTAGGTTAGAGCAAAAATTTAGTTAGGGAAGTAGGTTTAAAAAGGGTAGTAGGGTTTAGAGCAAAAATTATTTGGACTATGGACCTGAATCTGGTCCAAATTTCATTCAAATGAAATTTGAATTATTTGGACTATGGAAATTTTGGTGAGGTCAGAAGGGTTAGGGAAAATGGAGTTCCTTTGCAATTTAATTGGGTTCTGTCCTAGGCAGAGAAGGCTTAGAGAAAATAATGTGTGTGTGTGTGTGAGAGAGAGGAATAGCTAGAATAGAATTTGGGTTCTGTCCTAGGCAGAGAAGTGTTTAGTGAGGTCATTTTGCAAAGGTTTTTGGTTTTTAAACAGACCACTATTTTTCAAGGAAAAGAATTTAGGCAAGTTTTATTTTAAAGATGATCCCTTCCTATACTTTTAGCTTTAGACAAAAAACAAAAGTATTTAGCTATAAATAAAAAATAGTAGCTATGGCATTTAGCTATAAACAAAAAACAGAATTGTTTTTCTTTTCAAAAACTTGGTTAAAGTAATTGTTGCTATGTAAACGAAAAACAAGATTGATGTTATATGATATATGTCATTGATGTTCATTTGCATATTCCATTATTGTTGATTATATCTTTTCATTGAAGTGGTCATGTTATATGCAAATTCCTCAATAGTGTTTGCTCATGTTATATGCAACATTGAAGTGGTTCGATTGTGCCCAAGTGGCCTTTTGTTGTTTCCAGGGAATGAAGCCTAGTGGCCTATGTTTTGCCGGAATGTTGATTCATTTCCGTTCCGGCAAATTTCAGGTGCTCGATTTGTCCACTTTTTAGCAAAGGTCATGCCGAAATTTTCCGTGAATTTCGGCATGACTTGTGCTACAAACTAGGACATATCGAGTGCCCGGGATTTGCCGCACCAGGAAGGAATCAATGTTCCTGCAAAACATAGGCCTTTTTTATGTCATTATTCATTTTTTATTAGGTCTAGAATTAATTGACTAGATTTAATCGTAAGAAACATGGCTAGCAACGATGAAGGACAGGGTTCTGGTGATTGCAACGTCTACGTGGCGGCAGACGCTTATTTGAACTTTCTCGACGAGCAACGGTTGTTGCAGTGCCCATCTGTCACATCCGAGACTGACATCGAGACCGGCGCCGTGACTGGCGTTGAGACCCAGACCGGCACCGAGACCGGCGCTGAGACTGGCGTTGAGACCCAGACCGGCACCGAGACTGGCGAAGCCGGTATAGAACCAAAACCGAAGAGGAGACGTCGACGCCCAAACCAGCTCATCACTACTAGACTGGTGGTCATGGAGGTGGACGACGGCAATTTTGAGCCAAAAGCGCCTACGGAAACACGAGCGTGCTACGGCAATCAAATAGGCTGCATCGTACGGACAACCGCCACCATCAACGATGAGAAACTAAAGAAGATAGAAAATATGAAGCACTCCCTCCTAACGAAGCTGCACCAGGTATTCTTGTTCCCGGGCTGGGATGAAAAGAAATATACTGATCCAGATAAAGACCCGGCAATGAAGAAGATAAACAAACGCGCCATGAGCAAGTTTAGCGACGCGTTGGCCGCCTGGAAAGTAAGGGTGAAAGCAAGGATCATCGACAAAAAGGAACCCTACTCCGAGAATGTAAAGGATAATCCGACAATTACGGAAGAGCAGTTTGAAATATTCAAGTCGGCTTGCGTTGCCGAAGCTGCCAAAGAAAAGTCGAAGTACATGAAGGGGCTTCAAGAGAGGAACATGGGGTGCCACCACCTCGGAAGCCATGGTTACGCGGGGAAGAGGTCCATATGGGCCAAGGAGGACGCAGAACGTGAAAGTCTGGGCATCCCAGACCCCTTGGCGGAGTTCACCATCCCGCAGGAGCGTGACGTTCTCAGGGCCCGGTACCGTTGGGACCCAGTGAAGAAGGTTTTCGAGACGGACGCGGTCACGGCGGAGTTCATGAGACTGCTGGTAATTTTAGCTTCTGATCAATTCAACTGCACGTTTAGTCATATTTGTAAACGATCCTTGTTCCTTTTGCAGAGAGAGCAGCACAGGATTGCGGCCGAAAGCGACTCGCCGTCTGAGGCGTTGGCGAGGCCCAAGTGGGACACCCCATTCAACTGGGCCTTGAACATATTGAAAGGACTCCCGGTGGACACTCGGTCGTCGTATGGACGCGTGAACGGCGTCGGAGACGGCGCCACGTGGAAGAAGTACTACCGTGAGACCACGGAGGAGAGAAAGGAAAGACGGAGGTTAAATGAAGAAAACATCGACAAGAAGGTTGAGATTGCGGTTGAGAAGAAATCAGTTGAGACAGTCGCAGCAGCAGTAGCTGCCGCAAAACAGGAGATTGCAGCTACGTATGGTGTCTTGGTTCCGGCTATCGTCAGTTGGAGCAGGGAAAATCCAAAAAAAGAGGCAGCGGAATTTCCCCTTTCCAACTTCTTCGGGAGCAGCTCGACTAGCGTTGCACCAGCACCTGCTCCTGCACAGGCTCCCGCACCAGCTCCTGCACTGGCTCCCGCACCTGCTCATAGCAGCCCGTCCTCCGTCTCGGACGTGCTCGGCGATGCTTCGTCTTTGGCTGAGCTCGACGCCCTCACGGTACCTGTCACACCGGCCCTCTTCAATAAATGTATAATCTCCCGTTTCCGTTGCCTTTCGGATGTCTCACATCGCAGACATGTCTTTGCAGGCCGACGTAACCCTGTGCACCATATTGTACACCATCAGCGGCCAGAAGGTGGACGTGGGGAAGGCGACGATAGTGAAGCCGAAGGAACAATTGTTCCACAGCCGACCGATCCCCCCTGACGTCTTCAAGGTTTCCGTGACCAGTGTCAAACCGGGCCACGAGAATTTGGCTCCTCCGGTACTAGGGGGAGATGACGACGAGACCCCGCGGCTGCTTGGCGATTGCAAGAGGTGGGTCCTGTTGTGGCCAAAGAGTCTGCTTCGTCTGGAGGCGGCCGGGAGCACACCCACGACCACGCAGCCTCAGCAAGGTATGAACATCAACACCCCACCTACCCAATTAGCGTCGCCTGTCGTGCCGGGTGATAGCGGACGGGGTGAGGAAGAGGCTCCATTAGTCGCTGATGATGTCGCCGCTGTCGAAGAAGCAATGCATGATATCGATGCCATGGATGAGGATGAGGATGACGATGACACTCTACAGTATCTCAATACTGGCGCCTATGACGACGGAGGATTGATGGCTCAGCAGTATGAGTACTCAGGGTTTGAGCGTCATGATTCGGTGCCTGAATTGCCGCCTTCGGATGCTGAACATATTATAGACGACCTTCCAGTACCAAAGAAGCATAGGAAGAGAGCGAGGAAAGGCAACAAAGCTGCTTCTATGGTCCAGCCGCCTCCGCAGCCTCGGCTTCAAGACCGTATAGCTATCCCCGGTGCGGCAAAACACCATATCCCCGGTCATCCGATCCTACCTAAGGCAGCGGTAGAGGCCATATACGGTGATCTAAGGAGACTTCATGACGATGTGCTGCGGAGAGAGAAAAGCCTAATCGCCTCAAAAAATCCAGGATACCCACTCTACGTGGTTAACGTGCCGCGGCAAAGGTTGTACGTCGACACATTCCCCGCGGAGAAGTTCTTCCTTCGATTTGATTACATCTTCGACATGTTTCACTTGAAAAAGCTGGATTTTACGTTTGCCCGCCTTTTGCCTTGCACATGAACTACATCATTAGGATTGAGCAGATATCTCATATCTGTGTCGCTGACCCGTACTTCATGCACGAGGACTTCTTGGCAATCTGCCCAAAGCACCGTGAATACGCGAGGAACTACATCGCCGATTTCATGGTCGCCAATAAGGACAAGGAGATGATTCTCGTGCCTTATCATCCCATGTAAGTCATCCGCGCGGATATCCTTCCTTCGATTTCAATCATTCGTTTGCACGGCGGAGGCTAATTTGAGGTGTACTTATTTTGCGCAGTGACGGGCGCGCCGTCCTCATCATCCTTTACCCCCGATTCTCCCACGCTCTTTACTTGGACTCGTCGAAGAACATGAAGAAAAAGGATTACACCCACATCAAGTCTGTTCTCGACAGTGCTATCTTTATCTACGGCAGACGGGGTGGAGATATCAAGACTAGGAAGACAAGGGACCACAGGCCCTGCTTCGGCCATAAGACCGACTTTTGTTGCATCCAGCAACCGAGTGGTACTCTTAGTGATGGATTCTATGTCCTCCACCACATGCTGGAGTACAGACGGGATCAGCAGAACCTTCGCATGTCACCTACATCCGGCGATGCCCATATTCTGCAATGGGCAAAGAACCTAGGAGATATCCCGGATCATCGACTTCGAGCTGAGTTCTATCACATCCAGCGTGAACTTGCCCAAATCATCATGAAGGAGGTCGTTGAAAAAACAGGGATGTTCTACGAAGAAGGGCAAATGTCACGGGAAGACGTCCGAACACGCGTATCGGCTCAGCGTCTCGACTTGAAGCCTTTCACTAAGCTCGGGGACTATCTCCCTGACTTGGATGGATGGCACGACATGTTGGAGTGATTGACGATATATGACAATGTGTCCGTTTACTCCATACTTTCTGTATGACGAAACTTTGAGTTATGCATGACGAAACTTTATTTGTGATGTAATTAAACCGTCCTCCTCAACTAGCGAAGATCACTCTAGTTAGGGCATTTTGGGTACGATGAACTTTGTTATTTATGCTTATGATATGTTGCTTCTATTCTTGCCAAGTCTGTCTCTTTCTGTTGCTCAACTATATATGTTGCATATCATCGACTCATGTGGCGATGCAGGTGCATAGATCATCAATGGCGAAGAAGTGCTACGCCAGGAGTATTCGAGACTGCTAAGGTTCTCATGTATATCATTGTTTAGATGGATGACAATGTAGTTGCAAGTATTCGAGACTTGTATCGCTATTTTCGAGATGATGGCGAGAGACCACTTTGTGTTGGATGATGATTATGATGATGACATGATTTGATGAGACTATTTGTATGTGTATGCTATGATTACATTTGTATGTGTATGATGATGCCATTTGTATGTGCTAAAGATTATTATATAAAGCCTGTTCAAATACAAAACAAATATGCAGAAAAAAAACCCAGAAACTAATAAAACTAGTAGAAGTGCGGCTTAACCAAAAGCACTGCAGCTATTAGCAGCAGCGCGTTGCTGCAAAGCACGCTGCTGCTACCGAAGTATAGCAGTAGCGCGGCTCAACACAAAGCGCTGCAGCTATTAGCAGTAGCGCGTTGCTGCAGAGCACGCTACTGCTACGCATGTATAGCAGTAGCACGGGCCATCACGCGCTACTGATACAGGTTAGCTGTAGCGCCGTATCAGTAGCGCGGGACCCCGCGCTACTGATATACCTAAAACCCGCGCTACTGCTAGGCTTTTCCCTAGAAGTGTGCGGCTCACAATTGTTACACAACTTCGTTGGCATTCAAATTTCTATTGTCTAGTCTTTGTGCCATCTTCATGATATCTTTGAAAGAGCATGATATTTGGTCTTGTAGAAGAAATAGATTGAGGATCTTGATGTTTATCTATTCCTTGTAGATTTTTCTTCTATTCGTCTCTATCATGTATACCACATACAATATTCCCTTACGACATTGTTGGGGCAATGTCTTGCCCCTTGGGTTTTGTAGATTGTTGTCAAAAACTGTAAGTAACTAATTTGTTTGCTAGGACACATAAAGAGAAATAGTCACTGACGCATCGAGAAGAATGTTATATTCTGAAGAGAAGTTTAAAGAACTTCACCGAGAAGTATCTGCGTTGCAGAGAAGAGATGATGTGTTTCGAGAAGAAACCATACCGAGAAGATCTCGTGAAGGAATTGACCCCTTAAAATATTGTTGAAGTGAAGCAATTCTATTTCAGTGTGTCTCAAGAAGAATGACTGCAGTCGAGAAGATTGAAGGTGAAGTGAAGATGTATTATTTGCTTCGTTGTTGTTCTTTCTCTTATTTGAGTCATAGGACCACTGTACTATTAAGAGGGGTATAGGTATTCGAGACATAAGTCTGTTGTGATTCTTAGCCGAAAACCTATGAAAGACTGAGAGAAATCTATTTGTGCCCCAAAAGTTTACGTGACAGCAAGAGACGTTGTTCTTATGGGCTGCAGAGGTATCTTTTGGACCGAGGAGTCAGCTTTACTTGTTCCTCAAGTAAAGTTGCGATGTGCTCGAAATTCTGACTGTTGGAAACGTGTCAGTTGGCCATTGGCTGGACTGCGTGTCCTAAATGGTCATTTCACATTTGGGAAGGTTGCGGCTACAAATAGCCACCCCGTTGCAATATTTTTCGTTGGTTGCTCCGCTTGAGATTATGAGAAGATTGTTCGAGCACCCTATTGGAAATATGCCCTAGAGGCAATAATATTGTATTATTTATTTCCATGTTTATAATTAAGATTTATATTCTATGGTATAACTGCTATGATCCTGGATTATGCGATTCAGTGGAAAAAAATCATATGCACGTGTAGAATGATAAACAGTAAAACCTGATTCCTAGTTTGCCTCTAGGACTAGCTCAAGTGTTGTCTGTGATCATTTTTTCCGGATCTTGTGATATCATTAAGTATAACGGTAGTCCCAAAACAATTTTGAGAATATGACGTTGGAAGAACGATCGTATTGAATATACCCAACTTGATTGTTATACTTTGAGATGGTATTGTCACAAGTCAATCGTTTTATAACAAAGAGAGTTAACATATGCTTTAGTTCCTTAGACCACGAGAGTATCGTAGTCACTTCTTATTGTACGATGGACTTTGGGGTTTCTCAAACGTCTGTAACATGGTGATCATAACGACAATGTACAGGTGCATCGGAAAGTTTGACAAGGGACTAGATAGCTCAAGAGTGGGATTTGCTCCTCGGATGATGGAAAGATATTCTTAGGGCCCTCTTGGTGTGACGGCATCCATCATCGTCTAGCCGGACATAGGTGACTAGGTCACAGGGATGCCGAAACATGTCAACGAGAAAGAAGAATAAAACCGGCAATGAGAAGACTGGTATAATGAGCATGAGGATGACTCCAAAGTATACCGATACATCTCACCTCGGGTTTCATAAAGTATCGTGAATCAAAAGGAATAGCACATGGTAATCAAAGGTTCACTTGAATGTCATTCATCTATTCATAGGGATCAATATGGATTCCACGGTTCCGCTATTGATCAATATGGATGTCCACGGTTTCGCTATTGACCACTGGACGAAAGGAGTTTCGTTCATGTCTATGTTTTACCAAACCTACAGGGTCACAAGCTTAAGGGAACCAGGATCTTTTGAGTAGTGGATTAAGATTTATGAGAAAATATTCATGAAATATTTTCATTAATATTAGAAATAGTTTCGAGAGAAACCGAAAATGTTTTGGAGTCATCGGGGGAGTTTTGGGGTTTACCGGGTAATACCAGGAATTTATATATAGGCGGAAATTGTTTCAGAGGACTTAAATATAAATTATAAAGGGCTCTAATATGATTAGGAGGCCTTTGGAATTTATAGTCAATGGGCTAAAGAAAATAAGAGAAGGCCTATTAGGGGAGAGATAATGGGCCCTAAGGCCCATTAGTGGAGGCGCCCAAGGGGGAGGCCAAATTGGGGAGGTGGAGTTGGACTCCACCAGCCCCTAGGCCGGCGCAAGGGGAGGGAAAATGGTCCCCAAGTCAGCCACACCTCCCTCTACCTTCAACCTATATATACTAGAGGATTTTGGCCTTTGTAGACACAAGTTTGGAGCCTCCTCTAGTTCTCTTATTCTAGTTCTAGTTGATCCAATTAGAGCTAGATCCAGTTCTCCCTAAACGTCATAATTAGAGGCCCTGTGTGCCTATAATATTATCCCTCTAATTCTTTGGCGACGATTAGCTCTGTATGGTGAAGCGTTGCCGGATCGTCAAGTCTGTACGCTTGCAAACTATTGAGAGGCTGTGCTTCCGGTCTTTTGTTCGAGGGATTGCCGTGGATGGTTCGAGGGATCACCATGGATGGTTCGAGGGACTTCAAGTATGATGTACATAGACTCTTCTTCCGCTACAACTTGGAATTGGTAACAATATAAACTGCTAGTGCATCTTCATAGTGTTCCTGTTTTGACCGTAGGATGATTTTTTTTTGTTTTCTACTACATTTCCCAACCGTGGCATCAAGAGCGGTTCTATAAGTAGATGCAGGTTATTTCTATCTAGATCACATGTGGATGTGAGGGTTTGATGTTCTTGTTTTGCTTCCCTCAAGTGTTGCTTTGGTTCAGTTCATTGACGGCATGATGTAGCTTTGTACAAAGTTCTGACAATCGATCGACTCTGGTTGTTGACGATCTGTTAACAGTTCTTTGGGCTTAATCATAGTCAAGAATAGTGATCTGTCGCAAACACGAGAATGCAATGAAGATGTTCAAACTTCTAGGGCATCACGCGTATTGATGAAGTTTATTGTGGGGCTGGAGATTTTTAATTAAGTCTCTTCCCTCACACACCTCGAAAGTTAATCTAGCAACAAGAATTATCAACTTAATGGTGGACGTCGGTAGCTAGAGTTCTCCGAAAACCGTAGGAGCCACGTAATTAAAATTTGCCAAACCGATTAGAGGACGTCTAACTTGGTTTTGCTGGATGCATGAGATGTGGTATAGCCTTCGTCATGATAATGAGTTTATGTATGAGATGGTTATATGATGTAACGTTAAGTGACCTACGCATCACAATACGACATGATGGATGGAGCCATTTTAATGACAAGCGTGTCAAACCTTGTTATTTTATTTATCGACGGAGTGACAGACGTGCTACGGAGGACCCCGGAGGAAGGTGGCTTCACCAGGCGCAGGAGATCATGGTGGTTGCTATGACAGCACCTCATAGTACTTTCATGAAGACCTTGGAGGATCATGGAGACATCCCCATGCGCCAAAGGGTTATACCATATCATGCTATTATGAATTGCCTGAGATGTTTATCCCTTTTTGATTGCACCTTTGGATTGCACAATAGTCATTTTTATTAGGGTGATCTCTCACCAGAAAATATCAAGTTGGTCGTTCTCTTCCAAGTGTAGCAACCATCTACAACACGTAGCTTTTCGAAGTACGTCATGTCCACATGAGTATAAACAGATTGTGAGGTGTAAGGTGGGTGAAGGTTAGACCTCACAACAGAAATACTTGGTTATCTTGAAGTTCTAGAAAAATCGTTCTGAGCTCGGAGCACAAACCATCGAAAGATGAACAAGAGTCATATGGGGATATGATTGGCAAGTTGGCCTACCGAGAAGTTCTCGTCATCAATGATGTCCATATCAATGGCGGTGAATTAGATACGGGTCTTGAATCACTTAAAATCAATGATGAGAAATATTGGTTTGAGTGGGAGCACTATTATGAATTAATTTAGTTTAATCACTAGTGCAAATTAATTATGAACAATGCCTATGTGTAGTTTGCATTATAGTTTTAGAATAATGGCTCACGGTTCCACCTTTCCTATTGAAATTGATTAGTTGTTATTTATCTAGTTGAATATTTACAATTGGTAAACATAATGAGAGGATCATCCTCTAGAGTGCTAAGAAGGACTTTTGTCCTACTACATGCTTACAATACTCTCCTGCTGATGCTATGGATGACGAGACTCACGTCTTTCGATCCAAAAGGCTAGAATTACATTATGGTCTGCTTGCTTCTGAGAAACCCAAACTTCAAAATGTTTGGGATAGTTATGTGATATTCTTGGAACTGGAAATTGTTTTCGGAAACAAACAAAGGCTAAAAGATATGTGATATCTAAAGAAGTGTTTTGTTTGCAAGTTCTAGTGAAGCGTTCAACTATGTTTAAGACTGAAATGCCTAAGATCTAGAAGAACGCAGTCATGAGTTGATGGTGAGAACTTAAAGAGAAAGAACAAAACCAAAGGATATAGCGAGACTTACATGCCTAGTGAAGTTCGAGTGTTCATGATACCTCCTTTTAGTTATCCGGTATTGGAAAAGAAAAGTGTATCCCATACCTATTTCCCCAAAGGTGACCATGGGTTATCGAACCCACAAGAGGAAGATTCCCTTGAAGTGGTGGTCTCTAGCAAGCTTATGTTAAAGGATGAATTCCAGCTTTTGATCGGATCAAGCAAGCAAATAGTGATTCAAACACTTATAATAAAAAGAGGTACGATTATGAGGTCTTAATGCTTACAACCATGTATTTGTGTTGGGACCAGATATGATCTTAATTTCTGCGCTGGAAGTCACCCATCGAGATGTGCTTTCTACGGATCAAAGCGAGGGATGTGTCCAGATAACATCTTGACTGGCATGCGTCCTGCGTCAAGAATCAATTGTCCTACCGCAGGCCCTATCCATCGCGTGGGGTTGCCTCGATAATTAACCTAATTAAATTAGACAAGAGCTTTGGGTGTTTAATGACTACACCTCACGAATCCCCAAGGATTGGATCCATGTTACCCTACTAAACCTTACTGTCATCAGTGTTCGGTATAACACTTCAAGTTGTCCTCACTCCTAGCCTCACCAGTGCTGGATCTCCATGATCCTGGGTACCTGCAGGGATGAAGATCCCAGACAAGACAAAAGACATGTACGGAACAATTTTATTTCACACATACGGGAAGTTAATTCAAAGCCCTTCCATTGACCCCCACAACAAATACATAGGGTTGCAAGTCCTATGCCTCAACCCATACCTTACCGAACTACTCAGACATGGAGATCAGATTGCGAGAAGAACACATCTTGAAGATAGATTGATTGCAAATATGTCTTACAATGATGCCTTGTGTGATGCATGATTACAAGTATGAACTAGATGAGGAAGCACTATGGTGGTGATGGTGGCCATGGAGATGGAAATGGCAGGGGCTAGGGTTTGTGGATGAAGATGAAGATGATGTTGTTTTGGATTCCGTTGACACTCTCCTGTTGACATTTTGATGGGGTCCCCTTTATAAAAGTTGTCCAGGTAGACGATCTGCCTCGGTTTCCATGACATACATGTGCTCATACGGGCGCTCGCGCCCGTATGGAACGTCGTCTTTTGCCCTGTCTTCGCAGGTGTGCCTCCTGGTGATTCCTTGTTTCTTCATTTCCATTCCCTTGCATATTCCCACGTGATTTCTTCTTGCTTTTCTAGTCCATTTCCCGTGGAAACACATCAAAGATAGGACTTGTGGAATCCTTGACATTCATTAGTCATTAGTTGCAATATCAGAGCGAATATCTCTTTTTAAATAAAATATCTCAGTTTAAACTAAGGTAGATGAGTGCAAAAATA
Organism: Thinopyrum elongatum; assembly: GCA_011799875.1. Classification (NCBI taxonomy): domain Eukaryota; kingdom Viridiplantae; phylum Streptophyta; class Magnoliopsida; order Poales; family Poaceae; genus Thinopyrum; species Thinopyrum elongatum. Next base: position 556,955,753 of record CM022298.1, read on the forward strand.
TCACTCATCAACTCCTCCAAGCTTAAACTTGATCGTCCGCAAGCAACGTAGAGAGAAATTCGAATCATAAGGAACTCAGTTGTTTAAACCGAAATAACAAGAAGGTTTTGGTTCACTTATGAGTGATACACCTAGATAGCCCTCCGCTTCTTGACTTGAAAACTTGGTGTAGCTATAGCGGTGGCATGGTTATTGTGCAAGTGTTAATGAAGCAAAAATAATCAACACAAAGTCTTTGATCTACTAGATGAAACAACTTTGCACCACTAGATTCTATTTATTCTAGACAACACTTGCTTGCCTGGAATGCACGGAAGAGTTTTCTTTGATGGAACCATAAAAATATAAGTTAGGTTGTGAAAGGCATATGGAAAAACATGATGCTTTAGTGCTCATAAACGTGTCTGCAATTATTTCATCATCAAGGCTCTTAAGCACTTCGTTTCAATCATTGTTTGCTGAAACTTTGGTTGTCACGTGAACGGATTGTGCCAAATAAGTGGTCATGCATGGAGTTTCGTTGTGGCTTAATGTTTGGGAACTATGGACGTTTGATATTTGTCTCTTTCGAGCTCTTTTGGCCAGACTCCTTTATTTACCACATACACAACCATTCAAGAGAAAGCCAAATAATATGTATTTGTAGTGTCGCCACTGTGTATGGTAACAAACTCATAGCCGAAATCTGAGCTGTTGCTCTTGGTGGATCGTTCATTGGCTAGTGGAGTCCTCAGCATAACATCAAGAAAGGTGACGAAGCCACATTTACACACGTACACAAGCATAGATTGGCAGGGCAATGGCACCAGCGAGAAGATGAAGCACCGTGTAAGAGATACAACACAGATTTTTGGCATAATCTCGTTCACCCTTCAACTAAGTTCCTCTAGACAATTTAATCCACAAGTGCTATCAAGTCTGTTAAAATTAACACTATGGGGTTGAGCATTTCAAACATCAGCTTCTCTACAATGTTTCTCAACTCCTAAATCTTTGAAGACTTTATCTTGTGCATGGTTGTTCTTAGTTCAAATTATTTCATTTAAAAATAGTCCCATGACAAGTCTTGGTTATCTAGACTAAACAAAACAAAGGCTACAAAATTATTTCAGGTACTAAAACAAAACCTTTGTATTAATTATCAAGACTTACTCCCATTTGCACATATCACACATACTGCTACTACATCTACTCTAAGTATTTATACACTTCACGGTTGTGAATTTATACACTTCTCTTCCTTACTCTAGCATTCCTCGTTGTCCGGCGTAAATCAACTCCTCTGAAAAAATGCAAACGAACTCCAAGGGGAAAAATGAGTAAGAGAAAAGCAAAAGTTATTCTATTTTTTTGGTTTTTGGAAACTAACTTGCAAACAAAAAATCAGAAAGGCAAAAACAAAAACAAAAACCAAAGAAAATAAAAGCAAAGTGTTGGAAAAACCAACACATGTGTTTTGAAGCTCCACGAGCTTAAGTACAATCTCATTACAATTTAATCAAATAATACCGCCACATCTTGATGTATAAGTGGTGATGACCTGCCCCCAAGCTTAAGCTTTTGCAAGCCCAAACCGGTGGGAACATTGTGGCGGTTGGTCAGGAGCCCATTCTTGGCTCCAGTTGGCCAACACGAATATTAACAAGGTTGTTACCGACAATGGAGCAAAGGTGATTGTAGTTGAAACCAAGGGAGTTGGCCAACATGGTGATCACTCCTCCACACATGATATCTCCTTGTGCATGATTTGCTTGATGTGCAAGGTGTAGCAGAAGTATTGCCCCTAAGTTGGGCGAATAACTGACGTCAAGGTTTGCAGCTTTCCCGAGAGTTACCATGTTTTCTTCATTCACCTTGGAAACTTCTCCCCATGCCTGCAACGAGTTACTGATAACATAATAGAAATAACGTATAGCAAGACTTTCAATGGAACTGGCTCTTGAGCCACGAATGCTCATCTCATTAAAGGATTGCCTCGGGTGCGGGTCAGTAAACTCATAAACATAGCAGATATCTTCATCTTGTTGGGTGAGCCAAAATTATTACACCACTCCTTGTGAGTGATGTTGAAGTCTTGGTCCAAGTCTGCTCCTCCTCATATGTATTTGGCATCAAACCAACATTATGTGAGAGAGTACTAAGAAGCTCAAGCGTCATGCGTTCATATGTCTCACATCCCTGATACACAAAATGGTGCAACCCGACATTATTACAAAGCAAATTGAAATCATTAGTAATACCTCGCTTGGCAAGTGTTATCACACAAGCTCACTTGGATGCTTTGATCTTCCTTGTACCGAGCTTTTGGAGTTTCCTTCTTGCTTCACGGTCTGTGAAGACTATCCCCTGAGTGAAAACTTGTTGCGGCGGTGCGGTGGATGACCTCAAAGCACCACATATGCGAGTGGACCTCCTTGTAAACATCTACAAAACAAATTTTCAGTCCAATATAATTAAATAATATTGATCCTACGGTAGTCACAACATCATACTCCTCTAAAAACATCAACAAATCCAAGCGAGACTCAAATTTGGATAAATATGCATCTCCTAGTCATGACATTGCTAGGCATGTAGAATACGGATTCGCGAAAAATGAATTGGGGATCGGAGGAGAAACATACCGTAGATTGATCACACAGAAGGATTTGAACTGAAATTGAACGAGTAGAGAGGCCGAATGAAGTTATTCTAGGGTTTGGAGATGTTTGGAGGAAGAAGAAGAAGAAAAGAGAGAGATGGGGGTGATTTACCTCCTTCTGTTGACACCAGATTTTGGCACGGTCAAGAACTTAATTAAGATGGCCTCAAATGGAGAAGTGATCTACATGAAAAAGTTCCGTTTTGTCGACATGAACATCTTTGAAGTTTAGTCCATCACCATCCGATCTCATCTCGAGGACCGAAGTTGTGCTTGAAGTACTAGGATTTTGTATGCAGAATACTGCTCGGCCAGTTAGGCCTCCGAGACAGCCTCATATGAGAAAATTTTATACACGGATTGTCTTCATCTCGTCAAAACGATTGATTTTGATATAAAATCATCTAATTCCGAAGTCATATGCAAAAGTTAGAGCCATCAGAGTGCAGCCCTACCACAAGGAAATTGTGGCGCGCCCCATCAGACACTCATATAGCTGATGTCTGATGGGTAGCGCCACTGATTACGTGTTTTGCACGAGCTATTCGGGCCTCAAGAAGGCTCCGAATCGAAAAATGTTCAACATGAAAGTTGTTCGCCTTGTTAAAATGGTTAAACTGCATTTTAAGTGATTTTGATCTGAGCTCGTTTACTACCCCAAAAATGACTTGCAAGGTGCAGCCAATTTTTAGACCGAACAGTTTTGGAAAGTTCAGATCAAACCATCTGAAATGGACCCAAATTAGGGTTTTAGACATGAACCCAAGCCTTTTCCTTGCACGGGAAGTCCAGTCGCCTCTTATATACCTAGGAGGTGATGGTCGATTGAACAACACACAATCGAACAATCATCTACCACTTTTTATCTTTTATCTTTTCTTCTTAACCCTAGTTTTCTTCTTCCTCATTCTTCATTCGTTCTTCATTTGCACGGTGGCGAACCTCGGGCCCTAGGGGCGATCAGGTCAACCTAGAGCATCCCATAGCCACCGCGCGCCCTGACGGGGTCCCTCCCGGGCATGTGGGGTTTCGGGTGTACAAAAGCGCCCGCTGTATTGCTTGCGTACCGCGCTTCCGGATGGGTCTCCTTCGACGTGAGCTGTGGTGTATCATCCCCGGCATCGAGGGTACACGGTGACATGTTTGTGTGCGAACAAACTTTTTGGCGACTCCGCTGGGGACAAAGCTATGAACGATCCAGCCTGTTCTTGCTACGAAGAGATCGCCATCTAAGGTTTGCAATCTACAAAGGTAATTTGAATACCCAATTCACTTATGTAGATGCAAATAATGCAAATGTTGTTGCCAGATCATTTAATGAGCATAATGTTTCGGCTAGCCCTAGTTTTATCAATCATGCTTCTAATTATGTGCGACAGCCAATTCAGAATAATCTCCATGCTTCAGCTTCATATAATTTTAGCAACATGCAACATATGTATACCAACTCACATGCATCGGCAACCCCAAAAATCTATATGCCGATGAACAACATGATGAGTTTGGTTAATAAAGTTCAAACACCCCATGTAGGAATTTCCAATAGTATGCAACAAAGTGTTTCAACTTTTTATTCATCGGCAAATAACATGCAGTATGTTAATCCAAACATGCCGGTGGATAGGGGAATTGGCCATGCTACTACTAGTTATTCCGCCAATTTCCCTCAAACATCATATGCTACACCTCATGCTACTAATTTTTTGGCACCATACGCAACTGTTGATGTCCATAATTCGGCTTCGTGCCTTCACGGTCATGGCTGAATGAGTGAAACTTCTGTAGGAGCACAAATTCCTTCACCTACTACCGTGGCATATCATGTTCCCCCTACACAATTACAGAATTCCGGCAATGTCTCATTGCCGAAAGAGTTTTCCGATTCTGTAGTCGAATCTAGGTCTTGTTGGGGTGGGGTGGACCATGAATCTAGGACGTGGTTCAATGAGGAAAGGAGGGAGGGAAAGTAGTATAGATTGGCTATCCAGCCGCTCTGTTGGTCGAAAAGGGAAAAAGGGGGTAACCCAGTACACACATATGTAAGGAACCGATCTCTTTGTTGAAAAAGGAAAGAAACTGGGGGGTCGGGTAGTTTGTGCAGGACTAGATTTGCTACCCTCTGATACGTCCCCATCATATCTACTTTTCCAAACTCTTTTGCCCTTGTTTTGGACTCTAATTTGCATGATTTGAATGGAACTAACCCAGACTGATGCTGTTTTAAGCAGAATTGCCATGGTGTTATTTTTGTGCAGAAATAAAAGTTCTCGGATTGACCTGAAAATTTACGGAGAATATTTTTGGAATATATAAAAATATTGGCGCAAGAATCAACCAGAGGGGGGCCTCCCAGAGGCCACAAGCCCTGGGGGGGGCTCCCACCCCCCTAGGGCGCGCCCTGCAGGCTTGTGGACCCCCTGGAGCTCCTCCGACCCTAATTCCAACTCTATAAGTACCTATTTGCGGAGAAAAAAATTAGAGAGAAGGATTCATCGTGTTTTACGATACGGAGCCACCTCCACCTCCTGTTCTTCACCGGGAGGGCAGATCTGGGGTCTGTTTTGGGCTCCGGAGAGGGGGATTCGTCGCCATCATCATCACCAACCTTCCTCCATCACCAACTTCATGATGCTCACTGCCGGGAGTGAGTAATTCCATCGTAGGCTTGCTGGACGGTGATGGGTTTGATGAGATTTATCATGTAATCGAGTTAGTTTTGTTGGGGTTTGATCCCTAGTATCCACTATGTTCTGAGATTGATGTTGCTATGACTTTGCTATGCTTAATGCTTGTCACTAGGGCCCGAGTGCCATGATTTGAGATCTGAACCTATTATGTTTTCATGAATATATTTGTGTTTTTGATCCTATCTTGTAAGTTGTAGACACCTATTACGTGTTATGATCCGCATACCCCAAGGTGACAATAATTGGGATTCTTTCCGGTGATTACCGTAGTTTGAGGAGTTCACGTATTCACTAAGTGCTAATGCTTTGGTCCGGTTCTCTATTAAAAGGAGGCCTTAATATCCCTTAGTTTCCATTAGGACCCCGCTGCCACGGAAGGGTAGGACAAAAGATGGCATGCAAGTTCTTTTCCATAAGCACGTATGACTATATTTGGAATACATACCTACATTATATTGATGAATTGGAGGTAGTTTTGTGTCACCCTAGGTTATAACTATTGCATGATGAATGCCATCTGACATAATTATCCATCACTGATCCGTTGCCTACGAGCTTTTCACATGTTGATCTTTGCTAAGTTACTTTGCCGTTGCTACTGTTACAATCACTACAAAACTGCTACTGTTACTTTTGCCACCGTTACCGTTACTTCCATACTAGTTTGCTACTAAAACCTTTGCTGCAGATATTAAGTCTTTCAGGTGTGGTTGAATTGACAACTCAACTGCTAATACTCATGAATATTCTTTGGCTCCCCTTGTGTCGAATCGATAAATTTGGGTTGAATACTCTACCCTCGAAAACTGTTGCGATCCCCTATACTTGTGGGTTATCACCCTCACATAGGAAAAAGCTTCAAAGAGAACAAATATGGGACCAACACAGATATGCTGCTTGGGAACATACTGTGCATCACCCATTTATACATGTGGACGCACATGGTGCTGGCATGTCCCATGTCACATACAACTATTTTGCTGTTGTTAATCTAAGAATGCCGCTGGAAAATTGAAGCAATGCCACTGTTAAAAGTAAATTACATTTTTAACAAATGTTATTTTAAGAGAATGTCTGTGTTAATATGAATCAGTGCAACCATTTTAGAAATGCTACTCTCCTACTTTGTTTTCCATCAAGATAAGGTAGATGCTTTTTTATGGCCATATGATTCATCCTCCTTTATCGGCCAGTAATTGTTTCTTTTTTACCTCTAAAAATATGGATATCTATTCAACTCGTTGCTATTGCGACCTTTTGCTTCACTACGCAAAACACTTTTGTTTTAAGAGTGTTTTGTGTAGTTCAACTTAAATGTCACACCGGCAACTTTGCTTGATTTAGTTGAACTACACAAAACGAGATTGGATTTCCTATTTGTGTTGGCAGATTCATATTTGATCTTGTCCGCCTCATGAAAGGTTAGTACCGGCCTTCATCCACATGATTGTGCAGTGTGCTTTGAGAAGTTGTGCTACTTGTAGTGGTACTATTTTAAATAAATGTTGAATTGAAGCTATTGTATTGCTGTCTTTTCCCATTAAGTGAGAAAATGGGACCAACCCAGACATGATGCTTGTTGCTTTGTTACAACAAACTCTGCATCACCCCCTTTATAAGTATATGGAAGCACATGGTGCTGTTGCGCCCACTCTCCCCTGGAACTGTTTATACTTTTTGTTAATCTAATGCCACTGGTAAAATTAATCAAGGCCACTCTTAGAATTAACTACTGAATCTTAGTTCAAAACTGCAACACTTGTTAGGGATCGGCGGGAGTACCATTTCTGTTAGGGATCGGTCGGAGTACATGTTTAAGAAATGTATTGTTGAGATAATGTCTCTGTTATTATATATCAGTTACAGTGTTTTACAAATGGTACTATCCTGCTTTGTAGTTCTTTCTACATGTTTAACCAAGGTATTGTTAAGATAATGTCTCTGTTAATATGAATCAGTTGCACTATTTTAGGAATGGTACTTTTCTGCTTTGTCGTTCTTTTCACATGTTGAAACAAGGTATTGTTAAGGTAATGTCTCAGTTAATATGAATGAATCACATTGTTTCAAAATTGCTAGTGTCCTGCTTTGTTTCCCATTAAGATAAGATAGATGTTTTTTTTCTTCTGGGAGTATAAGTCATCAACCGTTATTTCTTAGTAATTGTTGTTTCCTTTATACCTATTTGTGCATACAGAGATATCAAAATTTCTGCTCGGTTCTATTTCGACTTTGATTTTAGTTGAATTGCACAAAAGAAGCCAATGTGTTTATGGCACACTGTTGCATTATTGGGCCTAGTTGGTCTTTCCACTTTGCAGAAAGAAGGAGTCACTGTTTGCGGAGATAATTGCATCTATAGTCCTCATAGTCGCTGGTGACGTCCAACTTGGTCCTGGAACTTGCGTATTGGTTCAATACGATCCCGGTATATGAAAATACGTAGTAAATACGGTCCCTGAGGTTGAAACAACAGTCCTGACTCTACACATTGCATACGTATCGCATATTCTGTCGTATGACACATCGGCACGGGGCAACGTCAGCCTGGGACCCATATATCAGTGGGAGCGAGAAATAAGGTAAATAAAAACAAAAACGCCTGTCGCCACCGAGTTTCGAACTAGCGACCGCCGGCCCAAATACGCGCGCGCAAGCCACCACACTAAGGCCCCTCTTCTGATAAATTGAGGGACAACCTACTATATTAATAGAATTGTCCATTCCACTATAGCAGGCCCAGATTTGTTTTTTAGAACGTGTCTGCTAGCGAGTTAAGCTGGCAGTAGTATTTGTTTTTTGTTGTTGCGAAAAACAGTAGTACATGCTACTACTAAGATGAACATGGCTTCGAACCATACTTTCTTTTCTTTTTTCTTTTTTCTATTTCTTTTTTTCTTTTCTTCCTTTTCTGTTTATTTTAATTTGTAAAATAATGTTTAAACTATTCAACATTTGTTAGCGCTTTCAAAACTAGGTCAGAAATTTTTAACGAATCACATTTTCAAAAATAGTTTGAAGTTTCAAAATTTGGTCATGGTATAAAAAAATAGTAGAAGTTTTCAAAAATGTTTTCACTTGCAATTTTTTTTATTTTTCTTATTTTCAAATTGTTCCTGGTTATAAATTCTTGTTCAGCAATACAAAAAAATTCCCCTTTTCAAAAAATGATCCTGAATTTAAAATAATGTTAGCATTTTTGATGAATTTTTCTTCAACAAGTCTTTTTTCATGTATTTATGTTTGTACCACTCACATACAAGCACATTTATTGATGAAATATTGTACAATGATATTGCGCTACTATACATGCATATAGATACAATTTTAGAATTTTTCTGGCAGTAAAAATTCAGTTTTTTACTAAAAACTACCATGCGTACCCCCCTGCACGCAATACGTACAGAATTTTTGAAACTACGAATATTTTTCAAACCATGATTTTTTACAAATTCGTGAATATTTTTTGAATTCACAATTTTTTTTTGAAATTGTGTACATTGTTTTAGAACTCATCAACAAGTTTTATGCATAGGCGAACATTTCTTCAAATTTGGTAAAAAAATTGATATTCAAAAATTGTTTTTGTTTGTGACGAACATTTTTTGACTTCATGAATATTGACTTGAATCAGTGAACATTTTTTAAATATTGGTTTTTTTTACATTCCCATACATTGTTTTGAGTATTTTTTTTATAGATTCGTTGACATTGTTTGTAGACAGGAACCTTTATTTTTGAATCTTGAACATTTTTTGAATCGATGAACATTTTATAAATTCACGAAGTTTTTAAAAGACAAGAACATACATATAATACGGTGTGCATCCCCATATATACAAGATCACGCTCTTGTTCTGGTGGCTTGCTCGCGCAGCAACCTGCCACAGATCGCAGGTTCGAATCCCTGTGGCGCGCTTTTCCCTTTTTTTGTTTTTTTCTTGGCCCACTGACATATGGGCCTTATACAAACATCGCCTGAGCTGGCCCGTGTCACCTACACAAATACGAGATACGTATACAATGTGTAGAACTAGGACTGTTGTTTCAACCTCAGGTACCGTATTGATCAAGTATTTTCATTTACCGGGACCGTATTGAAGCAATACGCAAGTTCCAGGACCAAGTTGGACTTCGCCAGCGACTACAAGGACTATAGATGCAATTATCTCTTGTTTGCGCTACATTACAGAAGGAATGATCGAGAAGCTTTAGAGTATTAGTAGACGCTAGTGACATGACTAGTCTGCAGACCAAGAAAAACTCAACTCAACAGCACGTGTGGTGCAAAATTCACTCCACAAGGAAAGGTATGACCAAGTCCGTGGCCGACGCAGCTGTAACAGACGAGGTCAGTATCGGCCTTCATTCACATGATCGTGTTTTGTTATGTTGTGCTAATTATATTGTTGTATTGGTTTGAATACATGTTTAATTGAAGCTATTGTATTGCTATCTTTCCTGTTAAGATAATAATGATGATTATAGTTGTGAGCGTATGTTTAATCAACTAGTACCACTATTATATTCATCACACTTTTTCTGTATTTATGCAGACAGGGATGCTCAGCTTGATTTCAGTGGAACTGCACAAAATGTTCAGATGGTTCGTGTCCTCCATAATACTTCATCATGCATAATACATAAAATGGTCCTCTAATCATTCGTCGTCACCTTGAGCCACTGGACTATCTACTTGAAAGGAGCTGCCAACGTCTTCAAGGCCTTGCAACATATAAATACGAAATCCACCGTGCTATGCAAGACATTGTTTGATTTTAGTGGAACTGCACAAAAAGATACACTGGTTAATCTGGCTCCATGTGCCATTTCAATGTGCAAACTAATGACAAACCTTGCCCGTTCCACAATCACAGGCATTACATATTTTGAATGGGAAAATCTTGTCAAAGTTTAATCATTGATGTTAGCAAGAAGACATTCATTTAATATTTTGGAATTGGAAAACCTTGTCAAATTTTGCTCATTGATGTTAGCCAGAAGACATGCATTTGATATTTTGGAATGGGGCGCCCTTTGCTGTGAGTAGCGTCAATCATTTTTTCCTATTCGTGTGTTCAGTTCAGAAGTAAATTTTTACTCTGATGAGATGCATAGTCATGAATGTTGACTTATGTAAGGTATTTGAAGAGTTTGTTCTGAATGTTGTCTATGAAATGCCAGGCCTTGTGAGTTTGATTGCAAAGTTGAGCTTGGAATGCTGTGGCGTGCGGCATCACAAGCTGTTCACCATGCCTCCTGAGAATAATGCTCCGTATTGTTTTGCATGTTGATCTAATGCCAGTGATTTGCATGTTAAGAAGATCATCCTCTTTTGTTGTTTCTGTTCTTAAGAAGTTCATCGTCTTATGTTTCATTCATAGCCTAGATGACAACTCGGGTAGGTTAGAGGTGAAACCATATGATCTTCCGACCAACTCATCATCTTAGGCCATGATTGGATCATCGTTTTCCAACCAAAACCGCTTGTAAAACTGACGCTTGTAAATAGAAGCAGATGGTCTTGGGCGAAGCGCTTGGTTGGTCATTTTCGACTAGTAAAATATACACTGGTTTCTTAGATTACACGCGTAACTCACCGGTTTTCGTTACAGACCTTGGGCCGTCGGTTTCATTACGCCTGTATTTTACGCGTTGTTTTCGTTGACGAGTAAATTACACCTGTATCCTTAATACAGGTGTGAAACAATCCAGAGCTCCCAAGAGTGGCCTTACCGTTTCATGCCGGCTCAGTCTCTCGAAGGTGCTCATAGGGGTCCGATGATCCTGGCTTCCTGAACAACCAGCGGGCGCTGTATCAGACCATCCGTAGTGCCCGTGAGGCCCTCTCCGTCGTCCTTCGAGTTGTTGCGCTCGCCGTCGCGCCGCCGTCTCGTGTTGTCAACATGGTCAACGAACATGAGGAATCAGGAGATGACTTTACTTAGAGAGGATGACAGTAGGGACCCACCAGGGCCATAGCCGTACATACGCAAGTGCCGCCTTATTATATACAACTATAATTTTTTTCTTCCTCCTGGTTTCCTGACATCACGGTCCCACACCATTGTCAACCTATATAGTCAATAAATGAGAGAATTGCACAAGGAGCGGCCGACAGCTGGGTCCCAGCAGCTCGAGCAGTATTTGTTTTTTGAGGTGTGAGCAGAGTTTTTCTTTAGCGATGTTTTTGTTGTTGTTCAGAGGAGCTGGGTATCAACTGGGCGGGCTATGGCCCGTCTAGCCTAGGCTATTATTTTATGTCGACCAAATATCCAGCCCAGATATTAATTTTTCAATGTAAAAATGGCTAGCCCAGCTATATATTTTTTGCGGCATACCCAACCCAGGTCAACTTGCTATTCTTCGCCCCACATTAGACTTGCCAAGAAAATGGGCTTTAAGAAATAATAAATGGGTTGTAATTATAAAAATTTGGCTATAAATATAAAAAAACACACCGAACAGGTAATTAGTTTCAAAATTACTATTTTTGCATATTAAATTTTTAATTTCATTACTTGTTGCATGATACGTCTCCAACGTATCTATAATTTTTGCTTGTTCCATGCTATTATATTATCATTCTTGGATGTTTTACAATCATTTTATAGCAACTTTATATCATTTTTTGGGACTAACCTATTGACATAGTGCCCAGTGCCAGTTGCTGATTTTTGGTTGTTTTTTACTTCGCAGAAAATCAATACCAAATGGAGTCCAAACGCAGCGAAACTTTTTGGAGAATTTTTCGGGACCAGAAGACACCTGTTGGGGCAAAGAAGTACCAGAGGGGGGTTCCGAGGGGAGCACAACCCACCTGGGCACGCCTGGGGGCCCAAGCGCGCCCTGGTGGGTTGGACCCACCTCGTCCACCTCCCGCACCGCCTTTTTGCTCTATAAATAGCTCGAAAATACAAAAACCCTAGGGGAGTCGACGAAACACAATTCTAGATGCCACAAGTTCCAGAACCACCAGATCCAATCTAGACACCATCACGGAGGGGTTCATCATCCTCATTGGTGCCTCTCTGATGATGCGTGAGTAGTTCATTGTAGTCCTACGGGCCTGTAGTTAGTAGCTAGATAGGTTCCTCTCTCTCTTTTGATTCTCAATACAATGGTCTCTTGGAGATATATTTGATGTAACTCTTTTTGCGGTGTGTTTGTTGGGATCCGATGAACTTTGAGTTTATGATCAGATCTATTTATCCATGAAAGTTATTTGAGTTTCTTTGATCTCTTATATGCATGAATACTTATAGCCTCGTATTTCTTCTTCGAATATTTGGTTTAATTAGGCCGACTAGATCGATTTTTCTTGCCATGGGAAGATGTGTTTTGTGATGGGTTCGGTCGTGCGGTGTTCTTTCCCAGTGACAGAAGGGGCAACAAGACACGTATTGATCGTTGCTATTAAGAATAACAAGATGAGGTTTATTCCTACATGAATAGGTCTTGTCTACATCATGTCATAGTTCTTATTGCATTACTTCATTTCTCCATGAACTTAATACACTAGTGCATGCTGGATAGCGGTCGATGTGTGGAGTAATAATAGTAGATGCAGGCAGGAGTCGGTCTACTAATCTTGGACGTGATGCCTATATAATGATCATTGCCTGGATATCGTCATAATTATTTGAAGTTCTATCAATTGCACAATAGTAATTTGTTTAACCGTCGTATGCTATTTTTCTCGAGAGAAGCCACTAGTGAAACCTACGGCCCCGGGTCTATTCTTTATCATATTTGCTTTGAGATCTATTTTTATTTGCTTTTGTTTTCAGATCTATTTTTCTAAAAACCCAAAAATACCTTGCTGCAATTTTTATTTATTTATTTTATTTTGTTTTATTGCGAGATCTATTTATCCAAAATCATACAAACCAATCTATCTTTTACCCGAGAGGGATTGACAACCCCTCTTACGCGTCGGGTTGCAAGTATTTGTTCTTTGTGTGTAGGTACCGTTTACAAAGTGTTGCTTGGTTCTCCTACTGGTTCGATAACCTTGGTTTCATCACTTAGGGAAATACCTACCGTAGCTGTGCTGCATCATCCATTCCTCTTCGGGGGAAAACTGACGCGGACACGAGCCATCAAGAAAGGATTTCTGGCGCCATTGCCGGGGAGGATCAAGTCAAGATAGTCTCCCGTCAACTAGCCAATTTCTGGCGCCGTTGCCGGGGAGACATCATCAACATCTATTAGGTTCCTAATCACAAATCTCATCTCCTTGCAATTTACATCATTTGCCATTTGCCTCTCGTTTTCATCTCCCCCACTTCACAAAAATTTGCCGTTTTATTCGCCCTCTTTTTCGTTCGCAGTTTTCTCGTCAGATCTGTTTTTGTTTGCAATCTTGTTTGCGTAGTCACGATGACTCAACAGAACACCAAGTTGTGTGATTTTTCCAATACCAACAATAATTATTTTATTAGCACTCCGATTGCTCCTCCCGCCACTAGTGCTGAATCTTGTGATATTAATGCTGCTTTGTTGAATCTTGTTATGAAAGATCAGTTTTCCGGTACTCCTAATGAGGATGCCGTGTCCCATCTTAACACATTCGTTGAATTATGCGATATGCAAAAGAAAAAATATGTGGACAATGATATTGTGAAGTTGAAATTATTGCTGTTTTCTTTGCGAGATCATGCAAAAATTTGGTTTTCTTCTTTGCCTCGCAATAGTATCGATTCTTGGGATAAATACAAAGATGCTTTCATTACTAAGTATTTTCCGCCCGTGAAAATTATTTCCCTTAGAACTCAGATCATGAATTTTAAGCAACTTGAGCATGAACATGTTGCACAATCTTGGGAAAGAATGAAATTGATGCTAAGAAATTGTCCTACTCATGGTTTAAATCATTGGATGATCATACAAAAATTATATGCGGGATTGAACTTTGTTTCTAGAAATCTTTTAGATTCCGCCGCGAGTGGTACTTTTATGGAAATTGCTTTGGGTGAAGCTACTAAATTGCTTGATAATATTATGGCAAATTATTCACAATGGCATACCGAAAGAGCTCCTACTAGTAAAAAAGTTAATTCGGTTGAAGAAATTTGTACTTTGAGTGAAAAAGTTGATGCTCTGATGAAATTGGTTGCTAATAAAAATGCTCCTAATGATCTTAATGATGTGCCTTTGTCTACATTGATTGAGCAAAATAGTGATTCCGTAGATGTGAATTTTGTCTCGCGAAACAATTTTAATAACAATGCGTATAGAGGTAATTTTAATCCTAGGCCTTTTCCCTGAAATTCCTCTAATAATTATGGTGGTTCCTATGGTAATCCTTCTTATAATAATAATAGGAACATCTCTGATCTTGAGAATAATATTAAAGAATTTATCAATGCTCAAAAAGTTTTCAATAATACGATAGAAGAAAAGTTGAATAAGATTGATGATATGTCTAGAAGCATTGATAGGATTTCTCACTATGTAGAAAATCTCAAGTTGAAAATTTTTGTACCCAAAGTTGAGGAATCAATTAAAGCTTTATATGTTTCTATGGATGAAAGTAAGAAAAGTACCGCTATGCTTAGAGCTAAAAGAGAAGTTTTAGAAAGAGCGTTTTCTAGTGATTGCTTTGATAAAAATGATGAAGATCTTAAAGTGATTGGTGTTTCTTCTATTGATTCCTTGTTTAGTAAGATTAAAAGTGATGATAAAGGGACTGAAGAAGAGTCAAGTTTAGTTAGAAGGCGTCCCAATAATTCGGAGGGTGAAAATCGTGATGAAAAAATTGATAAAAGTGGGTTTGGAGAGGTCAAAACTTTAACTAGTGATGTGCCCACTCTTTTGGATTACAAAGACTTTAATTATGATCATTGCTCTTTGATTGATTGTATTTCTTTGTTGCAATCCATGATAAATTCACCCCATACTTATGAACAAAATAAAGCTTTTACTAAACATATTGTTGATGCTATGATGAAAGCTTTGGAAGAAAAGTTGGAATTACAGATCTCAATTCCTAGAAAAGTACATGATGAATGGGAACCTACCATCAAAGTCAAGATTAAAAATTATGAGTGTTTTTCTTTATGTGATTTGGGTGCTAGTGTTTCCACAATCCCGAAATCTTTATGTGATGTTGTAACACCCTGGTTTCCGCTCCCTATTTTTTTTCCTTCACGGGATTTGACTCCCGTCTTTTTTCTCGGTGTTATCGGATTTATTTAGCTCTTGGGAATATGAAGATGGTCATATAGCCTTGCCTTTCCTATCCAGCCAGAGATTCTCTTCAGATCAACCTTGCCACCCAAGACATATTCTCCGGACTTCGCCACCGAAACCCTACCTTCCGAGTTACCGGAAGGGAAACCCTGATTCTCTCAGCTACTAAGGAACCTCAATTTCCTCTGATCTGATGCCCCCCAAACTTTTCCCAGTGATCATCCTTTATCTATAAACCCTGGATATGCAAAAATATTGCCAAGTCATTTGCAATAATTTTCATTTGTAATTAATTCCTTTTTCTGTCAGTTAAAGGAATTAAATCCAGGAAAATATCTATCCATCTCCAAAGTTCATGAAAACTTGTGGAGATATTCTTTGTGATCATATTGAGCTCCCATAAAAATATTGGCCATAATTAAATAGGGGAAATTGGATTTTCCTATTTAATGCCAATATGGCATTTTGGGCCCTTTCTAAAGGAACTACCATTTTGGTAGCCAGGAAAAATACCAAATAAATTGTGGAGCTTCTCCTATCCATATCTTCACCATTTCTATCAAGAACCCAAGTTCCATCCATTAAATTTTGAGCACAACACCAATTTGCAAATTCTGTCCAGTTGGGCAAATTGCAAAGGAAGTGCTTGAACCCTTGATCTATTTGAGCTGAAATTTTTCATGGTGGTTATCATTGATAAATCACTCATGGAAACCAAAAACTAGATCAATCCATCTATCCATTTGTTCCCAGCAATTTTCCTAAGTTTCTGTCCATTTGGAACCTGTGTGAAGGAAGTACCATTTTGGTGCACCCAAATGAGCTGAAACTTTTCCAGTATCTTCATCTCATCAAATAATTGGTCTCCACCAAATTTCAGCTATTCTCAGCTAGCCAATTTTCCCCAGCACCCTCTTTTGCATTTCTAGCCAGTTTGCCAAGTTACAAAGGAAGTGCCATCTATATTGATCCATTTAACCTAAAACTTTGCTAGATCATTCACCTTAGTGGATCACTTCTGTATGCCAAAATCCAGCTCATCACCCCAAGCCAATCTTCTCTGGTACACTACGAACACTTTCTATCCAGAAATAGTTCTGGATCACCTCGACCCCTCTAGAGCTTGTTGTTCCTGTGTGACGGGTCATTTCATCTATTTGAGGGGGGATGAACACGGCAGACATGATTTGAGCTATTAATAGTGCCTAGTCCACGTGGTGCCGGTAATGACCGTGTGAGACCTAGCCAAAACAGGGCTCTGCTCAGTCTCCGGTCGATTCCCTCCCCTGTGCTCTCGCCGTCGCCTTCTGCCGATGTCTGCGGCGATGTACGGCTTCCTATCCACCCCCCAGCTGGCCCTGGAGGCTTGCCCGTTGGCCGGGCGTGCCGACAGCAGGTGCGCCGCTAGCGCGCTGCCACGGTTCCACCGTCTCGAAACCTCGACCGGCGTCCAGAGTCCCTTCCCGCTGCTATAAGTAGCACCCCCGAGCTCCCCTCCTCTCCAGCAACTCCCCAGCCCATTTGCCCGAGCCCCGGGACCTCTCTCCTCTACCCGCAATCCCCATGGCCGCGGCTCTGCCGCCGTTGCTCCTCGGCCCTTCTCGGCGTCCTGGCCTCTCCCTTCCCCTCCATCCGTGTCCTCGGCCGCCCCTAGTCACCCGCAAGGTGCCGCCACCCTCCATTTCTTCGGGGAGGCGCCGCCGCCGTGGCTCCCCTGAGCTCGTCGGCTGCCCCGCGGTGGGTGGTGGAGGCAGTGCTGCAGGCCACCTCGGGCCTCCCCGCGCACACCAGTGGGCACGGCGAGAAGCGGCCATGCTCCTGTGCCCGCCGGCCGGCCCTGGGGAGCGGCAAGGCGATGGCCACGCTGGCGGCATGCTGCCTTCGTCTCTGTTCGAGCGGGCAGAGGAGGACGACCAGGGGAAGCGAGGGAGATAAGGTGGGCCTGGCCTGTCAGAGCCCACCGGGTTTAAAAAAAAAGAGAAGCAGCAGTAGGTGGGCCGCCCAGGAGCAACAGCAGTAGCGGCGGTGGGATTCAGCCCGAGTCAGCCCATGTGCACAGTTCATTTTCTCTTTTTCTCAAAAAAAAAACTGCTGAGGACCCGGATGTAATAATTTTTATTTACAGCAAGGTCCTTGGCAGTCAAACCCTCACAACTTCTCACTCGCAACTCCGATTCAGGTGAAACCAACGCTCACTTCTTAGTCTCGTCGAGCCCGTTCTGATGGAATCATGTTCATAATGTTTACACATTCTGAAAATGACCATTTTGCCCTTGCCCTTCGTTCAGCCCTCCGAGAGAGAACGGTTTCCGGCGATTCTTCTGCGGCTTCACCGCACTCTTTTTCGGAGTATTTCTTCGACCCCCAGGCAAGCCGACCATCTGATATATGCCCTAAAGCATTGCTCTGTGATATTTCTTGCATGTTTAAATTAATATGCTTGTGCTTGTCTGAGTAGTAGTGAGCTGTATGTGACGCTGACGAACCCTTGCATGCACTTTCTGCGGTGTCAGCACCACGCCTATGTTCTGAGCTGTTTCCGGCCATCCGGGGCAGATGCCGACTTTTATTTCTCTTGTCAGCAACTCTCCGTGTTCTGAGCTGCTTTTCGGCCGTCTCGGGCAGCTGTTGAATTTCTTTCCGTAGCGGTGACCCTATGCTCTGAGCTGTTTTTCGACCGTCTTAGGGAACTGCTACATTCTTCTTATCAACACCGTCTCATGCTCTGAGCTGCTTTCCAGCCGTCTTGAGCCGGGGTTGAGTTATTCCGGTAATGTCCCAGATCATAGTTGTAAAGACCGTTCTGGTGGCTACTGGTTTCTTTGCCGGTTTTATGCAAGGGTTCCGATGATCGTAACTTACAGCTCGAACTTATAAAGTGATAACTTGCCATTTAAATCTTGTTTCACTAAGGACCTGTCGTGATATCATATGGAGATAGGTTGTTATGATCATGCATAGCTACTACCATCTCAAGTTATTGCGATAAACAACCATGCTGGTTAAATAATGGCTAAAACTAAACCTAGTCGGTTGATCTTGAGTCACCTGTCTGGGCTAATTCGTGCAACCACATTTGCCGGTATGGGACGGCCTTGACTTGGTCTGATCGCGTGCTCTTTCACCGGTACCTCCATCTAGGGAGGGTTATGCGTGCGTGCTACCCTGATCAGGTAGACGGCGATAACCCTGTGAGCCTAGTTGGTTGTTTGCGCGCGGTCCCCGTTTGGGACCATTTAGTTTGGCCACGACGGTGGCAGGTGTCACGAGGTGACATAGGGGCCACCCAGGGCTTGACTCCGGGGGAGGATGATTGCCGGTGGTATGATGGGAGAGTCACGGGTCAGGCGAGTTTCGTTGGAGCAACGCTGGTCCACCCGAATGGGATCACGAGGTCAGGTGCTCCATGGTGTGGGTAAAGTGCGCAACCTCTGCAGAGTGTAAAATCTATTCGAATAGCCGGGTCCATGGTATTGGACAGTCCGTCCAGGCCTCACTAGGTAGTCAACCGTAATGATGATAATAATGGTGGAAGAACTTGTCCTGCATAAACATCAAATGTTGTCAGGAATATGGTATGATAGCCATGGGATGGCTATGGAAGAGATGGTTGAATGACCACATGATTTGGATTGGACTTGGATCAGTTTCAGATTGGATCGTGAGAATGTTCAGAATATGGATTATATACTTAATATGCTTTACTTTACTGTACTTTACTTCAGTAGTTATCCTGCTAGATAACCCTGTTATGTCATGATGATCAATGCTGCTAGATGTTTAATCATGCTAGATAATCTTGCTACGACATGATAATTAATAATGCTAGATAGGTATGCTATGTCATGATAATTAATGTTGCTCTAATAACAAATACATGCTTGAATGCCATCGATTGCTTTGCTTGGTGTATATGTTAGTTTGGTTTGCTTGCGAGTACATTCAAAAGTACTCAGCAGCCTTCAATGTGGCCAGGTTCACATAAGGATTCGTCGTCAAGGAGCCGAAGTGTTCGCGGGCTAGGAGAGTAACCCAGTCAGATCCCTGTGGATTGGAGCTGCACCAAGACCAAGCTGCCGTAGATAGAGCTTTTCCGCTGCCATCACTCTTGTAATATATCCTGTATGACTTATATACCCATTAATAGAAATGCCGGTGTTCATGATACTTGTTGTAAACGCGCATGCCAGAGTGATTTCCTGGGCTGGTATGCGTGGCGACCATCTGGCTACAGTGGTACTCAGGCGGGGCACCACAACGGATGGTATCAGAGTAGCCAGGCTGACTGTAGGTTACCCTAGCCAGACTTCATTGTCTTGTGCTCAGTAGAAAGCCCAGATGGATTTCAGCCATCTTTTGCCAACCTGGCATGGCCACTATTGATCATAAGGCAACCCCCTAGGTTTTTGGCTCCATCAGACCCCAACTCTCGTGGCCTTGCCTCCGGTGTGAAATATTGCACCCGGCAACGACCCGTGAGCCCTGAACCCCCTAGGTAAACCAGATATCCTTACCCTGCTTGCTAGCCATGGCATTTGTGACGACCCCGGCTTAATCGTGCACTAACCATACACGCAAATGCACACGATCAAGCCTAAGGACTCACTTGAAGATATCACAACACAACTCTAAAACATAAATAAAGTCATACAAGCTTTATATTACAAGCCAGGGCCTCGAGGGCTCGAATACATAGCTCGATGGCATACAAGCGTCAGCGGAAGCATTAGATATCTGGGTACAGATATATTACAAAGAGAGAGAGAGAGATAAGCCTTCACAAAGGCGGGATAAAATAAAATACTATGATCGAAAGGCGTAGGCCTCCTGCCCTGGACCCTCCGATCCTACTCCTGGTCGTCGGACGGCTCCTCGTAGTAGTAGTACTCGCCAGGCGGGTAGTAGTACTGGTCGTCGGCTGGGGCGTCTGGCTCAGGGGCTCCGTCGTCTGGTGGCATCAAATGAAATATGGGGGAAAAAGAAAGTAAAGCAAACGTGAGTAATCATCTGAAGTACTCAGCAAGCAAGGATCTACACTACATATGCAACATTGTCAAAGGAATGGCTGTATATGTGGACTGGGCTGCAGAAATGCCAGAATAGAGGGGGAAGCCTAGTCCTATCGAAGACTAGCATCTTCAACAATCTTCGACAATCTTGCAGCAATAGAAGAGAACAGATGAACATAATGTAAAGTAGTAGTAGTAGTATCATCAACCTCGACCTGAGATCCTTTCTCGACTCCCTGCGAGAAACTAATCCCAGAGCCGTACTATCCAGTTCTCATCACATGTTCTAGTTGTACCGATCGGGATACAACTCCGAGTGTCCGTTACCGTAGGACAGGCTATCGATAGAAGTTTCTTCCCTGCAGGGGTGCACCAACTTACCCACCACGCTCGCTTAACTCTGGCCGGACACACTTTTCTGGGTCATGCCCGGCCTCGGCTAAGCAACACGCCGCAACCCGACCTAGGCTCTAAAGAGAGGTCAGCACGCCGGACTAACCTATGCCCCCGGGGGTCTTGGGCCTTCGCCCCGGGAACCCTGCACGTTGCGAGGATGTTTCAGAAGCAGACCTAGCAACCCCTTAATACAAGCGTAGTTGCGTTCCCAGTCCAATCCAAAACGGGCCGCTCCTCGCTGACGTCAATAGAGCTTTGGCTGATGTATACGACGCAGAACGCCCATACTATGCCCACGTGATGGTTAGTGCTATCGGGCCAGAGGCCCCTCGGATCAAATATCCAAACCATAGTGGATTAGGAGCGCTCGGAAACGAGCAGAGACTCACGATCGATGTGAGCCCGTCGCCCCGTCTCGAGGACTTGCGGCAAGGGCTAAGAATGCCCGGCCACGCCTCGTGTTATCTCGCGGGCACCATCCAGGTCAACCCGACTCCACATCACTTCACGTTAAGCTCGCGTGGGTACCCCTCAGGGCCGACCCATCTTTAGTAACATAGTTTAGTGCAAGTCACAGTATCAATGGTATCCGTGTGTCCAACACCAAGGGGGAACCCTGAGGAATCACCCTCGATGGAATTCCCGCTGATGTTACCGTCAAGGCGAACGAAGGAGGAATCACCCTCGAGGTCCACACTTGAGGTGTTGCACGACGACGTCGTTATCGGGGGTGGTGTAGGAGGAATCACCCTCGCTTACCATGACCGATTAACTAAGCTACAAGGTTATCATCAGAAGTGCTGACGAGGTATCACCCTCGGCACTCGACGGTAACCCAGCAGTGTCGGCACTAAAGGGGGAAGTGACATGCGGTGCCGGGGCCTATTCTTCAATCCTGATGATCGGGTCTTCTGATATCCAGCAGGGAAGTCGGGATCAAGTGGGGGTCTCTGTCGTGACTCTACCCAGCCTATACTAAGCAGTCTAGGATAACCAGTAAGGTAGCAAGGCAGGTTACAATAAACAGGCTATGCAACAGATATAGGAAACAGTAGCAGTAGCAGTTCTAATGCAAGCATAAGAGAGAAGAGAATAGGCGATATAGGCATGTTCAAAATGGGGGTGCTTGCCTGTTTGCTCGGGGGCAAGGGCAAGGTTGTCGGTGGTGTCGTCGGGGACGTAGTCGTACTCCTGAGCTGCGTTTGCCTCGGGAGCTGCGTCAACGTCGGGGTCTACCGAGAGAGAAGAGGGGGAAGAAACAGGTAAACATAATGCAAACAAATGCAATACGGTGCGTGTGATGCTATGATGCAGTGCAGGGTTGCCTAAATATGCATCTAAGTCATTTTAGTTATTTTTAGAATTAATGTGGGATTTATTATCCGACGTGTGTGCACTATTCATCTGCCGGATTCGGGTCCGGAGTTACGAGTTCTTCTATGTAGGGGGTTCCGACAAAGAAACGGACGGCACGATTAGACTCGTCTCGTCGTTCTGAGCAACTTTCATGTTTTAACTTTTTTGATCCGAGCTACGGTTTAAAAGTTATTAATTTTTAAAGATTAATTGAATTTCTGGAATTTATTTATTTACAGAAATGAATTATGACGTCAGCATGACATCACTGTGACGTCAGCGGTCAACAGCGTCGCTGACCAGTCAAACATGACATGTGGGTCCAGAGGGACCCACATGTCAGTCTCTGCTAAGACTAACAGTGGATTAACCTAATTAACTGGGTTAATTAGGGGTGTGGGCCCCGGGTGTGAGTGAGAGATTAGGCTAACTAATTAGTTTTAATTTAGAAAATGTTTTAATTTAAATAGCTGCGGGGCCCACATGTCATACTCAGAGAGTGCCACGTCAAAGAGTTGACTCGGTCAACGAGTCAGTTGGGCCCACCCGTCAGTGGCTCAGGCGGCCCCACACGTCAGTGCCAGGTCAGCCTCACCGGCGTCGTCTCCGGAATAAGCTCCGGCGACCAAATCTGCGGCGGCCGAGCGCCGGAGTTGCTCGGAATCGAGCTACAGGGCACCAGTCGCAGCGTGCTTGGGCGCGTTCGAGAGCTGAGAACGAACCGCGTCCAACGGCGCCAGTCCCGCGGGCTAAGGTGGTCGGAGCTCGCCGGAAACAAGCTCGAAGCGGCGGCCGGAGCTCGGGCGTTGACGGATTCGAGGCTGCGGAGCTCTAGGAAGCGCGCGCGCGTGTGCTATGTACTCCTAGCGACCTATTGAACACGGTGACGCACTCGAACGAACTCGAGGTGCACTGGTGGGTGAGCTTGGAGCTCAACGGCGGCGACAACGCAGCAGCTAACCAGGGGAGCTACGCGGTTACCTAGGGGAAAGAGAGGAGTGCGGGTGCTCACCGAGCGGCCAAGAAAAGCCCTCGACAGCTTGGTAGCAGCAGGGGTCGACGAAATCGGCGGCGAGGCGTCGGCGCCCGAAGCAAAAGGGGCGGAGAAGATCGACGCCTGTGGAGTTCCCCAGCTCCACCAGAGAGCATCGGACGACGCGGTCGACCCCGGCGGAGACGAGGAACACCTCGACGAGGCGAGGCGAGGCCGGTGGCCGCGAGCACGGCGTCGAGCGGCGGCGGTTTCGTTCGGCTGCTCTCGGATCTGGCAGGAGAGAGGGGAGAGGAGCGAACGGAGAGTGGGGGGAGGAGTGGATAGGGTTGGCGAGGTCGAGGGGAGCCCGGGGAGGCTCTTAACCTAGCCGGGGACGGCGCGGATGGGCGACGCGCGGCGGCTGCCGCCGTGTCGGCGCGCGCGCGCGACACCGCACGATGGAGACGACGACCGGCTATGGTGGGCTGGCCAGTTGGGCTGGGCTGAGTGCACTGTGCACTCAGGCCCAGCCAGTTTAAACTACAGAGGCCTTTTTCCATTTTCTTTATCCTGTTCTCTCTATTCCCTTCTGATTTGATAATGGTTAGGCCACGTTTGCAATTTTGTAAAATATGGGACTAGGCCCAAATATTGAAACGCAATTCTACCCTTCACCAAAAACTGGTTTGGGCAGATTTGGATCTCATTTGAAGCTGAAATGATTTTAAATGGATTTGAATATTCTGTTTTGGTGCTGTTTCATCTTGTTTGAGTCACTTGTCCAACTCCAATTTTATTGATGATGATTTTAGAAATGTTCCTGGATTATTTGCCATTTAATGAACATTTTCCCAACAGAGTTTGTTCAACTTCATATTTCACTTTTGAATTTGAGTTGATTTTCAGATGTGAATTTGAATTGGATCATTAACCCATATGACTTGGCACTACAAATGATCATGACTTGGCAAGATTAACAGAGTGTCACAGAGCTTATTACAAGGGGGTGTTACAAGTTCTCCTCCTCTAAAAGAAATTCTCGTCCCGAGAATTCAGGAGGTAGAAGGAAAGAGTCCGGGATATTCTTCCCGAAGATGATCCTCGCGTTCCCAAGTGGCTTCATCTTCAGTGTGATTCGACCACTGCACTTTTAGGAACTTGGTCGTTTTCTGACGAGTTCGACGTTTAGATTCGTCGAGGATGCGGATCGGATGTTCCTTATAAGAAAGATCATCTTGTAGCTCGAGCATCTCATGATCGACTGCACGGTGCGGGGATTCCTTGAAGCACTTACGGAGTTGCGACACGTGGAAGACATCATGAATATGGGAGAATTGCGGTGGCAATTCCAATTGATATGCCACCTGTCCACGTCTAGCCACGATGCGGAAAGTACCAATATAGCGAGGAGCTAGCTTTCCCTTGATTCCGAAACGACGGGTGCCCTTCATTGGAGTGACACGAAGATAGGCTTGATCACCAGGTTGATAGATCACACCCCATCGCTTGCGATCATAATTACTCTTCTGACGGTCTTGAGCTGCTTTGAGATTCTCCCGGACAATTCAGACTTGTTCTTCGGCATGTCGAATAATGTCCGGTCCAACAAGAGGTCGTTCCCCAGTTTCTGACCAATTCAGAGGGGTTCGACATTTACGACCATAAAGAACCTCAAAGGGGGCCATTTTCAAGCTGGCTTGGTAGCTGTTGTTATAAGAGAACTCGGCATACGGGAGAGATTCCTCCCATTTCTTACCGAAGGATATAACACAAGCTCGAAGCATATCTTCCAGCACTTGATTAACGCGCTCAACTTGACCTTGGGATTGTGGATGATAAGCTGAACTCCAGGTAATATGAGTTCCCATTGCTTTCTGGAAACTTTCCCAGAAATGGCCAGTGAAAATGCTGCCACGGTCTGAACTGATTACTTTGGGAATACCATGAAGTGAAACAATTCTGGAGATATATAGCTTTGCTAACTGACTAGCAGTAATAGTCTCCTTAACGGGCAAAAAGTGTGCAACCTTGGAGAATTGATCGACGACGACAAGAATAGCGTCGTGACCTTTCTGAGACTTGGGAAGACTAGTAATGAAATCCATCTGCACTTTATCCCACTTCCATAGAGGAATAGGGAGTGGTTGCAGAATTCCAGCAGGTTTCTGATGTTCTGCCTTCACGCGACGACAAACGTCACACTCGGCAACATAACAAGCAATATCTTGCTTCATTCTAGACCACCAGTACCTTTGACGAAGATCTCGATACATCTTGGTACTACCCGGATGGATAGATAGCGGTGTATCATGGGCCTCCTTCATGACTTTGTCAGTCATCAGCTCGAAGCAAGGTACTACAATGCGGTCTCGGAAGTACAAGGTTCCATCTTCAGCAATCGAGAAATCCCTGTACTTTTGAAGGTGAAGTTCTTTCTTCATTAGACCAATTTTGGCATCTTTAGCTTGCGCAATTTTGACAGCTTTCTCAAGATCTGGTTGTATCACAAGGTTATTAAGAGAACCTTGCGGGATGATGCAGAGATTCAGCTTGCGCAATTCTTCATATAGCTGGCGTTGAGCTTGCTTTACCATGATGTTGCTACAGTATGACTTGCGGCTCAAAGCATCAGCCATCACATTAGCTTTGCCAGGAGTGTAGGAAATTCCACAATCATAATCGGTGATTGTTTCCAACCAACACTGCTGACGAAGATTAAGTTCCGGTTGAGTGAACAAGTACTTCAAGCTCTGATGATCGGTGTAAATCTCACACCGATTACCAAGGAGGTAGTGACGCCACTGCTTCAAAGCATAAATGACAGCAGCAAGTTCGAGGTCATGCACTGGGTAATTCTCTTCATGTGGACGCAGTTGTCGCGAAGCATATGCAATTACTCTTCGCTCTTGCATTAGGACACAACCTAGTCCTTGGCGAGATGCGTCGCAGAAGATCACAAAATCCTTGCGAGAGTCTGGAGGAGCAAGGACTGGAGCAGAAGTCAGCTTGTCTTTGAGGGTCTGGAAGCTTTCCTGACATTTGTCTGTCCACTCAAACTTAACGCCTTTGTGAAGCAGATTAGTCAGGGGCTTGGCAATCTTGGAGAAATTCTCGATGAAACGGCGACAATAACTTGCAAGCCCGAGAAAACTTCTGACTTGCTTGACATTCTTCGGAGGGGTCCAGTCAAGAATAGCGTGAACTCGCTCCGGGTTAACCGCGATACCATCCTTGGAGATGACATGCCCAAGGTAGGTTACCTCAGAAAGCCAGAATTCGCACTTAGAGTACTTGGCATATAATTGGTGCTCTCGAAGTCTCTCCAGAACAAGGCGAAGGTGCTCAACATGTTCTTCTTTGTTCTTCGAATAAACCAAGATATCGTCCAGATATACCACGACAAATTTGTCGAGGTAATCCATGAATATGTAATTCATTAAGCGGGAGAAGGTAGCTGGAGCGTTGGTCAAGCCAAACGACATGACTGTGTACTCGTAAGAGCCATAACGAGTAACGAATACAGTCTTCGGAATATCCTCTTCGCGGACACGGATTTGGTGATAACCCAACCTCAAGTCGAGTTTAGAAAACACCGAAGATCAATCAACTTGCTGGATCCTACTCTCCGTGTGCACTCTGATGCAGAATCCAGTCTTATCGAATGACAACTCGGAGTATAATACAACTCGGAGAGAAAGGTTAAACAAAACAATGGAAAGGAAAATGATTATTAGACTAATCAGATCAAAGACAGGGAAATCGCACTGAATCCAGCTCTCCGGGTGGATAGAATTATCGGGATCCTAAGTGTCGGTGTTAGTAAATTTTATTAAACCCAAATAGATGAGAGATTAGAATCCCAGAGTAAAGACAAGGAATAAAAGATCCTAATACCACCCAGTTGGCGACGTGGGCCCGTAAGCCACACAGCCAAGTTAGTAAAATAGTTTTTGACCACTAGACTCAACTTCGGCCAAGGAATTGGGAAGGGGGATACCTAGAGGCAGTCGGCTCTGATACCAACCTGTGACGACCTCGGCTTAATCGTGCACTAACCATACACGCAAATGCGCACGATCAAGCCTAAGGACTCACTTGAAGATATCACAACACAACTCTAAAACATAAAGAAAGTCATACAAGCTTTATATTACAAGCTAGGGCCTCGAGGGCTCGAATACATAGCTCGATGGCATACAAGCGTCAGCGGAAGCATTAGATATCTGGGTACAGATATATTACAAAGAGAGAGAGAGAGATAAGCCTTCACAGAGGCGGGATAAAATAAAATACTATGATCGAAAGGCGTAGGCCTCCTGCCCTGGACCCTCCGATCCTACTCCTGGTCGTCGGACGGCTCCTCGTAGTAGCAGTACTCGCCAGGCGGGCAGTAGTACTGGTCGTCGGCTGGGGCGTCTGGCTCAGGGGCTCCGTCGTCTGGTGGCATCAAATGGAATATGGGGGGAAAAGAAAGTAAAGCAAACGTGAGTACTCATCTGAAGTACTCAGCAAGCAAGGATCTACACTACATATGCAACATTGTCAAAGGAATGGCTGTATATGTGGACTGGGCTGCAGAAATGCCAGAATAGAGGGGGAAGCCTAGTCCTATCGAAGACTAGCATCTTCAACAATCTTCGACAGTCTTGCAGCAATAGAAGAGAACAGATGAACATAATGTAAAGTAGTAGTAGTAGTATCATCAACCTCGACCTGAGATCCTTTCTCGACTCCCTGCGAGAAAGCAATCCCAGAGCCATACTATCCAGTTCTCATCACATGTTCTAGTTGTACCGATCGGGATACAACTCCGAGTGTCCGTTACCGTAGGACAGGCTATCGATAGAAGTTTCTTCCCTGCAGGTGTGCACCAACTTACCCACCACGCTCGCTAAACTCTGGCCGGACACACTTTTCTGGGTCATGCCCGGCCTCGGCTAAGCAACACGCCGCAACCCGACCTAGGCTCTAAAGAGAGGTCAGCACGCCGGACTAACCTATGCCCCCGGGGGTCTTGGGCCTTCGCCCCGGGAACCCTGCACGTTGCGAGGACGTTTCGGAAGCAGACCTAGCAACCCCTTAATACAAGCGCAGTTGCATTCCCAGTCCAATCCAAAACGGGCTGCTCCTCGCTGACGTCAATAGAGCTTTGGCTGATGTATACGACGCAGAACGCCCATACTATGCCCACGTGATGGTTAGTGCTATCGGGCCAGAGGCCCCTCAGATCAAATATCCAAACCGTAGTGGATTAGGAGCGCGCGGAAACGAGCAGAGACTCACGATCAATGTGACCCCGTCGCCCCGTCTCGAGGACTTGCGGCAAGGGCTAAGAATGCCCGGCCACGCCTCGTGTTATCTCGCGGGCACCATCCAGGTCAACCCGACTCCACATCACTTCGCGTTAAGCTCGCGCGGGTACCCCTCAGGGCCGACCCGTCTTTAGTAACATAGTTTAGTGCAAGTCACAGTATCAATGGTATCCGTGTGTCCAACACCAAGGGGGAACCCTGAGGAATCACCCTCGATGGAATTCCCGCTGATGTTACCGTCAAGGTGAACGAAGGAGGAATCACCCTCGAGGTCCACACTTGAGGTGTTGCACGACGACGTCGTTATCGGGGGTGGTGTAGGAGGAATCACCCTCGCTTACCATGACCGATTAACTAAGCTACAAGGTTATCATCAGAAGTGCTGACGAGGTATCACCCTCGGCACTCGACGGTAACCCAGCAGTGTCGGCAACTAAAGGGGGAAGTGACATGCGGTGCCGGGGCCTATTCTTCAATCCCGATGATCGGGTCTTCTGATATCCAGCAGGGCAGTCGGGATCAAGTGGGGGTCTCTGTCGTGACTCTACCCAGCCTATACTAAGCAGTCTAGGATAACCAGTAAGGTAGCAAGGCAGGTTACAATAAACAGGCTATGCAACAGATATAGGAAACAGTAGTAGTAGCAGTTCTAATGCAAGCATAAGAGAGAAGAGAATAGGCTATATAGGCATGTTCAAAATGGGGGTGCTTGCCTGTTTGCTCGGGGGCAAGGGCAAGGTCGTCGGTGGTGTCGTCGGGGACGTAGTCGTACTCCTGAGCTGCGTCTGCCTCGGGAGCTGCGTCAATGTTGGGGTCTACCGAGAGAGAAGAGGGGGAAGAAACAGGTAAACATAATGCAAACAAATGCAATACGGTGCGTGTGATGCTATGATGCAGTGCAGGGTTGCCTAAATATGCATCTAAGTCATTTTAGTTATTTTTAGAATTAATCTGGGATTTATTATCCGACGTATGTGCACTATTCATCTGTCGGATTCGGGTCCGGAGTTACGAGTTCTTCTACGTAGGGGGTTCCGACAAAGAAACGGACGGCACTATCAGACTCGTCTCGTCGTTCTGAGCAACTTTCATGTTTTAACTTTTTCGATCCGAGCTACGGTTTAAAAGTTATTAATTTTTAAAGATTAATTGAATTTCTGGAATTTATTTATTTACAGAAATGAATTATGACGTCAGCATGACATTACTGTGACGTCAACGGTCAACAGCGTCGCTGACCAGTCAAACATGACATGTGGGTTCAGTGGGACCCACATGTCAGTCTCTGTTAAGACTAACAGTGGATTAACCTAATTAACTGGGTTAATTAGGGGTGTGGGCCTCGGGTGTCGGTGAGAGATTAGGCTAACTAATTTGTTTTAATTTAGAAAATGTTTTAATTAAATTTAAATAGCTGCGGGCCCACATGTCATACTCAGAGAGTGCCACGTCAGAGAGTTGACTCGGTCAACAAGTCAGTTGGGCCCACCCGTCAGTGGCTCAGGCGGCCCCACACGTCAGTGCCAGGTCAGCCTCACCGGCGTCGTCGCCGGAATAAGCTCCGGCGACCAAATCTGCGGTGGCCGAGCGCCGGAGTTGCTCGGAATCGAGCTACAGGGCACCAGTCGCAGCGTGCTTGGGCGCGTTCGAGAGCTGAGAATGAACCGCGTCCAACGGCGCCAGTCCCGCGGGCTAAGGTGGTCGGAGCTCGCCGGAAACAAGCTCGAAGCGGCGGCCGGAGCTCGGGCGTAGACGGATTCGAGGCTGCGGAGCTCTAGGAAGCGCGCGCGCATGCGCTATGTACTCCTAGCGACCTACTGAACACGGTGACGCGCTCGAACGAACTCGAGGTGCACTGGTGGGTGAGCTTGGAGCTCAACGGCGGCGAACAGAGCTCGGTCACGGCGGCGACAGCGCAACAGCTAACCAGGGGAGCTACGCGGTTACCTAGGGGAAAGAGAGGAGTGCGGGTGCTCACCGAGCGGCCAAGAAAAGCCCTCGACAGCTTTGTAGCAGCAGGGGTCGACGGAATCGGCGGCGAGGCGTCGGCGCCCGAAGCAAAAGGGGCGGAGAAGATCGACGCCTGTGGAGTTCCCCAGCTCCACCAGAGAGCATCGGATGACGCGGTTGACCACGGCGGAGACGAGGAACACCTCGACAAGGCGAGGCGAGGCCGGTGGCCGCGAGCACGGCATCGAGCGGCGGCGGTTTCGTTCGGCTGCTCTCGGATCTGGCAGGAGAGAGGGGAGAGGAGCGAACGGAGAGTGGGGGGGGGGGAGGAGTGGATAGGGTTGGCGAGGTCGAGGGGAGCCCGGGGAGGCTCTTAACCTAGCCGGGGGACGGCGCGGATGGGCGACGCGCGGCGGCTGCCGCCGTGTCGGCGTGCGCGCGACGCCGCACGATGGAGACGACGACCGGCTATGGTGGGCTGGCCAGTTGGGCTGGGCTGAGTGCACTGTGCACTCAGGCCCAGCCAGTTTAAACTGCAGAGGCCTTTTTCCATTTTCTTTATCCTATTCTCTCTATTCCCTTCTGATTTGATAATGGTTAGGCCACGTTTGCAATTTTGTAAAATATGGGACTAGGCCCAAATATTGAAACGCAATTCTACCCTTCACCAAAAACTGGTTTGGGCAGATTTGGATCTCATTTGAAGCTGAAATGATTTTAAATGGATTTGAATATTCTGTTTTGGTGTTGTTTCATCTTGTTTGAGTCACTTGTCCAACTCCAATTTTATTGATGATGATTTTAGAAATGTTCCTGGATTATTTGCCATTTAATGAACATTTTCCCAACAGAGTTTGTTCAACTTCATATTTCACTTTTGAATTTGAGTTGATTTTCAGATGTGAATTTGAATTGGATCATTAACCCATATGACTTGGCACTGCAAATGATCATGACTTGGCAAGATTAACAGAGTGTCACAGAGCTTATTACAAGGGGGTGTTACAGCATTTCTCTCCTTAACTCTAGTTTCCTCTGGGAAACACTTATAAACTCCATCTTTTCCTCGACAACCCTAGAATCACACGACCATAGCCATCGTGTATTGAGTGTGGTGTTCCCTAAGGAAGTAGTAGAAGCTTGACACCAATTGCTACCAGGAGCATTGTGTGGTTTTGCTTCTAAATCCTCAGAGGTGCATCGAGTGCGCTATACTAGTTATACTAGTGGATCCTCGGCCACCTCTGTAAGGTCCGCAAAATTTGAGCTTTATTTGCTTTTGGTTTTTCGCGGTTCTTGTTTCTTTTGTTGGTTTCGTTTCTCCGCTCCGACTGGATCCATCCACAAGTGCCATCAAGAAGACTAGCATACAACTTGGATAATACCCAGTAATCCAAATTCAGCAAGAGTCAAGTCAAGCCAACTGCCTGGTATTCAGAACATTATCACCGGATCTGTCAGGAATGAAGAATGGGTCAAAAGCAGAATATATGTGCAACAGACAAGGCCAGAAGGTACCTGAGAAGATTGACCTCAGAACAAATCACACCTAAGGAGCAGTCAGATGAGCTACCTAGAATGAACATCAGTAAGGACAAATGGTTCCGTCCCCGACACAAGGATTATTTCCGTTAGCGAGGTGAACCGAGCCTTTCCTCAATGGACTCAAGAATCATTTATTACCCGCCGAAGACATATTTCAAGAATACAAGTATGCCATGAGCAGCAACAAAATTCCGGTACGTTGGTACAAATTTCAAAGCAAATCTTGAAGTTCACCGATGCAAATACAAAATTTTCTGGGCACTGTGACAAGGTTTGCAAGGAATATGGATGAGTTCACGGTTGCCCAGAATCACTGAGCTTCCAAGCATCCAGAATCAAGGAGTACCTAACATGATTGGAAACTCAGCTGAACCAAAGGGAATTATCCGTCAACTGCTGATTATCGGCAACACTTGGTTTGAACGCAAAGGGTATTCCGATTTAATTATCAACATGAAGCCTGCATCAGTTCTGCAACCTTTACAGCATCAATGATCAGACCAGCAGAAGGACAAGCGATGTGCATGACCAGCAGAATATCTTCAGACAAGGTATCGCCTATACCAAGTTTGGCTCCGCTATGAGTAAATTCCGGATACAGCGGAAAGAAGCCAGAATTGGCCATAGATCCGACCGCTTATCACAGTAAAAGGCTTTTTGTATAAGGAACCCAGCCTTCCTTCGCAAGCTACCAGACTACCAATCTTCCTTGGTACGCCACTTGGTGAGGAAATCTTCTGGGGTATGACATTCCCATCTTCCACAGTGTGCTACCACAGAAAGCTTCTGGCATAAGGCACCTAACCTTCCACAGTAAGCTACATGAAGGAAAACTTCTGAGGTATGACACCCAGCCTTCTTCAGTACACAACCCTAGAAAAAGCTTTGAGCATAAGGAATTCAGCCTTCTTCAACACACTAGTGTGCCCATAACAAGCTTGTTAAGTGCACGAACCAGTCTGGGCACACGTCCGCCTCAGAACTCAGTGGTTATGAAAAGGATTCATCCTACACCTGCATATGTTGTGAGCATGCAGTCTAGTGAGTCAGTTCATGTGAGCCACTCGTACACGGGAATGACTGTGTTCAGAGAATCATTGGCCCCATATTTCAAGAAAGGATATGAGCACAGCAACCCCTACGAGGTATGCAAGAGTAAGCTGTGAGAACAAGCCCAACAAGCCGGGAAAACAATCAGGAAGCCGTGTTGGCAAGTCATCACAGGTCTATCAAAGGAATCCTCAGGAACAAAGAAGTCCCAGACAAATAACCTCCGTGACGGTCAACAAGATACAGCTTCACGGACAGAGTGGTATTACCAATCCGTGTCAGACTCTTGCATGTACGGCCACAACAATGCAGCCAACATGCCATACTCACCTGAATACGGGCCATCAACCAAGACAAGAGGCTATACTCTGAAAGAATACACCAGATGATAGCGATACTATGTTCAGGTCAGTGGTCAAAGCAAGGACTATAAGGCTATGTATGACAGAACTACCTCCATGAACGACGGAGTTCAAAAAAGGACATTCAGATGAAATAGCTTAAGGCACATCAGCACCAACAACTCATAGACACAATGACATCATTGGAATAAGAGATTACTGTCCATGATTACTTTGTGATCATGCCTGATATTTCAGTTGAGGATATAGCAGCAATAGCTTGGTTATATTGTTCCTTGAATTGCGAATCACCTAAGGACAACGCCCGAATGCTTAAGGCAGAAGGAAACATCAGCATGGAACCCACAGCCAGACTGAGCATTCTGACATGGCAAAGAGAAAGTCACCTCTAGCCATCAAGGCCATACGAGCATGTGGGCCTGGTACTAGGAAAGGATGTCTTGCCCTGACTGTCAGAGTACGAAGTATCGCTATAAGACCCGAAACAGTTGCTTCCTAACTAGGGAAACTAAGCTGTTTGTTGGTATTACCGCTACCCCACTACCAGGACAAGAGGTTCACCTGACAGGAAGGAGAAGGATTCAAGGAAACTATGTGCAGAGACAACACATGGTCCATCAGAAGAGGCAGTTAAAAGGCCCCGTATTCCAGCCAAGTCTTCTGGAATACGGCACCGCTGGCATAGGATGAATCAGCTCTTCGTTACTATGGATAAGGTTAGAAGGGTACAAGGATCACATCAGCACGGCGACACTACGCCTGCCCAGGGTAGCCCTATGCTAGCAGCGGAACAACCCAAGGAAGCAAAATGACTCTCGGCAACGGAACAATGACTGCGGTAAAGACAAGATCGCTGATGGATCCATGTTGCACACAGGGTAAGTCCCCCTTCCACGGGAGGTAAGCCTGGAAATCTCAAGGACGAGATTTTCTTAAGGGGGTTAGGTTTGTAACACCCTGGTTTTTGCTCCCTGTTTTTTTCCTTCGCGGGATTTGACTCCCGTCTTTTTCTTGGTGTTATCGGATTTCTTTAGCTCTTGGGAATATGAAGATGGTCATATAGCCTTGCCTTTCCTATCTAGCCAGAGATTCTCTTCAGATCAACCTTGCCACCCGAGACATATTCTCCGGACTTCGCCACCGAAACCCTACCTTCCGAGTTGCCGGAAGGGAAACCCTGATTCTCTCAGCTACTAAGGAACCTCAATTTCCTCTGATCTGATGCCCCCCAAACTTTTCCCAGTGATCATCCTTTATCTATAAACCCTGGATATGCAAAAATATTGCCAAGTCATTTGCAATATTTTTCATTTGTAATTAATTCCTTTTTCTGTCAGTTAAAGGAATTAAATCTAGGAAAATAACTATCCATCTCCAAAGTTCATGAAAACTTATGGAGATATTCTTTGTGATCATATTGAGCTCCCATAAAAATATTAGCCATAATTAAATAGGGGAAATTGCATTTTCCTATTTAATGCCAATATGGCATTTTGGGCCCTTTCTAAAGGAACTACCATTTTGGTAGCCAGAAAAAATACCAAATAAATTGTGGAGCTTCTCCTGTCCATATCTTCGCCATTTCCATCAAGAACCCAAGTGCCACCCATTAAATTTTGAGCACAACACCAATTTGCAAATTCTGTCTAGTTGGGCAAATTGCAAAGGAAGTGCTTGAACCCTTGATCTATTTGAGCTGAAATTTTTCATGGTGGTTATCATTGATAAATCACTCATGGAAACCAAAAACCAGCTCAATCCATCTATCCATTTATCCCCAACAATTTTCTTAAGTTTTTTGTCCATTTGTAACCTCTGTGAAGGAAGTACCATTTTGGTGCACCCAAATGAGCTGAAACTTTTCCAGTATCTTCGTATCATCAAATAATTGGTCTCCGCCAAAATTCAGCTGTCCTCATCTAGCCAATTTTCCCCAGCACCCTCTTTTGCATTTTTGGCCAGTTTGCCAAGTTACAAAGGAATTGCCAACTATACTGATCCATTTGACCTGAAACTTTGCTAGATCATTCACCTTAGTGGATCACTTCTGTATCCCAAAATCCAGCTCATCACCCCAAGCCAATCTTCTCTGGTACACTACAAACACTTTCTATCCAGAAACTGTTCTGGATCACCTCGACCCCTCTAGAGCTTGCTGTTCCTGTGTGATGGGTAATTTCATCTATTTGAGGGGGGATGAACATGGCAGACATGATTTGAGCTATTAATAGTGCCTAGTCCACGTGGTGCCGGTGGTGACCGCGTGAGACCTAGCCAAAACAGGGCTCTGCTCAGTCTCCGGTCGATTCCCTCCCCTGTGCTCTCGCCGTCGCCTTCTGCAGACGTCTGCGGCGACGTACGGCTTCCTATCCACCCCCCAGCTGGCCCTGGAGGCTTGCCCGTTGGCCGGGCGTGCCGACAGCGGGTGCGCCACTAACACGCTACCACGGCACCACCGTCTCAAAACCTCGACCGGCGTCCAGAGCCCCTCCCCGCGGCTATAAGTAGCACCCCCGAGCTCCTCGGCCCATCCCGGCGCCCTGGCCTCTCCCTTCCCCTCCATCCGTGTCCTCGGCCACCCCTAGTCACCCGCAAGGTGCCGCCGCCCTCCATTTCTTCAGGGAGGCGCCTCCGCCGTGGCTCCCCTGAGCTCGCCGGCTACCCCGCGGTGGGTGCTGGAGGCAGTGCTGCAGGCCACCTCGCGCCTCCCCGCGCACACCAGTGGGCACGGCGAGAAGCGGTCATGCTCCTGCGCCCGCCGGCCGGCCCTGGGGAGCGGCGAGGCAATGGCCACGCTGGCGGCCGGCTGCCTTCGTCTCTGTTCGGGCGGGCAGAGGAGGATGACCAGGGGAAGCGAGGGAGATAAGGTGGGCCTGGCCCGTCAGAGCCCACCGGGTTTAAAAAAAAGAGAAGCAGCAGTAGGTGGGCCGGCCCAGGAGCAACAGCAGCAGTGGCGGTGGGATTCAGCCCGAGTCAGCCCATGTGCACAGTTCATTTTCTCTTTTTCTCAAAAAAAAAACTGCTTAGGAGCCGGATGTAATAATTTTTATTTACAGCAAGGTCCTTGGCAGTCAAACCCTCACAACTTGTCACTCGCAACTCCGATTCAGGTGAAACCAACGCTCACTTCTTCGTATCTTCGAGCCTGTTCTGATGGAATCATTTTCATAATGTTTACACATTCTGAAAATAACCATTTTGCCCTTGCCCTTCGTTCAGCCCTCCGAGAGAGAACGGTTTCCGGCGATTCTTTCGCGGCTTCACCGCACTCTTTTCCGGAGTATTTCTTTGACCCCCAGGCAAGCCGACCATCTGATATATGCCCTAAAGCATTGCTCTATGATATTTCTTGCTTGTTTAAATTAATATGCTTGTGCTTGTCTGAGTAGTAGTGAGCTGTATGTGACGCTGACGAACCCTTGCTTGCACTTTCTGCGGTGACGGCACCACGCCTGTGTTCTGAGCTGTTTCCGGCCGTCCGGGGCGGATGCCGACTTTTATTTCTCTTGTCAGCAACTCTCCGTGTTCTGAGCTGCTTTTCGGCCGTCTCGGGCAGCTGTTGAATTTCTTTCCGTAGCGGTGACCCTATGTTCTGAGCTGTTTTTCGGCCGTCTTAGGGAACTGCTACATTCTTCTTATCAACACCGTCTCATGCTCTGAGCTGTTTTTCGGCCGTCTTAGGGAACTGCTACATTCTTCTTATCAACACCGTCTTGAGCCGGGGTTGAGTTATTCCAGTAATGTCCCAGATCTTAGTTGTAAAGACCGTTCTGGTGGCTACTGGTTTCTTTGCCGGTTTTATGCAAGGGTTCCGATGGTCGTAACTTACAGCTCGAACTTATAAAGTGATAACTTGCCATTTAAATCTTGTTTCACTAAGGACCTATCATGATATCATATGGAGATAGGTTGTTATGATCATGCATAGCTACTACCATCTCAAGTTATTGCGATAAACAACCATGCTGGTTAAATAATGGCTAAAACTAAACCTAGTCGGTTGATCTTGAGTCACCTGTCCGGGCTTATTCGTGCAACCACATTTGCCGGTATGGGACGGCCTTGACTTGGTCTGATTGCGTGCTCTTTCACCGGTACCTCCATCTAGGGAGGGTTATGCATGCGTGCTACCATGATCAGGTAGACGGCGATAACCCTGTGAGCCCAGTTGGTTGTTTGCGCGCGGTCCCCGTTTGGGACAGTTTAGTTTGGCCACGATGGTGGTAGGTGTCACGAGGTGACACAGGGGCCACCCAGGGCTTGACTCCTGGGGAGGATGATTGCCGGTGGTATGATGGGAGAGTCACGCGTCAGGCGAGTTTCGTTGGAGCAACGCTGGTCCACCCGAATGGGATCACGAGGTCAGGTGCTCCATGGTGTGGGTAAAGTGCGCAACCTCTGCAGAGTGTAAAATTTATTCGAATAGCCGGGTCCATGGTATTGGACAGTCCGTCCAGGCCTCACTAGGTAGTCAACCGTAATGATGATAATAATGGTGGAAGAACTTGTCCTGCATAAACATCAGATGCTGTCAGGAATATGGTATGATAGCCATGGGATGGCTATGGAAGAGATGGTCGGATGACCACATGATTTGGATTGGACTTGGATCAGTTTCAGAATGGATCATGAGAATGTTCGGAATATGGATTATATACTTAATATGCTTTACTTTACAGTACTTTACTTCAGTAGTTATCTTGCTAGATATCCCTGTTATGTCATGATGATGAATGCTGCTAGATGATTAATCATGCTAGATAATCTTGCTACGACATGATAATTAATAATGCTAGATAGGTATGCTATGTCATGATAATTAATGTTGCTCTAATAACAAATACATGCTTGAATGCCATGGATTGCTTTGCTTAGTGTATATGTTAGTTTGGTTTGCTTGCGAGTACATTCAAAAGTACTCAGCGGCCTTCAATGTGGCCAGGTTCACATAAGGATTCGTCGTCAAGGAGCCGAAGTGTTCGCGGGCTAGGAGAGTAATCCAGTCAGATCCCTGTGGATTGGAGCCGCACCAAGACCAAGCTGCCTTAGATAGAGCTTTTCCGCTGCCATCACTCTTGTAATACATCATATAAGACTTATATATCCATTAATAGAAATACGGTGTTCATGATACTTGTTGTAAACACGCATGCCAGAGTGATTTCCTGGGCTGGTATGCGTGGCGACCGTTTGGCTATAGTGGTACTCAGGCGGGGCGCCACAGATGTGCTTGGTCTTACCAACATTGAAGAGTGTTCTTTAAATTTTCACTTGGCGGATTCTACTATTGAAAAGCCTATGGGTAGAATTAATGATGTTCTTATTCTTGCAAATAGGAATTATGTGCCCATAGATTTTATTATTCTTGATATTGATTGCAATCCGTCTTGTCCAATTATACTTGGTAGACCGTTTTTACGCACTATAGGTGCCGTGATTGATATGAAAGAAGGCAATATTAAATTTCAATTTCCACTTATAAAGGGAATGGAACACTTCCCTAGAACAAAAATCAAGCCACCATATGAATCAATGATGAGGGCATCCTATGGATCTAGAACTAAAGATGACAATACTTGAATCTATGCATTATGCCTAGCTAGGGGCGTAAAACGATAGCGTTTGTTGGGAGGCAACCCAATGAATAAAATTTATTTTTGCCCTTTTCTTTCTGTTCTTGAGTGTTTGCAAAATTATGCCTCTGTTATGATTGTGTTTTTTATGTTTTAATTAGTGTTTGTGCCAAGTAAAGCCTTTGGGATAGCTTTGGTGATAGTTAATTTGATCTTGTTGAAAAACAGAAACTTTTGCGTCCAGTAAACTAATTTTATAGATTCACAGAAGCGATGAAAAATTCTGAAATTTTTACACAAGATTTATATACAAATTTCCTATGTTTTCCTAATTTTGCAGAATTTTTTGAGTTAATAAAGTATGAGAAAACTTCGCATCTTTACAGACTGTTCTGTTTTTGACAGATTCTGTTTTCTTTGCATTGTGTGCTTATTTTGATGATTCTATGGTTTGTATAGGGGGGTATAAGGCATGGCAAAGTTAGAATACAGTAAATATAATGCAATAACAAAATTTGAATGGGTTTTCTACAGTACTTAAAGTAAAGATTGGTGTTCTTATACTAACGGATCTCACGAAGGTTTTGTTAAGTTTTGTGTGATTAAAGTTTTCAAGTTTTGGGTGAGATCATGATGGATGATGGAATAAGTAGTAACAGGAGCCTAAGCTTGGGGATGCCCCATGGCACCCCAAGGAAATATTCAAGGAGAAACAAGCAACTAAGCTTGGGGATGCCCCGAGTGGCACCCCCTCTTTCTTCTAACGACCATAGGTATTTTACTTGGAGCTATATTTTTATTCATCACATATCATGTGTTTTGCTTGGAGTGTCTTGTATTATATTAGTCCTTGCTGGTTTTGCTTTTTGTTTTGTCTCAAGTATCCTTCCTGGACACACCTATTTGAGAGAGCCAAAATTATACTATGATTTGTTATAATTGCTCTATGTGCTTCACTTAATTTTTTTAGCTATGGAATTGCTCTAGTGCTTCACTTATATATTTTTGAGCATGGTGTGCTTTAATATTTTCTGAAGAAATGCTCTCATGCTTCACGTAGATTTATTTGAGAGTTAGTAACTTTGAAGAAATTCTCTCATGCTTCACTTATATTATTTTGGGAGACAAAATTTTTTATTCTCATGTTTTTCACTTAGATTTGTTTGAGCTATGAAAATCAACATATGAAACTAGTCCCAAAGTGATAGATATTCAAGAGAGATATAATAAAAACTTTCATGAAGATCATTGGACAAAATAAACTTGATTCTTTGTAATAGTATTGAGATATGATGATAGTGATATGTGAGTCATGTTGGTGAGTAATTGTGCTTTAGTAAGAATATTGGTGTTAAGGTTTGTGATTCCCTATGCAAGCACGAAAGTCAATAGTTATGCAATGAAATTACATCCTACTTGTGGTGCATTATTTGGTGTTAGTTATGCTTAATGCTCGCTTATGTGATTTTTCGATTCTTGGTTGGATGCTTCTCAATCTTTTTGCTAGCCTTCACTTGTACTAAGTAGGAATACTACTTGTACATCCAAAATCCTTAAACCCAGTTTTGCCATATGAGTCCACCATATCTACCTATATGCGGTATTTCCGTGCCGTTCTAAGCAAATTTGTATGTGCCATCTCTAATTTTCAAAATAAATTCCTTTTTGTGTGCTCGTACCGCTCACGAAACTGTAGGGGGTGGCTGATATTTTTCCATGCTAGATGTGTTATTCTCAAGATGAGTGTTTATTCACTTGTCATTGCACGAGAGTACGGCAAAGGTATTAGGGATGCCCATTCCCGAAATGAAAAATGAATTTACTTTATGTTGTCAAATAATAAATTCCTTGGAAAGTGTTGACATGGACGGCACCCATGGATACGGCTAGCCATGGAATGTGAAAGTATGGTGGAAAATGGAATAAACTTTATTTTCTGTTTGGGAACCGCCTATGATATATCTAGCATGGAAAGTATTGGGAACTACTCAATCATTTTCGTTGACAGGAAAAGCATGCCACCCAAAATGTTTTATCTCTATTTTTTTCGCTTCGAGCTCTGGCACCTCTACAAATCCCTACTTCCCTCTGCGAAGGGCCTTTCTATTTACTTTATGCAATTTTTATTTTTATTTGAGTCTCCATATACTCTTATAAAGCACCAACTAAAGGGCACTATGATCGTACTTGAGCATTGGGTGTAGCTAATATGCGAGTGTGTTTCATGAATGGATCAATTATTGAGCATAATGGGCTAGGGATAACTTGCTTTAGTGTTGATATTTTGAAAGACATGGTTGCTTGTTGATATGCTTGAGTATTGAAATCTTCATGTCAAAACTAGACTATTGCTTTGAACTATATAAAAGACCAAATGTCCATGCTACAAAAGAAAAGAATATGTGATGAACATGTTAGGCAGCATTCCACATCAAAAATTCTGTTTTCATCATTTACCTACTCGAGGATGAGTAGGAATTAAGCTTGGGATGCTGATACGTTTCCAATGTATCTATAATATTTGCTTGTTCCATGATGTTATATTATCATTCTTGGATGTTTTACAATCATTTTATAGCCACTTTATATCATTTTTTGGGACTAACCTATTGACATAGTGCCCAACGCCAGTTGCTGTTTTTTGCTTTTTTTTACTTCACAGAAAATCAATACCAAACGGAGACCAAACGCAGCAAAACTTTTTGGAGAATTTTTCCGGACCAGAAGATACCTGTTGAGCCAAAGAAGTACCAGAGGGGGGCTCCGAGGGGAGCACAACCCACCAGGGCGCGCCTAGGGGCCAATGCGCGCCCTGGTGGGTTGTGCCCACCTCGGCCGCCTCCCCCACCGCCTCTTTGCTCTATAAATACTACAAAAATCCAAAAACCCTAGGGGAGTCGACGAAACACAATTCCAGCCGCCGCAAGTTCTAGAACCACCATATCCAATCTAGACACCACCACGGAGGGGTTCATCATCCTCATTGGTGCCTCTCAGATGATGCGTGAGTAGTTCATTGTAGACATACGGGTCCGTAGTTAGTAGCTAGATGGCTTCCTCTCTCTCTTTTGATTCTCAATACAATGGTCTCTTGGAGATCTATTTGATGTAACTCTTTTTGTGGTGCGTTTGTTGGGATCCGATAAACTTTGAGTTTATGATCAGATCTATTTATCCATGAAAGTTATTTGAGTTTCTTTGATCTCTTATATGCATGATTACTTATAGCCTCGTATTTCTTCTCCGAATCTTTGGTTTAGTTAGGCCGACTAGATCAATTTTTCTTGCCATGGGAAGAGGTGCTTTGTGATGGGTTCGGTCGTGCGGTGTTCTTTCCCAGTGACAGAAGGGGCAGCAAGACACGTATTGATCATTGCTATTAAGGACAACAAGATGGGGTCTATTCCTACATGAATAGATCTTGTCTACATCATGTCATCGTTCTTATTGCATTACTCCATTTCTCCATGAACTTAATACACTAGATGCATGCTGGATAGCGGTCGATGTGTGGAGTAATAGTAGTAGATGCAGGCAGGAGTCGATCTACTAATCTTGGACGTGATGCCTATATAATGATCATTGCCTGGATATCGTCATAATTATTTGAAGTTCTATCAATTGCCCAACAGTAATTTGTTTACCCGCCGTATGCTATTTTTCTCGAGAGAAGCCACTAGTGAAACCTACGGCCCCCGGGCCCATTCTTTTTCATATTTGCTTTGAGATCTATTTTTTTTTGCTTTTGTTTTCAGATCTATTATTCTAAAAACCCAAAAATACCTTGCAACACTTTTTCTTTCTTTATTTTATTTTGTTTTATTGCGAGATCTATTTATCCAAAATCATACAGACCAATCTATCTTTTACCCGAGAGGGATTGACAACCCCTCTTACGTGTTGGGTTGCAAGTATTTGTTCTTTGTGTGCAGGTACCATTTACATAGTGGTTCTTGGTTCTCCTACTGGTTCGATAACCTTGGTTTCATCACTAAGGGAAATACCTACCATAGCTGTGCTGCATCACCCCTTCCTCTTTGGGGAAAAACTGACGCGGACACGAGCCATCATTGCCCGCGCAAAATTTTGTTGGATGTTTACCTAATAAAAATTTATTTTGAAATTATATTTTATCTGACTCAAAATTTCAGGATCAAAAATATTTTGGATCCCATCAAATTGTGGGAAATTTTGTTGAATTTTTTTTGAGCGGTTGGTTGAAATTATTAACCGTTGTCCTGACTAGAAAATGGGCTGTAATTTTAACAAACAATAAATGGGTTGCAGTAAATTCCATTAATATTCAAAAATGGGTTGTACATTATAACAGATCGCAAATGGGCTATATGTTCTCTGCCACAGATGTGATTGTCACTTGTGGGCCTACTAAGTTGACGCGTACGCAAGGCTTTGTCAACTTATAGTCAACACACGATTCTAGTAGAAGTGGCCGTTGGAGGTCCATCCAACTGGTGTGGTGCTTCTTCAATCTGGGATATCCAATTATTCATGCTTCAGCCGCCCAAACCACCGCCAGCGGTACCGCCTGCTACCCCCTCCTATGGCCGGTTGTGCTGCCGCGCAGGCCTCACCGGCCCACCCTACTCCCATCGTCGTCCAGGC
Organism: Thinopyrum elongatum; assembly: GCA_011799875.1. NCBI lineage: Eukaryota > Viridiplantae > Streptophyta > Magnoliopsida > Poales > Poaceae > Thinopyrum > Thinopyrum elongatum. Next base: position 556,999,424 of record CM022298.1, read on the forward strand.
CATTCCTCTACTCACCAACACCTCCTGTTATTCTCCGGCGACGGCAGCCTTACACCGCAGCCGAACCAGTCAACCCTTGTACTCCCTTCCGCATGGGCATCCACTGCTGTGTCTTCGCCGGCTCCGGGTTGTTCCCTTCCTAGGCCTATCCATCATCCACCGCGTTGGTTCTCTCGGCGCGGCGTGGTCAACTTTGTCAATAAACGACAGCCATCAGAAGAGGCATGTATGTGGAGTGGCTGACAATAGGGACCAACATGGCCCATGGCCGCACGCGAGCAAGTCCCTCCTTATTATGCGAAAACAAATGATTTCTCCCCCTGACAGGTTTGAGCCACCAGCTACATCTTCGCACGTAAGGAAGTGTTTCCTTTATTACACGGAAAAAAAGTTACCTCTCCCTGATAGCTGGCACCCACCAGCTTTATTATGATCCATTTCGCGAAAATATAGATTGTACCAAAGATACTAAATTGTTTTCTTTTTATTCTAACTCGAAAAATAAGAAATTAAAAAACAAGAAAACATCTTCGCACGCAAGGAAGTGCCACCTTATTACAAGCAAAAAATGATTCCCCTGCTAGCTGGACCCACGAGATTTGGAGGCTGACTTGTGGGCCAACTAAGTTGATGCGTACGGGCTTTGTCAACTTACTCAAAACGATTCTAGCTGCAGTGACCATTGGATGGTAAATCAACGACCATGCAAGCAGCAGCACGTGTACGTACATACTGGTCAATCAGTCTCTCTGCAACGATGAACCGTGGCCGAGCAAGCAACGACACATGTAGTAGTAGAGCCCCCGATGTAGCAGTTCAGGCAGTCCCTTCTAAACCGTGTACACGTATGTACAGCCACATGCCAAAAAATACGACCACGTACGTACATACGGGCGGGGTCTCGAAGGCCTACTCATGCATACGTATGGCCAGGGCTCGTGTACATGGAGAGGCAACGGACGGCAGCAACGGCGTCCTATTCATCGGAAGCCAACCGGCTGGGTCGGAACGGAGAAACTGCGTCGTGTTCATCGGGAGCCAACGAAATGCGTCGTGTTCATCGGGAGACAACCGGCTTGGACGGAACAACCGAAACGAGGTCTGGCGTACCACAGAACGGAGGAAACGACCTTCTGTTCGACCGCGTACGGTCAAAACGGGGTCCTGTTCATCAGGAAGGGTCTGGCGTACCACAAAACAAAGGAAACAGACTTCTGTTCGAGTGCCTACAGTCGAAATGGGGTCCTGTTGATTGGGAGGGGTGTGGCGTACCGCAAAATAGAGGAAACGGACTTGGGGTGGAACGCCTACGGTCGAAACAGGGTCCTGTTCATCGGGAGGGGTGTGGTGTACCGCAAAACGGGACTCCACGGGCTATTGTTCATCCATCGTCTACTGCCTCGCTCCAGCCTCCACGGGCTACTGTTCATCCACCATCGACTTCCTCCAGCCTCCACCTGCTACTGTTTATCCACCGTCGACTTCCCTCCAGCCTCCACCTGCTACTGTTCATCCACCGCGACATTCCTACTACCTCCACTAGCTGCTGTTTAGCCACGGGATACTGTTCATCCAGCCTCCACCGGCTCCTGTTCAACCAGCCCTCCACGGGGTCCTATTCATCCAGCCTCCACCGACTACTGTTCAACCAGCCCTCCATGGGGTCCTGTTCATCCACCCCCAACCGGCTCGGGTGTGTGGCGGCCTCCTCGATTGGGGTCCTGTTCATCCAGCGGCAACGGCCTCTACTACCATGGGGTCCTGTTCATCCAACCCCCACCGGGAACTGTTCATCCAACCCCCAACAACGGTCACTGTTCATCAAGAGGCAGCTGGTTCGATCGACTTCAGTTAGCAGCACTAGCAAAGGAATCGCTCGGGTTCAGTTAACCGCCAAGGGATCGATCGCTCGGGTTCAGTAACGTAGCTAGTGCAATCGCTCGGGTTCAGTAAGCGAACGCCTCGCTCAGGTTCAGTTAGAGCCCAACGCCTCGCACACGCGCGCGTACATGTACGAGAGAAATGCGCAAACCTCCGTGCATCGCTCGGCCCCGACCACCCACCGTAACCAGGAACTCCCCAAAAAATTCCTCGCCCTCGCTTCTACCATGATTTTTTCCGTCATGGACGGCCCAAAGAATGTCATGCAGGTGCGTCCCCGGCCTACCCAGGACGAAAAGCCCATTTTCTGTCATGATTTTTTGTCATAGAAGTAGGAGCCCACCACATCTATGATGATACGTGGTTTTGTCACAATTATCGTCATAGAAGTGTCATAAGCATGACATAAATTTTTTTCGTTCAGCCCATAATGTCACGGATGTGTCTTTTTTTTGTAGTGTCAGTCACTGAAGACCAGGAGGGGGGATCCCTCCTGGTGAACAAGGAGGGGGATCTCGGTCAATCCGAGCCCTCCCGAAAGACGTTTCGGAGCCCCTAAGGCCCCCAGAGGCGTCAATTCCGCCCTCAACTGAAGGGGGAGCCGGGGCCCACCGCCAGCGCCGAACACCAGAGATCGGGCTGTGGCTGGGTGGCCGGACATGATGGAGGAGGCTGTGAATAACTCCTCCATCATCGCGGAACACCGCGCCCTAATGGCCGTGGTTTTGCAAAGTATTCGGTCCGTCAACAGTGGACTGAAGGAAGCCTTTAGTGGCCTCCTAACGGGCTTCGAGGGAAGCCATGTAATATTCTTTCCATAGAGCAGATTTTGTGAATAAAGTTTGAGTAGTCCTCGTATATAGCCGCCCCCGAGACTCTGTCAGGATTGAAAAACCTGGTGGAGGATCGAAAATCATTGAATCGGGAGTCTGAATGATGTGATCATTTTGTTATTGTAGGCCTCGTCTTTGGCGGCGGCTGCCAATGCCGCGGCGCTAGACAAAATGAATCGGAAGCTCAAAAGCTCCGATGAGGAGCTCGACCTTGTCAACAAGTAGTTTGATGAAGCGCAAGGTTAGTCCGGTCGAGTAATTTGTATTTTCCTAGTCGAGCAAGGTATTCGGGGTTATCCCTAAGCAAGAAGTGCTTAATTATGATTGCAGCTGTCGCCGCGGAGGTCGAGGGCCTCAAGGCCGAACTAACGAAGGCCAAGGAAGAGGCGGCCGAACAGAAGGCGGCGGCCGAGCTAGCAATCACCGAACTCAAGACGGTGAAAATCATCAGTGAGAAGATTGAGGCCGGAGTGGCCGAAGTGCAACATGAGCTCAAGGATGCCGTCACTAAATGTGATGACCTTGAGCAGAAGAGTAAGGGTCCATCCACCGAGCTGTCCAAGGTGAAGCAGGAGATCCAGGAGGCGAGGACGGAAATGTGGGGTGCCCGAGAAGAGCTCCGTCAAGTGAAGCAAATTGCAGATGGTAAGCCATACTTACTTCAGAGTGTCTTTGGCGGCCACAGGTTCGCATTGCTCACTTGAGTCTGGCATTCCTCAGGCGCGTTTGCGGAGCTCTTGAGGAGTGCGGCGGATGCGACAAGGCATTATGCGGCTCGGGAGGGTGATGCCGAACACCGGCTATTCTGGGCGCAGTTCCAGGTGCCCGAACACTCTCTCCTCCTGAGCAACCAGATGAAGAGCCTGATGGAGCTACATCGGATGGCGGAACTCCATGAAGGGCCTCTGTGTCCGGCTGTGGCCTGCAGAGCCAATACCGAGCAGTTACTTTGGCCTGGTGCAGAAGCTGGACGATGCTGCCTCCCAGTTGACGCTGTTAAGCGTTCCGCCTGCGTTGATGGAGCTCGAATGCCTTCACGAAGACCATGGTGCACTGGCCCAATATCAAGCCGGTCGAGATGGCCACCAGACCTCTGCCCGCTAGGAAGGAGCACATGCATCCCGAGCAGTATTTTCCCATCATAATGGATGGTGCTTGGGCGATAGAGGACCAGTGTCCAAAAAATGTAATCCTAGAATGAGCGTACTATCATGTGTGAACTGAGAATTGGACCTTTTGCTTCATAATGCGGCTATTTTGTATGGTTTATCATAATTGTATCTTTTTTTATTTTATTTTCACTCCTGTGCGGCCGTTTTTAATCTGAAAGTTTCCAGTCGTCGGCTTCAGCCCCCAAGTAGATGCTACGAGGGGTGTATCTTCCTCAGCACTGTGACCCTTAGCCGGCTTCTCGGTGACCGAAGGAGGTAGTGCGTGAGGGAAACAAGGCAATCGGACTATGCGGTTTTATTACCTTCACTTAGCCATCAGAGCTTGACTGTGGGGGCTAGTGACTATCCCCCAGTGTTTTGTGATGTTCGGGAGAGCCGAGGTATGTACCTTTATCTTGTGGTTTGTGCAAAGACAAAACCTCCGTATAACACGGGGTAATCACCATCGATTCTTAGTTTGACACTTGCCATCGGATCGCCGACCGGTTCTCGCTTATTATGTCAGTCAGTTTTCGGCTTTCTCCACCGAGGTACTTAACTAGGCTAGCCAGAAGTACAATCATAGTGGTTCTCCCTTTACCTTCTTAGCCAAACGTGCGGAACGTAAGAAGGTAAGCACAGGAGCCGGGCAACCCAATTATTGACCCAAGACATAATTCGGAACTGATTTGTATAATACAATATCTGAGACGCCAAACACATAGAGAGAAGATAGTGCCGGACTTGATGCATAGGGCGAGTATTACGATCGATCCCCCGGTCTATTCGCTGATTGTATCTTAGAGAAAATGTGTGCCGAACTAGTTTATGGCGCGTCGAAGAGCGAGAAAAAAGGGTGCAATATAAATGACTGCGAGAGGACCGTAAAAAGTGGTCTTTATTTCCAATGAGCTCATGACGTCTAGCCATACAATTCGAACTACCGAAGCATGTGTTACAGGTAATTTGTAAGAAAAAGAAAAAAAGGTTATACAGATGAAAGGTTTACACAGGGCCTTGATGCGTGGGTTGATGCCCCTATTGTGCCCTGGTGCATGTCTGCGCCTTTGCTTCTGTTGGGAAGAACTCGGTGGGAGGGCGATAATCGGCCGACGGGCCCTTGACAAAGAGCCTTGAGAGGTCGCCATGCTGTTCTAGCTTAATGGCGGATAGGTCCTAGTTGGTACCTGTTGGCGTCTGAAGAGTTGTCTGACCACAGCTCGGTTGAGCCGAACACTTGGCGTTTAGTATAATTGGGCCCCACAGCTGCCCATGATATCTTGAGCGCGAAGTTTTGCTTACGAGGCACGTAACATGCGACTAGGGTGGGCATGCTGTGGGGGGCATATCCCTATTTACGTCAAGCGTAGGGAGGCTCCCTGAATGGAGATAGGGCTCGGGCCCGTTTGCTTGCCTCTCATGCCTTGACGGCGGGCTGGTACTTCGGCCCCGCAACGCTGGTTTGGTCTTCGGTTGCCAGAGCTGCGGTATGTTCCCCGGTCCGGAGTGAGCCCTTTGTATTGCCATTGTCCGTGATGACGCCCTTGGGTCCGAGCATCTTTAACTTTAGGTATGGATTGTGGGGGACAACTTTGAAGCGAGCAAACGCTGTTCGGCCCAGGAGTGTGTGATAGCCGCTGCGAAAAGGGACAATGTCGAAGATCAAGTCTTCGCTGCGAAAGTTTTCCGGCGAGCTGAACACCACCTCCAAGGTTAAGGTGCCCGAGCAGCAGGCTTCCACGCCTGGGATTACCCCTTTAAAGGTAGTGTTACTTGGTTTGATCCTTGATGGTTCAATACCCATTTTCCTCACAATATCTGAATAAATTAGATTGAGGCTACTGCCTCCTTCCATGAGGACCCTAGTTAGGTGGTACCCATCGATAATGGGGTCAAGAACTAGGGCCACCGAACCTCCATGACGGATACTGGTCGGATGGTCCCTGCGGTCAAAAGTGATCGGGCATGCCGACCATGGGTTAAATTTCGGGGCTACAGGCTCTATGGCGTAGACGTCTCGAAGTGCACATTTCCTCTCCTTCTTGGGTATATGGGTGGTGTAGATCATATTCACCATCTTTACCTGAGGAGGGAATTGTTTCTGGCCCCCATTGTTCGGGCTGCGAGGTTCCTCATCGTCCTCGCTGCGGGGGCTTTTGCCTGTGTCCTCGGCTGTGAGTTTGCCGGCATGTTTGATCACCCAACAGTTACAGTTGGTGTGGTTGGCGGGCTTGTCAGAGGTGCCATTGATCTGGTAGGGCCTGTCCAAGATTATGTCCAACTTGGTGGGTCCATCCTGGTTCCCTTTGGAGGGATTTTTCCGTGGTCCTGATTTGGGGTTGCGGAATTTGGCATTCACTTATGTGTCTTCGGCTTCGCTGCCATTGTGGCGACGCTTATTTCTGTTGCGTTGTGGTTTCCCGTTTCAGTCCTGGACTTCCGAGGTGCCGGGGTCTTCTGGGTTGGAGCTTCTACGAGCCAACCAGCTATCTTCCCCCTTGCAAAAGTGGGTCATGAGAGAGGTAAGTGCCAACATCGTCCTCAGCTTATCTTGGCCGAGCTGGCGTGCGAGCCATTCGTCCCAGATACTACGCTTAAATGCGGCTATAGTTCGGCGTCTGGTCAGTCGATGATCTGGTTCTTTTTGGTCAAAAACCGATTCCAAAATTGCCGGGCTGACTCAGCGGGCTGTTGGACCACATGGCTCAGGTCATCGGCATTCGGAGGCCGGACATAAGTGCCCTGAAAGTTAGCTCGGAAAGCATCCTCCCAACTTCCTATGGAGTTTTCGGGGAGGCTGTTCAGCCAATGCCTGGCTGGTCCTTTGAGCATTAATGGCAAGTATTTTATGGTGTGGAGGTCATCCCCTCGAGCCATATGAATGTGTAGAAAAAGTCTTCGATCCACACGGCGGGGTCTGTAGTCCCGTCGTATTGTTCGATGTTTAGGAGTCTAAACCCTTCGGGGAATTGATGCTGCATCACCTCATCCTTAAAACACATCGGGTGAGCGGCGCCCCTGACTCGGGCCACATCACGCCGGAGTTCGGGTGCCATCCGGGCCCAGTGCTTTTCCCGAGCTTTATTGTTTCGGTCGAGCCAAGCTTGGTATCCGTCCGGTCTAGCGGGAGGGTATTCTCTGGATCCGTAAATGGATCTTGCTTGACCTGCTCTAGCATCTAGGTCACGCGTAAGTCGTATTCGTATTCTGGCTGCACCGGCTCCTTGCCTCTTCGACGAGGATGAGTGGGCTGATCCGCCTGAGTGTATCTTGGTGGTGCGGGCTCAAGGGCCTCATCATCGAATTGCAGCAGCAATTTCCTCTTTGGGTAGCTTTTGGTTTGCTTCTCATGGCCGTACCCTTCTACAGCTGCTAGGACTTTTGTCCATCTGTCGTTGAGGGTGTCTTGTTCGGCTTTTATTCATTGCTGCTTCTTTTTCAAGTTTCGTCCGGTGGCAATAAGTTGCTGTTTAAACCGCTCTTGGTCCAGTGGATCCTCGGGGACGATGAAATCCTCGGCTCCAAGGCTAACCTTCTCCTCAGAGAGGGGGAGGTAGTTACTGTCCTCGGAGTCATTGAGGTCCTCAGGATTAAACCGATCCTCGCATTCCTCCAAGTTGTCTGGCTGTTATTCGGCGGCAGTGGGGTCGCCGAGGTCTTCCATATTGTCTGGGGTGTTGTCTTCTCCGGTCCCCGTGTTGCTTTCCCTACCTTGACGCCCCTTGGATCATCGACATTGTCTCCGGCGTTTGGGCGGCTCTTCACCGGGCTTGTTACTATCTCTCTTGGGTTGCCGTCATTATTAGCGCCATCACCGTTGTCCTTGGGGGTGTCCAACATGTTAACATCATAGGTGGAGGTGGCCGTCCATCAGCCGGTGACGGAAAGGGCAGTGTCAGCGTGGGCCATGGCTTCGTCCATGTCGTCGGCCTCCTCAGAGTTGTAGTCCAGCATGTTGGTTAAGTCCTCAACAGTGGCTACTAAGTGGGTGGTGGGTGGGACGTAAAATTCCCTGTGGCCCACCTCGAGGTCTCGCCGAGCGTAGGTCGAGGATAGGTCATCAGTGATAGTCATCGTCTGGATCCGATCTAATGCCTCGTTTAACAGAGCGAGACCAGCCGGATTAGTGTATGAGATTTCTTCCGAGTCGACCTCCGGAGTGATGGCGAGGTGAGGGGTGAGTCCGGCCAGGGTTGACTCCCGGTCTTCAGACGCCAAACTTGCGTCAAGGATCAAAGCCAGATCCGCGGTATGGAGTGTGAGTCCGATCGGGGTTGACTCCCGGTCTTTGGACACAGTGGTTGCATCTAGGCTCGAGGCCGGGTGCGAGGTAAGAGTCGATCTAGATATCGGATCGGGAAGAGATCCCAAAGTCGATGCTTTAGGGTCTGTGGGCGCCTTAGATAAGACTGAGAAGCCGGTGTAGATCAGATCGCCCCGAGTGTCAGCGGCATACTCTAGGTTACCGGACCTGATCCGGTACTCAGGGGCGAAACTGTCGACATGGTGGAGATGACCCGTCGAGTTGGCGCGCAGAACAATGCTGACAAGCGCGAAAAGCTGGCCGGGGACGAAGATGTTCCCGGTGTTGATGCCATCTTCGATGATCACTCAAGCCATCAATCCTTCGGCGATCGAACATCGGAACTCTCAATGAAAGCACCAATGTCGGTGTCAAAACTGGCAGATCTCGGGTAGGGGATCCCGAGTTGTAGATCTTGGATCAATGGGGACCAAGGGACTAAGGACACGATGTTTACCCAGGTTCAGGCCCTCTCTAAGAGGTAAAATCCTATGTCCTGCTTGATTATATTGAAGTGTATAGGATGATTACAGAGTCGATCTACCACAAGATCAGATGAACTAAACCCTAGGTGAGTAGGATGATGGTTGTTGTTCTAGCATCTACGGACTAAACCCTCTTGTTTATATAGACACCAGGGGTACTAGGGTTACACATGGTCGGTTACAACAAGGGAATAAACATGCTGAATCTTCTATCTTGACTTGGAGGACACACCAAGACTTCAAGGGTTTCCTGTCTGGACACGGAGTCGCCTTATAGCTCAGCCTTGTGGTAGTCATGTAGTGGCCCAGCTGTCCGGCCCATAAGAGGTAGGCCGGTAGCCCAAGGACCACCTAGTCCAGGACTCCCTCAGCGGGCGCTTTTGTAGACCCAAAACCCCACACGCCCGGGAGGGACCCCGTCAGGGCGCGTGGAGGCTATGAGCTGCCCTAGGTTGGCCTGACCACCCCTAGGAACTCATGGATTCGCTGCCCTCCAATCTTGAAGAACGACGAAGAACGAGAAGAAGATACAAGGGAGAGGGATAAAAAGTAGACGAACACGAAAAAGAAGTAGATTCATTTGTTCGATTGTGTGTTGTTCAATCGGCCGTCACCTCTCATCTATCTATGAGGCGGCTGGACTTCCCATACAAGAAAAGGACTCCAAATCCCATCCAAATCTTTCCAAAGTTAACCGAACTTGGATTTAGGTAAGTCTGAGACATCAGTTAGGTTTTTGGGTCTCACAGGTCACAAACGACCTCGAATGAAGATGGGCCCAAAAGCACATTTAACAGTTTCGATAAGACGAACAACTTTCATGTTGAATATTTTTTGACTCGAGGCTATCTTGAAGGCCGAATAGCTCGTGCAAAACAGATAATTATTGTTGCTACCCATCAGACATCAGCTATATGAGTGTCTGATGGGGCGCGCCACTTTTTCGCTCGTGACAGGGCCATACTCCAGTGACTCTAACTTTTGCATACGTTCTCGGATTGGGACGACTTTTATACTAAAATTTACCGCTTCGACGAAGCGAAGACAATCTGTGTATAAACTTTTCTCATATGAGGCTGTCTTGGAGGCATAATCAGTCGAACAGTACTTTGCATACAAAATCCTAGTACTTTGAGCACAACTTCGGCCCTCGAGATGAGATCGGATGGCAATTACCCAAACTTCAAAGATGTTCATGTCGACAATACGGAACTTTTTTCTATAGATCATTTCTCCATTTGAGGCCATCTTAATTGTGTTTTTGAACATGCCAAAATCTAGTGTCAACACCTTCCTCGGGCTTATTGTGGCTGCCAGGGGTCTATACGACCGCCCATACGAGCGCTTGCTCTTGTATGAAACACCGTCGTTTACCCTAGTAGCTTACTTGCTCCTGTGCATATCTCATAGGACCGATGCAACGGGCGGCGGTGCCCGCATGGTATGCCATCGAATGCTCTGGTTATTTCTTCTTCGAGTCGAGGATGTCATAATACCGCTCGGATGGGCGGGTGTGACCGTACGGAACGCCGTCAAATGCTCTAGTACTTATCTCATTTCTGCAGAGGTCTCAAATTACTGCTCAAACGAGCACATGCGCTCGTTTGGCACGCCGTGAAATGCTCTGTTGCCTTTGGCTGTTTTGCGTTGGAGCCTCTAGGAATCCATACGACCGCCCAAACGACTGCTACGATCACTTTAAAGGCCGTCTTCCGATCTATATCTTTTGAAACTTTTATTTTTCTTTGTTCTCCTACGGGGTTAGATCCAACACAATACATAGACATGTTTTCAGGCAACCAAACGTCTATACAACATATAATTTAACTTGGACATAGCAAAGCCTTCACTAGAACAACTCTTCCAAGCTTACTTCTTCCACTATAATTTCAGTTGCTCTTTTATTAGAACAAAAATAAAAATTTACTTGTCTACTTTATTCGCGTGGGTTTACTCCCACGAAGTGCTTGTTTTCGGTAGGTTAGCTCGACCGTAGTGGTGATCAAGGCGGTGCAAAAACACCGAGACCATAGTTTTTGGCATTCACGATGATGCCTTCTCCGGTATAGGTCTTCATTTTCTTTTTCCTGGGAAATGTCTCACAAAAGGATGTTTAGCTGGTAAGTGAAATCTTGCATTCCCCTCAAACACATTTATCACAGCTTTGATAGTCATTAAAAAGGGTCTACCGAGAATTATAGGAGCAATAGGATCTTCATGCATATTTACTATCACAAGATCAATCATGACAGGGTAATAATTAATTCAAACTATAACTCCATGCTTAATGCCTACTGCCTGAGTAAAAGTACAATTAGCATATCACTACAAAAAAATACTTCCGTGATGATACATGTTTGTCACAGTAGGTCACATTTTTTGTCATGCATGTACATCCGTGACGATTTTATGACAGAATCAAGATAGTCATACCCGTGCTGTCGTAGAACTGTCCATGACAATAATCAAATTATCATCACGGAAGTGTCCACTTCCATGAGGATAAATGGTGCGTCATGGAAGTGCTTTCGTCAAGGGTAACCGACACGTGGCATCCACCATAACGGGTCACCGTTAAGCTATCGGGTTCCTATTTGGATCCGATAATCCGGCATCAGCCCTGACTAATGAGGATTTTCCACGTGTAAAATTGTCATTGGCCAGAGGAACCATGTGTCAGCTCCACGTCATGACAGATGTCATTCATTCAATGGACGAGACGGGCCTATGAAAAAGTGACACGTGGCATGACACAATAGTGGCCCAACTAGTTTAAAAGGCCGTTCCATTTGACTTGGTCAAAAGTTAGCGGGCTGGCCCATGGAAAGAATGTTAACGGCCTGTTCGCGTATAGCCCATTTACGGCCCGTTATGGCCTTTCCGAATTCGGCCGAGTAGCGTCATATGGGCCTTCCAATATAATTCCAGCCCATTGTCACTTTCGACCCATGTCTGGCCCTTGACGTCTTTCGGCTCATATGAGGCCTTTTGTATCTCTGGGCCCTTTAACGACCCTTTGTGATTCTGGCCCATAATAAACAGTAAATTGCTTTATACCCATTAACAGCCCATGATTCAGTTGGGCCATTTCCAACCCGTGTTATCTTTCGGCCTTCTAAGGCCCATATATTCTTGGGATCATTTCTGGCCCTCGATTGCTTACGGTCCATTACTGGCCTGCTCGGCTAATTGGCCAAATTCAGCCTGTGGTTACAGTCGGCCCATTTGTGGCCTGTTAAACCATTGGGCCGTTTTCATCCCGTTAAATATTCTGGCCCAATAACGACCCGTAACACTTCTCGATAGAATTAAGCATTTGTTGTCTTCACGCCTATTAACGACCCATTAAGGTGTGGGCTCATAAACGGACAGTTACCAATTTGGCCCGTTTATGGCCCATATTGCGGTCCGCTTTTGGCCAACAAATTCTTATGGAATGTACGACCCATAGGAGGCCCATTGATCCTACGGCGCATGGTCACTACAGCAGGTAGCTGGCCCATGGTTACCAAGGTCCGTATGTGGCCCATGGTTATTGTGGCCACTAGCAAATTGAGGAAAACGAAGACTAAGGAAATAAATAAGCAAGCAATTAACGCTCGATTGTTACCACGATTGCATAGATTACATCCACTAGGCATCAAAGTTTGCCACCAGTGCAAGTATAGGGAACACCCTAAACTATATAAAAATTGCTTCTTGTTTTCTTCAGCCGGTCGCTGCCCGTTAAGAACAAATGTTGTATCGCAACAAAAAAATTACATCCTATAACAAAAGGAGGGTTGGCATTAAATTTAACAGTCCGGCAGATAAATGCACCATCAGAAGTTCAGAAGCTCACTTCATTTGACCTGACTATGATGTTTTCATGCTGTAGTGTCTGATGGAGCACATAACCTTCGCCTTCATTTCTCCTAGGCTCCTGAACAACATAGCAAATGTCTGATAGTCTGGTTTCAAAACCATGCATATCTTGACGACATCGAACAATGGCTATCCTTGTTTCACAAAGGTTCTCTGTTAGGGATTGGACTTGTGTCTGGAGCACAGGTATATCATTCTTTTGAGCTTGCATATCTTGATCATGATTCATGAGGCAGTTTGGACAAGCTTGCCTTAACTACCAACCCAGTATTACGCAGGAAGGTGCTTTTGGCACTGTTAGTGGAGAGATATTGATCCACTGCAAAAAGAGATGACATTGCGGTAATGGTTGCCACATCACCTTCAGGAGGTGCCAGTTCCACCATTTGTTCTATAGCTTGCTAAAAAGTTGAGTTTGAGTTTGTACATTAGTAGTACCAGAACAGTAGTTATTAATGAGGTAGCAAAACCAAACAGAATAGCTTTGGTCTATATACAGAACTTATTTTGGTAAACCCGTGTAGAATATTAGCTGCATTTTACTACAAAGTACATAATAAAATTAGGTTCTGAATATATGGCCATGTACCATGGCTAATGTATAGTCTATTTCTTCACATTGTATTGACAGCTAAGGATAAAGAGACAAAGTTTATAATACGATAAGCATAGTATGATATCATTCATATCACAAAACAACTGAGAACAGACAAACAGGCAATTGTAACATTGTGTGGGCAAGTCCAGCGCAGAAATAGATTACAGATCAAGCCTTGTAAGGTGTAATGATACATTAAGACAACTGTGTATTGAAAAGAGTAATAGACATTGGCTGCAAACCGTGCAGTTCAATGCACAAGTCAGAGTAACCAGTAGTTCAAAGGCATGAGGATTAAGGACTTACAACAGCAGCTTTGACCAGTGTAGTCACCCCCTTCGTCTTGCTGGTGTGATAGTCCTTGAAGATTTCCACTGCATTTGGTTCAGGTACTTTTTGGTCCTTCCGGGCTTTCCTCTACATTTGGAGCAAGTCAATATAGATTTGATAATATGGCACAACGAAAAGAGTGAAACAACATCTAGTTACAAGAGCCTCACAGTGTGCAATATAGCTACGAGATCCTGTCGTCTGTTGGAATTTCACTTTCATATGGTTGGCCATGTTGTTTGAACAATCCACCTAGAAGAAGATAGATTTGTAAGGCACATGCGTAAATAGGAGATCAACATGTGATCTGATCCCATATATATAACGTACTTGATACTTTGGATTAGACCAGTGTTTAACAAGGGCTCTGCAGTCTTCATCCGTTATATTTTCCACATGAGATGTTTGCGCAAGTTCACTGTTAGCCTTGCCTTCAAAGTGAGCTTTCCTCAGGTTATACCGGTACTCATGCACAGCAATCTTGAAAACATGAGTGCAAGCTTGTCTGGTTGCATCATCTTGGAAATCCAACTTGAACCTCATCTATTGAAAATTATGGGAGTCTCATTACCAGGAACCTAGAAAGTATGGGACAGAGCACGACGATATTCTAATTTCCATAAATAACCATGTCGGAATCGGGGCTTTGCACACCCAAACAAGGTTCGAACTCTGGGGCATGAACAAAGTATCCTGCCTAGCTACAGCTTGCTGCTCACCACCTCACGGCTTGGCTCCGTCGAGCTCGGGCGAGTGGGAAGAAGAAGTGAACACAGTGATTTACCCAGGTTCGGGCCACCTTGCGGTGTAAAACTCTACTCCTACTTTGTGGTGGATTGCCTCATGAGGAGGACGAGTATGAACTAGTACAAGTGTGAGCTGCCTCGGGAGAGCTCAATGGCCGAAGGATCCCTCCCTACGGTGGGGGCTAGTCTATATTTATAGTGGCCTCGGTCCTCTTCCCTCATGGCTTAGGCGGGAAGGGATACCACAGCGGCCAATTTGAAGGGGGACAGGAGTACATCCTATCCTGACTAAAGGTGGTCTTCGCCTACAAAGCCTCTGGTCATGACGCAGTGGTGGGCTCGGTGATGACCTTCATCCTGCCGAGCCCGTGGTCTTGGTCTTGTTGCACAGGAATGGAAACCTTTGGGGGATTCCTTGGAAACCCGCGTACGTCCTTGCCTCCTTGGCACCAAAGAGGAAACTGTCTCGGACTGCGCCCGCTGGCCCTGGTCGTCATGGCTCATGTCACCATGCGCCTCACGAGGTGGGGTGCCTGCCTAGAGATATCCGCTCCTCGGGAGGCCTTGATGCCGTTTGCCGCGCGAGGCGGGGGGGCCCTCGCAAGGGTCTTGGTCATGAACCTTTGGAGTTGGGTCGTACCAGGCCTTTGACGAGGCCGCATGCCAGGTCGCAGGCAGATGGGTCTGGGTACCCCCAGTCCCAGAACTCGGACAAACCATACTTATACATAAATGGTCGAGGAAGGTGTGAAACTGGGTTTCGTCTTTGTCATTCCTGTACTGAATCAATGTTGGGAGCATATGTGCATGACACACTACAAAAGAAAGACACATCCGTGATATTATGGCCCAAACGAAAAAAATTATGTCATGGTTATGATACTTCTATGATGATAATTGTGACAAAACATGTATCATCTTAGATGTGGTGGGCACCTACTTCTATGACAAAAAATCATGACAGAAAATTGCTTTTCGTCCTGGGCGGGCTGGGGACGCACCTGCATGACATTCTTTGGGCCGTCCATGACATAAAAAATCATCGCAGAAGTGAGGGTGAGGAAATTTTCGCAGAGTTCCCGGTTATGGTGGGTAGTCAGGGCCGAGCGATACACTGTGGTTTGTGCGATTCTCTCTCGTACGCGCACATGGTGAGAGCCATGTTCTCTATAACTGAACCCGAGCGAGGCGCTCGCTTACTGAACCTGAGCGATTGCACTACTAGCACTACGTACTGAAGCCGATCGATCGATCCCTTCACTGCTAACTTGACCCGACTGACTCCTTCGCTGCTAACTGAACCCGATCGATCACTGCTGCTGCTTATTGAAGCCGATCAAACCCCTGTGCGAGACGTAGCTTGCTAGCTAGTTGGGTTGCCTCTATATGAACAGTGCCTGTTGCTGCCGCGCGCGTGATACGTAGAACGAGTCGAGATGTGCTGAGTCCAACCGGTTGGTTGGCTGTGGATGAACAGTTCCCGGTGGGGGTTGGATGAACAGTACCCCGGCCGTGTGTAGGCGCTTGCCACTGGATGAACATGACCCCGTGGTAGTAGGCATGGTCGCCGCTGGATGAGCAGGACACCAAGGAGGCCGCCACACCCAACAGCCGGTTTGGGGTGGATGAACATGACCCCATGGAGGCTGGATGAATAGTATCCGGTGGAGGCTGGAGGAAGTCGACGGTGGATGAACAGTAGCCCTTGGAGGCTGGAGGAAGTAGACGGTGGATGAACAGTAGCATCCGTTGCATAGGTTGCATGGCAATCCCTACTCACTCACATTGATATCTATTGATGGGCATCTCCATAGCCCGTCGATACGCCTAGTTGATGTGAGACTGTCTCCTTCTTTTTGTCTTCTCCATAACCACCATATTCTATTCCACCTATAGTTCTATGTCCATGGCTCACGCTCATGTATTGCGTGAAAGTTGAAAAGGTTTGAGAACATCAAAAGTATGAAACAATTGCTTGGCTTGTCATCGGGGTTTTGCATGATTTGAGTACTTTGTGTGACGAAGATGGAGCATAGCCAGACTATATGATTTTGTAGGGATAACTTTCTTTGGCCATGTTATTTTGAGAAGACATGATTGCTTTATTAGTATGCTTGAAGTATTATTGTTTTTACGTCAATATTAAACTTCTGTTTTGAATCTTATGGATCTGAACATTCATGCCACAATAAATAAAATTACATGGATAACTATGTTAGGTAGCATTTCACATCAAAAATTCTATTTTTATCATTTACCTACTTGAGGACGAGCAGGAATTAAGCTTGGGGATGCTTGATACGTCTCCAACGTATCTATAATTTTTTATTGTTCCATGCTATTATATTATCTGTTTTGGATGTTTTATATGCATTAATATGCTATTTTATATTATTTTTGGGACTAACCTATTAACCTAGAGCCCAGTGCTAGTTTCTATTTTTCCTTGTTTTTGAGCCTCGCAGAAAAGGAATACCAAACGGAGTCCAAACGGAATAAAACTTCACGATGATTTTTCTTGGACCAGAAGACACCCAGGGGACTTGGAGTCCAAGTCAGAAGAGCCACGAGGCGGCGACAAGGGTGGAGGGCGCGCCCTAGGGGGGCGGCGCCCCCCTACCTTGTGGGCCTCTCAGGACTCCCCTGACCTAGATCTTTCTCCTATATATTCACAAATATTCCAGAACCACCATAGGCATCCACGAAAACACTTTTCCACCGCCGCAACCTTCTGTTCCCATGAGATCCCATCTTGGGGCCTTTTCCGGCATCCTGCCGGAGGGGGAATCGATCACGGAGGTCTTCTACATTAACTCCATTGCCCTTTCGATGATGCATGAGTAGTTTACCTCAGACCTACGGGTGCATAGCTAGTAGCTAGATGGCTTCTTCTCTCTCTTTGATTCTCAATACAACATTCTCCTTGATGTTCTTGGAGATCTATCCGATGTAATCTTCTTTTGCAGTGTGTTTGTCGAGGTCCGATGAATTGTGGATTTATGATCAGCTTATCTATGAATATTATTTGAATCCTCTCTGAATTCTTTTATGCATGATTTAATATCTTTGTATTTCTCTTCGAATTATCGGTTTGGTTTGGCCAACTAGATTGGTTTTTCTTGCAATGGGAGAGGTGCTTAGCTTTGGGTTCAATCTTGCGTGATTTCACTCAGTGACAAAGTAGGGGTAGCGAGACACGTATTGCATTGTTGCCATCGAGGATAAAAAGATGGGGTTTTCATCATATTGCTTGAGTTAATTCCTCTACATCATGTCATCTTACTTAAGGCGTTACTCCATTCTTTATGAACTTAATACTCTAGATGCATGCTGGATAGCGGTCGATGTGTGGAGTAATAGTAGTAGATGCAGGTAGGAGTCGGTCTACTTGACACGGACGTGATGCCTATATGCATAATCATTGCCTTGGATATCGTCATAACTTTGCACTTTTCTATCAATTGCTCGACAGTAATTTGTTCACCCACCGTATTATTTGCCTTGATGAGAGAAGCCTCTACTGAAACCTATGGCCCCCGGGTCTATTTTACATCATATTACTTTCCTATCTACTATTCTGCAATCTTTTATTTTTCAGATCTATATACCAAAAAAACCCAAAAATATTTTATCTTTTGTTTATCTATCTCTATCAGATCTCATCTTTGCAAGTGACCGTGAAGGGATTGACAACCTCTTTATTGCGTTGGGTGCAAGTGTTTGATTGTTTGTGCAGGTGTTGGTGATTTGTGTGTTCTTCTCCTACTGCATTGATACCTTGGTTCTTAACTGAGGGAAATACTTACCTCTACCGTGCTGCATCACCCTTTCCTCTTCAAGGGAAGAACCAATGCAAGCTCAAGAAGTAGCAGGAAGAATTTCTGGTGCCATTGCTGGGGAGATCTACGCCAAGTCAAGACATACCAAGTACCCATCATAAACTCTCATCTCTTGCATTACATTATTCGCCATTTGCCTCTTGTTTTCCTCTCCCCCTCTTCTAAAACGATTTTCGAAAAGATTTGCTTTTGATTCACCTTTCTTCCGTTCGTCTCTTTCATTTGCTTTTTGTTTCCTCGTGTGTTAGATTGCTTGCTTTGTCACGATGGCTCAACCCAAGAACTTTGATCCTTACTATAGGAAGTTGGAAGAAATTGAAAATAATACTAGGAGCTTCATGTCCCTACAATTTGAGCATAATAATTTCTTTAGAAACGAGGCCAAGGAGCAGAAAACTTTTATGGAGTATATGAATAAAGAACTTGATGATATGTCTAAGGAATTCTATGGTCTTAAATCTCAATTTGCTCATCTTGAAAATTTAGTTGGCCAAATTTCTGATAAACAAACCACTTTGGTAAATAAGATGGCCGCTAAACCGGAGTCTTGTGAAAATAATGATGAAGATCTTAAAGTGATTGATGTGACTCCTATTGAATCTTTGTTTTCTAAAATAAATCTTGATAAATATGGGACTGGATATGAGTCAACTTTAGTTAGAAGGCGTCCCAATGATTCGGAGTTTATAGATCTTGATGCAAAAATTGATAAAAGTGGCATTGGAGAGGTCAAGACTTTAAGTAGCAATGAACCCACTCTTTTGCATTTCAAGGATTTAATTATGATAATTGTTCTTTAATAGATTATATTTCCTTGTTGCAATCCATGTTGAATTCTTCTCATGCTTATAATCAAAATAAAGCTTTTACTAAACATATTGTTGATGCTTTGATGAAATCTTTTGAACAAAAGCTTGAATTGGAAGTTTCTATCCCTAGAAAACTTTATGATGAGTGGGAACCTACTATTAAGATTAAGATTAAAGATTATGAGTGCCATGCTTTGTGTGATTTGGGTGCTAGCATTTCCACAATTCCAAAAGCTTTATGTGATGTGTTAGGTTTCTGCGAATTGGATGATTGTTCTTTAAATTTGCATCTTGCGGATTCCACTATTAAGAAACCTATGGGAAGGATTAATTATGTTCTTATTGTTGCAAATAGGAATTATGTGCCCGTATATTTCATTGTTCTTGATATAGATTGCGATCCTACATGTCCTATTATTCTTGGCAGGCCTTTCCTTAGAACGATTGGTGCAATTATTGATATGACAGAAGGAAACATTAGATTTCAATTTTTGTTAAGGAAGGGCATGGAACACTTTCCTAGAAATAAAATTAAGTCGCCATATGAATCTATTATGATAGCTACTTATGGATTGCATACCAAAGATGACAATACCTAGATCTATGTGTTTTTATGCCTAGCTAAGGGCGTTAAACAATAGCGCTTGTTGGGAGGCAACCCAATTTTATTTTTGTTCTTTTTTTTTGGTTATGTTTTCCAATAAATTTTTCATCTAGCCTCTGGTTAGATGTGTTTTGGTGTTTTAATTAGTGTTTGTGCCAAGTAAGACCTTTGGGATGGCTTATGGTGATAGTTGATTTGATCTTGCTGAAAAACAGAAACTTTTGCATCCAGTCACAGAATTTTAATAATTCACTGGAGAGTGTAAAAACACTGAATTTTTTACAAAGGATTTATAAACAAATTTACTATGTTTTCCAAATTTTTCATAATTTTTGGAGTTACATAATTATTAGAACAATTCAGATCTTCACAGACTGTTCTGTTTTTGACAGATTCTGTTTTCTTTGTGTTGTTTGCTTATTTTGATGAATCTATGGGTAGTATCGGGGGGTATGAACCATGGAGAAGTTGGAATACAGTAGATATTACACCAATATAATTAAAGAATGAGTTCACAACAGTACCAAAAGTGGTGATTTTATTTTCTTGTACTAACGGATCTCGCGAGTTTTCTGTTGAGTTTTGTGTTGTGAAGTTTTCAAGTTTTGGGTAAAGATTTGATGGACTATGGAATAAGGAGTGGCAAGAGCCTAAGCTTGGGGATGCCCAAGGCACCCCAAGGTAATATTCAAGGACAACCAAGAGCCTAATCTTGGGGATGCCCCGGAAGGCATCCCCTCTTTCGCCTTCGTCTATCGGTAAATTTACTTGAGGCTATATTTTTATTCACCACATGATATGTGTTTTGCTTGGAGCGTCTTGTATGATATGAGTCTTTGCTTCTTAGTTTGCCACAATCATCCTTTCTGTACACACCTTTTAAGAGGGACACGCATGAATCCTGATTTATTAGAATACTCTATGTGCTTCACTTATATCTTTTGAGATAGGCAATTTTGCTCTAGTGCTTCACTTATATCTTTTTAGAGCATGGCGGTGGTTTTATTTTATAGAAATTGTTGAACTCTCATGCTCCAATTATATTATTTTGAGAGTCTTTCTAAACAGCATGGTAATTTTCTTTGGTTATAAATTTAGTCCTAATATGATAGGCATCCAAGAGGGATATAATAAAAACTTTCATATAAAGTGCATTGAATACTATGTGAAGTGTGATTCCTTATGATTGTTTTGAGATATAAAGATGGTGATATTAATGTCATGCTAGTGAGTAATTGTGTATTGTAGAAATACTTGTGTTAAAGTTTGTGATTCCCGTAGCATGGACGTATGGTGAACCGTTATGTAACGAAGTTGGAGCATGAGGTATTTATTGATTGTCTTCCTTATGAGTGGCGGTCGGGGACGAGCGATGGTCTTTTCCTACCAATCTATCCCCCTAGGAGCATGCGCGTAGTACTTCGTTTTGACGACTAATAGAGTTTTGCAATAAGTATGTGAGTTCTTTATGACTAATGTTGAGTCCATGGATTATACGCACTCTCACCCTTCCACCTTTGCTAGCCTCTCTAGTACCGCGCAACTTTCGCCGTTGCCATACACCTAGCTTTTACCTTCCTCAAAACAGCCACCATACCTACTTATTATGGCATTTCCATAGCCATTCCTAGATATATTGCCATGCAACTTTCCACCGTTCCATTTTATTATCACACGCTCCATCATTGTCATATTGCTTTGCATGATCATGTAGTTGACATAGTATTTGTGGTAAAGCCACAGTTCATAATTTTTATACATGTCACTCTTGAGTCCTTGCACATACCGGTACACCGCCAGAGGCATTCATATAGAGTCATATTTTGTTCTAAGTATCGAGGTGTAATTCTTGAGTTGTAAGTAAATAAAAGTGTGATGATCTTCAATATTAGAGCATTGTCCCATGTGAGGAAAAAAATAAAAGATGCCTAAGAAGCCCACAAATAAAAAAAAGAGGCCAAAGAAGCCCACCAAAATTAAAAAAATGAGATAAAAGAGAGAATGGCAATGTTACTATCCTTTTTCCACACTTGTGCTTCAAAGTAGCACCATGATCTTCATGATAGAGAGTCTCCTATGTTGTCACTTTCATATACTAGTGGGAATTTTTCATTATAGAACTTGGCTTGTATATTCCAACGATGGGCTTCCTCAAATTGCCCGAGGTCTTCATGAGCAAGCAAGTTGGATGCACACCCACCTAGTTTCTTTTTGAGCTTTCATAAACTTATAGCTCAAGTGCATCCGTTGCATGTCAATCCCTACTCACTCACATTGATATCTATTGATGGGCATCTCCATAGCCCGTCGATACGCCTAGTTGATGTGAGACTGTCTCCTTCTTTTTGTCTTCTCCACAACCACCATATTCTATTCCACCTATAGTGCTATGTCCATGGCTCACGCCCATGTATTGCGTGAAATTTGAAAAGGTTTGAGAACATCAAAAGTATGAAACAATTGCTTGGCTTGTCATCAGGGTTGTGCATGATTTGAGTACTTTGTGTGACGAAGATGGAGCATAGCCAGACTATATGATTTTGTAGGGATAACTTTCTTTGGCCATGTTATTTTGAGAAGACATGATTGCTTTATTAGTATGCTTGAAGTATTATTGTTTTTATGTCAATATTAAACTTTTGTTTTGAATCTTATGGATCTGAACATTCATGCCACAATAAAGAAAATTACATGGATAAGTATGTTAGGTAGCATTCCACATCAAAAATTCTGTTTTTATCATTTACCTACTCTAGGACGAGCAGGAATTAAGCTTGGGGATGCTTGATACGTCTCCAACATACCTATAATTTTTTATTGTTCCATGCTATTATATTATCTGTTTTGGATGTTTTATATGCATTAATACGCTATTTTATATTATTTTTGGGACTAACCTATTAACCTAGAGCCTAGTGCCAGTTTCTATTTTTCCTTGTTTTTGAGCCTCGCAGAAAAGGAATACCAAACGGAATAAAACTTCACGATGATTTTTCTTGGACCAGAAGACACCCAGGGTACTTGGAGTCCAAGTCAGAAGAGCCACGAGGCGGCGACAAGGGTGGAGGGCGCGCCCTAGGTGGGGGGGCGCCCCCCTACCTTGTGGGCCCCTCGGGACTCCCCTGACCTAGATCTTTCTCCTATATATTCACAAATATTCCAGAACCACCAATGTCATCCACGAAAACACTTTTCCACCGCCGCAACCTTCTGTTCCCGTGAGATCCCATCTTGGGGCCTTTTCCGGCATCCTGTCGAAGGGGGAATCGATCACGGAGGGCTTCTACATCAACTACATTGCCCTTTTGATGATGCGTGAGTAGTTTACCTCAGACCTACGGGTCCATAGCTAGTAGCCAGATGGCTTCTTCTCTATCTTTGATTCTCAATACAACGTTCTCTTTGATGTTCTTGGAGATCTATCCGATGTAATATTCTTTTGCGGTGTGTTTGTCGAGATCCGATGAATTGTGGATTTATGATCAGCTTATCTATGAATATTATTTGAATCTTCTCTGAATTCTTTTATGCATGATTTAATATCTTTGTATTTCTCTTCGATATATCGGTTTGGCTTGGCCAACTAGATTTGTTTTTCTTGCAATGGGAGAGGTGCTTAGCTTTGGGTTCAATCTTGCGTGATTTCACTCAATGACAAAGTAGGGGTAGCGAGACACGTATTGCATTGTTGCCATCGAGGATAAAAAGATGGGGTTTTCATCATATTGCTTGAGTTAATTCCTCTACATCATGTCAGCTCACTTAAGGCGTTACTCCGTTCTTTATGAACTTAATACTCTAGACGCATGCTGGATAGCGGTAGATGTGTGGAGTAATAGTAGTAGATGCAGGCAGGAGTCGGTCTACTTGACACGGACGAGATGCCTATATGCATAATCATTGCCTTGGATATCGTCATAACTTTGCGCTTTTCTATCAATTGCTCGACAGTAATTTGTTCACCCACCGTATTATTTGCATTCATGAGAGAAGCCTCTAGTGAAACCTATGGCCCCCGGGTCTATTTTCCAACATATTACTTTCCGATCTACTATTCTGCAATCTTTTATTTTTCAGATCTATATACCAAAAACCCAAAAATATTTTATCTTTTGTTTATCTATCTCCATCAGATCTCACCTTTGCAAGTGACCGTGAAGGGACTGACAACCCCTTTATCGCGTTGGGTGCAAGTGTTTGATTGTTTGCACAGGTGTTGGTGATTTGTGCGTTCTTCTCCTACTGGATTGATACCTTGGTTCTTAACTGAGGGAAATACTTGTAAGGAGATGGTATTGTTCACACTCAGCTGCGATGAAGTCGGTGAGACCAGCATTAGCAGCAAATTGTGTGAACTCTTGATGGATTCCGGCTCCATCCATGAAGGGGTTATGCGGCCAATCGCACGGCCGCACCTCCGCCCTTCTCCGAGTGTGGAGATCATTGTCCGATGACTCCCCAATGACTCCCTTAGAGCTCTTCTTGGAAGCAAACTTCCTAAAGAAACTCATCTTATTCCAAGTAGAAATCCCCCAAAATAGTTCCGGAAACGGAGCTTCGAGCAAAGAGATCGAAATCCGCGGGTTTGAGAGCAAGAACACGAGAGAGAGAGAGAGAGTGAGCAATGGTGATTTTTTCTGGAGGTAGGTGATGAAATGGGCTAAAGAGATAAGTGAGGGGGCCCACGTGGGGACCACAACCCACCAGGGCGCGCCTGGGGCTGCTGGCGCGCCCAGGGGGGCTGTGCCCACCTGGTGCACCCCCTCTGATGTTATTTGTACTAAAAATTCAGAAATATTCAGAAAAAATCGTATTAAATTTTCAGGGCATTCTGAGAATTTTTATTTTTGGGTCATTTTTTATTGCACGGGAAATTCAGAAAACAGACAAAGCATGGCATTTTATTTTATTTAACTAAGAAACACAGAGAATAAAAGTTGGGAGTAGAAGGTTGTGCTTACTAAATTCATCAACTTCATACCTCTAAAAAATGATCCATTAATAAGGTTGATCAAGTCTTATTAACAAACACCTTCGATTAGCATGAAACCGAAGAACTTTCGTAAAACACTAAGTTACCTCAACAGGGATATGCATGTCCCCAACAAATAAGCATTTCATATTTCTTTTTGGCAGTATGTAATGGCAGTTGAAAACTTCCAATGGTGAGTGTCGGAGATTTTTCAATAACATTAATACCATTCAGTTTGAATTGTTTCTTAGGAAAGTGCACCATATGTTCATTCCATTGATATGAAAAGTGACCTTGCTTTTATTGCAATCAATAACAGCCCCTGTAGTATTCAAAAAGGGTCTACCAAGGATAATCGACATATTGTCGTCCTCGGGCAAAAAGACTGGCCTAAGCATTTCAGCAAAGCGTTCAAATTCTTCATCATCCTTTTTCTTAGTTGATTTAGGTGGAAAGAGCATGGGTTTTTGAACCCATGGTTCTCTTTCTCTTCCATGTTTTCTAGCAAAAAAGTCTCTTTTATCATATCTTTTATTTTTAGGTTGTGGGTTATCAAGATCAATAGCTGGTTCTATTTCAACATCATTATCTGGTTGTTTATCATTGTCTGATTGAGTGTCTTCCCGAACATCATCATTATCTTTTTCATTATCACTAGGTGAATGTTCATTACCAGATTGAGTTTCAACATCAGAAATAGAAACATCATTATTATCTTCAAGAGGTTTTTCTACTTCAGGTTCACTAGAGGTATGCAAAGTCCTATCATTTTTTTTCTTCCTTTTCTTTTTAGAAGGACTAGGTGCATCAATGTTAATTCTTTGAGAGTCTTGTTCAATTCTTTTATGGTGACCCTCAGGATAAAATGGTTCCTGAGTCATTTTACCTCCTCTAGTTCCTACTCTAATAGCAAAGTCATTTATATTATTATTCATTTCATCTAGCACCTCTCTTTGAGATTTAACAACTTGTTCTAGTTGAGTTTGAACCATAGAGGCATGTTTTCCTAGACCTCTAACATCATTGGAGATTCTAAATAACAAGTCACTCAAGCGAGCAATCATTTTGGAATTGTATTTCAATTGTTTCATAACATTTTCATTGAAGTGATCTTGCTTTCTAATGTAGTTATCAAACTCATAAAGGCATTGAATAGGATGTTTATTGTAAGGGATGTCACTTTCATCAAATTTCATCAAAGAGTTTACCTCTACCACCTTGGGTGGTGGTGTGTCAAGTCCATGTATCTCTTCAATAGGAGGTAAAGTTTTAACATCCTCTACTTTAATACCTTTTTCCTTCATACTTTTCTTTGCCTCTTGCATATCTTCAGGACTGAGATATAAGATATCCCTCTTCTTCGGAGTGTGTTTAGGAAGAGTCTAATCATCATAATTTTTCAAAATATTTTTCAATAATTCCTTAGCTTGTTCAACAGTTCGTTCCCTGAAAACACAACCAGCATAACTATCTAGGAAGTCCCTAGAAGCATCGGTTAGTCCATTATAGAAGATATCAAGTATTTCATTTTTCTTAAGAGGATGATCAGGCAAACCTTTAAGTAGTTGGAGAATCCTCCCCCAAGCTTGTGGGAGACTCTCTTCTTCAATTTGCACAAAGTTAAGTATTTCCTGTAAGGCAGCTTGTTTCTTATGAGCAGGAAAATATTTTTCAGAGAAGTAGTAAATCATATCCTTGGGACTACACACACAACCAGGAGCAAGAGTATTATACCATATCTTAGCATCACCCTTTAATGAGAAAGAAAATAATTTGAGAATATAGTAGTAGGGAATCTTCTCATCAGGAGCAAATAGGGTGGCTATATCATTTAATTTAGTGAGATGTGCTACAACAGTTTCAGTTTCATAGCCATGGAAAGGATCAGATTCAACCAAAGTAATTAACTCTGGGTCGATAGAGAATTCATAATTCTTATCATCAACAAAGATAGGTGAAGTAGCAAACTTAGGATCACATTTCATTCTAGCATTCAAAGATTTTTCTTTCAGTTTGCATAGTAATTTCTTAAGATTATCTCTATCATTGCAAGCAAGAAAATCTCTAGCTATCTCCTCATCCATAACATAACCTTCAGGTATCTTAGGCAATTCATATCTAGGAGAGCTAGGCCTAATAGGTGTTTCAAGATTTTCAGTTTCAAGTACTTCATCAGTTTCAATAATTTTATCAGTTTCTGCATTCTCAATATCTCTAGCTCTAGCAATTTGTTCATTAAGGAATTCACCTAGTGGCATATTATCATCAAGCAAGGTACTAGCATCATCATAAGCATTATCCATAGCAGAAGCATCATCAATAACTTGTCACATATCAGAATTAATAGCATGTGGTGGTGTTGCAATTTTACTCAAAATAGAAGGTGAGTCAAGTGCAGAGCTAGATGGCAGTTCCTTACCTCCCCTCGTCTTAGAGGGAAATATCTTAGTCTTGGTGTCCTTCAGATTCTTCATAGTGATAAATTGGTAATAATCCCAAGTGACTCAACAAATATAGCTATGCTCCCCGGCAACGGCACCAGAAAAAAGGTCTTGATAACCCACAAGTATAGGGGATCGCAACAGTTTTCGAGGGTAGAGTATTCAACCCAAATTTATAGATTCGACACAAGGGGAGCCAAAGAATGCTTGTAAGTATGAGCAGCTGAGTTGACAATTCAACCACACCTGGAGATTAATTATCTATAGCAATAGGATTAGTAGCACAGTAATATGATAGTTTTGATAGCGGTGATGATAGTAACAGTAACAGTAACAGTGATAGCAATGATTTTGTAGCAATTGTAACAGTAATAGCAATTGTAACAGTAATAGCAATAGTAGTAACTTAGCAAGAACAATATATGGAAAATTCGTAGGCATTGGATCGGTGAATTTGTTGGATGCTATTCATCATATAACAGTCATAACCTAGGGCGATACGACACTAGCTCCAGTTCATAAATATAATGTAGGCATGTATTCCGTAAATAGTCATACGTGCTTATGGAAAGAGCTTGCATGACATCTTTTGTCCTACCCTCCCATGGCAGCGGGGTCAATAAGGAAACAAAGAGATATTAAGGCCTCCTTTTAATAGAGAACCGAAACAAAGCATTAACACATAATGAATACATGAACTCCTCAAACTATGGTCATCACCGGAAAGTATCCCGATTACTGTCACAACGGGGTTTACGGATCATAACACGTAATAGGTGAATATGACTTGCAAGATCGGATCAAGAACATAGATATAATGGTGATAACATAAATGGTTCAGATCTGAAATCATGGCACCCGGGCCCAAAGTGACAAGCATTAAGCATGGCAAAGTGATAACAACATCAATCTCAGAACATAATGGATACAAGGGATCAAGCCCTAACAAAACTAACTTGATTATATGATGAATCTCATCCAACTTCTCACTGACCAGCGAGCCTACGAAGGAATTACTCACTCCCGGTGGGGACCATCATGGAATTGGCGATGGAGAAGGGTTGGTGATGCCGAAGATTGAAGATCCCCCTCTCCGGAGCCCCAAACTGACTCCAGATCTGGCCTCCCGATGAAGAACTGGAGGTGGCGGCGGCTCCGTATCATGAAACGCGATAATTCTTTCTCCCTGATTTTTTCTCCAAAAATAGGATTTTATAGCGTCGGAGTCAGGGTCTGCGGGGCCACCAGGTGGGCACAACCCACCTGGGCGCAGTATTTTTCTTTTATTCCATAAAAATTCTCCAAAAAGTTTCATTCCATTTCGACAACTTTTATTTCTGCACAAAAACAACACCATGGTAGTTCTGCTGAAAACAGCGTCAGTCCTTGTTAGTTTCATTCAAATCATGCAAATTAGAGTCCAAAACAAGAGCAAAAGTGTTAGGAAAATTAGAAACGCCGGAGACGTATGAACCACGCCGCGCCGAGAGCACCAGGGCGGTGAACAACGGCGAGGCCTAGGAAGTGAATGACTCGGAGCCGGAGAAGACTCGACAGTTGTTTCTGACACAGAGGGGAGTATGAGGGTTTACTGGTTCGTCTGCCATCACCGGAGAATAACACGAAATGTGGGTGAGTAGAGGGATGGCTAGGCAAGCGATGGGAGTAGGGTGGGGTGGTTAGGCCTGTGCGGCAGCACAGTCGGCCATGGGAGGCATGAGCAGGTAGTACGACCAGTGCTGGTTTGGGCGGCTGGAGCAAGAAGACCAGAAGTTGAAGAAGCAGCACGGCCGTTGGATTTACATCCTACAGTCAGTACAGCTAGAATCGTTTATATTGACTACATTGACAAAGCCATGCATCCGCGTCAACTTAGTAGGCCCACAAGTCAGCCCCCAAATCTAGTGGGTCCAAGGTAGCAGGGGGAGGAATCATTTTTTTGCGCGTAATAAGGAGGCACTTCCTTGCGTGCGAAGATATAGCTAGTGGGTCCTAGCCGTCAGCGGGGGGTACTTTTTTTTTGCGAAATACAGAGGACCTTCCTGTGGGTCCCCATTGTCAGGTGGAGGAATCAATATTTTGCACGTAATAAGGAGGCACTTCCTTGCGTGTGGCCGTGGACCCAACTGTCAGCCTCTCCACGTACATTCCTCTTTCGATGGATGTCGTTCATTGACCACGCCGTGCCGAGAGCACCAAGGCGGTGGACAACGGTGAGGTCTAGGAAGGGAACGACCCGGAGCTGAGGAAGACTCAGCACTTGTTTCCCACGTGGAGGCGGGTATGAGGGTTTACTGGTTAGGCTGCAGTGTGAGGCTGTCGTCGCCGGAGAATAACAGGAGGTGTGGGTGAGTAGAGGGATGGCCAGGCCAGTGATGCGAGTAGGGTGGGGCCGTGAGGCCTGCCCGACAGCACAGTCGGCCACGGGAGGCGGGAGCAGGCGGTTCCGCCGGCACTGGTTTGTGCGGCTGTAGTAGGAAGATCAGAGACTGAAGAAGCATGTTTGCCGTTGAATTGACGTCTAACGGTCTCATGCTGGTAGAGTTGATTCTTGACTATTTTTCTTTTTTTGAGAAACCTTGTGTACACATCAACTTAGTAGGCCCACAAGTCAGCCTCCAAATCTATGGCAAAGAACATACAACCCATTTGCTATTTTTTTTAATAATTTGCAGCCCATTTGCTAATTCTTAAGGAATTTATTACAGCCCATTTTCTGCCCAGGACCACGGTAAAAAAGATCAACCTAATTTTGCATATTTCGGTGGAGTCCGAAAGATTTTAATCCAGAAATGATAAACATTTATTTTGTAAGAACTTATTGATTTGCTAAATAAAATATTGTTTTTATTTTTGTAAGCTAATAACATGTGGGAAAATCGAGTTAGTTTTAGGGAAAAACAGTGGTAAAAAAATCAGCGCTGGGAGGGAAAAAATCTAAACATAATAATAAAGGACGGAGGCTTTCATAGTTCTCCATCTGTCATCACTTTATATCCATTTATTTTGTGTTAATCATAATGATTGATGGATGATCTTTAAAAGGATACTATACATATAAATAAATCTATTCTATCTAGCCCAGATCAATCGTTCCCGTAAAAACAAAACAACTTGATCGAACAGCAGCCTAGTAGCCTAGCGCACGATCGTATCCCACGTTACAAGGCCCCTTCGACTTTTTTTCCTCTTTGAACAAGCAACACGAAAGAAAGTACAGGACGCTCTCCAACTAAAAAAACCGGACGCTCACTCAGGCCCAATCTCATATCAGATCATACACGCCCTGTCCAACCTCTCCTAGGCAAGCACGCGATGCAGCCATGGCCTCCGGAAAACGCAACCCCAGCACGCCAAAGGGCACCTTGGCGCCGCAAGCGCACATGCCGGTCGAAGCAGCTGCAAGTCTTCCCACGCCACCAATCCCCTCCCTTCCATGCTTCTAGCCACACATCACCCTCGGCTAAGGTGTTGCTCGACGGCGGCCCCTGCGGCCTGCCTCGCTCAAAGCAGCAAAAGAGGCAATGTCAGTGATAGCTGGATGGAGGCTGCGTGGCTGTCCGAGCGCGCGAAAGATGCAGCTGAGGTGGTAGTAACGACCGGACAAAGAAGATCCTCGGGGAAGAGTTGGATGGGGGGGGGGGGGCGAGCGGCCTGTGGAGGACGATCGGGTCGACAATGGGAAGACGAGCTGGACGCCAAAAGCAATATTGCAACACCATGAGTGAGGAACTTGACTCTAGCAATATATAAGCATTACTTGCTAACACTGAGAGCTTAATTGTCTTCAATGCAACTAGTCCGCCAAGCATGCAAATGTCTTATGCATGTGGCTAGAATCGGTACTTTTGCATGTCTGATGCATATAGAAAGATCCGAATTCAGCCATCAATTTCCCTTTTAGTACTTACTAATGTTTTTATTGTTTTGAGTGATCCAGGGTTGATTTGGGTTGTAGAATTGAAGAATAGCAAAATCTTAAGCCATCAGGTCAGGACGTCAGGTTTAGAATTGCCTTGGCATCTTTGAGTGTGGTGAACATGTTGATTGTTGGGATTTGGAGGTAACTCTGCTCCATACCTTGGCTGAGCCTGTCGGATCCGCGGAGTGGCTGCACGACACCTCAGGGACCCGATGTGAAGGTAGCATATGCTATTCTACAGTGCTTGCCCCATGAAATCTCAATTGTCGGTTGTACAGTTAATGCTGAACTGCAGTAATCTACTTCACTTGCATCTGTATTGTACATTTAATAAGTTATTAATACTTGAGAGTTAAAATAGATCACTAATCTGGCTGGGGCTCTACCATTGTGGCAATTTGGGGAGTGTTGGTAGAGGTGATAAATCTGCAAGCAGAAAGTCAATGCCCTTCTGCTATACCGCACAATTTAGAGTGATATCACATTACGGATAAATTTATTTCCTAAAAGTAAAATCTTTGTTACTAAAAAAGATTAATCTTGGAGGCCTTATCTTTCTAATTGGGAATTATTGATATAATCTCATGCTCTCAACAGTTGGTTCTATGAATAATAGAAAGATCCTACAACAATGATTCAGATATAGGTTATGATCATTCATGGGATGGTTTTCCTACTGTTAAATACGTCCATCAGCACACATGCTTCGTATGCTCCTACTTTCGGTCTAGGTACTTGATATCTTTTAGTAATATGCCTGTAGAGCACATGGATCCACTTCATGAGTACCAGGTAAGGTTGTATCTCTATTCATGGTGTGAAATTTTGTGATGCAGTGCCAAGTCAGGGTGCAGGACAAGTCAGCCATCCACACGAACTCGACGGCAGCAAGGGTGTGGGGCATCGGGAGGAGTGTCCGGGTTGAAGGTTCTGGCCCTCACCATCAAGACTTCCATGCTTGTCGCTGAGTACATCTGGTATGTACGCAATGAACCTCCCTAATGCAATGTCGCTGCTGTTAATTTCATCTTTTGATTGAGGCAGAATATATTCCACTAAGGCACATTAGGACATTTTGGGATAGGGGCCAAACCTTCATATTTTGGTCATTTGTTTTTTTATTAGTTTAGCATGGGAGCGAACTGTTCAATGATGATTTGCCCCTTAAAGTCATATTGTTAATATCCAAAAATTTCAATGCGTGGGGGGTGATATCCCACTTCTTGCCGTTTTAATTCCAGCACTTCAACAAGATTTGGAGGGCATACATTGCACAGATGGATCCTATGGCATGTACTACTATAAAAAATAAATCTAGCATCAATTCTGGACTTTTAATGTTGTAAGGTAAACACAGATGCATATCTTTGTCATAGTTGCATCCTTTATAGCAGAGATTTTGTGATGGAAATTTTATTTTGTTGATGGAAGCCTTTGTGCTTTGTTCACTTAGGACGTGAATTTTTTTAGACAAAATCTTAGGACGTGAAGTGGGATGCAAAATCTATAGATCTAGTGAAAGGTGGTTGTTAGATTTTGATTGTGCCAATAGTCCAAGTAGGGAAATACCAGAATCTATATGTAGGTGAATCAATAATACACAATTATTACTAGGGTTCGGCTCATTTTTTTAATGCTCTATTCATTGTTTTCCATAATAATATTTTCACGAGAATGCATATGAAATGGCCCACATCAGAATGTGCTTATGATATTGTTGTTCAATAAAGGAACATATTTCCTACTTCTCTGATCCATAATAAGGATAGGTTTATTTTGGGTTTGCATAGATTCAATCAAAATTAGCTCATTTTATAGAAGTTGCTCAATGGTTAAGATGGCTGAAATCACTAGCAATACTTCCCATGCTTATTTATTTTCTCCCGTTGCAACGCACGGGCATGTTTGCTAGTAAGGATGTAAAGATGAAAAGGGAACTTTACTTATTTTCAATATAATAATATATGTATACGAACTAGTAAAACTGTTGGTAGAGATCAGAAAACGGAAGTAGGACATGGCATTTTTAGAGGAAAATAGAAGTATGTTGTGCGTTTTCTTAAGTAAAAAAACTGCCTCCGGATGTTCTAAGAGAAAATATAACTAAGGCCGGTGGGCCAGAGGCCAGTTGATACCTACTGGATCTTTGTGCCCCATTGTCGTCAAGGGCTGGGCCTGTTAAAAAAACCAAGCCCAGTTGATAGTTGTTCGACCTCAAAAAACAATATACCTGCTGGATCCCTGTTACCAGTCTATACTTGTAGAATTATCTAGTTTATTGACTACGTTGAAAATTTCATGGGTTTCACCGTCTCAGAGGTCAGCATTATTTTTCCATTGTGATAATAAGTGCATGCACTTGCTTGCGTACGGCCATGGACCTAGAGGTTCCGTACGGTTAGGCTCTGTATGGACAGCCATCTTGTGGTTGCACAGACGAATTTCATGCAAATCAGATGGTTTTTAGTGAAACCAGACTGAATTCATTGCATTTTACATATTTCTTTTTATTATGGACCATTTTCCATATTTCAACTAATAATAACCTGTTTTTTAGGGAAAACTAATAATAACCGACTAGGCCTTTTTTGGGTCCATGGGAGGCACTTCACGCGATCGAGGTCGCGATACTTAACTGTTCTAGAAGGCCCAAATCCATCGCTCCTCTCTTATAACAATTTGCAGTTGGGCTTGGCGTGCCACAGCCCACTCCCGACATGCCACGTCCAACTATCAGCCTATGAAATCCGATGGATCCCGTGCGTACTCGAAGATATAAAACTTTTGGAGAATTGGAAATTCGAACGGCAGGTGCTTATGCTACCCATAAAAAAAAGTAGGTGTTTGAAAATTCGTTTTGCAACAAATGATTCAGCTTTATATCCACGTCGACCCTTGACATGATGGTTGGAAGAAAATGACAAGTTCATACCAAAAGATCCTTAACAACAATACCAACTAGTAGACGACCAGGTAGAACAAGTACCAATACCAAACTAACTTATAATCTTCTTAGTGCTGGCCCTAGTGTTCGTCTGGTAGAAAATCTTGCAGACGACTGATTGCTTGGATCTGCATTGGTATTTCTCCAAAGAGGAGAGGATGATGCAACACAACAACCATAAGTATTTCCAACAGTTATCAAACCAAGGTTATCAATCCAGTAGGAGGATCCACCCGCACTATGTAAACATCACCTGCACACAAATAACAAATACTTGCAACCCAACGCGTTAGAGGGGTTGTTAATCCCTCCTCGGTATTGAAAATGGTTGAATTGTATGAGATTTGATAAATAGATCTAACAAAAACACAAAGTAAAATAAATAAAGAAAAATTGTAGCAAGGTATTTTTGGTTTTATATGATAGGAAAATAGACCCGGGGGCCGTAAATTTCACTAGAGGCTTCTCTCGAGAAAATAGCATACGGTGGGTAAACAAATTACTGTTGGGCAATTGATAGAAAAGCGAATAATTATCACCATATCCAAGGCAATGATCATGTATATAGGCATCACGTCCAAGATTAGTAGACCGACTCCTGCCTGCATCTACTACTATTACTCCACACATTGACCGCTATCCAGCATGCATCTAGTGTATTAAGTTCATGAAGAAACGGAGCAATGCAATAAGAACGATGACATGATGTAGATAAGATCTATTCATGCAGGAATAGACCCCATCTTTTTATCCTTAATGGCAGCAATACATGTGTGTCATGTCTCCTTCTGTCACTGATATTGAGCACCGCAAGATCGAACCCATCACAAAGCACCTCTTCCCATGGCAAGAAAAAACAATCTAGTTGGCCAAACCAAACCAAAGTTTCGGAGAAGAAATACGAGGCTATAAAGATCATGCATAAAAGAGTTCAGAGAAGACTCAAATAATATTCATGGATAGAACTGATCATAAACTCACAGTTCATCGGATCCCAACAAACACACCGCAAAAAGTCATTACATCAAATAGATCTCCAAGAACATCGAGGAGAACATTGTATTGAAGATAAAAAAGAGAGAAGAAGCCCTCTAGATACTACCTACGGACCCGTAGGTCTGTAGTAAACTACTCACGCATCAACGGAGGGGCAAGGGTGTTGATGAAGAACCCCTCCGTGATCGTTGACCCCTACTAGAGAAGGCCTCTAGATTGGATCTCGTGGTTCTGGAACTTGCGGCGATGGAAACTATTTTCTCTCGACTCCCCTATGGTTTTTGGGATTTTAGAGTATTTATAGAGCTGATAGGCGATGGAGGGGTGCCAGTGGGCTCCACTACCCACCAGGGCGCGCCATGGGCCTCTGGCATGCCCTAGGGCCTAGTGGGCCCCACAGGCCCCCTCTGGTGCACTTCTTGGGCCTCCCGGGTGTCTTCTGGGCAGAAAAAATCATCCAAAAAGTTTTGTGGCATTTGGACTCCATTTGGTATTGATTTTTTGCGAAGTAAAAAACAAGCAAAAAAGAGCAACCGGCACTGGGCACTATGTCAATAGGTTAGTCCCAAAAAATGATATAAAGTTGCTAGTAAATGAATATAAAACATGCAAGAGTGATAATATAACAGCATGGAACAATAAAAAATTGTAGATACATTGGAGGCGTATCAACAACCAGCTCCTGCTCCTTCTCCTTCTCTTGCTCCAGGTCCCCGAGGTGGTATAGGTGCATCACCCAGTTGGTCCTCGGTCGGTCAAAGTTCTTGTTGGTGTGCAGCACAAGAACCTTTTTGCTGCCTGTCTGCCGGCCGTTGACCATCACCGGCATGGTATTGCCGGTCTTGTGCCACATCGCATGCATGTCACACTCCGACTGTATCTTGCGATGCGTCCACATGCCCCTTTTGAATGCCCTGGAGTTGCGCTGGAAGAAATGCTTGCTTAGGCCACTCAGTGTGATGCCTACAGTATTGGCGAATACAAGTTTTAGGGTATTTGGCATTTTCACAACATCTTTGGCATGTTGCAGTCACTTGCTTCACTTTTTATTTATTGTCAAATTGTAATTGCTTCACTAGGTCCGCGTCTAAAAAGAAAAATAGAGGTATAAACAAAGGAATATATTTTGTGCAAGCAGGCGGCTGATCGGGGTCTCACCTAGTAGTTTCTCAGGATGGGTGTAGCATATGTCGTGCTCACTGTCGATGGTCGGTATGAACAAATTGATGAGAGGGTGAGATCTCACACTATTAGCACTCACTTTGGCCTCAAGGTGCTCAATCAGCTCCTGATCTATGGGATCGAACTTGACACCAGCCGGCAGCACCGACCAATCCTTCTTGGACTTGCATCGGTTAATTCCAGTTAAATGGTACTCAATGTATGATCAATCAACTATTTAAGTAAATGATAAAAGATTTCGACACATAAGTGCTACTCCAAATCTGAAGTCCACAACACCCGAGCAAACTAGGGTCTCGGCTTCATTACAACATGCATACTCTAAAGACTTGAAAAACCCCATAAAGATAGAAATCATCATACAGGGCGACGGGATGAATACTCACTGGAGCGGCCTCGCTGGTTCCTTCCTTCATGCAGCTAGCTTGAAGAGCATCCTTGTTGAGATCAACTTTTTCAGCGTCTTCCTTTTGACTACTTGCAATGAAGTATAGCAGCTTGAGTAGCTCATCGCTCATCGTACCAACTGGATCAGAACAAGGCGGCGGGTGGGAGGCGGGGAGACCGGGAGAGAATGGGAGAGTGATTTTGTAGAGAATGGGAGAGTGTTGTTGTACTACCAGAGGGGTGATGCTCACTTTGGTGAACCGAACACACCGCGGGGACTCTTGTGTCACCTCACGTGCAGCGTGTTGTCACGTCAATTCAATGTGAGGACATGATGAATAATTTGACTGACGTATACTAGTACTACTGTACTACTTACTAGTCATACAACTAATACTTACTAGTTACTACTACCTCCATCCAGGTTTATTGGTCCCCTTCGTATTTAGTGTATCATTTTGACCATAGGTTTAACTAACAAAATGTCAATACATGTCACCGAAAATTATACCATTGGAAACTATGTTCAAATACGAATCCAACGATATAATTTTTTGTGACATGCATTAACATTTTGTTAGTTAAATTTATGGTCAAAATTTGACACAAATTACGAAGGGGACCAATAAACCAGGAGGGAGGTAGTAGTACGAGTAGCGCAATATACGGTATAGAGGACTACTAGTACTACAAATTTAGAAATGGAGTACAAAGTTACAAGGTTGTGCGACAGACTTTGTAGGCTACATGAGTAATACAAAATATAATTCCCATTGGACAACAATTTCACCAACAAGTACGCACTTGAAGCCTAATTGATATATATGGCTTCTGCACAGCATCTCCATCATCATTATCAGTACATGCTACGCAGGTGAGATAGGATGCACTTGATCCCAGAAAGGTATCTATCCTTCAAACTAACTAAAGTACATAATATCTAACAAAAGAGGGTCATGCTACAGCAGCAGGATACATGGCCCGGTCTAGATATCACTACGAATCAAGTTGTGCATATTTGCTGTTGGCATGAACCACATCGCCGCATGTCGGGTTTGCAAAAGCCATTCATCACTTGGAAGCTTGATGCCTTTCACACATTGAAGATCATCTCACAACAAGCTGTGTCGACGAATCTCTGAATATGGTGATTCATGAAACCCATGGTACGATGTGTAAACATAGTTCCCCCTGGCGAATGGAGGTTGCATAGCACGGTAATCATCCCCGATGGTATGATCGATGATTGGTTGGATGATCAGATAAATGAGCCCGAGGAACATGGAGTGGTTGCCGAGGCTGTAAACCCGCCTCCAGTTAAATACGCCTGGCCCAATAGAGCTGGGATCATTCTCAAACACGAAGCAGCCATAGCCATCATAGTCGCGAATGCCCCATGCATTGTACTGCATGTTGTTTGATGGAATAGTTTGTTCAATTTGGTATGTGCAAATGAGCATCAAATGCCCACCGTCAGTTGAACGAGCGATAAACGACTGCCCATTGACTTGTATATTTCCAGGTCCTGGAATTATGAAGGCCATCACATTTGCGTCTGCTGCAACAAATCAAATTGGAGACCAAAAGGACAAAAATATACAATCATGTTCAGAGTATGTGCGGAATTAATATTATTATAACAGTGACATAGATGATAGCCAGAGAATTGCAATGCCGTGGTCATAATCATACCGCCAATTTTAAAAAAATTAAGCCAATGGCTTTCATATTCTAGCAATATGTCATGGTTCAAACATCATGTAAAAATGCGAGGAAAACAACTATGCCAGGGCCTACTCATATTCTACCATAGCAGTTACTACTGTTCTCATATCAACTCTAAGAATAACATGCGTGGTTATAAAAATCTTGGAAATGAGAGTAACATATAGCAATCGTGAGGTTATACTCATAATATCTTTTCTAACAATCATTAGATGCCAATTATTCTCATATCAACTCTAACAATAACATGTGTGGTCATAAAAATCTAGGAAATGAGAGGAACATATAGCAATGATGTGGTTATAGCCTACTATCTATTCTAAATTTCTAACAATCAATAGGCAGTCCTATTCATAAGGTAAAGATGAGATGAGATAGAACAATTACACGATGATAGATTCCACCAATATATGCAGCCAATCTGTGCGTCGACCGCGTAAACGATGCCATTGTGCACTATAGCATCAGACAGAAATGGAGGGTCAACAGGATTGATGATGAGCCATAACCATGTATGGCGACCGGATTCCAGATAGACTAATCCCCCATCGAATAAGGCAATGAGCTTGTAATCCATGTAGTGTTCTGATGGTGTGGGCACTTCGCAGATTACAACCTTCAGCAAACAGAGGTCGTACCAAAACCTCGACGCTTCTCGTGCGTAGTAGGCAAGAGTGTCTAGCTGGCCACGAGGCTCGATGCCGGCGGTATCCAATGATGGAAGGGTGATCTCTCGGTGGGTGTAGATATCCACGAGACGCCACGGACAACCGGATTGGTGGATGAGGATGATCCACTTGGCCTTCATGCCCGCCCAGTAGTGGCCGCGCATGAAGGACAGGTGGGCGGGTAGTGGTAGCATGTCGAGGGTCACGACGACAACCTCCATAGGATCGTCAAGTTGGTGCCTGGGCCACCTACGAGGATCGGGCATCAGCAAGCAGGGTGTCTTAAAAGGGCCGGTCGGTTACAGATGAGTACACGATACATAGACACCAAGCATGCGGCCAGACGCACGGTGCTGAGCAGGTCCATACGATTATAGATCTGCTCCAAGAGAACATCGGGGAGGGAATTCCAATCACGGCCCTGTGTGTCAGTCGGTTCTGCCATAGGGTTTTTTAGGGTGCTGAGTGATTGGGGTTTTTGGCGCCTACGAGCAAGCGGGGAAGTGGAGTCGGGCAGGCGAGCGAATAAGATGGCGTGTGTGGCCGAGCAGTGAGCGGGGGGATACGGTACGCGTGATCTACCGAGGGAGATGGTACAGGCGGGCGAGCAGTGAGCGGGGGAAAATGGTATGCGGCCGACGATGGGGAAGAGAGGACGAAGAAGAGAGGAGGAAGAAGAGGGAAAGACGGGCAAGAAGGTGCATTAAATCTCAATTCTACTAGTACTACTACTAGGAGTGTAAATAGTTAAGCCGATGACATGTGAGTTTACCTCAAGAGGGCCCATATGTCAGTTAATGGAAGAGAGTGATGCGTAGGCGTATTTGCGGAAGCGTCCTCCACTGGAAAACATGATGGCAGTACAGGGTGAGGCTTATTTAGTAACACCAACATGCTGGCTCAGCTTATTAATTATGTGTCCCATCTGCTGCAGCGTGTATTGTCACTTCACTGTGAAGACTAGTTGAATAGTTCTCTCCGACCGACATGGGGAATAATGGATCGCCAAGACTTCCTATCTATCTATGCCTCTACTCTCATCCTGTCCAACAACAAGAACCATTAACCAAGGCACCCGGCGCCAATTATGTAGGAGTACTACTAGTACTACTACTACCTACTCCCTCCTTCCGGTTTTATATACAGGTCAATAAAAAATTCATCAACCAAGGTAGTACAGTAGTAGATGATTAGTGCCAGAGGATTTTTTTCCAAAAGTACTTAATAATGGGGTCGTTTTCATCAAGAAAATTGTGTTTACGAACGTATTAATTGCACTGCATGCGTGCATGCATGAACAACAAAAGACCAGAACTTCTACATGCATTGGTGAGTTTTCTCTTAATTCTTGCATGCAACATTTTAATGAAGCTTGAAATATGAACATGTCAATGGGAGGGAGTAGAAGCCTCATGCATGCATGCATGCAACACTCAACGAACACATGCACGCATGCAACACACGCATCCATGCGGCACACGTCACAAGACGCAACACACACGCTCACGCTCAAGTACTCAACCTACACGTGCATGCACTCACATACACAGCCAGGGTGGTTCGCGCGCAAGGGTTGGACTCCTGTCACGCCTGTGTAAAGTTTTGTTTAGCTTATTTCTTTGCTCTTTCAACTGATAGGTGGGACCCACAAACCAGGTACCAATTTAACCAGACAACAAAATGCCAAATCGACTATGTGGCCGGTCAGCAGGGCGCAATACAGTGCTCTACGGTGAGCTAGTGACTGTATAATCACCGCAAAACTATATAGTGACCATAATTAGCATAGTATGAAGTCCAGTGACCGTATTGTTACCAAGACGTTGACTGCTAGTGTAGTTATGTCGTTTCAAATTAAGCCATATTTCCATGCAAAAAATAATTAAGCCATATTAACCGGAAAGGACGCAATATGGACTACTATTACTTCGATGTGTCCCGTCAACTCGCAGAGCGAGAAGAAGCTTGCTTACTACGCCTATGCCCTCTCCCTCACCCACGCGCGCGGTGGCTCGCAGGACGAGGAGAAGCTTGCTTACTACGCCTACGCCCTCTCCATCGCCCACGCGCGCTGTGGCTCGCAGGACGAGGAGAGGGTTTTGACTACCGCGCCCTCTCCCTCGCCCTCACCCTCGCGGTGTACGTGCAGCAGTTCATTCAGTGTCAAATTGCCAGAAGCATATTGTACTGTAGTATCATCATTGTTGGACCTCCCAAAGAGGCGAAGAGCCAACCGCAAGGTTTCTAGGAGTATGAATTGTTGGACCTCCCGAAGAGGCGAAGAGCCAAGCGCAAGGTTTATAGGAGTACGAGTTGTCGTCCTAGTACTACTACTATAGCAAACAACTGCTACTGTATGATGCCGCCATGTCACCTATAGCCAAAGTTGTGCCACCTTTTTTTCTCACAGAGCGTGTTGGAGCCCGTGCAACAGCCACACAAGTTGCACGTACACATAACACATTTACTAGTAATAAATTCTAAAGGACAAATGCCAACATGCCACACAAGTTCATCTCCACTTCATGTGATAAATTTGTGCACAACTACTCTACATATATTTATAGTGGTGTCATTCACAATTTACCATACTCCACTTACACATTATAGATGGGCTCCATGTCCTCCTCCAGGTTCCAGTCCCAGGTGTTCTT
Source organism: Thinopyrum elongatum (assembly GCA_011799875.1). NCBI lineage: Eukaryota > Viridiplantae > Streptophyta > Magnoliopsida > Poales > Poaceae > Thinopyrum > Thinopyrum elongatum. Next base: position 557,040,758 of record CM022298.1, read on the forward strand.
CATAGATGGCACGATCCATAGCGGTGGGCAACGGGAATCATTGTCGCAGCTTTCAAGTTCGGTTCCACACGATGGAGACTCGTCCAAGCTAAAGCGGCATAAATCAGGGATAGCGTGTCCCAGCATGTCATTCATCCGGCGGTGCACATTGAAGACACAACCATGCTTCATGAACGGTAGGCCTTCGGTGTCGTGCACGGAAGGTGGCATCTGCTTCACAATGGGGTAGCTGTCCCCAATGAAAAGCGAGTACTCTCCAAGAGTGTTCCTCGGCTCCCTCATAGCATCGCAGGGGTCGAACTCGTCGCCGTTCATGTGGTACACGCGGCATCTCAGATCTGGACACATGGTGATGTACATGGTCAAGGTCCATGCATGATAATGTTGTGCTCAAATATCGTGCTCAGTAATATTGTGCAGCTAGTAGTACTACTCCAGTATAGAGGACGTACAATAACTGACTTATTATATATAGCCACTCTTGGCTACATGGATGAGATAGTAAGACATGGAAAAACAAAAATGGTGGGAGCTAGTGGGTTCAAGTCTTCAAGGGCCTAGCTATACGCGTCCCCTGATACGTCTCCAACGTATCTATAATTTATGAAGTATTCATGCTGTTATATTATCATTCTTGGATATTTTACAATCATTTTATAGCAACTTTATATCATTTTTTGGGACTAACCTATTGACCCTGTGCCAGTTGCTGTTTTTTGCTTATTTTTACATCGCAGGAAATCAATATCAAACGGAGTCCAAACACCGCGAAACTTTTTGTGGATTTTTTATGGACCAGAAAACATCGAATGGGCCAGAGCAGCACCTGGGGGGTGCCCCGAGGGGGGCACAACCCACCAGGGTGCGCCTGGGCCCCCAGGCGCGCCCCGGTGGGTTGTACCCACCTCGGTGGCCTCCCGCACCCCCTCTTGGCCCTATAAATCATCAAATATTCCAAAAACCCTCGGGGTAACCCTAGATCAGAAGTTCCGCCACCGCAAGGCCTCTCTATCCACGAGATCCAATCTAGACCCCGTTCTGGCACCCTACCGGAGGGGGAAATCATCACCGGTGACCATCTTCATCATCCCGGCGGCCACCAAGATGAGGAGGGAGTAGTCCACCCTCGGGGCTGAGGGTTTGTACCAGTAGCTATGTGTTTAATCTTTCCCTCTCGTGTTCTTGAGATTGCACGATCTTGATGTATCGCGGGCTTTGTTAATATAGTTGGATCATATGGTGTTTTCCCCTCTCTATCTTGTTGTGAATTGAGTTTTCCCTTTGAGATTTCGTTCTTATCAGATCGAATACTTTTATGGATTTGAGAGCACTTGATATATGTCTTGCATATGAATACCCATGGTGACAATGGGGTATTATATTGATTCACTTGAGATTTGTTTTGGCACTCAACTCGCGGATTCCCGAGGTGACATTGGGGTAATCTATGCATAGGGGTTGATGCACGTTCTCGTCTTTTGTTTCTCCGGTAGAAATCTTGGGGCACTCTTTGAGGTTCTTTGTGTTGGATTGAGCATTACGAATCTGAATTTGCTTTGGTGTTATTTTAGTACGAACTCTTGGATAGATCTATCGGAAAGAATAGCTTTGAGGTGGTTTCGTACCCTACATACAATTTATTCTTATGTTCTCCGCTAGATAGGAACTTTGAAGTGATTCTTCATCGCACGTTGAGGGATGGTTATATGATCCAATTATATTAGCATTGTTGACAGATTGCACTAGCGAAAGTATGGACCCTAGGCCTTGTTTTCAAGCATTGCAATACCGTTTGTGCTCCGTTTTATCACTTGCTACCTTGCTGTTTTTATTTATTCAGATTATAAAAATATATTTCTACCATCCATATTACACTTTTATCACCATCTCTTCGCCGAACTAGTGAACCTATACAATTTGCTATTGTATTGGGTGTGTTGGGGACACAAGAGACTTTTTGTTATTTGGTTGCAGGGTTGTTTGAGAGAGACCATCTTCATCCTACGCCTCCCACGGATTGATAAACCTTAGGTCATCCGCTTGAGGGAAAATTGCTACTGTCCTACAAAACTCTGTGCTTGGAGGCCCAACACGAGTCTACAAGAATAAAGTTGCGTAGTAGACATCAAGCTCTTTTCTGGCGCCGTTGCCGGGGAGGTGAGTGCTTGAAGGTATATCTTTAGATCTTGCAATTGAATCTTTTAGTTTCTTGTTTTATCACTAGTTTGGTTTATAAAAAGAAAACTACAAAACAAATGGAATTGAGGTTGCATCATATTATTCATCTCTATAATGTCTTTCGTGAAAATGATGGAAAGGAAAATTGTGCTCAATTGATAGAAGAAGAATTCTATAAAATGTTTGACAAAAAATCTTTGAATGATGAGCATGATTGCAATGTTGTTGGTATGAATTCTTTGAATATCCATGATGCTAATGATATGCAAAGCAACAAGCTTGGGGATGCTATGTTTGATGAAGATGATATTTTTAGTCCCCCAAGTTTTGATGTGCAAATTTGTTATAATGGTAGCATGCCTCCTATTTATGACGATTATATTGATGAAAGTGGGTTTGGAAGAGTGTCAACTCTAGGTATTAATGATCCCACTATTTTGGAGGGTGTTGAATCTTATTGTGATAATTATGAAAGTGGATTTGGAGAGGTCATGACTTTATTTAGAGATGAATCCACTATTTTGGAAGAGGTTTCAATTGATTATGACAACAAAGTTGCTATCTATGATGATTATGGTGATGACATGTTTGCTATAAAGAATAATGATAACCATGAAACTTGTCATCATAATTTTAATGTTCAATTTGATTATGTCAATCAAGAATCCCATGATAGTTATTTTGTTGAGTTTGCTCCCTCTACTATTCATGAGAATAAATTTGCTTATGTGGAGAGTAAGAAAATTTCTATGCTTGTGGATCATGAAAAGAATGTTTTATGTGATAGTTATATTGTTGAATTCACTCATGATTCTACTGAAAATTATTGTGAGAGGGGAACATATGCTTTTACATATTGCAATAATATCAAGTTTCCTCTCTATGTGTTGAAAATCTTGAAGTTTTGCTCGTTTTGCCTTCCTATGCTAGTTGATTCTTGTTCCCATAAGTTGTTTGATCACAAAATCCCTATGTATAGGAAGTGGGTTAGACTTAAATGTGCTAGTCATATGCTTCATGATGCTCCCGTTATGTTTCAATTCTTTACTTTTGTGTGAGCATCATTGAAATCATCATGCCTAGCTAAAAGGCATTAAAGAAAAGTGCTTGTTGGGAGACAACCCAACACTTTTACCTACTATTTTTGTGTGTTCACATGGTTAGGCTACTGTAGTGATCTTGTTTTATAGCTTTTGTTTCAATAAAGTGCCAAGTAAAGCCTTTGGGATAGTGTGGATGATAGTTGACTTGATTCTGTACAAAGCTGCCATGGCCAACATGTGTCAGCCTCTACCATTACGGCCATTTGTATTGATGGCAATCCTTATGTCGAACACCATGATGAGATTGTAATCGTCGTAGCTGCGGCACTTTGTCGACGGGTCACAACTGCTATCTTCTTCAATCTCATGTGGGCATCATCATACGTATTCAAGCCCAGCCAGTACGGAAGGCCGATCCCAATGGTGGAGAAGGGGTCTACGGGAATGGCCGCACTGCTGTGGATGTTGTGCAAAATGATGGTGGTATCCGGCTGGAGGTATGCTAGCCAATCTTTGTTGGCACCAACCCAAACCTATATATAAGATGGTGGGCAGTGGAAAAATTACAGGATGGAATAACTAAGTACTATATTTAGAATATACACTACATGGTCAAACTCCATGACTGACCTGCTCATCGGACGAAATCCGACTACCTCTCAACATCGACAACTCTAGCAAAGTCAACGTGCAACCACAGCCACGTTGTGGTGGACTATTCAATGGATTGTCCCATTGATTAACCTTCTCCTTGAGGACGCATGGAAGACCAACAAGCATGGCCTTCTCCCAAGCCTATTTACGCACCGTCTTAAAAAAATTGGTGTAGGAACCACCGAGTCTTGCGACAGTGAGGAAGTCGGAGCGGCGTGCGATTTCTCCCAGAGGATCATCGTCCAAGGTCTCCTAGCCCCGACAAGGAGGAGAATCGCCTGGGGAATCCATGGCAGCAATGACAAACTGCCTTGGTCTCTTCGGGGGGGGGGGGGGGGGGGGACTGGCGAGGAGGAGATAAGAGCATAACCGCAGGGCCTCGTCCCTCCATTAAGGAAGTTATGCGGGCACACATAGTGGTAGTGCGATGGTGCGGTTATTATTTACTACGTAGTACTATAGTAGTAGTAGTAGTAGTAGTAGTAGTAGTAGTAGTAGTAGTAGTAGTAGTAGTAGTAGTAGTAGTAGTAGTAGTACTTTCTCTATATACTTCTATAGTGCACCAGTTTTGAACTCTTGAATCTCAAGGCCAAGGAGCTACAGTGGCAAGTGGAGGATACTACTGTTTTTTTCTCTAGAACCATCGCTGTACTATCATTGTAGGGAAAGTACCACTCCGTACTCCCCTTGCTCTATTCAAGTGTGTAGCTGGCCTACTCAGACCCTCCTCTCACGCACACACTAGCAGCCTGTTTATCAGCGACGGTTACTGCGGGGGCGGAACATTTGAGTTCTTTGATACAGCGAGACTAGGCTTTTTCTTTTCCATTTGTGGAGATGTAGTGATCTCACTGAACTTTATTTGTTGGTCCTTCCTTCTTTATTAATGAGATGAGGAAAAGCTTTTGCCACCATTTCAAAAAAAAGCACATCAAGAGTATTTTTTATAGAGTTTAGAGCCGATAATGGAGCGCAGTCCATGCGTGCAACGCCACAAGCTACAGAGTAGTACTTACGTTCAGAGCCATATTGCATAGTTCCCAATGCGGTACTAGGCTTTTTCGGCTCCACGGGCTTAATTGGGAGGTGCTAGTTTAAAGATGGCAGCTGAGGAAGCAGCAAGCGAGGAGCGGCTAGGGCGAGCACGTAGGCGAGAAACGTTGCTGTGAATTGTATTACTACTACTCTAGTACGCGAGCCACGAGAGGATTGTAGGGAAAACACGTGCACGTCGATGGGCTATCCAGTGCACCTAGCTTGTGCTGCGACACGTCCGTCAGACTTCAAAAGTCAAACAACCAGTGTACAATATTGGCTCACAGCGAGATAATATATTTTTTAAAAAGGTCGCCGTGCGTTCGGCCGGGATCGAACCCACAAAACGAGCTATACACTCCCGCGACCACTACTAGTACAACGCAACCTAGAATCACTTTTTGTCGCTAGTACATTGTTCCTTATACATATTGGAGTATTTAACACAAAAAAACTACCACTTTCCAACCGGTCCTACCAAGAAACTACTACTCTACAAAAAATAGCAAAAACATACCAAAAATTTCTTAATCCGTCGCAATAAACTACCAAGTGCCGTTATAGGCATGTTTAAACCCATGTCGCCCCTTAAGTCAACATCGTCTATTTGACCGGGAAGTTAGGCGCTATGACTTGTGGGACCTACATGTCAGTCTGGACAAAAATCCCCGAGTCACCTCCTACCTCCGGCCCGTCCACCTAGTCATCCTCGGCCATGGGAGGCAGCTACTGCCGCTGGCAGAAGGTGAGGTCAAAAGCGCCGGCGGCATGGAGCCCATCTTGCGGTAGCCCGGATGCCAGCTCCGTGCGGTGCTCGTGGCCGCTAGCTTGCTAAGCTAGCACACACCCTGCTGGATGCATCCAGCTACTTATCTGCAAGGTTTGCTAGCTAGGTTGGCTTGGCGGTGCGGCGGCTTGCTCGCACGTGCCGCGCTAAGGCCAGCCATCTGGGTCGAGCGAAGGCCAGCGCGGCGGCTTGCTCGCGCGTGAGCCATGCTTGGGCCAGCCAGCCAACCCGTGCGGAGGCCAGCTCGCTCATCACCGGCGCCAGCGACGAACACGCATACGTACTGTTTGAAGTAATGTTCAGGAAAAATAATGATTAGAGGAGGAAGAAGAGGATAGATGCTCATATGTGGATCCCACCTGTCATAACGGTCAACACAACGGTCAAACAGACGGTGCTGATTTAAGCTGGCTCATCAGCACAGACGTGTGGGCTAACCCTGTCATAAACGGGTTTAAACGAGCCTAACCGGCACTAGGTAGTAGTTTTTTTGGCGCGGATTAAGAAATTTTGGGTTTGTTTTTGCAATTTTTCGTACAGTAGTTTCTTCCTAGGGCTGGTTGAAAGTGGTAGTTTTTTGTTAAATACTCTACATACTGTAAGTAGGAGTGAAAGTTAAGCTTTGGAAGCCAATAAGCACGACTAGTTACATAGTGCCTATGTGTACGTAATTCAAAGTAAATATCGACCATGAGTGACTAATATCTTGATGTAAAACTCAAAACAATGGAAATACTAGCAATGTGCCCATGCATTGCAACGGATCCAAAGTAGAATAATACTTATTCACAAACTTGGTAGAAAACACTCTAATTTTGATATACATATATCACTAAAAATATATTATGTTTCATTCAGAATATATTCCTCGGGCTGTTTTGATGAGGTGAGGGAGGGATGTGGTTGGTTTTAAGATACTAAAGGGTTTTCTGCAAATTGGAGTAGAGAAGTGGGATGTTATTGCGAAAAGGCAACAAGTTACCTCACAGTCGTTAGATGTTGATCTAATGGTCTGAAATGACGAATGACAGACACACCATCATCACCAACTAAGTCTTTTATAGGAGTACTAGCAACTTGACCGTGCGTTGCAACGGATTCAAAGTAGAATTATACATGTTCACAAACTTGAAAGAAATCACCGTAGTTTTGATATACATATATCATTAAAAATATATTTTGTTTCACTCAAAATATATTCTTTGGGATGTTTTGATGAGGTGTGGGAGGCGATGTGGTTGGTTTCAAGATACCAAGGGGTTTGCTGCAAATTGAAGCAAAGAAGTGGGCTATTCTTGCAAAAAGGCCACAACTTACCTCACAGTCGTTAGATGCAGATCTAACGGTCAGAAATGATGGATGGCAGACACACCATCATCACCAACTGAGTCATTTATAGGAGTAGATAAGTATGGAAATACAAACGTATTATTGATACTTGTTCCATAAACTTCGATCTACATTCTATTCAACGGCTGAGCATGTGGGGCTTAGCATGATGGCTTCCCGACTATGTAAAACAAGGTTTTCCCATCGCCGATAAGGAGAGGGGGTGACGGCGGCGCGCTTTCGGCTCGCTCTAGTCCCGTAGTCATACTAGGTGGTCTACGGACATGTATATGTATTCTTTTTCACGTCTCGTGCTCGTCATACTGCCACGACTGTTAATGAATAGACGGTAAGTTATTCGCGAGAAAACCTTGGTTGAGGGTGTGTGCGAGAGAGAGATAGCGCATGTGCGTGATATGGAGAGACTGAGGCAATGATAAGAGATTCTTTTTTTGTCTGTGTGTGTATGATAGAGAGAGACATGTGTATGGGCCTTTTTGTTGTGTAACATGGAGACACATAGACACAATCAGAGAGTGTGTGTGAGAGATACACATGCGGACATAGGCAGAGATGTGTGAGTTAGAGAGACGGAGAATTTTGGTTTGCATGTGAGTTTGAGAGAGAGAGAGAGGGGTGATATATATATATACCTAGAGCTGAAGAGAATATGCAAGGGTGTGTCTCTTAAAAGAAGGATCCAGATAGATGGGGTGTTGTGCGTGTTTGTGCGTGCACGTGCTTGTGAGAGGGAGCGTGTGTATGTGGAGAAGAGAGACCACTGATGATGTAAACCTAGTAGGGAGGGGGGAATGGTGTGACATGTGTGTCCAAGAGAGAGAAAGGCATGTCTAGTAGCGGGATAACATGGGTGCGGGCGGGGAGTGGACTATTTGGATGAGACATTGAGTGTGTGTGAGAGAGGGGTGTGAGAGAGAGAGAGAGAGAGCGAGGGAGAGAGAGGAAGAGAGGGGGGGAGAGGGGTCATTTGTGTGCGGAAGTGGCATATAGATAGGGAGGTAAGGTTGATGTTGTTCAAAAGTGGCCTATGTACGGAGACGCGAGGAAAGTGAGTCATCGTGTGCATGATAGAGACTTCATGAAAGATCTAGAATAGATGGTGGAGAGAACAACGTGCGAGATTGAGATCGATGATACGCTAGGGAGCTATGGAAAGAGTCACGACATGTAACACCCTGGTTTTCGCTCCTATTTTTTTTCTTCACGGGATTTGACTCCCGTCTTTTTTCTCTGTGTTATCGGATTTTCTCAAGCTCTTGGGTATATGAAGATGGTCATTTAACCTTGCCTTCCCTATCCAACCAGAGATTTTCTCCAGTCCAACCTTGCCACCCAAGATCTATTCTCAAGACTTTACCATCGAAACCCTACCTTCCGAGTTGCCGGAAGGGAAACCCTAATTTCTTCCGTTACAAGGGAACCCCAATTCCCTTTTATATTCTGACTCCCAAACTTTTCCCAGTGATCATCCTCCATCTATAATGGATATGCAAAAATATTGCCAAGTTATTTGCAATATTTTTCATTTATAATTAATTCCTTTTTCTGCCAGTTAAAGGAATTAAATCCAGGAAAATATCTATCCATCTCCAAAGTTCATGAAAACTTGTGGAGATATTCTTTGTGATCATATTGAGCTCCCACAAAAATATTGGCCATAATTAAATAGCGGAAATTGCATTTTCCTATTTAATGCCAATATTGCATTTTGGGCCCTTTCTAAAGAAACTACCATTTTGGTTGCCAGGAAAAATCCCAAATAAATTGTGGAGCTTATCCTATTCATATCTTCACCATTTCCATCAAAACCCAAGTTCCATAACTCAAAGTTTGAGCATAGCATCCATTTGCAAATTCTGTCCAGATTTTCAGTTTGCAAAGGAAGTGCTTGAACCCTTGATCTTTTTGAGCTGAAATTTTTCATGGTGGTTAACATTGATAAATAACTCACGGAAACCAAAAGTCAGCTCAATCCATCTATCCATTCTTCCCCAGAATTTTTCTCAAGTTTCTATCCATTTGAAACCTCTGTGAAGGAAGTACCATTTTGGTGTATCCAACTGGTATGAAACTTTTACAGTGGCTTCATATGTCCAAGTCATCACTCTCCACCAAATTTCATATCATTTCATTCATCCATTTGAGCACAACATCAACATCTTCATTTCTGACCAGTGGGGTCCATTCTACAGCAAGTGTCCTCAATTCTTATCCAACTGACCTGAAATTTACCAGGGCCTTTACCTTGGTAGATCATCAACACACACCAAAATTCATATATTTTCACCAAGCCAATTTTCCCAAGAACAGAACAAACACCTTCATGTCAGAACCATTGTGAGATCACATCTGTCATCTCTTGCCCCCATTTCCTTCCAATCTTTGATAGGTCAACACACTGACCTCTGATCTATCTAGTTGACATGATTTGAGGTCGCTACAATGCCCTGGACACGTGGTGCTGGTGGTGACCGCCGGTTTGGTCGGCAAGCAGTGAGCTCTGCCGCTGTTTCTGGACTCTCCTCACCGTATGCTTCCAACCCAGCTACCAGCAGCTCGCCAGCTCGCTCCCCTGCTCCTCCGTGAAGCTCCTCGATGCCAGCTAACCTCACTGGCGTGGCATCCGAGCTCATGGTGCCGTGTGCTGATAGTGATGACGACGAACGGAGTACTGTCGTGCCCGTGCCTTGCCATTGTCTCCTTCCCCTTCGTCTCCTTCCTTGCACCGCGTTGAGCTGTCCTCAGTGTCAGGTCGGCACTGTCCCTCGACCACCAACTCACCTCCAAGCTTCAGTGCGATGATAGGAACGCCACGACAGCCATCCATATCGTCTCACCCGTCCCGGCTATAAATAGCCACTCCCAGAGCCTCCACCGCACCGCAGCAACCCCTTCTCCACTCCCTGGCACCCTCTGTTCGAGCCAATCAGAGCCCCTCCTTGCCTCGCCAAGGGCCGAAGTGCCACCGTCGATCCCCTCGACCCATTCCGGCGCCCTGGTCCTTCCCCTCCTCTCCAACCCCGCCCTCGGCCATCCCTTGGTACCCACAAGCCGCCGTCATCCTCTGCTCATCCAGGGAGCCCTGCCCGCATGGCCTCGCCAAAGTTCTTTGGTCGCCGCGTCCCTGCCAGTGGCAGTGGCGCTACCGGCCACCGGGCATGACCCCGCGACCATCTTCGAGCGCGGCGAGGTGCGCCGGTTCCAGTGAGCCCGCCAGCCGGCCCTCTAGTGCGGCAAGGCGACGGCTACGCTGGCGGCTAGCTGCCCTGTCTCTGCTCCAGTTGGGGGGAAGAAGAAGATCAGTGGGGAGAGAGAGAATAGGCGGCAGGCCCCACACGTCATCCACACAGGGCTGGTCGGGTTAACCCTTTGACCGGTTTAAGTGGAAGCTCCTTCAGTAAAAATACGCTTTTCAGTTGCGAAAGCGTACTCCAGTTCTTCCTCGGGCGGAATTACGTTTCCTCTGCACAAAAGCGTATTTCCAGGAATGCGCCTTCTATTTCAACCCAGCCGCCGAAACAGTTATACAACGGACATTCGCTGGTTAAGAGCAGAAATGAATAAGTTTTTATTCGTTTCCTGCCTAACGAATGAACGGCCGTTTCTCTTCAACTGTAACTCCGATTCAGGTGAAACCAATGCCCACGTCTTCAGTTTGTCAAGCCCATTCCGATGGAGTCATTTTCATAATGTTTACACATACTGAAAATAACCATTTTGCCCTTGCCCTATATCAGCCCTCCGAGAGAGAATCCTTTCCGGTGAATTCTTTCGCGGCGTCACCGCACTTCTTCCCGGAGTATTCTTTGACCCCCAGGCAAGCCGACCATCTGGTATATGCCCTAAAGCATTGCTCTGTGTTATTCTTGCGTGTTTAATTAATGATTATGTCTGTGATAGAAGTAATTAAACTTATGCTAGATTGCACTTACTATTTACATTACTTGCATTAGTTTGCTATGTGTTAATCCAAAGCAACTTACTAAAATACCTAGTTGCTATCATCTCAAGTTATTGTGGCAGATAACCATGCTTGCTAAAAACTGGCTAAAACTAAACCTAGTCGGTTGATCCAGAGTCACCTGTCCGGACTTATCCGTGCAACCACATTTGCCGATATGGGACGGCCTTGACTTGGTCTGACCGCGTGCTCTTTTATTGGTACCACCAACTAGGGAAGGTTATGCGTGCACGCTGCCCTGGCCCGGTAGGCGACGATAACCTTGTGAGCCCAGTTGAGATATTTGCCGGCGTACCCGTTTGGGACAGTTTAGTTGGCCTCGACGATGGCAGGTGTCATGAGGTGACACAGGGGCCACCCAGGGCTTGACTCCGGTGGAGAATGATTGCCGGTGGTACGGTGGGGGAGTCACGGGTCAGGCGGGTTTTGTTGGAGCAACCCTGGTCCACCCGAATGGGATCACGAGGTCAGGTGCTTCATGGTGTGGGTAAAGTGCGCAACCTCTGCAGAGTGTAAAATCTATTCGAATAGCCGCGTCCGCGGTATTGGACAGTCCGTCCAGACCTCTCTAGGTGGTCAACCATAATAATGATAATAATGATGGAGGAACTTGTCTTATGCCCTGAAGTACTTAGTGGATCATGAATATTCTGAGGGTTGTAAGACAACCCGGAAGAGAGTAAGTTTATCAGACATACAATGGAGATGCATAGACATCGATGATGTCAGGAATATGATATGTTAGCCATGGGATGGCTATGAGATGAGCGGTTGAAAGACCACATGATTTGGATTGGGTTGGATCCTGAGAATGTTCGGAGTATGGATTATTTACTTGATATGCTTTACTTTACCGTATCTTATTTTAGTAGTTATCCTGCTAGATAAACCTGTTATGTCATGATCATTAATATTGCTAGATAGTATGCCATGGCATGATAATTAATATTGCTCTAATAACAAATGCATGCTTGAATGCCATGGATTGCATTGCTTGGTGTATATGTTAGTTTGGTTTGCTTGCGAGTACATTCAAAAGTACTCAGCGGCCTTCAATGTGGCCAGGTTCACATAAGGATCCATCATCCATCGACGAGGAGCAGGAGCGTTCGCGGGCTAGGAGAGTAACCCAGTCAGATCCCTGTGGATTGGAGCCGCACCAAGACCATGCTGCCCCAGATAGAGCTTTTCCGCTGCCACCACCCTTGTAAAATATCATGTAAGACTTATATATATCCATTAATAGAAATGCCTGTGTTCTTGATACTTGTTGTAAACGCGCATGCCAGAGTGATTTCTTGGGCTGGTATGTGTGGCAACCGTCTGGCTACAGTGGTACTCAGGCGGGGCGCCACACGACATATATGTATATAGGGAAGGAGCTGGGTTGGGCCCGCACGTGGGAGAGATAGAAAGAGAAGAGTGGTGCACAAGGAGACAGAGGTTGCTTGTGTGTAGTGGGGTGGTGAGTGAGGTGTGTATCAATTAATGAGAGAGAGAGATGGTGGAGAGTGTGCGAGAACCACATAACTAGGGAGATAGATGTTGGGGGCAGCATTTTGTGTGTATGGGAAAGATACGCTGCTATATAGTGTGTGTGCTTGGGAAAGAGAGATGGCGGAAGACCTAGAGAGTGGGGGAAGAGATGTGTGCATGCCCGAGAGACAAAGTGATAGATACCTATATTGGGGTTCGGACTTAGAAGAGTGAGAGAGAGAGAGAGGGGTTAATGTGTTCCCGTGTTTGTCTCCAAGGGAGAGAATGGCTTGTGTGTGTGGGGGGGTGGGAGGGGGACGGGGTGGTGGGCTTAAGATAAAGAGTGAGGTGTCTATATGTGAGAGACATAAGCGTAATTGAGATATATATGGTCCAGAGTGTGTGCACTCATGCTTGATCAATTTGTTTCACAGTTTGGACTATGAGATAGCAATACTTTTGAACATGCGTAGTATAATTTGAAGTACCAGAATTACAAACCTAAGATTGGAAATTTGGAATTCGACTCCATTATTAGCTTTTGTAATTCATTTAAACAGAGGTACATTTTTTAAGCCGGGATTTCATGATTTCAAATTCATATATCAAACCTAGAGATATACACATACGGTCTTGTTCAAACCTTATAATCATCCAGTTTATTCATACACATAACATTTTTGTTTTTGTCATCATATTCAGGATAAACACATTTGGAATTTCATTTGAATTGGAGCATATGATGGTATTTGCTTCCACTAGCTCAATGATCCATATTTGAATTGAATGGACAATCTAAGTTTCGACTTGGAGATAATGATTTTCAAAACTTGCACTTTTTTGCATGCACAACAAATAAATTCTCGGCCATGATATCATAGTCGGCCGTACAAGAGCAGAACACTTAATTTCAGCCTCCGAAAGCTTTCAAACTTCCCGCTCACATCGAAATATCTCGTGCCCGAAAGTTTAGCCCTGTGATATTCCTCTTTTACCCCTACCGCATGAATGGAAAAGGGCTGCTTTGGTAACTCCATTGTTTTCCCCTCTGTGCCCCCAACATTCTTGCCCAGAACCCCTCCCCTTCCCCTCCCCGCCTCCTCCCCCAACCCCCCAAGCCGCTGAATCTAGTCTTCCGCCGCAGTGGTGGACCTCACACCCCGCCAAATCTACCTTCCGCACCTTGGAACCCCCAACTGCTAACTCACAACTGCACTGGAGCCGCTTCAGCGACTGGCTTGTCCACCGCTCCAGATCTCCTTGACCGCCATCATGGTCCACCGCACCGGATCTGCTTCACCGGCGCTGTCGTCCACCACAGTGTAGGCCCTTCACCGACTCCCTCGTCCGCCACATCGCTGGCCCTTCATACAAGCCCTTGTCCGCTGCAACAGATCCACCTCACCAAAACCAATGTACACCTCGTCGGATGTGCTTCGCCGACACCTTCGTCCACTGCACCGGACTCACTCCACGGACGCCATATTCAAATCCATCGGCCCTGCTTTACTAACGTCGCAGCCTCATCAGGTTATTTCGATTTGTACTCCTTCGGTTTTACTCTTCTTTATTGTCGAACTGTTCACTTACCACAGATCAGCTTTCTTGTATGTCGACAGGCGCCACAACCGAAGCACCGGAGCCACTTCAGCAATGGAGACAGCCGACCCAAACTCAACCGCAACACGAGCACCATCGAGTATAGTTAGCTTTCATATATGACAACGATGCCCATACGCTCCCAAGAATCAGGTACTATTCTCCAACGGCCGGCGCATACGTTCACTTTCTTAGCATAAGCACCGCACCTTCAAATTTCTTCAGGGCATCATTCAATTTTTCATGAGACGCATTATTCTGCTTGCACCTGTAGGTCCATACGTGTGGCAGTAAACAGGTTACATGTGCTAAATTACAAACCAGTGCACATATAGTTACAATGCTTTTGTTTTGTCCTAAGTATTACTGTACTTCCTAGATATCACTGCCTACTATTTTACTTCTTGCATGCTATATTTATGATAATGGTGTAGTTCTGATGCCACCTGTTGGTTACAATTATTGTACTAGAGTGCTTGTATGTTCTCTATGCTTAATTACACATCAGCAAACTAGCTTGTGGTTCCGCTGCTTTTGGTTCGTTTTAACCTACATTTTCCGATGCTAGCTACTACAACACTGCTCTGAGCCTCTATTCATTACTTTTTTGTGCATTCTTGATCTTCCCAAGTTGCATGACTAATTTGATGCTTCTATTCATTATGGAGCTGCCAACCCCATCAAGTAAAATACTTTTTCTTTTGGGGCTGGCACCTCGAACAAGCATAAAAATAGAGTGAAGCACATATATTGTCGTGTAAGCACACACCCTTCTTTCATTAGTTTAGATGAACCATTGATGATCAATTCGAACCAGTGCATTGATTAAAACTAGTTTTACCTAAATAGAGGGGGAAGAATAAACTACAACGACTAGATTTGCAACCACGGGATGCTAACGACATCTTCAAAGAACATTGCAACGGTAGCGAGGCTTCACAGCAACATATGGTAAGCCAGTGTGTTTTAGTACATGTGAAATTTAATGCGTGTGGGCTGCTTTCTTGGCTTGTGCCCTCAACCTGTAATCCTACAGAACTACAAATAGTGCAGTTGTCTGCCTTGCTGTATTGCGTGATTCGAATGCTTGTTTGTTACTTGTTAGGCTATACCTGAGTTGGACAATGTGTCAGCAATGCCTGCTATACTATCGTAAAGAAATGCATGCCTAATTCATTTGACTCCTTAACTTTTCCTATGAACTTCATCACAAGACTGTCTTCGTAGTTTATATGAGGCCACACTATTTAAGTGTTTTCTCAGATTATTTCAACTGCTTATATGCCTAGGCAACTTAAATATAGCGGTGGTACACTGCCTTTCATCTTACCATTTTAATTTGTTTTTGGCTGATATAAATTCGAACCATTTAAATATAGCTTGCCAAGCTCAGCAATAATTCGTATGTCATTTACCATCTAAGCTTACTACCTGGATCATGCGATAACTATCTCGTAGTTATGTCCAGTGGAAACCTTTCAGGATGCAGTTCACACTAGGACACAATGTACAACCCAAGAATCTATTTGTGGAAGCAGTCCGCCATCCATGTTACCAGATGGTAGCAGTTCAGAGGCAACACCATTGGAGAGCAGTCAGAGCACAGATATTATAGTTCTTGAGGCTCTACCACAGGCAGAAAGAGATGGTGTGGCCGTAATGAATGAGGTAATATTGATCTTGAGGCTGGAAATTATGCAATTAGTTGCCCGCATTATTCAAGCAAACCAAGAATTGGAGGAAGTAACAATGGTGCATTTGAAGATGGAGGAGGTCTTGCTGCTTCTGCTATCTAAAGCCCAGGGTAATCCCAGTTCTTCTTTAGATACCAGTTGAAATTGTCATTAGATTAATATACTTGCATTTTTTTTCATGTGTGTGAATGGATTATGTTGTAAGGCCTTGCCATGGTGTTGTTTTTATGCAGAAATCAAAGTTCTCGGATTGATCTAAAAATTTATGAAGATTTTTTGTGGAATATATAAAAAATACTGGCGAAAAAAGATACCAGAGGGGGGCCACCACTAGTACAACGAGGTGCTATACAAACAGTTTTTAACCCCTTTCCGCGATGGCATTTTGAACCGTCGCCAAGTGAGTGTGGGCGATAGGGGGTCTTTCCCACATGACCCAGAAACCGTCGGGGATAGGCCCTCCGGTCACACACGCTAGGCAAAATGAGCTCGTGTGTGACGGGCGAGTGATCAAATACGGTTATACGTACAGTTGTGTTAAAATATACAATTATACAGACCCAATCGTTTCAGGTCATAAGTACATCCCACACAGTCAGTCCCATACAAACGTTTCCGTATGTATGTACATTCTACACAGTCAATCCAAGGAATACGTTTTCGTTCGTATGTACATCCCACACAGTCAATCCAAGAAGTACATTTCGGTTCGTATGTACATCCCACACAGTCAATCCAGGGAAAACGTTTCCGTTCGTATGTACATCACACACAATTTTCCCCATTAAATTGTTTTTGATAGCATTGCCATTGCAGACGGTATTAACAATTTTACCGTTTGCGTTATTGAATGCATCACACACGGTGCGTAGAAGAAACTGTGTGGCATAGGCTATCCATCACACACACTTTTTATGTGGTAAACATTTGCGCATGGTGGCATAACGCAAACAGTTTTCAAGAGGAATTCATGTGTGATTGTTCATTGATCCAACACGTTTTATTCCTAGAAACTGTGTGCGTTGTCTGAGGTCATAGCCCACGGTGTTTTCTCAATAACAGTTTGCAAGAGAAAAAACCCAATTAGCAGGCTAATTGGCCTATTATTAATAATCCATTTATTAATCTAGTTGACATTTCATACTAAGCACACAATATATTTCATTTTCGTATTAAGGAACCAGCATTTCATAATTGAAATACATCAGAGTACAAAATCATATAGCTTCAGCACTCGGCTGCCCTATTACACAACTGCACCAGCACCAAGTTTCACATGCAACATCTATAACCTTTCGAAATTAGAATCATAGACGGTACATAGACAGATGAATCTCATCTGGAAAACTGCTGAAGCGGAAGGCGAATATTGAGCCTTCATTGATGTTCAAGGTCTTTGCAACTTGAGGCCAGTGCCTATGGATGATTGACCGTCCATCCTTCGTCCTCTTCAGGAAGACTTCAATATTGAACCGTGGGTTGATACGTCCATTTTGCATCATGCTTTTATGTTGATATTTATTGCATTATGGGCTGTTATTACACATTATGGTACAATACTTATGCCTTTTCTCTCTTATTTTACAAGGTTTACACAAAGAGGGAGGATGCCGGCAGCTGGAATTCTGGACCGGAAAGGAGCAAATCTAAGAGACCTATTCTGCACAACTCCAAAAGTCCTGCAAATTTACGAAGAATTATTTTGGAATATATAAGCATTATTGGGCGAAGAAAATAGCAGAGGGGACCCACCAGGTGGCCACAAGCCTGTGGGGCGTGCCCCTAGGGCTTGTGGGCCCCCTGGCAGGTCTCCGGTGTCCATCTTCTGCTATACGAACGGTTTTTACCTGGAAAAATCATAAGGAAGCTTTCGGGACGAAGCGCCGCTGTCTCAAGGCGGAACAGGGGCAGAAGCAATCTAGGGCTCCGGCGGAGCTATTCTGCCGGGGAAACTTCCCTCCGGGAGAGGGAAATCGAAGCAACGTCATCACCAATGATCCTCTCATCAAGGGAGGGTCAATCTTCATCAACATCTTCACTAGCACCATCTCCTCTCAAACCCTAGTTCATCTCTTGTATTAAATCTTTGTCCCAAAACCTCAGGTTGGTACCTGTGGGTTGCTAGTAGTGTTGATTACTCCTTGTAGTTGATGCTAGTTGGTTTATTCAATGGAAGATCATATGTTCAGATCCTTAATGATATTCAATACCCCTCTGATCTTGAACATTAATATGCTTTGTGAGTAGTTATGTTTGTTCCCGAGGACATGGGAGAAGCCTTGTTATAAGTAATCATGTAAATTTGGTATTCGTTCGGTATTTTGATGAGATGTATGTTGTCTTTCCTATAGTGGTGTTATGTGAAGGCATTGGGAAGTAATAAGTATATGATGGATTGCTAGAGTGACAGAAGCTTAAACCGTAGTTTATGCGTTGCTTTGTAAGGGGCTGATTTGGATCCACATGTTTCATGCTATGGTTAGATTTATCTTAATTCTTCTTTCGTAGGTGCGGATGCTTGCGAGAGGGGTTAATCATAAGTGGGAGGCTTGTCCAAGTAAGGACAGCACCCAAGCACCGGTCCACCCACATATCAAATTATCAAAGTAACGAACACGAATCATATGAGCATGATGAAAACTAACTTGACAATAATTCCCATGTGTCCTCGGGAGCGCTTTGCTTTATATAAGAGTTCATCCAGGCTTATCCTTTGCTACAAAAAGGATTGGGCCACTTTGCTGCACCTTTGTTACACTTGTTACGTGTTACGAATTATCTTATCACAAAACTATCTGTTACCGATAATTTCAGTGCTTGCAGAAAATAACTTGCTGAAAACCGCTTGTCATTTCCTTCTGCTCCTCGTTGGGTTCGACACTCTTACTTATCGAAAGGACTACGATAGATCCCCTATACTTGTGGGTCATCAAGACTCTTTTCTGGCACCGTTGCCGGGGAGTGGAGCGGCTTTGGTAAGGAAACATTTATATTACGTGCTGAAAATTTACTGTCACTTGTCACTATGGAAAATCATCCTTTGAGGGGTTTGTTCGGGGTATCTTCACCTCGACCGGAAGAGAAAAGGGTTGCCCCTCAATCTACTTCACCTGCTAAAAATATTTATTATGAAATTCCTTCGGGTATGATAGAGAAACTGCTAGCTAATCCTTATGCAGGAGATGGAACTTTACATCCTGATTTGCATCTAATCTATGTGGATGAAGTTTATAGATTATTTAAGCTTGAAGGTTTGCCCGAGGATGATTTCAAGAAGAAGGTCTTCCCTTTATCTTTTAATTTAAAGGCATTGACATGGTATAGGCTATGTGATGATATTGGAGCTTGGAATTACAACCGATTGAAATTGGAATTTCATTAGAAGTTTTATCCTATGCATCTGGTTCATCGTGATCGGAATTATATATATAATTTTTTGCCTCATGAAGGAGAAAGTATCGCTCAAGCTTGGGGGAGGCTTAAGTCAATGTTATATTCATGCCCCAATCATGAGCTCTCAAGAGAAATTATTATTCTGAATTTTTATGCTCGGCTTTCTCGTAATGATCAATCCATGCTCGATACTTCTTGTATTGGTTCTTTTATGAAGAAGACTATTGAACTCAAATGGGATCTCTTGGAAAGAATTAAATGCAACTCCGAGGATTGGGAGCTCGACGAAGGCAAGGAGTCAGGTATAAACCTTAAGTTTGATTGTGTTAAATCTTTTATGGATACTGATGCTTTTCATGAATTTAGCACTAAATATGGACTTGACTCTGAGATAGTACCTTCTTTCTGTGAAGCATTTGCTACTCATGTTGATCTCCCTAAGGATAAGTGGTTTAAATATCATCCTCCCATTGAAGTGAAAATAGTAGAACCCATTAAAGCTGAAGAAGAAACCATTACTTATAATGTTGATCCTGTTATTCCTACTGCTTATATTGAGAAACCACCTTTTCTTGTTAGGATAAAGGAACATGCTAAAGCTTCAGCTGTAGTTCGTAAGAGTTATACTAGAACACCTACACCCCCTGAACAAATTAAAGTCGAACCTAGTATTGCTATGGTTAAAGATCTCTTGGTCGATAATATCGATGGGCATGTTATTTATTTCTGTGATGAAGCTGCTAGAATTGCTAAACCCGATGAAAAAGATAAACATAGACCTGTTGTTGGCATGCATGTTGTCTCCCTTAAAATAGGAGGTCATTGTTATCATGGCTTATGTGATTTGGGCGCTAGTGTGAGTGTAATTCCCTTTACTTTATACCAAGAAATTATGAATGATATTGGACCTGCTGAAATAGAAGATATTGATGTCACTATTACGCTTGCTAATAGAGATACTGAAAGGATCGAGATGGACCTAGAGGGGGGGGGGGTGAATAGGTACATTTACAAATTCTAATTATTACTTAGCAATTTTAGGCAATAAAGCAGAATAGGAAAGTGAGCCTAACAATTGCAAGTAAGATGCTAAGAGCTAAGCAAGATGAACAAGTAATACAAATATGTGAGTAAGCTAGCACAATATGATATAAGTAAGTGCTAAGAGACAAGTAACCACAAGTAGAGAGTGAGGGTTAGGAATAACCGCAAATCTGAGAGACGAGGATGTATGCCGATGTTCACTTCCTTGGCGGGAAGCTACGTCACTGTTAGAGAGGTGGATGTTACCACGAAGGCACACCAACGCCATGAAGGCTCACCCTATTCTCCCTTTGAGACAACACCACGAAGGCGTTTCTCAACCACTAGTGGTAGACCTTGGGGTGGTCTCCAAACCCTCACAAACTTTCCGGGGGTAATCACAATGATCGATTCCTCTCCGAATGACTCCTACCGCCTAGGAGTCTCCAACCTCCAAGAGTAACAAGAATGATGGGGAAAAGCTCAAGACTTGCTCAAATCACAAATTCCTTTGGTGCAAAGAAGGGGAAGGAGTGGATCTATCACTTGCTTGGACAACTTCTCACAAATGCTCTAAAATCCCCTTGGGATCTAAGATTTGGTGTATGAGAGTGAGAGAGAGTAAAAATGTGTTCTAGGGTTTGCTCAACGTGAATGGTCAACCCTCTCCAAGGGGGGGAAGAGAGCTATATATAGTGTGAGTGCAAATGTGGCCGTTGTAGTGCAAGTGACCGGGCAGGCCGGACATCCGGGCTAGGGGCCCGACATCCGGCCTGGCAAGGCACTTGAAGAACAGGGCAGAAGCAGAGGATAAACCAGAGGGGCCGGACATCCGGGGCCAAGCCCGGACATCCGGCAGGTGGCCGGACATCCGGCGAGTTCACAGAACAGAAGACGTTCTCTGGATAGCTCGAGCTGGACATCCGGCATGAAGGCTCAGATATCCGGGGTGTATGGAGAGCCCGGACATCCGGCATGGAGGGCCGGACATCTGGAAGAGGGCACACCCATACATTGTACTCTGGATAGCAGGGTCCGGATATCCGGGGTGCGGGCCGGATATCCGGCAGGTGGCCCGGACATCCGGGGACCAGCCCGGACATCCGGCAAGGCCAGAGGCAGAATAAGCCAGAGCATATAGTGAAAGATCTAAAGAGTTTTTGGGAAGGAGTTTTGTGGCAAGAGCAAGTATTTTACTAACCCTACCGATCCCCTCTTAATAGTGCGGGATCCTATACTCAAGAAAACAAATATGTAATCATTTTGATACTTCTTCCTTGAGTGAAATCCACTTCGTATGCTCACGATCCACACACTTTTGATGAACCGGGGACTAACACCTGAGATTCACTTGACGAACATAGTTAGTCCCCTACATGTATATTGTCATCAACATCAAAACATGATGTAAGGGCATGATTGCACTTTCAGATACTATTTCACCAATTAGGATTGTTAGAGATGTTGAAGTCTTGTGTGGGAAAATAAAATACCCTACTGATTTTCTAGTTCTTGGTTCCCCACAAGATGATTTTTGTCCCATTATATTTGGTAGACCTTTCTTGAACACTGTTAATGCTAAAATAGATTGTGAGAAAGAAACTGTTAGTGTAAGTTTTGGGGATGTGTCTCATGAGTTTAATTTCTCCAAATTTCATAGACAACCCCCATGATAAAGAATTGCCTAGTAAAGATGAAATTACTGGTCTTGCTTCTATTGCAATACCTCTTAGTAATCCTTTAGAACAATACTTGCTAGACCATGGAAATGACATGTTCATGAATGAAAGAAATGAAATAGATGAGATATTCTTCAAACAAATGCCTATTTTGAAACATAATTTACCTGTTGAGACTCTTGGAGATCCTCTACCATCCAAGAGTGATCCTGTGTTTGAGCTTAAACAATTACCTGATACTTTGAAATATGCTTATCTCGATGAGAAGAAGATATACCCTGTTATTATTAGTGCTAACCTTTCAGAGCATGAGGAAATTTTTTATTGAAAACTCTAAAGAAGCACCGTGCAGCTATTGGATATACTCTTCATGATCTTAAGGGCATTAGTCCCACTCTATGTCAGCACAAAATTAATATGGAACCTGATGCTAAACCAGTCATTGATCACCAGCGACGGTTGAATCCTAAGATGAAATAAGGGGTAAGAAATGAAATATTAAAGCTTCTGGAAGTAGGTATAATCTATCCTATTGCTGATAGTAGATGGGTAAGTCATGTTCATTGTGTCCCTAAGAAGGGAGGTATTACTGTTGTTCCTAATGATAAGAATGAATTGATTCCGCAAAGAATTGTTACAGGTTATAGAATGGTAATTGATTTTAGAAAATTAAATAAAGCTACTAGGAAAGACCATTATCCTCTGCCATTCATTGATCAAATGCTAGAAAGACTATCAAAACATACACATTTCTGCTTTCTAGATGGTTATTCCGTTTTTTCTCAAATACCTGTGTCACAAGAGGATCATGAAAAAACAAATTTTACATGCCCTTTTGGTACCTTTGCTTATAGACGTATGCCTTTTGGTTTATGCAATGCACCTGCTACTTTTCAAAGATGTATGATTGCTATATTCTCTGACTTTTGTGAAAAGATTGTTGAGGTTTTCATGGATGATTTCTCTGTATACGGAACTTCTTTTGATGATTGCTTAAGCAACCTTGATCGAGTTTTGTAGAGATGTGAAGAAACTAATCTTGTCTTGAATTGGGAGAAGTGCCAGTTTATGGTTAATGAAGGTATTGTCTTGGGGCATAAAATCTCCGAAAGAGGTATTGAAGTTGATAATGCTAAAGTTGATGCTATTGAAAAAATGCCGTGTCCTAAAGATACCAAAGGTATAAGAAGTTTCCTTCGTCATGCTGGTTTCTATAGGAGATTTATTAAAGACTTCTCTAAAATTTCTAGGCCTCTTACTAATCTCTTACAAAAAGATGTTCCATTCGTTTTTGATGATGATTGTGTAGAAGCATTTGAAATACTTAAGAAAGCCTTAATTTCTGCACATATTGTTCAACCACCTGATTGGAACCTACCCTTTGAAATTATGTGTGATGCTAGTGATTATGCTATTGGTGCTGTTCTAGGACAAAGAGTTGATAAGAAATTAAATGTTATCCATTATGCTAGTAAAACTCTAGACAGTGCTCAAAGAAATTATGCTACTACTGAAAAAGAATTTTTAGTAGTTGTATTTGCTTGTGACAAGTTCAGATCTTATATTGTTGATTCTAAAGTAACTGTTCATACCGATCATGCTGCTATTAAATATCTTATGGAAAAGAAAGATGCTAAACCTAGACTTATTAGATGGGTTCTCTTGCTGCAATAATTTGATTTACATATTATTGATAGAAAAGGGGCTCAGAACCCCATAGCAGACATTGTCTAGGTTAGAAAATATTCTTGATGACCCACTACCTATTGATGATAGTTTTCCTGATGAACAATTGGCTGTCATAAATGCTTCTCGTAGTACTCCATGGTATGTAGACTATGCTAATTATATTGTTGCTAAATTTATACCACCTAGTTTCACATACCAACAAAAGAAAAAGTTTTTCTATGATTTAAGACATTACTTTTGGGATGACCCACATCTTTATAAAGAAGGAGTAGATGGTGTTATTAGACGTTGTGTACCTGAGCATGAACAGGAACAGATCCTACGCAAGTGTCACTCCGAGGCCTACGGAGGACACCATGCTGGAGATAGAACTGCACACAAGGTATTACAATATGTTTTTTATTGGCCTACTCTCTTCAAAGATGCTCGTAAATTTGTCTTTTCTTGTGATGAATGTCAAAGAATTGGTAATATTAGTAGACGTCAGGAAATGACTATGAATTATTCACTTGTTATTGAACCATTTGATGTTTGCGGATTTGATTATATGGGACCTTTTCCTTCCTCCAATTGGTATACACATATTTTGGTTGCTGTTGATTATGTTACTAAGTGGGTAGAAGCTATTCCAACTAGTAGTGCTGATCATAACACCTCCATTAAAATGCTTAAAGAAGTTATTTTCCGAGGTTTGGAGTCCCTAGATATTTAATGACTCATGGTGGTTCACACTTTATTCATGGTGCTTTCAGTAAATTGCTTGCTAAGAATGATGTTAACCATAGAATTGCATCTCCTTATCATCCTCAGTCTAGTCGTCAAGTAGAATTGAGTAATAGAGAAATAAAATTGATCTTGCAAAAGACTGTTAATAGATCTAGAAAGTATTTGTCAAAGAAACTTGATGATGCATTATGGGCTTATATAACTGCTTATAAGAATCCGATGGGTATGTTTCCATATAAAATGGTTTATGGAAAAGCATGTCACTTACCCCTTGAACTAGAACATAAAGCTTATTGGGCAATTAAAGAGCTCAACTATGATTTCAAACTTGCCGGAGAGAAGAGGTTACTTGACATTAGCTCACATGATGAATGGAGAACCCAAGCCAATGAGAATGCCAAATTGTTTAAAGAAAAAGTTAAAAGATGGCATGACAAAAGGATACAAAAGCATGAATTCAATGTAGGTGACCATGTCTTGCTATACAATTCTCCTTTAAGATTTTTTGCAGGAAAACTTCTCTTTAAATGGGAAGGGCCTTGCATTATCGAGGAAGTTTATCGTTCCGGTGCCATCAAGATCAACAACGCCGAGGCAATAACCCGAAGGTGGTAAATGGGCAAAGAATCAAACATTATATCTCAGGTACTCCCATAAATGTAGAAACCAATATTATTAATACCATAACACTGGAGGAGTACATAAGGGAGACCTACCAGAATGCTCCAGAGCCCCGAAAAGGAATAGGTATGTGATACGGTAAGTAAACCGACTCCAAAACTTTTCCAAAGGCAATTTTACTCCGTTTTGGAATATTTAAAAAATTAGGAAAATTAATAGTAGTCCGAAAAGTGCACGAGGAGGCGACAAGCCTTGGGGGCACGCCCTACCCCTTGGGCGCGCCTCCCAGGCTTGTGGCCACCTCGTGTGCCTCCCGGAATCCATTTTCTTGCAGTATACTTCTTTTGGTCGGTAAAAATTCATTATATTATCTCCCGAAGGTTTTGACCACCATATCACGGCAATATCCTCTGTTCTTGTTTCGAGCTGTTTTTCCTGACAGGTCTAGATCGCCATGACGTATCCAAGCGCCCCTAAGTACAAGTTCTTCAAGAAGGTCATCAACCCGTACCTTGCAGAGGTGTTGCAACACCCTCAAACCATCGAGATGCACAAGGGGTGCTTCACATCTGTGATGTTCAAGGGCCAAGGAGGACCGGAAGCATGGGGTCCAGGCTCGAAGAAGTGGAGCAAGAGGTATTCAAGTGCAAAGGGATGGTGGAGCGCAGACTCAATGCCAATCACTCCATGATCATGGATTTTACCCATGACCACAAGCTGGATGCTAGTGAGATTGGGAAGGCCATCTTCAAGCTTCATACGAAAATCGAGCATCTCCAAGCCCAGATCTATGACCTGTAGAACCAGAACTGTGAGTATGAATATAGATTTAAGAGGATGAGTTTGGCTGTCGATTTGAGGATTCCGGAGACTCGTTCATCTTTCTATGACAGTGAACCTATGCCCTGGAAGACGGAGGACAAGGCCACAACATTATCAACTCCATCGCCACCACCTCCGAAGAAAGAGACTTGAGTATATGGGTGAGGGCACTCCCCTTGGCTAGTGCCAAGCTTGGGGGAGGTTCCCCGGTATCGTACCACCATCACATCTTTACCTTTATCATTTTTCTTAGTTTGGTCCTTTTGGCTATATCCTGGTTTAGTAGAATAAAGTTTTTCTTTAGTATCATCTAGTATTGAGTTTTGCTTTGTGTTCCCTCTATGTAATCAAGTCCGAGAGTTATATAATAAAGAGTAGCTTCAAGTTGAGGGCTTTGCTTTCTTGCTATGATCTTAAGAAAAAGAAAAAATATAGAGATGAAAGAAATAAAAATATTATATAATAATCTTATGGGAAGTGATGGCTTCACATATAAGAAGTATGTCGTATAAAATTTGTTGGGAGTTGACAAACATAGTTTTGGTCATTGATGTAATTAATAGGAAGTAATAAAGAAAGAGAGGTCTCACATATAAATATACAATCTTGGACATCCTTTGTGATTGTGAGCACTCATTAAAATATTGTATGCTAAAAGGTTGATGTTGGACAAGGTAGACAACATAATAGGCTATGTTTCCTTATATCCGAATAGAAGTTATATTGTCATGGATCCTCCAACATGTTGAGCTTGCTTCTCATCCTATGCTAGACAAATTTTCTGCACCAAGTAGAGATACTAATTGTGCATCCAAAATCCCTTAACCCAGTTTTGCCATGAGAGTCCACCATACGTACCTATGGATTGAGTAAGATCCTTCAAGTAAGTTGTCATCGGTGCAAGCAATAAAAATTGCTCTCTAAATATGTATCATCTTTTAGTGTGAGGAAAATAAGCTTTATACGAACTTGTGATATGGAAGAAATAAAAGCGACAGACTGCATAATAAAGTTCTTTATCACAAGCGGCAATATAAAGTGACGTTCTTTTGCATTAAGATTTTTTGCATCCAACCATAAAAGCGCATGACAACCTCTGCTTCCCTTTGCGAAGGGCTTATCTTTTACTTTTACCTTCTACCCTTATACAAGAGTCATGGTGATCATCACCTCTCCTTTTTTATACTTTTTCTTTTTGGCAAGCACTATATGTTGGGGAAGATCCAGATATATATATCCACTCGGATGTAGATATTCATAAACTATTATTGTTGATGTTACCCTTGAGGTAAAAGGTTGGGAGGCGAAGATATAAGCCCCTATCTTTCTCTGTGTCTGATTGAGGCTTTGATCTCATAAGTATTGCATGAGTGTTAGCAATTACGAAACATTATATGATGGTTGAGTATGTGAACTTGCTAAACAAAAGCTCTTACATTGACTCTTTCCGATGTTATGATAAATTGCAATTGTTTCAATGACCAAGATCATAGTTTGTTGGTTTTCAATAAAGTTTTTGATTCATACGTTACCATGTGACGAATTATTACTTTAGCATAAGAAATTATATATGATATATTTTGCTATTCTAAAGATGATCATGATGCCCTCATGTCCGTATTTTATTTTATCGACACATCTATCTCTAAACATGTGGTCATGATTATCGATTTTGGCTTTCGCTTCAGGACAAGCGAGGTCTAAGCTTGGGGGAGTTGATACGTCCATTTTGCATCATGCTTTTATGTTGATATTTATTGCATTATGGGCTGTTATTCCACATTATGGTACAATACTTATGCCTTTTCTCTCTTATTTTACAAGGTTTACACAAAGAGGGAGAATGTCGGCAGCTAGAATTCTGGACCGGAAAGGAGCAAATCTAAGAGACCTATTCTACACAACTCCAAAAGTCCTGAAAATTTATGGAGAATTATTTTGGAATATATAAGAATTATTGGGCGAAGAAAATACTAGAGGGGACCCACCAGGTGGCCACAAGCCTGGGGGGGCGCCCTGCCACCCTGGGCGCGCCCCTTCGGCTTGTGGTCCCCCTGGCAGGTCTCCAGTGTCCATCTTCTACTATATGAAGTATTTTTACCTGAAAAAAAATCATAAGGAAGCTTTCGGGATGAAGCGCCGCCGTCTCGCGGCGGAACCTAGGCAGAAGCATTCTAGGGCTCCGGCGGAGCTATTCTACCGGGGAAATTTCCCTCAGGGAGGGGGAAATCGAAGCCATTGTCATCACCAACGATCCTCTCATCGAGGGAGGGTCAATCTTCATCAACATCTTCATGATACGTCTCCAACGTATCTATAATTTTTTATTGTTCCATGCTGTTATATTATCATTCTTGGATATTTTACAATCATTTTATAGCAACTTTATATCATTTTTTGGGACTAACCTATTGACATAGTGCCCAGTGCCAGTTGCTGTTTTTTGCTTTTTTTTACTTCGCAGGAAATCAATACCAAACGGAGTCCAAACGTAGCAAAGACTTTGGTGATTTTTTCTGGACCAGAAGACACAAGTTAGGCCAATAAAGTACCCGATGGGGCTCCAAGGGGAGCACAACCCACCAGGGCGCGCCTGGGGGCCCAGGCGCGCCCAGGTGGGTTGTGCCCACCTCGGCGACCTACCGCACCACCTCTTTGCTCTATAAATACCCCAATATTCCAGAAACCCTAGGGGAGTCGACGAAAATCAATTCCAGCCACCGCAAGTTCCAGAAACCACAGATCCAATCTAGACACCATCACGGAGGGGTTCATCATCCTCGTTGCTGCCTCTCCGATGATGTGTGAGTAGTTCATTGTAGACCTACGGGTCCGTAGGCAGTAGCTAGATGGCTTCCTCTCTCTCTTTTGATTCTCAATACAATGGTCTCTTGGAGATCTATTTGATGTAACTCTTTTTTGCGGTGTGTTTGTTGGGATGCGATGAACTTTGAGTTTATGATCAGATCTATGTTTTTATCCATGAAAGTTATTTGAGTCTTTTTGATCTCTTATATGCATGATTGCTTATAGCCTCGTATTTCTTATTCGAATCTTTGGTTTAGTTAGGCCAACTAGATCGATTTTTCTTGCCATGGGAAGAGGTGCTTTTTGATGGGTTCGATCTTACGGTGCTTGATCCCAGTGACGGAAGGGGAACCGACACGTATGTATCGTTGCTATTAAGGATAACAAGATGGGGTCTATTTCTACATAAATAGATCTTGTCTACATCATGTCATCATTATATTGCATTACTCCGTTTCTCCATGAACTTAATACACTAGATCAATGCTGGATAGCGGTCGATGTGTGGAGTAATAGCGGTAGATGCAGGCAGGAGTCGGTCTACTAATCTTGGACGTGATGCCTATATAATGATCATTGCCTAGATATCATCATAATTATTTGAAGTTCTATCAATTGCCCAACAGTAATTTGTTTACCCACCGTATGCTATTTTTCTCGAGAGAAGCCACTAGTGAAATCTTCGGCCCCCGGGTCTATTTTCTCATCATATATTTTCAGATCTATTTTGCTATTTGCCTTTTTATTTATTTGCCACTTTTATTTTCAGATCTATATTTCCAAAAACCCAAAAATACCTCGCTGAACTTTATTTGCTTTTATTTGCATCTATCAATCTACTACAATTTATCTCACATCCGTTTGCCAATTTCTGGTGCCGTTACCCGAAAGGGATTGACAACCCCTTTAACACGCCGGGTTGCAAGTATTTGTTCTTTGTGTGCAGGTGTTGTTTACGTAGTGTTGCTTGGTTCTCCTACTGGTTCGATAACCTTGGTCTCATCACTGAGGAAATACCTACCGTTGCTGCGCTGCATCATCCCTTCCTCTTTGGGGAAATACCGACGTAGTTCAAGCCAACATAAAAAGGAATTTCTGGCGCCGTTACCGGGGAGTCATCATCAACATCTACTAGGTTCCTAATCACAAATCTCATCTCCTTGCAATTTACATTATTTGCCATTTGCATCTCGTTTTTCTCTCCCCCACTTCACAAAAATTTGCCATGTTATTTGCCCTCTTTTTCGTTCGCCGTTTTCTCGTCAGATCTGTTTTGAGTGCAATCTTGTTGCGTAGTCACGATGACTCAAGAGAACACCAAGTTGTGTGATTTCTCCAATACCAACAACAATGATTTTATTAGCACTCCGATTGCTCCTCCCGCCACTAGTGTAGAGTCTTGTGATATTAATGCCGCTTTGTTGAATCTTGTTATGAAAGATCAATTTTCCGGTACTCCTAGTGAGGATGCCGCATCCCATCTTAACACATTCATTGAATTATGCGATATGCAAAAGAAAAAAGATGTGGACAATGATATTGTGAAGTTGAAATTATTCCCGTTTTCTTTGCGAGATCGTGCAAAAATTTGGTTTTCTTCTTTGCCTTGCAATAGTATCAATTCTTGGGATAAGTGAAAAGATGCTTTTATTACTAAGTATTTTTCCGCCCGCGAAAATTATTTCCCTTAGGATGCAAATCATGAATTTTAAGCAACTTGAGCATGAACATGTTGCGCAATCTTGGGAAAGAATGAAATTGATGCTAAGAAATTGTCCTACTCATGGTTTAAATCTTTGGATGATCATACAAATTTTTTATGCGCGATTGAATTTTGTTTCTAGAAATCTTTTAGATTTCGCTGCGGGTGGTACTTTTATGGAAATTACTTTGGGTGAAGCTACTAAATTGCTAGATAATATTATGGCAAATTATTCACAATGGCATACCGAAAGAGCTCCTACTAGTAAAAAAGTTAATTCTGTTAAAGAAATTTCTTCTTTGAGTGAAAAAGTTGTTGCTCTTATGAAATTGGTTAATAATAGTGCTCCTATTGATTTTAATGATGTGCCTTTGTCTACCTTGATTGAGCAAAATAGTGATGCCGTAGATGTGAATTTTATCTCTCGAAACAATTTCAATAACAATGCTTATAGAGGTAATTTTAATCCTAGGCCTTCTCCTAGTAATTCCTCTAATAATTATGGTAATTCCTATTGTAATCCTTCTTATAATAATAATAGGAACACCTCTGATTTTGAGAATAATATTAAAGAATTTATCAATGCTCAAAAGAATTTTAATACTACGATGGAAGAAAAATTGAGTAAGATTGATGATTTGTCTAGAAGCGTTGATAGAATTTCTCATGATGTAGAAAATCTCAAGATGAAAATTTTTGTGCCTAAGGTTGAAGAATCAATTAAAGCTTTATATTTTTCTATGGATGAAAGTAAGAAAAGAACCGCTATGCTTAGAGCTAGAAGAGAATTTTTAGAAAAAGTGTTTTCCAGTGATTGCTTTCATAAAAATGATGAAGATCTTAAAGTGATTGGTGTTTCTTCTATTGATTCCTTGTTTAGTAAAATTAAAATTGATGAAAAAGGGACTGAAGAAGAGTCAACTTTAGCTAGAAGGTGTCCCGATAATTTGGAGGGTGAAAATCTTGTTGAGAAAATTGATAAAAATGGGTTTGGAGAGGTCAAAACTTTAACTAGTGATGTGCCCACTCTTTTGGATTACAAAGACTTTAATTATGATAATTGCTCTTTGATTGATTGTATTTCTTTGTTGCAATCCATGATAAATTCACCCCATGCCTATGGACAAAATAAAGCTTTTACTAAACATATTGTTGATGCTATGATGAAAGCTTTGGAAGAAAAGTTGGAATTAGAGATTTCAATTCCTAGAAAATTACATGATGAATGGGAACCTACTATCAAAGTCAAGATTAAAAATTATGAGTTTTTTGCTTTATGTGATTTGGGTGCTAGTGTTTCTACAATTCCGAAATCTTTATGTGATGTGCTTGGTCTTACCGATATTGAAGAATGTTCTTTAAATTTGCACTTGGCGGATTCTACTATTAAAAGGCCTATGGGAAGAATTAATGATGTTCTTATTCTTGCAAATAGGAATTATGTGCCCATAGATTTTATTGTTCTTTATATTGATTGCAATCCATCTTGTCCAATTATTCTTGGTAGACCGTTTTTGCGCACTATAGGTGATGTGATTGATATGAAAGAAGGGAACATCAAATTCCAATTTCTTTTGAGAAAGAGAATGGAAAACTTCCCTAGAACAAGAATTAAGCCACCATATAAATCAATCATGAGGGCATCTTATGGATCTAGAAACAAAGATGACAACACTTAGATCTATGCATTATGCCTAGCCAAGGGCGTAAAACGATAGCGCTTGTTGGGAGGCAACCCAATGAATAAAATTTATTTTTGTCTTTTTCTTTCTGTTCTTGAGTGTTTGCACAATTATGCTACTGTTATGATTGTGTTTTTTGTGTTTTAATTAGTTTTTGTGCCAAACAAAGCCTTTCGATAGCTTTGGTGATAGTTGATTTGATCTTGTTGGAAAACAGAAAATTTTGCGTCCAGAAAAATAATTTTGAAAATTAACAAAAGCGACGAAAAATTCTGAAGTTTTTACACAATATTGATATACAAATTTCCTCTGTTTTCCGCATTTTTTAGAGGTTTTGGATTTAGAGAAGTATGAGAACAATTCGCATCTTTACAGACTGTTCTGTTTTTTGACAGATTCTATTTTCTTTGCATTGTGTGCTTATTTTGATGAATCTATGGTTTTTATCGGGGGGTATGAGCCATGGTATAGTTAGAATACAGTAGATATAATGCAAGAACAAAATTTGAATGGGTTTTCTACAGTACTTAAAGTAAAGATTGGTTTTCTTATACTAACGGATCTCACGAATGTTTTGTTAAGTTTTGTGATTGAAGTTTTCAAGTTTTGGGTGAGATTACGATGGATGAAAGAATAAGGAGTAAGAAGAGCCTAAGCTTGGGGATGCCCCATTGTACCCCAAGCCATTATCCAAAGAGAAGCAAGCAACTAAGCTTGGGGATGCCCGAGTGGCATCCCCTCTTTCTTCTAACGACCATCGGTATTTTACTTGGAGCTATATTTTTATTCGTCACATATCATGAGTTTTGCTTGGAGCGTCTTGTATGATATGAGTCTTTTCTTGTTTTGCTTTTTATTTTTAGCCATGAATCCTTGCTGGACAGACCTATTTGGGAGAGCCAAAATTATGCTATGACTTGTTAGAATTGCTCTCTATGCTTCACTTAAATCTTTATGAGCTATGTAATTGCTCTAGTGCTTCACTTATATCTTTTTGAGCACGGTGTGCTTTAGTATTTTGAAGAAATGCTCTCATGCTTCACTTAGATTTATTTGAGAGTTAGTAAATTTTTTTTAGAAATTCTCTCTTGCTTCACTTAAATTATTTTGAGAGAAGAAAATTTTTATGCTCATGTTCTTCACTTAGATTTGTTTGAGCTATCAAAAGCAACACATTAAACTAGTCCCAAAGTGATAGATATTCAAGAGGGATATAATAAAAACTTTCATGAAGATCATTGGACAAAATAAACTTGATTCCTTGTAATAGTTTTGCGATATGTTGATATAATATGTGAGTCATCTTTATGAGTAATTATGCTTTAGTAAGAATATTGGTGTTAAGGTTTGTGATTCCCTATGCAAGCACGAAAGTCAATAGTTACGCAATGAAATTACATCCTACTTGTGGTGCATTATTCGGTGTTAGTTATGCTTAATGCTCGCTTATGAGATTTTTCGTTTCTTGGTTGGATGCTTCTCAATCTTTTGCTAGTCTTCATTTGCACTAAGTATGATCACTACTTGTGCATCCAAAATCCTTAAACCAGTTTTGCCATATGAGTCCACTATACCTGCCTATATGCGGTATTTCCGTGCCGTTCTAAGCAAATTTGTATGTGCCATCTTTAATTTCAAAATAAATTTCTCTTCTGTGTGCTCGTACTGCTCATGAAACAGTAGGGGGTGGCTGATATATTTCCATGCTAGATGTGTTATTCTCAAGATGAGTGTTTATTCACTTGTCATTGGACGAGAGTACGGCAAAGGTATTAGGGATGCCCAGTCCCGAAATGAAAAATGAATTTACTTTATGTTGTCAAATAATAAATTCCTTGGAAAGTGTTGGTATGGAGGGCACCCGTGGATACGGCTAGCCATGGAAAGTGAAAGTATGGTGAAAAAAGGAATAAACTTTATTTTCTGTTTGGGAACCGCCTATGATATATCTAGCATGGAAAGTATTGGGAACTACTCGATCGTTTTCGTTGACAGGAAAAGCATGCCACCCAAAATGTTTTATGTCTACTTTTTTTCGCTTTGAGCTCTGGCACCTCTACAAATCCCTAATTTCCTCTGCAAAGGGCCTTTCTTTTACTTTATGCAATTTTTATTTTATTTTGAGTCTCCATCTTCTCTTATAAAGCATCAACTAAGGGGCACTATGATCGTACTTGAGCATTGGGTGTAGCTAATACACGAGTGTGTTTCATGAATGGATCAATGATTGAGCATAATGGGCTAGGGATAACTTGCTTTAGTGTTGATATTTTTAAAGACATGGTTGCTTGTTGACATGCTTGAGTATTGAAATCTTCATGTTAAAACTAGACTATTGCTTTGAATCATATAAAAGTCCAAATGTCCATGCTACACAGAAAAGAATATGCGATGAACATGTTAGGCAGCATTCCACATCAAAAATTCTGTTTTTATCATTTACCTACTCGAGGAAGAGCAGGAATTAAGCTTGGGGATGCGGATACGTCTCCAATGTATTCATAATTTTTGATTGTTCCATGCTGTTATATTATCATTCTTGGATGTTTTACAATCATTTTATAGCAACTTTATATCATTTTTTGGGACTAACCTATTGACATAGTGCCCAGTGCCAGTTGCTGTTTTTTGCTTGTTTTTTTATTTTGCAGGAAATCAATACCAAATGGAGTCCAAACGCAGCGAATTTTTTTGATGATTTTTTCTGGACCAGAAGACACAAGTTGGGCCAAGAAAGTACGTGAGGGGGGCTCCGAGGGGATCACAACCCACCAGGGCGCGCCTGGGGGCCCAAGCGCACCCAGATGGGTTGTGCCCACCTCGGCCACCTCCCGCACCGCCTATTTGCTCTATAAATACCCCAATATTCCAGAAACCATAGGGGAGTCGATGAAAATCAATTCCAGCAGCCGCAAGTTCCAAATACCACATATCCAATCTAGACACCATCACGGAGGGGTTCATCATCCTCATTGGTGCCTCTCCGATGATGCGTGAGTAGTTCATTGTAGACCTACGGGTCCGTAGGCAGTAGCTAGATGGCTTCCTCTCTCTCTTTTGATTCTCAATACAATGGTCTCTTGGAGATCTATTTGATGTAACTCTTTTTTGCGGTGTGTTTGTTGGGATGCGATGAACTTTGAGTTTATGATCAGATCTATGTTTTTATCCATGAAAGTTATTTGAGTCTTTTTGATCTCTTATATGTATGATTGCTTATAGCCTCGTATTTCTTCTTCGAATCTTTAGTTTAGTTAGGCCAACTAGATCAATTTTTCTTGCCATGGGAAGAGGTGCTTTGTGATGGGTTCGATCATACGGTGCTTGATCCCTGTGACAGAAGGGGAACCGACACGTATGTATCGTTGCTATTAAGGATAACAAGATGGGGTATATTTCTACATAAATAGATCTAGTCTACATCATGTCATCGTTCTTATTGCATTACTCCCTTTCTCCATGAACTTAATACGCTAGATGCATGCTGGATAGCGGTTGATGTGTGGAGTAATAGTAGTAGATGCAGGCAGGAGTCGGTCTACTAATCTTGGACGTGATGCCTATATAATGATCATTGCCTGGATATCGTCATAATTATTTGAAGTTCTATCAGTTGCCCAACAGTAATTTGTTTACCCACCGTATGCTATTTTTCTCAAGAGAAGCCACTAGTGAAATCTACGGCCCCCGGGTCTATTTTCTCATCATATATTTTCAGATCTATTTTGCTAGTTGCCTTTTTATTTATTTGCCACTTTTATTTTCAGATCTATATTTCCAAAAACCCAAAAATACCTCACTGGATTTTATTTGCTTTTATTTGCATCTATCAATCTACTACAATTTATCTCACGTCCTTTTGCCAATTTCTGGCGCCGTTACCCGAAAGGGATTGACAACCCCTTTTACACATCGGGTTGCAAGTATTTGTTCTTTGTGTGCAGGTGCAGTTTACGTAGTGTTGCTTGGTTCTCCTACTGGTTCGATAACCTTGGTCTCATCACTGAGGGAAATACCTACCGTTGTTATGCTGCATCATCCCTTCCTCTTTGGGGAAATACCGACGTAGTTCAAGCCAACATCACTTCACCAACACCATCTCGTCTCAAACCCTAGTTCATCTCGTGTATTCAATCTTTGTCCCAAAACCTCAGATTGGTACCTGTGGGTTACTAGCAGTGTTGATTACTCCTTATAGTTGATGCTAGTTGGTTTATTTGATAGAAGATCATATATTTAGATCCTTAATGATATTCAATACCCCTCTGATCTTGAACATGAATATGCATTGTGAGTAGTTATGTTTGTTCCTAAGGACATGGGAGATCTTGTTATAAGTAATCATGTAAATTTGGTATTCGTCCGATATTTTGATGAGATGTATGTTGTCTTTCCTCTAGTGGTTTTATGTGAACGTCGACTACATGACACTTCACCATGATTTGGGCCTAGGGGAAGGCATTGGGAAGTAATAAGTAGATGATGGGTTGCTAGAGTGACAGAAGCTTAAACCCTAGTTTATGCGTTGTTTGGTAAGGGGCTGATTTAGATCCACATGTTTCATGCTATGGTTAGATTTATCTTAATCCTTCTTTCGTAGTTGCGGATGCTTGCGAGAGGGGTTAATCACAAGTGGGATCCTTGTCCAAGTAAGTACAGCACCCAAGCACCGGTCCACCCACATATCAAATTATCAAAGTAACGAACGCGAATCATATGAGCACGATGAAAACTAACTTGACAATAATTCCCATGTGTCCTTGGGAGCACTTTGCTTTATATAAGAGTTCGTCCGGGCTTATCCTTTGCTACAAAAAGGATTGGGCCACTTTGCTGCACCTTTGTTACACTTGTTACCTGTTATGAATTATCTTATCACAAAACTATCTGTTACCGATAATTTCAGTGCTTGCAGAAAATACCTTGCTGAAAACCGCTTGTCATTTCCTTCTGCTCCTTGTTGGGTTCGACACTCTTACTTGCCGAAAGGACTATGATAGATCCCCTATACTTGTGGGTCATCATGGGTGTTGTATGAATACCTTCCTCCCCTCCTGACCATACAGGTGGTTTGAGAGGTAATCATCAGTGAACTGCTTTGGAAAGCCTTGAAAACAAGGATATGCATAAATATCTTCTCTAGATTTGAAATGGCGCAAAGGAATTAAAAAGACAAGGTATAACAGTTAGTACCATCATGTAGTGAACTGATGTCTTGTTCATTGTGCAGACAAAGATCTTGTTGTTTTCTATCGCTAATTTCTTTATCCTAATAATCTTTCTGAGTTTCTTAACTTGACTGATATACATGGACAACTCATTTCCCCATATGCAAAATGGGTCGAACAGTGGGTCAAAACCTCTGATAGCAGGACCTATATCTGCAAGACCAAATTGTTAAAAACCTAATATTTAGAATGGTTCCTGCAATTGCACAATAATGTGCTATTAGACAAAGGACCATGCTTGTGCAAACCTCGATTGTAAACCTCAGTGCTTCCCATTGTTTCCCTACAACACATATAAGATAGTTAGTGATCAGGTTAAGTGAGGGTTGCATGCTATCAGTAAAATATGTTGATGAAAAATAAACACATTGCAGATTCATCATATTAATTCGAGCCACATGGAAAACCAATTTATCCAAACCAAGCATGATTAAGAACTAGGAAATATAGCAATTGTATATGTTTCTCATGTATTAAGTGCAGCCAAATTCGAATTATTCCTCACATGCATAACAATACAAAATTCTACCCACAATAATTGGATATCCTATTGCAGAACTGAACAAAGCAGTTAACTAAATACCATAACAAATGAACCAAACATTAACTAAGCACCACATTGCACAATATAACATACTCCTAATAGAAGTTCAGATAGTTAACCAAACGAAGCATGCTTAACAACTAGGAAATGCTGCAATTGTATATGTTTCTCATGTATTTAGTACAACCAAATTTGATTTATTCCTCACATGCATAACAATACAAAATTGTACCCACAACAATTGAACATCGCATTGCAGACTTGAACTAAACAGTTAACTAAACACCACAACAAATGAAACAAACATTAAGTGAGCACCACATTGCACAATATATAACATACTAGAAGATCAGATAGTGAAGCAAACCAAGCATGCTCGACAACTTGGAAATATAGCAATTGCATTTGTTTCTCATGTATTTTGTATAGATAAATTCGATTTATTTCTCACATGGAAGACAATACAAATTTGCACCATGAAGAATTGAACATCACATTGCAGAACTGAACCAAATAGTTAACTGAACACGGTAACTAATTAACCACACAGTTAATAAGTGAGCACCACATTGCATGACATATAGAACATATACACTAGAGCAACAGATTGCATGGTAAAAGTAGATAGGACAATTCACTAGAATTTTTTAAGGAAAGGAAGGAGCAGCACATGCAATGGGTAAACCAAGCATGCTTAACCGGCGTAGCTAGCTAACTGAACATAGGTCCTTATAGTGAGCTAATAAGACAAGCTACTCCTCATAGTTGGAGATACCGATGATGATTGGCTGCTTGGACATGGAAGAGGGCGAGGCCTCCACATCGTGGGTGC
This sequence comes from Thinopyrum elongatum, assembly GCA_011799875.1. Lineage (NCBI taxonomy): Eukaryota > Viridiplantae > Streptophyta > Magnoliopsida > Poales > Poaceae > Thinopyrum > Thinopyrum elongatum. The sequence goes on from CM022298.1 coordinate 557,079,284, forward strand.
CCTTCTCATAGTGGTGAGTTGCCTGAGCCGCTCCGGGCACCAACCTGCTGGCTCTCGAGTTAAGGTAAGCATGGGCACACAGAGAAAACACCTCGTAGTCTTCGTCGAAGGCACCAACGATGGCCTTGATAAAACGCCACGAACTGTCATTTAAAGCAGCCAACCGCATCGCGGCATCTGCGCACGAGGCGTCAATGGTGGCCTCGATGGTGAGGTGCTCCTCCAGGATCTGGGGGTCGGCACGAATGGCAGCCATCGCGACCTCATCCGCGCGTGCGGCCGCGATTTGCTTATCCGCTGCCAAATGCTCCTTGAGCTCCTGGCTAGAATGCATGCACCATGGCTTAGGGCGGCGCTTATTTGGGGGAGGGGTCGGTGATTTGGGTGGAAGGTGTCGCGCCGGTGGTCGGGGCATGTGGGATGCGGAAGGAGGAGGAGGATGGGGGTCGGGTGTGGATTACCTGTCTGGATCGACGAGGTCGAGCAACATGAAGGAGGGTCGTCGGCGAGGAGGCGGCGCTGCAAGCAAGGAGTGAAGGTTTGAACTTGGAAAGGAAGGCGGAAATAGGGGAAATGTGGCTTTTGGTAAGGGGGAGGGGACGGGGAGGTGGATATTTCCGCGGAAGCCAAAAATTTTGGATCGGTGCAGCGAAAAAACTGGTGCGCAAAGTGTCATTAGACACGGTCCCTTATTCAGCACTGTGTACGATATGTGAACATCATAAATGATTCATTTAGCTTACCCCGTGTGTGATGAGTTTGAACGTGCAAATTTTGGTCCGAATATCCCTGGTTACAGTGGTCATCCATGTCATTGCATAATTTGGGTACACAAAGGAGCCTACAGCACACCCACACTTCTTAATTGAGCAAGTTCAGCGATTAAACAGAGCTAGCTGACCTAAGCATTAACCTAACAAATTAAAGACCGGTGCTCTAAATTAAACAAAGAGTACTACTCCGGCTGGCGCTCATCGATCTCCGCCGCCTCCTCCATGTCCAGCTCGCGCCCGACGATCTCCTGGAGAAGGGGTTCCATGGCATCAATCGCACCATACTCGGCAAGCATCTCGCCATCCGTGTCCACCATCTCTTTGGAAAAGGCCACCACGAGCTGGGCGTGGTCGGAAGCGATCTGGGCATGGACGGGCTCCATCGTGGCAAGGTATGCCGTGAAGAAACGGACGGCTGCTCGAACACTCTCGGCAATCGCCAACTCTTCTGTCGTGGGTTGCCGACCGTTGTCGGAGAAGCTTCGTTTGATTAGTGCAGTGACCGCCACGAGCTGGGCGTGAGCGGCCTCGACATGGTCGTGGGCGGCCTCCATCAGGGCTAAGGCCGCTGCTGCGGAATGGCCAGCTGTTGTGCCACTCGCGCCAGTTGCTATCCCCGACGCAGATGTTGCTGCCACCACCTGAGCAGCAACAGGGACCATTTGGGCTGCCTTGGCCGCCCGGTCGCAGATTGCGGCCGCGCTCACGTAGCTTGTTACCATGTGCATGGCGGCTGCGGCCGCGCTCTCGCTGGAGTGGGCCGCCGAAGTGGCCCTCACGACGCGGGTCCATGTCCCCATCTTTCACCAGCGATGATTGAACAGTGAAATGATATTTGGGGAGTGAGCTAGTGTCCTTGATGCGTCGGCTGTGGAATGTAGCAGATGCACCTTCTCGAGTAAGCCATATACGTACAACTCTGACGGTGCTCTGAGATATTTTGTACTGTATCTCACACGGTTGGTGATAATGAACTGTGTGCGGTCTACTTGATTTTTCGTCTTGATTTGAAATGCATAATTGGGTCACAACAACAAAGGAGGGTGTTTGAATTGCTAGAACTTTTATCTACAGTGAACATGCAACTATAGGTGTGTCGCCAAAAAAAGTGGGATTATTCAGGGTTCGTTTGGACATTTTTATAAATTAACTTGGTTTTCTAGGCATTTCATGTGCAAAATTCAAAATTAAACTACATGCACATGCTCCGGTGCACCAAAATGGGTTGTAAAAACATATATGTGTCCATGGGTTGATGCTTATGTCCCATGCAAGAAATGGTGATGAATTTCAAACACCTCGGCACTGTGGCTCTTTCCGGCAAATGTTGAGATACTACGTTTTGAAATTCTACTAATTCCAAAACTCGTCTGAAATTCATGAAACTTGGCATGCTATCATGGAATGGCATCAACATGCTGTGGTGAAAAAATTGTCCCAATTGGGGCAGGTTTCGGTATAAGCTTCTCACAAACCAGAGCTTCTCACAACAAGCCTCATGGTTTCGGTAGGGAACGTCTCACCTTTGTGGATGAAACGATGTTGGTTGCCTCTTCTTGCTTTCAAAATTTTTCTGGTGTCAACATAGAACAACAGGAGAGTCGTGTTAAATTTTGGAATTTTTCAGGGTTCGTTTGGACATTTTTATACATTTACTGAGTTTCTATGCATTTATGTGCATAATTCAAATTTGAACTACATGCACATGCTCCAGTGCATAAAAATGGGTTGAAAAATCATATGTGTGTCCTTAGTTGCATGCTTAGGTCCCATGCAAGAAATCAGAATGAATGTCAAACACCTCGGCACCGTCGCTTGGCCGCAAACATTGAGATACATTGTTTAAAAATTCTAGTAAATCCAAAACTCGTCTGAAATTCATGACTTGGCATGCTATCATGGAACGGCATCAACATGTTGTGGTGAAAATTTTGTCCCATTTGGGGCAGGTTTAGGTATAAGCTTCTCACAAACCAGAGCTTCTCACAACAAGCCTCATGGTTCCGGTAGGGAATGTGTCACCTTTGTGGATGAAACGATGTTGGTTGCCTCTTCTTGCTTTCAAATTTTTTCTGGTATCAACATAGAACAACAGGAGAGTCATGTTAAATTTTGGAATTTTTCGGGGTTCGCTTGGACATTTTTATACATTTACTGAGTTTTCTATGCATTTATGTGCATAATTCAATGTTGAACTACATGCACATGCTCCAGCGCATAAAAATGGGTTGAAAAATCATATGTGTGTCCTTGGTTGCATGCTTAGGTCCCATGCAAGAAATCAGAATGAATGTCAAACACCTCGGCACCGTCGCTTGGCCGCAAACATTGAGATACATGGTTTAAAAATTCTAGGAAATCCAAAACTCGTCTAAAATTCATGAAACTTGGCAAGCTATCATGGAATGGCATCAACATGCTGTGGTGAAAAAATTATCCCATTTGGGGGCAGGTTTATGTACAAGCTTCTCACAAACCAGAGCTTCTCACAACAAGCCTCATGTTTCCGGTAGGGAACGTGTCACCTTTGTGGATGAAACGATGTTGGTTGCCTCTTCTTGCTTTCAATTTTTTTTTGGTGTCAACATAGAACAACAGGAGAGTCGTGTTAAATTTTGGAATTTTTCGGGGTTCGTTTGGACATTTGTATACATTTACTGAGTTTTCTATGCATTTATGTGCATAATTCAAATTTGAACTACATGCACATGCTCCACTGCATAAAAATGGGTTGAAAAATCATATGTGTGTCCTTGGTTGTATGCTTAGGTCCCATGCAAGAAATGGGAATGAATGGCAAACACCTCGGCACCGTCGCTTGGCCGCAAACATTGAGATACATGGTTTAAAAATGCCTGTAAATCCAAAACTCATCTGAAATTCATGAAACCATGCATACTATCATGGAACGGCATCAACACGTTGTGGTGAAAAATTGTCCCATTGGGAGCAGGTTTGGGTATAAGCTTCTCACAAACCAGAGCGTCTCACAACAAGCCTCATGGTTCCGGTAGGGAACATTTCACCTTTGTGGACGAAACGATATTCGTTGCCTCTTCTTGCTTTCAAATTGTTTCTAGTATCAACACAGAACAACAGGAGTGTTGTTTTAACATTTGGAATTTTTGGGGGTTCGTTATATATTAACTAAGTTTTCTAGGCATTTTATGTGCACAATCCAAATTTCAACTACATGCACATGATCCTGTGCATATAAATGGGTTGAAAAATCAAATGTGTGTCCTTGGTTGGATGCTTATGTCCCATGCGAGAAATGGGAATGAATTTCAAACACCAGGGCACCGTCGCTTGCCCGCAAACATTGAGATACATGGTTTTAAAATTCTAATAAATCCAAATCTCATCTGAAATTCATGAAACTTGGCATGCTATTATGGAACGACATCAATATGCTGTGGTAAAAACATTATCCCATTTGGGGCAGGTTTGGGTATAAGCTTCACACAAACGAGAGCTTCTCACAACAAGCCTCATGGTTCCGGTAGGGAATGTGCCTCCTTCGTGGATGAAACGATATTCACTGCCTCCTCTTGCTTTCAAATTTTGTCCTAGTGGCAACATAGAGCAACAAGAGTGTCGTGTTAAAATTTGGAAATTTTCGAGGTTCATTTGGACATTTTTATACATTAACTGTGTTTTGTAGGCATTTTATGCGCATAATTCAAATTTGAACTACATGCACATGCTCCAGTGCAGAAAAATCGGTTCATAAATCAAATGTGTGTCCTTTGGTGCATGCTTAGGTCCCATGGAAGAAATGGGAATGAATTTCAAACACTAGGGCACCGTTGCTTGCCGGCAAAACGTTCAGATACTTTGTTTTTAAATTCTAGTAATTCAAAACTCGTCTAAATTTCATGAAACTTGGTATGCTATCATGGAATGGCACCCGACATGTTGTGGTATTTTTCGTGTCCAATTCTAGAGACGGCCCACTCGAATCAACAGCAAACAACGCATTTTGAAACAAATAGCTGCCACCTTATCATCTCAAATGTTTGTATCATTTAAATCGTGGGCGTTCTGTTAACCATTCACGTGGCGCCATGCATCACACTTTTAATGGCTAGGAGGTGCCGTGCGGACAGCTGCTTGAGTAGACGGGAGGCATGCGAGTGCAGTCCGCTGCGCAGGCTGACCGTGAGGCATGCAAGTTGTCCTCCAATGGGCAGGCTCACCGGGAAGCGTGTGAGCTGTACGCTGCGCAGGCTCAGTGGGAAGCGAGCCCTTTGACTTCAATGGCCACCCGCCTTGCTCGCATCCTCTCCATTAATGGCGCCCGAGCCACTGTTTAATACGGGTGGCCTTACTGTTTGCCTCCCATTCCCCTCCCGTGGACCTCCACCAACGCCATGGCGCAGAAGGATCATCTGCCACTAGTCTTCTAGTTTGGTGAAGTTGACTCCGAGCCGAACGAGATAGAAAATAAGGAGGAATGGGGCCTCATGGACATGGCACTGAACCAGCTGGCCGCGGCGGTTGCTGCCCCCACGCCCGTCCCAGCTCCCATCCCTGCGCCCGCGACCATCCCCATAGCATTGACGGGCTGGTCGCCGAGCAGTATCGCAGAGCTGGAAGCCGCGGGCATCAGCAAGGTCGCCGCGGACCCGCGCGAGCTCGTGTGCATGCCAGCGCCCGTGCCCGTGCGCGCCCCTGCACCCACCGCGGTGCCGGTCCCCGTGCGTTTGCCTGCACCCGCCGCGCCTGTGCCCATGCAGGTGCCCGCCTCAGCGTCATGGGACACAGCCGTCGACCGCTACCTCGTAGCACCACGAGTTGTCGTCCTCCTGCACCCCGCCCGTCGATCGCGTGATGACAGGATGTTTGATTTCCATGTATAGAACATTCGGTGCTGCCTTGAAGACTTCAACAACGGCGTCCCGGAGGATGACAACGACAACGCTGGCATGGCACGCCGCCGCCGGAATTAGTTTTTTTGGGGTTAATATGTATCTCGATCGTATGAATATAAAGTCGCAGTGTGACTGAATGAAACATATGGTTTGAGCAAACTTGCGTTCTTCTCTCTGAATGTACAAACTTATCAAACGATTTTAAAAAAATGTCAATGGTTTTTAAATTTAAAACACTCATCGCAAACGTTTAAGATAGAACACCCATATGCAAACCGACAGCTTCCCCAGTAAGCCAAGGGAAAATGTGCCGAGCCGGATTTGTGGAGCTCTTCATCGCAAATGTTTTAGATAGAATACCTGTATGCAAAGCGAGAGCTACGGTCTTCCCCAGTAAGCCACGGGAAATTTTGCCGCATAGGATTTGTGCATCCCTTCATCACAAACAGTTCAGATTGTACACGGTATGCAAAGCGAGAGCTATGGTTCCTTCGCCCCTAAGCCAAGAGAAAATCTGGCGCGCAGGATTTGTACATCCCTTCAATGCAAACATTTTTTTTGGATGACTCGTGTGCAACCACATACAGACAATTTGATAAGATTTACATATGTCATATTGGGTATATTGCCATTTGTCAAATTAGAAAGATTGACATTTGTTGATCTAGTAGCATTGCCCTTTGTCAACCTTCTAACACTGCCATTTGTCAAAATTTATAGCTTAAAATAACTAGCACTATCTAATTTTGCAACTAAAATTCAGTAATTAAGCATATATTTCATTCATAGATTAAGCAGTCGTTCTTTATACAAACAGTTCAACTCGACAGCTGAACCGACCAAACTTTTCCCCAATTGTTGCCAACCACGTAATGAAATAGCTAGTTCAACAATATATACTAGCTAATTTTAAGTATGTTGTACAATTCAACCACATCTATAGTCAGATGAAGTGAACGAAATAGCCCCTAAATACTAGTACTACTACGGAGGGGCTTTGTACTACTTCCAACAGCCTCTCCTCTGCCGAGCGTGCTCAGTAAGAGGCAGAGGAGGAGGAGCCTACCGACGAGCTGGACAACTGCAATACGGTGCCTGCCGCTGCTGCACCTTCAGCGATGCTCACCTCGAACGCCCTCTGCCGCTCCAGACGACCCCTCTCGAAGCGGCGGGACTCCTCGTAGATCTCCTGATTCCTCGCCTTTGCGGCAGCGTCTGCTGTAGCCATGGTGGCAGTAAGGCCCTTTACGTGCTCGACAAGGCGCTCCTCCTCCTCCCGCAGGAACTCGATGTAGCGCGCAAGGTCGCTGACACATGTGCCGACCTCCACCTCCGCCTCCAGCCTTCGGGCGGCGATGGCGGAGCGGGCGATGACCCCGGCGGTCGACGGTGGGCTGGCGGCCACGGCGGCCGACGATGGGGTGGCAGCCATGACCACCACCTCCAGCCTTCGAGCCGCGGTGGCGGAGCGGGTGATGGCCACGATGGCCGACAGTAGGGTGGCGGCCACAACGGCCACCTCCCGCCTTCGGGCCACGGCGGCGGAGTAGGCGATGGCCCTGGCTTTCAACGGTGGTGTGGCGGCCACGGCCGCAGACGGTGGGGTGGCGGCAATGGCGGCCATCAACAGCTGCGGACTTGCAGCGGCGGCGGAGCGTGTGGTGGGTGTTCCGCGCACACCCAACAGGGACGCCACATGCACTACACTTTGCCGGGGACTACGCCGCTGCCGCGGTGTAGCCTCCCAGCTGGAGTTGTCCTCTGATGACGGGAAAGTGCCTCAGAGACGACGACGGACCAGTGCCATTGGCGATTGTGGGAGAAGCAGACGAGATAAGCTACAGGGAGGGAGGGAAAATGCGATGCAGGACTCGCCGTCCGTGAGGATTTATATAGCAGGCCGGTAAGCATTGGGATTTTGGGGGATTTCACTGAGTCGGGCGGGAAGCTTGCGTGGGATCCTGCGCGGTTGCGCGGGAACGGGCTCACCGACGATTCATTGGCGCCACTTCGAGCCACCGTTTGGCTAAAAGAATGCCGCCGCGTGCTACTCAAGCTTGCGCTCGAAGCCGTCTACGGCAGCGGGGTGACAAGACGTGCGAGAGGAGGACGACAGGACATGTACACATACGGTTAATAAAAAAATGTTTGCGATTTAATTACCAACTACTCCCGTCCTCGTTTATAAGTCGTCTTTGTATTTTTGTGCCAAATTTTGACTAGAGATTTAACTAATAAAATTCGAATACATGTCGCCAAAGATTATACCGTTGGATTTGTATTTGAACATAGTTTCCAATTATATAATTTTTATAACATGCATTAACATTTTGTTAGTTAAATTTAAGGTCAAAATATGGCACAGAATATAAAGGGGACTAATAGACCAAGACGGAAGTAGTAGCACATGGCCGCTCTCTACGCAGCATCGCAACTGCCGGCCGACTTGTAGACGACCATTACATGCGTGTTCAACTCCTCTATGCGTGTGGTTGCTCGCAGTTGAGGCGGCCGTGGCGCGCTCTACTCACATCCCGCCGCACGCGCTCTGCACTCGCGTCCCTATAGGCGCTCTGCCCTCGTCCCTCCATGCGCGCTGCCAGTGTTTGGGGCCGGCGCACGATCACGTACGTTCGTGCTGTCATTATGCATGCGGTTGCGCCGGGCGCAGCGCCACGATGCAGTTAGCCGCTGCAAAAACTACCATGCGGATGCGCCAAGAATCCAGGCCACCCAGCCCCCATTTATTACTGCGGCCATTTACCTTCATCTCTCATGCCACACGACACAATAAGCACACCCACGATGACACATACAGAGAGGACATCCATCGGTTCCAATGGCGCTCTCCGTGCCTCCAATGGCGCTCCTAGCGGCCGACGACAACAACGGGGGGCAATTCACCACGCATCACATAGTGGACACCCACTTGAGGGGGAGGGACCTCTCAGTGGTGTACATGAATGAGCTGGTCTCGGTGGAGAGCTCCATCCAAACTATGGAGCAGTTGCTTGCTGAGGACAAGTACTAAGTGGTCAGCTTCGACCTCGAGATCACCAGCGGTCGTGCTGGGCACGATCAGAAGGTTGTCGTCGCCCAGTTGTGCGTGTGACATGACGTCCTCGTCTAGCACTACCACCTGGCCACAATGCCTTGCGAGCGTTTCTCTAGGTTTATCAACAGCTCCGCTACAGTTTTGCTACGGTGGACACCACCAACGATCTAAAAGCGCTCAAGGTTTCGGGCTTGACCTGCCAGAATCTTGTCAACATCCGTGACCACTACAAGGTATGGGGTAGCAACAACAACAAACAGAATTCCCTGGTTGACCTCGCCTCGGCCATCATCGACCCCTACTACATGAAGATGAAGGATGATAGCAAGAAGGACAAGAACGCCTGGCACAGTGCCTGGCATCAGAGACTGGATGAAGAACACATCAAGTACGTGGCCAAGGACGCGTACACATGCTACGAGATGTACAGGCGGATCGTTGACATGAGGAATTGTCTTCGTCCTACCCCATATGAGGGATCGAGCCACACAGCAGTGGCGGGAGCGTCACAAGAAGTAGATGACTAGACAATCATTTCTCCTAGTTTAGAATGTATACAATTGTTTATTGAGGTGTGTCCGAATGATCTGTATAGTCACTTATGTAAATGGATGTTTATTTTAGTCATATATATATATGTGTTATTCTTCTGTAGACAGAGCAAATCACATGGCTTATTAGCAACAATCGTCTGTGTTATTATTGGTCTTCGCACACATTTCTGATTATGGACCTGTTTGCCGCATATCACACACATCTTGTTCAGTTGAACTGTTTTTGTTGTCTTGGCTCATCGCAAATAGTTCATCCGGGTGAATTGTATGCCCTCCATCGCACACACCTTGATCTGGTTGGCCGTTTCTATTGTGTTGCCTAATCACACACAGTTCATCCTAGTGAACTGTATGTCGTATATCGCACACACCCTCATCTGGCTGCCCGTTTCTGTTGTTCTGCCTCACACAAACAGTTCGGCTGGATTAACCGTATGCCACGCATCGCACATGAAATTCTAATCTGAATCGTGTTTGATGTCTCCGCCATCGCAAATGTTTTGTATCTTTTTTAACGGTTTTATTACATCACCGTTTGTGATTAATGCATCGCACACAGTTTCATCGAAGGCTCTCTGATTGGACTATCGGGTTTGGACCAACCTGCAGTAGTGCACCCAGGAGCCACAAGCTCAGGGGCGCGCCTACCCCCCAGGGCACGCCTCCCAGTCTTGTGGGCCCCCTGGACCTCCGGCAACCCTAACTCCGACTCGATATATACCCGTTCACCAAGAAAAAAATTAGAGAGAAGGATTCATCGAATTATACGATACGGAGCCGCCGCCACCTCCTGTTCTTCATCGGGAGGGCTGACCTGGAGTCCGTTCGGGGCTCCGGAGGGTGGAATTTGTCGTCGTCCTCATCATCAACCTTCCTTCATCGCCAATTTCATGATGCTCACCGCCGAGAGTGAGTAATTCCTTCATAGTCTTGCTGGACGGTGATGGGTTGGATGATATTTATCATGCAATCGAGTTAGTTTTTTTAGGGCTTGATCCCTAGAATCCAATATGTTATGAGATTGATGTAGCTATGACTTTGCTATGCTTAATGCTTGTCACTAGGGCCCGAGTGCCATGATTTCAGATCTGAACCTATTATGTTTTCATGAATATATTTGTGTTCTTGATCCTATCTTGCAAGTTATATGCACGTATTACGAGTTATGATCCGCATACCCCAAGGTGACAATAATTGGGATTATTTCCGGTGATTACCGTAGTTTGAGGAGTTCATGTACACTAAGTGCTAATGCTTTGTTCCGGTTCTCTATTAAAAGGAGGCCTTAATATCCCTTAGTTTCCTTATGGACCCCGCTGCCACAGGAGGGTAGGACAAAAGATGTCATGCAAGTTATTTTCCACAAGCACGTATGACTATATACGGAATACATGCCTACATTACATTGATGAATTGGAGCTAGTTCTGTGTCGTCCTAGGTTATAACTGCTACATGATGAATATTATCCAACACAATTATCCATCGCTGATCCAATGCCTACGAGCTTTTCATATATTGATCATTGCTAAGTTACTTTTACCGTTGCTACTGTTACAATCACTACAAAACTGCTACTACTACTATTGCCATTGTTACCATTACTATCATACTAATTTGCTACTGATCACCTTGCTGCAGATATTAAGTCTTTCAGGTGTGGTTGAATTGACAACTCAACTTCTAATACTTGCGAATATTCGTTGGTTCCCCTTGTGTCGAATCATAAATTTGGGTTGAATACTCTACGCTCGAAAACGGTTGCGATCCCCTATACTTTTGGGTTATCAAGACCTTTTTCTGGCGCCGTTGCCGGGGAGCATAGCTCTATTTGCTGAGTCACTTGGGATTTATATCTGTTGATCACTATGAAGGAAGAATCCGAAAGATATCAGAACCAAGATCAGTCCCTCTAGGACGATGGGAGGTAAGGAACTGCCATCTAGCTCTGCACTTGATTTACCTTCTGTTTTGAGTAAGCTTGCGACACCACCACCTGCTACTAATCCTAATATGTCGCAAGTAATTGATGATGCTACTTCTGCTATGAATGGTGCTTATGATATGCTAGTACTTTGCTTGATAAACAAGTGCCATTGGGTGAATTTCTTGATGAACAACTTGCTAGAGCTAAAGAAAATGAGAATGCTAAAACTAATGAGATTATCGAAACTAATGAAATGATTGAAAATGAAAACTTTGAAACACCTATTAGACCTAGCTATCGTAGATATGAATTTCCTGATATACCTAAGTGTTATGTTATGGATGGAGAGGTAGCTAGGGATTTTCTTGCTTGTAGGGATAGAGAGGATCTTAAGAAATTACTAGTCAAGTTGAAAGAAAAATATTTGAATGCTAGAATGAAATATGATCCTAAGTTTGCTACTTCACCTATATTTTTTACTGATAAGGATTATGAATTCTATGTCGATCCTGAGTTAATTACTTTAGTTGAATCTGATCCTTTCCATGGTTATGAATCTGAAACTGTTGTGGCACATCTTACTAAACTGAATGATATAGCCACCCTATTTGCTCACGAGGAAAAAAAATCGCTACTATTATATTCTTAAGTTGTTTCCTTTCTCATTAAAGGGCGATGCTACGATATGGTTTAATTCTCTTGCACCTGGTTGTGTGTGTAGTCCCCAGGATATGATATATTACTTCTCTGAAAAATATTTTCCTGCTCATAAGAAACAAGCTGCTTTACAGGAAATATTTAACTTTGTACAAATTGAAGAAGAGAGTCTCCCACAAGCTTGGGGGAGGCTTCTCCAACTACTTAATGCTTTGCCTGATCACCCTCTCAAGAAAAATGAAATACCTAATATCTTTTATAGTGGACTAACCGATGCTTCTAGGGACCACCTAAATAGTTGTGCTGGTTGTGTTTTCAGGGGATGAACTATTGAACAAGCTGAAGAACTATTGAATAATATATTGAGTATGATAATGATTGGACTCTTCCCAAACCACCGCCCAAGCCAGCTCCGAAGAAGAGAGGTATTCTATTTCTCAGTCCTGAATATATGCAAGAGGCAAAGAAATCTATGAAAGAAAAAGGCATTAAAGCTGAAGTTGTTAAGAATTTACCACTAATTGAAGAAATACATGGTCTTAATACCCCGACACAGGTAGTAGAGGTAAATTATCTCTATAGATTGGATGAAGGTGATATTCCTTATACTAAATATGCTAGTCAATGCTTGGATGAATTTGGTAACTTTATTGTTAAACAAGAAAACTTCAATGCATATGTTAGTAGACAATATGATTGAACGCTTGAGTGACTATATGTTTCGAACTATTAATGAGGTCAAGGGTGTGAGTAAACATGCATCCATGATAAAAACTCAAGTAGAACAAGTCCTCAAAGCACAAAATGATTTGCTTAATGAGATGAACAATAAGATGAATGATCATGCTGTTAGAGTGATGACTAGGGATGGTAAAATGACTCAGGAACCTTTATATCCTGAAGGTCACCCTAAAAGAATTGAACAAGACTCTCAAAGAATTAATACCGACGCACCTAGTCCATCTAAAAAGAAAATGAAAGATGATAGGACTTTGCATGCCTCTAGTGAACCTACTATAGACACACGTGAGAATCCAAATGAGATTTCTATTTCTGATGCTGAAACACAATCTGATGATGAACATGAACCTAGTAACAATGATAATGATGATGTTCATGTTGATGCTCAACCTAGTAATGATAATGATGTGGAAATAGAACCTGTTGTTGATCTTGATAACCCACAACCTAAGAATAAAAGATATGATAAGAGAGACTTCATTGCAAGGAAACATGGTAAAGAAAGGGAACCATGGGTTCAGAAACCCATGCCTTTTCCTCATAAAGCTTCAAAGAATAAAGACGGTGAAGAATTTGAGTGCTGTGTTGAGATGCTTAGACCTGTGTTTTTGCCTCTTCGTTTGACTGATATTCTGAAAATGTCTCCTTATGCTAAGTATATGAAAGGTATTGTCAGAAATAAAAGAAAGATACCAGAAGCTGAAATTTCCACCATGCTTGCTAATTATTCATTAAAGGGTGGAATCCAAAGAAACTAGGAGACCCAAGAATACCAACTATACAATGCTCCATTAAAAGAAACTATGTTAAAACTGCTTTATGTGATCTAGGAGCTGGTGTTAGTGTTATGCCTTTCTCTTTGTACCGAAGACTTGATTTGAATAAGTTGACACCAACTAAAATTTCTTTGAAAATGGCTGATAAATCAACTGCTATACCCATCGGTATTTGTGAGGATGTGCCTGTCGTAGTTTCAAATGTTACTATCTTAACGGACTATGTTATTCTTGATATACCCGAGGACGACAGTATGTCGATCATCCTTGGTTGACCCTTTTTGAATACTGCAGGGGCTGTTATTGATTGCAATAAAGGCAATGTCACTTTTTGTGTTAATGGTAATGAGCATACGGTACACTTTTCGAAGAAACAACCTCAAGTGAATAGTATCAATTCTATTGGAAAAATTTCAACAATTACTATTGGAGGTTTTGAATTCCCTATTCCTACCGCCAAAAAGAAATATGAAATTCTTATTGTTGGGGACATGCATATCCCCGTTGAGGTAACCTAGTGCTATACGAAGATTCTTCGGTTTCATGTCATTCGGAAGAAGTTTGTTAATAAGACTTGATCAACCATATTAATGGATTCCTTTTGACAGCCATGTGATGGATGAATTTAGTAAACACAACTTTCTGTACCCACTTTTTAGTTTCTGTTATTTAGAATTAATAAAGTAGAAATGCTATGATTATACAGTTTTCTGAAATTTCCGTGCAATAAAAAATGACTAGAAAATAAAAGTTCTCCAAATGCCCTAAAATTTTAATAAGATTTTTTCTGTAATATTTGAAAAATATTGGCACTGAACACACCCCAGGGGGGTGCACCTGTGAGCCACAAGCTCACAGGGTGCGCCCGTAATACGTCTGCAACGTATCTATAATTTTTTATTGTTCCATGCTATTATATTATCTGTTTTGGATGTTTTATATGCATTAATATGCTATTTTATATTATTTTTGGGACTAACTTATTAACCTAGAGCCCAGTGCCAGTTTCAATTTTTTCCTTGTTTTTGAGTTTCACAAAAAAGGAATATCAAACGGAGTCCAAACGGAATAAAACTTTACGATGATTTTTCTTGGACCAGAAGACATCCACAGAGCTTGGAGAGGGGGCCAGAAGAGTCCTGTCATGGCTTTATCATGGCAGATGCCCTTGGGAAAGGACTTAGGTGTGGAGCCATCGCAACGTAGGTTAGCTCAAAGGGGTTGAACGTGACAAAGGATGCTAGGTTTACCTAGGTTCGGCCCCTCACAACGAGGTAAAATCCTATTCCTGCTTTTGTTACTATAGCTCGAATATCGATTATAAGGGAGCGAAATCACCTGACCTAGCTCTCAATCAATTCTTTCCTAGGTTAACCCGCCGCAGGGTCTTGCCTTTATATACATAGGTCATGGTTCTGGGCTTACAAGAGTCCAAGCCGGGTCACACAACGTGACCAACTCGGTTTATAAGTCGCCCCGCCTTGTTAGACAAGTCGCCATCGTGGTGGCTCACACCCTCCGGTTTACAATTCTACTACCAGGTCTTGGGCCTTCAGCAAGCCCACCTTGTAAGCCGCCACCAGCCTTCATGCTTCAACTTCTTGGGCGTACTTTGGCCCTCTCATATCGAGTCGCCAACGGTGTAACCCGGCCCCTTCTGGGCGGGTCACACCTCGGGGTTATATCCCCAACATTAGGCCCCAGATTGATTTGAACTTGTTCATGTCAATCTTCACTGCTTCAGTTGGCGAATCATCTTTCCAAAACTTAGCCTTGAACAAATCACTGTAACCTGCCATAACATCACACGAAGTAAATGCATAAAAAACCCATGACATCACAACGGATCTTTTGCATTAACTGGTCGTCCGAGAATCGAGGCGCGTGCACTGTTTTGATAATCATGTTGCCTCCTTGATTTCCACGCATGCCATTTTACTGTTTCCTTATAAATAGGGACGAGGGCCCCTCTTTTCACTTTTACCCCCGCCCCTCTCTCTCCTTCTTCCTCCTCACGTCGTCCGCCGCCGCCGGAGCTCCGCCACTACCGTACTTCACCAACGACTCCAACTGGGCCACTGCATCAACCTGATTGAGACCAGAGATCGTGGCACCACTCCGCTCTTCATTAGAATCGCCAGGTATTCATTTTTTTCTCACTTCCAATCTACATTAGGTCACCCTGGTTCGTCGGTGTTCGTCGTGTTCATCCAAGTTCATCGTAGTTCATCCACCATGTCTCTTAGTTCAATCCAAAAGCAACACTGAAGCCGTGCGGTAGTAGTTTTGGCATTTATCTCATATCGCAGATACACCCTTTCTTCCTGAGATTCAATCTCCAGCTTACTAGTTCTTCCACTGCCATGTTTTAGGTTTAGCAATTATTCTTAATTTTTTGAACCACCGTAGATCCAAAAGCATAGGCAGAAATCGTTAAACTTGTTTGTCCCATACTTTGGAAAATTTCCTCAATCTCAGATCTATAGATAACTGCCTTGCCACTGTCATTTAGGCGGCTCAAATGATACCTTTGTAACCAGCCAACCTCCAGCCGGCTTAATCATGAACTTGTAAACCGCCAGCATCCAACTAGCTTAATTTGTCGAAACTTGACCCACCATATATCAATCAATCTGAGAGCTGTGTTATCCCCTCATCGAATCGACATTCACTTTCTGCATGCTCCATAATAATGTTTTAGCCTTACGTTCATAACCTGCCTGCAGCTACTAAATTGTCATTATAACCATTTAGGCGGCTAACCATCGTGATATTGATCCGCCATACTTTTAATTTTCAGACCACAGCCTTTTAACCCGCCAACCATGACTAAGACCCCGACTTCCTGTGACTGGGTCACCTCCCAAGTCTCTGAACTGTCGTTAAAGGAGTATGTTGACATGGGGATTTTACCATCCAAGGATATCATACACTGGAGGGTCCCTGGCTCTGAGACAACTCCACAACCCCAAGAGGGTGAACTGGTGATATTGTCAGATCACCTTCTTCGTGGTTTTTCACCGCCCGGGTCAAAGTTTTTCCGTGATGCCCTGAACTTTTATCAGCTTCATCCTCAATACATTGCCCCCAACTCTGTCTCGAATTTATGCAATTTTCAAACATTCTGTGAAGTATATCTTGAAGAGGAGCCCACTTTTGATCTCTTCAGAGAGTATTTTTACCTCAATCGTCAAACCGAAATGACTGATGGACCCAGTTTGGAGCTTGGAGCGGTTTCTATCCAACGGCGGAGAGATATAATTTTTCCTGAAGCCAGACTGCCTAGCCACCCCAAAGACTGGAATTTAACTTGGTTTTACTGCAAAGATACTTCTCCGGCTGATGAGAATCCTTTGCCGGGTTTCCGCTCTTTCCGGCTCAACACCCACGGCAAGCTTCTGGACCGACTAACCACCGCAGAGCACGTTAAATATGCTCCAACTTTCTCCAAAATAAGAGCATTGGTAGCCAATGGTTTAACTGGAGTAGATTTAACCCGCTGCTGGGTCTCTTGGAGAATACTACCTTTAAGCCGGCGCAGCGGCTTAATGTGTGAATATGCTAGAGACACCAAGGATCCACAGCGTTTCAATCAGACATCCTTAAGTGACAAGGATATTACTGATATAGTCAAAACATTGCTTGGTGAACCTATGGACAATTGTCACAAAGTTGGACTGAATCCCTTCTGCAAACTCAACCCGACTCCTCCTGTAAGCCACCAGAGCAAGCTTCACCTTGTTATTTTATCTCTTTAATTTTTCCTTATTTCAACTGTTTTCTCACATGTATACAAGCCGACTCTCCTTTCTGGAGAAAGAAACTTCAAGCCGCCCCCAACCAAGAAGCCTAAAACAAAGACTAGAGGTCCGGGTCATCGCAAGAAACCATCGGCTGAAGAACTGCTCAAACTTGAAGATGAGTCAGAGGTACAACTTGACTCCCTTGGTCTTTTCTTTGTACAACTTATTGATGCTGGCTCTTCTGAAGAAGAGGCAGAGACCAGCCATGCAGATGCAGTAGAGGTAACTACAATTTCCTTCGGCTCAGAACCCTTACCAAGAAAGAAAATTCGATGGGTTGTCCGGAAGGTGAAATTTTCTCATCCTCTTGCTCACTTGGATCCCAATTTTCTTTTGAAGAAACAGCAACACGAGTTAAGATGCCTGACCCGGAGCAGCGACTCTCAAGATCTCATCTCCGGCTTACCAAACACGTCTGTTCCTCGCAAGCGTCGACATGAGGTGCCACATGACCCAAACTCTCTTTATCCATTTGCTGGCCTTATACATCAACCTCTTAATCCTTCCAACTCAAATTATCAGAAGACGCCTCCATCATCTAGCGGTTCTACCGGAACCCAAATGCATGTCTTCAAGGTCACCCAAGGGTTAGTATCTTCATTTGTTTATTCATGTCTTGTAATGTTATACTCAGATACTTTGTATCTTTGTTGCAGAGGTATTGCCAAAGCAGGCAAGAAACAAAAGCTGGGCGGGTCTTTGAAACATCCCAAAACCGCTGACGCAGAGAAACAAACAGCAGAAATTTCTGAGACCCTCAGTTAAGACCTTGAAGAGCCTGTTAACGACCCGCCACCATCAATTGATGCCACTGTCCCTGAACAGATGGATACTGAACTAAACCCGGTGGCAAGCCATGACCCGCCGAGCCCTAAGCCGCTGACTCCTTCGAAGCTAGCTAAAGAGATCCCTCTTGAGAAGGACTCTGATGACGTCACCATCACTGGGATGGCTTATACTGTGCCAGGGGCTTCCACTGTGCTAGCCAAGCATGGTACCAAGGAAGAATCTCCTTCCTTGCACTACTGCAGGATGCTGCTAACATGACACTATGATCAGAGACCCTTTGACGAAACTATGTGCGATGCATTAATCGCAAACGGGGATGTAAAAAAGCCGTCAAAAAAGATGCAAAACGTTTGCGATGGCGGAGACATCAAACACGGTTCAAATTTTAGTTATGTGTGCGATGCGGGGCATACAGTTGATCCAGAAGAACTGTTTGCGATGAGGCAGAACAACAGAAACGGGCAGCCATATCAATGTGTGTGCGATATACGGCATACAGTTCGCTCCGATGAACTGTGTGCTATTAGGAAATGCAACAGAAACGGTCAGCCAGATCAAGGTGTGTGTGATATACGGCATACGGTTCACTCGGACGAACTATTTTCGATTAGGGAAGAGAACAGAAACGGTTCAACTTAACAAGATGTGTGTGATATGCGGCATACAGTTCACATAGATGAACTGTTTGCGATGAGCCAAAAGAACACAAATGATTCATGTAAACAAGATGTGTATGATACGTGGCAAACAGCTCACTCGGATGAACTGTTTGCGATGAGAAATTATAACACAGACGGTTACTATAGTTAGTTCGTGTGCGATTCTGTTCGTACAAAAAACTTTGAAAAATGCAAACTAGTTGCTTGCGGTGGCTAGGAGTATCGCACACGATGCGTCTGCGAGTACCCGTGTGCGATGATTAGTAAGTTACACATACGTTTCCTTATGTTAACACGTGTATGATAAATAACACATGGCACCGCATACGGTATTCGGGTTGTGTGTGTGCTCCACTTAGTCTTCCCACGCTCCAGCGAATGCTTCCCACGATCCACATGGGTGAATTGTAAAATACAAGCCTCTTCCCTCATCGGTTTCCTGCCACCAGCTAATGGCTTGCTGCATATAACCCAGGCGGCAACGCACCGTCGTGACACTCTGCGCAGATCTAGTCCTCACCCATCTACCATTAGTTATTCCAAGCATGCCAGGCAACGACTAAAGCTTCGACATTGACCCCTACCCGCGTTACATCTTCGGCGAGGAGAACGAGCCGTAGCAGGTCAGGGAGCAAGAGCTTCATCGGCCGGTGCAGGCACCATGGCCCATCGGCAGCGATATCGGCGTGACAGTCCTTGGGCGCACAATCGACATATTGTAGAGGAGGTGTGATGAGCAGTTTGCCATCCACCGTGCAAAAGATCTAGAGCTGCTCGGCGGCATGATCGATGACCCACCCGAAGAGCCACCATCACCGGTGCTCATCGAGAGCCTGATGCCCCGCAAGGAATGGGCAGAGGACCTCTGCGATTCAGTCAAGACACAGGCAGCCTGCGGCTTCATCATTGCCCACGGCGGCCGTGTCAACCTCGATCCCGATGGTGTGGTGGCCAGGCTCGAGCGCATCCTTGGCGGAGTTGACATCCCCGATGAAGTAGAACATCGCCAACATGATATCTTGAGGATGCAGGTGATGTACGGAATTTGCTACCAGGCCAGAGACATAAAAATGGAGCGGTTCCGCAGAGATATCATGCGCGTGATTGCACGCTGTCAAGCTCTTCTGGAAGAGGCCCAGCAGCGGCAAGAGCCTCCCAGTGGCAGCAGCTCTGAAGGCGGAGGCGGGTCGGGACACTTGGAATGAACGGCCACAAGGGTGCTATGCTGATCATGGAGTCCGAGAAGACCATCGTCAGAAGACCGCTAGCTCAGCCTTTTAGCCTATATTTTATTATAATTGTATGCATATGTAGGTGTGAGTGTTTTGGGCCTTGCCGCATGTGGCATTTTAAATTATCCTGAATATGTAAGACAATTATTAACCGTTGCCATTGTAAATTTGCCTCAACGGTGTGCAGAGCGTGCGCAGGGACGCCAGAGCGGAGCACGCCGCGGCCGCCTCAATGCCGAGCAAAACGCGCGGATGGACGCGAGCAGAGCGCGCCACGGCCGCCTCAACGGCGAGCAACCACGTGGTCAACCTTCTGGCACCCCGTGGGAGGCGCGATAGCGCATCCATAGGACACGATGGTGATATCTTGACCATGTGTGATAGTGGCCAAACACGTACATGTACATCCGAGAACGCGGGCCCACGTTTCGGGCTTCCGATGCGTGGCATACGGTTGATCCAAAAGAACTATTTGCGATGAGCCAGAACAACATAAACGGGCTTTGTAGGCCCAGAATCATCAATAAATTTTGACCTTGTTTCTCGTCACATTGCAGATTACAACGCAATAAGTAATTCAAATCTGTTCACACCTATCAAACTAATATGTGTTCACACTTAGCACCGGGCTATAAAAACTACCCACTCAAAAATTACTTCACAGTTCCTCTCCTCATCACCCACAAAACTGGTCTTTCCTGTCAAGTCGTTCTGCCATGACTGGTAGGAGTTTCGGGTGGACATATAACCAGGAAGCAAAGACCAAGGCCGAGGAAGCACTAGAGAGGTCCCACCGCGAAGCGGCAGTCGTAGCAGAGATGTCCCGGCGCGCCGCGGAGCCCTCGAACGAGCTCTCACGGGCACGTGAGGGCTCTGACAAGCGCACTCGCCGCGTCGGCGATCGCGATGAGCTGGCGTTTTTGAAGTCCTTGGCCGGCGACGACGACATTCTCGACGGCCTCATTAAGCAGCAGGAGCTGGTCGACGGCTTGATGAAGCTGCTCGAGATCAGTGATGCCTCGGTTGACAAGGCGACCACCCTCGTCGAGCTACTCATGGGTGACAATGCGAAGCTCCTCAAGGCGCTCGCCGAGAAGGAGGAGGAGGCCGCAGGCTCGAAGATGCTGCATGAGCAGAGCAGTGCCTCGGGGATGATGCTGACAGCGGTCATCGAGGAACTGATGGGTTACTTGAGGAAGCTCCGGATCGAGCGCAAGCAGGAGGAGGAGGAATCCGTGGCTGCTTTCAAGCAAAGTCGTGAGGAATTGAAGAAGGAGCTGGAGGATGTCGTCGCCCGGTGATCCATCGACGAGTAGAGACAGTAGCGACCCAGATCGTTGTCTGCGATTTCCTTCTTCTCTTGCCCCCGTGTCTTCCGGGCTTTGCCGCATGTGGCATTTTAAATTATCCAGAATATGTAAGACAATTATTATCCGCACCATTGTAAATTTGTCGTCGTATTATCCGTTGCCATTTTATTTGTCATCATATTATCCGTTGCCCTATGTGGCAATTTAAATTAGGCCGGAATACGAGTTGAAAATACGAACAAAGCAAATGCTGCCATGGGATCACAAGCAAACACCCTCCGTCCAGGTGCTTTAATTAACCACGTGTTAAACAGTGGCTCGGCCGCCATTAATGGAGAAGTTGTGAGCGAGGCGGGCGGCTGGTGGATGGAGATCAAAGAGCTCGCTTCCCGGTGAGCATGGGCGGCCTTGCTGCTCGCACGTGTCCCATTGAGCCTGCGAGTTGGACAGGATGCACGCGTCCCATCGAGCGTGCGCGGTGGACTGCTCGCATGTGTCCCGTCGAGCCTGCCCGGCGGACTTCTCGCGCTCGTCCCGTCTAATCAAACAGCTGCACGCACGCCCCCGAGTATGGCTAAATTTTGGCAGAGGTAGTGGCCGCACTTAAATGGTTACGAGAACACACAGTTCATATAATACAACCGTTTCCGATATTAATGTGTCAGCTATTTGTTTCAAAAGGAGTTCGTTGGCTATTAGTGTGTGCGCCTTGTCTCAAACTGGACGATTTTTTTTACCACGGCATATATGTGCCATGTCATGAAACCATGCCAAGTTTCATGTGTTTTTGGGTCAGTTTTCGATTTACTGAGATTTAAAATCCGAGATTCTCAATGTTTCAGGATGACGAGAAGTTTGTAATTCATTCCCATTCCTTAAATGAGACCTAAACATGCACCCAATGACACATGTACGATTTCACACCCATTTTGCTTGACTGGAGCATGTGCTTGTAGTTCAAATTTGAATTATGGACTACATTAAATGCCTAGAAAACTTAATTAATATATACAATGGCTAAATGAACCCTGAACAGTTTCAAATTTCAGCACGACACTCCTGTTATTCTATGTTGCCTGTTGAAAACAAAGTTCAAGGCGAGAAGAGGCATCGATTATCATTTCGCCCACAAGAGGGGCATGTTTCCCTACCGGAACCACGAGGGTTGCGAGAAGCTTCGGTTTGTAAGAGGCTTGTAATATAGCTTGGCCCAAATTGGACAATTATTTTACCATGACATATATGTGCCATGTAGTGACACCATGCCAAGTTTCATGATTTCCTGGTGAGTTTTGGATTTACAAAGATTTAAAAACCGAGATTCGCAATGTTTGTGGCCAAGCCAGGACGCTGAGATGGTTGAATTCATTCCCATTCATTTTGGTGCACTGGAGCATGTACCTAAACATGCACCCCAAGCACACATGTACATTTTTTCTAGCCATTTTGGTGCACTGGAGCATGTATTTGTAGTTCGGATTTGAATTATGGACATTAAATGCCTAGAAAACTCAATTAATGAATAAAAAAGCTCAAACGAACCCTGAATAATTTCAAAGTTCAGCGCGAATCTCCCGTTGTTCCGTGTTGCGTGTATAAGAAAATACAAGGCTAGAAGAGGGAGCGATTATCGTTTTGCCCACAAGGGGACACGTTTCCCTATCGAAACCACGAGGGTTCTTGCGACAGGCTCCGGTTTGTAAGAGGTTTTAATAAAGCTTGGCCCAAATTGGACAATGTTTTTACCACGACATATATGTGCCATGACATGACACCATGCCACCTTTGATGACTTTCTGGTGAGTTTTGGATTTATGGGGATTTAAAAAACAAGATTCCAAATGTTTGAGGACGAGCCAGGACGCCGGTATGGTTGTAATTCATTCCCATTCCTGGCATGGGACCTGAACATGCACCCAAGGACACATGTATAATTTTTCTAGCCATTTTGGTGAACTGGAACATGTATTTGTAGTTCAGATTTGAATTATGGACATTAAATGCCTAGGAAACTCAATTAGTGTAAAAAAAGGCCAAACGAACCCTGAATAAGTTTAAATTTCAGCACGGATATCATGTCGTTCCATGTTGCCCGTAGAAGAAAATACAAGGCAAAAAGAGGCAGTGATTATGTTTCGCCCCCAAGGGGAACACGTTTCCCTATCGGAACCACGAGGCTTCTTTGAGAGAAGCTCCGGTTTGTAAGAGGTTTGTAATAAAGCTTGGCCCAAATTGGACAATGTTTTTACCATGACATATATGTGCCATGATGTGACACCATGCCAACTTTCATGACTTTCTGGTGAGTTTTGGATTTATGGGGATTTAAAAACCGAGATTCCAAATGTTTGAGGACAAGCCAGGACGCCGATACGGTTGTAATTCGTTCCCATTCCTGGCATGGGACCTAAACATGCACCCAAGGACACATGTATAATTTTTCTAGCCATTTTGGTGAACTAGAGCATGTATTTGTAGTTCAGATTTGAATTATGGACATTAAATGCCTAGGAAACTCAATTAGTGTATAAAAAGGCCAAACGAACCTTGAATAAGTTTAAATTTCAGCACGGATATCCTGTCGTTCCATGTTGCCCGTAGAAGAAAAATGCAAGGCGAAAAGAGGCAGTGATTATCATTTCACCCACAAGGGGGACACGTTTCCCTATCGGAACCACGAGGCTTCATTGAGAGAAGCTCCGGTTTGTAAGAGGCTTGTAATAAAACTTGCGCCAAAATGGACAAAAAAATCGTCGACATATATGTGCCATGTCGTGGCACCATGCCAAGTTTCACGATTTTCGGGTGAGTTTTGGATTTACAGGGATTTAAAAACCGAGATTCTTCTCACGAAATGTTTTCAAACAGCACACGGTTAACTCACGAAAGCCGTGTGCCTACCAAACCGTGGTCGATGCCCCCCTCCCCCCCGCTGCACGCGCGATCTGAGTCGTGCGTTCTGATTGGCCAAAACCCAAACCCCACGGATCGTACGTCTGCACCGTTGGATGCTTCCAGATCGAACGGCAATCCTCAGCCCTTTCGACAGCACATGCCGTATATGGGTAAGCACTATGCGCATGCATCGTGCTAGATCACGCTTCCTTCTCTACTAAGTTTTCTATATTAATGTTGTTATATATCCAAACAGGCTACCATTTCCCGCCACTCCTCTCATCGGTTTCCCGCCTCTTCTCTCATCGTTTTTCTGCTACCAGTGTCAGTGCTCATTGAAGGCTAGGCGGCGACACACCGGCCATGTAAATATCGCACACAGTTTCTAAAAGCACAAATGTGTGTGATAGGAGGGAGTAGGTCACATAGGGTGACCAGCGTGAAACGCCTTAAAGGCAAGGAGGCAATTCCTATCAGCAAGGTGCGGCTTCCCATCCGCTAGCCTAGTCGAATAGAATGCGGAACTTAAGCGTGCTCGGGCTGGAGTAGTCCAAGGATGGGTGACCCGGTGGGAAGTTGCATATCTCAAGCTTCATTTAAATGCTATGACACGGTCATTATAGAGATAAAGAGATAAATACCTCTATAGTGACCTGTCATGGCGATTATATAAACCTTGGGAACCTCGTTTTGCTAATTTGTAGACCATGTTTTTATTGGTTATTTTTTGTCCTAAAAAATTAAATAATGATTGACTCTATAGTGACCTGTCATGGCGATTATATAAACCTTTTTCAGGTCGCATGCAGGGTATAGGGGGCAGGGTGTTCTGATCGAGCATGTCTCCCTTGTGCGGTTTATAGACGCTGCGCATATCTGTGGCCTCCCCGAGGTATATATATTATCCTTTACCGATAATGAGGGGGGCCCACACAATCTATCCCTTTGACCCAACAACGAGAAGGGTTTGACCATGATGGTTTCCTATTGCTATGTGTGCCATGCTAGACCAAATAAAGTTTGAGCGCATGCGTTGGACGACACCCCCCTTGCCGCCTCGAAGTTGGGAAACCGACATCGTACGTATTGAACCAGGCTTGGGGTCGGGTACGGTGTTCGGTTTGTAATGTAGTTGGTGGCCCATCGAAGTTGTACATTCGGGATTTAAACATATCGCACACCACCGTACCCATACATATTTTCGGGCCGCATGCAGTGTATACGGGCTCTTCTGATCGACCACGTCTCCCTTGTGCGGTTTTTTGTGATGACACGCATATCTGTGGGCTCCTCGAGTGTATATATATCATCCCTTTGACCGATAACGAGAGGTATGTGTTGGCCATGAATGGATTCCTCCTAGTTCTTTGTGTTAGGGCCGGTCACTGTCACATGTCGTTCAACCAAAGCTCGAGCTCATGCTTTGTCAGGATTCCCTCCCACATGCTCGGATTGCTGGGTTCGACATACACCGTACCCTGCGTATCTCGTCCTTAACTACCTGGCCTTCATGGTTGTTATCTGTATCGAGAGGTAGGCACCACATCTAAATTGTATATTATTCTATATTGAAAACACACATCACCCGTTCCAACGTACATCATTTTGGGCCGCATGCAAGAGGTGCTGGTTTTGTGGTCCCTCTCGTGCGATTTTTATGATGGTTCAATCTATTGGCCCAAGCGGTTTATCGACAACAACAGTTGTCGTTTGACCAAACGATAGATTCACTGGTCCGTCTTATGGTAGGTCATGGTGACATGCATGTATGACCAAAGTATCATTACGTGCATCCGCCCCGCTGACACGAAGTGGGAGGTGGTGGATCAAGCACCCTAGCTAGCTATGACATTATGTCTTTATAGATATATCCAAGGGTGCTTTCGGGTTTGCGAGGCAGGTACCACCAAAGTTGTGCATTGTGTATTTGAAGTTTTAAACATCACACCCAATATTCCTACATATATTTGGCCACTTCCAGGTGGTTCTTGACCTCTGGCCCCTCTCATCGATCTTCGACGACGCGCCCAACCGTGGGCCCGTGTGGTCAAAGTTGTGCATTGGAATTTTGAACATCACAGACCACCCTTTTCACTCATATATATTTGGGCCACATGTTGGTGTGGCTGTCTTCTGGCCCTCTAACATTTTTTTGCTGTAAAGACTCTGATGACGCTCAACGGACACGGGTATAATGTCTTAACCGTGTGCGATGCAAGTGCACTGTGAATCACCACGACTGCGCAAGCGCGAGAAAAGGTGGAGGTACTGGCTCAACTGTGTGCGATGCAAGTGCGCTGTAAAATCACCATGACTGCGCAAGCGCGAGCAAAGGGTGGAGGTACTGGCTTAACCGTGTGCGATGCAAGTGCGCTGTAAAATCACCACCTGCGCAAGCTAAAGGCGGGTAGTTTAATTAGAAATTAGGATGAACCATGTGCGATAGACCAGCTAGCTAGAAATCTAAAACCAAACTACCCGCCTTGAGCGTTGCAAAAATCGGCGGTTCTACCACTTTCCTTATTATCATACACGCATATTCTTATTGGACCGTGCGCGATCTTGGGTACTCCCGCCCCGCATCAATTCCTTTACCCAAATTTTAGTAGACATCGTACTTCAACCGTCGCCCACACTCCTCCAGCACAGACCTTATAGTACAATTGCAGTAGCCGAGGCATTTGAACCGTCGCCCTCCCTCGTCCACCACCATCTCCACCCACCATTACTAAAATTTTCAGTACTCGCAGCGTATCCTCAAACACCACCCCCTCCACAGTCCCCCCACCCGGCCCCCTCCCCCCATCGAACCCTAGCTCGCCGCCGCCACTGGCGCCGTCGCCAACCCCTGCCGGTCTGCCCGTTCCTCCTACCTTAGATAATAAAGTTCAGGTTACCCAGCGATTCCCATACTGTCGCCCCACTTCCCTGAGTTTTTAGTTGAGGCCTGCGATGTCCCTCCCCGCCAGATCCACATCCCCTGCTCCAGAATGTCGCAGCCTAAGCTCGACCACGTATCCCGGGGAGCCCGACGAGCGTTCGACCAAGAAGAGGTTTATCATGGCCTCTCCGGCGGACGTTGGCGAGGTGGCCGCCGTTTGCCCTGACCTGTCGATCCCGGAGCAACATGTCGCCGCGGAAGCCGGCGAAGACGTTGACTATGTTGCCATGCCGAAGGCTTCATGTCAGCGGGCTAGCGTATTACTGTATCTCGGGAAAGCTGGCTATGACATCAAGCTTGTCGACAGCGATGGCTTCACGCGGGCCATGTCACAGGTTAAGTGGTCCATCCCCAACCCCTCTGGATCAACCGCCGTCGATCTCTTCGACGGCCCTGCCGCTGATCTCCTCCGCCAAGCCATCAAGGATTTGCGATCCTTGTACGCCATCGAGCCCATTTTGTCATTTCTGAAGGACACGTTCTACGGCGGCGGCTTGGGATCCACAATTGCCAAGTCAGATCTCATCGACCACGACCACGACCACGACCACGACCGCGAGGAGGGCACCCACAAAGGTTCTTCCAAGGTGAAACAGCCCATCTGTGAAATCAGAGAGCGCACCATGGCTCTGTGCTCTTCCAACTGGAAGGATCCTGTCATGACATGTGAGGCAACATCCTATCAGCAAATCTTACCTTTTCTAGCTTGCCAACCCGTACCCTTTGTTGTAGTAGCATTTGCCGCGTGGTGCTTTAACTATGTCGTGTTTAATTATTTCAGTTACGCAAAAAATGTATTGTTCAATAGGGCTATGTGATGTTTAAGTATGAATTGTCCACTTCAGTTTCATGAATGGCTATAATTGGTTGTTTATAGTGAGTAGATGCCTTGTTTATCTGTATTTGGTTATTAGGTTGGTTGCAGTGAGCATTTTTCAGTTATCGAGCAGATGCCTTGTTTATATGTATTTGGTTCTTAGGTTGGTTGCAGTGAGCATTTGTCCAGTTATCAAGCAGATGGCTTGTTTATCTGTATTTGATTGTTAGGTTGGTTGCAGTGAGCATTTGTCTAGTTTTCAAGCAGATGCCTTGTTTATCTGTATTTGCTTGTTAGGTTGGTTGCAGTGAGCATTTGTCCAATTTTCAAGCATAGGCCCTGTTTATCTATATTTGCTTGTTAGGTTGGTTGCAGTGAGACTCTGTCCAGTTTTCAATGGCTATATTTGGTTGTTATACTGATCATTTATGCCCTGTTTATTTTAGTCATTCACAATGTGATGTTCATTATGTACAAGTCGGAACTGTGCCGCTCGACTGCATCAATACCAGTTTGAACGGCTATATTTGGTTCCAGTTATGACTGGTGTAGTTAACACATGCCCTTTATTTCAGTTTTACACATTTATCCAGTGTGATGTTTAAGCATTACCTATGTTTTGTTCATTTTCAACAATACCAGTTTGAATTGCAATATTTGATGGCTGTTAAGCCTGTTGTCGGTAACATTGCCTTCCATTTTATATCTGCTTTAACATCATGCTGAAACCAACACATTCAAGCTATCATTTGGAGATGATGTTGTTTACCTTTGCTATATTTGTTTGATGTTAAGGTTGCTGTACTTATCATGCCTTTCCACTACTTATGCAGGACAACAACGGGAGTGGCCACCATTTTCCGCTGAGGTTAGTTTAATCCCTCGGCTTGTACTCCACCCGTCGTTCCATAATGTAGTGCATATAGATCCAGGCCTGGACACTTGTTAGCTTCTAGTATTGACTTGTTGCTTGTAGGTACATATGCCCTTGGCAAGGATCCACGCATCGACCCTTTTTGTGTATGGGGCAATGAGATATTCATGAACAAGCATCAAGTGAGGAAACTGATAAGGACTATTAGCAAAAAGATACGAATGGTGGCAAGCAAATTATTTGTTTATGCTCTATCCAACACAACAGTGAGCTGTAGGATGGTAACTACAAACTCTGTTGCCTTCTCTTTTTACTGCCATAATGAGTTGTTAGACAACAATGTCTGAATCTTTTTCATTCGCAGTGGTTCCCGAAGCAGTTCACTCAAGATTACCCGCAAAGTACATGATTGGTGGACACGCAATGAAGGTTAAAGTATTTCATCCAGACTACAATGAGCATCGAGAAGTCCTAATGAAGACAGTGAAGGATGGACGGGCAGCCATCACAAGGGGTTGGCCTAGAGTCGTGCGCGCATTACGCATGGAGGAGGGCACAATATGGGCATTCCGCTTCACCTTCTCCAGCAACCAGAATGTCTTTCGCCTCTCTCTTTACAGTCTTTAGTACTACTGTGGTTCATCATTCTTTACTTGGCGCTTCTGTAGTTCTTCAGTATATGTACATGTGCATCGAATTATGCAATTGTGGTTGAACCTATATTTGTAATAAACATGGTTGGATATGAAATAAGTGATTGCCTACTTTCAAATTCAAAACATGTGATATTTAAATTAGGGATTAATTATGGATTAATTATTGATTACACTGCACACGGTTTGCGAAAGCAAAACATCTGCGATAGACGTGGAGATCAGACACGTTTCTAGGATCCACTACGCGTGCGATCAATCTCTACTGCACACACGATCAGCCAAGAAAAAATGTGTGCGATTAACAACAGCATCGCACACAGTTCTTTCTTATTAAATGTTTGCGATAGTCACCTTATCACACACGCTTCGCAATTATGGACAGTTTGTGATGTTGTGCGCATCGCAAACGTTTGGTCATAGAAGAACGCGTGCGATAGGTCGATCATCTGACGCGGGTATGACGGATGAATCGTGTGGGATGTATTCAAGCTTCGCATACAGTTTTATAGAGACAACTGTGTGCGCTCTTACATCGAATCGCACACAGTTGAGGAAAACTAAATGTGTGTGATTGTCTACTTCTATAATCATGAACTATTTGTGATGGGTCGTGCATCATAAACGTAGCACCACAGAATACTGACTGCGATGGCAATGCAAGCACAAATGAGTAGGGAGTACTGTATATGCATCGAGGCTCCCTATCCCCGACGGTTTCTGGGTCATGTGGGAAGGACCCCCCTATCGCCGTCACTCACTTGGCGACGGTTCAGAAAGCTGTCATGAAAAGGGGTTAAAAACCGTTTGTATAGCACCTCGCTATACCAGTGTTGGACAAAGGCAAGGCGAAGCTGGATCTGGAAACCTATGCTGCCCTCAGTGCAAGCAATATCCATGCCGGTTATCTGAACCGCCTTCATACTAGACGTGATCTGGAAGCCGGCTTAGTGAACCTTATGAAGGAACGCTATGAGGTATGTTGCTAACCCCTTTCCATATGCATTTATATAGCCGCCAAGTCTAGAGTATACCAAAATATTGAGTACGCTGTAGACTTGATGAAAATGGCCAAACTGTAACCTCTCAGGGCCGGCTTATCTTATCAAGATGAGCCGGGACTTATAGTCACTATAAGAAATCCAAACATGTAGCCCCCAAGGGCCGGCTTAACTTAACAAGATGAGTTGGGTCATAATTAAATTAAAATGACCTACATTAGCCCCCAAGTGCCAAGTGTATTGCTTGCAATGTGCTTGGTACTTGATTAACCGCATCTTAAAAAACTTGCGCGCTGCACTATAACCATTGTCGTATTTATTCCAGGTAGAATTGAACATGAAAGAATCGCAAGTTGGTGATTTAAAAAGAAGCTTAAAGCTACAGCAGACCGAAACCTCCAAGGCCAAGTCAGATCTGAAGGCCTCATTAGAAGAAATTGAGAAGCTTAAAGCAGGTTTTGATGCTGAGAGCTCCGCCTGGGAGACTGACAAGGCTGCTCTAATAAAAAAGGCGAAGACGCTGAAGGTGCGCTTAAACCGGTAACCGAAGAGTTATCCGGTTTAAAACAACACATCTCTCAAATGACAGCCGCCGTCTTTGGTAAGTGTAATATGCCATTCAAATTCTGTAACCCGCTTGGCTTCTAACATATGCATTGCTAACTCGCCGGTGGCTCTTGTATGACTTCTTAACAGGCTCCAGGAGTGCAAGCCTTGGCCAGTACATGCTATTGAAGCTGAAGGTGATTTACTCCCTGACAGAGCAATTATATAGTGGCACTCTCCGCAGTCTTGTGTCTTTGGGATGGAACAAAAAACCGCCGAGTCAAATCAAGACTGTTCTGGATCATCTGTCAACATTTCCAGGCCAGAGTGAAGAAATAAAATTATTTGCCGCCCGAGCCGGAGCCATTGTTGCTCTTGGCCGGGCCAAAGCATGGCAATCTAAGCTTGACCCGGAGGAGATAGCCACCGGGTGCCTGGAATTCAAGGATGACCAGTCACCCTTTGAAGAAAAAGACTTCAATCAATGCGTCCGAGAGATACGGCCCGTGGCTTGCAAGCTCATTGAAGAGCTAAACTTAAACAAGTATACGCCGGCTTACGACGACAACAACTAGAAGGTTAAGCCACCAGTTCATGATGTTGTCAATCTCATTCCTCCTCAGCGTAAGCATATCTTCGCCCCTGATGTTGATCATTCCATTATACTAAATGACGAAGCCACATTCAAGGCTTTAACTGGCATCGACTGGACAACGGCTGATCTTCAGATGATCGACAAGGAAGAGCCGGCGCGGGATGACCCGGAGTCGTCAAAGCGTCCAGAAGAGGATTGATCAGATCAATGATGAGCCAGGTGGCTCTCAGGCCGGGTCATGGGGGTGCAGCCCCAAAAAACACTCGATTAACCAACTTTTGGGCTCAGTTGAAGCCTTGTAATAGGGTAGTTGAAAATGTTGAGCCGCTGTGTCATACCTTTGTGCATGTTTTATCTTGACTTTTGGTCCAACAGTTGATTCTTGTGGCCTACTTCATCTGACCAGATATATGAACCGCCTGATGACCATATTCAGCACCTGAGGTCTTATATATTTTGCAAAAGACCAATCATCATATATACTGGCGACACAAAGCTAGAAACTATTGCGGGTTACTAAACCCGAAGACTCCCAGTCTCATAGCCACAGATATGCCAATTATTCACGCTGGCGACTTAAAGTCCAAAACCAGGGCGGGTGACAACCCAAAGACTGTAGTCTCATAACTACGGCTATTGAAATCAAAACATACTGGCGACTTAAAGTCCAAAGCCAGGGCGGGTTACAACCCAAAAAACACTCAAACAGGAGAATCATAACCCGGAGCCTCACGACCTGGGTAGCTAAAATTTGCACAAAAGCAAAATCTTAAAGAATATCAGAAAAAAATCAAAAAGAGAGATACAAGAAATCTCAAATCTTTGCTAGGCCGTCCTCCAAGACATGACCAAACAAGTTGGCTCACAGGCCTTGTGCTTTCAAGGCCGCACAGCCGTTAAGTTTATCCTAGCTCACTGTAAGCCGGCTCTCACGTGACACAAGCCGCCGTTTTAACCTTAACAAGTTTAGGGTCTTAAAAAAGATTGACTGTTAAGAGTTCGGCGGGTCACCTGGCGAAGTAGCAAGTTGCAAACAGGTAGGATAACTCATAATTTGGCGTCTCATGCCTGTTCAAGAGGGTATGAAAGCTAAACCCGGTGGGTTGGAAGTCCCCAAGTGACTTATCACCAATTAATAAACACTCAGATACACAGAAATGAAATGACAGAGGCCCTGA
Organism: Thinopyrum elongatum; assembly: GCA_011799875.1. Taxonomy (NCBI): domain Eukaryota; kingdom Viridiplantae; phylum Streptophyta; class Magnoliopsida; order Poales; family Poaceae; genus Thinopyrum; species Thinopyrum elongatum. Next base: position 557,111,932 of record CM022298.1, read on the forward strand.
ATTTTTCAGGGATGCCGGCTTTATTATATTGATCATAAAAATATATATACATCATCAAAATATGTACAATGGGGAGAGCCGGTGGCTCAAGTATAGCAAGGCCGAAGATGAGCAATATTCCACGGCCTGTTGGTCTCCTGCTCCAAGGTGTGTGACTTCTTGCGCTCACGTAGATCAATGAGATAATACGAGCCATTCTTGTGGTTCTTACTGACCACAAAAGGTCCTTCCCAAGGTGGAGACAACTTATGCATGTCAGTTTGATCTTGAATCAGCTGGAGCACTAAGTCACCTTCTTGAAACGCCCGAGTCTTGACTCCGTGGCTATGATAGCGATGCAGGTCTTGCTGGTATATTGCTGAACGAGCCATCGCAAGGTCACGTTCTTCATCCATAGCATCAATTGTGTTTTGTCGAGCCGTCTCATTATCAGTTTCAACATAAGCCGCCACTCTGGGCGAGTCATGACGGAAGTCACTAGGGAGAACCGCCTCTGCACCATAAACCATGAAGAAGGGCGTATAGCCTGTTGACCTGTTGGGGGTGGTATTGATACTCCAAAGTACTGAAGGCAACTCCTCAACCCAACAACCCGGTGTTCATTCCAAAGGAACCATAAGTCGGGGCTTGATGCCTCTCAAAATTCCCTGGTTAGCCCTTTCTGCTTGACCATTAGACTGTGGATGGGCCACAGAAGAAACATCCAGACGAATATGCTCTCTTTGACTGAACTCCTTCATAGAACCCTTAGACAAATTAGTGCCATTATCAGTGATGATACTATGAGGGTAACCAATGCGGTAGATCAGTTTTTTAACAAACTGAACTGCAGTTGCTGCATCACGCTTGCTAACTGGCTCTGTCTCTACCCATTTGGTAAATTTCTCAACCCCCACCAAGATGCGGGTCTTCTTATCCTTAGACCTCTTGAAAGGCCCAACCATATAAAGCCCCCAGACTGCAAACAACCAAGTAATTGGAATCATCCTCAACTCTTGAGCCGGCACATGAGCTCGACGAGAAAATTTCTGACATCCATCACACTTACTGACGATGTCTTCTGCATCAGCATGAGCCGTCAACCAATAAAAACCATGATGAAAGGCTTTAGCCACTACAGATTTAGAGCCGGCATGATGACCACAATCACCTTCAAGGATCTCTCTTAAGATCTCACAGCCCTCTTCAGGAGAAACACAATGTTGAAACACGCCTGTCACATTGCATCGGTGTAACTCACCATTAATAATAGTCATAGACTTAGACCTCCTGGTTATTTGTCTTGCCAAAGTTTCAACCTTAGCTAACTCACCCCGGGTCATATAAGCCAAGTAGGGAAGCATCCAATCAGGAATAACATGGAGAGCCGCCACCAACTGCGCCTCCGGGTCAGGAATAGCAAGGTCCTCTTCCGATGGTAACTTGACTGAAGGATTATGCAATACATCAAGAAACACATTAGGAGGCACCGGTTTACGTTGAGACCCAACCCGGCTCAAGGCATCAGCCGCCTCATTCTTCCTTCAATCCAGGTGCTCCACCTGGTAGCCCTTGAGGTGACCAGCAATATTGTCAACCGCCCGACGATAAGCTGCCATGAGCGGGTCTTTGGAATCCCATGTGCCTGAAACTTGCTGAGCCACAAGGTCTGAGTCACCAAAACACTTGACCCGGCTTAAATTCATCTCTTTGGCCATTCGAAGGCCGTGGAGTAAAGCCTCATATTCGGCTGCATTGTTAGTACAAGGAAAAATTAGCCTTAAAACATAACAAAACTTGTCAACTCGTGGGGAAGTCAAAATGACTCCAGCCCCCGAGCCTTCTAGCTGCCTAGACCCATCAAAGTGAATCGTCCAATATGTGTTATCATGCTTCTCCTCAGGCATATGCAATTCTGTCCAGTCATTGATGAAATCTACCAAAGCCTGAGATTTGATAGTTGTTCTTGGCACATATTTCAAACCATGAGGTCCAAGTTCTATTGCCCACTTAGCAACCCGGCATGTGGCCTCCCTGTTTTGAATAATGTCTCCCAAGGGAGCAGAGCTAACCATAGTAATAGGATGACCAAGAAAATTATGCTTCAGCTTGCGACTCGCCATGAACATCCCATATACAAGTTTCTGCCAATGTGGATATCATTGTTTGGACTCAATCAAGAACTCGCTGACATAATAAGCCGGCCTCTGGATTGGGTACTCCTTACCTACCTCCTTGCGCTCCACCATAACCGCCACACTGACAGCCTTACTACTAGCCACCACATACAGGAGCAAAGGTTCTTTCTCAATGGGGGCCGCAAGGATGGGCGGCTCAGCTAACTGCTTTTTGAGCGCCTCAAATGCCTTATCAGCAGCATCACTCCAGAAAAAATGATCTTTTTTCTTTATCATCTGGTATAAAGAAATTGCCTTCTCTCGCAGGCGGCTTATGAACCAGCTTAGAGCCGCGACATGACCCGCCAGGTGCTGGACGTCATTGACACACGCCGGCTTAGCTAATGAAGTGATAGCCTTGATCTTCTCCGGATTAGCTTCAATACCCCTCTCTGAGACCAGAAAACCCAAGTGCTTGCCTGTAGGCACACCAAAAACACACTAGGTCGGGTTAAGTATCATCTTATAGACCCCGAGATTGTCAAAAGGCTCCCTTAGATCATCCAGGAGAGTCTCCTTCTTTCTGGATTTGACCACAATATCATCCACATAAGCATGCACATTACGCCCAATCTGACTATGAAAGCAATTCTGAACACAGCGTTGATAAGTCGCCTGAGCACTCTTAAGCCCAAAAGAGGCATACAAACATAACAGAAGGATCCAAAAGGGGTGATAAAAGACGTCTTCTCTTAGTCCTTAACTGCCATCTTGATCTGATGATAACCAGAATAAGCATTCAGGAAACATAAATTCTCACAACCTGCCGTGGCATCAATAATTTGGTCGATACGAGGGAGAGCAAACGGATCAGCTGGACAAGCTTTGTTAAGATCTGTGTAATCAACACACATACGCCAAGTGTCATTCTTCTTGAGCACCAGCACCGGGTTCCAACCACTCCGGGTGAAAGACTTCCACAATAAACCCACCTGCCAAGAGCCGGGCCACCTCTTCTCCAATGGCCTTACGTCATTCTTCATTGAAATGACAAAGAAATTGGTTGACTGGCTTAAATTTAGGATCCACAGCAAATTCTCTCGGTACACCCAGCATGTCAGAAGGTTTCCATGCAAAGATGTCCCGATTCTCATGGATGAACTCGATGAGCGCGCTTTCCTATTTAGGATCCATATTGGCCCCGCCTGTGAACTGCAGAGATGAGTCGCCAGGGAGAAAGTCAACCTGCTTAGTATCATCAGCTGACTTAAACTTCAACAAAGGGTCTTGCTCAGTAGTGGGCTTCTTTAAAGGGGTCATATCCTCCGGGTCAACATTATCCTTATAAAACTTAAGTTCCTCCGTGGCGCAAGCCGACTCAGCATAAGCAGCGTCTCCTTCTTCACATTCCAAGGCAATTATTCGATTACCATGGACCGTAATAGTGCCCTTAAGCCCTGGCATCTTATGCTGTAAATAAACATAACAAGGCCAAGCCATAAACTTGGCATAAGCTGGCCGTCCAAACAAGGCATGATAAGGGCTCTTAATCTTGACCACTTCAAACCATAACGTCTCTGTTTTGTAGTCATAGTCATCGCCAAAAGCCACTTCCAGGCATGGTTTTAAATAGCGGATAGTGGGCTGGTAGTGGATTGTGGTCCACGTAGCGGAATGCGGATAGCGGGTGATATTGCGGGCTCTATGTCCCCGTAGCGGATTCAAAAATGCACTAGATTATTGTGTATATTTCTATATCATTGAGAAAAAGTAATGACATTTAATTTGAGGGGTAGCGGACGCTATTGCGCTTGCGCTATTGCGGACGCAATAGCGGATGCTATCTCCGCTATTTGAAACTATGCTTCCAGGGCAATCTTTCCAACAGGATATGCCGACTTACCAGGCACCATGCCATGAAAGACTGTAGAAGATGGCTTAAGCTCTTTATCAGTTAAGTTTGTCGGTGTTCTGGGAACCAGGGTACCCAGACTTGCCTGCCTGCGGCCCATGGCGTGGCTTCATCGATGGCCTGGTACGGCCCATCTACAAGACTACCAAGAAAAGACCCTCGCGAGGGGCCAAGCCTCGCGAGGCAGACGACGCCAAGACCTCCCGAGGGAGCGGCCTCCCCAGGCTGCCTCCTGAGGAGCGGAGATTCCTATGCAGGTGCCCAAACCTCACGAGGTTGCGGTGACGCAAGCCATGACGACCAAGGCCAGGCGGGCGCCAACGGGCGCAGAGGAGACAGTTTCCTCTTTGGTGCTAAGGAGGCAAGCGCAGGCGTGGGTTCCCGACAACTCAGGCAAAGGTTTCCATTCCTGTGCAACGAGACCAAGACCACCAGGACGGCAGGACTAATGTCATCACCAAGCCCACCGCAGCTTCACGCCAGAAGCTTTGCAGGCGAAGACCACCTTTCGTTAGGATAAGATGTACTACTTGTCCCCTTTCAAATTGGCCGTTGTGGAATCCCTTCCCGCCTACGTTTTGGGAAGAGGACCAAGGCCACTATAAATATAGGCTAGTCACCACCGTAGAGCAGGACGAACCCCTCGGGATCGGATCCTTTCTGTCAGCGTTCTGAGAACCAGGGTACCCAGACTTGCCTACCTGCGGCCCACGGTGTGGCCCCATCGATGGCCTGGTACGGCCCAGTTTCAACACCAACAAGACAAGACCCTCGCGAGGGGCCAAGCCTCGTGAGGCAGACAGCGCCAAGACCTCCTGAGGGAGCGGCCTTCCCAGGCTGCCTCCTGAGGAGCGGAGATTTCTATGCAGGTATCCAACCTCACGAGGTTGCGGTGACGCAAGCCAAGACGACCAAGGCCAGGTGGCCGCCAGCAGGCGCAGAGGAGCATGTTTCCTCTTTGGTGCTAAGGAGGCAAGCGCAGGCGTGGGTTCCCGAGGAATCTGGTAAAGGTTTCCATTCCAGTGCAACAAGACCAAGACCGCCAGGACGGCAGGACGGATGTCATCGCCGAGCCCACCGTGGCGTCATGACCAGAAGCTTTGCAGGCGAAGACCACCTTTCGTCAGGATAAGATGTACTACTTGTCCCCTTTCAAATTGGCCACTGTGGGATCCCTTCCCGCTTTTGTTTTGGAGGAAGAGGACCGAGGCCGCTATAAGTATAGGCTAGCCACCACCATAGAGAGGGATTGATTCGACCCTCACCCCAGAGCAGACCTCGCGAGGTTGTTCTTCCCTTGTACTAGTTCATCCCCAGCCCCTCGTGAGGCAAATCCACCACAAAGCAGGAGTAGGGTCTTACACCGCAAGGTGGCCCGAACCTGGGTAAACTGCCGTGTCCATCTCCTTCCTTGATCCATCGAGCTAGGCTGCAGGACGACGGGTTGGTTGGTTGGATTGGTCAAGTTCTTCACACATGCCCCAGAGTTCGAACCTTCTTTGGGTTTGCGGAAACCTAAATCCGACAGTTTCCACCCTCACCAGAGCAGACCTCGCGAGGTTGTTCATCCCTTGTACTTGTTCATCCTCAGCCCCTCGTGAGGCAAATCCACCACAAAGTAGGAGTAGGGTCTTACACCTCAAGGTGGCCCAAACCTGGGTAAACTGCCATGTTCATCTTCTTCCTTGTTCCTCGAGCTAGGCCGTAGGGCGACGAGCTGGTTGGCTAGATAGGTTGAGTTCTTCGCACAAGCCCCAAAGTTCGAACCTTTCTTGGGTCTGTGGACCCCTGAATCTGACATTTGGCGCGCCAGGTAGGGGCGTGTCGAAGCCTCTCTTCCCCCGTTCGCTCCGCCGCCGTTCCGTCGTTCCTATGGCCAACGCTCGCCGTGCCCGTGCCGTGCACCAGGCCGCTAGCGTCGCCCAGACCGCGCCTGTGGGCAACGGCGCTCCTCGCCGCTCTGACTCCCCGGCGGCTAACACCGCCACTGACCCTGCTGCTCGCGAATAGCAGGATTCGTCGCTGCCACCGTCCGTGCGGCGCGATGGCCGCACCGCAACTCCATCACCCACTCCAGCCGCGGCGTCGTCTTCTGATGTTTGTCGTGGGCCGGCAAACACACAGGCTGCGCTGCTCATGGCACGAGAGCTTCTGCGCTACCGCCCGGCCAACAACCTCTACGACGACTGGCTCGGCCGCATCGCCGAGCTCGTCAACGCCGCTGATGAGGCAACTGCACCGTCCCGTTCGCCCTATCCCCCGCCGTCCCTGGCGGGCGATGTGGCTCACGACGCACCTCCTCCTCCTCCTCTAGACGACGCGGACCCCGAGCCCAGGCGAGAGGCACCCCAACGCGACCCGCCGCGCAGGGCGCCGGCGCGCGATGAAGAAAGCTGCCAGGTGGTGCAGCGGCCCCAAGGAGAAGCGCGTGCGCTTCCAGCGCCGCCGCGTCAAGACCGCATGCCGCCGGAGGCGGTGGCGCGTGGGCGACAAGATCAAGCTCCCCCCATGCGACCGGTACCTGTGAGTGCGGCAGGCTGCCGTGCTTTCACCCCGGAGCTGCGCCGCATCGTTTGGCCCGGCAAGTTCAAGCCTGATCTGCCTCCACGCTATGACGGCACCCCTGACCCCGCTGAGTTCCTCCAGCTCTACGAGCTGAGCATCGAGGCGGCGGACGGCAATGGCAAGGTCATGGCGAACTGGTTCCCCATGGCCCTCAAGGATGGCGCGCGTTCTTGGCTCCAGAACTTCCCGGTGGGGTCGATCTCCTCCTGGGACGAGCTACGTGAGCACTTCATTGCCAACTTCCAGGGCAGTCGGCGGTAGTCGAGAACTCAAATGGCGAGGGTGCCATCCTGCCTCCTGAGGCCATCCCCAAGAAGAAGAAGCAGCTCCTCCCAAAGGGCTGTCAGGAGGCTGGGGCGCCTGACGGTCGTGCCTCAGGCCCCGAGCCCTCTGCTGGGGCATCTTTCCTACTCGCATAGGAAGGCGTGCCCGGCGCCCCTATAGGGACGGGCTTGGGGGCTCTCATCTGGAGGGCCTCTGACCTGACCAGCGTCACGAGGGAGGCGTTCGGGCACCACGTGGGGGCGTGCTTCGACGAGCGCCTCCGTGAGCAAGGCGCCAGGCGCGGGGCGACGGCGCTCAGGAGTTCATCACCAAGGCAATCGAGGAGCTTCGGGAGGCGCGAGCCATGCGTGGCGAGCGTCGCCCCACGCCATCCAGTGCAGCTGGCGCCCATGACATGGGTGGCGAACTACGCGTCTGCGTCAACATCCCAGGCCTCAAGAGGGCTGCTTCGTAGGACCTCTTCTGGCCGTCCCGCGTCGGCCGGAGCGGGGGCTACCCTTGCAGCTACGTCTGCAGGCCGGCTCGTGAGGAGCGATCTCTACAGTACGCGTCTTCAGCAACTTCAACGCTTCTACAACAATGGTGCCAGGTGACTTTTTGGTTTGTTCAACTGAGGGCGCCCCTCGGGCTGCATCATCCTCAGGCAGAACTGGCTTTGCCTTCATGAGTTTCCTAAGTATCTCAACTGCCTGTCCGGTGCTTTGTCACTATGATGTTGCTGCGCCCTCGCGAATCCGCCCACGCCCGCCTCATGATTAAGGACTGGCACGACGTTTGTGCTCGGCTTCGTCCCTGCAGCATCGACAAACCCAAGCGACCAAGCTCTATCTCGCGGGCCAGCTCCCGTGCGCGTCACCTCCCGTAGTCCTTGGTGCCTTGTTCTCACATGAGCTAACCGCGTGTGCGCAAGTGCGGGCACACGGCCAGGTTCGTACAACCGCAGTTCGGTGCTTCACCGCAGCGAGAGCCGTGCGCCGACTGTTTTTCCGTGGGATCGTTGCATGAGAAGACTTGGCACGGCGTCTGTGCTCGGGTCCATCCCTGCAGCGTTGATAAAACCAATGGCTGAGCTCTGTCTGGCGGGCCGTCCCATTCACGTCACCTCCTGGGGTCATTGGTGTCCGGCCTTCTCATGCGATAACCTCCGGAGGGGCATTCGGCGCAGGACCCCCATCACCCCGCAGGTTTCTTACGCGCGCCCCGTGCTGCAAAATTCAGGCGCAACCCGCCTTGAGGTAGGGCCTCATGAGTCCTGCGCTGGCTCACGAGTGCCCAGATACACCTCCTCCAGTTCTGTCGTCCTAACCACGCGTACGAATGGGGCTGTACACGCCTCGGAGTCTCCCCCGGCGGGAACTGCCACCCACATACCAGTGGAAGCACCATGCTCCACGCTGGCGGACGACACGGTCGAGGAGCGACTATGCCCACGATAAAGTGGAAGCACCATGCTCCGTGCTAGTGAATAAACAACTGAGGGCGCCCTCGCGGCCGCACGAACCTCAGGATAGCCTCTCGGCTCTACGATCGGCAACACCCCACAGCTTCCCCCTCGGGAGGATCACGCGAGGGGGCTGGACACGGGGGCTGTGCACAGACCCCACCTGGCACACGCTACCCTACCAGGTCCGGGTACCTGGTCTTCTCGCGTTCCCCCCAGGTGAAAGCTGGTGGTCAAAGGTATGAGGGCTGCTTGCACGTCAAGGGGACCTCCTGAGCATCGCGACTCAGGGGCCTCACTAGTCATGTAGCCCCTCCCCCCTTGGTGTCGTCCTGGTGATCCGGACGCTCCAACGGCAGTCGAGGTATGCGCGGGGCTGGGCCCTGCCAACACAGAGCGCGAAGTCCTACACCCCGGCGTCCATGTTTCCTTCATGAGGGCTGCTCGCATGTCAAGGGGGACCTCCTGAGCATCGCGACTCAGGGGCCTCACTAGTCATGTAGCCCCTCGCCCCTTAGTGTCCTCCCGGTGATCCGGATGCCCCAACGGTGGTCGAGGTATGCGCGGGGTTGGGCCCTACCGACGCGGAGCACAAAAGCAAGCACGAAGGAAACTTGGCGCAATAAGGAAACCATGGGGTCCTAATAATTATTACAAGCATAGATTGTTCCACAAGCTTAAACAGAAGTCTTACGCCTCCACGAGGCATGGTAAATGTTGCAGGGTAAAACTAAGAAGGAACGCCACTGCCGCCACCTGCCCCGCTTGTTGGAAGCCCCTTGTCGACAATGCTGCCACCATCCTCACCGCTTTCGACTTCTGCTGCTGGAGCCTCAGAGATGGGAACCTCCGAAGGCAAGATCATGAGCAGCTTCGCCAACACCTCGTCACCGCGGAACGATACTGCGCTATGTGCCATGGGGTGCAACCCCTCCTAGGTACCCCCTCGGAGCCAGCCAGTCTTTCCTCGCGCAAGTCGCTTGCACGTTAAAGGGGGGCCCTCGAGCAGCGCGCCTTAGGGGCTCCTACCGGCCCTCGAGCCCTCACCCCTGGCCTTGACCACGGCATCGCGACCTGGCATACCAGTGGCGGCCGAGCCTCGCTCGAGAGCCGGGTCCCGAGGACGTAGAGCACTCTGACGAGTGGGAGAGATAGAGTCGGTAGGAGCCCTGCGGCGGGGGCGCCATCAGGAGAAAGTGGCAGCCTAACGTCGCACAAGAAGCTCGCCCTCGTGACAAGGAAACCACTGCAGGCTCACCAAGATAAGTCACTTCGCACACCCAGGCGCGAACCCCATAATCGGTGTTTCATCTCTTGTGATTTCGCTCGGGCAAGGGAACTCCCCTTTTAGTCCTTCGGGAGCCGCTTGCGCGCCAAAGGGGACCTCCTGAGCATCACGCCTCGGGGGCTCTTACCGGACCTCGGGCCGCTCACCTCCTGGCCTTGACCATGACATCGCGACCTGGCATACCAGCGATGACCGAAGCTTGCCTGGGGACTGGGTCCTGTTGGCATAGAGCACTAATCTACCGCGAGAATAAAAAGGAGGAACCGTGCCCAAGCGAGAAACGCAAACACAACATAAGTTGGGACGCTAAAATTAAGGCAAAAGTATCACGATCTTTACACACCCCCGCGGGGCCCTTCATGACTTTTACGTAGGAATGAAACGAAAGAAAAGGACCTCCTGAGGATCGCGACCCAGGCGGTGTCACCCATAACGCCTGGCCGGCGCCATTCCTCCCTCAAGCCTGAGCACAGCGGTGTGGCGGCTCGTAGCTGTCATCGTCGCTTAAGCTTGGTTCGGAGGAGGCGTCGATGCTGCTGGAGGAATCATGGAAAAGCCAAGGGCAAGTTCACCGCGAGGGGCCTCGCCGATTTGCCGGCCTGTGAAGGGGTCGCCATCTCGATCGCCTCCCCTGGGGCAGCACTCCAGACATAGGCCGTCCTCTTTGAAGACCTTGAAGAAGAGCGTCAACGCCCCGTCAAGCGCCACGCGTCAGCCTGGTCCGCAGGCGATTGGGGCCCACGGCGCTTCGCGCTTGCCCTTTGGCTTCGCCTCGAAGCCAAGTCTGAGCGCGCCTTGGGCCCGGGGGCTACTTTCGGCGTTCTGGGAACCAGGGTACCCAGACTTGCCTGGCTGCGGCCCATGGCATGGCTTCATCGACGGCCTGGTACGGCCCATGTACATGACTACCAAGACAAGACCCTCGCGAGGGGCCAAGCCTCGCGAGGCAGACGACGCCAAGACCTCCCAAGGGAGCGGCCTCCCTAGGCTACCTCCTGAGGAGCGGAGATTCCTATGCAGGTGCCCAAACCTCATGAGATTGCGGTGACGCAAGCCATGACCACCAAGGCTAGGCGGGCGCCAACGGGCGCATAGGAGACAGTTTCCTCTTTGGTGCTAAGGAGGCAAGCGCAGGCGTGGGTTCCCGAGGACTCAGGCAAAGGTTTCCATTCCTGTGCAACAAGACCAAGACCACCAGGACGGCAGGATGGATGTCATCACCGAGCCCACCACAGCGTCACGCCAGAAGCTTTGCAGGCGAAGACCACCTTTCATCAGGATAAGATGTACTACTTGTCCCCTTTCAAATTGGCCGTTGTGGAATCCCTTCCCGCCTACGTTTTGGGAAGAGGACCGAGGCCACTATAAATATAGGCTAGCCACCACCATGGAGCAGGAAGAACCCCCCGGGATCGGATCCTTTCCACCCTCACCAGAGCAGGCCTCATGATGTTGTTCATCCCTTGTACTTGTTCATCCTCAGCCCCTCGTGAGGCAAATCCACCACAAAGTAGGAGTAGGGTCTTACACCGCAAGGTGGCCCAAACCTGGGTAAACTGCCGTGTTCATCTTCTTCCTTGTTCCTCGCGCTAGGCCGTAGGGCGATGAGCTGGTTGGCTAGATAGGTTGATTTCTTCGCACACGCCCCAGAGTTTGAACCTTTCTTGGGTCTGCGGAGCCCTGAATCCGACAACGTTCATCCAGCGAAAGGTGTCATAATAAAGGATATTGTTGCTGCTGCCACCATCCATGAGCACCTTACTGAATTTATAACCCCCAACCTTAGGGGCTACCACCAACGCTAGCTGACCCGGGTTGTCAACCCGGGGCGGGTGATCCTCTCGACTCCATGTGATTGGATGCTCTGACCACCGCAAGTATTGAGGTATCGCCGGCTCAATCGCACTGACCGCACGTCTATGAATCTTCTGATCCCGTTTGCAAAGACTTGTGGTGAAAACATGATACTGGCCACTGTTAAGCTGCTTTGGATTACTCTGGTATCCTGACTAATGCTACTGTTTACCCTGACCAGACTGTTGGTTATAACCACCCTGGTTACCCTGTCCTTTATACCCAGAACTTGAGCCGCCACCACCAAAGCTGGGCCCCTGTGAGCCAGATCCTGACCCACCAGGTGGGCCATTATTATTGCCATGATTCTGATTGAAGTTGGAATTCCTGTATTCTCGCATGATGAAACAGTCCTTCCAAGCATGAGTCGCTGGTTTATTGGGCAGGCTATGTTTTGGGCAAGGCTCATTCATCATTGCCTCGATATTAAAGTTCTTCCCTCCAAAGGCCTGCTTACCATTGTCATTACGGTGCTGGTTTTTGTATCCAGTGTTAGCTACAAGATCTGACCCACAATCGGGTTGTCTGCGCTTACCACCGTTACCCTGGTTGTTACCATTATGCCCTGTCACGTTCTGCTGCTGACCCTTACCATTGCCACCCTTCTTTCCCTTGTTGGATTTTTCATCATCAGATCCAGGATCTTTGGTGGTATCAGAGTCGGCATACTTAATGAGAGCTGCCATGAGCTCTCCCATGTCATTACAATGACGCTTAAGCCGCCCAAGCTTCTGCTTAAGGGGGTAAAATGAAAGTTCTTCTCCAAGACCAGAACCACCTGACCCGCCGCAATGATGTCTGAAGAATGCATAATAGCTGACACCCGCTGGACCCAATGATGAGCCGACTCATCCTCACGCTGCACACAGTTATCAAGATCAATAATCGTCAGAGGCTGCGTGCACATTCCTTTAAAATTCTGAATGAACCGTGCTTTCAACTCTGCCCATGAATTGATGAAGTTGGCGGGTAATACTTTTAACTAGGTCCGAGCCGGCCCGTCCAACATGATGGTGAAGTACTTAGCACACACAACATCATTGACATCCAGCATCTCCATAGCTAACTCGTAACTATCAATCCAGGCCTCAGGGGGGAGATCAGCTGTATAGTTAGCCACCTTGTAAGGACCCTTAAAATCCTTAGGTAAACATTCATTACGTAGTGCTGGTACTAAACAAGGCACTCCATTAGATCTGGACATTATACCAGCCCCTACTGACGCCGAAGGGGTCACTGGAAGCTGCTGATAAGCCCCCAGCTGTGCCTCCGTTGCGGCCTCCGCCTCTTGGCGTGCTCTGGCATCATCCACAATCGCCTGAGCATGAGTAAGGGGCAAGTTATTCCCACGGGGCGGGTCATCTTGATTTGGTCGACGTCGTCGCTCGCTATTGGAAACGGCCGGCGACTCAATGCGCCGGCTGTAATTGCGGCTTGGGAGGGGCATCGAATGCACCCTCTCATGACTATGTGTATATTTCTCCTGCTATGCAACCACTGTTTGCAAGAGCTCAATTGCATTCTGCGCCTCAGCTACAAAAGGTGTCTCATTTGTGATAGGGATTGCATTGAGCCGGGTAGCCGCTGCTATCATGTTATCCACCGGGTTGGAATAATGACCAGATGGGGTGGAAAAACGCTGGGGCGGGGTTCGATCCCTATGGGGCGGGTCTGGCAATCGGGGCAGAGCCGCCACCCCGCTCCCTGGGACTTCAGCCGCCCGGGCTGTGCCTGGTGGGTTACTTGGCCCTGCACGATGTGTGTTGAAGAGATTCCGTGCCTCATACTGTGCCGGCAAACGGGTTTGATACCTCCTTCGAAGAACTACATTAGAGGTGCTTTGATCCAAACTTAAGCGAAAAGCCTCCGCCGTGATACGCTGTGACTCAGCATCCATCTTGGCTCGTTCCTCTACCATCCTGATGTTCTCTGCATTAAAATCCTCTTGGGCTTTGGCCACCTCATCCCGCACCTTTGCAACATCCGCATTATGCTGTGCTTGATTCACCGCAGTAACCTCTATGGCTAACAGAGTCATCAAAGTGCCCAAGAGTTCAGACAAAACCTGAGCCGGCAGCCGAGCTGAGCCGCCAGCCCCTGCTGTCGCAGCCGCCATTGATCCAGACATCATAGCTGCAGCTGTCGGTGAGTTGAGAATTGGGGTAGTGCCAGCCATGAAGACAACAGCCCTATATGGTGGCTCATAGGGGTCCAAAATACTGTTGCCATCGGAACAGCCACCAAGCCTGGCATCCTGAATCTGGTAGATTGACTCTGTTTCCCCAGCTGAAGACTTATCACCTGAATAGATGGCCATCTCTCCACCAGATGCAGAATCTTCCTCAAGATCCGCCCCATGAACAAAGCCAATGAAAACATGCTTCCGGCTGGGTTGAACCCTGGCGGGTCGCGCGCGCTGAGCCGTGATACGTCTCCAATGTATCTATAATTTTTTATTGTTCCATGCTATTATATTATCAATCTTGGATGTTTTACAATCATTTTATAGCAACTTTATATCATTTTTTGGGACTAACCTATTGACATAATGCCCAGTGCCAGTTGCTGTTTTTTGCTTGTTTTTTTTACTTCACAGAAAATCAATACCAAACGGAGTCCAAACGCAGCGAAACTTTTTCATGATTTTTTCTGGACCAGAAAACACCTGTTGGGCAAAAGAAGAACCAGAGGGGGGCTTTGAGGGGAGCACAACCCACCAGGGCGCGCCTGGGTGGGGGACCTAGGCGCGCCCAGATGGGTTGTGCCCACCTCGGCCACCTCCCGCACCGCCTCTTTGCTCTATAAATACCCTGGACGTCCAAAAACCCTAGGGAAGTCGACGAAAAACAATTCCAGCCGCCGCAAGTTCCAGAAACCACATATCCAATCTAGACACCATCATGGAGGGGTTCATCATCCTCATTGGTGCCTCTCCGATGATGTGTGAGTAGTTCATTGTAGACCTATGGGCCGTAGTTAGTAGCTAGATGGCTTCCTCTCTCTCTCTATTGATCCTCAATACAATGGTCTCTTGGAGATCTATTTGATGTAACTCTTTTTGCGGTGTGTTTGTTGGGATCCGCTGAACTTTGAGTTTATGATCAGATCTATGTTTTTATCCATGAAAGTTATTTGAGTCTTTTGATCTCTTATATGCATGATTACTTATAGCCTCGTATTTCTTCTTCGAATCTTTGGTTTAGTTTGGCCGACTAGATCGATTTTTCTTGCCATGGGAAGAGGTGCTTTGTGATGGGTTCGATCTTACGGTGCTCAATCCCAGTGACAGAAGGGGAAATGACATGTATGTATCATTGCTATTAAGGATAACAAGATGGGGTCTATTCCTACATGAATAGATCTTGTCTACATCATGTCATCGTTCTTATTGCATTACTCCATTTCTCCATGAACTTAATACACTAGATGCTTGTTGGATAGCGGTCGATGTGTGGAGTAATAGTAGTAGATGCAGGCAGGAGTCGGTCTACTAATCTTGGACGTGATGCCTATATAATAATCATTGCCTGGATATCGTCATAATTATCTGAAGTTCTATCAATTGCCCAACAGTAATTTGTTTACCCACCGTATGCTATTTTTCTCGAGAGAAGCCACTAGTGAAATCTACGGCTCACGGGTCTATTTTCCCATCATATACTTTCAGATCTATATTGCTATTTACCTTTTTATTTATTTGCATCTTTTATTTTCAGATCTATTAATCCAAAAACCCAAAAATATCTTGCTGCAATTTATTGTTATTTATTTTATCTTGCGTTCCTGCGAGATCTATTTCTCCGATCTACTACAAATTTATCCATCTCTTTACCCGGGAGGGATTGACAACCCCTCTTTTACGTCAGGTTGCAATTATTTGTTCTTTGTGTGCAGGTGTTGTTCATGTAGTGTTGCGTGGTTCTCCTACTGGTTCGATAACCTTGGTCTCATCACTGAGGGAAATACCTACCGTAGCTGTGCTGCATCATCCCTTCCTCTTTGGGGAAATACCGATGTAGTTCAAGCCGCATGAAGCCATCTCGACGATGTCAGTGCAGATGTCCGGCTCAGGCTCTGACTCGCCGATCTTGCCGATGAAGACGTGAATTCCGCCAAAGGGGACCCGGTACCCGTAATCGATTGAGTCGGCCTCGGGGCCCCAACAAGCGTCGTCGATGTAGAGCTTGCTGCGGTGACTCTTAGTCATTCGGCCCACGGCATATCCTTTGATCCATGGGAAATTGCCCTTCAAGAACTCGAAACCACCGTGCTCTGGCCCCATGGTGGGCGCCAACTGTAGTGGCTTTATCATGGCAGATGCCCTTGTGAAAGGACTTAGGTGTGGTGCCATCGCAACGTAGGTTAGCTCAAAGGGGTTGAACGGGACAAAGGACGCAAGGTATACCTAGGTTCGGCCCCTCACAATGAGGCAAATGCCTACTCCTGCTTTTGTTGACTATAGCTCGAATATCGATTATTAGGGAGCGGAATCACCTGACCTAGCTCTCGATCAATTCTTTCTTAGGTTAACCCACCGCAGGGTCTCGCCTTTATATACATAGGTCGAGGCTCTGGGCTTACAAGAGTCCAAGCCGGGTCACACAACATGACCAATTCGGTTTCTAAGTCGCCCGCCTTGTTAGACAAGTCGCCATCGTGGTGGCTCACACCCTCCGGGTTACAATTCTACCACCAGGTCTTGGACCTTCAACAAGCCCACCTTGTAAACCGCCACCAGCCTTCATGCCTCATCTTCTTGGGCCTACTTGGGCCCTCTTCATATCGAGTCACCAACGGTGTAACCCGGCCCCTTCTGTGCGGGTCACACCTCGGGGTTATATCCCCAACAAGTCCCGAGGACTCCACAAGCCCTGAGGCCGCGCCCTAGGGGGGGCATGCCTCCCTGGCTCGTGGGCCCCTCGGGAGTCCTCCAACCCTAATTCTCGCACAACAAATTCCCAAATATTCCCAAACAACCAGAAGCGTCCACCAAAATACTTTTCCGCCGCCGCAAGCCTCTGTTCCCGTGAGATCCATCTTGGGGCCTTTTCCGGCACCCTGCCGGAGGGGGATTCGATCACGGAGGGCCTCTACATCAACCTTGCTGCCCTTCCGATGAAGCGTGAGTAGTTTACCACAGACCTACGGGTCCATAGCTAGTAGCTAGATGGCTTCTTCTCTCTCTTTGATCCTCAATACAATGTTCTCCTCGATCTTCTTGGAGATCTATCCGATGTAATCTTCTTTTGCGGTGTGTTTGTCGAGATTCGATGAATTGTGGATTTATGATCAGATTATCTATGAATATTATTTGAGTCTTCTCTGAACTCTTTTATACATGATTTAATATCTTTGTATTTCTCTTCGAATTATCGGTTTGGTTTGGCCAACTAGATTGGTTTTTCTTTTAATGGGAGAGGTGCTTAGTTTTGGGTTCAATCTTGCGGTGTCCTCACCCAGTGACATAGTAGGGGTGGCGAGGCACGTATTGTATTGTTGCCATCAAGGGTAAAAAGATGGGGTTTTCATCATATTGCTTGAGTTTATCCCTCTACATCATGTCATCTTACTTAAAGCGTTGCTCTGTTCTTTTGAACTTAATACTCTAGATGCAGGCAGAAGTCGGTGGATGTGTGGAGTAATAGTAGTAGATGCAGAATCGCTTCGGTCTACTTGACATGGACGTGATGCCTATATTCATAATCATTGCCTTGGATATCGTCATAACTTTGCGCTGTTCTATCAATTGCTCGACAGTAATTTGTTCACCCACCGTATTATTTTCTTTCAAGAGAGAAGCCTCTAGTGAAACCTATGGCCCCCGGGTCTATTTTCCGTCATATATTTTCAGATCTATAAGCCAAAAAACCCAAAAATACCTTGCTGCAATTTATTTGTTTTTACTTTGTTTTACGTTTTAGTAATCTTTTATATCTTTCTCTATTACATCTCACTCTTGTTCGAGACCGTGAAGGGATTGACAACCCCTTTCTCGCATTGAGTGCAAGTGTTTGTTAGTTTGTGCAGGTGCATAGATTGGAGACTTGCTTGTGGCTCCAACTAGATTGATACCTTGGTTCTTAACTGAGGGAAATACTTATCTCTACTTTGCTGCATCACCCTTTCCTCTTCAAGGGAAAAATTAACGCAAGCTCAAGAAGTAGCAGGAAGAATTTCTGGCGCCGTTGCCGGGGAGGTTCTACATCAAGCCTACCAAGTACCCTCCATGAACTCTCATCTCTTGCATTACATTATTTGCCATTTGCCTCTCATTTTCCTCTCCCCACTTCTAAAACGTTTTCAGAAAAACACAAAAAGATTTGTCGTTTTATTCGCCCTTCTTTCGTTCGTCTTTTTCGTTTGCTATTTGTTTGCTCGTGTGTTAGATCGTTTGCCTTGTCACGATGTCTTAAGAAAATACCAAATTGTGTGACTTTTCCAATACTAATAAAAATGATTTTATTAGTACTCTGATTGCTCCCGCTACTAGTGCGGAATCTTATGAAATTAATGCCGCTTTGCTGAATCTTGTTATGAAAGATTAATTTTCGGGCCTTTCTAGTGAAGATGTTGCATCCCATCTAAATACTTTCGTTGAGTTGTGTGATATGCAAAAGAAAAAAGATGTGGATAATAATATCGTTAAATTGAAGCTATTTCCGTTCTCACTACGAGATCGTGCTAAAACTTGGTTTTCGTCTTTGCCTAAAAATAGTATTGATTCATGGAACAAGTGTAAAGATGTTTTTATTTCCATGTACTTTCCTCCCGCTAATATCATCTCCCTTAGGAACGACATAATGAATTTTAAGCAACTTGATCATGAACATGTTGCACAATCTTGGGAGGGGATGAAATTGATGATAAGAAATTGCCCTACTCATGGTTTAAGTTTATGGATGATCATACAAATTTTTTATGCCGGATTGAATTTTGCATCTAGAAATCTTTTGGATTCTGCCGTGGGAGGTACTTTTATGGAAATTACATTAGGAGAATCTACTAAACTCCTAGATAATATTATGGCAAACTATTCTCAATGGCATACCGAAAGATCTTCCACTAGTAAAAAAGTGCATGCGATTGAAGAAATTAATACTTTGAGTGAAAAGATGGATGAACTTATGAAATTGTTTGCTAGTAAGAGTGCTCCTATTGATCCTAATGATATGCCTTTGTCCACTTTGGTTGAGAATAATAATGAATCTATGTATGTGAACTTTGTTGGTAGGAACAATTTTGGTAATAACGCTTATAGAGGTAATTTCAACCCTAGGCCGTTTCCTAGTAATTCCTCTAATAATTATGGAAATTCCTACAACAATTCTTGTGGAAATTATAATAAAATACCCTCTGATCTTGAGAATAATATTAAAGATTTCATTAATTCTCAAAAGAATTTTAATGCTATGGTTGAAGAAAAATTGCTCAAGATTGATGATTTGGCTAGGAACATTGATAGAATTTCCCTTGAGATTGATTCTTTGAAAATTAGATCTATGCCACCCAAGCATGATATTAATTAATCCCTGAAAGCTATTAAAATTTCTATTAATGAGTGTAAAGAAAGAAGCGCTAGGATGCATGCTAAGCGAGATTGGTTTGTAAAAGCGTGTTCTTCTAGTTTCTGTGAGAATAATGATAAAGATCTTAAAGTGATTGGTGTGACTCCTATTGAATCTTTGTTTTCTAATATAAATCTTAATAAAGATGGGACTGGAGATGAGTCAACTTTAGCTAGAAGGCGTCCCAATGATTCGGAGTTTAAAGATCTTTAATGCAAAAATTGATAAAAGTGGGATTGGAGAGGTCAAAACTTTAAGTAGCGATGAACCCACTCTTTTGGATTTCAAGGACTTTAATTATGATAATTACTCTTGGATATATTGTATTTCCTTTTTGCAATCCATGTTGAATTCTCCTCATGCTTACAATCAAAATAAAGCTTTTAGTAAACATATCGTTGATGCTATGATGAAATCTTTTGAAGAAAAACTTGAGTTGGAAGTTTCTATCCCTAGAAAGCTTTATGATGAGTGGGAACCTACTATTAATATTAAAATTAAAGATTATGAGTGCCATGCTTTGTGTGATTTGAGTGCTAGCGTTTCCACGATTCCAAAAACTTTATGTGATGTGCTAGGTTTCCGTGAATTTGATGATTGTTCTTTAAATTTGCATCTAGCGGATTCCACTATTAAGAAACCTATGGGAAGGATTAATGATGTTCTTATTATTGCAAATAGGATTTATGTGCCCGTAGATTTTATTGTGCTTGATATAGATTGCAATCCTACATGCCCTATTATTCTTGGTAGACCATTCCTTAGAACGATTGGTGCAATTATTGATATGAAAGAAGGAAACATTAGATTTCAATTTATGTTAAGCAAGGGCATGGAACACTTTCCAAGAAATAAAATTAAGTTGCCATATGAATCTATTATGAGGGCCACTTATGGTTTACATACCAAAGATGACAATACCTAGATCTATGTTTTATGCCTAGCTAGGAGCGTTAAACCATAGCGCTTGTTGGGAGGCAACCCAATTTTATTTTTATGTTTTTTGATTTTGGTTATGTTTTTAAATAAATGCACATTATTACCTCTGTAATAATTGTGTTTTGGTGTTTTAATTAGTTTTTGAGCCAAGCAAGACCTTTGGGATGGTCTATGGTGATAGTTGATTTGATCTTGCTGAAAAACAGAAACTTTTGCGCTCATTGCCAAAAATTCAATAAATCGCAGAAACGTGCTTTTGATCTGAATTTTTTACACATGATTGTTATACAAATTTAACAGGTTTTCCTAATTTTTCAGAATTTTTGGAGTTACATAAGTATACGTAATTTTCATATTACTATAGACTGTTCTGTTTTTGACAAATTCTGTTTTCTATGTGTTGTTTGCTTATTTTGGTGAATCTATGGGTAATATCGGGGGGTATGAACCATGGAGAAGTTGGAATACAGTAGATATTACACCAATATAAATAAATAATGAGTTCACAACAGTACCTAAAGTGGTGATTTATTTTATTATACTAACGTATCTTATGAGATTTTTCTGTTGAGTTTTGTGTTGTGAAGTTTTCAAGTTTTGGGTAAAGATTTGATGGACAATGGAATAAGGAGCGGCAAGAGCCTAAGATTGGGGATGCCGAAGGCACCCCAAGGAAATAATCAAGGACAACCAAGCATCTAAGCTTGGGGATGCCCCGGATGGCATCCACTCTTTTGTCTTCGTTTATCGGTAAATTTACTTGAGGCTATATTTTTATTCACCACATGGTATGTGTTTTGCTTGGAGCGTCTTGTATGATATGAGTCTTTGCTTTTTAGTTTGCCACAATCATCCTTGATGTACACATCTTTTGAGAGGGACACGCATGAATCGTGAATTTATTAGAATACTCTTAGTGCTTCAGTTATATCTTTTGAGCTAGGCAGTTTGCTCTAGTGCTTCACATATATCTTTTTAGGGCACGGCAGCGGCTTTATTTTATAGAAATTGTTGAACGCTCATGCTTCACTTATATTATTTTGAGATTCTGTAAACAGCATGGTAATTTGCTTAGGTTATGAATTTATTCCTAATATGATGGGCATCCAAGAGGGATATACTAAAAACTTTCATATACAGAGCGTTGAATAAGATGAGAAGTTTGATTCCTTGCATTTGTTTTGAGATATAAAGATGGTGATATTAGAGTCATGCTAGTGAGTAATTGTGGATTGGTAAAAATACTTGTGTTAAAGTTTGTGCTTCCCATCGTATGCACGTATGGTGAACCGTTATGTGATGAAGTCGGAGAATGATTTATTTTTTGATTGTCTTCCTTATGAGTGGCGGTCGGGGACGAGCGATGGCCTTTTCCTACCAATATATCACCCTAGGAGCATGCTTGTAGTACTTTGTTTTGATAGCTAATAATTTTTTGCAATAAGTATGTGAGTTCTTTATGACTAATGTTGAGTCCATGGATTATACGCACTCTCACCCTTCCACCATTGCTAGCCTCTCTAGTACCACGCAACTTTCGCTGGTGCATTAAACCCACCATATACGTTCCTCAAAACAGCCACCATACCTACCTATTATGGCATTTCCATAGCCATTTCGAGATATATTGCCATGCAACTTCCACCGTTCCGTTTTATTATGACACGCACCATCATTGTCTTATTGCTTTTCATGATCATGTAGTTGGCATAGTATTTGTGGCAAGGCCACCATTCATAATTTTCATACATGACACTCTTGATCATTGCACATCCCGGTACACCGCCAGAGACATTCATATAGAGTGATATCTTGTTCTAGTATCGAGTTGTAATTCTTGAGTTGTAAGTAAATAAAAGTGTGATGATCATCATTATTAGAGCATTGTCCCATGTGAGGAAAGGATGATGGAAGCTATGATTCCCTCACAAGTTGGGATGAGTCTCCATACTTTACAAAAAAAATAAAAGGGGCCAAAAGAAGCCCAAAAAAAAGAAAAAAGAAAAAAAATGAGATAAAAGAGTGAAGGGACAATGTTACTATCCTTTTCCACACTTGTGCTTCAAAGTAGCACCATGATCTTCATGAAAGAGAGTCTCCTATTTTGTCACTTTTATATACTAGTGGGAATTTTTCATTATAGAACTTGGCTTGTATATTCCAATGATGGGCTTCCTCAAATTTCCCTTGGTCTTCGTGAGCAAGCAAGTTGGATGCACACCCACTTAGTTTCTTTTTGAGCTTTCATACACTTATAGCTCTAGTGCATTCGTTGCATGGCAATCCCTACTCACTCACATTTATATCTATTGATGGGCATCTCATAGCCCGTTAATACGCCTAGTTGATGTGAGACTTTCTCCTTCTTTTTGTCTTCTCCACAACCACCATATTCTATTCCACATATAGTGCTATATCCATGGCTCACGCTCATGTATTGCGTGAAAGTTGAAAAAGTTTGAGAACACCAAAAGTATGAAACAATTGCTTGGCTTGTCATCGGGGTTGTGCATGATAAAATACTTTGTGTGATGAAGATGGAGCATAGCCAGATTATATGATTTTGTCGGGATAACTTTCTTTGGCCATGTTATTTTGAGAAGACATGATTGCTTTATTAGTATGCTTGAAGTATTGTTGTTTTTATGTCAATATTAAACTTTTGTTTTGAATCTTATGCATCTGAATATTCATGCCACAATAAAAAAATTACATGGATGAATATATTAGGTAGCATTCCACATCAAAAATTATGTTTTTATCATTTACCTACTCAAGGACGAGTAGGAATTAATCTTGGGGATGCTTGATACGTCTCCAACGTATCTATAATTTTTTATTGTTCCATGCTATTATATTATCTGTTTTGGATGTTTTCTATGCTTTAATATGCTATTTTATATTATTTTTGGGACTAACTTATTAACCTAGAGCCCAATGCCAGTTTCTGTTTTTTCCTTGTTTTTGAGTTTTACAGAAAAGGAATATCAAACGGAGTCCAGATGGAATAAAACTTTACCATGATTTTTCTTGGACTAGAAGACATCCATGGAGCTTGGAGAGGGGGCCAGAAGTGTCCCGAAGACTCCACAAGCCCTGAGGCCGCGCCCTAGGGGGGCGCCTCCCTGGCTTGTGGGACCCTCGGGAGTCCTCCAACCCTAATTCTTGCACTATAAATTCCCAAATATTCCCAAACGACCAGAAGCGTCCACCAAAATACTTTTCCGCTGCCGCAAGCCTCTGTTCCCGTGAGATCCCATCTTGGGGTCTTTTCCGGCACCCTGCCGGAGGGGGATTCGATCACGGAGGGCCTCTACATCAACTTTGCTGCCCTTCCGATGAAGCGTGAGTAGTTTACCACAGACCTACGGGTCCATAGCTAGTAGCTAGATGGCTTCTTCTCTCTCTCTCTCTCTCTGATCCTCAATACAATGTTCTCCTCAATGTTCTTGGAGATCTATCCGATGTAATCTTCTTTTGCGGTGTGTTTGTCAAGATACGATGAATTGTGGATTTATGATCAGATTATCTATGAATATTATTTGAGTCTTCTCTGAACTCTTTTATGCATGATTTAATATCTTTGTATTTCTCTTCGAATTATCGGTTTGTTTTGGCCAACTAGATTGGTTTTTCTTGCAATGGGAGAGGTGCTTAGTTTTGGGTTCAATCTTCCGGTGTCCTCACCCAGTGACATAGTAGGGGTAGCGAGGCACGTATTGTATTGTTGCCATCAAGGGTAAAAAGATGGGGTTTTCATCATATTGCTAGAGTTTATCCCTCTACATCATGTCATCTTACTTAAAGCATTGCTTTGTTCTTATGAACTTAATACTCTTGATGCATGCAGGAGGCGGTCAATGTGTGGAGTAATAGTAGTAGATGCAGAATCGCTTCGGTCTACTTGACATGGACGTGATGCCTATATTCATAATCATTGCCTTGGATATCGTCATGACTTTGCGCTTTTCTATCAATTGCTCGACAGTAATTTGTTCACCCACCGTATTATTTTCTTTCAAGAGAGAAGCCTCTAGTCAAACCTATGGCCCCGGGTCTATTTTCCATCATATATTTTCAGATCTATAAACCAAAAAACCCAAAAATACCTTGCTGCAATTTATTTATTTTTACTTTGTTTTACGTTTTAGTAATCTTTTATATCTTTCTCTATTAGATCTCACTCTTGTTCGAGACCGTGAAGGGATTGACAACCCCTTTTTTGCGTTGAGTGCAATTGTTTGTTAGTTTGTGCAGGTGCATAGATTGGAGACTTGCTTGTGCCTCCTACTGGCTTGATACCTTGGTTCTTAACTGAGGGAAATACTTATCTCTACTTTGCTGCATCACCCTTTCCTCTTCAAGGGAAAAATCAACACAAGCTCAAGAAGTAGCAGCCCACCCCCCTGGGAATGCCTAGCAAGCTTGTGGGGCCTACGTAGGCCCCCTCACTTATTGCTGCCACCCACACACTTCTTCTTGCTCCAGAAAAAATCACTCCCTTGTTCAAACCCATGTTCTTGCTCATCTTGCCGCCATTTTTGATCTCCTTGCTGGGAACTCCGTTTCCGAAACTGCTTTGGGGGATTGTTCATCGATATGTGACCCCTCCGTTGGTCCAATTAGTTTTTGTTCTAGTGGTTTATTATTTCCAGATTTAGCTACTATTGGTGACCTTGTTCTGGAGCTTGCATGTCAATTTTATATGGTTCAAACTAGTTTTGGTGCATGATATGGCCTCTAGACACTGGTGGGAGTAGTTGCTATCGATTTTGTTGAGTTTTGTTCACTTTTATTTTGAGCCACTAAAAATTTCAGAAAATATAAGAGAAAAGAAAAGCCATGAGGAGGTGGTTAAGGGGCTCATCAAGTCATAATTCGGAGGAAACTCCGAAGGAGAAGCCCAAGTACCATCTTCCGCGTGCGGCGGAGGTTCGGCCGTGTGAGTGGCCGTGTGACGCATTCTTGAAGAAGGCAGGAATTTAGGAGGATTTCTATTACTTGGCGCATAATGCCAGCATCATACCCTTCCTCCAAGATAAGTGCGACCAGTATCTCCAACTCACTAATACCTTCGTGCAAAAGTTTCGCTTTTATCCTAGGAAGGAAGCACACATGGTAGAATTTAACTTGTATGATGTGCCTAAGGAAATGACAATATATGATTTTTGCAATGTTTGCAAAATACCTTATGAGGGCAGTCATAGTGATCCACATCCTAGAGACAGGGAAGATTTCATCTCTAAAACTACTGTGGGGGAAGAGAGAGGAGTGTCGGAAGTGAGAGTGGCTAGTTTACATTTTTCCCATTTTACGTTACTATGCATTATTTGCCGGGAGATGTTTGACTAGTCGTGGGGAGAGTGGAACTCTCAGTGCACCTGACCTTGCTATTTTGCGCCATGATTTATATGTTGATATAACTTTTAGTCTGGGCTCCTTGGTTGCTCGACGGTTACACACAAACCGTTCAAAGGGTATTATCTACGGTGGTATCTATGCCTCCCACCTCGCTGCACATTTTGAGATTCCTATTAGACATGAGGAGAAGGAGGAGGAGGAGATGCAGCTACCCACTAAATATTTAGATTGTGCTAGTATGGTAGCACATCATTTTATTGACAATGATAAGCAAAAACAACTCCTATACAACTTAGTATTCAGTCAGCGTACTCGTGAGATTATTACTTTGCCTGCACCTTCCTTGTTCGATCTTTATTCAGGCAGGTACACTATTATGCCCGATGACATCTACAAATACTGGGGGATCTGATACACCCCCCAGCACCTGAGCCAGCACCAGCGCCTGAGCCATACCAGGAGCCTGTTTATCAGTGGGAGCCACAGGAGCTCGCCAACTAGTGGAACCCTCAGGACCCTCCGTAGTATCCAGGAGAGGGTTACTATGAGCCATGGCCATAGACCAACTTAGGCCAAAAGCCTAAGCTTGGGGGAGTACGTATTTCTCACCGACATTATATTCATGCATCACATATTCATTCTAGTTGTCGGTGTTCATACATTTTCATTGTATAATCAATGCAATTTTTATTTTTTCTTGCTTTCTTCTTGTGTGTTTGAAAAACTTTGATAAAATCCAAAAATATTTCTCGCTTCTTTTAAGTTTTTCTTCCTAGTTTAAATTAGTTGTAGTATCAAAAGGAAACCCAAAAAGATTTCTCGTTCTTCTTATGCTTGTTGGGAGCTTTCCCGTGTAAATAGTTTTTCTCGTTTTCATTTTTCTTTCGTTAATTTGCTTTCTTGAAGAGAAAAACAAAAGCTCCAAAAATATTTCAGTGTGTTTCTTTGAAATTCTTTTCTTTTCTTTGGGTCGTAAGGACAAGACCACGATGAAAATATTGAGTGGCTCTTATATGCATTATTGCAGATCTAACAAGGAGCCCATATTACCTTGTCTTCTCCTTTGAATAAATGTTTGCATATTCCACCTTAGTCCATGACACGTGCACTCTTATTATTACTCACATCGTTCGGTCGTGCAAGTGAAAGGCAATAATGACGAAATTTGATGAAATGATTGAGATGAAGAAAAGCTGGTATGAACTCAAACTATTTTGTTTTGTAAATATGATTAGCTCATCGTTCTTGATTCAACCTATTATGAATGAACATGTTTGCAATGACAATTAGAGATCATAGTTACTCATGCCATGCTTAAATAGCTAGGAGTGGATAATGGTTCATCTTGCGTGTCAACATGCATTTAAAATGGTTATGATGTAGTATGATAGGATGGTATCCTCCTCTGAATAATTCGAGTGGCTTGACTTGGCACATGTTCACACATGTTGTTGAATCGAAACCAACATAGCCTCCACGATATTTATGTTCATGGTGATTTATATCCTACTCATGCTTGTACCCAATGCTTATTAATCTCAATGCATGTTTATGACCGTTGTCGCTCTCTAGTTGGTCGCTCCTCAATCTATTTGCTAGCCTTCACTTGTACTAAGCGGGAATACTGCTTGTGCATCCACTTCCTTAACCCCAAAGTTATTCCATATGAGTCTATCATACCTACCTATATGCGGTATTTACCTGCCGTTCCAAGTAAACGTGCATGTGCCAAACTCTAAATCTTCAAATAATAATATGTATTGTATGCCCGAATCGTTCATGTAGCGGCAGGGGGCTATCAATATCTTCCATGCTATGTGGGTTATTCTCACGATGAGTGTTTATTTGCTTGTCATTCACGAGAAAGAGGCTAGTAATCGGGATGCCCAGTCCTATGATCAAAATCAAAATCAAAATATAATAATGAAACAAAACTCCCCCGAATTGTTGTTGGTATGGATGGTACCCGAGGATTCGGCTAGCCATGGCTTGTGTTTCTTGGTGGAGGGCGAGTAAAACTTTACCATTCTGTTTGGGATCCGCCTATAATGTGTCTAGCATGGAAGATAGTGAGATATCTCGGTTGTTATGTTGACAATGAAAGCATACCTCTCAAAATTATATTCATCTCTGTTTTGAAAGCTTTGATCTCTGGCACCTCTGCAAATCACTGCTTCCCTCTGCGAAGGGCTTATCCATTTACTTTTATTGTTGAGTCATCATCTTCTTATTAAAGCACCAGCTGGAGATCACTACTGTCATTTATATGCTTTGTTTTTAGTCGATGTTGAGTATGAATGTGACTGGATCTCTTTTGCCATGAATTACAATATCTAGTCAGTGCTTGAACTTCAGAGGTGCTCTGCATTTATGTTTTGCGGTCTCGGAAAGGGCTAGTAGTGAGATACCATTATATCATATTGTATTATGATTGTTTTGAAAAAAGTGTTGTTATCTGAGATATCTCATTATTGCTCGCTAGTCGGTTATGCCATTGATATGAGTAAATGTGAGAACTAAGTGTTATTGCGAATGTGGTTAGTTCATAATCTTTGCTGAAAACCAGAACATTGGTTAGACATATTTGCAACAACAAGATCAAACAGAGTTTGTAAAAGTTTTTCTTTGTCACTTTCAGTTTATCAACTGAATTGCTTGAGGACAAGCAATGGGTTAAGCTTAGGGGAGTTAATACGTCGCCATCGTATCTACTTTTCCAAACTCTTTTGTCCTTGTTTTGGACTCTAATTTGCATGATTTGAATCGAACTAACACAGACTGACGCTGTTTTCAACAGAATTGCCATGGTGTTGTTTTTCTGCAGAAATCAAAGTTCTCGGATTAACCTGGAAATTTACTGAGAATTTTTGTGGAATATATAAAAAATACTGGCGGAAAAAGATACCAGAGGGGGGCCACCCAGAAGCCACAAGCTCAGGGGGCGCACCTACCCCCCAGGGCGCGCCTCCCAGGCTTGTGGGCCCTCCTGGACCTCCAGCAACCCAAACTCTGACTCCATATATACCTATTCACCAAGCAAAAAAATCATAGAGAAGGATTCATCGCGTTTTATGATACGGAGCCGCCGCCACCTCCTGTTCTTCATCGGGAGGGCTGATCTGGAGTCCGTTCGGGGCTCCGGAGGGTGGAATCCATCGCCGTCGTCATCATCAACCTTCCTTCACCACCAATTTCATGATGCTCACCGCCGGGAGTGAGTAATTCCTTCGTAGGCTTGCTGGACGATGATGGGTTGGATGAGATTTATCATGTAATCGAGTTAGTTTTGTTAGGGCTTGATCCCTAGTATCCACTATGTTTTGAGATTGATGTTGCTATGGCTTTGCTATACTTAATGCTTGTCACTAGGGCCCGAGTGCCATGATTTCAGATCTGAACCTATTATGTTTTCATGAATATATTTGTGTTCTTGATGCAATCTTGCAAGTTATACGCACCTATTACGAGTTATGATCCGCATACCCCCAAGGTTAAAATAATTGGAATTCTTTCCGGTGATTACCGTAGTTTGAGGAGTTCATGTATTCACTAAGGGCTAATGCTTTGTTCTGGTTCTCTATTTAAAGGAGGCCTTAATATCCCTTAGTTTCCTTATTGACCCCGCTGCCACGGGAAGATAGGACAAAAGATGTCATGCAAGTTCTTTTTCATAAGCACGTATGACTATATACGGAATACATGCCAACATTACATTGATGAATTGGAGCTAGTTCTGTGTCGCCCTAGGTTATGACTGCTACATGATGAATATTATCCGACACAATTATCCATCGATGATCCAATGCCTACGAGCTTTTCATATATTGATCTTTGCTAAGTTACTTTCACCGTTGCTACTGTTACAATCACTAGAAAACTGCTACTGCTACTATTGCCACTGTTACCATTACTATCATACTACTTTGCTACTGATCACCTTGCTGCAGATATTAAGTCTTTCAGGTGTGGTTGAATTGCCAACTCAACTGCTAATACTTGCGAATATTCTTTGGCTCCCCTTGTGTCGAATCAATAAATTTGGGTTGAATACTCTACCCTCGAAAACTGATGCGATCCCCTATATTTGTGGGTTATCATAATGATCTGATATTTTTAGGCGAGGTAATCCTCAGTACTTGTATGAGTGGACATAAGGTGAACTGTTTTTCATGTGAGCACATTGTATTGGAGGAAATAACTGTTTGACTCAAAGTGTATCCAACCTACTGAATTCGAAGATCACGACATTTCTAAATCGTATTTATACATAAAGGTGGAATAAATCTTTGTTGTGGTTTTGAAGATATATATAAGAAAACGTATAATGATGTATGGATATTCGTAATCGAATACAAATTGGATTTGAATTTAGTTGCCAGGGCCTAGGGTAAACGTGAATGCTAATTCTCCCAAATTTTGAACGAAGCGGCAAAACACCCACTCTCTTTTGTCGGCTGCCCGAAGCCAGTGTTTGTGAGATGGAAATTACTGTCTACCCTTGACACTTTCCATCCTATCGGCCCGATTTCCACTGATGTCAATAGGGGTAGGTTAGTAACTTCAATCAGACATGACATGACCGCCTCTCACCCCATTCAGACACGGTGGGCGACAAACATGAGCGGCAAACACACATTTGATTCAAACTCGTACGAAAGACCTATCTCTCTCCCTCCATTTTCACATTCATACACGTGGGCGGCAACACGAACTCTCCTCAGCTGAAATCGATGTAGGCAAATATTTTAAATAGGGGCAGGTGTGTAACTTCACTCAGACATGACACAACCGCCCTACCAGTTAGCCCCTTTCATACACCGTGGGCGCCAAAACACCCTCCTCGCCCGAAATCGCTCTCGACAAATATTGGGGAGATGCGATATTACCGTCCTATCCCCAACCGATGAGATGTCCGAAATTTTAAACGGGGGCTAAGTTCTTAACTTTCCCACATTTCAGACAAGCGCGTCCCAAAGTTTGAGATCCCCTCCCCCTCCATTTCCCCATTCATACACCCTCGGCGACAAAACACACTCCCCACACTGGCCAGCCTCCTCCTTCCAACACCCCATCCTCCACCTTGCCGGAGCCTCTACCCCTACCCCATCGCCCAGTACAAGAGATGGACGTCTCTCATCCACGGCGCCGGACCAGGATCCTTGCATCGCGTCCTCTCGCTTCATCGGTGCCGTCGTCCACCTTGTCGTGGCCGCTCCTATGACCTCCTCGTCCACGGCAACAGGACTTATGCCGCGATGCCTCCGTTTGCCGTCTCAAGTCTTCTTCTGCGCCGTCGACCGCCATCGTACCCGCAACACCCTCAACTATCAGCAAGGGCCTACACAGCATTGCAAGAGAGGTGGTACTCTTTCATATCTGCTTAAGTTATTGATCTCACCTGGAAAATAGATCGTCACTTGTTTACTGTACTTTCTTTTCCATACCAAATCGTAGTGGCTAGTTGAAAGCAAATATTGGTTGCGAAGTAGCCTTTGTCCGGTTTGCACCTTCAGATCCGCCATGGCACGGTCACCATACTCGTAAAGCTTATGGTTTTCCCCCTTTATATTCACTACCATCATCCTAGGTGCTTCGTGTCGTGCTAGCACTGCTCCTCAAGACCTCACCCCATCAAGCGAAACAACATGCCACTCATAATTCCAAAGCTTACTTGTTGAAATACAAATATGATATGATGCCGATATTACTAAAATAGAGAATGTTTAATTGGTCAGCTAATGTTCCTATATTCGTTTCGAAAAGCATGTGTGCCACATATAGAGAGACATCGGGGATTTGCATTTCTTTATACGATCTGGTTCATCATGGTGGGTAACACACATTGTATTATCTAAAATCTGCTTGCTCTTTGTTATCATGTTCCTCTTCTGTCCTTCTTAATAAGTATATTACTTCCTCCGTTCCTAAACTGCCTTGGGTGCGTGCGTGTGTTGTGGTGGCACGCGTTTGTACCAGGTGTTGTTCATCGTTGCTTTATTTATAAAGCGGGGCGAAAGCCTTTTTCGGTAAAACATAAGTATTTTTAGATATTCCAATAAGTACTACATACGGATGTATATAGACATATCCTAGAGTGTACATTCACTCATTTTGCTCTGTATGTAGTCTGCATTCAAATATCTAAAAGACTTATATCTAGGAACAAAGGGAGTAGTATAGTATGTTCCTTGTCGAGAAGTGGAGCTGGGACATTTGTAGTCAAGAGGTCTATTCGGTCGCTTCAGATGGATGCTTTCAACTATTCTAGATGGTTTGCCATAATATCCAGGAAATGCTGGGAGCTATGTCGCTTTTGAGAGTCTAGAGTGATAGTAACAGTATTGTGTCTTTAGTTGAATAGAGCTGCCCCTGTAGGGGCCAAAGCCTTTCTAGCCGTACCGGCAATACAAGCCCATATGTTCCAGCTAGTTCCACTTTCTTGATTTTACTCATGATGCTTAGGGGTTTCCCTTTTATCTACACTACTATCATCTGCGTAGGTGCTTTTTGTCGTACTAGCAGTACTCCACCCTTCAAGCTAAACAACACATCACTCATAATTCAAAAGCTTAGTTGTTCAAATATGATTGTGATATGATACTGATATTAGTTAACAGACACATTTAATTGGTTAGCTAAAGCTCCCACTTGAGTTTCCAAATGCATGTCGTGACATATAGAGAGACATTAGGAATTGCATTTCTTTGTCACTTTTTGACTGTACTTTCTTGTCCATACCAAATCTTAGTTGTTATTTCAAAGCAAACATCGGTTGCTAAGTACCCTTTGCACGGTTTGCAGCTTCAGATCTGCCATCCCACTACCACGGTCAACACTATAATCATCATGCTTACGGTTTCCCCCTTTTATGATCACCATGATCAACCTACGTGATTCATGTCGTAATAGCACTGCTCCACCCATCAAGCTAAACAAGCTTAGTTGTACAAATCGAATCTCATATGATGCTGATATTAGTAAACCTGAGACATGCTTAATTTGTCAGCTAAATGTTCCTACTTTAGGTTCGAATGCATGTGAGCCACATATGGAGAGACCAGAAGGAATAGTATTTCTCTGTGCGCTCTGGTTCATCATGGGTGGGCAACAGACATTGTATAGAAAGACTTGTAATATCTTCAATCTACTTGCTCTTCTGCTCTTCTTTAACATGATCCTCTTCTCTTCTTCTTTAATAAGTACAGTATGTTCCTTGTTGGGAAGAGTAGCAGAGACATTTGCAGTCGACAGGTCAGGTCGAGTTGTTCTTCCTTAGTATATTTTGAATCTGTCAAGTCAGGTCGAGTTGTTCTTCCTTAGTATATCTTGAAGTTGTCATCTGCGAAGTATCATTACTTCTAGAGCTCTCATATTTTGAGTAGTCGGCCACATTATATTAATGCACACACCAAATTACAGCACATATTGCATCTCTCAGAAGAATTGCTGAGATAGCACATAGGGGTTTACAGGGAGGCACTATTGGATTAGAATCACTAATGTATTAGAAAGATAATCTCACTTATTTGTATGTTTTCATGGATGTCAGGTATTGA
Organism: Thinopyrum elongatum; assembly: GCA_011799875.1. Classification (NCBI taxonomy): domain Eukaryota; kingdom Viridiplantae; phylum Streptophyta; class Magnoliopsida; order Poales; family Poaceae; genus Thinopyrum; species Thinopyrum elongatum. The sequence continues at coordinate 557,144,794 of CM022298.1, forward strand.
ACATGATCAAAATGAATATGAGAACGGGCGCATGAGAGGAATATTGCAGAACAATCCACTGGCTAACAAACTTGACATGCTGGAGGATGGCCTATCTTATTCACCCATCAAGGTGCTTGCACTAACTTGGCAAGGTTGTATTGGTCGCACGTATCATGCATATGGCCTCTTGCATTACTTCTACTTTGTTACACCACCATATTCTTAGTTTAAGCATCATATATAGAGTATATGCCATGCCTATCCATTTTTTGTACCTATTCCGTGTGTCATCATACTATGTTTTTCCAGTCAAATGCTGTTCTTTCATAATAAATGTCCAAAAGGAAGAGGGTGAGTGCAGATCCTGAAGCATTACAAACTAAGTATTTGGAAAAGGCAGTGATACTTGATAAATCAGATAGATCAGCAATCCTAGAAAACACAGGCCCAAACTGTGCCACACTTTAACCCTACCCCACTGGCCAAAGCCCTATTAGAACTGCAGAGAGCCCAGCGTCAGGTACTATCTATGATATAAATTTAAATTTTGAACTGCTACATTTCTGCATGTGCCTTACCATCTCTCCTGTATGAAAACTAATTTCAGATGAATCTCCATTCTCAAAGGATCATAGGAACTCACAACAATACTGGGCACTGCATTGCTCTTGTCAGTACCTCTTGCCCTTTATCAGCATACTTACACTCATTGCTGTTTGATTATGTAGCATCACTGTAAATGTTTGCTTCCTTATCCTCCCTTTGCTCGAAATTATAAGATCTATATTTATTGTTACATAAATGTAGAATTAACACAATGGTTATGAAGTTCTGGATTCACTGGTACAGCGAGGTGCTATACAAACGGTTTTTAACCCCTTTCCGCGACGACATTTTGAACCGTCGCCAAGTGAGTGACTGCGATAGGGGGGTCCTTCCCACATGACCCAGAAACCGTCTGGGATAGGGAGCCTTGATGCATATAATTGTCCCTATAAAATTGTTTCTGATATCTCGAATATCCCAAACGCTTCATCCTTGCTACTCGTTTGTGCTCGCATTGCCATCATAGTCGGAGTTCTATGGTTTTACCTAAAACCAGGCGCAGTCCAGGCACATTCTAGGCATGGGATTTTTCAGGAACGTAACAAACTGGCTCTACATTTACGATGCCTGGCACATCACAAAAAATTCATGATTGTAAACCATGTATGATAGGTCAACAATCACACACGTTTAGTTTTCTCGCACCATTTGTGATATTGTCTGACATCACACACGCTTTGCAAACGGCAACTGTGTGCATGGTTACACATGTTTCCTCTCTGTGAACCATGTCGGATTATGATGTATATCACACACGCTGTGCTTTATAGACCGTGTGCGCCGTAATGACCTGCAGAGCGTAATTTCACCCTAATTTAATTGCTGCTATTTAAAATTGTACCTAATTTGAACTTGAAAGCAGGCTATAGCTTTATTCATATCCATCAGGTTCAAACAACCAATGCATTATTTGATTCACAGGTACATATGTTCAAGAATTATATAAGCACCAAATAAAGAATGATGAACCAGGGTTGTATACTTGTACTATTACAGATGGTAAAGAAAGAGGCGAGAGACATTCTGGTTGCTAAACACGGTGAAGCGGAACGGCCCTATTGTGCTCTCCTCGATGCAGAAGGCACGCACGACCATAGTCCAACCCCTTGTGATGGTCGGCCGCCAATCATTTAGTTTGAGAGGTAATCTTGAGTAAACTGCTTCAGGATCCACTGCAAAGGAAAAAAGATTCAGACATTGTCATCTAACACAACTCATTACGGGCAGTAAAAAGAAGGCTACAAAGTTCTTAATTACCATTCTGCGGTTCACTGTTGTCTTGCATAAAGTGTAAACAAATAGTTCAATTGACATCTTTTAACCCATTTTAATAAAATCTTTATTAGTTTCCTCACTTGATGCTGGTTCATGAATATCTCATTGCCCCATACGCAGAAAGGGTCGAAGTGCGGATCTTTGGCATTGACATATATACCTAAAAGCACCAAGTTAATATTAGAACCTAAACAACAATTGCAAAATGATGTAGTACAACACTCCCTCCATCCCATTATATAAGATCTTATTATATGTATATCTAGACATCATCAGAGCATTAAGGTAACACTCTTCGTTGTTTCTATGTAGCCTGGGATTGCATATTTAGTCATTCAGTACAATGCATGTTTCTATGTAGCCTCAGATATATTAAATATGGCCCTAGTTAATCTACCGATACATGGGTTAAAGATATATTCAGTGAAATGTCCGATTCAACGATTAATCCCTTATCATCCCCCAGGCTATATGGTACTAGCTACTGATATCCTGAACAGTGAGTATATATAAGCAATGCGATGAAACTAACCTCGATGGAAAACTGCAACTGTTCTCAATATTCTCCTGTATGAGTACATATAAAGGCATCTTAAGCACAACATGCTAAACATCAACCAAATATATCCACGGTAGACAACATAATCTACAAATGATAGCTTCACTGTGCAGGTTTAAGCACGCTAGTTAAGCAAAACAAGAAGTGGAAAGGTGTCTTAACCACAACAAGCATAACATTTAAAAACAAGCAAATATAGTCATTCAAACTGGTATTGTGCAGGTCTAAAGTACACTAGTTATTGTTAAAAAAATGAAAAGGCATGTTAACTGCAACATCCTTAATAGCAACTAAATATCGTAATTCATAGTGCTATTATTGAAACTGTTATTGATGAAATTGAACTGCACGACAAATAGTTGCACATATAGAGCATCGCATTGTGAAGAACTGAAATAAACAAGGCATAAGGCCATCTCTTGCCGATCCCCTAAAAGTTAACAGACTAAAACCCTTAGTGGAGTATATATATACTCCAGCAATTTTTGGCCATTTCTAGCCGATCACCTAAGATTAACGTTGTAAACTTCAATTTGATCAAGTTCAAAGCAGGTTCAACCGAAAGTAGCAAGCATTCAAACATAAACATAGATAGTTTTACATAACCGAACATAAAACATAAATTTTAACTAAACTAAACTACTTTTGGTCGAAGTGGAGGTCGAGCCAATCCTTCCTCGTCAGGTACGGTGTTCTGTGAGCCGGGTCTGGGCCAGTGCCGTCATTGGCGTCGTTGGGGAAGACACTCCTCCACTCGTCGACGTTGATCTCCTCGTCCACGACGCCCTCCGTGCAAACGTCCTCGCCTTCGACCTCATCATCGGAGGAGAGCACGATAACCTCGCCGCCCTCCGCACCGGCAAAGATCATCCGCTCCGCCTCCATGAGCTTCAGGTCCTGCCAGCGGAGCTCTTGCATCTAGGCCTCGTCGGTGGCCTCGGCCTCGAGGCGCTCCCACGCCTGGTGGTCCTCTCGCGCCATAGCCGAGCTCACCCCCTGGCTCCAGTAGGATGAGGTCGACCAGACATGTGCCAAAGGGGAAATTGAGCCTAGCCGCCGCGCCGTGGTGGCGGACCTGCCAGCGGTCGTACTCCATGGCCGCGAGCTCGGCCGTGTGGAAACTACCGAGCCACCAGCGGGTGTGGGTCTCCTGATCCGTAATCTTGGCGACCCACGTCCCCCACCGCCGCTGCCGGACCCTGAGGTAGGACCTCATCGGCGGCCAGGCCCGAGGGAGGACGGGGAAGTCCTCGAACCGGCAGAGGGGATCAACGGCGAGCGGATCGGGAGACCGGCGATGGAGGATCGATAAAGAGCCCACGGAGGACGACGGGGACACCTCGGCGGCCACCTCGCCATCGATGGGCAAAGAGGCCGCGATAAACCTCTTTTGGGCCATTGGCTCCTCGAGCTCCCCGGCACACAAGCAGAGGTTGAGGATGGAGGCGGCGGCGGCAGCGATGGTTTCGAGCGAGGGAGGGGTGGTGTGTGTCTGTGTGAGCGGAGGTTTTGGGGTGTGTGTGGAGGGGTGCAAGGTGGTGTTTGAGAAAATACCGCGGCAAGTGAAAATTTTACTAGGCGGGAGTAAAATGCCGGGCTACTGAAAATTTGGATCAAGGGCGGGCAGATATTTTTGAGATTGTGAGGCATGCAGAGGCGGGAGTAAAATGCTGGAGCTACTGAAAATTTGGATCAAGGGCGGGCAGATATTTTTGAGATTGCGAGGGCTGCAGAGGCGGGAGTAACAAGGTGGGGCTACTGAAAATTTGAATCAAGGGATTGAAGCAGAGTGGGAGTAACAGACTTTGCACACAGTCCACACATACTAATCGTGTGCTATCAAACATAAAAACCTTCCAGGTGGTGGATATTTTCGAGATTACGAGGCAGTAGATATTTTCGAGAGTGGGAGGTAAACCTCGTGGAGCCCAATCTACTATGCTGATGTGAGTGACGGCACGGGGGCACACGGGTAGTCTGGACGAACCGTGTCTGTTGCGTCCCCAATCGCAGACGGTTTCTGCTTCCAACTCGTGTGCTGTTTATAAATTTGGCAAAAAGAATAATGCGGGAAAGGGTCAGAACACGAACACACTTGCATGTGGACCAAATATATGTATGAAAAGGGTGGTTTGATGTTCGAATACCCAATGCACAACTTTGATGTGGCACCTGTCGCACAAAAGCACGGTATTGCTAGTCAGCCACCCCCTATGAACCCCACTTCATGTCGGTGGTAAGGGCATCCTAGCTACAAATGCATGCCCCCAAATAGCTAGGTCTGAAATCTCACCCTACCGTAACACAAAACCTATAGGAGTCCATCATATATATGGTCAAACTTCCCCTTTCGCTTCCCGACAAAGGTGGACCGTGTGCCGACCCACAAATGTGTGCTTGTGGCGCGAGATGGGTGAGACCACATACGAACCACCTGCGGGTGGCCCTACTATATGTATGAAAAGGGTGTGGTGTGATATTTAACTACCATTCTCAACTTTGATGTGGCACGTGTGCCTCGCAAATTAACCGAACTTCCCCGACCCCACGGAGGTTGTAGGCAATGCGAAGTAGCCCCCCACCCACCCCCCCACACACACATGTCGGGGGGAGGGCATCTCACCAAGACGTACTGTAACACGGACCAAGAAGAATCCAACTTGGTCGTACAACCTCTTTCGCTCGTTGTTGGTCAAAGTGATGGACATCCACACATACCCGCAAAATGGGCTAGCTTGTCGCCGATAACCTCACGAGGGAGTACTGTATGAAGACAAACCCACTCTGTGCATGTGGCCCAAGTATGTAAATGGAAGTGGTGTGTGTGGTGTTTGAATGCCCAATGCGCAAATTTGATGTGGCACCATGCTTTGGAACCATAAAATCCCCACACTGAGCGAGGGCTCACGACGCGTAGCATGCACTCAAACTTAATTAGGCTTGGAATGATCGACCTACTATACGGTAACTCGGAGCAAAGAAGAAGAATCCACCCTGGTAACCTTTCTCATTGTTTTGGTTGAAATGATGGACGTCCACGCGGGCCCACGAATATATATAGGTTTGCCGCCCATAACCAAGCGAGTGAGAGTGTGTCCAAAGACAACCATTGCATGCGTGTGTCCTGAACATATTTAAGGAGGTGTGTGATGCATGCATATGTGTTGAATACCCGGCCCAATGCACAACATTGATGTGGTGCATGCGTTGAAAATCGTAGAGGTCCCCACACAGATCAAGAGGTTCATGACGTGTCGTGTGCTCGCCCCCCCCCCTTCGATCCAGCGGGATGGATTCATGTGTACACATGCGCTATTATATATATATATATATATATATATATATATATATATGTAATATCACATCATTATCTATATCGTGAGACAAACAAAAAATTAATCCCCTCCTAAGTCAAATTAATTAACCTCTCTCGCTGTCGGTGAAAGTGATGGACCAAGCGGGCCGACAAATGGAAGCATCACCGATAACCGCGTGAGTGAGTGCCATAGGACAACAACCATCGCTTGCATGTGTGCCAGAACATATATATGGTGAGGTGTGTGGTTGTGATGTTTTGAATACCTAATGCATAACTTTGATGTGACATTTGCCTCAAAAACCGCAAAGTACCCACACAGAGTGAGGTTCATCTGACACCTAGTATATATATGCTGGTCACCCCCCCCCCCCTTCGACACGTACTATACACCTAGTAACACAGCCCTAAAAGAATTAATCCTCCTTGTTCATCAAACGTACCTCTCTCTCGTTGGGTCAAAGTGATGGACGACGAACTCGTGGGCCCACAGAAAGCGAAGCGTACGTCGCACGCGAGTGAGAATCCTATATAGGACTACGTACCACCGTCTGCATGTGGCCCAAAGAGGTGTTTGTGTGATGTTTGAATACGCAATGCACAACTTTGATGTGGCACCACATATATAGGAAACCAAAAAGTCCCCACAAAGAGCGAGGTTCATGATGCGTGGTATGTGCTATATGTACGCACTCATTCGACGTGTGGTATATATGTACTTCTACTGTATAGCACAAACCAAAAAAGAATCATTCCTTGATGGTCAAATTAACCTCTCTCTCGTTGGGTCAAAGTGATGGAGGACAACCTCGCATGCCCACAGATGGAAGCGCCACACGCGAGTGAGTTCCTATAGGGCAAACACCGCATGCATGGTATTGCGTGATGTTTGAATACCAATGTACAACTTTGATGTGGCACCTGCCTCGGGAACCAGAAAGTCCCCACATGGAGTGAGGTTATGACGTACGCATATATATAGAGTATTCATGTTTCCCCCTCTATGACATGTACTACATACTCCTACCATGCATATACGTAACACAAACAAAAAAAGAACCATCCTTGTTGGTCAAATTAACCTCTCTCTCGTTGTACGTTCAACTGATCGACGACGACCTCGCGGGCCCACAGAGAGAGTCACACGCGAGTGAGTGTCATAGGAGAAAACCACCGCGTGCATGTGCACGTGTGTTCTGTGATGTTTGAATACCCAATGCACAACTTTGACGTGGCACATGCTTCACAAACCGGAAACGCACTACACCACGATGTGTAGCCCCCTCACTTCAAGCCGGTGGGAGGGACTCATGTGTATGCACGTGCCCAAACTTTGATGTGGGATCTCACCATGATTCACACCACACACATGCCAAGATGAATCCACCTTTTGGTCAAATGCCTCTCGTTGTCGGTAGAAACTGAAAACCTTTGCGGGCTAATGAATGGGCACGTCACTGATAACCGCACGAGGGAGTGTCCGAGAGGACCACCAACGCATGCATGTGGCCTGAACATGTATGTATGAAAGGGTTGTGTAATGCTTTAAATAACCAATTCACGACTTTGATGTGGCATATATGACTCACAAAATGATCAATAATCCCACACGGAGGCTCACGACTCGTAGTGTACTGCCGGACCCCCCCTACCCCACACACACAGAGACACACACATCCCGCGCCACCACAGCAATTCTGAGGGATGTCAAACTTTTTCTGCAGTGAACATGTGACCAAAGGAGTGTCGTGTTAAAATTTATAAAAAAACAGAAATCATTCGACCGTTTTTATACATTGATTGATTTCCTAGGGATTTAATGTGTAAAAATCAAATTTAAACTACATGTGCACCAAAATGGATTGCAAAATCATATGTGTGTCCCTGGGTGCATGTTTCCCCATGTAAGAGATTTCAAAACATTGAGAATATAGATTTTTAAAATTTAGTAAATCCAAAACTTAGTTGAAATTCATGAAACTTATCATGGTGTCATATATGGACACCAGTAGACTGTGATATTGTATTTTTTGTCAAATTTGAGACACGTTTTGATATAATCTTGTTACAAACGGGAGATTGTTAATAACTGGCAACCAATATCTCATACGGATTATTTATTCTGATCGTGTGCATTAGACCGTGCCATGCTTTGGTTAAGCAGTAGAGCGGCAGAATGAATCATCAAAAAATAAAAAAATATACGTGCTGCCACGCGCCCCGTGTGCCGTGCGAGCAAGCGTGAGTTGACGAGACGCATGCGAGCAGTCTGCCGTGCAGGCAGACCGGGAGGCGTGCATGCAGGTGTGTGAATTGATGGGAGGCGTTTTCGCTGCGCAGTGTCACCGGGAGACGTGCGAGTAGCTGTGTGAAATGATGGTAGGAATGCCAGAAGTTCGCCGCGCAGGCTCACCGGGAGGCGAGACAGCCTTTGACCACCGCCTGCCTCGCTCCAACTAGTCCGTATTAATGGCACGCCCGGGCCGCCGGCCATAATAGGTGGCCGCACCCCCAGTCCACAGTGGTCACCAACGTCTGGACTCTGGAGTGTATGAGGATGCCGCCGAAGCGCACCATCGGAGGGAATGGCGACGCTGGGGCTGGTGAAGCACCTGCACAACGTGTGAAGCTGAGCACAGAGGTTACCGTCTCTGCCGACGAGGTCTCACGCGGGCAGCAGCACAACCTTGACTTCGTCGGCGCCGTCGTGCCCCCCCCCCCAGCCTGAGCCGGAGGTCAACAGCAACTCCGGCAACGACTGCGACTCCGATGCAAAACCGGTTAGTCATCTATATACCCATTTGTACAGCAAACATATCATGTGTTTTCTCTGGTTACTCCCCCCTCCCTAATTTTTTGGAATACAAATCCTCTGGTTATGTTCTCTCAGTCCATGAAATCAGAGTAATTAAGATCCGTTAGATGCACGTAGTGTATTGATTGTTTGAATGGTATCCGTATAGGGTTAGTGATTAATTGTTTGTTCTGTACAAATAATTTTTGCTAATAATCCGACTAGGGTTAGCGTGTGTGCTAATAATTCGTGGCCAGATATTGAGAATTGATTTTGAATGTCCTACATATATGTTTGTGCCTTTTTTTCTTCCAGATCTTGAGAATTGATTTTGAATGTCCTACATTTATGTTTCTGCCATTTTTTTTCTTTCAGATTGGTATGTACACAGATGAGGCTCCGGCCATCGCCGCCGCCGAATGTAGATCTTGGACCCGGCTGCGCGGCCAGAAGCGGCCACGCCCCCTGGACCTGAGGAACCAGTAGAATCTCCGGCGGACCGCATCAGCGATCTCCCGGACGCCATCCTTGGGGAGATCATCTACCTTCTCCCCACCAAGGAATGCTGCCGCACACAAGTCCTCGCATCTTGGTGGCACACTTAGTGGCGCGCCGTGCCTCTTAATCTCGACTGTCGTCAGCTATCTGTCGATGATGATTCTGAACTCCCCGGAGCCATCATCTCCTCCCACCAAAGCTCCGTTCAACGCATCTGCATCCCGACATGCTACCTACTAGACATACCCTGCATGGTGGCCGCCTGGCTGACATCCCGTCAATTCGAGAAACTCCAGCAGCTTGAGTTCTACCATTACTACAGCGATAGGTTACCACCAAGAGCTGCATCTGTGCCCTCACCACTGATGCCCATCTCATGGTTTTCCTCCTCTCTCCACACCGCCACCTTGACCCGGTGCGATCTAGCAGACAATCTAGTACAAATGCTTCGACTGCCACTGCTGAAAAAACTTGCGCTTGTGTTGGTTGATCTGTCGGTGGCCTCACTGCACAGCATCATCCATTCCAGCTGCCCTGCACTGGAGCGTTTGGTGCTTGTTTTTGGACTAAGAATCCATATCCCTTGTCTCAAAATAAAGTCGCCTCACCTTGTAAGCACTGGAATTTATTTTGAAGGACAGGAGCTCATCATCGAAGATGCCCCTTCACTTCAAACGTTGCTCCTTGATTGTTGTTATAAACCTTCGCAAATAACTGTGGTCTCTGCGCCTAAACTGGAGACCTTGGGTGTATTTCCTCTTCCGTTTGAAGGTTACAAGTTGGTAGTTGGCTCCACACTTATTTAGGTACTGTATGTTATCCATGTACACTTTATTAATCAGCATTTTTTATTTGTGCGCATAAGTTAACTGGAGATCTTGGAGTACACTTTCGGTGCTAATATTATGTTCTATGCTGAATGAAGAGCTTGTCCATGGATGGCGTATCAGGGGTGCTGGATTCTGTCAAGACCTTATATATTTATATAGGGTGTCTTGATCTGAACACCACTATTGGCTTACTGTGATTATTTCCATGTCTGGAGAATTTGTATATAAAGGTGATGATTTCACACACATTGAAAGCCCATATATAATGTACTAGAATTAACCGTTCAGCTGTCGCTCCTTCGACATACTCTATTTTAGACGTTAACTACTTTCAATCTTCATGTCTATTTAGGTACTAGGACTTCGAGAAAAAAGTCTAACCAATCGATGGCAGAGGAAGCACAAGGATTTTCTCAGATCTCATGACATTTGTTTGAAGACAATAACGGTGGAAGGATATGCATCCAACCATGTAAACACTAGCTTTGTCACATTCTTCATGAGGAATGCGAGGGCACTATTGTCCGTGAGGATTAAGTTTTTCAACAAGAAATTTCTCACAGAACTGTATGTTGAATAGCATAAAAAGAAGTTTCACGTGGACCTAAGGGCTTCTGATCGTGCTCGGCTTATATTTACAACAACTTGTCGTCATCATGGACCAGTAAATCTTTTGTACCGGGATCTTGATTTTATGGATCGGACCGATCCATTTGATTGTGACTGCCAAAAACTTTGGTTGAGTTAGATGTTACTGCCCGGTTCAATCCGGGTTATGTGTAAACCTGATGAACAATTAATCCTCGTGCTTTTGTACCTTTTGTAAGCTGAAGTTAGGCATTGTTGCCCTTTTCAACTAGGGTTTGACCCATATTTTCTTTCACACTGGGCTTTGATCTTTGTTCATTACTGAACCCGCAAGTTCTTAGCGCCCGCCAGCACCCACCAAACTTATTTTCAGCTAGCATACCAAATGGGATGTAATTCTTAATAGTAAAAGCTGCATGGTAGTGGCAGATTTGGATTCTGACATTTGGGACCCACGAGGAAAAAGCCTATCCAGGGCGGTGCTGGCTCGACAGTAAACGTTAAGAAACCTGGTTTTAAAATTACTGTAAATCCAAAACTCGCCTCAAAATCATGAAACATCGCATGGTGTTATGACATGGCACCAACATGCTATGGTAAAAAAATAGTCCAATTTGGGACAAGTTTTGGAATAAACTTCTTACAAACCGGAGCTTCTCTCAAGAAGCCTCATGGTTCCGAGAGGGAACTTGTCACCTATATGTGTGCGAAACGACATACGCTGTCTCTTCCCGCCTTGATTTATTTTCAGAGGCAACATGCAACTATAGGAGTGTCGTCCTAAAAAATATGAAATTATTCAGCGTTCGTTTTGCTTTTTTATACATTATTTGAGTTTTCTAGGCATTTTTTAACATACTTTGGTGAGTGCAAAGGTCATGTGTCTACTAGCCACCTATGTAATTGGATGTTCAATTTGGTTATGGAATCAAGTCCTTATAACTACATATATTGTTGTTCTGTATCCAATAACAACGCACACGGACCAAACTAGGAAACCCGTCGGTGATGAATTCATCAATCGCTGACAATCGTATACCAGCAAGCGTTTGCCCATAACACACGTGACTTATTAGCAGAAATTGTCTATGTTATTATGGGTCTTCGCACACATTTGTGATTAGGAACATGTTTGCCGTATATCGCACACACCTTGATCTAGCTGACCGTTTCTGTTGTGTTGCCTAATCACAAACAGTTCATCCGAGTGAACTGTTGCCGTATATCGCACACACCTTCATCTGGCTGCCCATTTCTGTTGTTCCGCCTCATCACAAACAGTTAATCCGACAAAACTGTATGCCGTATATCGCACACGCTTGCATCTGGCTGCCCGTTTCTGTTCTTCTGCCTCATCGCAAACAGTTCATTGAACTGAACTGTATGCCCCGTATCGCACACGCAACTAAAATCCGAACCGTGTTCGATGTATCCGCCATCGCAAACGTTTTGCATATTTTTTGACAGTTTTTTTACATCACCGTTTGCGATTAATGCATCACACACAGTTTCGTCAAAGGGTCTCTGATCGTAGTGTCACGTTAGCAACATCCTGCAGTAGTGATTGCTCATGTAAGTACCTGTTGTCATGTACTCCCTCCGTATCGAACTAATTGTTGCTTAATTGGATGTATTTACAACTTAAGTAGTGCTCGATACATCCATTTGAGCGACAAGTAATAACGGACGGTGGTAGTATTACTGTACTTGCATTGTGAGATAGTTGATTTTCTATCATTGTTCTGTATCTTATCTGTCCTGCCCTCCACTTTCTCCAAATTATTAGATCTACATTTACTCTTACCAAAATGTTGAATAAAGCCAATGCCACTGCACACGTTGAGGTCTACATTCCTCTTGTTAGTACCTTTTGCCTTGTAACGCTGTACTTAATTAATAGCTATTTGATTATGTACCATCACTCTGCACCTGAGCTTCATTATCCTCTATTTCGTCCAATATTATTAGATCTATTTTTACTCTTTACAAAATGCAGAATAAAGGCAACACTTATGAAGAAGTTTCTTTGGGGAATTTTTTGAATTATTCTTCCGTCGACATGGAGAAGGGCTTTGTCCAGCCCGTGTTAACATGTATTGTAAGTCCATCCTTCTCAAGCCTTCAAACTTTGTTCTAGTATAGATTTGGATAGGCATCATTTGCTCCACTCTGTTTACTTTGGTGTTTACATCTGATTGGATGTTTGCAACAACTGGCAGTTTCAAATTGTAGTTGTAAAAATATGTTCCTTATGCAGAACCGATCCATTTATTTTCTTTAGCCCTGTATGTATGCATGTGTTCTTGGTCTCTAATCCGGTGGTGTGGTGAAGCTGCCCACGCCTGCATCATCTCATTTCCTGCTTTGTCTTAACTGATTTTGCCGATGATACGGACAATGCCATATTATGTTAATGCTATTTTTAATTATATCTCCGTATTTGCCAATATAAAATGGGATAGAATTGTCAGCACACTGACTATCGTTGCTTATATATTTGTGAAACATGTTATCTGTCTCCTTGTTTCTCTTTCAAAGTCATATCCCTTTTCTTATTTTAACGAATTCAGCTGCTGGATCGTTCCTTTTATGGGTTGCCATTGGTTTTAGGTGAAAAAAGTAAAGATAATTCCTTATTTAACACTATCTAAAAAATTTATTGCCTATTTGACACTGGAAAAATATTTCTTCCCTATCTAACACAGACTTTAAATTTTATTCCCAATATAACACTTTCATCCATTTTTTGTGTAAACAGTGTTAAATGGCACGTGAAATGACAATTCTGCCCTTGAACATCCATTCAATCATTTTCTTTATATTAGACTTAGGTTTCCTAGTTCTAATCAAGTCTCTCGTCATGCATAGACGTGTATATAAGCACCGTCAAGACAGCTTTGTATGATAGAAAAAAGATTGGGAAGTATAATAAAAATGCATGATCAACAATTCTCTCTGACATGTTAGTTCTATTCGCCAAGGTAGCACAAGCAAGACTCAAGGCTCAAGTACGTCTGTACATACGCGGCTAGAGATGAGCACGTTCTGCTTCTAGGGAAAAATTAATCAAGTTGCATGTGTTTTTGAGCTAGCATTGCACGTACGTGCGCTGCTTGGGCAATCGATCTGGCATTCTAAAACCAACACTCCATCACGGGCTCGCCCAACACTCGTCCGCTCCCATCCGCTGCGCCTTGATCGTTGTTGGCCCTGATCCGACGTCGAGTACTTTTCAGCGACGACGAGGAACAACGACTAAGCGAAGCAACGTTGGTTGTCTTGGTTCCTGCCCCAAGTCGGCTCAACCCGATGAGATACTTTACGTCAAGATGCACCTTACGAAGCCCAATGCACCGCTGTGCAAAGCTGGCCTCAGCTCGCTGATCTAGTGAACTCCAAGCCTAAACACGTACAGAGCGTACGTACAACCCGCAAAAAATAAAAAATAAACACGTACTTACACAACAACCTTTGGCTGGATACTCAAACGCACACGCGCATAGGAGACTCTGGCTGATTGCCACACGTATGTATCGTGCGTGGTGATTTTATTTTGTTGCTTCAATCCACGGGCTTACAAAGTATATTGCAGCAACTAGGACACGAACCACGTACGTACAACTACAACTTGGTGATTGAACGTGTACAAACGGGACACGAACCACGTACGACGTGGTTATTTCCAACTGTCCCCACCACCCTGCCTCGAGGAGTTTTTGCAGCCGAAACCAGGGGTAAACTTGTCTTTTCATGTTTCATTTAACACCATTATGTCAAAAAATGGACGAAATTGTTATATTGGGAACAAAATTTAAAGTTGGTGTTAGATAGGGAAGAAACATTTTTGCAGTGTTAAATAGGGAAACGAAATTTAAAATAGTGTTAAATAAGGAATTCTTTCAAAAAAGTATTGAGTCACTTTTTTTAATTATTTTCAGTGCATTTGATGTGGTTCAAATTGACTAAAAAAAGGAGTTTCAAGTTTTCTGATAATGATTTATGCACTGTTTTATTAAGAAACAATATACCCAAAAATGTGTGAGAGGTAATGTCAATAATGGTATTGTTTTTAATGGCTGCTATGGGTTCCTATCGGCCAAATTATGTATTTTAGGTAATTGGTATTTTTTGGTGAATTTGATTAATGTTGTTAATATTAGTGATGATGTTTATGCACCGTTAATATGTCTTGATTGCCTAAACTTATGCTAAAGATAATGTTTGATTTTTTTTGAGTAAAATGGAGCGATGAGAAATTTTATTTGGAAAATATTAATGTGGTATAATGTAAATGCCATTTATGGCATTTTTAGTGGTGATATCTTATTTGTATTGTTTTAAAGTTTAAATATTAAAGTTAAATGATATTTATCCTGATCACAATCTATAATGTTTCATTCCCTAGTGTTTCAAATATTTTATACAAAAACTTTATTTGAGTTTGAACTTTATGGTGATGCCATCATAATGGCATTTCTTAATGATGTGATCATTTCTAATGGGCTGAGGCTAGTTCAAGGAGAATGTGATGGTTGCATTGTTCGGTTTTCCGCATCGCAATAAGTGTCATAATAATATTGGGGCAATATGTCTATTGGGCAAAATAAAGTTTTTGGTTGGTGCATTTCATGTCATTTTATTATATTATACACCATTGAAATATGCATAAAGACTTAAAATAACGTTTATGGGGTTATGGTCAATCCCCTAAAAAAAATTGCTTTTGAAAGTGCATGTTGTCATTAGTTTGACAACTTTCATTTGCCAAATATTGTTATTTTGTGAATCCTTATGAAAAAAAAATATGTCCAATTTTTTTTGGAAAATGTTATGATATCCTGACGATAATATTAATGTATTTTCACTCTGAATGTCCTCTTTAATGTTTACTCGGTGGGAATGATGTTTATATTTATATGTTAATTCCAATGTCAATTTCATTGTATCTCATTGAGAATTCTAATGATAGTTCAACATTTATATTATCGTTGTGAGATTTAGTGTCAAAAGGCATCACTCTGCCTCATGGCACACATGATTATATTATGATGTTGCTTTATGTTAATGATGGCAATTAATTTAGCCGTAGTTCTTGCTGGTCATTACGAGATTTTACATCTCTCTAGTCAAAATGGAACCAATGAAAAGTTTTGATTAGAGATTTAATGAGCAAATGTACTAATGGCATATGATCATATTCTGACCAACATTGATTATGTTTTTCATGTGTTATTCACGAATGAATAAGGTTCTTTTTCGTTATCTGCCCAACGGTGATACAGATTAGAATAAAATTTAAGCATGTTTTTATTCATGGCATTGCATGGTTAGTTCATGCTTGATTTTTTTTTTATGATGATCATAAAGTTGTCTCCTCTTTTCCAGCAATAATAATGATGTCAAACTTTTTTTTGGCATAGAAGAACCTTATGTAAATAACTTTCCCACATGGAGAGTGGAGATCATTGTCTCATGTAAGGAATCTCCCAACGTTTTTCTGCCACTAAGGTTGAAGGATGTTAATCATGATGATAAGGTAGACATTGGGAGAGATCTCAAGACACATGTGCCATCATGCACATCACTAATGCAAAGGAGATTAAAGTCAAAACTATTGGATTTATTCCACTAGCTTTTGGAGATGACTTAATTCTTCATCTTATTGATGATGTTTTGTTCATGCTCCTAGTTATTGCAGAACCTTAATTTCGTCTCTCGAATAGGTGACATGATTTTGTATGTTATTAAGTCAACTCCAATTATGTAATGTTAGTCCCACCTTATGGTGAGACGAGTTATGTTTTCACTAAATGAATCTTTTGTAAAGATGATATGCTATGTTACAATTGAAGATGTAAGAGAAGTGTAATTAATGAGACCTCGTCAAAATTGTGGTGTGGTTTATACCACATTTCGAGGGGGGAATGGAAGTCTCATTTAATATGAGATATCACGTTCACTTCTCCTACTTAGATCATAGCATGTACAACTAAGCAAACTATGTGTCTCAATTCTCTAATTAAGATGGAACCAACGAGAAGTCTTGGTTGGAGAATGTATGGAAAGCACTTTCTAATATTGGTTCTCTAATTAAGATGCAACAAGTCTTATTTACAAGAATGAATGAAAAATGGCTCCTTTATCATGTTAGTGTGCAGTTAGTCCCTTATGAGCATTACGAAGCACGCATGAATGATAAAGTGGCAAGCTTGCTAGTCTAATGACCATCATGCTGTAACATGTTGATTATATATGACCAATGTCATTTATAATCATATGTGACACTTCACTCAAGTGGCAAGTTTGTCTGTATCATGTGACTTGTGGTTATATTTCTGACTAACATCATTTATAATCATTTGTCATAGTTCATTAAGTTCTTTTCCATCTTCAGCCCAACGGTGTTGTGGTTTAGAATTGAGATGATTGTTCTCAAGATTTTGGATTTATTTTCGTCTTATAAATAAAGTGATCATGAGGAACCTGGAGCGTATGAACATTAATCTTAAGGATAACTCCATTAGATCTTTGTTCATATGCATCAGGTAAATTGAAGGGAAAAAAATTCTAATGCAACACTTGGTGTTGAGACTCTCAACAATTTCCCTATGATTGATAATGTGTGTGAATGATCTTCTTTGTGGCTTGTTGCCACATAGGATGAAGATTATGAGCTCTAATGATGTACGTAACTCCATAAAATTTCCTCAGTGAGTTGTTGTGACGCTTGTGTTGTTACTATGACATGCTCTTGTGTTGACTTAGTTGAGAATGTATGTATGACTCAACCATACTATTTTTGTCATAGGTGAAGTTGACATAAGGCATGTTATCTAAAAAAAATACAATTATGAGATAATACAAGCGTTGAGACACTCATACTATAAGATGAGGGGGAGTAAGATCACTACCTTGTGGAGATGGAATATTTTGGCGAGCCAAGTAATTTCTATCTTTTATTTGTAACATGAAGGGTCTTGGTGATGCCTCATACTTTGCTTGTATTGAGTTTTGCCAAGATATAGGTCCAAAAGGAGTATAATTTTTATTATGGTGACATACGTTGATAGAGTACGGAAGAAATTATTACGTGGTAGTACTCTGTCACTTGCTTATAAAGTCAAAGGTAATAAAGGTGGACATTTTAGTGTCCAAGGAACCATTATGAACTGATCAGGTAATGTTAGTTCCTTATGCTTCAGCTATCAGAAGCAGTGTAAGTATTCAGATATGAACATGCCCTATTTATGATCGGAATAATTGGCAAATATAGAAGTAAGTCCATAAATGGACCACTGGAAACGCCACCAAAGTCTTGTAGATATGCAAGGCAATAAATTTACATGCTCACAAATAAGAAGTGTGGCAACCTCGATATCGTAGGTTATTCAGACATTGTTTCCGCGCGATATCTGGATATTAAAGTTTCCACATTATGTTACATCCTCACTCTCGCATATGGAGCTATATTGTGGAAAAGCTCCAATATGACTTTGATGGCATCAATAATGATGCAATTTTATCATGTGGCATGTGAAGAGGCTAGCGGGCAGGCTGTATGTCAAAGAAGTTCTATTCCCAAAATTGAAAGTGGTAGACAACACCATTAAACCACTTACTGCAATTATGAACACGCAGTTCTCTATTCGAGTAACAACAAGTCAATTGGTATTGCCAAAACCATTGATATTATGTTTTGGTTGTGAAAGATAGAGTCCAGGATCAAACCTATGGTGTTTGATTTATAAAGTCTTTGCGGTTCCGCTTACTAAGGCTTACCATTTACCCGTTTATGTTAATGTTGCCGGCGTGGGTCAGGAAAGCCTTTTGATCCTGGAAATTAGGACCATCATATAAACCAACTCCCATCAAGTACTATGTTTCCATTTCGAGATAGAGTTGTGTACTATAGGTAATGAGGTTCAGTGACATCTCATTGGTCATTGTAACACATTACTTTGGTATGTTATTTCTATTAAGAGTGGGCTTATGATGTTTGTTAACCTTATGACCAAGGGGGAGAATGTTGGAATTGATCTCACGGTTAACAACCGAGAGAAAAATAGGGGAGACAAAGTCCCCGCCCCTCATGGTTGTGCATTGATCGGCAGCACACAAAACAACGTTTGGTTTCGGTCCCTGGTCCACCTAGCGCTACATATAAGAGGAGTAGGTCATGCCCATATGGGACAGGTATACATACGGGAAAATCTCAACTCCTAATCATCGATCCAAAAAGAACGCTAAGGGGACTCGGAAGACCGTCTGCCACCTCCAGCCGCCGCAAGGTCTGTGCTGGCGGCGATCCTGCTGTCATCTACGTCGCCCTGCTCCTGCCCTACTTCCCCGATGATCTCCCTGTTGCTGTTTCTGGAGATTGGAGACCGCAAGATGCAGCCATGGGCTACACAGGGAATGAATCGAGCAGGCATTGGATTTCATACGTGTAAGTTCGCTTCCGCTCATGTAGGTGTTCTAATCACGAGACTAATATCATGTCATGTTAATCCTAAGGAATTATCTAACATGTGTATGAGGGATGATTTTATTTCTCCTAGTGCAACGCACGGCCATGTTTGCTACCCCTCCATTCCACAATATAAAATCTTTTTCAAAATATGTTAGCTTGTAAAACAAAAAAAATATTGAAAAAATGATCTTGTATTGTGGGACAGAGGGAGTAGTTTAAAAAAATGTAGTGGATTATTTTTTTCGAAACAAGAAAAAAAATATGTAATGGATTATAGCTATTTAGAAATATCATGGAGTTACGTGTTTTTAGTGAATCAGTTAGAGTTGCTCTTACACAATGAGTTGTATCACCAGGGATTCATGTGACCATGCAAGATGCTTTTTTTTTAGAACCTGCAAGATGCTTTTCTGAAAGCTCCCAAACACCAGCCGATGCCATCAAATCGATCACGAGTGTCGCTGCTATCGTATCCCACTCGTATACGTACGCAGGCAGCTGGTCCTCTCGCCGAAACAGAATACAGCTCAGTACATACTGGTATCTCGCGAAAAAGACGAGGCGTCTACCGTCACGTGGTGCGTCACTCACCGGCGAGTGAACGGCCGGCCGCGACGACAGCTGAGTTTCTGGCCGAGAGGTAGCACAGCATGCATGCTGTCCGTAGTGTCCGGTGCATGATGGTGCCAAGACGGTCGGTCCTTTCATTACTTTCTGCAAAGCAACGACGATGACTCGTGTGTGCTCGCACTTTTATGGCTCAGAGCCCTCCAGGCCTGCCGGGTATCAGGGATTCAGATATCAGGGCTCGCCAGCGGCGTACACAGTACACAGTATTCTACGGGTACGCACGTGTCGACCTGCCATTGCCGCTGGGATACATGATGCCATACGGTGTGGCCAGGGGGCGAGGACTGCCTCGTGGAAGTCCTGTCTCCCTTGCTTCTGAGAATGTAAAAAAAGGAAGAGGGAAAAGATCCACGCTGTTATCAGGGAATCTTAGGACGCCGGCCCCTACATTGTACTTCCCATTACAGCGTTGTACTTTGTACCTGAAGTGGAATCCTAGCGGTCACCAGCCGCTGGATCGATGTTGATATATCATGACGAATTCTTACTACCCCTTCGTATAAATAAAAACATTTTTGACATTAGTATAGTGTTAAAAATGCTTTTATATTATGGGACGAAAAGAGTAGTACATATGGAGCAGATATGGAGAATATAAGTGCATCTTTAACGCCGACCCGTAAACCTTCCGCAACCGTCTAGATCGAGCTGTCCGGACCACGGAAGCCATCCAACGCCAACTTGTATCAGTCCGCGGAGCGGTCCGGACGCGATTTCTTCCGTAAACCTGAGACAAACGTGGGGGAGGACACGAGAAACGTCGCTCTCCGCCCCCTGGCCCACTCAAAAGGAGGGTCGAGCCGGCGCTTTTGTAGCATCCCGCACTGTTTTCACGTCAAAATACCCCAGTCTCTTCTTCCACTCCCCTCCGCTCTCCGCCAAATTCCAGCTCTTTTCTCCCACCCTCTCCTTCCCTCCGTCGCCGGCGCATGGAACCGTCGGAGAGGTGGCGGAGGTGCCGAAGGATCCGAGCATCACGCTCGCCCGGAAGATCAGCTCGGAGACCCGACAAAATGCCGCGTCAAAGCGAAGGCCGCAAAGGAGGAGAAGATGAGGAAGCGTCTGGCCGCCGATGGGCCTGGTGGTGGTGATGGTCGTGGCGGACAGGGCGGTCGGCGAGGCCGTGACGGCCGCCGCCAAACGGGCGCGCCCACAGTACTGACGGCGCCGTGGCCGGAGCCTTACAAGCCTATGTACTACTACGCCGCCAAGCAGCTCGCAAACCCCGCCAGTACGGTTCCTTACATCGTCGATGTTAATGCGGCGCCGCTCTTCTCCGAGTATTCTTCGTCGTCGCTCGTCCGAGCAAGGACGGCGGGCGGAGAGCAGATGGGTGCCCACGCGCTGTTTGCTGCAATGCTGAGAGCGGGGGAGCAGGTGTACGACACGGACAGGGAGATGCTCGATATCATCCACGACGGAGGCGAGGGAGGAGGAGGGGGTACGAGGACGGGCAGGTGGAAGACTCGGATCCCACCCAGTCCAGCAACTACTAGCACCAGTAGTCCTACACCAGACGGCCACGCAGCACTCCTAACCAGACCGACGATGGCACACAGCAACAACAGTATTGGATGCTGGAGGAAAAGAGGGTGAAGATTGCCGCCAATGCGGAGGACGCCAAGATGTTGACCTTGAATATTGACTCTTTGGATGCCAACGCTAGAATTATCGTGCAATCCGTCCGCTATCAGATGCTGGAGCGGTAGAAATATCAGTTGGCGGAGGCGGAGGTGGACGCGGACGCGGAGGCTGCCTACGCGGTGGCGACGGCGCCTCCTGGATCGAGAAGCATCTTGCTGGGATGGCCCGGCAGGGCAGCAATGCACGAACTGCCAGACTGATGTTGTTTTGGATCCGGGCATGAAAAAACTAAGAGTATTTGCCTTCTTTTTGTTGTGAACGGGGATGCGATCCGACGCGGCTATGATCCGACGCGTTGTGTGGATCAGCGTAGATTTGAATTTGAGTTTGCTGGCGGACAGAATGCGGCTAGCCTTGGATGGTTGTCTCCCGCATCCGTGTCCGTGGACTGTTCCATGTATCCACAAACAGATGCGGGAGGGTTTTTGCGGGTTACCATTGAAGATGCGTTGAATGGGTTGTCTTGTAGTGTATGCAGCAAACTTAAGCCTTTTCTTCTTTATCACCAATTCACAGGTCCCATACTATTCTAAACCCCATTCTAAACCACTAACACCCCCCCCCCCCCCCCCCCCCCCCCCCCCTCCCCCCCCAAAAAAAAAAGTGCCCTGTTGGCACAAGCAGGGGCTGGACTGAATCCCCCAGCTTGGCCGTCCTCGTCTCAACTGCCCCATAGTGTATCGACTCGTTAAGTAAATCAAGGACAAGGACATTTTCTTTTTCGTTTCTAGAAGGTCTTGGCAACACGTTGACGGCGATGGTGTTTCGTTTTCTGCTTTTAACCGTTTGCATGTGGAGATACTTATTTTTCACGTGAAAACAAGCTAGGTATGCAAGACCAATAAATGTGATCCATCACCTGGTTATCTCCGAGAGATCCGTGGCGGTGGCGAGCTACGGCGGCCTCTCTCAGATCTCCGCTCAATTTTTGTGAACATGTTCCAACGTTCGGTAGGCATCTCAAAAATTAATTAATTTCTTTAGGGAATCTCCAAATTAATTTTAGCAAATAGTACTCCCTCCATCCTAAAATAAATGTTTCAACTTTAGTACTTTGTATATGGCAGTACAAGTGGGATACCCCAGTTGTCAACCGCCTTCTTTCAGGGACCAAAATTTTGCAAAATCTGAACAAACAACATTCAAATTCAAGGACAAACGTAGCTAAACTGAAACATAGTCTGAGAATAAATATACTTAGGACATACTTATTGAAATATATTGCCCATCTCTTTCAGTCAGTCCCGACTTTTAGAGCAACTGCTGGAGCAAAAATTTAATATGGTATCCGAGCCAAAAGATCTTGAATTCAAAGCCTTAGTAGCGGTATCCTGAACTAGGGGGTACTAACCTAGTCGGCATGTATTCCTCGGGTTGGGCCGATGGGCCCTCGTTCCTCTCAAGATAGACTCCGGAAGCCGCACGCTGAAGGCAAGATCAAGACTACATGTGCCGAAAACTTAACGTTTACTCCAAGACTTCTCCTGCCGCCTCCACGCCTAGATACCGACCTTGTAGCCCTAGATGCCCTACCTGGCGTGTACATAAGCCAAAGGGTTTAGCCTGTAGGGGGGACTTGAACACAATCTCGTTCACCTAGCCCTAGAGTTAGAACACATCTTACGATCTCGAGGTAAATCAACTCTGTACTCGGTACATCTTCAACAATATAAACAAGAGCAGGACGTAGGGTTATACCTCCATTAAGAGGGACCGAACCTGGGTAAACATCATCTCCCTGTTTCTGTTACCATCGATCCGAGATCCACAGCTCGGGACCCCCTACCACGAGGTCTGCCGGAGTTCACACAGACACTGGTGCTTTCATTGAGAGTTCCGCTGTGAGATTGGCAAAGGATTGATGGTTCATCTGCAAGTCAACTGCGGCACCGGACACGGGGATGTGTACGCCCCCGGCCAACTTTTTGTGTTCGGCAGCAGGATTTTCTGTGTCGGCTCGACGGGTTATCTGGCCACCGTCGAGAACTACGCCCCCGATTAGGTTGTAACCTTCGGAGGGCTGGAGTACACCGCGGATTCCCGCGGCGAGCTTGTCCTGTCGGGATGGACGCCTGGCCGGATTCAGGGCTTGACGAGCATCACAGGCTCGACTTCGGAACCGACTCCCCTTGAGGACGGCGCATCAGGCCCTCCAACGCCGAGAGGTGCGGAGGGGCTGCCCTCCCTCACCTCAGACGGCTCCATCACAGCACCTGGCTCCGACGTAGATCAGAGCTCGGCTTCGAATCCTGTATCAAGCTTAGAGCCGATCCCAATGACGGATCGAGAATCCACTCTGGCTCCTAGCGCGCCCGAAGACGCATTAACCGTACCACCGATGATACTCCGAGTTAACCCAGCCTACGACCAGGCCATGAACCCCGAGGAGTTATCCCACATTAATGTCGACAAGACCTTGGTTTATGACAAGGTCGAACTTAAAGCCGACGACTAGGAAATTAATGACCCACCCACTAATGTCTACTATGCAACTTTATTCTTGTAGACTCGTGTGGGGCCTCCAAGCGCAGAGTTTTGTAAGACAGTAGCAATTTTCCCTCAAGTGGATGACCTAAGGTTTATCAATCCGTGGGAGGCGTAGGATGAAGATGGTCTCTCTCAAACAACCCTACAATCAAATAACAAAGAGTCTTTTGTGTCCCCAACACACCAAATACAATGGTAAATTGTATAGGTGCACTAGTTCGGCGAAGAGATGGTGATACAAGTGTAATATAGATAGTAGATATTGATTTTTGTAATAGTAACAATAAAAAAAGCAAGGTAGCAAGTAACAAAAGTGAGCATAAAAGGTGTTGCAATGCTTGAAAATGAGGCCTAGGGTTAATATTTTCACTAGTGTTGGTGCAATAATTTGCCTCCTTGTGTTTTCGAGTTTGTTGACTTAAATAGTATGCGACTTATGTGTTTGCTAGTGCACATAGAGTAACAGGTCCCTAGAATCAAGAGGAGTTTTGGTTCAAACGACAAAGATAATCCACTGCGCTACCGTGAAGGTTATCACCGAAGATTATGTTGACAAGAGTGACCCCTTAAAAATTGCTGACGTGAAGCAATTGGTTTGGTGCTTGTCCGAAGGAAGTGACTGCGGCCGAGAAGAGTGAAGACGTAGCATTTAGTTCGTTGTTTATCTTCTCCTTATTGAGTCATAGGACCAACGTACTATTAAGAGGGGTGTAGCGTTCGAACAATTATTCTCTGATGCTAAACCCAAATCCTTTGTAAGTTGCGAGAGAAATCTCTTTGTGCTCCGAGCAAATACTTGCCAGCAAGAGACTGTTGGGAAACATTGCATGGAAAATAAAAAAAATTCTACGCACACGCAAGATCTATCAAGGAGATGCATAGCAACGAGAGGGTAGAGTGTGTCTACGTACCCTCGTAGACCGTAAGCGGAAGCGTTTGCCAACGCGGTTGATGTAGTCAAACTTCTTTGCGTTCCAACCGATCGAGCACTGAACGTACGACACCTCCGCGTTCAGCACACATTCAGCTCGATGATGTCCTCCGCCTTCTTAATCCAGCAAGACGGCGAGGTAGTGGATGTGTTCCGGCAGCACGACGGCGTGGTGACAGTGATGGTGAAGCTATCTCCGCAGGGCTTCGCCTAAGCACTACGAAAATATGACCGGGGGTGTAAACGGTGGAGGGGGGCGCCGCACACGGCTAGGCAATTGTTTGTTATGCTAGGTGCCCCCTGCCTCATATATATAGGTGGGAGGGAGAGGGGAGAGGCCAAGGGGCACCCCAAGTAGGTCTGAATCCTACTTGGGCTAGCCCTAGGCCGGCCCCCCTTTCCTTCTTTTGGCGCCAAGGGGAAGGAAGGGGGAGGTGGCGCCCCCCTTTTTATTTCTCCCACAAAGGGGGGAAAGGCAGGAGGAGGTGGCGCCCCCCCCTTCATTCTTCTAGGGCCGGCGGCCAGGGAGAGGGCGCGCCAGCCCCTCTGTGGGCCGGTGTGTGCCTCTCCTTGGCCCATTAGGCCCATAGACCTCCTGGGGCCTCCCGGAACCCCTTTCGATGATCCGATGACTACCCGGTTGATACGTCTCCAACGTATCTATAATTTTTTATTGTTCCATGCTGTTATATTATCATTCTTGGATGTTTTACAATCATTTTATAGCAACTTTATATCATTTTTTGGGACTAACCTATTGACATAGTGCCCAGTGCCAGTTGCTGTTTTTTTGCTTGTTTTTTACTTCGCATGAAATCAATACCAAACGGAGTCCAAACGCAGCGAAACTTTTTGGTGATTTTTTCTGTACCAGAAGACACAAGTTGGGCCAAGAAAGTACCTGAGGGGGGCTTCGAGGGGAGCACAACCCACCAGGGCGCGCCTGGGGGCCAGGCGCGCCCAGGTGGGTTGTGCCCACCTCGGCCACCTCCCGTACCGCCTCTTTGCTCTATAAATACCCCAATATTCCAGAAACCCTAGGGGAGTGGACAAAAATCAATTCCAGCTGCCGCAAGTTCCAGAAACCACAGATCCAATCTAGACACCATCATGGAGGGGTTCGTCATCCTCATTGGTGCCTCTCCGATGATGCGTGAGTAGTTCATTGTAGACCTACGGGTCCGTAGGCAGTAGCTAGATGGCTTCCTCTCTCTCTTTTGATTCTCAATACAATGGTCTCTTGGAGATTATTTGATGTAACTCTTTTTTGTGGTGTGTTTGTTGGGATCCGATGAACTTTGAGTTTATGATCAGATCTATGTTTTTATCCATGAAAGTTATTTGAGTCTTTTGATCTCTTATATGCATGATTACTTATAGCCTCGTATTTATTCTTTGAATCTTTGGTTTAGTTAGGCCAACTAGATCGATTTTTCTTGCCATGTGAAGAGGTGCTTTGTGATGGGTTCGATCTTACGGTGCTTGATCCCTGTGACAGAAGGGGAACCGACATGTATGTATCATTGCTATTAAGGATTACAAGATGGGGTCTATTTCTACATAAATAGATCTTGTCTACATCATGTCATCATTCTTATTGCATTACTCCGTTTCTCCATGAACTTAATACACTAGATGCATGCTGAATAGCGATCGATGTGTGGAGTAATAGTAGTAGATGCAGGCAGGAGTCGGTCTACTAATCTTGGACGTGATGCCTATATAATGATCATTGCCTGGATATCGTCATAATTATTTGAAGTTCTATCAATTGCCCAACAGTAATTTGTTTACCCACCGTATGCTATTTTTATCGAGAGAAGCCACTAGTGAAATCTACGGCCCCCGGGTCTATTTTCTCATCATATATTTTCAAATCTATTTTGCTAGTTGCCTTTTTATTTATTTGCCACTTTTATTTTCAGATCTATATTTCCAAAAACCCAAAAATACCTCGCTGAATTTTATTTGCATCTATCAATCTACTACAATTTATCTCACGTCCGTTTGCCAATTTCTGGCGCTGTTACACAAAAGGGATTGACAACCCCTTTAACACGTCGGGTTGCAAGTATTTGTTCTTTGTGTGCAGGTGTTGTTTACGTAGTGTTGCTTGGTTCTCCTACGGGTTCGATAACCTTGGTCTCATCACTGAGGGAAATACCTACCGTTGCTGTGCTGCATCATCCCTTCCTCTTTGGGGAAATACTGACGTAGTTCAAGCAAACATCACCGGTGCACTCCGAAACTATTCTAGTGTCCGAATACCATCGTCCTATATATCAATCTTTACCTCTCGATCTTTTCGAGACTCCTCGTCATGTCTGTGATCTCATCTGGGACTCCGAACAACATTCGGTCACCAAATCATGTAACTCATATAACACTATATCGTCAACGAACGTTAAGCATGCGGACCCTATGGGTTCGAGAACTATGTAGACATGACTGAGACACCTCTCCGGTCAATAACCAATAGCGGAACCTGGATGCCCATATTGGTTACTAGATATTCTACGAAGATCTTTATCGGTCGAACCGTTATGACAACATACGTAATTCCCTTTGTCCATCGGTATGTTACTTGCCCGAGATTCGATCGGCGGTATCTTCATACCTAGTTCAATCTCGTTACCGGCAAGTCTCTTTACTCGTTCTGTAATACATCATCCTGTAACTAACTCATTAGTCACTTTGCTTGCAAGGCTTCTTATGATGTGTATTACCGAGAGGGCCCAGAGATACCTCTCCGATACTCGGAGTGACAAATCCTAATCTCGATCTATGCCAACTCAACAAACACCTTCGGAGATACCTATAGAGCATCCTTATGATCACCCAGTTACGTTGTGATATTTGATAGCACACAAGGTATTCCTCCGGTATCCGGGAGTTGCATAATCTCATAGTCGAAGGAATATGTATTTGACATGAAGAAAGCAATAGCAATAAACTGAACGATCAATATGCTAAGCTAACGGATGTGTCTTGTCCATCACATCGTTCTCCTAATGATGTGATCCCCTTATCAAATGACAACACATGTCTATGGTTAGGAAACCTTAACCATCTTTGATCAACGAGCTAGTCTAGTAGAGGCTTACTAGGGACACGGTATTTGTTTATGTATTCACACATGTATTTATGTTTCCGATCAAGAAATTCTAGCATGAATAATAAACCTTTATCATGATTTAGGAAATATAATAATAACCATTTTATTATTGCCTCTGGGGCATATTTCCATCAGAGACTGTGATCTTCTTCGCTACGAGAGATTTGTCTCGGACCGAGGAGTTAGCATTACTTGTTCCTCTAGTAATATTACCGTTGCTCTTTGAAATCCGACCGTTGAGAACATGTCGGTTGGCCATTGGCTCTTTGAAATCCCACCAGGGAAGGCTGCGGCTATAAATAGCCACCACGCAATGGCTTTGTCCGATGGCTGCTCCATTTGATTCTGAGAAGATCGTT
This sequence comes from Thinopyrum elongatum, assembly GCA_011799875.1. Classification (NCBI taxonomy): domain Eukaryota; kingdom Viridiplantae; phylum Streptophyta; class Magnoliopsida; order Poales; family Poaceae; genus Thinopyrum; species Thinopyrum elongatum. The sequence continues at coordinate 557,172,878 of CM022298.1, forward strand.
GAGCAACCCCCTCTCCGAGTGATTTGAGTTTAAAATCCACCGAGATAAAACCCCTAGAGCCGAAAAATTAGATAGTGGTTTAGCATCACTCGAATGTAAGTCCAGTACACTCCGCCTGTTACTCTTGAGAGCTGCAAACTCACTAGATGGTTAGGTGTCAATTTCTTCAGAGACCAAGAGTGATTGTGGTTCTCAAAGAAGAAGTCTGTAAAGGTTCGGAGATCACCTCAAGTATCTACCACGAGTGATCAGCATTGGTTGATGAACCAATTGTCGAGGAGAATAGGGCGAAGAGAGTTTATCTTCTGTGTTAAATCACAACCCCTCCAACCACGCATAGTCCTTGGGCAGAAGGATGAACTGGTCAAACAAATACCCTGTTGCCATTGAGCATCACTGGTTACATCTATTTCCCCACTTTCCATTCATACTATTTTCATCATGTGATTTGCTTCGATGCTTATATCAGTTTCCATTCGGTAGTTTATATTCGCTCACTGTACTTTATTTTCACTCGCTCCGCTGCTGGGTTACAAGAGTTTTGAGATTTCCGAAGAAATTTTAAAACTCCCATTCACTCCCCTGTTAGGACCAAGAGTATATCGACCAGAGGGGGGGGGGTGAATGGGAGATTCAAAAATTCCTTCGAATGTTATGAATTGATCCTAAACACTGCAGCGGAAAAAAGGTTCCGTAGATATTAACTTAGACAAGCACTTTATCTAGGAGCATATCTATCGATGAAAGTGGTAATGATGGTACGAGCATAAGATATCACAGGTCGGACAATGACGATGGTAATGCAATACGCTAATAGATGCAACATCATGAGAGATAAACAAGGTGAGGAGCAACGATAGATAACCATGAGAAAGAACTACGACAGGGTGAATGAAAACAACACAAAGATACACACGAGATTGAACAAGTATGAGTAGCGGAGAAAGTGAATGAAATGACTACACTGAATGAGAAGAAGGTAACAGAGCAAGCGACGAATGATAACAGATGATAGAGACGAAAGATGTGCCGCATACAACGATAGATCATATAAACTATTGACACAGAGCACGAATGTAAACTGCTGAAGTTAATGCAGTGAAGTAGATTGAACCAGTGGTGCTTGAAGGCGACAGAGAGATTTGGTAGACCAGTTCGCCCTTCTGCCAAAGGACTACTTCTGGTTGGAGGGGTTGTGACTTAACACGGAAGATAAACTCTCTTTGCCCTATTCTCCTTCAACTCAGAGCTGATCAGACTCTAGTTGATTTCACTCGTGGTAGATACTTGTCGGTGATCTCCAAACCTTCGGCCGACCTTCGCGAACCACAATCACTCTTGGTTCCTGAAGATATTGCTCGGTGAAGACAACAACTCTTCAACACTCGAGCCAACACCTATCCGTCTAGAGAGTGCGCAACTCTCAAGAGTAAGAGGTACAAGAACTCTAACTCAGAACTACTATGATGCTAAACCACTGTCTAAGTTTTGGGCTCTTGATTTTTCTCTCGGTGGATCTTAAACTCAAATCACTCGAAGAGGGGATGCTCAGTCAATCTTCTTAGAAATCTTAAGCGGAGCAGCCAACGAACAACGTTGGAGCGGGGTGGCTATTTAAAGCTGCAGCCTTCCCTAAAGGGAAATGACCAAATTGGACATGTGGAGCAGCCAATGGCCGAACGACACGAGCCCAACGGTAAAAAATTTGAGCACAATGGTAACATTACTTGCGAAGCAACTAAAGCTAACTCCTCAGTTCGAAAGATATCTCCTGCAGCACGAAGAACAACGTCTACTGTTGCCAGGTAATCATTCGAAACATAAAGAGATTTCTCTCGCATCTTTCATAGGTTTTGGGCTAAGCATCACAGCGGATCTAAGCTTCGAGAACCTATACCCCTCTTAATAGTACGGAGGTCCTATGACTCAAATAAATGAAAGAAGAACAACGAAATGAATACTATGTCTTCACTTTGTCTTTGACTTTCATTCGCTGCAGTCATAATCCTTCGGACAGAATCTCCGAACCAATTGCTTTACATCAGCAATAATTTTTGAGGGGCTAACTTCTTTACATCAATCTTCTTGTCTACATGTCTTCAACAGATGTAGCGCATTCTTCTCTGCAACGCAGATATTCTTCAGTGAAGTTCCTCGAACTTGACACCAGAGACAACATTCTCTTCGGTTCTGCATGGACTATTTCTCTCTGTATGCACTGACGGATTCATGGCTCCACAGACCCAAGAAAGGTTCGAACTCTGGGGCGTGTGCAAAGAACTCAACCTATCCAGCCAACCAGCTGGTCACCCTACGGCCTAGCTCGATGCACACGAACAAGGAAGAAGATGAACACAACAATTTACCCAGGTTCGGGCCACCTTGCGGTGTAAGACCCTACTCCTGTTTTGTGGTGGATTGGCCTCACGAGGGGCTGAGGATGAGCTAGTACAAAGGATGAACAACCTCGTAAGGTCTATGGGTGAGGGTGGAATTGATCCGATCAGCTCCGGCCACCTACGAAGGTGGCTAACCTATACTTATAGTGGCCTCGGTCCTCTTCCCCCAAATCGTAGGAGGGAAGGGATCCCACAGTGGCCCATTTGAAAGGGGACAAGTAGTACATCTTATCCTAACGAAAGGTGGTCTTCGCCTGCAAAGCCTCTGGTTGTGACGCAGCAGTGGGCTCGATGATGACATCCGTCCTGCCGTCCTGGCGGTCTTGGTCTTGTAGCACTAGAATAGAAACCTTTGCCGGGCTCCTTGGGAACCCATGCCCGCGCTTGCCTCCTTAGCACCGAAGAGGAAACTGCCTCCTCTACGCCTGTTGGAGCCCGCCTAGCCTTGGTCGTCATGGCTTGCATCATCGCAACCTCCTGAGGTTGGGTACCTGCATAGAAATCTCCGCTCCTCAGGAGGCAGCCTGGGGAGGCCACTCCCTCGGGAGGTCTTGGTGTCGTTCACCTCGCGAGGCTTGGCCACTCGTGAGGGTCTTGTCTTGGTGGCCTTCGAGGTGGGCCGTACCAGGCCGTCGATGGAGCCACGCCGTGGGCCGCAGGCAGCAAGTCTGGGTACCCTGGTTCCCAGAACACCGACAGTAGCCCCCGGGCCCATGGCGCGCTCGGACTTGGATTCGAGGCGAAGCCAAAGGGCAAGGGCGAAGCGCCGCGGGCCCCAATCGCCTGCGGGCCAGGCTGACGCATGGCGCTTGACTGGACGTGGGCGTCTTCGCTTCACACGACGCCTCAGCAACTGCCCAGGCTGACAAAAGGCTGGCGCCTGCTACCGAGCCATCATTGCTCTCCCTTCGCCCCGCTCCAAATTCCCTTTTTGCCAGCCAAGAACATCTCCAGATCCGGCCGCGCTCCTCCCCCTTCCTTCAAGATCTCATGAATGCGTCCGGGAAGACGAAGCCGGCCGCTCAGGCTTCAAGCCCTTCCCCCTCTCCAGCACCGGCCCTCAGCACGTCCTCCATCACTGAGGAGAGGCACCTCGCCGCTGCGCTCCCGTTGACGGCGAGTGATCACAACGAGTGGAAAGAGACCACGCTCCTGGGCAGCTCCGCCGAGCAAAGGACCTTGGCGGAGACATTCTACCCCTTCTTCCTCCACAGTGTCTTTGCGGGGCTTGTTCCACCTTTCTCCGAGTTCTTCGCCGCCGTCCTCAACCACTACCAGGTTCAGGACCTGCATCTTCAACACAACTCCATCCTTCTCTTGTCCATTTTTGCCTTCTACTACGAGGCATTCGTGGGCATGAGGCCCTCCGTTCTGCTCCTCCGGCACTTCTTCTACCTGCGACTGCACGATACAGCCCAGCGCTCTGGCTGCGTGTCCTTCGTCGCGGTCCACAAGAACAACCTGCTCATGAGGGCCGGAAAGAAGGTGGACAACTTCCGATGACGGTGGGTCTTCATGGACGCCAAGGGCCTCAACGCGCGGCTGGAACAGCCGACCCAGCTGCCGGAGAAGCTCGATAGGTGGGGTCATGAGAAGCTCTCCGACCCCCGGGCGGCACCTGTCTTGAGGAGGATGACCGCAGATTTGGATGCCAGGGCACTGACGGGGGGCATGCTCGTGAAGGAGTTCCTGGTGCGGCGCCTGGCCCCGCTCCAGTCGCACACGCGCCCCATGTGGGAGTACCAGGGCGCGACGGACGACATCAGGCTGCGCTCGGAGGGCTTGATGGGCGAGGATCTGGACAAGGCCATGAACACCCTGCTCGAGGGTGAGCCGAGCAACCTCCTGAAGGCCTACGCCCCGCTGTACCGCCGCGCTGATAGGGAGGTGCTGGTCGCCGCCATGCCTGTCTTCAACGAGCTAGGGCTTGTACTGCCCGAGCTCCTTGACGCCCCGGTGCCGGTGTCCTCCGGCGACAGCGTCGGCGAAGAAGGCAAGGAGGACTCGGAGGAGACCGAGGATGATGTAGTGGAGATCTCTCCCCATCACGAGGCGAACTCCTCCGAGGCCTCCCTAATGCCAACGCCGACGAGCCCCCGGTCGTGAAACCCTCGGCTCCACTGGGGTCCTCACGAGGTCGGGGGCCACCCCTTGGGCCCTCGGTAGGCCAGACTAGGCGACGCCAAAGAAGAGCGGGGCAGACGTGGCCCTGCTCGTTGCGGCTCCTCAGGGCGGTTCCTGCGCCTTGAAAGGCCGCGCCGCCCCGAGGCAGGCCGAAGAGCGCCACGCCAACTCTCCCGGCCCGACCAAGACCGCGCCAAGGAAGAGCGGGGATGCCCCTGACCTGGCTAAGAGGAAGAAGAGGAGGGCATACATCGATCCCTATGAGTAAGCATCTTACCTTGTTTCTGCTCAGCATATACTCTCACCTTGCTCACAGTGCTCCCGCCCCGATGACCAGGGTGGGCGTCGTGGTGAAGAAGAGGAAGGAGGAAGCTCAGGCTCCGGAGACGCCACCTCCTACCACAGGCGCAACGACTTCGGCGGGGGCGGGGGGGATGTTCCTCATCTCCTCACGACGAGCGGGCCTCTCAGGACGTGGTGGTGCTGCCCCTGGAGGGGCCGGTCCCCGTGGGCCAGCAGGCAGTGAAGCTGTCCGCGCTCGTTGCGCCCGGGCAAGGTTCGGAGCCCGCGGCCACCAAAGCCGACCTCGCCAACTCCTCTGGAGCCACGGAGCAACTTACTGCGCTCGCGTCGCCTTCTCCTCCAACCCTTGCGCTTGCGAACTGCGGTCCCATGGTCAGGCCCGGGGCCATGGACGAGGCCTACGTTGCACTTGGTCATCTTCGGGCGGACCTTCAGGATGCCGACAGGTGCTTCGCGAGTGAGCGCCTGGGGCTTCTCTCGGGGTGTGTCCAGGCCAACTCCTCCATTGAGAAGGCCTGGAGCTGGGCTGAAGCCGCCAGCGCCAAGAGCAGGAAGGAGGCTGCCAACGCCAGAGCATCTCGTGACACGGCGTAGGCTGAGACTGCGTCTACCACAAAGCGCTGCAGGGAAGCGGAGGAGATCTTGAAGGCCCTTCAGGAGGAGCAAGTTGCGGCTACGTTGCGGCTCCGCCAACAGGAGGAGGGCCTCAAGGCCCGTGAGGCAAAGCTCGCTGATCGAGATGCCCAGCTGGCCTAGGTGTCCGCTGACTAGGCGACGGAGCGCGACCGCCTGGCCAAGCTGAAGGCGGAGGCGGACGAAGCCCAGGCATCCCACGCCCGACATGTCTCCGAGACGACAGCCCAGCTAGAGACCAGGGAGAAGGCCCTCGTTGCCACCGAGCAGAGGGCGTCCACGGACCGCGAGACCTTCCTCGCCCTCGAGCTCGGGTTCCGCAAGGCGCTGCACTGCATCCACGGGGGAGGGTACAAAGAGCCGCTGGCGATTCCTGAAGACGGTCTTGCAGGGCTGCTCCCCAAGCTTGCCGAGGCACTCAAGGGTGCCACCACTGCGGTGGACTCCTACCTGGAGGTGGAGTGCCACTCGCTCTTCACCGCGGCCGCGACGCACATCTTCAGCCACCTCTACCTCCAGGACCCCGACTTCGACCTCAATGCCCTGATTGTCCCGGTGGCACTCGAGTCGCGCGATGCTGCCGCAGAGGCCGTGAGGGGCCAGGTGGACGCGCTACTAGGGAAGTTCCTCTGCGTTCCCATCTCTGAGGCTCCAGCAGCAAAAGTCGAAAGCGGTGAGGACGGTGGCAGCGTTGTCTATGAGGGGCTTCCAATGAGCGGGGCGGGTGGCGGCAGTGGCGTTCCTTCTTAGTTTTACCCTGCAACATTTACCGTGCGTCGTGGAGGCGTAAGGTTTCTGTTTAAGCTTGTGGAACAATCTGTGCTTGTAATAATCATTAGGACCCCGTGGTTTCCTAATTGCGTCAACTTTCCTTCGTGCTTGCTTTTGTGCTCTGCGTCGGTAGGGCCCACTCCCGCGCATACCTCGACCGCCGTTGGGGCATCCGGATCACTAGGACGACACCAAGGGGCAAGGGGCTACGTGACTAGTGAGGCCCCTGAGTCGCGATGCTCAGGTGGTCCCCCTTGACATGCGAGCAGCCCTCATGAAGGAAACGTGGACATCGGGGTGTAGGACTTCGCGCTCTACATCGGCAGGGCCCAGCCCCGCGCATACCTCGACCGCCGTTGGGGCGTCCAGATCACCAGGATGACACTAAGGGGCGAGGGGCTACGTGACCAGTGAGGCCCCCGATTCGCGATGCTCAGGACGTCGCCCTTGACGTGCGAGCAACCCTCATACATTTGACCACCAGCTTTCGCCTGGGGGGAACGCGAGAAGACCAGGTATCCGGACCTGGTAGGGTAGCGTGTGCCAGGCGGGGCCTGAGCACAGCCCCCGTGTCCAGCCCCCTCGCGCGATCCTCCCGAGGGGGAAGCTGTGGGGTGTTGCCGGTCGTAGAGCCGAGAGGCTATCCTGAGGTTGGTGCGGCCGCGAGGGCGCCCTCAGTTGTTTATTCACCAGCGCGGAGCATGGTGCTTCCACTTTATCGTGGGCATCGTCGCTCCTCGACCGTGTCGTCCGCCAGCGCGGAGCATGGGGCTTCCACTGGTGCGTGGGTGGGAGTTCCCGCTGGGGGAGACTTCGGGGCGTGTACAGTCCCATCCGTACGCGTGGCTAGCATGACAAAACTGGAGGAGCTGTATATGGGCACTCGTGAGCCAGCGCAGGACTCATGAGGCCCTACCTCAAGGTGGGTTACGCCTGATTTTTGCGGTGCAGGGCGCGCGTAAGAAACCTGCGGGGCGATGGGGGGGCCCTGCGCCGAATGCCCCTCCGAAGGTTATCCCATGAGAAGGCCGGACACCAATGACACCAGGAGGTTACATGAACGCGGCCGGCCCGCCAGACAGAGCTCAGCCATTGGTTTTATCGACGCTGCAGGGACATACCCGTGCACAGACGTCGTGCCAAGTCTTCTCCTGCAACGATCCCACGGAAAGACAGTCGGCGCACGGCTCCCGCTGCGGCGAAGCGCCGAACTACGGTTGTACGAACCGGGCCATGCGCCCACACATGCCCACACGCGATTAGCTCATGCGAGAACAAGGCACCAAGGACCATGGGAGGTGACGCGCACGAGAGCTGGCCTGCGGGACAGAGCTCGGTCGCTTGGGTTTATCGACGCTGCAGGGACGAACCCCGAGTACAGACGCCATGCCAGTCCTTAATCGTGAGGCGGCCGCGAGCGGGCTCGTGAGGGCGCAGCGACATCATAGTGACGAAGCACCGGACAGGTAGTTGAGATACTTAGGAAACTCATGAAAGCAAATCCAGTTCCGATACAAGCGCAAAACGATACAGCTGCGGGGTCGGGCCCTAGCAGCCTGAGGATAATGCACCCCAAGGGGCGCCATCAGTTGAACAAACGAAAGAGTCACCTGGCATCATTGTTGTAGAAGCGTTGAAGTAGCTGAAGATGCGTACTATAGAGATCGCTCCTCACGAGCCGACCGGCTCCTGAGTCCCAGGAGGCTCCGGAGGTCCGGGGGGCTCGCGAGGGTCCGTCACCTCCTCGGTCGGGACCGCCCGGCGCATTGCCTCGTGAGCCGCCAAGGCTCCCTGCGTGAAGCGCTGGTATGAGGCGGCTATGTTCAGCAGGCCAAACAGCATGCGAATGTAGCTGCAGGGGTAGCCCCCGCTCTGGCCAACGCGGGACGGGCAGAAGAGGTCCTGCGAAGCAGCCCTGTTGACGCCTAGGATGCTGACGCAGACGCTCAGCTCGCCACCCATGTCATGCGTGGCAGCTGCACCAGGTGGTGCGGGGTGACGCTCGCCACGCATGGCTCGCGCCTCCTGAAGCTCCTCGATTGCCTTGGTGATGAACTCCTGAGCGCCCGGCGCCTCGCGCCTTGCGCCTTGATCACAGAGGCGCGCATCGAAGCACACCTCCATGTGGTGCCCAAACGCCTCCCTCGTCTCCCTTGTCAGGTCAGAGGCCCTCCAGAGGAGAGCCCCCGAGCCCATCCTGAGGGGGGCGCCGGGCGCGCCTCCCTATGTGAGAGGGAGAGACACCCCAACAGAGGGCGCGGGGCCTGAGGCACGATCATCGGACGCCCCAGCCTCCTGACGGCCCTTTGGGAGGAGCTGCTTCTTCTTCTTGGGGACGGCCTCAGGAGGCAGGACAGCACCCTCGTCGTCAGAGTTCTCGACCGCCGCAGCCTGGTTGGCGCGCTCGAGGGAGCACACCGCATCCTTTTCGTCGCAGGCGACCGTGATGATGCCGCCACTTCCTGGCATCTTGAGGACATTGTAGCCGTGGTGAGTTCCTGCCATGAACTTGGCGAGGGCCGGATACCCGAGCATGGCATTGTACGGGAGGTGGATGTGGGCGACGTCGAAGTCGATGAGCTCGGTGTGGTAGTTGTTGCGCTTGCCGAAGGTGACAGGGAGGCAGATCTGCCCTATGGGGACGATGGAGCCATCGGTGACCCTTGAGAAAGGCTTGGTGGGCAGAAGCTAGTCGTATGGTACTTGGAGCGTCTCGAACATCTCGACAGAGAGAACATTGAGCCCCGCGCCGTCGTTGATGAGGGTCTTGGTGACAAGGACGTTGCTGATGGTTGGCATGCAGAGCATTGGGAGCGCTCCGGTGGCGGTTGAGCACTTGAGCTGGTCCATGGAGTCAAAGGTGATGGTGTGCTTGGACCACCTGAGGGGGCGCGACGTCTTGAGCTTGGGGAGGGTCGCGTTCACCTCACGAGCGAACTGCTTGAAGACGCAATGAGAAGCGGGGGCCTGAGCACCACCCAGGATGTAGGCGATCATGCGAGGCTCTTGGAAGCCCCCAGCCCCATCATCTTGGTGGTTGTCATCGTTTCTCCTCGGCGGTGGCGGTAGCGGAGGGAGGCCAGCATTGCCGTGGGGGTGATCCTCATGAGGCTGGTCTCTCCAGGTGCCATCACGAGGTTGGTCGCGCCAGTCTTGGCGGGGGTCGCGGTTGTCCTAGCGGCCTCCACCATGGCAGTAGCCGCGGTCGTTGCGCTCGGGGCGGCGGCCAAAGCGCCCGTCGCGGATTGCCCTGAGCTCCTGGCAGTCGTTGGTGTTGTGGCTATGGACGTTGTGGAAGATGCAGAACGGGCGGTTGCCCCTGGGAAGCTCATCATGGTCACGGCCACGCTTCATCTCGAGCTCCGCGGCCAGCACGGCGATGCCCTTGCACTTCATTTCCTTAGCCTTGGCCTTCTTGTCTTCAGGATCGACCTCCGGAAGCTCCAGGAGGGAGAGGCGACCTTCCTCGGCCCTCGTGCATCTGGTTTCCATGTTGAATGTCTCCAGAGCCGAACACAAGTCCTTGTGGATGGCGAGCTCCTCCTTCATCTTGACGTCGCGGACGCCATCGAAGAATGCCATTATGATGGCCTCGTCCGACACCTTCGGGATCTTGAGGCGAATGTTCGTGAAGCGTTGTATGTACTTGTGCAAGGTGTCGCCCGGCTGCTGCTTTATGCACCACAGGTCGCCTGCTGCAGGAGCGCGGTCGCGAGTGCCCTGGAAGTTGGCGATGAAGCGCTCGCGCAGCTCGTCTCAGGAGGAGATCGACCCCACCAGAAGGTTCAGGAGCCAAGAACGCGCGCCATCCTTGAGGGCCATGGGGAACCAGTTTGCCGCCTCGATGCTCAGCTCGTAGAGCTGGAGGAACTCAACGGGGTCAGGAGTGCCATCGTAGTGTGGAGGCAGATCCGGCTTGAACTTGCTGGGCCAGACGACGTGGCACAGCTCCGGGGTGAAAGCATGGCAGCCTGCCGCACTCACAGGTACCGGTCGCACGGGGGGAGCTTGATCTTGTCGCGCACGCTCCACCGCCTCCGGCGGCACGCGGTCTTGACGCGGCGGCGCTGGAAGCGCACGCGCTTCTCCTTGGGGCCGCTGCACCACCTGGCAGCTTTCTTCATCGCGCGTCGGCGCCTTGCTCGGCGGGTCGCTTTGGGGTGCCTCTCGCCTAGGCTCGGGGTCCGCGCCATGTAGAGGAGGAGGAGGAGGTGCACCATGAGCCACATCGCCCGCCAGGGACGGCGGGGGACGGGGTGAACGGGACGGTGCAGGGGCTTCACCGGCGTCGTTGACGAGCTCAGCGATGCGGCCGAGCAATTCGTCGTAGAGGTCGACGGCCGGGCGGTAGCGCAGAAGCTCTCGCGCCATGAGGAGCGTAGCCTGTGCGTTCGCCGGCCCACGACGAACATGAGAAGACGACACCGGGGCTGGAGTGGGTGATGGAGTTGCGGTGCGGCCATCGCGTCGCACAGACAGCGGCAGCGACGAGTCCTGCTATTCGCGAGCAGCAGGGTCAGTGGCGGTGTTAGCCGCCGGGGAGGCAGAGCGGCGTGGAGCGCCGTTGCCCACGGGCGCTGTCTTGGCGACGCGAGCGGCCCGGTGCTCGGCACGGACACGGCGAGCGTCAACCATGGGAACGACGGAACGGCGGTGGAGCGAACGGTGGAAGAGAGGCTTCGACACGCCCCTACCTGGCACGCCAAATGTCCTATTCAGGGCTCCGCAGACCCAAGAAAGGTTCAAACTCTGGGGCGTGTGCGAAGAACTCAACCTATCCAGCCAACCAGCTCATCGCCCTATGGCCTAGCTCGATGCACACGATCAAGGAAGAAGATGAACACGGCAGTTTACCCAGGTTCAGGCCACCTTGTGGTGTAAGACCCTACTCCTGCTTTGTGGTGGATTGGTCTCACGAGGGGCGGAGGATGAGCTAGTACAAAAGATGAACAACCTCGCGAGGTCTATGGGTGAGGGTGGAATCGATCCGATCAGCTCCGGCCACCTACGGTGGTGGCTAACCTATACTTATAGTGGCCTCGGTCCTCTTCCCCCAAATCGTAGGCGGGAAGGGATCCCACAGTGGCCCAATTGAAAGGGGACAAGTAGTACATCTTATCCTGATGAAAGGTGGTCTTCGCCTGCAATGCCTCTGGTTGTGATGCAGCAGTGGGCTCGACGATGACATCCGTCCTGCCGTCCTGGTGGTCTTTGTCTTGTAGCACTAGAATAGAAACCTTTGTCTGGCTCCTTGGGAACCCACGCCTGCGCTTGCCTCCTTAGCACCGAAGAGGAAACTGCCTCCTCTTCGGCTGCCGGCGCCCACCTGGTCTTGGTCATCATGGCTTGCGTCATCACAACCTCCTGAGGTTGGGTACCTGCATAGAAATCTCTGCTCCTCACGAGGCTTCCTCGGGAGGCCGCTCCCTCGGGAGGTCTTGGTGCCGTTCGCCTCGCGAGGCTTGGCCCCTCGCAAGAGTCTTGTCTTGGTGGCCTTGGAGGTGGGCCGTACCAGGCCGTCGACGGAGCCACGCCGTGGGCCGCAGGCAGGCAAGTCTGGGTACCATGGTTCCTAGAACACCGACATGCACTAGCAAACAAATCAGTCCATACCTGTTTCTGTCAACAATCTCCAAAACACAAGAGGGCAAATATTGCACCAACAATCTCCCCCTTTTTGGACGATTGTTGACAAAACAGAACATGTCGAAGGATAGATGAATGAATGAAATGGAATGCAAAGGATAAAGAAAGACGAGAGATAATTACGAAGATAAAACATGGTCCCCCTAAAGATATGCATCGAATGCATAGATGATTACAGTGGAAGGTAGCGAGATGAATCTTCATACGAGTGATATTGACATATGATCTTATTCGTGGTTTGTTTCAATACACTCGACAGTGTCTGTGGTAGTTCCTTTCACACACAATGTTTGAGAAAGATTAGTTAGATATAATAATTTGAAATGATTTGTGACAAAGGATAAGCCATGAAGATTTTCTCAGAACACAGTTTAAATCCAGACGAGATATGAGTTCCCTGCAAGTTAGATATATGAGGGAAATCAGAGCAAAGGAATTATAGATATATTGCTCGTAGTAGATATGCTTCAGATGAAGGTTTCCTGCAACAAAGATTTTACAAAGGAGAAGTGCGAGGAAAACAACTTGATAAATAGAAAGAATTTGCTCTTGAATCACAAGAGAAATAATCTGAAGCAGCTTTCTTCTTCTGCAAGGTTAGATAGCGAAAGATAATCAATATAGAACATCTAACCATAAGATACATATAATTCCAAGGAGTGTCATGTCTCTTTCTCAGAGAAGTATGATTTCCTGTCATCCTTGGAAAAACTTTTGCTTTCCCCGCACGATAGATAATTATCGAAGATAAGTATTGCAAGAAAGTAAACTTTTGATTTCTCCTGCAAACATAATTTGGAAGCATATAGCATTGCAGGGGGGTTATTAACAATACGTGACGACCAAGTATATCAACACCACATGCGGTGCGTTAAGTTTCAGAAGCAAACTGTTCGACAAAACCAAATTGTTCGGAAGAAAAGCAAATGGCGAATAAAAACACCCTGCAAATAGCCCGCTGATCTATCACTCGATTTACTAATCCTCCTTTTTGTCAACAAGTGTCAAAAAGGAAAGAGAATGCATACGAGGAACTACTTGTCTGAAGAACCCTTAGAAACAGAACTCAAACTCTTCGTAGATGTAGAGCAAGCAATGGTCGAGGCCGAAGCAGGAGTTGGAGATGCGGCACGGGCTTCGGGATTTGCTTCGGGAGTAGCAGCGCGAGGTGCTTCTAGCTTGTAGATGAAAGTCCATGTTGTGTCTTCAAGAATATCATCAGGTTCGACAAACAGCAGGTCGGTTGAGGCAGAACACTGAGGGAGCACTAGTGTTTGCCTTTGAATTTGACGTACTTCAAACAGTTCTAGATAATCATACTCATTTTTTATGCCCTTGGCTGAAAGTTGCTTGCGAGTGTAATGCTTACGAAGAAGTTTCCAGGAGCGCTTCTTCTGTTCTTTCTCATACAAGAGAGCTTGCCAAGAATAATTATGAAGCAGATTTAATTCAGTCATCATCTCTAGCTTTTCTTTCCTATCGAGCTTGATATGGCTCTCCGGGGCTTGTTGAGTGCAAAGAAAAATCTCATAGAGAGAAGGATTTTCTTCATGAGGGATTTCAACTCTTGCTTTCTTGACTTTCGGAACTCCAGCAGAGGCAGGCAAAGAAGCGGAAGTAGTGGCATCCAATGGCATCTTTCCTTTTGCCGATATCTTTCACAATTCTGAGTGTGTCACGGACAGGAGGCATGAAAACTTTCTGAACATATGGACAGTAGAACTTTTCTTCAAGGAGCTACTCAATGGCATACATGATCCATGGAGCATAGGGCTTTAAGGCTTGAGGGCTATCAGCTGCAGATACCAAGTTTTGAATGAAAAGATCTAGGATATCGAAGCGAACACCTGAGACATGGCAAGCAGCATTTCCCACGATGCCATTGATGGTTTCTGGCCTGTTAGTTGGAGTGAGAGAGTTGCACCGAATATAGAATAGAACTTTATTCTCATAGGCCAACTTCTTCGGATTCACTTCAACGCATTCATCACCAACAAGTTCTGGGTCAATCAGCATATGCAGTTGGGCTTCAGAAACTTCCCAATAGTGCAGCATGTGTTCACTAGTTGCATCAAATTCGCACCTGGGCAGATTCAACAATGCCAAGAACTGATCTGCCAAGCATTTAATATTTTCCTCTCTAGTCATCCATTCGAGGATACATGTAGAACTATCTCCAAGCTCTCCTGAGATGTACAGAGTGGCATAGAATTGATGAATTATCTCACAATTCGACCCATGATTGAAGCGAAGAAAACCTTTCAGGAAAGCATGCTCAATTTGCTCGATGGTGTATGATATGTCTCCAACGTATCTATAATTTTTGCTTGTTCCATGTTGTTATATTATCATTCTTGGATGTTTTATAATCATTTTATAGCAACTTTACATCATTTTTTGGGACTAACCTATTGACATAGTGCCCGGTGCCAGTTGCTGTTTTTTGCTTGTTTTTTACTTCACAGAATATCCGTACCAAATGGAGTCCAAATGCAGGAAAACTTTTTGGAGATTTTTTCTGGACCAGAAGACACCCAGTGGGCCAAGAGTGTACCAGAGGGGAGGCCCATGGTGGGCACAACCCACCAGGGCGTGCCTAGGAGCCCAGGCGCGCCCAGGGGGGTTGTGCCCCCACGAAGACCTCCCGCACCGCCTCTTTGCTCTATAAATTCCCAAATATTCCAGAAACCCTAGGGGAGTCGACGAAACACAATTCCAGCCACTGCAAGTTCCAAAACCGCGAGATCCAATCTAGACACCATCACGGAGGGGTTCATCATCCTCATTGGTGCCTCTCTAGAGGAGCAGCTCCCCGAGCATGCCTCTCGAGGAGCGGAGAACTCTATGCAAGCCTCCCACCTCATGAGGCCGCGATGACGTGAGCCATCACTACAAAAAAAAGACACATCCGTGACATTTTGGCCCGAACAATTTTTTTTTCTGTCATGCTTATGACACTTATGACGATAATTGTGACAAAAACACGTATCATCATAGATGTGGTGGGCTCCTACTTCTATGACAAAAAATCATGACAGAAAATGGGCTTTTTGTCCTGGGCGGGCCGGAGACGCACCTGCATGACATTCTTTGGGCCGTCCATGACGGAAAAAATCATGGTAGAAGCGAGGGCGAGGAAAATATTGGGGAGTTCCCGGTTACGGTGGGTGGTCGGGGCCGAGCGATGCACGGAGGTTTGCGCGTTTCTCTCGTGTACGCGCGTGTGTGCGAGGCGTTGGCTAACTGAACCCGAGCGATCGCACTAGCTACATTACCAAACCCGAGCGATCAATCCCTTGGCTGGTAACTGAACCCGAGCGATTCATTCGCTGCTGACTGAAGCCGAGCGATTCCTTCGCTACTGCTGCTAACTGAACCCGAGCGATCGATCACTGTTGCTGCTTACTGAAGCCGATCGAGCCCCCGTGTGAGACGTTGCTAGCCGGTGTTGGGTTTCTTCCCGATGAACAGTGACCGTTGCTACCGTGCGTGCGGTACGTAGAACGAGTCGAGACGTGGTGAGTTGAGCCAGTTGGTTGGCTGTGGATGAACAGTTCCCGGTGGGGGTTGGATGAACAGGACCCCGTGGTAGTAGGCCGTTGCCGCTGGATGAACAGGACCTCGAGGAGGCCGCCGCACCCCAACCGGTTGGGGGTGGATGAACAGAACCCCGTGGAGGCTCTATGAACAGTAGCCGGTGGAGGCTGGATGAACAGTAGCCCGTGGATGAACAGTAGCTGGTGGAGGCTGGAGGAAGTCGACGGTGGATGAACAGTAGCTCGTGGAGGCTGGAGTGAGGCAGTAGACGGTGGATGAACAGGACCCCGTTTCGACCGTAGGCGCTCCAACAGAAGTCCATTTCCTCCGTTTTGCGGTAGACCAGACCCCTCCCGATCAACAGGACCCTGTTTCGACCGTAGGCCCTCGAACAAAAGTCTGTTTCCTTCATTTTGCGGTACGCCAGACCCTTCCCGATGAACAGTACCCCCGTTTCGACCGTACATAGTCAAACAGAAGGCCATTTCCTCCGTTCTGCGGTACGCCAAACCTCATTTTGGCTCTTTCGTCCAAGCCGGTTGTCTCCCGATGAACACGACGCATTCCGTTCCCTCCCGATGAACACGACACAGTTTCTCTGTTCCGACCCAGCCGGTTGGCTGCCGATGAACAGGACGCTGTCGTTGTACGCGTTCGAGACCCCGCCTGTATGTACGTTAGTAGCCGTATTTACTTTCTTGCAACGTGGCTGCACGTACGTGTACATAATTTATATAGGACTGCCTCAACTGCTACGTCACACGTGCCGCTCCTTGCTCGACCATGGTTCATCCTTGCTGAGAGACCGATTGACCAGTATGTACGTAAACGTTCGCTACCAGAGAGACAACCCTACGTATGGTTCGACCTGGTGGGTCCCAGCTGTTAGGGAGGATAATGAGACACTTCCTTGCATGCGAAGATATAACTGATGGGTCCCAGCTGTCAGGGGGAGGAAACATTTATTTTGCCCGTAATAAGGACGCACTTCCTTGCATGGGAAGATATAGCTGGTGGGTCCCAGCTTTCAGGGGGAGAAAACATTATTTTTTAGGGTAAAAAGGATGCAGTTGCATGCATGCGTCCATGGGCATGGTGCGTCCCCGCTGTCAGCCTCTCACGTACAGTCATCTTCCGATGACTCTCGTTTGTTGACCATGTTGACCACACCGTGCTGAGCGCACCAAGGTCGGTGGACGATGGCGAGGCCCCAGACTGGAACAACCCGGAGATGGGGAAGACGCGGCAGTGGAGTCGTAGATGGAGAGGAGTGGGAAACTTGACTGGTTCGGGTGCGGGATGGGCCTACACTCGGCAGAGAATAACAGGAGGTGCAGAGGAGTGGAGGGATGGCCTGGCCGTCGGTGGGGTAGCGTTTCGTTGCGAGGCACGCGAAACAGCACTGCTGGACACCAGAGGCTAGAGCAGGTGGTACCGACAGCGCTGGAGGAAGAAGACGAGAGATTGAAGAAGAATGCCGGTCGTTGGATGTAAATCAAACGCCTTGCTTAGGCTTCGACCTTTGTATTTTTTTTGCGAAAGTGCTTAGGCTTCTATCTACTGGCCCACATGTCAGCCAGTCCATTTGTTTTTTTAGTCCATTTGGTGGGCTAGGTGAAACAATGAAGTAGAGTCTATGCAGCCCGTTTATATATTATGTTAGAATTTAAAGCCCATTTGCATTTTTTTCGAAATCCACGGACTTGCTGGGCTGGGTGAAAATATCATGTTGGGCTGGACGGAGAAATGTTATAAAAACATAAACACATGATTGCACGTCTATTACTAATTGGTCAGTAAAATCTTTGCAAGCTTACGTACGCAATCACCAGGAGTTAACTTGCCAAGTTATATATAAACAATTATTATTATTATTTTGTAAGAACTTTTGATTTATGAAATAAAATATCATTTTAATTTGATGAGTTAATAGGACGTGGGGTATTATTATTTTTTAGGCTAGACGTGGCACAGTTGAGTTGATTCTAGGGAAAACTACTGGGAGAAAACTCAGATTACATCGAAAAAGAAAGTGGGAGAAAATTCAGATATAGGATTAATAAAAACGAAAAATAAAGGAAGTGGGAAGGTCTATACAATGGTTGGACGAACGACTAGTTTAACGGAACCTTATGTTGTTTCTATAATATATATGTAATAAAATAAGATATAAATATAAATATAAATATATATATACTATTATTGAAGGAAAAACATAGGTTTACTTTTGCATTCTTATAGAAAAATAGAACTGAGTTGTGCGTTGTCTTGAAAAAACAAACATAACTTGGGTTGCTGATGTTATAGACAAGCTAGGTTGGGAGGCCCAGAGGCCGCTTGATACCTGCTGGACCCCAAAAAAAGTTGAAACCTGCTGGATCAACTGTGTCTGCATGTCGTTGGCTGCGCGTGTAAAACAACAAAACCTAGGCCATGGACCTGGTGGGCCCGGATTGTCAGCCTCTTCACGAACAGTCGTCTCCCAATTCCTCTCATTTTGTTGACCATGTTGGGAATGACAGACGGTGGCGCCGCGGCGAGAGCACCAAGGCGGAGGACGACGTCGAGACCTCAGACCGGAATGAAGCGGATCCGGGGAAGATGCAGGCGGAGGGGAGTAAGAGGGTTGACTTGTTCGGGTGCAGGGTGGGCTGGTGGAGCTGCCGCTGTCGGAGAATGTGTGGGAGTAGAGGGATGGCCTGGCCAGCGCCATAGGCTAGGATGGGTCACCGAGGCGTGCGCGGCAGTGCCGCCAGCCACTGTAGGAAGAGGACGAAAGATTGAACAAAATAAAGAAATACAAATGGATAGGTGGTTTGTCCCAGATGTCTGTGTACGAGACCCGCTGGGTCCACCTGAGAAGGGGAATATGTTGGGAGGAAGGAGATTCAAAGCACGGCAGCCCAGTGAACTAGTTACATACATAAGAAAATAGCCACTAAAAAAAAGCAAATACGTTAATGGGTTTTTAGATGAAATATTTCGGACAAAACAGATAATTATGACACATAGGCTAATGCATGAAACACCCAGATGATAAAGGTGCTTAAACAGAAAAGTACACCATCTAGACCTTCCTGGAACGCTTGATCATGACGTTGTGGCTGTCCATGTACTCGTCGGTTACGGGAAGCAGACACGCCCTCATGTCCAAGATCCGCCTATACATGTCATAGCATGCGCATGCATCCTTGGCCGCGTAGGTTATGTAGGCTAGATTCAGAGGTACCTCCCACGTGTTCAGGTCCTTAGTATCGACGTCTTCTTTCATGTTGGCGTAGTAGGGGTCGATGATGGTCGCCGCGAGATCAACCACAGAGTCCTTCACCTGCCCATTGCCGATGATCTTGTATTGCTTCTGGATGTCGACAAGCTTGTTGCACCAGATGGCCGAATCGTAAAGCACAGTCCCGTTCTGCCTGCTCTCCACCGTTGCGAAGGTGCAGTCGGCGGTGCCGATGAAACGGGCGAATGCTCCAGGACCTCTGATGGCCCTACAGCAGTGGTAGATGAGAACCTCGTCCTGCACGCATACCTGGGCGATGGCGATCCGCTGGTCCTTGTCAGGAGATGAATGGATGGGCACAAGGTCTAGTCCCGTCACCTTGTGCTTTCTTCTCTTGTAGGTACTGCTTGAACTTGGCGAGGCAGAGCTTCACCGAGTCCGGATCATTGGTGTACATCACATTCAACTTCGTGCTGCCATGGGTCTGAACGGTGAAATCAAAGGTGAAATCCTTGCTGAAGTCCATATCCAGCAGGCTCACACCTCGGATCGCCATTGGAGTCTCTTCTCACGCAGAGTTGATGTGGCGGTTCTCATTTTGTGGGGATTGGGGAAGGGGGAGATTAAGACGATTGCTGTGTACTGGGGTACTAGGGGGCGGCACTGCGGCAGCAGCAGTTCGTTTTTCCAATCTTGCACTACAAAAAAAATACACTTCCATGATGATACGTGTTTGTCACAGTAGGTCATGTTTTCTGTCAAGCATGTACATCCATGACAATTTTATGACAGAATCAAGATAGTCATACCTGTGCTGTCATAGAAGTGTTCCATGACAATACCAAAATTATCATCACGGAAGTGTCCACTTCCATGACGATAAATGGCGCGTCATGGAAGTGCTTTCGTCAAGGGTAACCGACTGTTGGGGAACGTAGTAGTAAATCAAAATCTTTTCCTATGCATCACCAAGATCAATCTATGGAGAGACTAGCAACAAGAGAGAGAGGAGTGTATCTTCATACCCTTGAAGATCGCGATGCGGAAGCATTGCAAGAACGCGGTTGGAGGAGTCGTACACGCAGCGATTCAGATCGCGCTCGATTCCGATCTAAGCACCGAACAACGATGCCTCCGCGTTCAACACACGTGCAGCCCGGTGACGTCTCCCGCACCTTGATCCAGCAAGGAGGTGGGAGAGGTTGGGGAAGACAGCTCCAGCAGCACGACGGCGTGGTGGTGGAACTTGCAGTTCTCCGGCAGGGCTTCGCCAAGCTCAAACGGAGGAGGAGGAGGTGTTGGAGAGGGGGAGGGCTGCGCCAGGGGAGAGGTTGTGGCCTCCCTCCCACCCCTCCACTATTTATAGGCTGGGGGGAGAGAGGGCCGGCCCCCTAGATCCCATCTAGGGTTGGGGGCGGCGGCCAAGGGGGGGAGGAGTGCCTCCCAAGTCAAGTGGAGGCCCTCCCCCTTTAGGGTTTCCCCTCTCCCATGCGCATGGGCCTTAGGGGGGCTGGTGCCCCTAGCCCATTAATGCTAGGGCGCCCCCTTACAGCCCATGCTGCTGTATTGGATGTGGTGGAACACTTTCCGGACTTCCGGACCCCTCCGGAATCCTCCGGAACCTTTCGAAAGCTTCCCGGTACAATACCGAAAAAAAACCGAACTTTTTCCGGAACCCCAAAAACAACTTCCCATATATAAATCTTTACCTCCGGACCATTTCGGAACTCCTCGTGATGTCCGAGATCTCATCCGGGACTCCGAACAACATTCGGTATTCACATACTATTTCCCATAACAACCCTAAAGTCACCGAACCTTAAGTGTGTAGACCCTATGGGTTCGGGAACCATGCAGACATGACCGAGACATCTCTCCGGCCAATAACCAACAGCGGGATCTGGATACCCATGTTGGCTCCCACATGTTCCACGATGATCTCATCGGATGAACCACGATGTCGAGGATTCAATCAATCCCGTATACAATTCCCTTTGTCTACCGGTATGATACTTGCCCGAGATTCGATCGTCGGTATCCCTATACCTTGTTCAATCTCATTACCGGCAAGTCTCTTTACTCGTTCCGTAACGCATGATCCCGTGGCTAACTCTTTAGTCACATTGAGCTCATTATGATGATGCATTACCGAGTGGGCCCAGAGATACCTCTCCGTCATATGGAGTGACAAATCCCAGTCTCGATTCGTGCCAACCCAACAGACACTTTCGGAGATACCTGTAGTGCACCTTTATGGTCACCCAGTTACGTTGTGACGTTTGATACACCCAAAGCATTCCTACGGTATCCGGGAGTTGCACAATCTCATGGTCTAAGGAAATGATACTTGACATTAGAAAAGCTTTAGCAGACGAACTACACGATCTAGTGCTATGCTTAGGATTGGGTCTTGTCCATCACATCATTCTCCTAATGATGTGATCCCGTTATCAACGACATCCAATGTCCATGGTCAGGAAACCGTAACCATCTATTGATCAACGAGCTAGTCAACTAGAGGCTCACTAGGGACATGTTGTGGTCTATGTATTCACACATGCATTACGATTTCCGGATAACACAATTATAGCATGAACAATAGACAATTATCATGAACAAGGAAATATAATAATAACCACTTTATTATTGCCTCTAGGGAATATTTCCAACAGTCTCCCACTTGCACTAGAGTCAATAATCTAGTTACATTTTGATGAATCGAACACCCATAGAGTTCTGGTGTTGATCATGTTTTGCTCGTGGAAGAGGTTTAGTCAACGGATCTGCGACATTCAGATCCGTATGCACTTTACAAATATCTATGTCTCCATCTTGAACATGTTCACGAATGGAGTTGAAGTGACGCTTGATATGCCTGGTCTTCTTGTGAAACCTGGGCTCCTTGGCAAGGGCAATAGCTCCAGTGTTGTCACAGAAGAGAGTCATTGGGCCCGACGCATTGGGAATAACTCCTAGGTCGGTGATGAACTCCTTCATCCAGACTGCTTCCTGTGCTGCCTCCGAGGCTGCTATGTACTCCACTTCACATGTAGATCCCGCCACGACGCTTTGCTTGCAACTGCACCAGCTGACTGCCCCACCATTCAAAATATACACATATCCGGTTTGTGACTTAGAGTCATCCAGATCTGTGTCGAAGCTAGCATCGACGTAACCCTTTACGACGAGCTATTCGTCACCTCCGTAAACGAGAAACATATCCTTAGTCCTTTTCAGGTACTTCAGGATGTTCTTGACCGCTGTCTAGTGTTCCATGCCGGGATTACTTTGGTACCTTCCTACCAAACTTACGGCGAGGTTCACATCAGGTCTGGTACACAGCATGGCATACATAATAGACCCTATGGCTGAGGCATAGGGGATGACGCTCATCTTTTCTCTATCTTCTGCCGAGGTCGGGCATTGAGCCATGCTCAATCTCACACCTTGTAATACAGGCAAGAACCCCTTCTTGGACTGATCCATATTGAACTTCTTCAATATCTTATCAAGGTATGTGCTTTGCGAAAGACCAATGAGGTGTCTCGATCTATCTCTATAGATCTTGATGCCTAATATGTAAGCAGCTTCTCCAAGGTCCTTCATTGAAAAACACTTGTTCAAGTAGGCCTTTATGCTTTCCAAGAATTCTATATCACTTCCCATTAATAGTATGTCATCTATATATAATATGAGAAATGCTACAGAGCTCCCACTCACTTTCCTGTAAACACAGGCTTCTCCATAAGTCTGTGTAAACCCAAATGCTTTGATCATCTCATCAAAGCGAATGTTCCAACTCCGAGATGCTTGCACCAGCCCATAGATTGAGCGCTGGAGCTTGCATACCTTGTCAGCATTATTAGGATCGACAAAACCTTCCGGCTGCATCATATACAACTCTTCCTTAAGGAAACCATTAAGGAATGCCGTTTTGACGTCCATTTGCCATATCTCATAATCATAGTATGCGGCAATTGCTAACATAATTCTGACGGACTTCAGCTTCGCTACGGGTGAGAAGGTCTCATCGTAGTCAACCCCTTGAACTTGTCGATAACCCTTAGCGACAAGTCGAGCCTTATAGATGGTCACATTACCATCCGCGTCTGTCTTCTTCTTAAAGATCCATTTGTTCTCTATGGCTTGCCGATCATCGGGCAAGTCTGTCAAAAATCATACTTCGTTTTCATACATGGATCCTATCTCGGATTTCATGGCTTCTAGCCATTTGTTGGAATCCGGGCCCGCCATCGCTTCTTCATAGTTCGAAGGTTCACCGTTGTCTAACAACATGACTTCCAAGACAGGGTTGCCGTACCACTCTGGTGCGGAACGTGTCCTCGTGGACCTACGAAGTTCAGTAGCAACTTGATCCAAAGTTTCATGATCATCATCATTAACTTCCTCTCTAGTCGGTGCAGGCACCACAGAAACATCTTCCTGAGCTGCGCTACTCTCCGGTTCAAGAGGGGGTACCTCATCAAGTTCTACTTTCCTCCCACTTACTTCTTTCAAGAGAAACTCTTTCTCCAGAAAGGATCCATTCTTGGCAACAAAGATCTTGACTTCGGATCTAAGGTAGAAGGTATACCCAATAGTTTCTTTAGGGTATCCTATGAAGACACATTTTTTCGATTTGGGTTCGAGCTTTTCAGGTTGAAGTTTCTTGACATAAGCATCGCATCCCCAAACTTTCAGAAACGACAGCTTAGGTTTCTTCCCAAACCATAATTCATACGGTGTCGTCTCAACGGATTTCGACGGAGCCCTATTTAAAGTGAATGCGGCAGTCTCTAAAGCATAACCCCAAAATGATAGCGGTAGATCGGTAAGAGACATCATAGATCGCACCATATCCAATAGAGTGCCATTACGACGTTCGGACACACCATTACGCTGAGGTGTTCCAGGCGGCGTGAGTTGTGAAACAATTCCACATTTCCTCAAGTGCGTGCCAAACTCGTGACTCAAATATTCCCCTCCACGATCTGATCGTAAGAACTTTATTTTCCTGTCACGTTGATTCCCAACCTCACTCTGAAATTCCTTGAACTTTTCGAAGGTCTCAGACTTGTGTTTCATTAAGTAGACATACCCATATGTACTTAAGTCATCAGTGAGGGTGAGAACATAACGATAACCACCGCGACCCTCAACGCTCATTGGACCGCACACATCAGTATGTATGATTTCCAATAAGTTGGTTGCTCGCTCCATTGTCCCGGAGAACGGAGTCTTGGTCATTTTGCCCATGAGGCATGGTTCGCACGTGTCAAATGATTCATAATCAAGAGACTCCAAAAGTCCATCTGCATGGAGTTTCTTCATGCGTTTGACACCAATGTGACCAAGGCGGCAGTGCCACAAGTATGTGGGACTATCATTATCAACCTTACATCTTTTGGCATTCACACTATGAATATGTGTAACATCACGTTCGAGATTCAATAAGAATAAACCATTGACCAGCGGGGCATGACCATAAAACATATCTCTCATATAAATAGAACAACCATTATTCTCGGATTTAAATGAGTAGCCATCTCGCATCAAACGAGATCCTGATACAATGTTCATGCTCAAAGCTGGTACTAAATAACAATTATTGAGGTTTAAAACTAATCCCGAAGGTAGATGTAGAGGTAGCGTGCCGACGGCGATCACATCAACCTTGGAACCATTCCCGACGCGCATCGTCACCTCGTCCTTCACCAGTCTCCGCTTATTCCGCAGCTCCTGTTTTGAGTTACAAATATGAGCAACCGCACCGGTATCAAATACCCAGGAGCTACTACGAGCGCTGGTAAGGTACACATCAATAACATGTATATCACATATACCTTTGGTATTGCCGGCCTTCTTATCCGCTAAGTACTTGGGGCAGTTCCGCTTCCAGTGACAGTTTCCCTTACAATAAAAGCATTCAGTCTCAGGCTTGGGTCCATTCTTTGGCTTCTTCCCGGTAGCTTGCTTACCGGGCGCGGCAACTCCCTTGCCGTCCTTCTTGAAGTTCTTTTTACCCTTGCCTTTCTTGAACTTAGTGGTTTTATTCACCATCAACACTTGATGTTCCTTTT
This sequence comes from Thinopyrum elongatum, assembly GCA_011799875.1. Classification (NCBI taxonomy): domain Eukaryota; kingdom Viridiplantae; phylum Streptophyta; class Magnoliopsida; order Poales; family Poaceae; genus Thinopyrum; species Thinopyrum elongatum. Next base: position 557,197,597 of record CM022298.1, read on the forward strand.
TGATCTCCACCTCCGCTAATTTCAGCATTGAATATATCTCAGGAATGGTTTTCTCCATCCCCTGCATATTGAAGTTCATCACAAAGCTCTTGTAGCTAGGTGGAAGCGACTGAAGGATTCTGTCAACGACCGCGTCATCCGGGAGATTAACTCCCAGCTGAGACAAGCGGTTGTGCAACCCAGACATTTTGAGTATATGCTCGCTGACAGAACTATTCTCCTCCATCTTACAACTGTAGAACTTGTCGGAGACTTCATATCTCTCGACCCGGGCATGAGCTTGGAAAACCATTTTCAGCTCTTGGAACATCTCATATGCTCTGTCTTGCTCAAAACGCTTTTGGAGCCCCGGTTCTAAGCTGTAAAGCATGCCGCACTGAACCAGGGAGTAATCATCACTACGCGACTGCCAGGCGTTCATAACGTCTTGAGTTGCTGGGAAAACAGGTGCGTCACCTAGCGATGCTTCAAGGACATATGCTTTCTTGGCAGCTATGAGGATAATCCTCAGGTTACGGACCCAGTCCGTGTAGTTGCTACCATCGTCTTTCAGCTTGGTTTTCTCTAGGAACGCGTTGAAGTTGAGGGCAACATTAGCATGGGCCATTTGATCTACAAGACATATTGTAAAGATTTTAGACTAAGTTCATGATAATTAAGTTCATCTAATCAAATTATTCAATGAACTCCCACTCAGATAGACATCCCTCTAGTCATCTAAGTGATACATGATCCGAATCGACTAGGCCGTGTCCGATCATCACGTGAGACGGACTAGTCATCAACGGTGAACATCTCTATGTTGATCGTATCTTCTATACGACTCATGTTCGACCTTTCGGTCTTCCGTGTTCCGAGGCCATGTCCGTACATGCTAGGCTCGTCAAGTCAACCTAAGTGTTTTGCATGTGTAAATCTGGCTTACACCCGTTGTATTCGAACGTTAGAATCTATCACACCCGATCATCACGTGGTGCTTCGAAACAACGAACCTTCGCAACGGTGCACAGTTAGGGGGAACACTTTCTTGAAATTTTAGCAAGGGATCATCTTATTTATGCTACCGTTGTTCTAAGCAAATAAGATGTAAACATGATAAACATCACATGCAATCAAATAGTGACATGATATGGCCAATATCATTTTGCTCCTTTTGATCTCCATCTTCGGGGCACCATGATTATCATCGTCACCGGCATGACACCATGATCTCCATCATCATGATCTCCATCATCGTGTCTTCATGAAGTTGCCTCGCCAACTATTACTTCTACTACTATGGCTAACGGTTAGCAATAAAGTAAAGTAATTACATGGCGTTTTTCATTGACACGCAGGTCATACAATAAATTAAGACAACCCCTATGGCTCCTGCCGGTTGTCATACTCATCGACATGCAAGTCGTGATTCTTATTACAAGAACATGATCAATCTCATACATCACATATATCATTCATCACATCCTTTTGGCCATATCACATCACACGGCATATGCTGCAAAAACAAGTTAGACGTCCTCTAATTGTTGTTGCAAAATATTTTTACGTGGCTGCTATAGGTTTCTAGCAAGAACGTTTCTTACCTACGCCACAACCACAATGTGATATGCCAATTTCTATTTACCCTTCATAAGGACCCTTTTCATCGAATCCGATCCGACTAAAGTGGGAGAGACAGACACCCGCTAGCCACCTTATGCAACTAGTGCATGTCAGTCGATGGAACCTGTCTCACGTAAGCGTACGTGTAAGGTCGGTCCGGCCGCTTCATCCCACGATGCCGCCGAATCAAGATAAGACTAGTAACGGCAAGAAAATTGACAAAATTGACGCCCACAACCACTTGTGTTCTACTCGTGTAAGAAACTACGCATAGACCTGGCTCTGATACCACTGTTGGGGAATGTAGTAGTAAATCAAAAAAATTTCCTACGCATCACCAAGATCAATCTATGGAGAGACTAGCAATGAGAGAGAGAGAGGAGTGTATCTTCATACCCTTGAAGATCGCGATGCGGAAGCGTTACAAGAACGCGGTTGGAGGAGTCGTACACGCAGCGATTCAGATCGCGGTCGATTCCGATCTAAGCACCGAACAACGGTGCCTCCGCGTTCAACACACGTGTAGCCCGGTGACGTCTCCCGTGCCTTGATCCAGCAAGGAGGTGGGAGAGGTTGGGGAAGACAGCTCCAGCAGCACGACGGCGTGGTGGTGGAACTTGCAGTTCTCCGGCAGGGCTTCGCCAAGCTCAAACGGAGGAGGAGGAGGTGTTGGAGAGGGGGAGGGCTGCGCCAGGGGAGAGGTTGTGGCCTCCCTCCCACCCCTCCACTATTTATAGGCTGGGGGGGAGAGGGGGCCGGCCCCCTAGATCCCATCTAGGGTTGGGGGCGGCGGCCAAGGGGGGGAGGAGTGCCTCCCAAGTCAAGTGGAGGCCCTCCCCCTTTAGGGTTTCCCCTCTCCCATGCGCATGGGCCTTAGGGGGGCTGGTGCCCCTAGCCCATTAAGGCTAGGGCACCCCCTTACAGCCCATGCTTCTGTATTGGACATGGTGGAACACTTTCCGGACTTCCGGACCCCTCCGGAATCCTCCGGAACCTTTCGAAAGCTTCCCGGTACAATACCGAAAAAAACCAAACTTTTTCCGGAACCCCAAAAACAACTTCCCATATATAAATCTTTACCTCCGGACCATTCCGGAACTCCTCGTGACGTCCGGGATCTCATCCGGGACTCCGAACAACATTCGGTATTCACATACTATTTCCCATAACAACCCTAAAGTCACCGAACCTTAAGTGTGTAGACCCTACAGGTTCGGGAACCATGCAGACATGACCGAGACATCTCTCCGGCCAATAACCAACAGCGGGATCTGGATACCCATGTTGGCTCCCACATGTTCCACGATGATCTCATCGGATGAACCACGATGTCGAGGATTCAATCAATCCCGTATACAATTCCCTTTGTCTACCGGTATGATACTTGCCCGAGATTCGATTGTCGGTATCCCTATACCTTGTTCAATCTCGTTACCGGCAAGTCTCTTTACTCGTTCCGTAACGCATGGTCCCGTGGCTAACTCTTTAGTCACATTGAGCTCATTATGATGATGCATTACCGAGTGGGCCCAGAGATACCTCTCCGTCATATGGAGTGACAAATCCCAGTCTCGATTCGTGCCAACCCAACAGACACTTTCGGAGATACCTGTAGTGCACCTTTATGGTCACCCAGTTACGTTGTGATGTTTGATACACCCAAAGCATTCCTACGGTATCCGGGAGTTGCACAATCTCATGGTCTAAGGAAATGATACTTGACATTAGAAAAGCTTTAGCAGACGATCTACACGATCTAGTGCTATGCTTAGGATAGGGTCTTGTCCATCACATCATTCTCCTAATGATGTGATCCCGTTATCAACGACATCCAATGTCCATGGTCAGGAAACCGTAACCATCTATTGATCAACGAGCTAGTCAACTAGAGGCTCACTAGGGACATGTTGTGGTCTATGTATTCACACATGCATTACGATTTCCGGATAACACAATTATAGCATGAACAATAGACAATTATCATGAACAAGGAAATATAATAATAACCACTTTATTATTGCCTCTAGGGCATATTTCCAACACCGACACGTGGCATCCACCGTAATAGGTCACCGTTAAGCTATCGGGTTCCGGTTTGAATCCGATAACCCGTTAACAGCCCGGACCAATGGGGATTTTCCACGTGTAAAACTCTCAATGGCCAGAGGAACCACGTGTCGGCTCACCGTTGGGACAGATGTCATCCACTCATTGGACCGGAGGCGCCTATGATACGTTGACACGTGGCACGGCTCAATAGAGGCCCATTCCGGTGAAAAGGCCGGCCCGTTTGACTTGGTTAAAAGGTAGCGGGCCGGCCCACGGAAAGCCTGTTAACGGCCTGATCACATATAGCCCATTTACAGCCCGCTAACTCATGGCCCGTTCTGGCCTATCCGAATTAGGCCCAGTAGCGTCATCTGGGCTGTCCAATATGATTCCAGCACGTTGTAACTTCTGGCCCATGTATGGCCCATGACGTCTTTTGGCCCATACGAGGCCCTTTGTAACTCTGGCCCCATTAAAGGCCCGAGGTGAAACTGGCCCATGATGAACAGTGTATCGCTTTATACCCATTAACGGACCATTATTCCATAGGCCGTTTCCAGCCCATGTTAACTTTTGGCCTTCTAAGGGCCCATTTATTCTTGGGCTCATTTCTAGAATTCGGCTACTTACGGTCCGTTACTGGCCTGTTCCGCTTGTGGGCCAAATTCAGCCCGTGGTTACAGTCGGCCCGATTGTGGCCCGTTAACACGTTGGGCTATTTTCATAGCGTCATCAAATACGGCCTATTAATGGCCCGTTATGGTCGGGCCATAAACAGACGGTTTCCACTCTAACCCGTTTACGGCCCATTTTGCGGACCGTTATTGGTCCACGAATAGTACAACCCATGTTTGGCGAAATGATTATACGGCCCGTAGAAGGCCCATTGATGAGACGGCCCATAGAAGGCCCATGGATCCTACGGCACGTAGAAGCCCCATGGAACCTACGGCCCGTAGAAGGCCCATGGATCCTACGGCTCGTAGGAGGCCCATGGTCACTACAGCAGGTAGCAGGACCATGGTTACAACAGTCCGTGTGTTGCCATGGTTATTGTCGCCTAGTTATAAAAATAGGTTATTGTGGCCACTAGAAAAACGCGGAAAAAGAACTGCAGTGACTACAAGCAAACAACTAAACAAGATAATAAGGAAATAAATAAGCAAGCAACTAACACTAGGCTATTACGGCTATTACACATATTACATCCACTGGGCATCAAAGTTCGCCACCAGTGCAAATATAGGGAACAAAGCAGCATATTACATACACTGCCCGTCTAAATTGGCCACCAGTGCAAATAAACGCGGCCGCAAAACAAGTCCATAACTGAAACAACTTCAGAAGAGCTGAAGAAACATTATCCTGGGTATCCACAATGCTGGCAATAAGCTTAGCAAGCTTATTAGCTTTCTCCTGTTTGGCGCTAAAAACCTCCAATGCTTGCTGTTACACCAGAAAGTATGCATCTGAATGCTCCAGGGACTTCCGCAGTCCTTCGGCTTCTTGCCGCAGCACAGCTGATCGATGTCTTTCAGCTTGTAGTTGAGACTCAAGAAACCGAACTGATTCAGAAAGTGAGTTTCAATAGCTTGTGCCTGCGGTAGTGGCCAGTAACTCGAACACTACACCAAGGCAGGACTTTGGGGTTGTCTCACTATCTTCAAGATAGTTTTCCTTAGCTATTTTATCAGCTTTGTTGGAGACCAACAAGGATGTCTCACTATACTGAACCTTATCTGCATTACTTCCTTTACCATTGCTTAATAAGGCACTCTTCCCCAATATTCTGTCAGTATTCTAAAAGAAGAAACAAGCAGACACATAACAGGTTTAGCATGTACTAGTATATGAAACTCATTTCGGTGAACCAGTTCATTAGTAAGGTGGACAGGATTAAACTACCAAGTCTTCTATTGCTAAGTAGTACATAATAAAAGCATCAAACAAACATATATCTATGTCCTATGGTCACTGCATTGTTTTGCCAAATCTGTTAAAGAAACATGCTTAAACATACCTGTTGTGCCATTGGAGTTTCGATTGGATCCTTCAATTTAAAAATAAGTTTGTATGAGTAAATACAGTGATACAAGAGCAAAGCAGTATGCACGATAGCAATGGAATCTTAAATGAGAACAGTTGTTCTTCAGGTTTAAGCACTTGTTCTACACGAACAGAGTACAGCAAGACGCAGGCATATAGTACTTAAAAATAAAAAATGAGCTCATAGACCTTACCACATTCTTGGTTCGGGACCAGTACAGAACAAGGCGTTCCCAGTCATCGTCCAGTAAATGTGTCTCACGAGAACGTAAGGGAATTTGATGAGTTTCTTTGCTAGTGAAGTACATTTTCTTCAGGTAATTCTGATACTGCCACCAAGCATTCTTGAAGATAGCAGAGGTATTAGCACATGTTACCTCATCCTGAGTTTCCAAATCGGTCCTTCTCTATAGAGAAAAATGAGAAAATTTACTGTATTGTAAGCATCATGGAGGTAGAATGTATGGGACAAAGCAAAGTAATTGCCATGAATAACATTACTTACACATAACTCCTGGACGAACACCTGCAACTGGCATTTTCCTTCATTTTCAGTATAATATTTCCATGATGGGAAGATACGCACATATGATTTAACAACATCAAATGCGATAGATGCTAAACTACGAATGGCTGGTTGTGCATCCTCCACAGGAATAGGTGTACTAACTGGTGGAGTTGGGGTTCGCCGTGGTAGTACTGGCGCTTTGAGCACTGGAGCTGCCTTACTAACTGCTCTTGTTTGGGAGCTCTGTGGTGGAGATGGTGCTATGTCAACAGGAACTGGGTTACTATCTGCTGGGGTTGGGGTTAGATTGGGTGAAGCTGGTTCTCTGTCCATCGCAGTAGGGGTACAATCTGCGAGAGCCTGGGTTATGTGTGGTAGGGCTGGTTCTCGTGCATGTACAACCAAGGTGCTATCTCCACCAAGAGGTAGCACTATTTTATTTGAAGACCGTGTTTTTACTCCGCTAGATACTGCCATCACCCGCTCCAATTCAAATGGCTGATAAACAGGAAACATAGTTGAATGTACAGACCTTGTATGGGAGACAGATGCAATAGATAGTGTGGAAAAAAGAGGGCATGAAATAGTTGACATGTATATTGTTTAACTAAAACGGATAGCATGACATAATTTCACATATATGACATCTATCTAAACTGGATAGCATTGCATGACATAATTCAAAGATATGATGACTAACTAAACAGGATGGCATGAGATAATTATATGATGTCTTTAGTAAACAGGTTCACATGACATAATTCACATACATGTTATCTAAGTAATCAGGATCGCATGATTTAATTCACATATGTGATTTATATGCTAAGCAGAGGGCATTCACATATATGATGTCTGAACTAAGAACATGGTGTTGAATATTGTGTATATGAAGTCTAAACTATACAATGCAAGACACCATATGCATGATATGAGCAGTATAACTGTGCCAAGTTAGAGCATACACCTCGGTGGGGGAATAGGACTGGTCATCTATCTCTGAATCCATCTCCGAGGAGCTATCGGGACCCAGCAAGAGATCTACTTCAACAAGTAGCACTGTCTTCTCTGAAGACCTTGTTTTCACTCCAGATTTTTCCATCACCCACTCAAATGGCTGATTCACAGGGAGAGTAGTTTAATGTACAAACATTGTCAACAAATGGAAATGTAATGAAGAAAAGGATGGGCAAGATATCATTCAAATATATGATGCCTGGTTAAATAGGATGGCATTGCATATTTCACATATATTATGGCTGGCTAAAAGAAATCAGACTGCATAATTCCCATATATGATATAGAAACTAAACAGGTGGCATTACAGAACATGTCTAAACTAAGCAGATGACATATATGATGTCGAAAGTAGGCACTGCAAGGCAACACATGCATGATATGACCAACATCATCATGCCAAGTTAGAGCAAACACCTTGGGGGCTAAATAGGAGTGGTCAGCTGCGTCTGAATCAGCCTTAGAACAGATATCTTCCTCTGGATTACAATCTGGAGAGGCGGGGAGGGTTTGCAATTGAACCCACCATGGAGCGATGTCTGCATGACATTGTATTGCCACGCAAAACTCTTCTCTTTTTTTCTACATGTTCAACATGACTGTGTACAATATCTGACATGCATACGAAAAAAATATAGTGAGATTATGTAAGGAGAGCATGCAGAAATCTAGAGTGATGGTAACAACCAGTGGATGGATCCAAAAATAATGATAGCAGGCTGATGATAGCTTTAATTTAATAAAAAGACAGATGATGATTGCTTTACTATTTGTTTCCCACCCAAGATGAACAATATAGGCATACCCTAGGTCAACCAGATAATAGACAGAGATACTATTCATTGCTGCCTCGATATGTGCCCCACAAGTAATTTTAAAACTCAAGTTTGAACATTAATTTGGACCTGACTTGGAGTCTAAGAGGTGAACAGGACGATAAAGTAGCAAGTAATATTAAGCAATGCATAACATAAGCAGAAACAAAAGAGTGCGACCTCTCTTGTGGACCCGTGTACTCCTCAGGTTCATCTGCTGAGTTGATGATGGTGATGCAGTTGCGGTGGGTGCCGGCGGCAGGGAAGGAGATCTAAGGCAGCGAAAGACGGCCATGAGTCATGATGTGTGGTTTTGTGGATGCTTCTGTCGATGGAGCAGCTCAGGTGAGGTGGACGACGTCGCGGCAGGAGCAGGACAAACCACACAAAGTTTTCTTTGACGCCTACCTATAACTGAAGTAATTCTGTAAGGGCCCCTTTGGCTTGCAGGATTCTAAAAACGCAGGGATAGGAAATACACCGGAATTGGATAGGAATGCACGTGGGAAACAACATTTGTAAACACAGGATTTCTGTCAACTTGGGTGTTTGGTTCACAGGAATTGGAAGATTAGAGGAATGCAAAGAAACATGGCCAAATTAAAGTGAAACCATATGAAAGCGTGTACAGTTAGAATGTTATTCTGCCACTAATGCACTTGGTCTTGTTTTCATGCATAGGATTTTTAAAAGTAGGTCCAGGAGGATGTTTTGCTCCATTCCTTTCAATAAAATGCATGAATAATTGAATAGTAGAGTGCCATAGGAAAATTTCCTACTGCTATGTTTTTCCTTCACTTTTTCCTTTGAACTAAAATAGCCCTAATGGATCGACATGAATGTAGAGGAATAAGTGATGCGACAAGTGTACAACCTCTTTGCCATAGCCGTGTCGACCTCAGCATCATTGGGTTGGTCGCTGAAGAAGTTGCGGCAGAGGTGGCTAACGGAGGTGTGGAGGAAGATCTGAGGAATCTGTTGATACGTCTCCAACGTATCTATAATTTTTGATTGTTCCATGCTATTATATTATCAGTTTTGGATGTTTTATATGCATTAATATGCTATTTTATATTATTTTTGGGACTAACCTATTAACCTAGAGCCTAGTGCCAGTTTCTGTGTTTTCCTTGTTTTTGAGCCTCGCAGAAAAGGAATACCAAACGGAGTCCAAACGGAATAAAACTTCACGATGATTTTTCTTGGACCAGAAGACACCCAGGGGACATGGAGTCCAAGTCAGAAGAGCCACGAGGCGGCGACAAGGATGGAGGGCGCACCCTAGGGGGGGGGCCTACCTTGTGGGCCCCTCGGAACTCCCCTGACCTAGATCTTTCTCCTATATATTCACAAATATTCCAGAACCACCATAGGCATCCATGAAAACACTTTTCCACCGCCGCAACCTTCTGTTCCCGTGAGATCCCATCTTGGGGCCTTTTTCGGCATCCTGCCGGAGGGGGAACCGATCTCAGAGGGCTTCTACATCAACTCCATTACCCTTCCGATGATGCGTGAGTAGTTTACCTCAGACCTATGGGTCCATAGCTAGTAGCTAGATGTCTTCTTCTCTCTCTTTGATTCTCAATACAACGTTCTCCTTGATGTTCTTGGAGATCTATCCGATGTAATTTTCTTTTGCGGTGTGTTCGTCGAGACCCTGAATTTTTTACACAGGTTTGATATACAAGTTGCCTCTGTTGTCCTAATTTTTCAGAATTTTTGGAGTTACAGAAGTATTAGAACAATTCAGATCTTCGCAGACTGTTTTGTTTTTGACAGATTCTGTTTTCTTTGTGTTGTTTGCTTATTTTTAAGAATCTATGGGTAGTATCGGGGGGTATGAACCATGGACAAGTTGGAATATAGTAGATATTACACCAATATAAGTAAAGAATGAGTTCACCACAGTATCAAAAGTGGTGATTTTATTTTCTTGTACTAACGGATCTCATGAGTTTTCTGTTGAGTTTTGTGTTGTGAAGTTTTCAAGTTTTGGGTAAAGATTTGATGGACTATGGAATAAGGAGTGGCAAGAGCCTAAGCTTGGGGATGCCCAAGGCTCCCCAAGGTAATATTCAAGGACAACCAAGAGCCTAAGCTTGGGGATGCCCCGGAAGGCATCCCCTCTTTCATCTTCGTCTATCGGTAAATTTACTTGAGGCTATATTTTTATTCACCACATGATATGTGTTTTGCTTGGAGCATCTTGTATGATATGAGTCTTTGCTTTTTAGTTTGCCACAATCATCCTTGTTTTACACACCTTTTGAGAGGGACACGCATGAATCGTGATTTATTATAATACTCTATGTGCTTCACTTATATCTTTTGAGCTAGGCAATTTTGCTCTAGTGCTTCACTTATATCTTTTTTGAGCATGACGGTGGTTTTATTTTATAGAAATTGTTAAACTCTCATGCTTCACTTATATTATTTTGAGAGTCTTTCTAAACAGCATGGTAATTTGCCTTGGTTATAAAGTTAGTCCTAATCTGATAGGCATCCAAGAGGGATATAATAAAAACTTTCATATAAAGTGCATTGAATACTATGTGAAGTTTGATTCCTTATGATTGTTTTGAGATATAAAGATGGTGATATTAGAGTCATGCTAGTGAGTAATTGTGGATTGTAGAAATACTTGTGTTAAAGTTTGTGATTCCGTAGCATGCACGTATGGTGAACAGTTATGTAACAAAGTTGGAGCATGAGGAATTTATTGATTGTCTTCATTATGAGTGGCGGTCGGGGATGAGCGATGGTCTTTTCCTACCAATCTATCCCCCTAGGAGCATGCGCGTAGTAGATTTTTGCAATAAGTATATGTGTTCTTTATGACTAATGTTGAATCCACGGATTATACCCACTCTCACCCTTCCACCTTTGCTAGCCTCTCTAGTACCGCGCAACTTTCGTCGGTGCCATACACCTACCTTTTACCTTCCTCAAAACAGCCACCATACCTACCTATTATGGCATTTCCATAGCCATTCCGAGATATATTGCCATGCAACTTTCCACCGTTCCGTTTTATTATGACACGCTCGATCATTGTCATATTGCTTTGCATGATCATGTAGTTGACATAGTATTTGTGGCAAAGCCATCGTTCATAATTTTTATACATGTCACTCTTGAGTCCTTGCACATACCGGTACACCGCCGGAGGCATTCATATAGAGTCATATTTTGTTTTAAGTATCGAGTTGTAATTCTTGAGTTGTAAGTAAATAAAAGTGTGATGATTTTCATTATTAGAGCATTGTCCCATGTGAGGAAAAAAATAAAAGAGGCCAACGAAGCCCACAAATAAAAAAAGAGGCCAAAGAAGCCCACCAAAAAAATGAGAGAAAAGAGAGAAGGGGCAATGTTACTATCCTTTTTTCACACTTGTGCTTCAAAGTAGCACCATGATCTTCATGATAGAGAGTCTCCTATGTTGTCACTTTCATATACTAGTGGGAATTTTTCATTATAGAACTTGGCTTATATATTCCAACGATGGGCTTCCTCAAATTGCCCTAGGTCTTCTTGAGCAAGCAAGTTGGATGCACACCCACTTAGTTTCTTTTTGAGCTTGCATAAACTTATAGCTCTAGTGCATCCGTTGCATGGCAATCCCTACTCACTCACATTGATATCTATTGATGGGCATCTCCATAGCCCGTCGATACGCCTAGTTGATGTGAGACTATCTCCTTCTTTTTCGTCTTCTCCACAACCACCATATTCTATTCCACCTATAGTGTTATGTCCATGGCTCACGCTCATGTATTGCGTGAAAGTTGAAAAGGTTTGAGAACATCAAAAGTATGAAACAATTGCTTGGCTTGTCATCGGGGTTTTGCATGATTTGAGTACTTTGTGTGACGAAGATGGAGCATAGCCAGACTATATGATTTTGTAGGGATAACTTTCTTTGGCCATGTTATTTTGAGAAGACATGATTGCTTTATTAGTATGCTTGAAGTATTATTGTTTTTATGTCAATATTAAACTTTTGTTTTGAATCTTATGGATGTGAACATTCATGCCACAATAAAGAAAATTACAGGGATAAGTATGTTAGGTAGCATTCCACATCAAAAATTATGTTTTTACCATTTACCTACTCAAGGACGAGCAGGAATTAAGCTTGGGGATGCTTGATACGTCTCCAACGTATCTATAATTTTTTATTGTTCCATGCTATTATATTATCTGTTTTGGATGTTTTATATGCATTAATATTCTATTTTATATTATTTTTGGGACTAACCTATTAACCTAGAGCCCAGTGCCAATTTCTGTTTTTTCCTTGTTTTTGAGCCTCACAGAAAAGGAATACCAAACGGAATCCAAACAGAATAAAACTTCACGATGATTTTTCTTGGACCAGAAGACACCCAGGGGACATGGAGTCCAAGTCAGAAGAGCCACAAGGCGGCAACAAGGGTGGAGGGCGCGCCCTAAGGGGGGCGCCCCCTACCTTGTGGGCCCCTCGGGACTCCCCTGACCTAGATCTTTCTCCTATATATTCACAAATATTCCAGAACCACCATAGGCATCCACGAAAACACTTTTCCACCGCCGCAACCTTCTGTTCCCGTGAGATCCCATCTTGGGGTCTTTTCCGGCATCCTGCCGGAGGGGGAATCGATCATGGAGGGCTTCTACATCAACTCCATTGCCCTTACGATGATGCGTGAGTAGTTTACCTCAGACCTACGGGTCCATAGCTAGTAGCTAGATGGCTTCTTCTCTCTCTTTGATTCTCAATACAACGTTCTCCTTGATGTTCTTGGAGATCTATCCGATGTAATCTTGTTTTGCGGTGTGTTTGTCGAGATCCGATGAATTGTGGATTTATGATCAGCTTATCTATGAATATTATTTGAATCTTCTCTGAATTATTTTATGCATGATTTAATATCTTTGTATTTCTCTTTGAATTATCGGTTTGGTTTGGCCAACTAGATTGGTTTTTCTTGCAATGGGAGAGGTGCTTAGCTTTGGGTTCAATCTTGTGTGATTTCACCCAGTGACAAAGTAGGGGTAGCAAGACACGTATTGCATTGTTGCCATCGAGGATAAAAAGATGGGGTTTTCATCATATTGCTTGAGTTAATTCCTCTACATCATGTCATCTTACTTAAGGCGTTACTCCGTTCTTTATGAACTTAATACTCTAGATGCATGCTGGATAGCGGTCGATGTGTGGAGTAATAGTAGTAGATGCAGGCAGGAGTTGGTCTACTTGACACGGACGTGATGCCTATATGCATAATCATTGCCTTGGATATCTTCGTAACTTTGCGCTTTTCTATCAATTGCTCGACAGTAATTTGTTCACCCACCGTATTATTTGCCTTCATGAGAGAAGCCTCTAGTGAAACCTATGGCCCCCGGGTCTATTTTCCATCATATTACTTTCCGATCTACTATTTTGCAATCTTTTATTTTCAGATCTATATACCAAAAAACCCAAAAATATTTTATCTTTTGTTTATCTATCTCTATCAGATCTCACCTTTGCAAGTGACCGTGAAGGGATTGACAACCCCTTTATCGCGTTGGGTGCAAGTGTTTGATTGTTTGTGCAGGTGTTGGTGATTTGTGCATTCTTCTCCTACTGGATTGATACCTTGGTTCTTAACTGAGGGAAATACTTACCTCTACTGTGGTGCATCACCCTTTCCTCTTCAAGGGAAAAACCAACGCAAGCTCAAGAAGTAGCATCTGTAGACGGCGTCCAGGGCACTGCTCTGTTGTGATGGATGGTTCCATCGTTGGAGCAGCTCCAGCGAGCCGTAAGACGTCGAGGCTGAAGCAGTACAAGACAGACATTGTTAATCTCAAGTGGGATTCTAATAGCATCTCCAATAGATGATGTAAAATACATTACCAAAAAGTGATAGATGTAAAAATTACATCACCAAAAAACACCTGACTACAACAGATGATGTAAAAACTGTTGACTCTGAACTTAACTGTCGAAACTGAAATTTACTGTGGAATCTTACTGTCGAAATTGAATGCACTGGTAGCAGAGAGGCACTTCACATGTAGTTTAGGAGGCTCGAGCACTAGTAGTAGAGAAATAGTGATCGAAATCAGCAGGCGATCAATGGGGAATACAACAGCAGATAGCAGCCGGAGCAGCAGCGCCTGGAGGAGCAGCGCGAACTAGAGCTAGAGCAGCAACTCGTGTAGCTGTAGCAGCCCGTGTACCAGCATCAGTAGCGCGAGCGAGAGCAAGAGCAGAGCAGCAGCACGAGCGAGGGGGAGAGCAGAGCATCAGCGCGACCGAGAGAGAGACGGAGCAGCAGTAGCGCGAGCGAGCGAGAGCTGGAGCAGCAGCAGCGTGAGTGAGCGAGCGAGAGCCGGAGCAGCAGCAGCAGATCCGGCTCATATGGATGCTGCCGTTGAAGGGGCCTCGCACTGGGGGAGAGCCGTCATGGAGATGTCGCCCGCGGCGTCGGCTTCGAGGTAGCCGCGCCATGGGGGTGCGGGATGGAGCACCGTCGGCGCCGGGAGGTCGAGTTAAGGAGAAGGATCGATGCGATGAGTGTACAACCTCTTTGGTGGCGCCGAGTAGGCCTCGACTTCGTCCGAGGAGTCGGTGAGGATGTTGTGGTTCCGGTGGAGCAGGTTAAGGCGGCACTGTGGGGATGGATCGGCCACGATAGACGAGGCGATCATCGGAGCAGCTCCTTGGAGGTGGAGGACGGGGCGACTGAACCGGCGGGACGATGAGATCGACAACGGATCCTCATCCGGGGAGGTGGATGAGGGACGTCGGGCTGTTGCGGTGGACGATGTCGTCGGGGAAGAGGCTTCGTCTGGGCAGCGGTGGGGTGGCGGACGGAGGAGGGTGGGCTTTTCACGGCTGGAGCAGAGAGGTTATGGTGGCCTGGGATTTCGAATGGCGAAAAGGAGGTGATGGGGTGGGGGAACCATGACTTAGGGACGCGCTTGTCCAAAATGTAAGGTGTGTTACAAAAGTACCCCCACCGATTTGAACTAGCGGCCCTTTCGACTCAGGTTAGATGGGGGATTTCGCGTGTCGGTATTTGGCAGCTGGAGGGAGTTTTTGCGCGCGTTGTAATTTCGGGATGGCAAGGCGCGAGTTTTGGGAGCACGATATCTGAATTTTCAGGATATAACAAGGTGCGGGTTGTGAAGGCGTGAGTTTTGGGAGCACGATATGTGAATTTTCGGGATATAACAAGGCGCGGGTTGAATTTTACGTACCAAATCAATTCGCACTTCCCTCAATGAAAAAAATAAAAAAATAAAACTATTCGCACGACACAAAGAGAGAGTCTTGTCCCGTTTTACTGTACAAATGCTATTCAAAGCTATGAATCCATGTTATGTCCAATTAAATTTTTTCGCTGGCTATATAATGCATGTAACCTACTCATTCCAACATTTTAGTGCATTCCAAATGTCTATACTACCGCTGCAATTCAAACTAAATTTGAATTCGTTTCTCTATTTGAATAAGAATCTATAATCATGATTGTTGCCAATTTAAATCATCATTCATGTATTATCTTAACAACACACCACATGATTACTATAGAGAGAGATATGAACTATGTGTACTATATGAACTCGAATTCGAAATTTTGAATACACTTGATGTTGATTCCAAATAATAGTACATTTGATGTACTAACTAGATCTTCATAATTTAAACCATGTTTCATATGTACACTATGTTTATCACACAAAGTATAGTGCCCCGCCCCCTACATTATGACATGTATTTAGCCCTGAGCTGCAAAAGCCACACATTATCACAAATTCAAATAAATGTTCTATATATTATATGTAGTATAACATGTTCATAACCACACCATGCGTATCACCATTATAAATATTCATGCATGCGTCGGTTTAAAACACTATGATATATTCTTCAAATATCCGAATCCAATTTTATAATGAATTATGATCTCTATTCGTCTTTTACACCCACACAATCCTCTTATCTTTGTAGCTAGCACTAACTTTCTCTCGTGCATGCACACGCCCGCCTCCCTCTCACCCTCCCTCAGCATTCTCTAGCTCCATCGCGCACATTCATCTTTTCACTTTAGGTCGTCCACCCACGGTGTGTGTAGGCCCCCCAGCTCCTTCTTTCCGGCACACATCAATCGGTATGCCTCTCTAGCCAGGTGTGCCTACCACAAACACAAGCTTTCCCTCTTCTCTTCTCACCGTCCATGCCTCACTCCCACCCCTCTTTTCATCAATCTCGTACTCGTACACTCCTTCCCCCTCGATATAGTATGCCTCTCGCACCACCTCCTAGCTGCATCCCTCTCTCTCTATCCTTCTCTCCAGACCTTATCTGCTTCTAACACATACATGCATGTATACCGATCGATCTCCCTACATATACCTAGGTCGACTATAACTCTTTTTCCCCACGGATCGATCGACGTACCTCACAAGTTATGTCTCTCCCTTTCTCCGACAAAGGACGATTGATCTTCCTATGTAGTTACGTCTGCTTACCACAGCCATATCGTCCCCCCTCATCATTCGTGCATGCCTCCTGACCCATCTCTCACACGCACGTGCACAGACAGGCAGGCATCCCCTCTCTTATTGATATTGCAGGCGTGCCCTCCGTTTGTCTAGCAGACCTCTCCCACCATTTGTGAAAAGCAACTCCACCACCAACCCCTCCGACACTCTAGCTCTGTCTCTCTCCCAACCTTATTCCTCTCCTACACATATGCATGGATGCCGATCGATCTCCCTCAATACATAAGGTAGGTCTCTCTCCTCCTCCACACATATACCAGCCATTGTACCTCTATAGTTAGGTCTCTTGCGCCCCCCCCCCCCACCCCCCACACACACCGATAGTCGAGCGTTGTAGGTAGGTATCCATGCCACAGAGACAAACTGCACCTGTCCCCTCTCACGTTCCAGTAGCCCAGCCACCCTATATCTTTGACGTGGGCACACACAAATTCGATGGCACTCTTTTTCGATCGCGCGCACACACACACACACATCATCCCTCTCTTCGATTCTATGGATACCTCACGCCGATGATACCTCCACTCTCTTCTCGTGGATCGCCCCCTCTATATATATGATATATCCAGGCCTCTATTTCACACACATTGCATATGTTACATTTTTTGATTGAAATATCATCGACACATATTCCCTGTCTATCTCTCATGCCCCCCCAAAAAATACTCACGAACCCACACACTATATCTCTCTACGTTTGTATCTCTCTCACACAAACCCACGTACGTGGTGTACGTACACGAAGAGAATAGGTGCATGAACTCACGCTTCATGCCCAGCCACACCTGCGTGGGTACACGATGGAGCTCATTTCTGTACGAAATGGCAGCCCACGCGCTAATTTGAGCGTGTGTAGCAGTTGTTTACCTACGAAGGTCGTGTACCACGCGTGCACGAAACAAAGTTAGACTTGATGCGTTGGCGCGTTATTTTTAAATAAAGTTATATACCTCAATGGCACGTACACAGAATATAAAACGATTTTTATGGAGAAAAAGGTAGTCCGCTCCACTATATACAATGGAGCCTGCCTGCCGGGGTTTGTCTCTCTTCAGAGTATCTCAGACAAGGCGGCGGTGGCCTCTCTCTCTCTCTCTCACCGTTGGTCACTGATCCGGCCGCATCCCGTCCGCCGGCGGAAAGGGAGGATGTGCATCGTTTCTCCGTTCGACGGCGCCGAGGCAGCATGTCCCGATCTGCGGTACCCACCGTTCTCTCTGACCAAGCTCCGACGTAGTCGGGCCTACGCCACTTGCTCGCTGCCGCAGTATGGGCAGATCCCGCCCGCCGCCGCCCTCCTAGTTAGATCTCGACGACCCCCAGGTATCCCCTCCGGCCTTGCTACACTGCCCATCTTCCCACGTCACTGCATGTGGATCTTCCCTAGTTCTTTGCCCAAAATGTAGCTCGTCCGACGTACTTTCCATATTGCAATCTCATCCTCACACCATTTTACATAAACACAAGCATGTTGTTATCTTCCCTTAGGACAAGGAATATGCTTCTTTTTTGTCGTCGTATGTGTCATCAACTGCTATTGGCCCGTAATTGTTTCCTTTCTACCTCTTTTTTGCAAACTGGGATATCCATTTCACCTCGTTGCTATTGCGACCTTTTGGTGAACTACACAAATCACTTTTTTCTTAAGAGTGTTTTGTGCAGTTCTACTAAAATGTCACACGGCAACATCTCTACATTTCAGTGTGACTGCACAAAGGGAGATTGATTTTGCTCTATCCTCCTCATCCAACTCTGAGCCTAATCTTCTCCAACTATTTGCTTAATCTTCTCCTACTAGTTAGTCTTAAGAGAGACTACAAAGGTGACCGGCTTCTATTTGTGTGTTTATTGTTTCATCAACATTCCTCTATTATTGTAATCACACTTAATATCTTTGGAACAGGGACGCTCAACTCTATTTTAGTGGAACTGCACAAAATGATCGGAATGTTGCATGCTCCTGACAGCTACTTTTTTTCCCAACATGCCTTGTTGATTTAGACAGAGCTGGGGGGAAGTTGCTGCCAATGAAAGCATGAATCAATTTTAATTTAACACCTTCTCACAACTTTGTCTTCAGTTGTGATGTAAATATTAGCTCTGATCTGCTAATCATTGAGATGCATTAGCAAGGAAGTTGGTTTTTTATTTTTTCCGAAAGAGCATGGATGGCAAGACACACGAAACAAAAGCTGAAAGCTCAGAGCATTGTACAATTTCATGTCGCTGGAAAATTATTTGTATAGTACGTCAATTATGTAAACAAATATTGGAAGCTTGATAGCATTGCCAGAAGCCTCTTCAGCATCCAGGTCCATGTGCCATGCACCAAATTATACTCCCTCCGTTCCTAAATATTTGTCTTTTTACAAATTTCAAATGGACTACCACATACAGATGTATATAGACATATTTGAGAGTGTAGATTCACTCATTTTGCTTCGTATGTAGTCACTCGTTGAAATCTCTAGAAAGACAAATATTTAAGAACGGAGGGAGTAGTGCACAGCCGCATGGGAGACTCAGCCCGGTCGTTGCGCCGCACTAATAGTGAGTAATGAGCAGTCAAATCATAAGCCCCACCTTTCCCACTATAAGTTGCTCGGAAGAAGCAACCATCAATACGCTCTTCTTTGAATCCGCTCATACTACTCCCTCCGTCACTGTTTATAGAGCGCGCTTCAACAATCTCTGGGACCAAGGCGACTAGCGATCGGCCTGAAAAATAGCATTGGTAGTTATAGCACAGCGTCTATTACTAGAGGAAATAATGCATACACACATGCATGCAGTGCTTCCACCCCGGGTACACACATGCATGCACTTACTCCACTCCGTGTACACACCTACATCGAGAGAAAATTGTGGACTTGATTGCGGTTACCACGCCCTAATTAATTGAGCATTCAACCAAACGCGTCTAAAATCTCTCTGGTGGTGGAAATGCATGAGAATGAAGCGCGCAATGTAAACTATGACGGAGGGAGTAGTATGAAGGTGCAAAACCAAGTACGCGTATGGCCTGTCTGTCAACGCACTTCCTCTTAGTATATCACTGACATGTGGGACCGGAGTGTGAGCAAACCGATCTCAATTGACGGCAAAATGGCCAACCCGCCGTTCCTTGAGAGAGACGAGGAGCGAGAACACACAGACGGGCTCGTACGGAGGCCAAGATATATTCGAGCATGGTTGATCAATATCATCATTACATGTTCGATGTTTTTTAATAGTACTATTGGGCTGCCGTTTTCCGCACTTCTCCCTAATAAATGTATACTTTATCAGAGATTAAAATAAAATAAGAGTACAGATGCTCCACCATGTGGTTCCTAGTACCTGTATACTAGTAGTACTACTCGCACTACTAAACCTTGCGCTTGGCTCTTCGCCTCTTCGGGAAGTCGAACAATGATGGTACTACAGGGTATGCCTCTGGCAATCTGACACCGAATGAACTGTTGCACGTCCACCGCCTAGGCGAGGGTAGGTTGCATTAGTCAAAAGCTTCTCCGCATCCTGTGAGCCACCAGGCTTGAGGTAGACGGAGAGGGCGTAAGCGAGCTTCACCTTGTCCTGCAAGCTTCTCCTTGTTCTGCGAGTTGACGGGACACACCAAAAAGTAGTGCTAGTCCATACTCCCTCCTTTTCGGTTAATATGGCTTAATCTTTTTTGCAGGTAAATGAGAGAGCTTTATTCATATATAAGCATTCTTAGGATGACCATCCAAGAGACTGGTCACTAGGAAGCGAGGTACCCTGCAAAAGAAGAAGAAGGAAGCGACGTGTTTCATCAAGCCAGCTCTCGGTCACATTCAAAGTGTAGCAAGCATGGTTCACACAAAGATGCGCTGCAAGGTTTGCTAACCTATTTACATGTTGAATAACAAAAAAGAGAAAATATTACTGAGCGCTCCTATTTCTAACAGGATAGGATCCAGAATTAAGCGAGAATTGTGGCGAGTGTTCCATGCAATCAACTTCCATTATCACATGCGAGAACCCTCAAAGAGAACCAAATGTGTTGAAGATTGCTTCATCACCGATTAAAATAAAATAAGAGTGCAGACGCTTCACCATGCGGTTCCTAGTAGTACATACCTATATAGTACTAGTACTAGTAGTACTACGTAATACTAGTACTCGGAGTAGTAAACTTTGCGCTCGGCTGTTCGCCTCTTCGGGAAGTCGAACAATAATGGTACTAGTACAGTGTATGCTTCTGGCAATCTGACACCGAATTAACTGTTGCACGTCCACCGCCTGAGCGAGGGAGAGCTTGCATTAGTCAAAATTTTCTCCTTGTCCTGCGAGCCACCGCGCGCAAGCTTCTCCCGTCCAGCAAGCTTCTCCTCGTTCGGCAAGTTGACGGGACACAACAAAGTAATGCTAGTCCATATTGCCTCCTTTTCGGTTAATATAGCTTAATTTGAAACGACATAAATACACTGTCTGTCACTATATATTTGTAAAAATACAGTCAGTGGACTTCATAATACGCTCATTGCGGTCAATATATATATTTTCCGGTGTTTATACGGTCACTAGCTCACCCTGGCTAAGTATGTGTGTGCATGCACGTGTAGGTTGAGCACTTGAGCGTGACCGTGTGTGTTCCGTCGTGTGCTCGGACATGTATGCATTAGGGCGCCGCGCGCGTTTTTGCGTCCATGTGTACGTGTGACTATTGCATGCATGCACGAGGTTGTAGTCCCTCACATTCACATGTTCATAAGTCAATGCTTTGTCAAAACGTTGCATGCAAGGTTTAATCATTCGTTGTTCACGCATGCATTCCCGATATTAATACGTTGGTAAAGACAATTTCTTGAGGAAAACAAGCCCATGAATTGAGTACAAAGGGGACCAATAAGCCAGGACGGAGGGAGTACTACTAGTGAACCTGAAGGAGGGAGTAGGTACTAGTAGTACGTAACAACGTGCAGTAACAAAATTCCTCTATTCGCATCATGTCTATGTGTCATGCAAGAAAATAGAGATAAGTACAAGTGAGACTCAGGAACGGTCATACACGTAGGGGGAGTACGTGTAGGGGCCACTTAGGAGCAGTCAAATCACACAGTAAGTTAGTCGGACGAAGCAACCATCATTTCACTCTTCAATGACACGTACGCAATATAAAATGGTTGATATGGAGAGAAAAAGAAAACCGCTCCACTATATATACACTAGCAGGAGTCTAAGCTACAAGCCTGCTTGCTTGGGTTGCTCTCTTCACAAGCATAGAATGACGGTGGCCACACCGCTGGTCACAGATCTGGCCTGAGCCCGCCGCTGGGGGAAGGGGACGATGTTCTGCGTAGACGTGGTCGACAGCGGCGAGGGAGAAAGCCCACTGTCGGTGCGTCCCGATCGGGGGTCCCCGCGGTATGGGCTGATGCCGCCTCCCAACCGCCCTTCTAGCTACACCCCGACGTCCCAGGTACAACTTCCTTTTGGAGCCAACTTGCTCCACTGCCGCAGCTCCCCACATAGTTCCATCTCCATGTGGATCTTTCTCTACTTCTACCGGCTTCTATTTGTGATGAGTTTATGTCTCATGAACTAGTGCCAGTACTATTATTCTAATCAAACTTCTTCAATATCTTTGCCAATAGGGATGCTCAACTCGATTTTAGTGGAACTGCACAAAAGCATCGTATGATGTGAGGGTGCCACGCGTCTTTCCTTCGACAGGTTCTAGCTAGCCAGGAAATTAAATCATGTTTAGGGTTTAGGGTTTATGGCGTAGTGACCCCATTAGTAGTTTTTTTTGTACACACTCTCACAACTTTTGTCTTTAGTTGTGAAGTAAATATTGGCTATGATCTGTGAATCATTGAGATGCATCAGCATGCGTGTTAGTTTTCCTTTGTATTTGATGGAGTGTTGTAACGGGGCTACCTTGGAGTCAGGACACATACATGAAACAAAATCATAAAGCTTCGTACTCCCTCCAGTCCTTTTTTGTATGCGTATAAGGCTACTCATAGTGGGGAGTATCATATACTAGTATCATGCATAAATTACATGGAACGGTGTAGTATGTGAGAGTGTATGGTGGCCTGGTGTGTCATGTGGTAAAATGTACTTCCTCCTTTCTGGTTTATTGGGCTCATCTCAATTTCTTAGTTTTATACCATATTATAAGTTTTAATTATTTTCACTACTGGAAGAGATAGACAAGGAGGGGGAGGACAGCTAGCTGTAGCACGGACTCCCAAGAACTTTTTTACATGCATCTTGTGGCCGGCCGTGGTGACATTTGAACGCGGAGCAGTCGCGTGCACCGGGAAGCGGCACGGGCGGCGCTCCCTTGACCGGCGCGCCGCTTCAATGCCGGCGCCAGTGAGAGGCCGCGTCCGCTCTGGCCGGGCATGAATGCGGCACTAACCATTTCGGGCGGGAACCGCACGTGGGTGATGAAGAGGGTTCAGGTTGTCTAGGGCGGTCGGGCTGGACGTACGTAAATATGGCTGCATAATTAATAACGTAAATAATGTGCCAGTTGGACAAATTGGATTGGATATGGAGATGGAGATGGAGATGGAGATGGAGATGAAAGTAAGAATTTTACGTAAACATGGATATGCATGTCTATGTGTGTGTGCGCGCTCACACACATAGTGACGACTCTCGCGACTACTCGTACACAACATCGATATCTCGTTCTCCCTACACACACACAAACTTAGTACCACCTCATTTTGTTCCTAGGATAGGAATATCATAGAAGTGGGAAACAATATGAAGTGAGATAAATGGAGTACTACGTACAAGAAGAAATGTACATGCACTCACTCTGCCTCCGACATACCCGCGAGTACACGATGGAGCGCATTTGTACACAAAGAGGCAGCTTACGTATGTAATAATTCGACCCTTTAATTTGTTCACTTAATAATGGAGGGTCGGGGACCACACGTGAGCGATACAAACTGCGACCTGGAAGCAGGGGCGTGTTATTGATCGAGTTTTCTTTCTTGGTACGTTAAAAAAATATTTGTTCGACAGTTTTCGTTTCTTTGTTCCGAGAACACGCGTATTCTATTTAAAAGCACTGCTATGGAGAGATTTTTTTACTCCATTATACATGCAGCCTCTTGTTTGATAGGGTTTCTCACATCTCACTCTCTCACCCTCTCCATATCTAAACAAGATGACAGTGTCCACTCTATCTCTCGCCTCACCGGTGGTCACAGATCCGGCCGAATCCCGTCCGCTGCGGGAGGTGAGGAGGTGCAGCGTTGATGTTGTCACCGTCAGCGATGGAGGAAGCCGATGCGCACCATCCTCTCTGAGCCGGCACTGGCGCAGATGAAGGTCCTCCGTGCCCTTGTTCGCTGCTGTCGTGTGGGCAGATCCCGCCCGCCCGCCTAAGCGACATCTCGCCCACCTGAGGTATAACTTCTTTTGGATTTCATGCTTCATTGTACTGGTCCAGCTCCCCAGGTCGCTGCATGTGGGTTTTCTTCTATACCACTACTCCCTAGCTCCCCATGTATAGTAGCTAGGGTTCGTCGGCTGGTCAAACATCACCTATTTTTTACTATTAGAGAGGAAAGGCCACTCGAAAAGTTGTCCTGGTTTATGCCTCGGTGGAGGTATACATGTTTTTTCGACAAAAAGTACATGGTGGTTGTGCGGTCTTTGTCCATATGCTCCTATTGCTGTTGCTAATCTAATACTATCACTGGTTAAATGAAGCAATGCCCATGTTAAAGTGATGTCCCTTTTAAGTAATGCTGATGTCAATCCAGAGGCGTCGATAAATGCTTCTGTCCTGCTTTTTTTTTTCTCGGGTATCCTGGTTTAGTTCCCATCAAGATAATCATGATGCTTCTGTTTGTTGGTGTACTTTTGATTAATTCTTATTGACAATTGAGATGTCACTGTTAATCTTGTAGCACTGCCAAACAAAGTAACAACACTATATCCCTTTTTTATATTTTTGCAAACAGCGATGTGTATCTCCATACCCGGGCATGTCTTCCTCAATTTTAGTGGAACTGCACAAAATTGGATGGCCATTGTTGTTCCGCCTCACTGTCCTCTGCCACGTGGTTCTTCCTTCCTCGAGCTTGATTACCGAGAAGAAACAGACCATAGTGAGGATTTGTCGAACTTCATTGGTGCCTCACCCAAACTTGATGCCAAATGGATGATGCATCACCACGATGACCTATCGATGCTCATGGTTGCGTCTCATGGTTGCATCGGCTGGTGAAGCTGATCGATTTTCGATGAAAAACAAGCTGTCTTCCATCAGTGCTCTTCGCTTGTTACCCACAAAGATGATATCCTTCATCAGTTCACCTTGGTTGCGTTGGGGACGCAGTCATCTTTCACGTTGGTGCAATTTTATCACACAATTGGCTATGAACCAAATGTTTCCTCGAAGAAGCATCGACGTTGGTACTAAGAGCATAAGTTTTGTATTGATTTCTAAGCCTTCTCATAACTTTGTCTTCAGCTCCCCTGTAATTTTATTTGTCCAGCTATTAACTAAATATGTGGTCAGACTTTGATTAAAAATATGGTGTGGACTAAAAACCCAGATGGACATAGTACCCCTTCGTTTTTATTTACTTTTCATATTAGATTTGACTAAAGTCAAACTTTGTAAAGTTTGACCAAGTTTAGGCCGAACACAACAAACCATAATTATTGAGAGAGGGCAAACTGTACACACTCTCACACCTTTCCGATAATTTGGTGCGTGTGCGGTTGTTCACTTAATGGAGGGTAGGCCATGTTTGGTTGGAGACTTAATTTGCCACGCCTAAGCTAGCCAAACGCCCACACATGTGGCTCGCCATAGAAACTGTGGCGCTCAAAACAAACGCCGCACCTTAGGCAAAAATTTGTACTGCGGATGCTCCTATGGGCTGTGGCGAGCCAAACATTAGTACATAACCAAACACATGCCAAGGGAGCTGTGGCACGCCACACGTTTGGCATGGCAAGCTAAGGCTGGCAACCAAACAGCCCTGTAGTGTACCGCACGTGCAGGACAGGAAGTGCGACCAGGACGCGTGGATCGTTAGTTGATCGTAAGTAGTTTTCTTCATTGGTACGTTAAATAAAGAGTTTCGTTTCATACTTACACAATTTAAAATGATTGTTATGGAGAGAAAAAGAAAACTACTCCACTATATTAGTAGTATGCACGAGTACTATATAAGCTGGAGCCTCAGTGCTTGTTCGCTAGGGTTTGCACTCTCCACACTCTCGCTGCACTACATATATATGTACACACGCTGGAGGCTCAGCGTTCCTTTGCTAGGGTTTGCTATATTCACAGTATCTCACCCTCTTCACTAGATCTAAACAAGACTGCATTGGCCTTTGTCTCTCTCTCCCCCCTCACAGCTGGTGAAAGAGCCGTCCGGATCCCGTCGCACCGGGAAGGGGAGGAGGTGCAGTGTTCACTCTGTCGCCTTCGGCGAGGGAGGCAATCCACTGCCGGCTGCGCTATTGTCTTTCACCCAGCGCCTGTGCAGGAGGGCCTCCGACCCCTTCTTCCTCACTGCCATACATAGTGTGGGCAGATCCAGCCTCCCGCCGCACGCCTAGCCACATCCCGACGACCCTAAGGTATAACTTTCTTTGAAACCGTCATTGCTCTAGCTGCATGCGGATCTTTTTTGATTCTGTAGTCGAATATAGGTCTTGGTTCAAAGAGGAAAGAAGGGTGGGGTGGGGTGGAGCATGAATCTAAGACGTGGTTCAATGAGGAAAGGAGGGAGGGAAAGTAGTATAGACTGGCTATACAGCCGCTTTGTTGGTCGAAAAGGGAAAATGGGGGTAACCCAGTACACACATCTGTAAGGAACCGATCTCTTTGTTGAAAAAGGAAAGAAACTGGGGGGTCGGGTTGTTTGTGCATGACTAGATTTGCTGCCCTCACATAGGAAAAAGGTTCAAAGAGAACAAATATGGGACCAACGCAGATATGCTGCTTGGCAACATACTCTGCATCACCCATTTATACGTGTGGACGCACATGGTGCTGGCACGTCCCATGTCCCATGTTCCATACAACTATTTTGCTATTGTTAATCTAAGAATGCCGCTGGAAAATTGAAGCAATGCCACTGTTAAAAGTAAATTGCATTTTTAACGAATGTTGTTTTAAGAGAATGTCTCTGTTAATATGAATCAATGCAACCGTTTTAGAAATGCTACTGTCCTACTTTGTTTTCCATCAAGATAAGGTAGATTGCTTCTTTTTGTCGCCGTATGTTTCATCCTCCTTTATTGGCCAGAAATTGTTTCCTTTTTTTCCTCTATTAAAACAGGGATATCTATTCAACTTGTTGCTATAGCGAACTTAAATGTCACACCGGCGACTTTGCTCGATTTAGTTGAACTACACAAAGCGAGATTGGATTTCCTATTCGTGTTGGCAGATTCGTAGGTGATCTTGACTGCATCATGAAAGGTCAGTACCGGCCTTCGTCCACATGATCGTGCAGTGTGCTTTGAGATGTTGTGCTACTTGTATTGGTACTGTTTTAAATAAATGTTGAATTGAAGCTATTGAATTGCTGTCTTTTCCCATTAAGTGAACAAAAATGGGACCAACCCAGACATGATGCTTGTTGCTTTGTTACAACAAACTCTGCATCACCCCCTTTATAAGTAGATGGAAGCACATGGTGTTGTTGTGCCCACTCTCCCCTGGAACTGTTTATGCTTTTTGTTAATCTAATGCCACTAGTAAAATTAAGCAATGCCACTCTCCGAATTAACTCCTAAATCTTAGTTCAAAACTGCAACACTTGTTAGGGATCGGCGGGAGTACCATTTCTGTTAGGGATCGGCCGGAGTACATGTTTAATAAATGTATTGTTGAGATAATGTCTCTTATTGTATATCAGTTACAGCATTTTACAAATGGTACTATCCTGCTTTTTAGTTCTTTCTACATGTTTAACCAAGGTATTGTTAAGATAATGTCTCTGTTAATATGAATCAGTTGCATTGTTTTAGGAATGGTACTTTTCTGCTTTGTCATGCTTTATACATGTTGAAACAAGGTATTGTTAAGATAATGTCTCAGTTAATATGAATGAATCACACTGTTTGAGAATTGCTACTCTCCTGCTTTGTTTCCCATTAAGATAAGGTAGATGTTTTTTTCTTCTGGGAGTATAAGTCATCAACCGTTATTTCTCAATAATTGTTTCCTTTATACCTATTGTTGCATACAGGGATATCAAAACTTCTGCTCGGTTCTATTTCGATTTTGATTTTAGTTGAACTGCACAAAAGGAGCCAATGTGTTTAAGGCAAACTGTTGCATTATTGGGCCCAGTTGGTCTTTCCACTTTGCAGAAAGAAGCAGTCACTGTTTCTGCTACATTACACAAGGAATGATCGAGAAGCTTTACAGAGTATTAGTAGACACTGGTGACATGACTAGTCTGCAGAGAGCATGGGAAACTCAACAACACATGGAGTGCAAAATTCTCTCCACAAGGAAAGGTATGACCAAGTCAGTTGCCGACGCAGCTGTAACGAACGAGGTCAGTATCGGCCTTCATCCACATTATTGTGCTTTGTTATGTTGTGCTACTTATATTGTTGTATTGTTTTGAATAAATGTTTAATTGAAGCTATTGTATTGCTATCTTTTCCTGTTAAGATAATGAAGATGATTATAGTTGTAAGAGTATGTTTAATCAACTAGTACCACTATTATATTCATCACACTTTTTCTGTATTTATGCAGACAGGGATGCTCAGCTTGATTTCAGTGGAACTGCAAATGTTTAGATGGTTCGTGTCCTCCATAATACTTCATCATGCACAATACATCGAATGGTTCTCTAATCATTCGTCATCACCTTGAGCCACCGGACTATCTTCTTGAATGGAGCTGCCAACGTGTTCAACACCTTGCAACATATAAATACGAAATCCACCATGCTACGCAAGACATTGTTTGATTTCAGTGGAACTGCACAAAAAGATACGCTGGTTAATCTGGCTCTATGTGCCATTTCAATGTGCAAACTGATGACAAACCCTGCCCGTCTGAATGGAGCTACCAACGTCTTTAAGGCAGAAGAATTCCCACAAGTTTAAGGGAAAGAACTCTGTCCAGCAGAATACTACCTTTAAGAAGAAGGGTAAGAAGAAAGACAAAGAGAGATGGCTGCTTTACTTGTGGTTCAGAGGAACACTGGGCAAACAAGTGCCCAAACAAGTACAAGAAACCAGGACAGGACTCCAAGTCTGTCAATGTCACTCTAAGCAACAATGATGGGGCATCTGGGTATGGTAATCTGTTTACCGTACTTTCAGTTTGTCAGTCCACCGATTGGTGGGTTGATACTGGGGCCAATATTCTTGTGTGTGCTAATGTGTCTTTGTTTTCTTGTAGCATATAAATACGAAATCCACCGTGCAACACAAGACATTGTTTTATTTCAGTGGAACTGCACAAAAAGATACGCTGGTTAATCCGGCCCCATGTGCCATTTCAATGTGCAAACTGATGACAAACCCTGCCCATTCCACAATCATAGGCATTACATATTTTGAATGGGAAAAGCTTGTCAAAGTTTAATCATTGATGTTAGCAAGAAGACATTAGTTTAATATATTGGAATTGGAAAACCTATTCAAATTTTGCTCATTGATGTTAGCCAGAACACATGCATTTGATATTTTTGAGTCGGACGCCCTTTGCTGTGAGCAACGTCGATTGTTTTTTCCTATTCCTGTGTTCAGTTTAGAAGTAAATATTTACTCTGTTGAGATGCATAGTCACATGAATGTTGACTTATGTAAGGTATTTTAAGAGTTTGTTCTGAATGTTGTCTATGTAATACCAGGCCTTGTGAGTTTGATTGCAAAGAGCTTGGAATGCTGTGGCATGCGACATCACGAGCTGTTCACCGTGCCTCGTGAGAATAATGCTTCATATTGTTTTGCATGTTGATATAATGCCAGTGATTTGCATGTTAAGAAGATCATCCTCTTCTGTTGTTTCTGTGCTTAAGAAGTTCATCGTCTTATGTTTCATTCATAGCCTATACGACAACTCGGGTAGGTTAGAGGTGAAACCATATGATCTTCCGGCCAACTCATCATCTTAGGCCGTGATTGGATCGTCATTTTCCAACCAAAACCGCTTTTAAAACTGACGCTTGTAAATAAAAGCAGATGATCTTGGGCGAAGCGCTTGGTTGGTCGATTTCGACCGGTAAAATATACACAGGTCTCTCAAATTACACGCGTAACTCGCCGGTTTTCGTTACAGACCTCGGGCCGTTGGTTTCATTACGCATGTATTTTACGCGTTGTTTCCGGTGACGAGTAAATTACACTTGTATATTAATACAGGTGTGAAACAATCCAGAGCTCCCAAGTGCGGCCTTACCGTTTCATGCCGGCTCAGTCTCTCGAAGGTGCTCATAGGTGTCCGATGATCCTGGTTCCTAAATGAGCAGCGGGCGCTATATCAGACCATCCGTAGGGCCCGCGAGGTCCTCTTCGTCGTCCTTCGAGTTGTTGCGCTTGCCGTGGCGCCGAGCGTTGTCAACATGGTCAACAAACATGAGGAATCACGAGATGACTTTACTTGGAGAGGATGACAGTAGGGACCTGATGACCCACAAGTATAGGGGATCAATCGTAGTCCTTTCGATAAGTAAGAGTGTCGAACCCACCGAGGAGCAGAAGGAAATGACCAGCGGTTTTCAGCAAGGTAATGTCTGCAAGCACTGAAATTATAAGTAACGAGTAGTGTGGTAGCAAGATAATTTGTAACGAGCAAGTAACGGTAACGGTAACAAAAGTGCAGCAAGGTAGCCCAATCCTTTTTAGGCAAAGGAAAGGCCAAAATGATCTCTTATGATAAGCAAAGCGTTCTTGAGGGTACACGGGAATTTCATGTAGTCACTTTCATCATGTTGGTTTGATTTGTGTTCGCTACTTTGATAATTTGATATGTGGGTGGACCGGTGCTTAGGTGCTGTTCTTACTTGAACAAACCTCCTACTTATGATTAGCCCCCTCGCAAGGATCCGCAACTACGTGAAAAGTATTAAGAATAAATCTAACCATAGCATTAAACTTTTGGATCCAAATCAGTCCCTTACGGAATAGCGCATAAACTAGGGTTTAAGCTTCTGTCACTCGAAAAACCCATCATCTAATAACTACTCCACAATGCATTCCCTTAGGCCCTAATAAGGTGAAGTGCCATGTAGTCGACGTTCACATGACACCACTAAGGGAATCACGACATACATATCATCAAAATATCGAACACATATCAAGTTCACAGGATTACTTGCAACAAGATTTCTCCCGTGACCTCAAGAACAAAAGTAACTACTCACTAATGATAATCATGCTCAAGATCAGAGGGGTATTAAATAGCATAATGAATCTGAACATATAATCTTCCACTAAATAAACCATATAGTAATCAACTACAAGATGTAATCCACACTACTAGTCACCCACAAGTACCAATCTATAGTTTCGGTACAAAGATTGAACACAAGAGATGAACTAGGGTTTGAGAGGAGATGGTGCTGTTGAAGATGTTGATGGAGATTGCCCTCCCCAAGATGGGAGAGTTGTTGGTGATGATGATGACGATGATTTCCCCCTCCGGGAGGGAAGTTCCCCCGACGGAATCGCTCCGCCGAAGGGCAAAAGTGCTCCTGCCCAAGTTCCGCCTCGAGACGGTGGCGCTTCATCCCGAAAATCCTCTCCTTATTTTTTCTAGGTCAAAAATGACTTATATACCAAAAGAGGGGCACCGGAGGTGGGCCGAGGAGGGCACAACCCACCAGGGCGCGCCTGGGCTCCCTGGCGCGCCCAGGTGGGTTGTGCCCACCTGGTGGGCCCCCTCTGGTACTTATTGGCTCCAATAATTCTAATATATTCCATAAAAATTCTGCGTGAAGTTTTAGCTCATTTGGAGTTGTGCAGAATAGGTAGCCTGCCGTAGCTTTTTCATGTCCAGATTTCCAGTTGCTGGAATTCTCCCTCTTTGTGTGAACCTTGCATATTATGAGAGAAAAGGCATTAGAATTACTCCAAAAAGCATTATGATGCATAAAAACATCATAAATAACAGTAGGAAATCATGATGCAAAATGGACGTATCAACTCCCCCAAGCTTAGACCTCGCTTGTCCTCAAGCGAAAACCAAAATCGAAAAACATATCCACATGCTTAGAGAGAGAGAGGTGTCGATAAAAACAAAATACGGACATAGAAGCATCATGTATATTATTATAACAGCAACAAACTTTAACATAGAAATTTATCATAGAACTTTTATCATATAACTTCTCATGAACAAGTAACAATTCATCACAACATCGAAGTATAAAGCATAAACTCTATTGAAAACCAACAAACTATGTTTTCAGTCAACTTTGCAACTACAATTCATCATCTTTTCAGGAAGGGTCATGTATCGGAGCCTTTTTGGCAAGTCCACATACTCAACCATCATATAGTCTTCTATGATTGCTAACACTCACCGCATACACATGAGCAAAACGTTTCAACCAGACACATAGAAAGATAGGGGCTTATAGATTCGCCTCCCAACATACTCACCTCGAGGGTGATGTCAACAATAATAACTCATGCTACTCATATCCAACTAGATATATGTGCCTAGATCTTTCCTCACCACATGATGCTTGCCCAAAGAGAAAATAAAAAGGAATAGAGAGAAGAACTTTGACTCTTGCATAAAAGTAAATACATAAAAGTAAAAGATAGGCCCTTCACACAGGGAAGCAGAGGTTGCCATGCGCTTATTTGTTTATATGCTCAATCTCTTAGTGCAAAAGAACGCCACGTTATATTGCCCCTTGTGATAGCAACCTTTATTATGCAGTCTGTCGCTTTTATTCTTTGCCATCACAAGTTCGTGCAACGCTCAATTTTCTCTTACACTAAATGATCCAACACTTTTAGAAGCAATTTTTATTGCCCTTTTTGCACCGATGACAACTTACTTGAAGGATCTTACTCAATCCATAGGTCGGTATGGTGGACTCTCAAAATAAGATTTGGGTTTAAGGTTTTTTTGGATGCACAAGTAGTATCTCTACTTAGTGCGGAATTTTTGGCTAGCAAAGATAGGGGCAAGCACCACATGTTAAAGGATCTATGACAATATAACTTCTATGTGAATATGAATAAACATAAACCATTATGTTGTCTTCCTTGTCCAACGTCAACAATTTTGGCATATAATATTTTGATGGGGGCTCACAATCATAAAAGATGTCCAAGATAGTATATTTGCATATGAATCTTCTCTTCCCTTATTAATTCTTTCATGAATTGCATCATTGACCAATGCTATGTTTGTCAATCTCCAATAAAATTTTCTACTTATACTCTTCCTTATGTGATGTCATTACTTACCATAAAATTAGCATATGATCTTTTTCATTTATTTCCTTTCTTTTTATTGAACATGAAAGTAAAGAAAACAAAACTCAAACTAAACATTATTATATATATATATATATATTGCACACAATTACAAAGATAGATCACTAAGAAAACACTCGAAAAGAAAGGATCGAACTTAAGTTTTATTCATCTAAAGCAAAAGACAACTATGGATCGAACTAGGATAAGTAAAGGCAAAAGATAGTGGAGGTGATACGATACCGGGGCACCTCCCCTAAGCTTGCCACAAGCCAAGGGGAGTGCCCATACCCGATACTCAATTTTCTTTTGGTGATGAAGAAGGAGGTGGTGGTGATGAAATAACTCCCAATATATCCATGAGTGCATCCTTCAAGCCTTGAATTTCGTGGAGGGCTTTACGAAGCAACTCAGTGTTTTTCTCCACTTCAGCCATAATATGTTTATTCTCCGGTCCCCAAGAACTTGTTCCTGCATCACTTTCTCTAGGACGAGATATGTCCCAATTGGACGGTATGTGCACACGGGGAGTATTTTTGAACCATTAATTGTGAATTAAATTGTGAAAATTGTTACGATGTAACCTGTGTAAAGGCCTCCTTGGAGGGAGTTCTTCTTGCACTTCAGAGCTCTCTTGATTGTTTGATGATCTAATGGCTTGATGAGGATTAGGACGAGTAGAGATACCAGCTAGTGTGCCTCTCTTGGAAGCCGGAGGGTGAACTCCAAGGGAATTCCCTTCATCTTCCTCCATGGCAACCTGCTGAACTCCCTCCCCCTCTAGCTCCTCATGCAGCAACCCTGCATCATCTTCTCCATTGTTGGAAGAGGGGGAAGACATGATGCCTGGCTTAACAGATCTGACCAGAAATAGCAAGAAAAGAAAACAGAAGATTTCTCTGCGATACGGTGGTCAATAGGTTTGGGGGTATATAAAGATTATTTTTTTATCTTGGGAAACAAGCAAGCTGAAGAAAAACGGAGTTCGGAAGGTACCCGAGGTGGGCACAACCCACCTGGACGCACCTGGCAAGCCAGGCGCGCCCTGGTATCTTGTGCCCACCAGGGTTGCCTTCCTGGTTGTTTCTTATTTTCCTAATTTTTGTTATATTCCAAAATGGACAGAAAATATTTTTGCGGAATTTTCGGAGTCCGTTTACTTACCGTATCACGTACCTCCTTTTTTTCACGATTCTGGAGTGTTCCAGAAGGTTTCCTTTATGTGTTCTTCCGGTGTCATGGTTTGGATAATATTGCTTTCAACATTAATGGGCGTACCTGAGATATAATGTTTTATTCGTTGCCCATTAACAACCTTCGGGTTAGTACCTTCGGCATTATTTATCTTGATGGCTCCGGATCGATAAACCTCCCCGATAACATAGGGTCCTTCCCATTTAGAGAGCAGTTTTCCTGCAAAGAATCTGAAACGAGAGTTGTACAATAGAACATATTCTCCAACTTTGAACTCACGCTTTTGGATTCTTTTGTCATGCCATGTTTTTACTTTTTCTTTAAATAACTTGGCATTTAAATAGGCTTGGGTTCTCCATTCATCTAGTGAGCTAATATCAAATAACCTCTTTTCACCGGCAAGTTTCAAGTCATAGTTGAGTTCTTTAATTGCCCAATATGCTTTATGTTCTAACTCAAGAGGCAAATGACAAGCTTTTCCATAAACCATTTTATACGGAGACATACCCATAGGATTTTTATATGCTGTTCTATAAGCCCAAAGTGCATCATCTAACTTCTTAGACCAATTCTTTCGGGACCTATTGACAGTTTTTTGTAATATTAATTTTATTTCTCTATTGCTAAGTTCAACTTGACCACTAGACTGAGGACGATAAGGTGATGCAAATCAATGGTTAACATCATATTTAGCAAGCATTTTTCGGAAAGCACCATGAATAAAATGTGAACCACCATCAGTCATTAAATATCTAGGGACTCCAAACCTTGGGAAAATGACTTCCTTAAGCATTTTAATAGAGGTGTTGTGATCAACACTACTAGTTGGAATAGCTTCTACCCACTTAGTAACATAATCAACAGCGACCAAAATATGTGTATACCCATTAGAGGAAGGAAAAGGTCCCATGTAATCAAATCCCCAAACATCAAATGGTTCAACAGCAAGAGAATAATTCATAGGCATTTCCTGATGCTTACCAATATTACCAATTCTTTGACATTCATCACAAGATAAAACAAACTTACGGGCATCCTTGAAGAGAGTAGGCCAATAGAAACCAGATTGCAATACCTTGTGAGCAGTTCTATCTCCTGCATGATGTCCTCCATAAGCTTCAGAGTGACATTTTCGTAGGATTTGTCCCTGTTCATTCTCAGGTACACAACGTCTAATAATACCATCTACTCCTTCTTTATAAAGATGTGGGTCAACCCAAAAGTAATGTCTTAAATCATAGAAGAATTTTTTCTTTTGTTGGTATGTGAAGCTAGGGGGTATATATTTAGCAACAATATAATTGGCATAGTCAGCATACCAAGGAGTGTTATGAGAAACATTTATTGTGGCTAATTGTTCATCAGGAAAACTATCATTAATAGGTTGTGGGTCATCAAGAATATTTTCTAACCTAGACAAGTTATCAGCCACGGGGTTCTCAGCTCCCTTTCTATCAGTGATATGTAAATCAAATTCTTGTAACAAAAGAACCCACCTAATGAGTCTAGGTTTAGCATCCTTCTTTTCCATATGATATTTTATAGCAGCATGATCGGTGTGAACAGTCACTTTAGAATCAACAATGTAAGATCTAAATTTATCACAAGCAAACACAACTGCTAAAAATTCTTTTTCAGTAGTAGCATAATTTCGTTGAGCACTGTCTAGAGTTTTACTAGCATAATGAATAACACTTAATTTCTTATCGACTCTTTGTCCTAGAATAGCACCAACAGCATAATCACTAGCATCACACATAATTTCAAAAGGCAGGTTCCAATCAGGTGGTTGAACAATAGGTGCAGAAATCAAGGCTTTCTTAAGTGTTTCAAAGGCTTCTACACAGTCATCATAAAAAACAAATGGAACATCCTTTTGTAAAAGATTTGTAAGAGGCCTAGAAATTTTAGAGAAGTCTTTAATAAACCTTCTATAGAAACCAGCATGACCGAGAAAACTATGGATACCTTTGATATCTTTAGGGCATGGCATTTTCTCAATTGCGTCAACTTTAGCTTTATCCACCTCAATACCTCGTTCGGAAATTTTATGTCCCAAGACAATACCTTCATTAAACATAAAGTGGCACTTCTCCCAATTCAAGACGAGATTAGTTTGCTCGCATCTCTGCAGAACTTGATCAAGGTTGCTCATGGCAATCATCAAAAGAAGTTCCGTACGGAGAAATCATCCATGAAAACCTCAACAATCTTTTCATAAATATCAGAGAATATAGCAGCCATACATCTTTGAAAAGTAGCAGGTGCATTGCATAAACCAAAAGGCATACGTCTATAAGCATAAGTTCCAAAAGGGCAAGTAAAGGTGGTTTTCTCTTGATCAGGTTGTGAGACAGGTATTTGAGAAAAACCGGAATATCCATCAAGAAAGCAAAAATGTGTGTGCTTCGATAGTCTTTCTAACATTTGATCAATAAAAGGTAGAGGGTAATGATCTTTTCTAGTAGCTTTATTTAGTTTTCTAAAATCAATTACCATTCTGTAGCTAGTAACAATTCTTTGTGGAATAAGTTCATTCTTATCATTAGGAACAATGGTAATACCTCCTTTTTTAGGGACACAATGAACGGGACTTACCCATCTACTATCAGCTATGGGATAGATTATACCTGCTTCCAGAATCTTCAGTATTTCTGTTCTTACCACTTCTTTCATTTTAGGATTTAAACGTCGTTGGTGATCAACAACGGGTTTAGCATCAGGATCCATATTAATTTTATGCTGACAGAGAGTGGGACTAATGCCCTTTAAATCATCAAGAGTATATCCAATGGCAGCTCGGTGATTCTTCAGAACCTACAATCATCTTTCTTCTTCATGTTCTGAAAGGTTAGCACTAATAATAACAGGATAAATCTTTTTCTCATCAAGATAAGCATATTTCAAAGTGTCTGGCAATTGTTTTAATTCAAACACAGGATCACCTTTAGGTGGAGGAGGACCTCCTAGAGTTTCAATAGGCAAATTGTGTTTAAGCAGAGGACGTTGTTCAAAGAAAATCTTATCTATTTCATTTCTTTCATGCAGATGCATATCATTTTCATGGTCCAGCAAATATTGTTCTTGTGGATCGGTAGGAGGAACAGCCATAGAAGCAAGACCAATTATTTCATCCTTGCTAGACAATTCTTCCTTATGATGTTTTCTACTAAACTTGGAAAAATTAAACTCATGAGACTCATTACCAAAACTAACACCGACGGTTTGTTTCTCACAACCAATTTTAGCATTGACGGTGTTCAAGAAAGGTCTACCAAAGATAATGGGACAAAAGTCATCTTGTTTGGAACCAAGAACAAGAAAATCAGTAGGGTATTTTATTTTCCCACACAAGACTTCAACATCTCTAACAGTCCCAAGTGGTGTAATGGTGTCCCTATTAGCAAGTTTAATAGTAACATCTGCGTCTTCTATTTCAGCGGGTGCTATATCATTCATAATTTTTTGATATAAGGTAAAAGGAATGGCACTCGCGCTAGCACCTATATCGCATAAACCATGATAACAGTGATCTCCTATTTTAACTGAGACAACAGGCATGCCAACAATGGGTCTATGTTTATCTTTTTCATCGGGTTTGGCAATTCTAGCAGCTTCATCACAGAAGTAAATAACATGCCCATCTATATTTTCAACCAAGAGATATTTAACCATAGCAACACTAGGTTCTACTTTGATTTGTTCAGCAAGTTTGGAAGTTCTAATATAACTTTTGTTGACCACAGTTGAGACTTTAGCATGTTCCTTTATCCTAACAGGGAAAGGTGGTTTTTCAATATAAGCGGTAGGCACAACTGGATCAACATTGTAAATAATAGTTTCATCTTTAGCTACTACTGGTTCTTTAATTTTTTCTTTGATAGGTGGATGACATTTAAACCACTTCTCCTTAGGGAGGTCAACATGAGTATAAATGATTCACAAAAGGAGGCTACTATCTCAGAGTCAAGTCCATATTTAGTGCTAAACTTTTGAAAAGCATCGGTATTCATAAAAGATTTAACACAATCATACTTGAGCTTAATACCTGACTCTTTACCTTCGTCGAGTTCCCAATCTTCAGAGTTGCATTTAATTCTTTCTAAAATATCCCACCGGAAATCAATAGTCTTCTTCATAAAGGAACCAGTACAAGAAGTATCAAGCATGGATCGATCATCATGAGAAAGCCGAGCATAAAAATTCTGAATAATAATTTCTCTTAAGAGCTCATGATTGGGGCATGAATATAACATTGACTTAAGCCTCCCCAAGCTAGAGCGATACTTTCTCCTTCACGAGGCCAAAAATTATATATGTAATTACGATCACGATGAACTAGATGCATAGGATAAATTTTTTGGTGAAATTCCAATTTCAATCGATTCCAATTCCAAGATCCAATATCATCGCATAGCCTATACCATGCCAATGCTTTTCCCTTCGAAAATAAAGGGCAAACCTTCTTCTTAGCTTCATCTCCGGGTAAACCTGCAAGCTTAAATAATCCATAAATTTCATCCACATATATCAAGTGCATATCAGGATGTTCGGTTCCATCTCCTGCATAAGGATTAGCTAGCAGTTGTTCTATCATACCTGAAGGAATTTCATAAACAATATTTTCAGTAGGTGCAGTAGGTGGAGGGGTAACTATTTGTGGTTCTGGTCGAGGTGAAGATACCCCGAACAAACCCCTCAAAGGATTGTTCTCCATAGTAGCAAGTGACAATAAATTTCAGCACGTAGTAATAATTTTTCCTTACCGATTTCCACTTACCAAGAGCGCTTCACTCCCCGGAAAGGCACCAGAAAAGAGCCTTGATGACCCACAAGTATAGGGGATCAATCGTAGTCCTTTCGATAAGTAAGAATGTCGAACCCAACGAGGAGCAGAAGGAAATGACAAGCGTTATTCAGCAAGGTAATGTCTGCAAGCACTGAAATTATAAGTAACGAGTAGTTTGGTAGCAAGATAATTTTTAACGAGCAAGTAACGATAATGGTAACAAAAGTGCTGCAAGGTAGCCCAATCCTTTTGAGGCAAAGGACAGGCAAAACGATCTCTTATGATAAGCAAAGCGTTCTTGAGGGTACACGGGAATTTCATCTAGTCACTTTCATCATGTTGGTTTGATTTGTGTTCGCTACTTTGATAATTTGATATGTGGGTAGACCGGTGCTTAGGTGATGTTCTTACTTGAACAAACCTCCTACTTATGATTAACCCCCTCGCAAGCATCCGCAACTACGAGAAAAGTATTAAGAATAAATCTAACCATAGCATTAAACTTTTGGATCCAAATCAGTCCCTTACGGAATAGCGCATAAACTAGGGTTTAAGCTTCTGTCACTCGAAAAACCCATCATCTAATAACTACTCCACAATGCATTCCCTTAGGCCCTAATAAGGTGAAGTGCCATGTAGTCGACGTTCACATGACACCACTACGGGAATCACAACATACATATCATCAAAATATCGAACACATATCAAGTTCACATGATTACTTGCAACAAGATTTCTCCTGTGACCTGAAGAACAAAAGTAACTACTCACTAATGATAATCATGCTCAAGATCAGAGGGGTATTAAATAGCATAATGGATCTGAACATATAATCTTCCACCAAATAAACCATATAGTAATCAACTACAAGATGTAATCAACACTACTAGTCACCCACAAGTACCAATCTATAGTTTCGATACAAAGATTGAACACAAGAGATGAACTAGGGTTTGAGAGGAGATGGTGCTGTTAAAGATGTTGATGGAGATTGCCCTCCCCAAGATGGGAGAGTTGTTGGTGATGATGATGACGATGATTTCCCCCTCCAGGAGGGAAGTTCCCCCGGCGGAATCGCTCCGCCGGAGGGCAAAAGTGCTCCTGCCCAAGTTCCGCCTCGAGACGGCGGCGCTTCATCCCAAAAATCCTCTCCTTATTTTTTTATAGGTCAAAAATGACTTATATACCAGAAGAGGGACACCGGAGGTGGGCCGAGGAGGGCACAACCCACCAGGGAGCGCTTGGGCTCCCTGGCGCGCCCAGGTGGGTTGTGCCCACCTGGTGGGCCCCCTCTGGTAATTATTGGCTCCAATAATTCTTATATATTCCATAAAAATTACTCCTAAAGTTTTAGCTCATTTGGAATTGTGCAGAATAGGTAGCCTGACGTAGCTTTTTCAGGTCCAGATTTCCAGCTGCCGGAATTCTCCCTCTTTGTGTGAACCTTGCATATTATGAGAGAAAAGGCAATAGAATTACTCCAAAAAGCATTATTATGCATAAAAACATCATAAATAACAGTAGGAAATCATGATGCAAAATGGACGTATCAGGACCCACCAGGGCCATAGCCGTACACGTACGCAAGTTCCTCCTTATTATATACAACTATAATTTTTTTTGCTTCCTCCTGGTTTCCTGACATCACGGTCCCACACCATTGTCAAGCTATATAGTCAATAAACGAGAGAATTGCACAAAGAGCGGCCGACAGCTGGGACCCAGCAGCTCGAGCAGTATTTGTTTTTAGGTGTAAGCGGAGTTTTTCTTGAGAGATGTTTTTGTTGTTGTTCAGAGGAGCAGGGTATCAACTGGGCGGGCTGTGGCCCATCTAGCCCAGGCTATTAATTTATGTCGACCAAATATCCAGCCCAGATATTAATTTTTTAAGTTGAAAATGGCTAGCCCAGCTATACTTTTTTTGCGGAATACCCAACCCAGGTCAACTTGTTATTCTCCGCCCCGCTGGGCTGTAAATCTTTACTAGGATGGATGCATTAGGCCTAACAAGAAAATGGCTTTAAGAAATAATAAATGGGATGTAATTATAAAAACTAGGCTGTAAATAAACAAAAACGCACCAAACAGGTAATTAGTTTCAAAAATATTATTTTTTGAATTTGAAAATTTTAATTTCATTACTTATTGCGCGCGTAATATTTCGTTAGATTTCTACCTAATACAAATTCATTTTGAAATTATATTTAATCTGACTCGAAATTTCAGGATAAAAATATTTTGGATCCCATCAAAATGTGGGATTTTTTGTTGAATTCTGTTTTGAGCGGTTGGTTGAAATTATTAATCGTTGTCCTAGCTAGAAAATGGGCTGTAATTTTAACAGATTGAAAATGGGTTGTAGTAAATTCCATTAGAATTCAAAAATGGGTTGTACATTATTACAAATTGCAAATGGGCTATATGTTCTCTGCCAAAGATGTGATGCTCACTTGTGGGCCTACTAATTTTTTTTTAAGAATTATAGTCAGTGATGCGTACGGAAGGCTTGTGGGCCTACTAAGGCGTACGGAAGGCTTTGTCAACTGATAGTCAAGACACGATTCTAGCAACTGTGGCCATTGGATGTCCATCCAACGGCTCTAGTGCTTCTTCAATCTCGGATATTCTTGCTTCAGCCGCCCAAACCACCTCC
The DNA here is from genome assembly GCA_011799875.1 of Thinopyrum elongatum. Lineage (NCBI taxonomy): Eukaryota > Viridiplantae > Streptophyta > Magnoliopsida > Poales > Poaceae > Thinopyrum > Thinopyrum elongatum. Next base: position 557,239,242 of record CM022298.1, read on the forward strand.
AGCGGTACCACCTACTACCGCCTCCCGTGGCCGGCTGTGCTGCCGCGTAGGCTTCACCGGCCCACCCTACTCCCAAACACCGTCCAGGCCATTCCTCTACTCACCAACACCTCATGTTCTTCTCCGGTGACGACAGCCTCACACCACAGCCGAACCAGTGAACCCTCGTACTCCCCTCCGCATGGGCATCCACTGTTGTGTCTTCGCCGGCTCCGGGTCGTTCCCTTCCTAGGACTCGCCATCGTTCACTGCGTTGGTTCTCTCGGCGCGGCGTGGTCAACTTTGTCAACAAACGACAGCCATCGGAAGAGGCATGTACGTGGAGTGACTGACAGTAGGGACCCACTTGGCCCATGGCCGCATGTAGCAAGTGCCCCCGTATTATGCGAAAACAAATAATTTCTCCCCCTGACAGGTTTGACCCACCAGCAACATCTTCGCACGCAAGGAAGTGCTTGCTTTATTACGCGGAAATAAAAAGTTTCCTCTCCACGATAGCTGGGACCCACCAGCTTTATTATGATCCTTTTCGTTAAAATATAGATTGTACCGAATATGTTAAATTGTTTTCTTTTTATTCTATCTCAAAAAAGAAGAAATTAAAAAAATCAGAAAACATCTTCGCACGCAAGGAAGTGCCACCTTATTACGCGGAAAAAAAATGATTCCCCTGCTAGCTGGGACCCACCAGATTTGGAGGCTGACTTGTGGGCCTACTAAGTTAACGCGTACGCAGGGCTTTGTCAACTTAGTCAATAAACGATACTAGCAGCACTGACCGTTGGATTTAATCCAACGGCCAAGCTGCGTCTTCAACCTCTGGTCTTCTTGCTCCAGCCGCCCAAACCTGTGCCCACCGTACTGCCTGCTCCAGCCTCCCGTGGCCGACTGTGCTGCCGCACAGGCTTCACCGCCCAACCATACTACTACTGGCCAGGCCTTCCCTCTACTCACCCACACCCCCTGTTATTCTCTGGTGACGGCAGCCTTACCCCGCAGCCAAACCAGTGAACCCTCGTACTCCCCTCCGCATGGGCATCCACCTGCCTCGTCTTCCCGAGCTAAGCGTCGTTCCTTCCTAGGCCTCACCGTCGTCCACCGCCTGGGTGCTGTCCGCACGGCGTGGTCAACGTGGTCAACGAACGACAGCCATCGGAAGAGTAGTGTATGCGGTGAGGCTGATAGATGGACCCACCAGCTACATCTTCACACGCGAGGAAGTGCCTCCATATTAGGCGCGAAAAAAATGAATCCTCCCCCTGACAGCTCGGACCCACCATCAATAACTTCGCACGCAAGGAAGTGCCTCCTTATCCTCCCTGACAGCCGGGACCCACCTGGTCGAAGCGTACGTAGCGTTGTCTCGAACGTGTACGTACAAACTGGTCGATCGGTCTCTCTGCAATGATGAACCGTGGCCGAGCAAGCAGCAGCATGTGTAGTAGTAGAGCCCCCGACATAGCAGTTCAGGCAGTCCCTTCTAAACCGTGTAGACATATGTACGGCCACATGCCCAAAAATACGGCCACGTACGTACATATGGGCGGGGTCTCGAACGCCTACTCACGCATACGTACGGCCACGACTCGTGTACATGGAGAGGCAATGGACGGCAGCAATGGCGTCCTATTCATCAGGCAGCCAACCGGCTGGGTCGGAATGGAGAAACAGCGTCCTGTTCATCGGGAGGCAACAGACTGGGTCGGAATGCATCCTATTCAACGGGAGCCAACCGGCTTGGATGGAACAGCAGAAACGGGGTCTGGCGTACCGCAGTACGGAGGAAACGGCCTTCTGTTCGACCGGCTATGTTCGAAACGGGGGTCCTGTTCATCGGGAGGGATGTGGCGTACCGCAAAACGGAGGAAACGGACTTGTGTTGGAGCACTATGGTCGAAACGGGGGTCCTGTTCATCGGGAGGGGTGTGGCGTACCGCAAAATGGAGGAAACGGACTTGTGTTGGAGCGCTACTATAACACCCCCGGTGGTTAGCAACAGTAATCACTTTTGATAATGACATGTTAGCATGATCAACAGTGCATAATCATCATTAGCATCACATTGCATTTCAACTCCTAAGTCAAATTCAAAATTTAAATGAAAGTGGAATATAAAAGTTGTCCAACATAGAAACTAAAATGTCAGATAAATAACAAATATTCCAGAGGCTATTCTAAAATTGAAACCAACATCATTGGAATTGGATAAGTGACTCGAACAACCTCAAACAGTGGATAAAGATAATATTTAATAACCATTTATTAAATCTGAAATAAATATGAAATTATATTTTGTCCAAACTAATTTTAGGTGTTAGGGAATAATGCACTGGTATTTATGACCTAGGTCTCATGTTTTACAAAAACCATTTTGAGGCCTAGCTATTTACTAGATTGAGAAAGGAGAATAAAGAAAAGGAAAAAGAAACAGAAAAGGATAAAGGAAAAGAACCCCCCCCCTCTGGCCCAACTGGGCCGTAGCCCAGCTGGCCCAACCGGCCATTCCCCCCCACTCCCTTATCCACCCCCCCCACCGACAGATCCCCCCCCCTCCTCGCTCACACACTCCCCCCTCCCCCCACCCGATCCAGATCGGGCTCCGGCCCGCGCCTCGCCGCGCCCGACGCGCCCCGCCACCCACGCCGCCACGCCGTCGCGGAGCCGTCGCCCTTGGACCTCGCCGCCTCGCCGGACTCCACGACGCCGGCCTCCCCGTCGACCGTCGTCTCCGGCCTCCACCCCGAGCCCTCCTCGCGCCTCGACCCCCCCCCGCGACCCGCCTCGACCCGTCGCCGACCCCACCTCCACGGCTCGAGCCGCTGCCCCGTCCCTGCAAAACTCGGTGGGCCCCAGGCCTCCCCCTCCCCGCCCCGTGGCGCGCGCACGCAGCTCCGCCCCGCCACCGCGCGCGCCCGCCTGCCGCGCCCGCGATCGCCGTGCCCCCCCCCCCGCGCGCGCCCGCCTGCCGCTGCCCGCGCTCGCCGTGCCCCCGCGCGCGCGCCCGCCTGCCGCTGCCCGCGCTCGCCGTGCCCCTGCCGCGCGCCCGCGCTCACGCGTCGCCCCGGTCGGCCTCTGTGCCACTGACCGTGGGGCCGAACCCCTCTGGGCCACTGCCAAACGGGCCCACGGCCCAGAACAAAAAAAAAGAAAAATATTATAGAAAATAATATAAAAGCAAAATAAAAATAAATAAATAATTAATTAGTTAATTAATTAGTTAATTAATCCTGATTAGGTTAATCTAATTAACTAATTAGTGTTAATTAAACAGTAATTAGTAATTAACTTAATTAACCGCTGACATCAGCATGAGGTCATGCTGATGTCATCATCAGCACTGTTTCGGATAATGTTGAATTAAATAATTAATTAAATTTCAGAAATTAATAAAAACTTTAGAAAATCATATTAAATAAACCGTAACTCCGATGAAAATATTTTATACATGAAACTTGCTCAGAACGACGATACGAACCCGGATACGCCCTCTGTATTCCCGTCAGACGCCCGCAACTATAAGAACGTTGAACAATTAGACCGATTTCGATAAATGAATAGTGTCCAACCCTAATTAAATAAATCCGAATAAATTCCTAAATTAACTAAATCGTTTAGTTAGGCAGTAGAACACCCCGACATATCATTTAGGCATGTCATACATATTGTTTGCATTATTGCCGTGAAATTTATTGTTTCTCTCCCCCTCCTTCTCTCTCGATAGACGCCGAGACCGACGACGCTGCACCAGGTTACGACTACTCTACCGACGAGCAGCCCGTTGACGACCTCCCTCTCTTGCCAGAGCAACCAGGCAAGCCCCCCCTTGAGCATTCCAGATATCGCCCATTCTATTCTCCTGCTTGCATTAGAATTTCGCTACTGTTAATGTATGCTCCTATTCTGATGCATAGCCTGCTGTTGTAACCTGTTCATTGCTACCTTACCTGCCTATGATAAACTGTTTAGTATAGGTTGGTATGAACCATCTGTGACCCCACCACCTTACTTTGTCGCCCCTGCTTGTTCATCGACGACTCGATCAACGTGATCGTCGATCAGAGACAGACGCCTCACTTCACATCCCCCCTTAGTTGTACGACTCTGCTTAGTTACTATCGAGTGCCGAGGGTGATACCTCGTAACGCACTCCTGATGAATACTCTGCAGCGTAGCTGTTCGGTCGTGGTCATCGAGGGTGATTCCTCCTTCTCCATGTCCGATACGACTCTGTCGTGCAACCCCTCAGTGTGAACCTCGAGGGTGATACCTCATACGTTCACCCTGATGAATATGACCACACGGTTACTTGACCTTTTTCACAGGCGGGTCCACCCTGGTGGGTACCCGCTGGGGATCTATGATTTCGGGTGTGCCGGAAGGGCACTCGAGTATGACATTGTGGCGGAGCATCAGAGACTCTGATTGTCTCCGCTTGATACTAATTGAGCCTATTGGATTTGGGTGTGTGATCTGAGTGGGTCGACGTGCCCTATACGCACTACCACCACGCGGGATAATGGTTATGGGGCCCTCTGCGATGTACGTTTCTCCGAAAGCTTATCAGACGTCACGATTCACCGTGCGGGCTGATCGTCGGGATTGGGCTGGATACTTCACTGACGAGTTCAGTGTCGCGCCTGCACCCCGGCCAGCCACGCAACGCGCAGGGTGCCCAGGGCGATGGCCCGAGACCCCTGGGTGCATAGGTTAGTCCGGCGTGCTGACCTCTCTGCTGAGCCTAGGTAGAGCGCTGCTTCGTGTTGATCTTCCGAGGACGGGCATTACCCAGCAAGTATGTCCGGCCAGAGTTGAGCGAGCGTGTTGGGTAACAGTAGTGCACCCCTGCAGGGATGAATCTTCTATCGATAGCCGGTCCTACGGTAAAGGACGCTCAGTTTGTGTATCCCGATCTACTACTTAAACTGGATACTTGTTACTTAATTGAAGCTTCGGGATTACTTTCTCGCTGGGAGTCGAGGAAGGATCTTTGAGCTGTACTTCAACATGTTTGCTAAATAAAATGCTATTCTACTCTCTTCTACTGCTGCAAGATGATGGCCTTGTGAAGATGTTTGAAGATGCTAGTCTTCGATAGGACTAGGCCTTCTCTCTATTCTGGCATTTCTGCAGCCCAGTCCACATATACAGCCTTTTCTCCATTGATAATGTTGCATATGTAGTATAGATCCTTGCTTGCTGAGTACTTCGGATGAGTACTCACGGTTGCTTTATTTTCTCTTTTCCCCCATATACCCCACCTTGATGATACACCAGACGATGGAGTCCAGGAGCCAGACGCCACCACCGGAGCCTACTACCAGGCGGGTCCAGAGGGCACGTACTACTGGATCGAGCCAGCTGACCAGGAGTAGGATCGGAGGCTCCCAGGCAGGAGGCCAACGCCTTTCGATCTAGTGTCGCTGTTTGTGCTAGCCTTCTTAAGGCAAAACTTGTCTAACTATGTCTGTACCCAGATATTATTTGTATGACTGACTTATGTATTCGGATCTTCGGATCCCTGGTCTGTAATATTGTGGACCTCCGTTTATTTGTGTTTAGAGTTGTGATGTGATATCTTCCCGTGAGTCCCTGGGCTTGATCGTACACGTTTGCGTGTATGATTAGTGTACGATTGAACCGGGGGCGTCACAAGTTGGTATCAGAGCCGACTGCCTGTAGGAAGCCCCCCTCCAAATTCCTTGGCCGAAGTCGAGTCTGGAAACCGAGAAACTAATTTACTAACTTGGCAGTGTGGCTTACGGGCCCATGTCGCCAACTGGGTGGTATTAGGATCTTTTATTCCTCGTCTATACTCTGGGACTCTGATCTCTCTTCTACTCGGGTTAAATAAAGTTTACTAACGCCGACACTTAGGATCTCGTAAGTTCTGCCTACCCGGAGAGCTGGATATCTGTGCGATTTCCCTGTCGTTGATCTGATTAGTCTGATAATCATTTTCCTTTCCATTGTTTTGTTTAACCTTTCTCTCCGAGTTGTGTTAAACCTCTTATTGTCGTTTGACAAACCTGAATTTCCTCTATTTTCAGATGGACCGTTTGTTTCCACCGCGTCCTTCGACACAGCTTGTGCTTCGCACTTGGGCTCGTGATGCCCCTGGTTTTCCAGCTGTCCTGAACGCTCTCATGACCAGACTTGGCTACCGCTGGTACCCTGAGTACATGGTTTATGAGGATTACCGCGAGTTTAATCAGGAGCAGTACCATGCTGATGTTCGTATCTATGATCGGCAGAATGACTCAGACACCGAGCTGCACCTTTTCCACGGTATCGGCGTAACGATTGAGATGGCAGTACATGATGCCGCCTACTCTGCTGTCGCACGTCTTCGAGGACAGTTCAGTGATATCTTGGATGACTCTGAGTTCCGATACATTCCGTATGCCCCTGCTGGAGATGCTACCGGATACTACACAGCTATCTGTGCCCCGTACGAGCCTCGTCGCTACGACCCGCGCGTTCTGATTCAGTGCACTCAGGCTCTGGATCGCACTGTTCGGGCTCTTGCCGTCGAGTTGGTTGCCACTCGAGCACGTCTCTACGATGCTATGACGCAGTTGCTGCCCGCTGTTCGTGCAGGGATACATCCGGAGCTATAACACTGCTTGGAGTATTGTCGTGTTACATCATACTTGTCGCTAAACACTCGCAATTGCTTTTACTAAACTACCCCCTGTTGATACTTAGCAGGATGGTTAGACCAGGTGGTCGTGGTCGTGGTCGTACCCCTGAACGTCCACCACCGCCAGACTACATGGCAGCTATGATGCAACAGTTCGAGCTCAACCGCCAGTTCATGGTTGGAATCATGGCTCAGTTTCCGCAACAGAACAACCAGAACCAGAACCCACCTTCAATAACACTGCCGGAGTTCATGCGACTTAACCCTACCCACTTCCGCAACTCAGACAAGCCATTGGATGCTGATGACTGGCTCCGCGACAACACTCACGAGATGGAGTCTGCTAATGTCGCCCCCGCCAACTTTGTCACCTTCGCGTCCTTTTTCTTAAAAGGGCCCGCTGCTCAATGGTGGGACACTCACAAGCGTACTCTGCCTGTTGGAACAGTCATCACCTGGTATGAGTTCCAGGCTGCTTTCCGTACACGTTACATCCCTCAAGCAATTATGGAACGCATGAAGACCCAGTTCCGTAACCTCACCCAGGGCAATAAGACCGTTGAAGCTTATCAGCGGGAATTTCTTGGTCTCTCCCGCTATGCTGAAGAAGACATCGCCACAGATGCTCGCAGACAAGAGAAGTTCCGTAATGGACTACACCCTGACCTCAAGCTTGCACTAGCTGCTCAAGACATCAACGACTTCTCAACTCTAGTGAACAAGGCTATTCTTGTTGAGACCGCTCAGATGGAACACAAGGACTCGCAGAAGCGCTATCGTGATGCTGGCTCATCTTCGGGCTCAGCACCGAAGCGTAGAGTTTGGATTCCCAACAACGCGTTCCGTCCCAATACCTCTGCGCCAAAGAACAATGCTGCACCACGTCTGCCTCCTCCACCACCGAGGCCGTCAAAGGCTCAAGCTATTCAGAACAATGCCCCTCTTCGTCCTGAAGATGGTTTGTGTTTCAAGTGCCGCAAACCAGGACACCAGGCTAAAGACTGCCGCCAGAATCAGAATCAGTTAGCCTTTCCCCGTGCTAGCCGTGGATATGGCCGTGGCAACAATCAGACCCGCAACTATAATACTGGGTCTGCTTCACGTGGTCGTGGTCAGGCTTACAACATTGACATTGAAGAAGTCCAGGATCAACCTGCTACTGTGATGGGTACCCTTCTTGTTAACTCAGTACCTGCTTCTGTATTATTTGATTCAGGAGCATCGCATTCATTCATGTCTGAAGCATTTGCATTATCTCATGACATTGCATTCGAAAAGATGAACCTGCCAATAGTTGTCCGTACCCCTGGAGGCCAATGTCAAACCACTATGATGGCACATAATGTCCCTGTTGAAATCGAGGAATTTGAATTCCTGGCTTCCCCTATTATCCTGAAGTCTTCCACCATAGACCTCATACTCGGAATGGATTGGTTGAAAGCTCACATTGCTTCGATCAATTGTGCCACTAAAGTTATCCAACTTCTTCACCCCTCCGATGAGATAGTGAACTACACTGCCCGAATTACTCGAGACGCTGAAGCGGAGATATATGTTATGAATGCTTTGAACGCCTCACCTCTGGAAGGGATCGAGAACGTTCCTGTCGTTCGAGATTTTCCAGACGTCTTTCCAGAAGAACTTCCAGGAATACCCCCGGCTAGAGCTGTCGAGTTCGTCATCGACTTGAAGCCTGGCACCGTCCCTATTGCCAAGCGACCTTATAAGATGCCTCCGCATCATCTACTCGAGCTTAAGGAAGAAATCGACAAGTCGCTTAAAAGTGGTTTCATCCGCCCCAGTTCCTCTGCTTGGGGAGCACCTTCACTCTTCGTTAAGAAGAAGGATGGAACTAACCGATTGGTTCAGGATTATCGGCCCATTAACCAAGCCACAATCCAGAATAAATACCCACTGCCCCGTATCAATGATCTTTATGATCAACTTGCCGGATCATCGGTGTTCTCTAAACTCGACTTGAGGTTGGGTTATCACCAGATCCGTGTCCGTGAAGAGGACATTCCCAAGACTGCATTCGTCACTCGTTATGGCTCCTATGAATACACCGTCATGTCATTTGGCCTAACGAATGCCCCAGCTACATTCTCCCGTCTGATGAATTATATATTCATGGATTACCTCGACAAATTCGTCGTGGTATATCTAGATGATATTCTGGTCTATTCTAAGAATAAAGAGGAACATGCTGAACATCTCCGCCTTGTTCTAGAAAGGCTCCGAGAACACCAGTTGTATGCCAAGTATTCCAAATGTGAATTTTGGCTTTCTGAAGTAACTTACCTTGGACATGTGATTTCCAAGGATGGGATTGCTGTTAACCCCGAACGAGTTCAGGCTATTCTCGACTGGACTCCCCCAAAGAATGTTAAGCAAGTCAGAAGTTTTCTCGGACTCGCTAGTTATTGCCGTCGATTCGTTGAGAACTTTTCCAAGATTGCAAAACCATTGACAAATCTGCTTCACAAAGGTGTTAAATTTGAGTGGACAGAAAAATGTCAAGAAAGCTTTCAGACACTAAAAGATAAATTGACATCTGCCCCAGTATTAGCACCCCCGGATTCCCAAAAGGATTTCGTGATATACTGTGATGCATCTCGTCAAGGATTAGGCTGTGTCCTAATGCAAGAGCGCAAAGTGATTGCTTATGCCTCCCGACAATTGCGTCCTCATGAAGAAAATTATCCCGTGCATGATCTTGAACTTTCTGCGGTTATCTATGCCTTGAAGCTATGGCGACATTACCTTCTCGGTAACCGTTGCGAGATATACACGGATCACCAAAGCTTGAAGTATTTATATACTCAACCAGATCTGAACCTTCGTCAACAAAGATGGCTCGAAACAATTGCCGATTATGATATGAATATTTCATATACCCCCGGCAAGGCTAACGTAATGGCCGATGCTTTGAGTCGCAAGTCCTATAGCAACAATCTTATGGTTCAAGAAACACAACCTCTTCTCCATGAAGAGCTTTGCAAATTGAACCTCCATATTGTTCCACAGGGTTATCTCAATACCCTGGTTGTCGAACCAGATTTAGAACACGGCATTAAGGTTATGCAAAGGTATGACACTGAAGTTGAAAAGATCAAGCGATACCTCGAGAAAGGAAAGCCGTCGGAATTCCATCTTGATGCAGATGGGATCCTATTTTTCCAACACCGTCTCTTCGTACCCAAGTTCAAGAATGAGAGGGAAAACGTTATGAAGGAAGCTCATGACACTCCTCTGTCGATTCATCCTGGTAGCACAAAGATGTACCGTGACATTTGTCAGAGATACTGGTGGCCTAATATGAAGCGAGACATTGCTCGTTATGTTGCTGAGTGTGACGTTTGCCGCCGCGTTAAAGCTCAACATCAAAGGCCCGCAGGAACTCTGCAACCCCTTACAATTCCTGAATGGAAATGGGACAAGGTCCAAATGGATTTCATTACTGGTTTTCCCAAATCCCAGAAGGGTAATGATGCTATATTTGTCGTCATTGACCGATTCTCCAAGGTTGCTCACTTTCTGCCTGTTAAGGAGACAATCACTGCTAGCTAGTTAGCAGACTTGTATGTTTCCCGAATTGTGTCACTCCACGGTGTTCCGTTGGAGATCAGTTCTGATCGTGGCAGCCTCTTCACCTCCAGATTCTGGAATAGTTTCCAAGAAGCTATGGGAACTCATCTGTCTTTCAGCACCGCTTTTCACCCTCAGTCACAGGGTCAAGTGGAACGAGTTAATCAAGTGCTCGAAGATATGCTTCGAGCTTGCGTCATCTCCTTTGGTAAGAAATGGGAGGAATCTCTCCCGTATGCCGAATTCTCTTACAACAATAGCTATCAAGCTAGTCTGAAGATGGCACCGTTTGAAGTTCTATACGGTCGTAAGTGTCGAACCCCTCTGAATTGGTCAGAAACTGGGGAACGCTCACTCGTCGGACCGGACATTATTCGGCAAGCTGAAGAACAAGTCCGCATTGTTCGTGAACATTTGAAAGCTGCTCAGTCTCGTCAGAAGAGCAACTATGACCGAAAGCACCAGGAAATAGTCTATCAACCTGGCGAGCAAGCTTACCTCCGCGTCACTCCGTTGAAAGGCACTCATCGGTTCGGAATCAAAGGCAAGTTAGCCCCTCGCTACATTGGCCCGTTCCGTATTCTTGCCCGTCGAGGAGAAGTGGCATATCAGTTGCAATTGCCGCCAAACCTTTCTCAAGTACATGACGTCTTTCATGTATCCCAACTCCGCCGCTGCTTCAAGGATCCTATTCGAGCTGTGGATCATGAAGTGCTTGAATTACGGGAAGATCTGTCATATCCAGAATATCCCATCCGTATTCTTGATCAAGCTGAGCGTCGAACACGTCAAAAGTCAATCAAGTTCCTCAAGGTTTAGTGGTCAAATCATTCTGAAGATGAAGCCACTTGGGAACGCGAGGATCGTCTTCGCGAAGAATACCCCTCTTTCTTTCAGTCTTCCTCTTAATTCTCGGGACAAGAATTCTTAATAGATGAGGAGAGTTGTAACACCCCGGTGATTAGCAACAGTAATCACTTTTGATAATGACATGTTAGCATGATCGACAGTGCATAATCATCATTAGCATCACATTGCATTTCAACTCCTAAGTCAAATTCAAATTTAAATGAAAGTGGAATATGAAAGTTGTCCAACATAGGAGCTAAAATGTCAGATAAATAACAAATATTCCAGAGGCTATTCTAAAATTGAAACCAACATCATTGGAATTGGATAAGTGACTCGAACAACCTCAAACAGTGGATAAAGATAATATTTAATAACCATTTATTGAATCTGAAATAAATATGGAATTATGTTTTGTCCAAACTAATTTTAGGTGTTAGGGAATAATGCACTGGTATTTATGAAATAGGTCACACTTTTTACAAAAGCCATTTGGGGCCTAAACATTTAACAGTGGAGAAAAGAGAATAAAGAAAAAGGAAAAAGAAACAGAAAAGGAAAAAAGACCAAACCACCCCCTTGTGAGCCCCCCCCTTTTCTTCTCTGCCTCGTCCCCGCCGTCGCCGCTCGCCGACGCCACCCCGCTCCCGCGCCGATCGGCCAGCGCCGACGCCGCCGCCACGCCGACGTCGCCCTGTCCTCTCCTCTTCCCCGACCAGCCGCCTATCGCTCGGTCGCCCCCTCCCTCGACTGGATCTGGATCGGGGCAAACCCCCGATCCCGTCGCCCGACGCCGCGACGACCTCGCCGCCGCCCGGAGCCCGCGCCTCCCCGCCGGCCTGCACCTCGTCTCCGTCGCCGTCGTCCCCGTCGACCGCCCCGACCCCCCGCTGCCCCGTCCCTACGAGCACGGTGAGGCCCCAGGCCTCCCCCTCTCTGCTCCCGCACCTCGCCGCGCGCACCGCGCCCCCGTGCCGCCGCTCCGCCCGCGCTCGCCGGCTCGCGCACGCGCCCGCGCGCACCGCAGCCTCGCCGGGCCTCGCACACGCGCGCGCGTGCCCTGCCTCGCTACTGCTCGCGGATCTTGCCCCGCTTCGCCCCGCCGTGCCCGCTGTGCCGCGCCGCCCCTCGCTGCTGCTCCGGCCACCCCGCTGCCGCTGCTACTCTGCTCCGCCGCGCTCCGGCCCCGGCCGCGCCCAGCGCCCGCTCGCCCGTGCCCCGGGTTCGCCCGACGGGGCGCCGCGCCCGCACGCCTGTGACCCCCCCCCCCTGGGCCACTGCCCAGTGGGGCCCAAACCCCCTGTGACGCTGACGAATGGGGCCCACGGCCCAGAAACGTTTTAGGAAAAATAATGGAAATAAAAATAAATAATAAAAAATAATAGTTAATTAATTAGTTAATTAATCCTGATTAGGTTAATCTAATTAACTAATTAGTGTTAATTAAACAGTAATTAGTAATTAACTTAATTAACCGCTGACATCAGCATGAGGTCATGCTGATGTCATCATCAATCACTGTTTCGGATAATGTTGAATTAAATAATTAATTAAATTTCAGAAATTAATAAAAACTTTAGAAAATCATATTAAATAAACCGTAACTCCGATGAAAATATTTTATACATGAAACTTGCTCAGAACGACGATACGAACCCGGATACGCCCTCTGTATTCCCGTCAGACGCCCGCAACTATAAGAACGTTGAACAATTAGACCGATTTCGATAAATGAATAGTGTCCAACCCTAATTAAATAAATCCGAATAAATTCCTAAATTAACTAAATCGTTTAGTTAGGCAGTAGAACACCCCGGCATATCATTTAGGCATGTCATACATATTGTTTGCATTATTGCCGTGAAATTTATTGTTTCTCTCCCCCTCCTTCTCTCTCGATAGACGCCGAGATCGACGACGCTGCACCAGGTTACGACTACTCTACCGACGAGCAGCCCGTTGACGACCTCCCTCTCTTGCCAGAGCAACCAGGCAAGCCCCCCCCCCCTTGAGCATTCCAGATATCGCCCATTCTATTCTCCTGCTTGCATTAGATTTTGCTACTGTTAATGTATGCTCCTATTCTGATGCATAGCCTGCTGTTGTAACCTGTTCATTGCTACCTTACCTGCCTATGATAAACTGTTTAGTATAGGTTGGTATGAACCATCTGTGACCCCACCACCTTACTTTGTCGCCCCTGCTTGTTCATCGACGACTCGAACAACGTGATCGTCGATCAGAGACAGACGCCTCACTTCACATCCCCCTTAGTTGTACGACTCTGCTTAGTTACTATCGAGTGCCGAGGGTGATACCTCGTAACGCACTCCTGATGAATACTCTGCAGCATAGCTGTTCGGTCGTGGTCATCGAGGGTGATTCCTCCTTCTCCATGTCCGATACGACTCTGTCGTGCAACCCCTCAGTGTGAACCTCGAGGGTGATACCTCATACGTTCACCCTGATGATTATGACCACACGGTTACTTGACCTTTGTCACAGGCGGGTCTACCCTGGTGGGTACCCGCTGGGGATCTATGTTGTCGAGTGTGCCGGAAGGGCACTCGAGTGTGGTACTGTGGCGGAGCTTCAGAAACTCTGAATGTTTCCGCTTGTTACTAAATGAGCTGATCGGATTTGGGTGTGTGATCTGAGTGGGTCGACGTGCCCTATACGCACTACCACCACGCGGGATTATGGTTATGGGGCCCTCTGCGATGTACGTTTCTCCGAAAGCTTATCAGACGTCACGATTCACCGTGCGGGCTGATCGTCGGGATTGGGCTGGATACTTCACTGGCGAGTTCAGTGTCGCGCCTGCACCCCGGCCAGCCACGCAACGCGCAGGGTGCCCAGGGCGATGGCCCGAGACCCCTGGGTGCATAGGTTAGTCCGGCGTGCTGACCTCTCTGCTGAGCCTAGGTAGAGCGCTGCTTCGTGTTGATCTTCCGAGGACGGGCATTACCCAGCAAGTGTGTCCGGCCAGAGTTGATCGAGCGTGTTGGGTAACAGTAGTGCACCCCTGCAGGGATGAATCTTCTATCGATAGCCGGTCCGACGGTAAAGGACGCTCAGTTTGTGTATCCCGATCTACTACTTAAACTGGATACTTGTTACTTAATTGAAGCTTCGGGATTACTTTCTCGCTGGGAGTCGAGGAAGGATCTTTGAGCTGTACTTCAACATGTTTGCTAAATAAAATGCTATTCTATTCTCTTCTACTGCTGCAAGATGATGGCTTTGAGAAGATGTTTGAAGATGCTAGTCTTCGATAGGACTAGGCCTTTCTCTCTATTCTGGCATTTCTGCAGCCCAGTCCACATATACAGCCTTTTCTCCATTGATAATGTTGCATATGTAGTATAGATCCTTGCTTGCTGAGTACTTCGGATGAGTACTCATGGTTGCTTTATTTTCTCTTTTCCCCCATATACCCCACCTTGATGATACACCAGACGATGGAGTCCAGGAGCCAGACGCCACCACCGGAGCCTACTACCAGGCGGGTCCAGAGGGCACGTACTACTGGATCGAGCCAGCTGACCAGGAGTAGGATCGGAGGCTCCCAGGCAGGAGGCGAACGCCTTTCGATCTAGTGTCGCTGTTTGTGCTAGCCTTCTTAAGGCAAAACTTGTCTAACTATGTCTGTACCCAGATATTATTTGTATGACTGACTTATGTATTCGGATCTTCGGATCCCTGGTCTGTAATATTGTGGACCTCCGTTTATTTGTGTTTAGAGTTGTGATGTGATATCTTCCCGTGAGTCCCTGGGCTTGATCGTACACGTTTGCGTGTATGATTAGTGTACGATTGAACCGGGGGCGTCACAGCTACGGTCGAAACTGGGGTCCTGTTCATCGAAGGGGTGTAGCGTACCGCAAAACGGGACTCCACGGGCTATACTCACCCGCCGTCGACTTCCTTCAGCCTCCACATGCACTGTTCATCCACCACATCTTCCTCCTGCCTCCACCAGCTACTGTTCATCCATCGGCTACTGTTCATCCAGCCCTCCACCGGCTACTGTTCAACCAGCCCTCCACGAGGTCCTATTCATCCACCCCCAACCAACTCGGCTGTGGCGGCCTCCTCCTCTCGGGGTCCTGTTCATCCAGTGGCAACGGCCCACTACTACTACCACGGGGTCCTGTTCATCCAACCCCCACCGGGAACTGTTCATCCAACCCCAACCACGTACGTCTTGACTCGTTCAACCAACCCCCACGTTCACTATTCATTAAGAGGCAGCAGGTTCGATCGGCTTCAGTTAGCAGCAGTAGCGAAGGAATCCCTCGATCGGGTTCAGCTAACAGCCAGGGATCGATCAATCGCTCGGGCTCAGTAACGTAGCTAGTGCAATCGCTCGGGTTCAGTAAGCGAACACCTCGCTCGGGCTCAGTTAGAGCCCAACGCCTCGCACACACGCACGTACGTATACGAGAGAAAACGCGCAAACCTCTGTGCATCACTCGGCCCCGACCACCCACCGTAACCAGGAACTCCCCGATATTTTCCTTGCCCTCGCTTCTACCACAAATTTTTCTGTCATGGACAGCCCAAAGAATGTCATGCAGCTGCGTCTCCGTCCCGCCCAGGACGAAAAGCCCATTTCCTGTCATGATTTTTTGTCACAGAAGTAGGAGCCCACCACCTCTATGATGATACCGGTTTCGTCACAATTATCGTCTTAGAAGTGTCATAAGCATGACAGAAAAAAAAAATCGTTCGGCCCAAAATGTCACGGATGTGTCTTTTTTTTGTAGTGTTGGGGAACTGCAATCGACGGTGAACGAGTGGGTAGGCGGTGGCAGCAGCTCATTTTTCATTTCTTGGGGAACTGCATCCAACAGTAAACTGAGTGTGTACACGCGACAACAGTTACTACCCCTCCCTCGCCCGCTGCACGCCCGGCAGAACATGCCCCCTCAGGTTCACGAGCGGGTCTGTATTGGTACTGTAATAGCAAGTGTTAGTGGTCACTTTACTTAAATTTTGTTAGCTTTAGTTAAAATTTATTCTTAAAACTAGCAAAACATTGGCTCGTTCTATCAGTGCCACAGGATCAACATGCACAGCAATTAGAATTATTATTCTCAGGACACAAACGATAGGCTCATTTGCCGCACTTTCGCAGACTATTCTACCAAGTTTGAACAGCTTGTTATGGTTGTTGTCCTCTGCATCATCATGCCGTGTTTCCCAGCTTGCAAGATTCAGAACCAGCCAATAAGATTGAAATAATAAGTAAAACAAAGATTCCTACACATCACAATGATTCCCAGCTTACAAGATTCAGAACCAACCCATTAGATTCAAATAATAAGTACAACAAAGATGCCTACACATCTCAATGATTCACAGATTAGAGCCAATCGTAACTGTACAACTCAAACGTTGTGAGAATGTGAACAAATAAATAAAAATTGATCGATGCTTCATGTAAGCAATTAGATCCAAGGATTTGCTTAAACATTGAAACCAATCCTTTTTAAGGCCACACAGGTCAAACATTGGCAGCTGAAATATTCTGCATCACTGGTGGCACTACCACTTACAATATATGCACAAGAGGGCCTTCTAGATTTTGAAGTAGTGTGTATAAAGCCTCATCCTTAGTATTTAACAAATACACATAGCAAAATCTAGTGCAATCATCAATCAACGTCCTGAAATATCTCTTTCCACCTTGCACACACGCATGGCACTTTAGAGCCTTTGGATAAAGTGAATCTCGGGATTAAATCCATCTTGGCTAGCTGTGTCATACAACCCAAGAACTTGGCAAATGCTTTTGACCATCACAACATCTGTACTTGAGTATTCCTATTTGCATAAATAAGAAAGTGCATGATTACTATAATATTGGCACTAGTTAAAGCAACTTTATTTCCAAAACGAGAAAAGATTGCGATAGAATAGCTTTATTAAAAAAATACAACGTTAGCACAGTATGACAAAGCACAATCATGTTGATAAAGGACAGTACTAACCTGTGTGAGATGACTTTGGGAGATCAAGTTATTTTTCATGTCCCCGTATCTTGCCATGAAGGCGATTCGTTGACATCCATTAACACCTCAGTGTGGCAGTAGAAGGAGGAGCGTCGACTCATTTCAATCACTTTTTTGTGCAGTTCAACTAAAATTATGGCGCCCGCCAGTTAGAGAGGGGGCGTGCCACCTCGACGGTAGGCGTGATGGACTCAACTAGTTCATTGCAGCTATGTGATTGATGCAGTGCACATGGACTTGATTCTGCCAGATAGGCCTTCTACAAGTTATCTACATTGGAAATGAAATGGTAGCTAAGACAGTAGCTCTATTTTAAATGTATTATTACTTCATTTTATCAGTGGCAGTAGCGGTGCCAAAAGATTGCCACAAATTATTAGTGGCATTAAATTAAGATGCAAAAACAATATCATTATTGCTTTCTCATAGCAATGCCATAACAGTAGCACAAGATCACTAGTTGGATGCAGAGTCAAAATCAACCAAGAAGGAACATACCCGGTCATGGGAACCATAACTGAGAGAGGGGCCCTACGCCACCATGACTCGATGTGGTGAACCTGCAGATCCACTCGGATGATTCAATTCAGGCGACCATTTTCTGCAGTTCGCCTGAAATGAAGCAAAGATTGTATCATGCAGCTAGCAAGAAGTACTTGCTCTCATGAGCTGGCTTCTTTAGTAGTTGCACTAAAATTGAGCAACATTAAGGTTGGTTGTCCTGCTCATGCAAGGTGCAACTATAATTTGCTTATCCTTTTGTGCAGTTCCACTAAAATAAAGTGCCATTGTGGTGACATTGATGGCTCATCTTGCAAAGGCTAATAAAATGTTGCACGAGATTACCAGCAGAGTTTGATGGAGATGTTGGAAACTCCAATCAACCTTTGTGCAGTTCAACCAAAATTGAGAGACGTTGTCCACGTGACATTTTAGTTGAACTGCACAAGACACTCATTCCAAAAAAAATGTTTTGTGCAGTTCACCAAAAGGTCACAATAGCAACGAGGTGAAATGGATATCCCTATCCGCACAAAAAGATAGAAAGAAAACAGTTACTGGTCAATAACAAGATACGAAACATACACGAAATGAAAAGAAGCATCTTGATTATGTTCATGGCAATCACGCAAGAACAGTAGAAATTTTCAAACAGCAGCATTGCTTCATGTTACCGGAAGCATTACGATCAACAATGACATTCGTCAAATATGAGAGTACTTTAATGGTGGCATTGCTTGTTTACAAGATACAGTAGATCAACAGCATCTAAAGAGTTGGTTTAAGGGCATGGGACAGTGGGGACACCAGGACACTCAGCAGCGTAAAGAAGCAACTTACTTATCATACTGGGAAAAATAGCAGGAGTACCATTTGTAACACAGTTTAATTGCATCGTATTATAGGAGGCATTAGATTAACAATAACATTGGTTAGACATGTCCTTACGGTAACAGTGTGATTGCTTCATTTTACATGCGCCCTTATATTAACAACAGCAAAAGGTTGTTATAAGGACATGCGACAGTGGACGCATCAGCAGAATGTACCTACAAGGAGGCATAAAGTGGTGATGCCGAGTTTGTTCATACTCTGTGAGGGCAGCAAATCTAATCCTGGATACCTTTTACTATGTGAGGGTAGCAAATCTAATCATGGACATACTCTGTTGCCTTGTCCACCAGCCGCCACTTTCTATCCTTTTTTCAACTAATAATAGATATGTTCCTTATCTAGTTTGTAATGCCTTTTCCCTTAATTTCCCATATCAACCAAGAGACCGGTTGGGTATCCAGTCTCTACTACTTTCCCCCTCTTATTTCCTCTTTGAATCAAGTCCTAGATTCATGCTACAACTTTCCCCCCTTCGTTGTTTGAACCAAGTCCAAGATTCGACTGCAGGAAGTAACTTTACCTCTAATAATACTAAAAAATTAGGTGGCTTTGGAAGAGCTGATGGAAGTAGAAAAAGATCCAAATGCAGACACGTGGGGAGCTGGGGCAGTAGAGCAGGGCCGCTTTTGTCGGATTCAGGGCTCCACGGACCCTAGAAAGGTTTGAACTCTGGGGCGTCTGCAAAGAACTCAACCTCTCCAGCCAATCAACCCGTCGCCCTACAGCCTAGCTCGATGAACAAGGAAGAAGATGAACATGGCAGTTTACCCAGGTTCGGGCCACCTTGCGGTGTAAGACTCTACTCATGCTTTGTGGTGGATTAGCCTCACGAGGGGCTGAGGATGAACAAGCACGCGAGGCTCGTTCCGATGAGAATGAGTTGATCAGGGATCGGATCGGATCCCTTCTATGGTGGTGGCTAACCTATATTTATAGTGGCCTCGGTCCTTTTCACCGAAAACGAAGGCGGGAAGGGATTCCACAACGGCCAATTTGAAAGGGGACAAGCGGTACATATTATCCTGACGAAAGGTGGTCTTTGCCTGCAAAGCTTCTGGTCGTGACGTTGCGGTGGGCTCAGCGATGACATCCGTCCTGTCGTCCTGGCGGTCTTGGTCTCATTGCACAGGAATGGAAACCTTCGGCGGATTCCTCGGGACCCCGCGCCTGCGCTTGCCTCCTTAGCACCAAAGAGGAAACCTGCTCCTCTGCACCCGTTGGCGCCCGCCTTGCTTTGGTCGTCATGGCTTGCGTCACTGCAACCTCATGAGGTTGGGCACCTGCATAGGAAACTGTTGGGAAACATAGTATTTCAAAAAATTTCCTACGATCACGTAAGATCTATCTAGGAGAAGCATAGCAACGAACGGGGAGAGTGTGTCCACGTACCCTCGTAGACCGAAAGCGGAAGCGTTTAGTAACGCGGTTGATGTAGTCGAACGTCTTCGCGATCCAAACCGATCAAGTACCGATCGCACGGCACCACCGCGATCTGCACACATTCAGCTCGGTGACGTCCCTCGAACTCTTGATCCAGTTGAGGCCGAGGGAGAGTTCTGTCAGCACGACGGCATGGTGACGGTGTTCTAGGGTGGAAATCTGTGGAGGGGGGCACCGCACACGGCTAAGACAACTGTCAACTTGTGTGTTCTAGGGTGCCCCCTGCCCCCGTATATAAAGGAGCAAGGGGAGGCCGGCCGGCCCTCATAGGGTGCGCCAAGGGGGGGAGGAATCCTACTCCTAGTAGGAGTAGGTTTCCCCCCTTTCCTAGTCCAACTCGGAGGAGAAGGAAGGAGAGGGAGAGGGAGAGGGAAAGAGGGGCTGCGCCCCCCTCCCCTAGTCCAATTCGTACTCCCCTTGGGGGGGGCGCCACCCCCTGGCTGCTGCCCTCTCTCTCCCCTAAAGCCCACTAAGGGCCCATAACTTCCTGGGGGAGGGGTTCCGGTAACCCTCCGGCACTCCGGTTTTATCCGAAAACTTCCGGAACACTTCCGGTGTCCGAATAACATGGTCCAATATATCAATCTTTATGTCTCGACCATTTCGAGACTCCTCGTCATGTCCGTGGTCACATCCGGGATTCCGAACTACCTTCGGTACAACAAAACACATAAACTCATAATACCGATCGTCATCGAACGTTAAGCGTGCGGACCCTACGGGTTCGAGAACTATGTAGACATGACCGAGACTCATCTCCGGTCAATAACCAATAGCGGAACCTGGATGCTCATATTGGCTCCCACATATTCTACGAAGATCTTTATCAGTCAAACCGCATAACAACATACGTTGTTCCCTTTTTCATCGGTATCTTACTTGCCCGAGATTCGATCGTCGGTATCTCAATACCTAGTCAATCTCGCTACTGGCAAGTCTCTTTACTCGTTCTGTAATGCATCATCCCGTAACTAACTCATTAGTCACATTGCTTGCAAGGCTTCATATGATGTGCATTATCGAGAGGGCCCAGAGATACCTCTCCGACAATCGGAGTGACAAATCCTAATCTCGATCTATGCCAACTCAACAAACACCATCGGAGACACCTGTAGAGCATCTTTATAATCACCCAGTTACGTTGTGACGTTTGATCGCACACTAAGTGTTCCTCCAGTATTCGGGAGTTGCATAATCTCATAGTCATAGGAACTTGTATAAGTCATGAAGAAAGCAATAGCAACAAACTGAACGATCATCGTGCTTAGCTAACGGATGGGTCTTGTCAATCACATCATTCTCTAATGATGTGATCCCGTTCATCAAATGACAACTCATGTCTATGGCTAGGAAACTTAACCATCTTTGATTAACGAGCTAGTCAAGTAGAGGCATACTAGTGACACTCTGTTTGTCTATGTATTCACACATGTATTAAGTTTCCGGTTAATACAATTCTAGCATGAATAATAAACATTTATCATGATATAAGGAAATATAAATAACAACTTTATTATTGCATCTAGGGCATATTTCCTTCAGGAACTCCCCTCCTCAGGAGCAGCCCAGGGGTGGCCGCTCCCTCAGGAGGTCTTGGCACCGTCTGCCTCGCGAGGCTTGGCCCCTCACGAAGGTCTTTTCTTGTCGATGTCGAAATCGGGCCGTACCAGGCCATCGATGGGGCCACTCCGTGGGACCGCACACGGCTAAGACAACTGTCAACTTGTGTGTTCTAGGGTGCCCCCTGCCCCCGTATATAAAGGAGCAAGGGGAGGCCGGCCGGCCCTCATAGGGCGCGCCAAGGTGGGGAGGAATCCTACTCCTAGTAGGAGTAGGTTTCCCCCCTTTCCTAGTCCAACTAGGAGGAGAAGGAAGGAGAGGGAGAGGGAGAGGGAAAGAGGGGCTGCGCCCCCCTCCCCTAGTCCAATTCGTACTCCCCTTGGGGGGGGGCGCCACCCCCTGGCTGCTGCCCTCTCTCTCCCCTAAAGCCCACTAAGGGCCCATAACTTCCCGGGGGGGGGGGGTTCCGGTAACCCTCCGGCACTCCGGTTTTATCCGAAAACTTCCGGAACACTTCCGGTGTCCGAATAACATGGTCCAATATATCAATCTTTATGTCTCGACCATTTCGAGACTCCTCGTCATATCCGTGATCACATCTGAAATTCCGAACTACCTTCGGTACATCAAAACACATAAACTCAAAATACCGATCGTCATCGAACGTTAAGCGTGCGGACCCTACGGTTTCGAGAACTATGTAGACATGACCGAGACTCATCTCCGGTCAATAACCAATAGCGGAACCTGGATGCTCATATTGGCTCCCACATATTCTACGAAGATCTTTATCGGTCAAACCGCATAACAACATACATTGTTCCCTTTGTCATCGGTATCTTACTTGCCCGAGATTCGATCGTCGGTATCTCAATACCTAGTCAATCTCACTACTGGCAAGTCTCTTTACTCGTTCTGTAATGCATCATCCCGTAACTATTTCATTAGTCACATTGCTTGCAAGGCTTCATATGATGTGCATTACCGAGAGGGCCCAGAGATACCTCTCCGACAATCGGAGTGACAAATCCTAATCTCGATCTATGCCAACTCAACAAACACCATCGGAGACACCTGTAGAGCATCTTTATAATCACCTAGTTACGTTGTGACGTTTGATCGCACACTAAGTGTTCCTCCAGTATTCGGGAGTTGCATAATCTCATAGTCATAGGAACTTGTATAAGTCATGAAGAAAGCAATAGCAACAAACTGAACGATCATCGTGCTAAGCTAACGGATGGGTCTTGTCAATCACATCATTCTCTAATGATGTGATCCTGTTCATCAAATGACAACTCATGTCTATGGCTAGGAAACTTAACCATCTTTGATTAACGAGCTAGTCAAGTAGAGGCATACTAGTGACACTCTGTTTGTCTATGTATTCACACATGTATTAAGTTTCCGGTTAATACAATTCTAGCATGAATAATAAACATTTATCATGATATAAGGAAATATAAATAACAACTTTATTATTGCCTCTAGGGCATATTTCCTTCAGGAACTCCGCTCCTCAGGAGCAACCCAGGGGTGGCCGCTCCCTCAGGAGGTCTTGGCACCGTCTGCCTCGCGAGGCTTGGCCCCTCACGAGGGTCTTGTCTTGTCGATGTTGAAATCGGGCCGTACCAGGCCATCGATGGAGCCATTCCGTGGGCTGCAGGCAGGCAAGTCTGTGTACCCTGGTTCCCAGAACACCGATAGTAGCCCCCGGGCCCAAGGTGCACTTGAACTTGGCTTCGAGGCGAAGCCAAAGGGCAAGGGCGAAGCGCCTCGGGCCCCAATTGCCTGCGGACCAGGCTGACCCGTGGTGCTTGATGGGACGTGGGCGTCTCCACTTCCCCATGCCGCCTCGGCAACTGGACGTCTTCACAACTGCCTGGCGCATGCAGATCAGCCATCATTGCTCGAAGCGTGGGAGGCCGGCGGTTGGCCTCCCTCTGCCTATAAATGGGAGGGGGCGGAACCCCAGCTCGTCTTCACCTTCTCGCCGCCTGCCCTTCTTCTTCTTAGTTCCCCCGTCATCTTGCCAAAGCTTCCATGGCGCCAGTGGGGAGGTTCTCGACCGCGGAGAAGGGAAAGCCCCTCAGGCGGAACCTGAGCTGCTCCCGCCGAAGAAGAGGCGTGATCGCTCCCGCGATGCCGCCACAGGGACCACAGCAGCGCGGCCCTGGCACGAACGCGCTCCACCGGGCTTCCCGGTCTGCGCACATGCTCGCGCGCGCAGCCCTGTCTTCGAGAGTGGCCGCGGGCACAATAAGGAACAGGGTCGCGGAGGAGAGCAAGCGGTGGCCGCACGGGCACCCCGCCAGCAGGCCCAAGTCGAAGGCACGACCCGCGAGTTTGTAGTGTGGGTGGCAATGCCGCCGCATACGTGGATCCGGCTCCCGCGATCCCTGGCGAGGGAGATACCACCACGGGGGCCAGTCAAGCTGTGGTTGCAGCACGACGACTGCTGTGGTCAGGCATCCGAGGTGGAGGTTGAGGCCGTTGCCTCCGGTGACGTCTTCATGACCCGGGGATGGGGCGCGATCGCCCGCGCTTGTGACTCGGAGGGGAGGCACGCCATCCACTTCGAGTACGACGGGGCTGCGACGCTCTTCTTCAAGGTCTTCGGAGGGGATGGCCGACGTCTGGAGTGCTGCCCCAGGGGAGGTGATCGAGGCGGCGAGGCCACCGGCGGTGAACTCGCCCCTGGCCTTGTCCGCGACGCCTCCGACAGCAGCAGCACTTCATCCGGGCCGGGCTCAAGCGATGGCGACAGCTACAAGCCGTCGCGCCGCCGCACCCACACCTAGGGGAGGAGCAGCGCTGCCCCGGCGTCGCTGGTGATGCTGCTGAAGCCGTGGTTCTTATGGGTTTTTCCTTTTGCTTCGTTCCTGCGCAAAAACCATGACAGGCCCCATGGGGGTATGTAAGAAACTGGGATGCTCGCATTTTAACGTTATCGTTCCTGACTCGATGTCGTGCTTGCGCCACTCGCCTTGGCATGGTTCCCCCTTTCACTCTCGCGGTAGCTTGGTGCTCTACGCTGGTAGGACCCAGTCCCCAGGCAGGCTTCGACCGTCGCTGGTATGCCAGGTCGCGATGCCATGGTCAAGGCCAGGAGGCGAGCGGCCCGAGGTCCGGTAAGAGCCCCTGAGTCGCGATGCTCAGGAGGTCCCCTTTGGCGCGCAAGCGGCCCCCAAAGGATGGAAAGGGAAGTTTCCTTGCCCGAGCGAGATCGTGAGGGACATAACGTTGGTCATGAGGTTCACGCCTGCGCATGTGAGGTGACTTATCTTGATGAGCCTGCGGTAGTTCCTTCGCTGTGTGGACGAGCTTCTCGTGCAATGTTAGGCCATGCCCTTCTCCTGACGATGCCCCCTCCGCAGGGCTCCTACCAACTCCATCTCCCTCGCCTGCCTGGGTGCTCTACCTCCTCAGGGCCCGGCCCTCAAGCGAGGCTCGGCCGCCGCTGGTGTGCCAGGTGGCGATGCCGCAGTCAAGGCCAGGGGGTGAGGGCCCGAGAGCCGGTAAAAGCCCCTGAGTCGCGATGCTCAGGGCCCCCCCTTTAACATGCAAGCGGCTTGCGCGAGGATAGAGTGGCTGGCTGCAAGGAGGGGTTGCGCCCCTTGACACAGGGCACGACATCCTTCCAAAGTGCAAGGCGCTGGCAAGGCCGCTGGTGACCCTGCCTCCGGGGCTCCTGTGAGTTAGCCAAAAACACAACAGACAGCCACGCTCGCTATCCTACTGACAATCTTTCCACGAGAAGACGAAGGCACTAAGGACCCAGTGAGGTGACGTGCGCGGGGCTGGCTGCGAGCCAGAGCTCGGTCTCTTAGGTTTATCAGCGCTGCAGGGATGGGCCCAAGCACAGGCGCCGTGCCAGCAGCCCCCGTTGCGGGATGAGCAAGAGGCGGGTTAGCGACGTGCGGAGGCCGCGAAGGGCAACTCCACAAATAACGAGACATCAGGCATAACATTAACAAACATAATAGCCTGAGCATGCATAACTAGTCTAGGGTACATGAATCAATGATGCGGCTGCAGGGACGGGCCCTGACAGCTTGAGGATAATGCAGTCCGGGGGGCGCCCTCAATTGAACAAACCAAAAGTCACCGGCCACCGTTGTCGCAGAGATGTTGGAGTAGCTGAAGACGCGTGCTGCGGAGGTCGCTCCTCACGAGCCGGCTGGTTCCTGAGGCTCGGGAGGCTCTGGAGGCCCGGGAAGGTCGCGAGGGTCCAGAACCTCCTCTATCAGGACCGCCTGGCACCGGGCCTCATGAGCCGCCAGGACACCCTGTAGGTAGCGCTGGTGTGAGGCAGCCATGTTCAGCAGGCCGAACGGTATGCGGACATAGCTGCGGGGGCAGCCCCCACTCCGCCCAATACGGGACGGCTAGAAGAGCTCCTGAGAGGCAACCCTATTGAGACCTGGGGTGTTGACGCAGACGCGCAACTCGCTACCCATGTCAGGGGCGGCAGCTACACAGGATGATGAAGGGCAACGCTCGCCACGCATGGCTCGCGCCTCCTGGAGCTCCTCGGTCGCCTTGGTGATGAACTCCTGAGTGCCTGGCGCCTCGCGCCTTGCGCCCTGCTCATGGAGGCGCGCGTTGAAGCACGCCTCCACGTGGTGCCCGAACGCCTCCCTCGTGACGCTGGTCAGGTCAGAGGCCCTCCAGAGGGGAGCCCCCGAGCCCGTCCTGAGAGGGGCACCGGGCGCGCCTTCCTATGCGAGAGGGAAAGGCGCCCCGGCAGTGGGCTCGGGGCCTGAGGCACGGTCGTCGGGTGCGCTAGCCTCCTGTCGGCCCTTGGGGAGGAGCTGCTTCTTCTTCTTGGGGATGGCCTCAGGAGGTCGAGCGGCACCCTCGTCGTCTAAATTCTCGACTGCCGCAGCCTGGTAGGCGCGATCAAGGGAGCACACTGCAGCCTTTTCATCACAGACGACCGTGATGATGCCGCCACTCCCTGGCATCTTGAGGACATTGTAGCCGTGGTGCGTCGCCGTCATGAATTTGGCGAGGGCCGGATACCCGAGGATGGCGTTGTACGGAAGGCCAATATGGGTGACGTCGAAGTCGATGAGCTCGGTGTGGTAATTGTCATGCTGGCCGAAGGTGACAGGGAGGCGGATCTGCCCTATGGGGACGGTGGAGCCATCGGTCACCCCTGAGAAAGGCTTGGTGGGAAGGAGCTGGTCGTACGGCACTTGGAGCGTCTCGAACGTCTCGACGAAGAGAACGTTGAGCCCCGCGCCACCATCGATGAGTGCTTGGTGACGAGGACGTTGCTGATGGTTTGCGAGCAGAGCATCGGGAGCACGCCAGCGACAGCCGAACATTTGAGCTGGTCCGTGGAGTCAAAGGTGATGGCGTACTTGGACCATCTGAGGGGGCGCGGCGCCTCAATCTTGGGGAGGGCCGCGTTCACCTCATGAGCGAACTGCTTGAAGATGCGATGAGAAGCGGGAGACTGAGCACCGCCCAGGATGCAGGCAATGGCACGAGGCTCTTGGAAGCCCCCAGCCCCATCGTCTTGGCGGTTGTCGTTGTTCCTTCTTGGTGGTGGCGGCAGCGGAGGGAGGCCAGCATTGCCCTGAGGGCGGTCCTCCTGAGGCTGGTCACACCAGGGGCCGTCGTGAGGCTGGCCCTGCCAGCGGTCCTCACGAGGCTGATCGCGCCAGTCCTGGCGGGGGTCGCGGTTGTCCCAGCGGCCTCCACCGTGGCCTCCTCCGCGGCCGTAGCCACGGTTGTCGCGCTCGGGACGGCGGCCAGTGCGACCGTACCGGATTTCCCTGAGCTCCTGGCAGTCGTTGGTGTTGTGGCTGTGGACGTTGTCGAAGACACAGTACGGGCGGCTGTCTATGGAGGATTCAGGGTGGTCGCGACCGCGCTTCATCTCAGGTTCAGCCGCGAGCACAGCCGGGCCCTTGCGCTTCACTTCCTTGGCCTTGGCCTTCTTGTCTTCAGGATCTGCCTCCGGAAGCTCCAAGAGAGAGAGACGACCTTCCTCCGCCCTCGAGCACCTGGCCGCGAGGTTGAACATCTCCAGAGCCGAACACAAATCCTCGTGTATGGCGAGCTCTTCCTTCATCTTGATGTCTCGTTCGCCATCAGAGAACGCTGAGATGATGGCCTCGTCCGACACCTTGGGGATCTTGAGGCAGAGTGTTGAAGCACTGTATGTACTTGTGCAAGGTCTCGCCTGGTTGCTGCTTGATGCGCCGCAGGGGCCCGCCGCTGGGGAGAAGCCTGATCTCGACGCCCGCGCGCCGCTACCTCTGGCGGTACACGGTCTTGATGTGGCAGTGGTAGAAGCGCACGCGCTTCTCCTTGGGGCCGCTGCACCACCTGGCAGCTTTCTTCATCGCGCGCTGGCACCCTGCACGGCGGGTCGCACTGGGGTGCTTCATGCCTGGGCTCGGGCCCCACGCCATGCAGAGGAGGAGGAGAAGGCATGTTGTGAGCCACGTCGCCTGTCATGGACGGTGGAAGGCGAAGCGAACGAGATGGTGCAGGGGCCTCGCCAGCGGCGTTGACGAGTTCGGCGATGCGGGTGAGCCAATTGTCGTAGAGGTCGTTGGTCGGACAATAGCGCAAAAGCTCGTGCGCCATGAGTAGCGCAGACTGTGCGTTCGCCAGCCCACGATGGCCCTGAGAAGACGACGCCATGGCTTGAGTGGGTGATGGAGTCGCGGTGCGGCCGTCGCGCTGCACGGACGGTGGCAGCGATGAGTCCTGCTGCTCCCGGGCAGCAAGGACGGTGGCGGCGTTAGCCGCCAGGGAGGCAGAGCAGCGAGGGGCGCCATTGCCCGCGGGTGCCATCTGGGCAACACGAGCGGCCCATCGCTCGGCCCAAACACGGCGAGCGTCGGCCATTTGAACGGCGGTGGAGCGAGCGGTGGGAGAGAAGCTTCGACACGCCCCTACCTGGCGCGCCAAATGTCAGATTCAGGGCTCCGAAGACCCAAGAAAGGTTCGAACTCTGGGGCGTGTGCGAAGAACTCAACTTCTCCAGCCAACCAACCCGTCGCCCTACAGCCTAGCTTGATGAACAAGGAAGAAGATGAACACGACACTTTACCCAGGTTCGGGCCACCTTGCGGTGTAAGACCCTACTCCTGCTTTGTGGTGGATTAGCCTGACGAGGGGCTAAGGATGAACTAGTACAGAGGATGAACAAGCTCGCGAGGCTCGTTCCGGTGAGAATGAGTTGACCGGGGATCCGATCGGATCCCTTCTATGGTGGTGGCTAACCTATATTTATAGTGGCCTCGGTCCTCTTCCCAGAAAACAAAGGCGGGAAGGGATTCCACAACGGCCAATTTGAAAGGGGACAAGCGGTACATCTTATCCTGACGAAAGGTGGTCTTCGCCTGCAAAGCTTCTGGTCGTGACACTATGGTGGGCTCGGCGATGACATCCGTCCTGCCGTCCTGGCGGTCTTGGTCTCGTTGCATGGGAATGGGAACCTTTGGCTGATTACTCGGGATCCCGCGCCTGCGCTTGCCTCCTTAGAACCAAAGAGGAAACCTGCTCCTCTGCGCCCGCTGGCGCCCGCCTGGCCTTGGTCGTCATGGCTTGCGTCACTGCAACCTCATGAGGTTGGGCACCTGCATAGGAAACTCTGCTCCTCAGGAGCAGCCCAGGGGTGGCCGCTCGCTCAGAAGGTCTTGGCGCCGTCTGCCTCGCGAGGCTTGGCTCCTCGCGTCGATCTTGTCTTGTCGGTGTCGAAACCGGGCTGTACCAGGCCATCGATGGAGCCACGCTGTGGGCCGCGGGCAAGCAAGTCTGGGTACCCTGGTTCCCAGAACACCGAAAGCTTTCGAAGGAACTTATACCTGAGGGTCGTCGGGATGTGGCTAGGAGGCCGGTGGCAGGTCGAATCTGCCCACAATACGGCAGGGAGGAAGAAGGGGTCGGAGGACCTCCCGAGCCGGCGCTGTGTCGGAGAGAACGGCACGGGCAGAAGATCGGGACCTGCCGGCAGCTGTGGGTTTCCTCCCTCACTGCCGATGACCGCGCGAACGATGCACCTAGTCCCCTACACACACTGGCAGAAGGGATCCGACCGGATCTGTGACCAGCGGTCAGCAGAGAGAAAATGTCGCTACCGCTGTCTTGTTTAGGTCTGGAGAGGATGAGAGAATGAAATGAGCAAACCTAGTAAAGTGAGCGCTCAGGCCACTGCCTATATATATTGTGGAGTGATTATCTTTTTCTCTCCATAACAAGCGTTTCAATTTGTGTACGTGGCATTAAAGAAAAGAAACTCTCTATTTAACGTGACTTACTGCAATTTGCACTTTGTTCACTTGTGCTCCCCAGCCCTCCATTCATTGAAAAAACCCCACGGGTGAATAAACATACAGTACTATTTATATAGAACGAACAAGCTCGAACTATTTTGGCTTTGAGATATCGATGGTACAGTTTGACCACATTGCATCAACGGACTCAGTACTTTGAAGAAATCTATACGTATAAACACATGCACGGTTTACATTCCGAATCGCTAGCTAGAGCTTGAACTATATTTGTTTACATGTACCACCTTTTTCTTTTGGTTTTCTGCTCCATGGCGCAATTCATCGATACAAAATTATACTATGAGTATTGAAAAGTTGAGGGCGGGGCTTTTCCCGGGCAGTATGCGCGGCAGTTTTCGCGTAGCCGGTTTGGCAGAGAGGCGAGGAGGGTGAGGGAGTAGCGGATTCAACTTACTGCTAGAAAGGTAGGGTTGTGCGATTTGATGGCTCGTTACTGGTGGAAAGATGGGGTCTTGTGATATGACTACTCACTATAGTCATTATTACTCCAGCGCTACGACCGGGGTGATGCCCCCCTTCCGTTCCCCACTCTAAATCTGGTGCATGACACATCGACCCAGATGCTAGTCTCCCACATTTCGGCGAAGTAAGAAGGAGCAAAGAATTATGTGGTATATATAGTACTATGTAGTATATACTACTACTCACGTCGGAGCAGTGCGAAACACGGCAGCCCAGTGATAGTCGGTTTGCTCAACTGCGGCCCCACCTGATAGTGAAAATGCTAAGACAACAAGCGTTCCCTTGCTTGAGTGGCGTGCCGGACAGGCCGTGTAGGGGTGCGACGCGAACGCGGCAGTCTTTACCTTTATAACTCGTACATAGAAAATGCCAAGCCAATGCGCGATGAGCGGCGGGCCAGAACGACAATGTGGGGTGCGACGCGAACGGCACAGACGTGCTGTAGTACTTGTTCCACTTTCTCGTTTTGAACTCGTGACATGTAGTAACGCTCAGTTTTGAAATATAAGTTTGGTTGTCGCGCCAATATATGTACTCCCTCCTTGTAGGTTGGGTCGCTGAAGTCAAAATTTGACACAAAACATGATGATGACCAGTCTACCTCCGTCCAAGTTTATTGCTCCCAATCATATTTTGTGCCAAAATTTGACCATAAATTTGACTAACAAAAGGTTCATGCATGTCACCAAAATTATATCATTGAAAACTATTTTCAAATACGAATCAAATGATATAATTTTTGTTGACATGCACCAACATTTTGTCAGTTAAATCTTTGGTCAAAATTTATTACAAAAGGGACTAATAAACCAGGACCTAGGTAGTACACCAGGACGAAGACAGCGATACTACATATAATTAATGCCAAATAAGAGCAAGGGTTCACACATGTCATTTACAAATGGAATAAAAATGCCATACACTAATAAAACATCAAGGCCACGAGGCGATGCAGTGCTGGTTACAGGAGGTGAGAAGAAAGATGCATCCATCGATGACCTCCTCCTCCTCGACTCAGGGCACCGGCCCACCGAACAGCGGCTAAGTAGCAGCGGCTTTCGTGGCCAGGTCAACGTGCTTCTCAACAATGGCGTCCAAAGATTCCAGCCGGTGGAAGAAGGTCAACGTCTTTCTGTCCTCGCTGGCCTTGTAGTGGCCTATGTAGAGGATTTCCTCGTAGACGTGGATGTGTAGGTCGATGGTTTCTTGCATGGCGAGGCGCTGCGCAGCAAGCGTGGCCTCGAGGTGCACATTCTTTGTCGCGACCTCCGGCAGCTGCATGGCCACTAGGGCTTGAAAGAGTTTGTCACCATGGAGGCCAATGAGGGTGGCAGGCAACAAGGAACGTTGACGCGTGGGCTGGAGCAGTACGACAAGGTCGTCTGTGTGCTTGTTGACGGTGCTGAACTTGCGGATGGAGCGGACCATCATGTCGTCCACGCGAGAGGCGAAGCCGGCATCGGTGAGGGCTACAACGCCGGCGGTTGCCAGCATTGTCTGGAAATGCTGCATGGTGCGGGGCCGCAGGCCGGCGTCTTGGATGATCTGGCACAGCCGACTGCCTCCCGCGTCCATCGCCTCCATAGGTGCTTGTGGTTCTGGTCACTTGGTCTTGGATTGGAGTGAGCAGTGTTGCATAGAGACTAGGAGTAGATGGATTGGAGTGGTGGGGCGCCTTTATATGTGAGTCCAAACTGCATTGCATTACATCGTGCTGGATGCATTCTGCTTCTCTAATTAATTCCCTCTGCATGCTAATTGAGGATGCGTCATTAACCGTTCAACGTCTCGAGAACCGCTACCCTCTCCCTCCTTGGCATTCAAGCCGTATCAATGTAAATGCGGGTCAAGAAGAGACTAGTCATTACTACATTGTGCACCGCGACCAAGGCGGAGGGGAAAATGAGAGAACTTAATATTTTTACTGTAGTACTACCATTGCATGCAATGAACTGACCACAGCATGCCGTGCTAGGTAGTCTCAAGGCATTAATAATATACACGGCCCACATCTCTTATTGGTTGATTCCTTTATTCATGTCAAGAAACAAAAAACGAGGTCGAGTTAATCCACCACACCTAAGTGTTTTGGGATTATAAAGGTTTTCGTAAGCGATCGACACAATAACCGTAAGATCTGCATCCGACGGTGGCACCTATTTGACGCAAACAGCAATAGAAAAGAAATGCCACAAAACTGCGACACCACGCCCCCTCCCCTACATATAAGACTGGCACGCAAGCGTATGAAACTCCCACGTTGGGGTTGCGCTTGGCTCTTCGCCTCTTCGAGAAGTCGAACAATGATGTCAATTACGACTAGAATAAAAATGCCATACACTAATAAAACATTAAGGCCACGAGGCGATGCAGTGCTGGTTACAGGAGGTAAGAAGAAAGATGCATCCATCGACGACCAGATCCTCCTCGACTCAGGGTGCTGGCCCCCCGAACGGTGGCTAAGTAGTAGCGGCTTTCGTGGCTAGGTCAATGTGCTTCCGATCAATGGAGTCCAAAGATTCCAGCCGGTGAAAGAAGGCCAACGTCTTTCTGTCCTTGCTGGCCTTGTAGTGGCCTATGTAGACGATTTCCTCGTAGACGTGGATGTGCAGGTCGATGGTTTCTTGCATGGCGAGGCGCGGCGAGCGCGGCCTCGAGGTGCACATTTTTCGTCGTGACCTCCGGCAGCTATAGGGCCACTAGTGCTTCAAAGAGTTCGTCACCTTGGAGGCCGATGAGGGTGGCAGGCAACGAGGAGCCTGGGCGCGGGGGCCGGAGGAGTACGGCAAGGTCGTCCGTGCGCTTCTTGATGGTGGTGAACTTGCGGATGGAGCCGACCATCATCTCGCACATGCGAGAGGCGAAGCCGGCGTCGACGAGGGCTACGACACCGGCGGTCGCCAGCACCGCCTGGAAATGCTGCATGGTGTGGGGCTGCAGTTCGGCGTCTTGGACGATCTGGTACAGCCGACTGCCGCTCGCGTCCATCGACACCATGGGTGCTTGTGGCTTCTGGTCACTTGGTCTTGGATTGGAGTGGACAGTGTTGCGTAGAGACTAGGAGTAGATGGATTGGAGTGGTAGGGCGCCTTTATAAGAGAGTCCAAACTGCGTTGCATTCACATCGTGCTGGCTCCATTCTGCTTCTCCAATTACTTCCCTCTGCATGCTAATTGAATGAGGAGGCATCATTGACCGTTCAACGTTTCGGGAATCGCTACCCTCTCCCTCGTTGGCATTCAAGCCGTATCAACATAAATGCGTGTCAAAAAGAGAAGTTGAACAGTCAAACTAGCCCTCATGTGTGGATACTTTAGGGCTATTTGAGCCCAAACTAGCTCAAACTAACTCTAACCACTGGATCCAAATAGGGCCAAAGAAGAGAGAGAGGGTTAGAGCATGGTTAATAATACAGCCAACTGCTGGCTATAAGATGTTGCCATATCATCTATAGCAAACACATATAGTCACTCATACAACACAGTTAGCTATAATGTTGGCTATAAGATTAGTACTTTTTCTCATCTTCTCTCTATCTCTTTCCTCACATTTATTGCATCTGCCTTGGAGCACGCATATAGCCAGGCTCTTGCATGTAAGCAGGCTATAAGCCCACTATTGTACTTGCTCTTAGAGTAACAGAGTTGGTAGATACCGTATCATGTTAAATGCTATGCTACTTTGTGTCATGCATGGCAATAAATATGATCATCTATGATACTACTATGCACTATGGAGATAGTATCATACACTAGTATCACCGTTCCTAAATACATTTATTGTTGAAACCTCTAGAAAGACAAATATTTAGGAACGGAGGGAGTATTTGCTAACTAATACCATTGCATGCAATGAACTGACCGCTGCATGCCGTGCTAGGTACTATGTCTCAAGGCATTAAAAACATACACGGCCCATGTCTCTTATTGGTTTATTTCTATTCATGTCTAGAAACAAGAAATGTGGTTGGGTTTGTTTTGGGATTATTTGATTTTCGTAAGATGACTATAACTAGCAATCGCCACAATAACTGTAAGATCTGCATCCGACAATGGCACCTATTGGACGCAAACAACAATAGAAAAGAATTGCCACAAAACTGCCACACCACGCCCCACCCCTACACATAAGACTGTCACGGGAGCATTCGCAACTGCCACATTCGGGTTGCGCTTGGCTCTTCGCCTCTTCGAGAAGTCGAACAATGATGTTACTAGTTCTACAGTATCGAATCAACTGCTGCATGTCCCGTCCACCATGTCGACAAGGGAGAGCTTGTTGTAGGAGTAGTAAAAGCAAAAGGTTCTCCTCGTCTGTGAGCCACCGAGCGCATGGGCGAGGGAGAGGGCGTACTACTAGTAATCAAGCTTCTCCTTGTTGTACGAGTTGACGTGACGCATCATAGCACGGACCCCACATGCTTGCCTCTAAACTTGGCTAAAAGACACACATTGTACAACATTTGCTGCAACCTCTAACATTTACCCCACCACAAATTAAAATATATATTCCTCTCTTGACCAGATCAGCATGCAAACTACAAAAACTAGGATGACAGGTAGGGCCAGAAGATTATTTTAATCAAAAAATGCTTCAAGACGGCCTCATAGCATGGAGCCAACTCCAACGATTTTAAGCTAAGAGGCACGGTACACGCTATCCTAGACTATGTTACTATACTACCTCCCCTACACATGAAACTGCCACACAAGCGTTCGGGTTGCGCTTGGCTCTTTGCCTCTTCGGGAAGTCGAACAATGATGGTACTACTACAGTGGAGTACTACTTGTATGCTTCTGGCCATCTGACACCGAATGAACTGCTGCATGTCCACCGTGTGCAGGAGGGAGAGCGTGTAGCAAAAGCTTCTCCTAGTCCTGCGAGCCACCAAGCTCATGGGCGAGGGAGAGGGCTTTGTAATCAAACTTCTCCTTGTTGTACGACTTGACGCGACACATCAAACCAGTGCACTCGATATATTTCAATAATTTGCATTTACCGATGCATTAATTACAACGCATGCATGTCTGTCGTGACTTTCCTTTTGATACTTGCATGTGTTGCTTTAATGCACCTTGAAGTAGTATGAATATGTGATGGTAAAACTTTCTAAGCAAGTATAATAAGGTGACATGGGCGGGCTGTAAGGCTTAAAATAATATATTGTTGCTGAGTTGGCAGAGAAAGAAGAGGAGAGAGAAGAGAAGCGGGCTACTAACTAACAGCCGGCTGTAGCACGTGCTCCTAGACACTTTGTGAGAGAGGAAGGTGGGCCATGTATCAATGAAGTAGTACTTATTTGTATCTGACCATTATACTTGCTGGCTATAAACTTGGCTGTAGATAATGTGGCAACATCTTATAGCCAGCGGCCGGCTATACTATTAACCATGCTCTAAAGCGAGAGATGGTGGTGCACGAGGAGGGCGAGATCATGCCGACGGAACAGGACCCGACGATTGAGCTCTCTATGGTCTCTATGGACCTCACCTTGCTCCACTGCCCCTTGTGCCTCCACCCCTTGAAGCCTCCAGTGTACGAGGTTCGAATACACCTCATCCGTTCGGCTGATCGAGCAAGGTGCAGGTTTCTTGATTGATGTGTTGTTTGATTGATTTGTGCAGTGCAAGGGAGGGCACCTGGCCTGCGCGGATTGCCGCGGCGAATGCTCTGGGAACCAGTGGCAGTGCCAGAAGTGCGAGCGCGGCGGCGGCTTCGACGTGCGGAACACGGCGATGGACGCTGTCCTCTCCTCGGTGAGGGTGGAGTGCCCGCACGAAGGTTGTGGGCTCTACCTCACTAACCACAAGCTCGCCAATCACCAGAGCGTGTGTCCGCTCGCGCCCTGCAAATGCCCCGTGCCCGTCTGCGGCTACGAAGACCCGTCGCCGGCGCTCCCCCACCACATCAGCACCATGCATCCCATGCCCGTGCACAGGATCCAGTACGGCAAGGTGCTCCAGCTGCAAGTGCCAGTGTTGGAGCCACGACTCTTGCTGT
Organism: Thinopyrum elongatum; assembly: GCA_011799875.1. NCBI lineage: Eukaryota > Viridiplantae > Streptophyta > Magnoliopsida > Poales > Poaceae > Thinopyrum > Thinopyrum elongatum. Next base: position 557,275,514 of record CM022298.1, read on the forward strand.
TCGTGGAGGAGGACGGCCGCGTGTTTTTCGTGGTCGGCGGCGTGCTCGACATCGGCGCGCCTATCGCCGTGTCGGTCATCTGCATCAAAGCGGGGGCATCCCCACCGCCGCACTACGCGGCCAAGCTATGGGCGAACGGCCCACCGGGGGATCCCAAAGGCAGGACCGACGCCGTCAAGGTGGAAATCGAGGTGACAAGTAGCAAGGATCCCGGCGCCGTCGCCGTGCCGGAGTTGACCTTCTTCACAGTTCCGCCCAAGCTGTTGGCCGGGGCTGGGTTGTCGAGGACGGTGTCCCTCCACATTCAGATTGACAAGCTCACCTCCTAAATGATTCTACAGTGCCTTCTGTTTATCTTAGTAATATGGTAATATAGGGGTTAGCTCGGTCTACTTTAGCTTAAGAGATGGTGGATTTTGGTGGCGATGCAGCAATTACTTCGACATTAGATCAGCAGTTAAAGTAATTTCCAATAGTCGAACGGATATTTTGTGTCTGTTGGATATAAAGATCCTTTGGGTAAGCAGTATAAGCTGCTTATATGCTTGTTTGTTGAGGAAGTGTTGCATACTTCTGCGAGTTGACGCGACACATCAAAGTAGTACTACTACTAGTAGTACTCACCCGACTGCGCACCAGGCAGACGAAGCTCGTGTCGTGTTGGTGCCGTGTGCGGCCCGCTCATTAACCAAAACCTCGCGCCTCAAGCTTAGCCTCCGCGTTTTAAACTTCTCAATCTCAAGGCCAAGGAGCAATGGGAACCTATGATAGAGCCAATCATATGGTTGAGAACAGTACAATTCATAGCTACAGATGCGTGTGTGAGAGAGGATGAGTGCGTGCGTGCACCTCTTCTCTTCGTGTATAACGTACTAAACTCAAAGTACAAGTGTATGTGGGTGGCATCGACCTAGAGAGCTAGAGAGCTAGAGAGGATGAGTGCGTGCGTGCGAGAAGTCCCGAGAGACTAGGTGTGTGCGTGGGAAAGAGGGAGAGAGATGATATATGTCGATGTAATGCGTGTGAAAAAAAGACTAGTCTATAGCTCGCCACGAGGCTATTCCTAGCGAACGCCCCAATAACCGTAAGATATATATCCGACAGTGCCAGTTATTGCACGTACACAGTAGTAGAAAAATAAGTACCATGGCATATTACAAAACTGCTACACCATGGCCGAGAACGCGTGCCCACGTTACGCCATCCGAGAATAGTGCCGCACTTCGAAACTAGAACCGTCAATAAATTTTGAGCTTGCGTCTTCTCACATTCCAAATTATACGACTAGCCACAATGGAGAGTAACATACACATATCCCTAGAATATGTTACTACCTTCATAGTGGGTAGTAACATAAGTGTGGTGTCATGCAAAGCTTCATTTATTAGGTTCTAGACTCATATTGCATTGGGACATGTGATGTTACAGTAACTAGCTAAGGCCCTTCCCAATGCTCCACCTTGTACAGGTGCTAAGGCTGCCATGTAGGCAAGAAATCTAATGTGACAAGGTAATAAAGAGGAGAGAGGTGAGTTTGGTGACCCCAGGAAGAACCAATGCTAAGCACGTGAACCTAGGCAAAAACAATTAAATGAAAGAAACCCACCAATGCATGAAATAGTTTAGTTGCTAAAGCATTAAATGAGGGGAGCTTAGCACCAACAAATGAAGCACCACTGCATTGTGAACATTAGTTGCTAAACTTTTTAATATGCTTAGCACCTCATCTAAGCACCCATGCATTGGAAGTGGCCCAAGTTACTCAAATTACCTCTCGCCTCATTAACTGAGTTGAACTCGATGTTACTGCTGAAGTTACTCCCACTGTGGCCAGTCTACTACCACGTTATATTTAATTGCAAACCTATTCACACCGATCAAAACCTAAACGGTTTCCCACTTAGGAGTGTATTAGTACTCGGTTATAAATACTCTACTCCAAGATGACTGCACATTCCTCCTCCACTCCTCATCCACAAAAACAAACAAGTGTTTCATCATCGTTCCCTTGTGTCTGCCATGGCCCGCATGAGTTTTGGGTCGAGAGATTAATACCAGGGAGAGGCGAGCATGTAAGCGGAAGCACAAGAGATGTCCCGCCTCGCCGCGAAAGCAGCTGACATGTCCCGCCACGCCGCTGTAGTAGCACAGAGGTCCCGCCGCGCCATCGATGCAGCAGACTGGTCCGGCCACGCCGCGAAAGCAGCAGAGATGTGTCGCCATGCCGCAAATGCAGCACGGAGGTCCTCCCGCATCGCGGCGACATGGGAAAATGTCTCGTGGGCAGGCGAGGACTCTCACATGCGCATGCGTGCTATGCTCGATGGCCTGATGGGTCGGATCTCCGGCTGGATGAAGCTGCAGAACAAGATGAATGCCTCATTTGAAAATGCTACCGGCGTCATCCGGCGACTAGCGGAGGACAAGGCGAAACTCTGCACTGAGCGCGATCTGTTGAGGGCAAAGTTCGCCAGAAGGGCAAAGCAAGCAGAGGAGACTGCTGCCTTGTTGAAGAGGACAGGCGTCATCGTCAAGAAACTTATGGACGAGAATGCCATGCTCCGCATCGAGCAAGAAAGGCTGGTGGAGGAATCCGTGGATGCTGCCAAGCAGCGTATTGAGGACATGAAACTGATGAAAGATATCATTGCCGCTCGCTGCGAGAACTAGTCTCCGTGACCTGCTGTGCATCAAGAAAGTAGAGATCAGCGAGCCAGATCATTGTATGTGTCTTCCTTCTTCTTTTGCCCTCGTGTATTTCGGGCGTAGCCGCATGTGGCTTTTTTAATTATCTTCCTAAATATGAAAGACAATTATTATCCACTGTCGTCGTCCTTTATATATTCATCAGTCTTGCTATAAGTTGCAGTAGATGCTATATAGGTCCGTTGGATCTTACATCAAGATCCGTGCAAAATTTTCTTTTCAGATTTTCTTTTCCCTCACTTAAATCTCAATCGAGTGAGACATAGCCATGCCATTAAACAGGGGCTCGCGCGCCATTAATGGAGACATTGGGAAAGAGGTGGGCGTCAGATGGAGGTCAAAGGGCTCTCCTCCCGATAAGCATGCGCAGGGGTCAGATCGCACGCCTCCCGTACTCAAATAGCTACCCCGCACGGAGCCTCCTAGCCAATAAAAAAGGGGACGCGTGGCGGCACGTAAATGGTAAGTAGAACGCCCACGGTTTCAATAATACTTGTGTTTCCGATTGTAACATGACAACACTTGTTCCAAAATGACTTTGTTGATTGTTAATGTGTGCGCCTTCGCAAATCGGACAACAAAATTACCACAGCATGTTGTGCCATGTCATGACACCAAGCCAAGTTTCATGATTTTCATGCGTGATTTGGATTTACAGGAATTAAAAAATCAAGTTTCTCAATGTTTCCGGCCGAGACACAATGCCCAGATGTTTGAATTTCAATCCCATTTCCTGCATGGGACCTAGAAATTCACCCGAGGACACACATGTGATTTTTCAACCAACTTTGATGCATTGGAGCATGTGCTTGTAGTTCAAATTTGAATTATGCACATTAAATGACCAAAAACTCAATTAATGTATAAAAAAGGTCAAACGAACCCGGAATAATTCCAAATTTTAACACGGCACTCATATAGTTCTATGTTGCCTCTGTAAACAAAATCAGGGGGGCAGCGTATATCGTTTCGCACACAAAGGTGACACGTTCCCTCTTAGAACCACGAGCCTTGTTGAGAGAAGCTCCAGTTTGCAAGAAGCTTATACCAAAACTTGTTCCAATTTGGCCAAATTTTTTACCACAGCATGTTAGTGCCATGACATGACACCATGCCAAGTTTCATGATTTTCAGGTGAGTTTTGGATTTACAGGAATTTAAAAACCAAGTTTCCCAATGTTCTCGGCCGAGCCACAACACCCAGATGTTTGAATTTCATTCCCATTTCTTGCAAGGGACCTAGAAATTCACCCAAGGACACACATGTGATTTTGCAACCAACTTTGGTGCACTGGAGCATGTGCTTGAAGTTCAAATTTGAATTATGCACATTAAATGACCAGAAACTTGATTAATGTATAAAAAAGGCCAAACGAACCCGGAATAATTCCAAAATTTAACACGGCACTCATATAGTTCTATGTTGCCTCTGTAAAGAAATCAGGGGGAGGTAGCGTATAACGTTTCGCACACAAAGGTGACACATTCCCTCTTGGAACCATGAGGCTTCTTGAGAGAAGCTCCGGTTTGCAAGAAGCTTATACCAAAACTTATTCCAGTTCGGCCAAATTTTTTACCACAGCATATTAGTGCCATGACATAACACCATGCCAAGTTTCATGATTTTCAGGCGAGTTTTGGATTTACAGGAATTTAAAAACCAAGTTTCTCAATGTTCTCGGCCGAGCCACGATGCCCAGATGTTTGAATTTCATTCCCATTTCTTGCATGGGACCTAGAAATTAACCCAAGGACACACATGTGATTTTTCAACCTACTTTGGCGCACTGGAGCATGTGCTTGCAATTCAAATTTGAATTATGCACATTAAATGACCAGAAAGTCAATTAATGTATAAAAAAGGCCAAATGAACCCGGAATAATTCCAAAATTTAACACGGCACTCATATTGTTCTATGTTGCCTCTGTAAATAAAATCAGGGGGCACCGTATATCGTTTCGCACACAAAGGTGACACGTTCCCTCTCGGAACCATGAGGCTTCTTGAGAGAAGCTCCGATGTGCAAGAAGCTTAAACCAAAACCTATTCCAATTCGGCCAATTTTTTTACCACAACATGTTAGTGCCATGACATAACACCATGCCAAGTTTCATGATTTTCATGCGAGTTTTGGATTTACAGGAATTTAAAAACCAAGTTTCTCAATGTTCTCGGCCGAGCCACGACGCCCAGATGTTTGAATTTCATTCCCATTTCCTGCATGGGACCTAGAAATTAACCCAAGGACACACATGTGATTTTTCAACCTACTTTGGTGCACTGGAGCATGTGCTTGCAATTCAAATTTGAATTATGCACATTAAATGACCAGAAACTCAATTAATGTATAAAAAAGGCCAAACGAACCCAAAATAATTCCAAAATTTAACACGGCACTCATATAGTTCTATGTTTCCTCTGTAAAGAAAATCAGGGGGGGAGGCAGCGTATATCGTTTCGCACACAAAGGTGACATGTTCCCTCTCGGAACCACGACGCTTCTTGAGAGAAGCTCCGGTTTGCAAGAAGCTTATGCCAAAACTTATCCCAATTCGGCCAAACTTTATACATATGAAAACAGGGTTTAGATTATCCCGAACATCTCGCTACCTAGACCAATGTACTGTGATTTGAATTCAACATAAAATGGATTCAAATATTAGAATTGGAGATCGTATGGTACATGTAGTTCATATTTAAATATGATTACTACTATATGCATGTTTTCTGTTATCAAGATAATATTTAAATGATGGTATAACTTGACAACAATCGTATTCAAATAAGGAAAATTGATTCAAATGTAGTCCATATGGTAGACGACAATATATATATTCATAGGGTGGAGTAAAATGTTCAGATAAGATGGAAGATCAAATTGTAGGACTACATCCATTGTAAACCGCAAGATCACCTAATGATATACTCGAATTCAACACAACGTGGATTCAAAAATTGAAATTCGAGATCCTGGCATTTGTAATCATATAAAAATGGATATGACTCTTTCTTGTGGTGGGAATTGATTTGTTTTTTGTTGTTGTTGAGGGAAGTGCGAATTGAATTGGTACTGTACATGCTAATATTGTTCTCCTGATTTTTTTACATTTTTCTTGTAGTTTTTCAATGGCATTTATAGCAATATAGTAAAGGGGAACATGACTCTCTTGTGTCTTGTATGAATTGTCTTTTTTTTTGTACACGTTAAGTTTGTTCTGCCGAACATGGAATCCGCGCCTTGTTATCCTGAAATTTTCAAGCTCGAGTATTTTTTGTCTCTTCTGCTGCGAAACTCCCGCCTCTTCAACCCGCGTCGCGTTATCCTGAAATTTCGACGTGCGCGAAAACTCTCTCCTCATTTGAAATCGGTCCCGCAGATTTGTAACTTACCGCAGATTTCGGACAAGCGCGTCCCTAAGCCATGGCTCCCCCCTACCTTCCCCTTCGTACCCCCCATTCATACACCAAGGCCGCCAAAACACGCGAAACCCCACGCTCCTCCGTCGGCCTCCCGACCGCCGCCCAGCCGGAGCCTCTTCCCCGATGATGTCGTCCACAGCAACAGCTCGACGTCCCTCATCCACCGCACCGACGATCCATCATCGATCTCATCATCCCGCCGGATCAGCCGACCCGTCCTCCACCTCCAAGGAGCTGCCCCGGCGTTCGCCTCGTCTATCACGCCACCTCCATCCGCACAGCATCGTCTTGACATGCCCCACCGGAACCGCAACACCCTCACCAATTCCTCCGATGAAGCCGAGGCATACTCGGCGCCACCAAGGAGGTTCTGCACTCACCACTGCATCTTATCTTTTATTCGATCTCATAGGGCTGCCGGTGCTCAATACCGAGCAGCCATGGTGGGTCTCCATCGACGGTGCCATCGCCGGCCACTTCCTCCAAGGCGTCTCTCCCCCATGTCGTTGCTTCCTCGGCGACGACTTCCACACCAGCACTAGTTGTTGCTGCTCCGGCTCTCGCTCGCACTGCTGCTGCTGCTCCGGCTCTCGCTCATGTTGCGGCTCTGCTCTTGCTGTCGATCGCGCTGCTGCACTGCTCTTGCTTTCGTTCGCGCTGCTGCTCTGCTCTTGCTGTCGGTCGTGTTGCTGCTCTGCTCTTGCTCCAGTTCGTGCTGCTGCTCCACTCTTGCTTTCATTCATGCTGCTACTCTGCTCTTGCTCTCGTTCCTACTGCTGCTCTGCTCTGCTCTTGCTCTCGCTCGCGCTGCTGCTGCACGACCTGCGGCAGCTACAGGAGTTGCTGCTTTAGCACTCGCTCGCAGTGCTGCTGCACAAGCTACTCTCTGCTACTGCGTTCCCTACTCGAGCAGCTGCTGATTTAGATCACTGCTTCTCTGCTATCAGTGCTCGAACGCCCTAAACTTCTATTGCAGTGCTCTGCTACTAGTTCAATTAAATTTGTCAGTAAAATTTAGTTTCGACAGTAAAATTCAGTTTCGACCGTAAAGTTCAGTTTCTTCAGTTAAGTTCAGAGTCAACAGTATTTACAGCATCTGTCGGAGCGGCCACGGCACGGCTGATGCATTTTACATCTAGCAGTTTTTGGTGATGTATTTTACATCATCTATTGCACATGCTATTAGACTCCCACTTCAGATTACCGCTGTCTCTCTTGTATTGCTTCAGCCTCGCCGTCGTACAACTCACTGAAGCTGCTCCAACGACGGAACCATCCATCACAGCGGTGCAGTACCCTCGGCGCTGTCTCCAGAGGCCTCAGATCTTCTTCCCGGCCTCCGACAGTCACACCAGTATCACCATCCTCCGCGTCCAACCCAATGATGCTGAGGTCGACAAGGCTATGCCAAAGAGGTTTTCCACTCGTCGCATCACTTTGTTACTCTATATTCATGTCGATCCCTCAGGGATCCTTTGGTTCAAAGCAGTTGCAAATCAAGAAAGAAATGAATCGTGGTCACAAAGTTAACAGGGAGAAAACTAAATGCTCTTTTGAACCACGATTTGAATCGGTTTAGCAAGATAGCCATTATATGATGTTCATGGGGACCAAATCTAAGCTCACAAAATATTTCGACGGCAGGCTTCAGCCTGTTTAAGACTGCCTACTAGAATCGCCACTGGTTCAAAGAAAAAGTGAAGGAAAACATAGGAATTGGAAACTTTACTATGGTACTACTATTCGTGGATTTGGTTAGAAGGAATGGAGCAAAGCAAAACTGGAGGATTTTTTTCCTCTGGTGTCTCTTTCAAAGAAAAAATGTAGGAATTTTAATATCCACTTGGATGTCCTTTTCAAATTAATATCCATGAAGAACAGGACTAAGTGCATTGCCGGCATAATAAGATTCTTATTTTACATTTTCATGTGGTTTGACTTTAATTTGACCATGTTTCTCCATTCCTGTGTTCTTCCAATTCATGTGAACCAAACACCCAGGTTGACAGAAATCCTATGTTTGCAAATGCTCTGTTTTGCACGTGCATTCCTATCCTATTCCTGTGTTTTTCCTATCCCTGCGTTTTTAGAATCCTCCAATTCTAAGGATCCCTTACATATTTACTTCATTTTTAGATAGGTGTCAAAGAAAACCCTGTGTGTTTTGTCCCGCTCCTGCCGTGCCATCATCCACCCCACCAGAGGTGCACCATCGACGGAAGTGTTCATGGCAGCAGAGATCTCCCCTGCAGACCTTAGTTCGCCGCCTCAGATCATCTTCCTCATTGCCGGCAGCCACGCCAACTGCATTACCATCATCGACTGAGCAGATGAACCTAAGGACTACACAGTTCCAGAAGAGAGGTCGCACTCTTTTGTGTCTGCTTACGTTATACATCGGTTATTATTACCTGCTACTTTATCGTCCTGTTCATCTCTTAGACTCCGAGTCAGGTCCAAACTAATGTTCCAACTTGAGTTTTAAAATGCCCGTTGGGCACATATCGAGGCATCAATGAATAGTATATGTCTACTATCTGGTTCATCTAGGGTCTTCTATGTGGTTCATGTTCGGTGGGCAACAAACAGTAGATGAGCCATCGTCTATCTTTTTAAACTGAAGCTATCATCTGCCTGCTATCATTAGTTTTGGATCTATCCACTCATTTGCTACCATCAGTATGGATTTCTGCATGCACCCCTTAGGCCTTACATAATCTAACTATGTTTTTTTATTATGTATGTCAGTTATTGTACACAATCTTACTGAACATGTAGAGAAAAAGAGAGACCGTTGCGTGGGAATATAATGTCATGCAGACGCCGCTCCATGGTGGGCGAAGTGGGGCCCCCCCTCCCCCCATTCTAGATTGTATTCCAGAGGAAGATAACTGTTCAGAGGGGGATTCAGAGGGAGCCGACCACTCCTATTTACCCCCTGAGGTGTTTGCTCTAACCTGGCATGCTGATGTTGGTCATATCATGCATATGGCGCCTCGCATTGCTTACTTTATACATCTTATATGTCATCAGCTTAGTTTATATTTGCTTTGTGTGAATGCCACCTGTTTGGTTTCTATATCATACTCCCGCCATTCCTAAATATTTGTCTTTTTAGAGATTTCAACAAGTGACTACATGCGGAGAAAAATGAGTGAATCTACACTCTAAAATATGTCTATATACATCTGTATGTGGTAGTCCATTTGAAATCTCTAAAAAGACAAATATTTAGGAACAGAGGGAGTATATGTGAATTATGCAATGCCATCTTCTTTAGCCAGGCATCATATACATGAATCATGCAATGCCATCCTGTTTAGCCAGTCATCGTATATGTGAATTGTATCGTGCCATACTATTTTTTTTCATAATGTATTCCATTTGTCAACAATGTTTGTCAATTCATCTACTCTTCCTGTGCATCAGCCATTTGAGTCGGTGATGGGAAAATCTGGAGTGAAAACAAGGTCTTCTGAGTAGTCGGTGCTACCTATCGATGCAGATTTCTTGCTGGTTACAGATAGCTCCCCAGAGGAGGATTCTGAGACAGATGACCAGTCGTATCCCCCCCCCTGAGGTGTATGCTCTAACTTGGTAGGGTTATATTGCTCATATCATGCATATGGTGTCTTGCATTGCCATGCCATCTGCTTAGATTAGACATGCTTTGTGTGAATGCCTCCTGTTTGCTTTCTATATCAGATATGTGAATTATGCAATGCCATGTTTTTTAGCCAGTTATCATATATGTGAATTATGCACCGCCATCCTGTGTAGCTAGGCATCATATATGTGAATTATCTCATGCCATCCTTTTTTTCATTATGTCGACAATCTGTGTATATTGAACTACTCTTCATGTGTATCTGCCATTTGAGCCGGTTATGGAAAAATCTGGAATGAAAACAAGGTCTTTAGAGCAGGCAATGGTACCTGTTGAAGCATATATCTCGATGGTTACAGATAGCTCCTCAGAGGAGGATTCACAGACAGATAACCAGTCCTATATCCCACCTGAGGTGTATGCTCTAACTTGCAATGTTTATATTTCTCATAGCATGCATATGGTGTCTTGCATTGCTTAGTTTAGACATCATATACACAATATTCAATGCCATTTGCTTAGTTTAGAGATCATACATGCGAGTGCCAGCTGCTTAGTATATGAATCAATTATGTGAATTATATCATGCCATCCTATATACTTAGACAACATGTATGTGAATTATTTCATCCCAACCTATTTTAGAAAGACATCATATAGTTTTGTCATGTCATCATGTTTAGATACTCATCATATGTTCAATTATGCCATTATATCCTGTTAAGTTATCCATCATATATCTGAAACTGTGTCATGCTATCCTGTTTAGTCAGCCATCATATATGTGAAATTGTGGCATGATGTCCTGTTTGGTTAGACAACATATATGTGAATTACCACATCTGTCTAACAATACAATGTCTGTACATTCAATTTCTTTTCTTGTTTATCAGCCATTTGAATTGGAGGGGGTGATGGCAGTATCTAAGAGAGTAAAAAACCCATTCTTCACAAAAGACGGTGCTACCCGTCGATGCAGATAGAACCATGGTTGTACTGGCCCACGAACTAGCCCCATCACACATAATCGAGACTCTTCCAGATTGTACACATACACCGTTGGACAGAGAACCAGCTACAGCCCATCTAACCCCAACCCCAGCAGATAGTAACCCACTTCTAATTGACACAGCACCATGTCCACCACAGAGTACCCCCACACGAGCAGTTTGTAAAGCAACTGCAGTGCCCAAAGCACGAAGACCACCACAGCGAACCCAAACTCCATGTTTAAAGCAGAATAGCAACTGTTCTCAGGTCAGATTCCTTAGCTATGGTCCATACTCCTTTGCTCTTGCATCACTATATTTACTCATACCAACTAATTTCGAATTTGAAGAATCCAATTGAAACTCCAATGGCGCAATAGGTATGTTTTAAACCTATTTCTTTAACTGGATTGATGTTCTAACTTCTTGCTCTATGTTGATTTCAGTTTTAGTTGTATAAACAGTTGTTCTCATGTCATGCACATTACAAGTGTTGCCAGTGCTGTGTAGTTTCCCACACTTATATTCTGTCTATGCTGTCGTGTCTAAAAAATAATAATTTGAAATGTGTCTCTATCTTGATTTGGCAACATAAACTAGAATGATATAGATAATACAGTGACCATAGTACATAGATATATGTTTGTTTCATGCTGTTATCCTATCCACCTTACTACTGAACCGGTTTACCAAAATGAGTTTCATATACTACATGCTAAAGCTGTGATGTGTCTGCTTGTTTCTCTTGTAGAATGCGAACAGAATATTTGAGAAGAGCACCCCATTATGCAATGATAGAGAAAGTAATGCAGATTAGGTTCAAGATAGTGAGACAACCCTATTGGTCTCCAAGAAAGGTGATAAAAACTATCTTGTAGAGAGTGAGACAACCCCAAAGTCCTGCGTTGATGTAGTGTTCGAGTTACTGGCCACTACCGCTGGCAGAAGCTCTTCGAAATCGTTGCTTGAATCACTTCGGCTTCTTCAGTCTCAGCTACAAGCTGAAAGGCATCAGTCAGCTGTGCTGTGGCAAGAAGCCGAAGGACTGAGGAAACCCCTACAGAATTCAGATGCATACTTTCTGGTGCAACAGCAAGCGTTGGACGATTTTAGCACCAAACAAGAGAAAACTAATAAGCTTGCTAAGCTTCTTGCCAGCATGGTGGGTATTCAGGATATCGTTTCTTGAGCTCTTCTGAAGTGGTTTCAGTTCTGGACTTGTTTTGCTTCCACGTTTATTTTCACAGGTGGCCAATTTAGACGCCCAATGTATGTAATATGCTACTTTGTTCAATATATTTGCACTGATGGCGAACTTTGATGCCCAGTGGATGTAATATTTGTAATAGCCGTAATAGCCAAGCGTAAGTTGCTTGCTTATTTATTTCCGTATTGTCTTGTTTATTTTTTTACTTGTAGTCGCTGCAGTTCTTTTTCCGCGGTAACCTTTTTATTTAGAACTAGGCCACAATAACCATGGGCAACATACGGACCGTTGTAACCATGGTCTTGCTGCCTGCTGTAGTGGGCCTCCTAAGGTCCGTATGATCCATGGGCCTTCTATAGGCCGTAGATTCAATGGGAATTCTATGGGCCGTATGATCGATTGGCCAAACATGGGTTGTGCCTTCATGGACAATTAACGGACCGCAATATGGGCCGTAAACGGGCTATAATGGGAATCCTCTGTTTATGGGCTGACCATAATGGGCCATTAATAGGCCCATGTGTACAACGGGCTTAATTCTATCGGCAGCCACAATGGGTCATTAATGGGCCATATTTGATGACGCTATAAAAACGGCCCAACGGATTAAAGGGCCACAGACAGGCCGACTTTAACCACGGGCTGAATATGGCCCACAAGCGGAACAGGCCAGTAACGGACCGTAAGTAATCGAATGCCGGAAATGAGCCCAATAATAAATGGGCCCTTAGAAGGCCGAAAGATTACACAAGCTGAAATGGCCCAATGGAATAATGGGCTGTTAATGGGTATAAAGCGATATACTATTCATTATGGGCCAGTTTCACCACGGGCCGTTTATGGGCCAAGATTTACAAAGGGCCTCATATGGGCCGAAAGACGTCATGGGCCATACATGGGCCAGAAGTTACAATGGGCTGGAATCATATTGGACGGCCCATATGGCGCTACTGGGCCTAATTCGGATAGGCTATAACGGGCCGTGAGTAGCGGGTTGTAAATGGGCTATATGCGAGCAGGCTGTTAACAGACCTTTCGTGGGCCGGCCCGCTACCTTTTGACTAAGTCAAACAGGCTGGCCTTTTGACCTGAATGGGCCACTGTTGGGCTGAGCCACGTGTCGACATATCATAGGCACGTCCCCTCCATTCGCTGGATGACATATGTCCTAGTACTGAGCTGACACGTGTATACTCTCGCGAATGAGAATTTTACACATGGAAAATCCCCATTGGTCGGGGCTATTAACAGGTTATCGGATCCAAACCGGAACCCGATAGCTTAACGGTGACCCGTTACGGTGGATACCACGTGTCGGTTACCCTTGACGAAAAAACTTCCATGACGCGCGATTTATCGTCATGGAAGTGGACACTTCCGTGATGATAATTTTGGTATTCCCATGGAACACTTCTACGACAGCACATGTATGACTATCTTGATTCTGTCATAAAATCATCATGGATGTACATGCATGACAGAAAACGTGACCTACTGTGACAAACACGTATCATCATGGAATTGTATTTTTTGTAGTGCATGACGACCAAGGCCAGGCGGGCGCCAGCGGGCGCAGAGGGGACAATTTCCTCTTCGGTGATAAGGGAGCAAGGATATGCGTAGGTTCCTAAGGAAGACCCCAAAGCTTTCTGTTCCGGTGCAACAAGACCAAGACCACGAGCTCGGCAGGACGGATGTCATCGCCAAGCCCACCGCTGCGTCATAGCCAGAAGCTTTGCAGGCGAAGACCACCTTTCATCAGGATAACATGTACTCCTTGTTCCCCTTCAAAATTGGCCACTTTGGGATCCCTTCCCGCCTAAGCTATGAGGGAAGAGGACCAAGGCCACTATAAATATGGGCTAGCCACCACGGTAGAAAGGATTCGATCCCGGATTGATCCATCCTCACCACCCGAGCCCTCGCAAGGCTGCTCATCCACTGTACTGGTTCATCCTCTACCTCCTCGTGAGGCCAAACCACCAAAAGCAGGAGTATGGTTTTACACCGCAAGGTGGCCCGAACCTGGGAAAATCTCTATGTTCATCCCTTCCGTACGATCCCGCGCACTCGGTGAGGTCAAGCCCCGGGTATGGCGAGCTGAGCATTGTTGTGAAGTGAGATCCTTTGTTTACGCCCAGAGTTCAAACCTTCTTGGGTCTGCGGAGCCCTGATTCCGACAGCGTTGTTTGCTACCGTAAATTCATGTATGTCATTTGGGTTAATGAACCCAAGGTCATAGATTTGTCCTCTTTTTCATTCGAGAATCTTCAATCTGCATAATATAGTAAGGATAATTATACATGCAATGAACGAGATGAGCTAGAGACTTAATTGCAGAAATAATACTTACACACAATAGCAACTGACGATAGATTTGTCGAGGGCGTCTTAATTGTATAACTGAAATAATTCATCAAATTCAATATATATCTCCTTGTCTCCATTGTATTCCCACCATGAGAAAGTTGCTCCCTTCCTTTGAGGCATCCATGTACCAGTCATGCAATCTTCGCATTTATGTTGGTAGATGCCGGAGCTCCTCACGTCTGATGAGAGGCTTCCCGTGCTTGTATCTGTATGCTAAATCATCCATGGAGAACGACTGTCCATTCTCGCCTAAGTATTGACCAAGAGTGAAACCAATATCATGGGCCGCTACCTCTGGATCATAAATGATATCGGAAGACACCTTGAGCGGGGGGCATGATTGGTTTTTCTGTTCTTCGAGCTGGGGAATTGTTTTCCCCCTTGCACTACTACTACTTCCCGACCGCTATACATGTTCTCTATGTGACTTGATAATAAAGCAGTCATAGATAGATAGCAGCGGAGGCGGCGGTGGTCACGTAAGGTTTTCCAGACAGCGCTTCGCTTTTGTCGGATCTATTTTCTCCTTTCACTCGGGCCGTGTATGTGCAAGCTGGCGTTTCACATCGGCATCCACGACCTTCTTGAGTTCCTCATCACTCAGTTGGCATGGTAACTTGGCACGAGCCTCCTTGACGCTTATTGTACCTGCTGCTCTGGATTTTTTTGGTGGAGTCTGCTGACGCGGCGGAGACAACTGAGGCGGTGGAGTCTTCTGACGCAGCAGAGACGGCTGAGGCGGCGGAGTCTGCTGATGCAGTGGAGACAGCTGAGGCAGCGGATATAGAGCTGGATTGCTACTATGAGGAGTCTGCCTGCTGATGCGGTGTCCAATGTGGAAGCATGATGTGTTCCTTTCTCCATAGAATGGTAGTCCTTCTGGCATCTCCCAGTTCAATCTCCCCTTCACTTGTAGGGAAGTCAAGCTCCATCTGCTCAAGTCCGTTGATAACTTCATCCACCCCGACAACAGCATAGCCATCTGGAATCGGAGAGCAATGGTAAGTTCCATCAGGTACATGAGGTAAGGCAAAGCCGACCGCCACCTTCATGGATTTCGCATGTAGATCACAATGTTCCCTCTGCGTGATATCATCCATAGGGTAGTGAGGAGCCGTGATATCATCGATGGGCCGAACGAGCTTCGTGGAAGCCGCACTGCTTTTCCGCTGAGATGGTGGGCCGGCAGTATCGAATGCAGGATCTTCGCGAGATGGGCCGGTAGTGTGCTGGCTGGTAAGTGCCTCTATTTGCTTCTACTGCAACGCTACTAATTCTTCTATCTTATGCACCCGGTTTGCATCCTATTTCTTTTTTCTCCCTCGGCTTCTATAAGTGTCACTGTAGTCGGGAAACCCAACCTTCCATGAAACGGAGCCTGATGTGCCTCGTGTTCGTCCACTGTGTTCAAGGTTCCCGAGGGTGCATGCCAGCTCGTCATTCTCTGTGTTAGGATGGAACTTCCCGTCCTGCACGTCCTTCATTGCATCTTGAATGGCTTTGACGGGTGTTGCAAGTTGAGCTTTTGTATAAACACACTTCCCTATTTCTGGGTTCAATGTTCCCCCATGCCCGTAGAACCAAGCCTTTGCCCGTTCGGTCAACTCCAATGTCTCTGGATAGATCCCTTTATCAATCAGGTCATTCTCAGTTTTCTCCCACTTAGGCCTGTCGAACTTGCAGCCACCAGACCCCATAACATGGTGATATTCCTTCCTTGCAGCATTTTGCTTATTTATTTTTGACCTTTTCTTACCTTCATCCGATGTCTTGTACTCCACAAATGTGGGCCGGTGATCTTTTATCTTCTCATATGCTCCGGTGAATGTTGGAGTCTTCTCTTTCAGGACATACTTTTGGTGCAATCTTTTCTTCCAGTTGCTGAATTGTTGGGCCATCTTCTTAAGAGTCCACGCCTTGACTTTTCACTCTATAACTTTGTTATTTGGATCCACCTCTAGCGGTAGGGTGAAATTTGTCATGAGTGAATTCCAAAGTGTTTCTTTGGATCTATCGTCGACATAAGTAACTCCATCGTACGCCTTTGGCTTATTCCATTCTCGAAATCTGATCGGGATGATGTCCCTAACAACAACTCTGCACTGATTTATAAATCAGTTTGCGTTCCGCTCGGGACGAATCGGTTTGCCATCTGCAGCGACTTCTTGGATCTTGACCTTTCATTCTCGCCCAACCTTTTTTTCGGGCCTCGTCTCTTTATAGAAGATTGCCTCGATCCGAAGGGCTAAAAGAAGAAAGAAGCGTTAATATATGTACATACAAATCAATTAATGCATCTAGATAGCAAAGGCTTAATTAATACACCTCGCCGGACTTTGTAATAACTAAGGTTCCAACACCGAAGCCGTCATCTTCTCCCTCCATTCCCTCACCAGAGTCGTTATCTTCTCCCTCTATTCCCTCACCACCGGAGTCGTTCAGAAACTGTGACGTGATATCATCATCTCCGTCGCGGATTATTTCCCCCAACATGTCTTCTTGTTCTTCGTCTCTGCCGTAGTGTTCCATAGTTTCTGCAAATATTATAACATGGCATAAACATAGGAGCAATAGGTTCATGGGAATCATCAAGGCAATATACAACCATGAGATAATCTGTTTTCAGACTTAATGAAATCCGGGAATGCAAAACAGTAACATTATGATGACAACTTGAGAGCAAGATTGAGTCATGTCACAACAACTTTACATGGCAACCAAGGGCATGACATCAAAGTACACATTACATAGACCAAATCACAAGAAGGAATCATATGCATATGAGCAATGGATTAGTGACAAACATCATGCAAAGTTGACAAGTTTTATTACAGGCAGTTTCAGACTTACCAGTTTTTCAGCAAGTGTAAAACAACAACAGTATCATCGGGGACTCCTCACCGGCAATCGTCGGGGACTCCTCCGACGATCGTCGGGGACTCCTCACCGGCGATCGTCGGGGACTCCTCACCGGCGATCGTCGGGGACTCTTCACCATCATATATTCGTCATCACCATCGGTTCATCTATTCATCATCATCATCGGTTCATCTCATCGAACCGTAAAAAACATCTCATATTATCTACACTATCTAACTACCATCTAAACTATCTAACACTATTATCTATCTAACTATCCTATATCTATCTAACTATATCAAATTAAGCAATATATTCTTTGTAAAATCACGAGTAAGGAAAAACCAAGGCTTCTCACCGTGGGATCGATGGGTACGGGGGCAGCCGGTGGCTGGCGGCACGGCTGGCATCGGGCAGAGGGGGCGGCCCGCCGTGAGAGGCATGCGGCCGGTGTCGGGAAGAGGGGGCAGAGGCATTAGGCGGAGGGGGCGGGCAGAGGAGGTGGCCCGAGCGGAGAGGCATGCAAGGAGTTGGGATGGCGAGCTGCGGCGGCGAGTAGGGAGCTAGGACGGCGAGCTGCAGCGGCGAGGTGAGGCCAAGGCACGTGGAGGAGAGTGGCGCCGGCGGGCTCGGGCGACGCGTGGAGGAGAGCGGCGCCGGTGGGCTCAGGCAGCGCGTGGAGGCCGGCGGCGGGAGCAGACATCGAGGGCACGATCGGGCAGCCTGATGGCGTCGCGTAGAGGCTGGCAGTGGGAGCGGGCGCGTGGAGGTCGGGCGAGGGAATGGAGGAAGATTGGGGGATGGAGAAGGGGGGGTTTAAATACCAAGAGGCCTTTAGTCCCGGTTGGAGCCACCAACCGGGACTAAAGGGTGTTTAGTCCCGGTTAGTGGCTCCAACCAAGACTAAAGGGTAGGCCTTTATTCTCGGTTGGAGCCACCAACCGGGACTAAAGCTAATTTTCGCCGCCACCGAAAGGGCGCGAAGGCTAGGCCTTTAGTCCCGGTTGGAGCCACAAACTGGGACTAACCTAGTTTATTTTTATGCATGCATAGACACATAATGATTCAAAAAAAGCCGACACCAATGTTCCCTATGTGAAGGAGATAGACCCTGACTATGAATCTTCTAGAAGAATCATAGTAAGAGTCCATATCCTTAACAAAGGATGCAATGATGTCAGAAGCTTATCCCTTCTAGACGACCCAGATATTTAAGCTGGTCGACTAGCTCGTCACTTGGCGAGGTGGGACTAATACGGGTGTGAAAATGTGCGGTAGGCTTTTAGTCCTGGTTGGTGCCACCAACCGGGACTAAAGCTAGGCCTTTAGTCCCGGTTGGAGTCACCAACCGGGACTAAACATCCAAATTATTTTAGTTTTGTTTTAAACAGATTCAAAAACAGTAGCATACATGCCTAGTTTTGATTTAATTCTTTTTGCTATTAAAGTTTAAACAAAAAATACTTTATGAAAATTTTAGTTGGATAAATTTTATATAGTTTTAAGTTAATATTATTTTGATCAAAACTAGAGTTTTATAAAAGCTTTTTAGTTGATTCTTTTTGCTATTGAAGAATGTTATGAAATACTTTTTGTTAACGTAATAATGCTATATTTTCTTTTCTATTAAGTTATTAGTTTAGTATTTTTCTTTGCTGCTAAGTTTTATTTAGGACAAAAACTATTTTTTTATTTGTAGTTAAGTCCTACAGTTCCCTTAGGAGTTTCTATTTGGATTTCCTTGAAGTTTTGTTTTGCTTTCTATTTGCTTTTTCTTATTGTTTTCTTTATTGCTTTATTCAATGATTGTATTTTCATCGCTAGAATGCTTGCTAGAGTGAATGCTTATATGAATGCAATGTTTGATTATATAGATTTTCATCAGATAGTGACAAATAGTTCTATCAAGTTATTTTTCATAGGTACCATTGCCGCAACATTTCACATTGAAGGGCCAACATCAGGTGGTGGTTTGTCAATATGTTTTTGAAAATATAACACAAGGTGATCAATGCTCTCAAAATCTTTATTCCGGAATCTAAAGCCCTTTGTGTATAACCCAACATACTCAATTACTCATGATGTGGGTTTGTAGTCCTGATGTAAGATAATATAAAGGTGCCTGGATGTTCATGAGATATGCCAAAACAATAGACTATTCTCATAGGATTCTGTGATTTCTTAGTCCTCAACATATCATCAACTTCCCCTTTTAACCCTTTCCTGAATTTGCGATAAGAGAGCATGCTTTTCAGGTGGCCTACCAATGGATATCCACATATCTGTCTATTACCTGCATATTTGTACAAGGAAAGAAACATAAATTTACCAAAAATTAAAATAGATGCCAATCTTGCCAGTTAATACATCGCCTTCATGTAACTGCAGTGATTCTAGATCAAAGCCATCATCAGAATAGTTGTGGAGCATAACTATGGCTTTCAACCCAGAATCAAAGGTGCAAATTATTCGATTATCTTGTATATGTTGAACAGTTACTTGAACAATCCTAACATCTGATATGTTGTCCTCAGTTTCACCAGAAAGCAACCAAAACTCCTCTCATCTAGACTTGGCTCGGCATAAGGGGTCCTTCGATCAGAAAAACCACACAGTAGGGGTGGAATCTTGCAAAACTTGGGATTTTCCAGCTATAAGTCTGGAAACTCACTAGAAAGAAAGTCTTCACTTTTTCTTCATGTGTGTCCCTTGCTTATTGTGCCGTAACCATGATAATCTTCATCATTTAACAGGATGCTTGGGTCAGTCTTCACTCTGAAGGGAGGAATTTCATCAAACTTTTCATAATCTTCTGACATGTCTGTCTTGTCCTCCACTCCCACGATGTTTCTTTTCCCTGAAAGAACTATGTGGCGCTTTGGCTCATCGTATGATGTATTCGCTTCCTTATCTTTTCTTTTTATCGGTATGGTAGACATGTCCTTCACATAGAAAACCTGCGCCACATCATTGGCTAGGACGAATGGTTCGTCTATGTACCCAAGATTGTTGAGATCCACTATTGTCATTCCCTACTGCGGGTCTACCATTACCCCGCCTCCTGTCAGATTGACCCATTTGCACCAAAACAAAGGGACCTTAAAATCATGTCCATAGTCAAGTTCCCATATCTCCTCTATGTAACCATAATATGTGTCCTTTTTCCCTATTGTTGTTTGCTGCATCAAAGCGGACACCACTATTTTGGTTGGTGCTCTTTTTTTCTTGGGCGATCATGTAAAATGTATTCCCATTTATCTCGTACCCTTGGAAAGTCAATACAGTCGAAGATGGTGTCTGGCCAACAAGTACAACTCATCTCCAACAATGGTGTTATTCATGAGATGTGTTTGCAACCAACCGCCGAAAGTTGACATGTGTGCATGTGTAATCCAGTCGTCAGACTGCCCCGGGTGTTGGGAGCATACAATATTCTTGTGTTCATTGATATACGGGGCCACCAAGGTAGAATTTTGTAGAACTGTGTAGTGTGCTTGCGCCCAAGAATGCCCTTCCGCACATATTATTGCTTTCGGTCCTAGCGTGCCTTTTCCACTCAGTCTCCCCTCATGCCACAATTGAGGAACACCAATCGGCTTAAGGTCAGGAATAAATTCAACACAAAACTCAATAACCTCCTCTGTTTCATGGCCCTTGGAGGTGCTTCCTTCTAGCCTAGCACGGTTATGAACATATTTCTTTAAGACTCCCATGAACCTCTCAAAGGGGAACATATTGTGTAGAAATACAGGACCCAGAATGGCAATCTCGTCGACTAGGTGAACTAGGACATGCGTCATAATATTGAAGAAGGATGGTGGGAACACCAACTTGAAACTGACAAGACATTGGACCAAAACATTATGTAACCTTGGTAGGATTTCTGGATCGATTACCTTCTGAGAAATGGCATTGAGGAATGCACATAGCTTCACAATGGCTAATCAAACATTTTCTGGTAGAAGCCACCTCAATGCAACCGGAAGCAATTGCGTCATAATCATGTGGCAGTCATGAGACTTTAGGTTTTGGAATATTT
The DNA here is from genome assembly GCA_011799875.1 of Thinopyrum elongatum. Lineage (NCBI taxonomy): Eukaryota > Viridiplantae > Streptophyta > Magnoliopsida > Poales > Poaceae > Thinopyrum > Thinopyrum elongatum. Next base: position 557,296,712 of record CM022298.1, read on the forward strand.
TCTCTGCCATGTTTATTATTCACTTTATATTCGACGAGAAGCCAGACGGGACCTTGATACTGAGCAGGCATTCAAAAAAGATTTCCTTCTCTGCTTTGGTAAGAGCATAGCTGGCAGGACCTTGATATTGCTTTGGATGCATACCATCTTTTCCGTTCATGCGTTGCTGGTCCTCCCTGATACGTCTCCAACGTATCTATAATTTTTTATTGTTCCATGCTATTATATTATCTATTTTGGATGTTTTATATGCATTAATATGCTATTTTATATGATTTTTGGGACTAACTTATTAACCTAGAGCCTAGTGCCAGTTTTTGTTTTTTTCCTTGTTTTTGAGTTTTACAGAAAAGGAATACCAAACGAAGTCCAAATGGAATAAAACTTTCGCAGTGATTTTTCTTGGACCAGAAGACACACTGAGGACTTGGAGAGGAAGGCAGAAGAGTCCCGAGGGATCCACAAGCCCTCAGGGCGAGCCCTAGGGGGCGCCCCCGTGGCTTGTGGGCCCCACGGGAGTCCTCCAACCCTAATCTTTGGCCTATAAATTCAGAAATATTCCCAAATCACCTAAAGCGTCCACCAAAATACTTTTCCACCGCCGTAACCTTCTGTTCCTGTGAGATCCCATCTTGGGGCCTTTTCCAGCATCCTGCCGGAGGGGGATTCGATCACGGAGGGCTTGTACGTCAACTCTATTACCCTTCCGATGAAGCATGAGTAGTTTACCACAGAGCTATGAGTCTATAGCTAGTAGCTAGATGGCTTCTTCTCTCTCTTTGATTCTCAATACCAAGTTCTCCTCGTTGTTCTTGGAGATCTATCTGATGTAATATTCTTTTGCGGTGTGTTTGTCAAGATCCAATGAATTGTGGATATATGATCAGTTTATCTACGAATATTATTTGAATCTTCTTTGAATTCTTATATGCATGATTTGATTTCTTTGTATTTCTCTTTGAATTATAGGTTTGGTTTGGCCAACTAGATTGGTTCTTCTTGCAATGGGAGAGGTGCTTAGTTTTGGGTTCAATCTTGCGGTGTCCTCACCAAGTGACAAAGTAGGGGTAGCAAGGCACGTATTGTATTGTTGCCATCAAGGGTAAAAAGATGGGGTTTTCATCATATTGCTTGAGTTTATCCCTCTACATCATGTCATCTTACTTAAGGCGTTACTCCGTTCTTATGAACTTAATACTCTAGATGCATGCTGGATAGCGGTCAATGTGTGGAGTAATAGTAGTATATGCAGAATCGTTTCGGTCTACTTGACACGGACGTGATGCCCATATTCATAATCATTGCCTTGGATATCGTCATAACTTTGCACTTTTCTATCAATTGCTCGACAGTAATTTGTTCACCCACCGTATTATTTGCCTTCAAGAGAGAAGCCTCTAGTGAAACCTATGGCCCTGGGTCTATTTTCCATCATATATTTTCAGATCTATAAACCAAAAAACCCAAAATACCTTGCTGCAATTTATTTACTTTTATTTTGTTTTATGTTTTAGTAAGCTTTTATATCTATATCTATCAGATCTCACCTTTGCAAGTGACTGTGAAGGGATTGACAACCCCTTTATCGTGTTGGGTGCAAGTGTTTGATTGTTTGTGCAGGTGCATAGACTGGAGAGTTGCGTGTATCTCCTACTGGATTGATACCTTGGTTCTTAACGGAGGGAAATACTTATCTCTACTTTGCTACATCACCCTTTCCTCTTCAAGGGAAAAACCAACGCAAGCTCAAGAAGTAGCAGGAAGAATTTCTGGCGCTGTTGCTGGGGAGATCTACATCAAGCCTACCAAGTACCCACCATAAACTCTCATCTCTTGCATTACATTATTTGCCATTTGCCTCTCGTTTTCCTCTCCCCCACTTCTAAAGCGATTTCAGAAAAACACAAAAAGATTTGCCTTTTTATTCGCCCTTTTTCCGTTCGTCTTTTCGTTTGCTTTTTGTTTGCTCGTGTGCTAGATTGCTTGCTTTCTCACAATCTCTCAAGAAAATACCAAGTTGTGTGACTTTTCCAATACTAATAATAATGATTTTATTAGTACTCCGATTGCTCCTACCACTAGTGCAGAATCTTATGAAATTAATGCCGCTTTGCTGAATCTTGTTATGAAAGATCAATTTTCTGGCCTTCCTAGTGAAGATGCCGCATCACTACTGCAGGATGGTCCAAACGCGACAGTCGAATCAGAGACCCTTCGACGAAACTGTGTGCGATGCAATAATCGCAAACGGTGGTGTAAAAAAACCGTCAAAAAAGGTGCAAAACATTTGCGATGGCGGCGACATCAAACATGGTTCATATTAGATTTGCGTGTGCGATGAGTGGCAAACGGTTAATCTAGAAGAACTATTTGCGATGATGTAGAACAACAGAAACAGCCAACCAGATGAGGGTGTGTGCGATATACGGCATACTGTTCACTAGGATAAACTCTGTGTGATTAGGCAACACAATGGAAACGGTTCAACTGAACAAGATGTGTGTGATACGCGGCAAACAGGTTCGTAATCAGAAATGTGTGCGAAGACCAATAATAACACAGACGATTGCTGCTAATAAGCCGTGTGATTTGCTCTGTCTACAGAAGAATAACATGTGTATATATATATAACTGAAATAAACATCTAATTACATGAGTGACTATACAGATCATTCACACACACCTCAATAAATTGCATGCATTCTAAAGTAGGAGAAACGATCGTCTAGTCATCTACTTCTTGTGACGCTCCCGCCACTGCTCTGTGGCTCGATCCCTCGTCTGGGGTAGGAACAAGACACTTCCTCATGTCAACGATCCGCCTGTACATCTCGTAGCTTGTGTACACGTCCTTGGCCGCGTACTTGACGTGTTGTTCATCCAGTCTCTCATGCCAAACACTGTGTCAGGCGATCTTGTCCTTCTTGCTCTCATCCTTCATCTTCATGTAGTAGGGGTCGATGATGGCCGAGGCGAGGTCAACCAAGGAGTTCAGTTTGTTGTTGTCGCTGCCCCAAACCTTGTAGTGGTGCTGGATGTTGACAAGATTCAGGCATTTCAAGCCCGAAACCTTGAGCGCTTTTAGATCGTTGGTGGTGTCCACCGTAGCGAAACTGTAGTCGGAGCTGTTGATAAACCTGGAGAAACGCTCGCAAGGCCTTATGGCCAGGTGGTAGTGGTAGACAAGGACATCATGTCGCATGCACAACTGGGCGACGACAACCTTCTGATCATGCCCGGCATGACCGATGGTGTACTCGAGGTCGAAGCCGACCACTTGGTACTTGTCCTCGGCAAGGAACTGCTCCATAGTTTGGATGGAGCTCTCCACCGAGACCGGATCGTTCGTGTACACCACCGAGAGGGCCTTCCCCCTCACGTGGGTGTCCACTACGTGATGCATGGTGAACTGCCCACCGTTGTCGTCGTCGGCCGCTGGGAGCGCCATTGGAGCCACGGGGAACGCCATTGGAACCGCTGGATGTCCTCTCTGTATGTGTCGTCGTGGGTGTGCTTATTGTGTCATGTGACGCGAGAGATGAAGGTAATTGGCCGCAGGAATAAAAGGGGGCCGGGCGGCCTGGATTCTCGGCGCGTCCGCATGGCAGTTTTTGCAGCGGGTAACTGCATCGTCGCGCTGCGCCTGGCGCAACCGCATGCACACGTACGTGCGTGATTGTGCGCCGGCCCCAAACACTGGTAGCGCGCGTGGAGGGACGAGGGCAGAGCACCTGGAGGGATGCGAGGGCAGAGCACGCATGGCGGGACGTGAGCAGGGCGCGCCGCAGCCGCCCCAACCGCAAGCAACCACATGCATAGAGCAGTTGAACACGCAGGAAATGGTCGCCTACAAGCCGGCCGACAGTTGCGTCGCTGCGTAGAGAGCGGCCGTGTGCTACTACCTCCGTCTTGGTCGTCCCCTTTATATTCTGTGCCATACTTTGCCCTTAAATTTAACCAACAAAATGTTATTGCATGTTATAAAAATTATATAATTGGAAACTATGTTCAAATATGAATCCAACTATACAATCTTTGGCGACATGCATTCGTATTTTATTAGTTAAATCCTACTTATAAACCAGGACGGGGGTATAGTAGGTAATTAAATCTCAAACATTTTTTTATTAACCGTATGTGTCCTCCTCTCGCACGTCTTGCCACCCCGCTGCCGCAGACGGCTTACAGCGCAAGCTTGCGCAGCGCGCGGGGGCGTTCTTTTGGCCAAACGGTGGCTCAAAGTGGCGCCAATGTTCCCGTGCAACCTCGCAGGTTCCCACGCAAGCTTCCCGTCCGACTCGGTGAAATCCCCAAAAATCCCAATGCTTACAGGCCTGCTATATAAACCCTCACGGCCGGCGAGTCCTGCGTCGCATTTTCCCCTTCCTCCTTGTAGCTTATCTCGTCTGCTTCTCCCACAATCGCCAATGGCACCGGTCCGTCGTCGTCGCTCAGCCACTCCGCCGTCATCAGAGGACAGCTCCAGCTGGGAGGCTACACCGCGGCGGCGGCGCAGTCCCCGGTGTAGTGTAGTGCGCGTGGCGTCCCTGTTGGGTGTGCGCGGAACACCCACCACACGCTCCGCCGCCGCTGCCCGTCGGCAGCTGTTGCCGGCCACTGTTGCCGCCACACCATCGTCGAAAGCCAGGGCCATCGCCCGCTCCGCCGCCGCAGCCTAAAGGCGGGAGGTGGCCGTCGTGGCCGCCACCCCACTGTCGGCCACCGTGGGCATCACTCGCTCTGCCACTGCGGCCCGAAGGTGGGAGGTGGTGGTCGTGGCCGCCACCCCATCGTCGGCCGCCATGGCCGCCAGCCCACCGTCGACCGCCGGGGTCATCACCCGCTCCGCCACCGCTGCCCGAAGGCGGGAGGCGGAGGTGGAGGCCCGCACGTGTGTCAGCGACCTTGCGTGCTACACCGAGTTCCTGCGGGAGGAGGAGGAGCGCCTCGTCGAGCACGCAAAGAGCCTTACCACCGCCGTGGCCGCGTCACACACCGCCTCAGAGGCGAGGAATCAGGAGATCTACGAGGAGAACCACCACTTCGGGAGGGGTCGTCTGGAGCGGCAAAGGGCGTTCGAGGTGAGCGTCGCTGAAGGTGCAGTAGCGGCAGGCACCGTATTGGAGTTGTCCAGCTCGTCGGTAGGCTCCTCCTCCTCTGCCTCTTACTGAGCGCGCTCTGCAGAGGAGAGGCTACCGAAAGTAGTACAAAGCCCCTCCATAGTAGTAGTAGTATTTAGTGGCTATTTTGTTCAGTTCATCTGACTATAGATGTGGTGGAACTGTACAACGTACTTAAAATTAGCTAGTATATATAGTTGAACTAGCTATTTCAGTACGTGGTTGGCAACAATTGGGGAAAAGTTTGGTCGGTTCAGCTGTCGAGTTGAACTGTTTGTATAAAGAACGACAGCTTAATCTATGAATGAAATCTATGCTTAATTACTGAATTTTAGTTGCAAAAATTAGATAGTGCTAGTGATTTTTAGCTGCATATTTTGACAAATCGCAGTGTTACAAGGATTGACAAATGGCAATGTTACTAGATCAACAAATGTCAATCTTTCCAGTTTGACAAATGGCAATATACCCAATATGACAGATGCAAATCTTACCAAATTGTCTGTAAGTGGTTGCACACGGGTCATCTGAAAAAACCGTTTGCGTTAAAGGGAGGTACAAATCCTACTTGCCAAATTCTCTCTTGGCTTAGCGCCGAAGTCTCGCTTTGCATACCTTATTCAATCTGAACCGTTTGCGTTGAAGAGATGCACAAATCATGCGCGGCGAATTTTCCCTTGGCTTACCATAGCTCTCACTTTGCATACAGGTGTTCTATCTAAAACATTTGTGATGAAGAGCTGCACAAATCCTGCTCGGCACATTTTCCCTTGGCTTACTGGGGAAGCTGTCGGTTTACATACGGGTGTTCTATCTAAAATGTTTGCGATGTTAGAGTGGCAGCTATTTGTTTCAAAATGCCTTTGTTGGCTGTTATTCGAGTGCGCCTTCTCTCAAAATGGACACGAAAAATACCAGCATGTCGGGTGCCATTCCATGATAGCATGCCAAGTTTCATGAATTTCACACGAGTTTTGGATTTACTAGAACTTAAAAACAAAGTATTTCAACATTTTGCCGGCAATCAACAGTGCCCTGGTGTTTGAAATTCATTTCCATTTCTTGCATGGGACCTAAGCATGCACCCAAGGACACATATTTGATTTTTCAACCAATTTATATGCACTGGAGCATGTGCATTTAGTTCAAATTTGAATTATGCACATAAAATGCCTAGAAAGCCCAGTTAATGTATAAAAATGTCCAAACAAACCCCGAAAAATTCCAAAATTTAACACAACACTCCTGTTGTTCTATGTTGACACTAGAAATTTTTTGAAAGCAATAAGAGGCAACGAATATCATTTCGTCCCCAAAGGTGGCACGTTCCCTACCGAAACCGTCAGGCTTGTCGTGAGAAGCTCTAGTTTGTGAGAAGCTTATACCCAAACCTATCCCAAATGGGACAAAAAATTTACCACGGCATGTTGATGCCGCTCCATGATAGCATGCCAAGTTCCATGAATTTCAGACGAGTTTTGGATTTACTAGAAATTAAAAACCAAGTATCTCAATGTTTGCGGCCGAGTGACGGTGGCAGGGTGTTTGACATTCATTCCCATTTCTTGCATGGGACCTAAGCATGCAACCAAGGACACAGATTTGAATTTTCAACCAATTTATATGCATTAGAGCATGTGCCTGTAGTTCAAATTTGAATTATGCACATAAATGCATTGAGAACTCAGTTAATGTATAAAATTGCCCAAACGAGCCCTGAAAAAGTCCAAAATTTAACACAACACTCCTGTTGTTCTATGTTGACAATAGAGAAAAAATTGAAATCAAGAAGAGGCAACGTATATCGTTTCATCCAGAAAGATGAAACGTTCCCTACCGAAACCATCAGGCTTGTGAGAAGCTCTGGTTTGTGAGAAGCTTATACCCAAACCTGCCCCAAATGGGACAAAAAATTTACCACGGCATGTTGATGCCGCTCCATGATAGCATGCCAAGTTTCATAAATTTCAGACGAGTTTTGGATTTACTAGAATTTAAAAACTAGGTATGTCAATGTTTGTGGCCGAGTGATGGTGGCAGGGTGTTTGACATTCATTCCCATTTCTTGCATGGGACCTAAGCATGCAACCAAGGACACAGATTTGAATTTTCAACCAATTTATATGCATTAGAGCATGTGCCTGTAGTTCAAATTTGAATTATGCAAATAAATGCATAGAAAACTCAGTTAATGTATAAAAATGTCCAAACGAGCCCCAAAAAATTCCTAAAATTAACACAACACTTATGTTGTTCTATGTTGACACTAGAAAAAAATTGAAATCAAGAAGAGGCAACGGATATCATTTCGTCCAGAAAGGTGAAACGTTCCCTACCGTAACCATGAGGCTTGTTGTGAGAAGCTCTGGTTTGTGAGAAGCTTATATACCCCAACCTGCCCCAAATGGGACAATATTTTTACCACTGCATGTTGATGCCATTCCATGCTAGCATGTCAAGTTTCATAAATTTCAGACACGTTTTCGATTTACTAGAATTTAAAAACCATGTATCTCAATGTTAGCGGCCGAGCGACAGTGGCAAGGTGTTTGACATTCATTCTCATTTCTTGCATGGGACTTAAGCATGTAACCAAGGACACATATTCCAATTTTGAACCAATTTATATGCACTGGAGCATGTGCATGTAGTTCAAATTTGAATTATGCACATGAATGCATAGAAAACTCAGTTAATGTATAAAAATGTCCAAGCGAACCCCGAAAAATCCCAAAAAATGACACAACACTCGTGTTGTTCTATGCCGAGAAATTTTTTGAAAGTAATTAGAGGCAACAGATATCGTTCCGTCCACCAAGGTGGCATGTTCCCTACCGAAATCATCAGGCTTGTCGTGAGAGAAGCTCTGGTTTGCGAGAAGCTTATACCCAAACCTGCCCCAAATGGGACAATATTTTTACCACGGCATGTCGATGCCGTTCCATGATATCATGTCAAGTTTCATGAATTTCAGAGGAGTTTTCGATTTACTAGAATTTTAAAACCATGTATCTCAATGTTAGCGGCCGAGCGACAGTGTCAAGGTGTTTGACATTCATTCTGATTTCTTGCATGTAACCTAAGCTTGCAACCAAGGACAAACAATTGATTTTGAAACCCGTTTTTATGGACTGGAGCATGTGCATGTAGTTCAATTTTGAATTATGCACATAAATGCCTAGAAAACTCAGTTAACGTATAAAAATGTCCAAACGATCCCCGAAAAAATCCAAAAATTGACACGACACTCCTATTGTTCTATGTTGACACCAGAAAAAAAATTGAAAGGAAGAAGAGGCGACGAATATCGTTTTGTCCACAAAGGTGACACGTTTCCCTAACAGAACCATGAGGCTTCTTCTGAGAAGCTCTGGTTTGTTAGAAGCTTATACCATAACCTGCCCCAAATGGGACAATATTTTTTACCCCAGCATGTTGATGCCATTCCATGATAGCATGCCAAGGTTCATGAATTTCAGACGGGTTTTGGATTTACTAGAATTACAAAAGCAAGTACCTCAATGTTTGCCGGAGAGCCACGGTGTCGTGGTTTTCGAAATTCATCCCCATTTCTTGCATGGGACATAAGCATAAACCCATGGACACATATATGATTTTACAACCCATGTTGGTGCACCAGAGCATGTGCATGTAGTTTAATTTTGAATTGTGCACCTGAAATGGCTAGAAAACCAATTTAATGTACAAAATGTCCAAATGAACCCTGAATAATTCGAATTCTTTTACGACACACATATAGTTGCATGTTCACTGCAGATAAAAGTTCTAGCAATTCAAACACCGTCCATTGCCGCTGTGACCCCATTATGTAAGTCAAATCAAGATGAAAAATCAAGTAGATCCCACACAGTTTATTATCACCAACCGTGTGAGATGCAGTACAAAATATCCTGGAGCACCGTCGGTGTATAGTACGCCTATGGCTTACGCGAGAAGGTGCGTCGGCTACAGTCCACAGCCGGCGTGTCAAGCACACTAGCTTCTTCCCTAAATATCATTTCAATGTTCAATCGTCGCCGGTGAAAGATGGGGACGTGGACCCGCGTCTTGAGGGCAACTTCAGTGGCCCACTCCAGCGAGAGCGCGGCCGCAGCCGCCATGCGCATGCTAACAAGGTGCATGAGCGCGGCCGCAATCTGCGACCGAGCGGCCAAGGCAGCCCAAACGGCCGCTGTTGCTTCTCAGGTGGCGGCAGCAACATCTGCCTCGGGGATAGCAACTGGCGAGAGCGGCACAACAGCTGTCCGTTCCGCAGCGGTGACCTTAGCCCTGATGGAGGCCGCCCACGACCATGTCGAGGCCACCCACGCCCAGCTCATGGCGGTCACCGCACAAATCTAACGAAGTTTCTCCGACAACGGTCGGCAACCCACGGCCGAAGAGTTGGCAATCGCCGAGAGCATTCGAGCAGCCGTCCGTTCCTCCGCCGCATACCTTGCCACGACGGAGCCCGTCCAAGCCCAGATCGCGGCCGCCCATGCCCAGCTCGTGGCGGCCTTTTCCAAAGAGATGGCGGACGCGGATGGTGAGATGCTTGCTGGGTATGGTGCGATGGATGTCATGGAGCCCCTTCCCCAGGAGACCATCGGGCGCGAGCTAGACATGGAGGAGGCGGCGGAGATTGACGAGCACCATCCGTAGTAGTACTCTTTGTTTTGTTTAATTAAGAGCGCCGGTCTTTAATTTGTTAGAGTAATGTTTAGGTCAGCTAGCTTTGTTTAATTGCTGAACTTGCTCGATTAAGAAGTGTGGGTGTGCTGTAGTCTCCTTTGTGTACCCAAATTATGCAATGACGTGGATGACCACGGTAACCAGGGAAATTCGAACCAAAATTTTTTACTTTCAAACTCATCACACACGGGTTAAGCTATCTGAATCGTTTGTGATGTTCACACATCGTACAAAGTTCTCAATAAGGGACCGTGTCTGATGACACTTTGCGCGCCAGTTATTTCGCTGAACCAATTCAAAAAATTTGGTTTCCGCGGAAATATCTACCTCCCCGCCCCCTCCCCCTTACCAAAAGCCACATTTCCCCTGTTTCCGCCTTCCTTTCCAATTTGAAACCTTCACTCCTTGCTTGCAGCGCCGCCTCCTCGCCGGCGACCCTCCTTCACGCTGCTCGGCCTCGTCTATCCAGGCAGGTAATCCACACCCGACCCCCATCCTCCTCCTCCTTCCACATCCCACATGCCTCGACCGCCGGCGCGACACCTTCTGCCCAAATCACCGACCCCTCCATCAAATAAGCGCCGCCCTAAGCCATGGTGCACGCAGTATAGCCAGGAGCTCAAGGAGCATTTAGCAGCGGAGAAGCAAATCGCGGCCGCACGCGCGGATGAGGTCGCGATGGCTGCCATTCGTGCCAACCCCCAGATCTTGGAGGAGCATCTTGCCATTTGCTAGCTACGCCGGTTAAGCATGCTCGGTTTACCCGTTGCGTGTGTTGCTCCTGCCTTTCCTTAACAAATTCTAGTGAATTGTGCTATATAATTTTAACATGCAATATGTTGCTCTAGTGTATATGTTCTATATGTCGTGCAGTGTGGTGCTCACTTATTAATTATTGGTTAATTAGTTGTCGTCTTCAGTTAACTGTTTGGTTCAACTCTGTAAATGTGATGTTCAATTCTTCAGGCTGCAATTTTGTATTGTCTTCCATGTGAGAAATAAATCAAAATTATCTTTACAAAATACATGAGAAACGAATACAATTGCTATATTTCCAAGTTCTCAAGCATGCTTGGTTTGGTTATACATTGTGCAATGTGGTGCTCAGTTAACGTTTGGTTCATTTGTTGTGGTGTTTAGTTAACAGTTTGGTTCAATTCTGCAATGCGATGTTCAATAGTTGTGGGTGCATTCTGTTATTGTATACCATGTGAGAAGTAAATCGAATTTGGCTGTACTGAATACATGAGAAACAAATACAATTGTTATATTTCCAAGTTGTTAAGCATGCTTGGTTTGGTTAACTACCTGATCTTCTATTAGGAGTATGTTATATTGTGCAATGTGGTGCTCAGTTAACGTTTGGTTCATTTGTTGTGGTGTTTAGTTAACTGTTTGGTTCAATTCTGCAATGCGATGTTTAATTGTTGTGGGTGCATTCTGTTATTGTATACCATGTGAGGAATAAATTGAATTTGGTTGTACCAAATACATGACAAACAAATACAATTGCTATATTTCCAAGTTGTTAAGCATGCTTGGTTTGGTTAACTGCCTGATCTTCTATTAGGAGTATGTTATATTGTGCAATGTGGTGCTCAGTTAATGTTTGGTTCATTTGTTGTGGTGTTTAGTTAACTGCTTGGTTCAATTCTGCAATGCGATGTTCAATTGTCGTGGGTAGAATTTTGTATTGTTGTGCATGTGAGGAATAAATCGAATTTGGCTGCACTTAATACATGAGAAACATATACAAGTGCTATATTTCCTAGTTCTTAATCATGCTTGGTTTGGATAAATGGGTTTTCCATGTGGCTTGAATTAATCTGATGAATCTGCAATGTGCTTATTTTTCATCAACATATTTTACTGATATCATGCGAACCCTTACTTAACCTGATGACTAATTACCTTATATGTGTTGCAGGGAAACAATGGGAAGCACTGAGGTTTACAATCAAGGTTAGCATGTGCATGGTCCATTGTCTAATAGCACATTATTGTGCAATTGCAGGAACCATTCTAATATTTAGGTTTTTAACAATTTGGTCTTGCACATGTAGGTCCTGCTGTCAGAGGTTTTGACCCACTGTTCGACCCTTTTGCATATGGAGAAATGAGTTGTCCATGAATATCAATCAAGTCAAGAAACTCAGAAAGATTGTTAGGATAAAGAAATTAGCGACAAAAAATAACAAGATCTTTATCTGCACAATGAAGAAGACATCAGTTCACTACAAGATGGTACTAACTATTATACCTTGCCTTTTTTTATTCCTTTACCCCATTTCCAATATAGAGAAGATATTTAAGCACATCCTTGTTTTCAGGCCTTTCCAAAGCAGTTCATTGATGATTACCTCTCAAACCACCTCTATGGTCAGGAGGCGAGGAAGGTTTTCATACAACACCCACGGTTCAATATTGAAGTGTTCCTGAAGAGGACGAAGGATGGAAGGTCAATCATCCACAGGCAATGGCCTAAAGTTGCAAAGACCTTCAACAAGAATGAAGGCTCAATATTCGCCTTCTGCTTCAGCACTTTTTCAGATGAGATGCATCTATCTATGTACTGTCTATGATGCTAATTTCGAAAGGTTCTAGATGTTGCATGTGAAACTTGGTGCTGGTGCAGTTGTGTAATGGGGTAGCTGAGTGCTGAAGCTATATCATGTTGTACTCTGATGTATTTCAATTATGAAATCCTGCTTCCTTAATATGGAAATGAAATATATTATGTGCTTAATATGAATGTCAATTAGATTAATAAATGGATTATTCATAATAGGGCAATTAGCCTGGTAATTGGTTTTTTTTATTGCAAACGGTTATTGAGAAAACACCGTGGGCGATGACCTCAGGCAACGCACACAGTTTCTAGGAATAAACCGTGTTGGATCAATGAACAATCACACATGACATTCTCTTGAAAATTGTTTGTGTTAGGCCACCTTGCGGAAACGTTTACCACATAAAAATTGTGTGTGATGGACAGCCTTTGCCACACAGTTTCTTCTACGCACCGTGTGTGATGCATTCAATAACGCAAACGATAAAATTGTTAATATTTTGTGCAATGGCAATGCTATCACAAACGATTTAATGGGGAAAATTGTGTGTGATGTACCTACAAACGGAAACATTTTCCTTGGAGCGACTGTGTGGGATGTATATACGAACAAAAATGTTTAGCGGGGACTGACTGTGTGCAATGTACTTACGACTGGAAACGATTTCGCCTGTATAATTGTATTTCTTTAGCACTACTGTATGTATAACCGTATTTGAGCGCTCGCCGGTCGCACACGACCTCATTTTGCCGAGCATGTGTGACAGGAGGGCATATCCCCGACGGTTTCTGGGTCATGTGGGAAGGACCCCCCTATCGCCCACACTCACTTGGCGACGGTTCCAAATGCCGTCGCGGAAAGGGGTTAAAAACCGTTTGTATAGCACCTCGTTGTACCAGTGCATCCCATCTAAATACTTTCATTCAGTTGTGTGATATGCAAAAGAAGAAAGATGTGGATAATGATATTGTTAAATTGAAGATATTTTCGTTCTCACTACGAGATCATGCTAAAACTTGGTTTTCATCTTTGCCTAAAAATAGTATTGATTCATGGAATAAGTGTAAAGATGCTTTTATTTCCAAGTATTTTCCTCCCGCTAAGATCATCTCCCTTAGGAACGATATAATGAATTTCAAGCAACTTGATCATGAACATCTTGCACAATCTTGGGTGAGGATGAAATTGATGATAAGAAATTGCCCTACTCATGGTTTAAGTTTATGGATGATCATGCAAAAAAATTATGCTGGATTGAATTTTGCATCTAGAAATCTTTTAGATTCGGCCGCGGGAGGTACTTTTATGGAAATCACATTAGGAAAAGCTACTAAACTCCTAGATAATATCATGGCTAATTACTCTCAATGGCATACCGAAAGATTTTCCACTAGAAAAAAAGTGCATGCGATTGAAGAAATTAATACTTTGAGTGGAAAGATGGATGAACTTATGAAATTATTTGCTAGTAGGAGTGCCCCTATTGATCCTAATGATATTCCTTTGTCTACTTTGATTGAGAACATTAATGAATCTATATATCTGAATTTTGTTGGTAGGAACAATTTTGGTAATAACGTGTATAGAGGTAATTTCAACCCTAGGCCGTTTCCTAGTAATTCCTCTAATAGTTATGGTAATTCCTACAACAATTCTTATGTAAATTATAATAAGATGCCCTCTGATATTGAGAACAATATTAAAGAATTTATTAATTCGCAAAAAGTTTTCAATGCTATGGTTGAAGGAAAATTGCTCAAGATTGATGATTTGGCTAGGAACGTTGATAGAATTTCTCTTAAGATTGATTCTTCGAAAATTAGATCTATGCCACCCAAGCATGATATTAATGAATCTCTTAAAGCTATTAAAATTTCTATTGATGAGTGCAAAGAAAGAACCCTAAGATGTGTGCTAAGGAGATTGGTTTGTTAAAGCGTGTTCTTCGATTTCTTGTGATAATAATGATGAAGATCTTAAAGTGATTGGTGTGACTCCTATTGAATCTTTGTTTTCTAATATAAATCTTGATAAAGATGGGACAGGAGATGAGTCAACTTTAGCTAGAAGGCGTCCCAATGATTCAGAGTTTTTAGATCTTAATGTAAAAATTGATAAAAGTGGGATTGGAGAGGTCAAAACTTTAAGTAGCGATGAACCCACTCTTTTGGATTTCAAGGATTTTAATTATGATAATTGTTCTTTGATAGATTGAATTTCCTTGTTGCAATCCATGTTGAATTCTCCTCATGCTTATAATCAAAATAAAGCTTTTACTAAACATATCATTGATGCTATGATGAAATATTTTGAAGAAAAACTTGAGTTGGAAGTTTCTATTCCTAGAAAGCTTTATGACGACTGGGAACCTACTATTAAGATTAAAATTAAATATTATGAGTGCCATGCTTTGTGTGATTTGGGTGCTAGCGTTTCCACGATTCCAAAAACTTTATGTGATGTGCTAGGTTTCCGTCAATTTGATGATTGTTCTTTAAATTTGCATCTCACGGATTACACTATTAAGAAACCTATGGGAAGAATTAATGATATTCTTATTGTTGCAAATAGGAATTATGTTCCCATAGATTTCATTGTGCTTGATATAGATTGAAATCCTACAAGTCCTATTATTCTTGGTAGACCTTTCCTTAGAACGATTGGTGCAATTATTGATTTGAAAGAAGGAAACATTAGATTTCAATTTCCGTTAAGGAAGAGCATGGAACACTTTCCAAGAATTAAATTTAAGTTGCCATTTGAATCTATTATGAGAGCTACTTATGGATTGCATACCAAAGATGACAATACCTAGATCTATGTTTTATGCCTAGCTAGGGGCGTTAAACAATAGCGCTTGTTGGGAGGCAACCCAATTTTATGTTTATGTTTTTGTTTTTGGTTCTGTTTTTCAATAAATACACATTATTACCTCTGTAGTAATTGTGTTTTGGTGTTTTAATTAGTGTTTGAGCCAAGTAAGACCTTTGGGATGGATTACGGTGATAGTTGATTTGATCTTGCTGAAAAATAGAAACTTTTGCGTTCAGTAGCAGAATTGTTTAAATTCACTGGAGCGTGTTAAAACCATGAATTTTTTACACCTGATTGATATTCAAATTTACTATGGTTTCCTAATTTTTCAGAATTTTGGAGTTACAGAAGTATTAGAACATTTCAGATATTCGCAGACTGTTCTATGTTTTGACAGATTCTGTTTTCTAGGTGTTATTTGCTTATTTTGATGAATCTAAGGGTAGTATCGGGGGGTATGAACCATGGAGAAGTTGGAATACAGTAGATATTACACCAATATAAATAAAGAATGAGTTCACAACATTACTAGAAAGTGGTGATTTATTTTCTTATACTAACGGATCTCATGAGTTTTCTGTTGAGTTTTGTGTTGTGAAGTTTTCAAGTTTTGGGTAAAGATTTGATGGACTATGGAATAAGGAGTGGCAAGAGCCTAAGCTTGGGGATTCCCAAGGCACCCCAAGGTAATATTCAAGGACAACCAAGCATCTAAGCTTGGGGATGCCTCGGATGGCATCCCCTCTTTCGTCTTCGTCTATCGGTAAATTTACGTGAGTCTACATTTTTATTCACCACATGATATGTGTTTTCCTTGGAGCGTCTTGTATGATATGAGTCTTTGCTTTTTAGTTTGCCACAATCATCCTTGACGTACACACCTTTTGAGAGGTACACACATGAATCGTGAATTTATTAGAATACTCTGTGTGCTTCACTTATATCTTTTGAGCTAGGCAATTTTGCTCTAGTGCTTCACTTATATCTTTTTAGAGAATGGCGGTGGCTTTATTTTATAGAAATTGTTGAACTCTCATGATTCACTTATATTATTTTGAGAGTTTCTCTAAACAGCATGGTAATTTTCATAGGTTATGAATTTAGTCCTAATATGATGGGCATCCAAGAGGGATATAATAAAAACTTTCGTATAAAGAGCATTGAATACTATGAGAAGTTTGATTCCTTATGATTGTTTTGAGATATAAAGATGGTGATATTAGACTCGTGCTAGTGAGTAATTGTGGATTTGTAGAAATACTTGTGTTAAAGTTTGTGATTCCCGTAGCATGCACGTATGGTGAACCGATATGTGATGAAGTCAGAGCATGATTTATTTATTGATTGTCTTCCTTATGAGTGGCGGTCCGGGATGAGCGATGGTCTTTTCCTACCAATCTATCCCCCTAGGAGCATGTGTGTAGTACTTTGTTTCGATAGCTAATAGACTTTTGCAATAAGTATGTGAGTTCTTTATGACTAATGTTGAGTCCATGGATTATACGCACTCTCACCCTTCCACCATTGCTAGCCTCTCTAGTACCACGCAACTTTCGCCGGTACATTACACCCACCATATACCCTTCCTCAAAACAGCCACCATACCTACCTATTATGGCATTTCCATAGCCATTCCGAGATATATTGCCGTGCAACTTCCACCGTTTCGTTTATTATGACACGCTTCATCATGTTCATATTGCTTAGCATGATCATGTAGTTGACATAGTATTTGTGGCAAGGCCACTGTTCATATTTTTTATACATGCCTCTCTTGATCATTGCACATCCCGGTACACCGCCGGAGGCATTCATATAGAGTCATATTTTTGTTGTATCGACTTGTAATTCTTGAGTTGTAACTAAATAAAAGTGTGATGATCATCATTATTAGAGCATTGTCCCATGTGAGGAAAGGATGATGGAAGCTATGATTCCCTCACAAGTTGGGATGAGTCTCTGGACTTTACAAAAAAATAAAAGAGGCCAAAAGAAGCCCAAATAAACAAAAGAAAAAAAGAGAGAAAAGAGAGAAGGGGAAATGCTACTATCGTTTTACCACACTTGTGCTTCAAAGTAGCACCATGATCTTCATGATAGAGAGTCTCCTATGTTGTCACTTTCATATACTAGTGGGAATTTTTCATTATAGAACTTGGCTTGTATATTCCAATCATGGGCTTCCTCAAATTGCCCTAGGTCTTCGTGAGCAAACGAGTTGGATGCGCACCCACTTAGTTTCTTTTTGAGCTTTCATAAACTTATAGCTCTAGTGCATCCGTTGCAAGGCAATCCCTACTCACTCACATTGATATCTATTGATGGGCATCTCCATAGCCCTTTGATACGCCTAGTTGATGTGAGACTATCTCCTTCTTTTTGTCTTCTCCACAACCACCATATTCTATTCCACCTATAGTGCTATATCCATGGCTCACGCTAATGTATTGTGTGAAAGTTGAAAAAGTTTGAGAACTTCAAAAGTATGAAAAAATTGCTTGGCTTGTCATCGGGGTTGTGCATGATTGAATACTTTGTGTGATGGAGATGGAGCTTAGCCAGACTATATGATTTTGTAGGGATAACTTTCTTTGGCCATGTTATTTTGAGAAGACATGATTGCTTTATTAGTATGCTTGAAGTATTATTGTTTTTATGTCAACATTAAACTTTTGTTTTGAATCTTATGGATCTGAATATTCATGCCACAATAAATAAAATTACATGGATAAATATGTTAGGTAGCATTGCACATCAAAAAAATTGTTTTTATCATTTACCTACTCGAGGACGAGCAGGAATTAAGCTTGGGGATACTTGATACGTCTCCAACGTATCTATAATTTTTTATTGTTCCATGCTATTATATTATCTATTTTGGATGTTTTGTATGCATTAATAAGCTATTTCATATTATTTTTGGGACTAACTTATTAACCTAGAGCCCAGTGCCAGTTTCTGTTTTTTCCTTGTTTTTGAGTTTTACAGAAAAGGAATACCAAACGGAGTCCAAACGGAATAAAACTTTCGCGATGATTTTTCTTGGACCAGAAGACACGAGTAGGACTTGGAGAGGAAGGCAGAAGAGTCCCGAGGGCTCCACAAGCCCTCAGTGCGCGCCCTAGGGGGGCGCGCCCCCTGGCTTGTGGGCCCCACGGGAGTCTTCCAACCCTAATCTTTGGCCTATAAATTCAGAAATATTCCCAAACCACCAGAAGCATCCACCAAAATACTTTTCCGCCGCCGTAACCTTCTGTTCCCATGAGATCCCATCTTGGGGCCTTTTCCGGCATCCTGCCGGAGGGGGATTCGATCACGGAGGGCTTCTACATCAACTCTATTGCCCTTTCGATGAAGCGTGAGTAGTTTACCACAGACCTACGGGTCCATAGCTAGTAGCTAGATGGCTTCTTATCTCTCTTTGATTCTCAATACCATGTTCTCCTCGTTGTTCTTGGAGATCTATTCGATGTAATATTCTATTGCGGTGTGTTTGTTGAGATTCGATGAATTGTGGATTTATGATCAGTTTATCTATGAATATTATTTGAATCTTCTCTGAATTCTTATATGCATCATTTGTTCTCTTTGTATTTCTCTTCGAATTATCGGTTTGGTTTGGCCAACTAGATTGGTTCTTCTTGCAATGGGAGAGGTGCTTAGTTTTCGGTTTAATCTTGCGGTGTCCTCACCTAGTGACAAAGTATGGGTAGCGAGGCACGTATTGTATTGTTGCCATCAAGGGTAAAAATATGGGGTTTTCATCATATTGCTTGAGTTTATCCCTCTACATCATGTCATCTTACTTAAGGCATTACTCCGTTCTTATGAACTTAATACTCTAGATGCATGCTGGATAGCGGTCGATGTGTGGAGTAATAGTAGTAGATACAGAATCATTTCGGTCTACTTGACACGGACGTGATGCCTATATTCATAATCATTGCCTTGGATATCATCATAACTTTGCGCTTTTCTATCAATTGCTCAACAGTAATTTGTTCACCCACCGTATTATTTGCCTTCAAGAGAGAAGCCTCTAGTGAAACCTATGGCCCCCGAGTCTATTTTCCATCATATATTTTTAGATCTATAAACCAAAAAACCCCAAAAATACCTTGCTGCAATTTATTTACTTTTATTTTGTTTTACGTTTTAGTAAGCTTTTATATCTACCTCTATCAGATCTCACCTTTGCAAGTGACCGTGAAGGGATTGACAACCCCTTTATCGGGTTGGGTGCAAGTGTTTAATTGTTTGTGCAGGTGCATAGATTGGAGACTTGCGTGTATCTCCTACTGGATTGATACCTTGGTTCTTAACTGAGGGAAATACTTATCTCTACTTTGCTGCATCACCCTTTCCTCTTCAAGGGAAAAACCAACACAAGCTCAAGAAGTAGCACTCTCGTGCCTCCGGTGTATCTTTTGTCTTCCCATACACGCCCAAGAAGCCTAGCAGGTTCACGCAAAGATTCTTCGTCACGTGCATCACGTCGATTGCAGAGCGGACCTCTAGGACTTTCCAATTGGGTAGCTCCCAAAATATAGATTTCTTCTTCCACATGGGTGCGTGTCCGTCAGTGTCATTCAGAACAGATTGTCCGTCAGGACCCTTTCCAAAGATTGCTTTTAAATCCTTGACCATATCTAATATATCATCACCAGTACGGGGGACAGGCTTCTTTCGGTGATCTGCCTCGCCTTTGAAATGCTTGCCTTTCTTTCTTAAGGGATGCCTGCTCGGAAGAAATTGACGATGTCCTAGGTACACATTCTTCTTACATTTTTCCAAATATATACTTTCAGACTCATCTAAACAGTGTGTGCATGCATTGTATCCCTTGTTTGTCTGTCCTGAAAGGTTACTAAGAGCAGGCCAATCATTGATGGTTACAAACAGCAACACTCGTAGGTCAAATTCCTGCTGTTTGTGCTCATCCCACACACGTACACCTTTGATACCCCACAATTGTAAAAGTTCTTCAACTAATGGCCTTAGGTACACATCAATGTCGTTGCCGGGTTGCTTAGGGCCTTGGATGAGCACTGGCATCATAATGAACTTCCGCCTCATGCACAACCAAGGAGGAAGGTTATAGATGCATAGAGTCACAGGCCGGGTGCTATGATTGCAGCTCTGCTCCCCAAAAGGATTAATGCCATATGCACTTATACCAAACCATAAGTTCCTTGCGTCATCTGCAAACTCCGACCACTTTCTCTCGATTTTTCTCCACTGCGACCCATCAGCGGGTACTCTCAACATCCCGTCTTTCTTACGGTCTTATTTGTGCCATCGCAACAACTTGGCATGCTCTTTGTTTTTCAACAGAGATTTCAACCGTGGTATTATAGGAGTATACCACATCACCTTGGCAGGAACCCTCTTCCTGGGGCGCTCGCCCTCAACATCACCAGGTGCTACTTCTTGAGCTTGCGTTGGTTTTTCCCTTGAAGAGGAAAGGGTGATGCAGCAAAGTAGAGATAAGTATTTCCCTCAGTTAAGAACCAAGGTATCAATCCAGTAGGAGATACACACAAGTCTCCAATCTATGCACCTGCACAAACAATCAAACACTTGCACCCAACGTGATAAAGGGGTTGTCAATCCCTTCACGGTCACTTGCAAAGCTGAGATCTGATAGAGATAGATATAAAAGCTTACTAAAACGTAAAACAAAATAAAAGTAAATAAATTGCATCAAGGTATTTTTGGGGTTTTTGGTTTATAGATCTGAAAATATAAGATGGCAAATAGACCCGGGGGCCATAGGTTTCACTAGAGGCTTTTCTCTTGAAGGCAAATAAAACGGTGGGTGAACAAATTACTGTCGAGCAATTGATAGAAAAGTGCAAAGTTATGAAGATATCCAAGGCAATGATTATGAATATAGGCATCACGTCCGTCTCAAGTAGACCGAAATGATCCTGCATCTACTACTATTACTCCACACATCGACCGCTATCCAGCATGCATCTAGAGTATTTAGTTCATAAGAACGGAGTAATGCCTTAAGTAAGATGACATGATGTAGAGGGATAAACTCAATCAATATGATGAAAAACCCATCTTTTTACCCTTGATGGCAACAATACAATACGTGCCTCGCTACCCATACTTTGTCACTGGGTGAGAACACCGCAAGATTGAACCCAAAACTAAGCACCTCTCCCATTGCAAGAAGAACCAATCTAGTTGGCCAAACCAAACCGATAATTCGAAGAGAAATACAAAGATATCAAATCATGCATATAAGAATTCAGAGGAGATTCAAATAATATTCATAGATAAACTTATCATAAATCCACAATTCATCGGATCTCGACAAACACACCGCAAAAGAATATTACATCGGATAGATCTCCAAGAACAACAAGGAGAACATGGTATTGACTATCAAAGAGAGAGAAGAAGCCATCTAGCTACTAGCTATGGACCCGTAGGTCTGAGGTAAACTACTCACGCTTCATCGGAAGGGTAATAGAGTTGATGTAGAAGCCCTTCGTGATCGAATCCCCCTCTGGCAGGATGCCGGAAAAGGCCCCAAGATGGGATCTCACGGGAATAGAAGGTTATGGCGGCCGAAAAGTATTTTGGTGGACGCTTCTAGTGGTTTGGGAATATTTCTGAATTTATAGGCCAAAGATTAGGGTTGGAGGAATCCCTTGGAGTGCACGAGCCAGGGGGGCGCTGTCGTGGGAGCAAGTCTGACAGTAAGAATAGGGGGTACGTAGGAGGAGGCAGGATCCTTGCTACGGTGAGGTTGTGCACAGAAGATATACGAGTTTAGGCCCTTCTCGGAGGAAGTAACAGCCCTACGTCTCGGTGCCCGGAGGCTTGGTCGACTGGATTATGCGTGAGAGTTACAGGTGGTCCGAACCCTTGTGCCAGTGGAGGGGGTGGCTTATATAGAGTGCGCCAGGACCCCAGCCGTGCCACGTTACACAGGGTTCAATGTTCATTAAGACAGGGCGTTACTGGTAACGCCAGCTATAAAGAGCTATAAATGACCTTAAACACTATAGAGTAATGCCTGACCGTTGCCATCCTGAGTGACTCTAGGTCTTCTATACTCCGAGTGGTTTCTTGTATGGTCGAGTGACTTCACTTGGTCGAGTGAAATTGGGGTTTTCGAGTGACATAATTGATCGAGTGGATTGCACTCCAAGGTGAACTCAGTCGGTTTCTTCTGTTGCATTTTGAATGTCTTCGACTCTAGGGCAGTGTCCTTGGGTAGGGTATCTAGGTCAGGCCTATGACCCTACCCTAGGTACATGTCGTCATCATTAGCCCCCGAATGGATTGAGGTCCGAGTGAAGAAAGTGTTGAAGTTGACTCCGATTCGATTCCATACTTCGGAGGTATTTCATCAGAGTCTGCGAATCATGTTGAAGCTTCAATCTGGTTTCAGTCGCCTTGGTCCATTCAGAGGTCGTCGTCGAGTGAACTATACTGGCAATCTTTGAGTGTAGACATGGAACGAAATCTTCGGTGCGATTGGTTGCTCTGCAGTCCTCGGACCTCACGGGATTCGAAATTTCGGGGAAGCGCGCGAGACGGAGCGTGCCGCAGTAATTGGAGTGGTCAGATAGGGACGCCTCGATTTTTGCGTCGCCTTTTTTGCCACGTATCGGGCGCGCGACTGTTGCGGGATTTGACAGGATTGTTTGGGCCCATGAGTCAGCCACTCGGAAGCAGGCCCATAAAAGATGTCGAGGCCGATGTGTTTGCACAGTGCGCCTCATTCCCCTTCTTCTTCCTCTGCTTCCCCACTCCATCCCCCTCTGCCCTCGACGTCGCCGCTCTGCCCGAACGCCGTCCGCTGCAATGGGAAAGGACAAGATGGCGGCCCTGGAGCGCGCGAAGAAGGCGACGGCAAAGGGCAAGAATACGAGTTAGGGGTCGTCGTCGAGGTCTGGTCTGCCTCCTGGTTGGATCCAGGGAGACTGGATTCGATCTACGATCCAGAAGGAAGATCTGGAAGACATGGCCGACGCGGGTTTGATTGCCCACGGATCTTGGAGGTTGCCGGGGAATGAGACCGAGCCTCAGCCGCAGGAGGGTGAGTGCGTCCTCCTCTCAACTCATGTCGACCGCGGTTTCACTCTGCCTCCGCATCCTTTTTTCCGAGGTTTCCTGAACTTTTTTGGTGCCCAACTTCATCATTTCTCTCCCAACACCATCACATATCTTGCTGCGTATGTCTCTCTGTGCGAAAACTTCTTGGGCTGTCAACCGCATTGGGGTCTGTTGAAGCACATCTTTACCTGCCGCTCTCAAACCGTGAAGAAGGCAAATCCGACTGATGAAAAGACACACGTGATCCAAATGTGCGGGGGTTTAGGGATTCAGATGAGGGGTAGGAGTACTTTTCCTTCTATGACTCTTCCCGAGTCAGTTAGGGCGTGGCAGTCGACCTGGTTCTATTGCCGAGATATTCCGACCCCTGGTCAGTCGACTGGCCTTCCGACCTTCACCATGGAGCGAGTCCGCCAACCCTCTTCATTGACCGTGACTCCAGCAGAGAAAGTAGAGGTGTCCATGCTAGTCGACCGGGTAGTTCAATTAGTCCGTGATTGTGTGACCGGCATGGATTTGTTGGAGGTCTTTCTCAGTCGACGCATCCAGCCTCTCCAAGCCCGCGATCATCCAATGTGGATGTACTCGGGCAGTGACGACACCGCTCGGGTCCACCCAGAGGAGGTCACCGAGGAGACGGTGGCACAGTGGCTGCGGAGCATCACGGGAAACAAAGACAACCACAGGGAGTCTAGAAGAGTTGTACCATTCGACAATGACAAAAAGTCGGACAAGGTATGTCCCTTGTCACCGAGTGCCTTTTTATTCCGATTTGTAACTGCCCTTGGATCTGATTGATTCTTGTTTAATTCCTTGTCTTCCAGATTTTTACAGAGATGTACTCAATGCCAAATGGAGAGCAAGTCCTGGAGGGAACAGAGAGCGGAGGCGAGAGTGGTGACTGGCAATCCCCCGACGACAATGAAGACGACAGTGATGACTCGGACGACAGTGAGGAAGTCGACTCGCCACCTCGCTTGGAATGCCGAACAGTCCCAAGATCCTACAATCGGTCGTGGCAAAGCGGCTCCCCCAAGCACACAAACGCAAAAACGCACTCGGACTTCGACTCCGGAGCCGTCTGAAAAGGCTGCCAAGCAGCCCAAGGTCATCCCTTCAAAGCCTCGGAAGGCTTTGCCCAAGATCAAGGTGGATGTTCCCGTCACTTCTGCGTAAGTGTTTTGCTTTCTCTCTTCGCTTTGCTTGGGAACTTCTACGTTATTGTCGACTCGTTCTCTTGCTTGACCGAGTGAATTCTGAAACTTTCATCGCTGCTACTTCTGGGACCTCCACGGACATTTACAAGGATCAAGATGACGAGGAGACCGAAGATGCGGCCACTTCCAAAGCGGGTACAACTCTACCATCTTGTCCTCGTTTTGTCAATTGTACTGTCGGTCGACTGAACTCTTACGGTCGAGTCTTTTGCAGCACCACCAAATGTCATTGAACTTCCAGACGACGACAATCATGAAGATGTGCCTCAGAAGACCACGGGAAGAACAGGCAGGACTTCGAGCAGGAGGGTGCCTGCCAGCAAGGCACCTCAGTCGACATCAGCGCCAGAACCAGTGATCCAGTAGTCCGGAGATCCAATTCGGGATTCTGTTTCTTTTGTCGATCCTGTGTCGACTGATCGTCCTTCGGTGTCGACCGCCCAAGCCCCTGCTCCGTCGGTGCAACTCCATGCCTCGGATCCTTTGGTTGCTTCGACTGTTTCGCCGACTCCACTCTTTGTTACCCATCATGTCCCACAGGACCAAGTGAGCACTGCTAAGGAAGCTATACGCCAAGCAGGCCTTATGATGGAGCAAATGAAGGTGGTGCACGAAGCTAGCAAGGCTGCCTACAATGCCAGCTCTGCTCTTCAAACCAATGTCCAGGTGAGTTGATTTCCGACTGATTTTTCAGCTTGATTTTTGCTCTGTTAGGATATGGCACTTGAAAACTACTGCTTTATTATTCGTAAGATGTCCGTGGATGAGCATTTTGAAACCTTTAAAGTGCATCTATCATGAGTCTGCACCTTGCATCCGTTCACCCACTGGGTGTTTTAACTTTTGCTGTATAGTTCTTCCAGTTGAGTCGACCAGGTCGCGTCGAGTATATCCTTGAATCAGGGGGGGCACGCAGAGTGCACCCGCTGGGTCTAGTCCCCGAGACCGCCGTTGAATGTTTGATTCGACAGGGGTATTTGTCAAATGACTCTTTATAGTTCTTCCACTCGGTCCAGACAGGCTGTGCCGAGTGGGATCCGGACCAGTGGGGGCACGCCAAGTGCACCCACTGGGTGTAGTCCCCGAGACCGCGGTCGACTGCGGGTAGTCGGCGGTGGTCTGAGAACAAACGTTGCTGCCTTTTTTTATTGGACGGACCATGTCGAGTGGAAAGTCGAACCAGTGGGGGCACGCCAAGTGCACCCACTGGGTGTAGTCCCCGAGACTACTGTCGAATGTTTGATTCGGCAGTGGTCTTAGAACTCTTTTTGCCATGATGACTTGAACTTGTATCTTATCGCTCGGAAGCAATCAATCTTTGTTCCTGTCAACTGACGTGTCTTATTCGTTGATTGCAGAAATCTTGTGAGTTCGGGGCCCAGTTTGCTGAATTGAAGAAGAAACAGGACCAGCTCAATCTCGACCTAGAGCTGGCCAAGGAGAACTTGCAAAAGGCTAAGGATGAAGCGGCTGCCATGGGAGGTAATAACTTGTCGACTGTTTGCCTTGCCATCTTTTCTTTTCGCCTATTGAACCAAGTGACTCCACTCGAACAGATGTGCGTAGTGAAAACAGACAACTCCAAGCTCGTCTGAAGAATGCTATTTCTTTAGACAAAATGAAGCAGGCTCTGGAGCGGAAGGACCTCGACCTTGCAGCAGCACAGAAGACGGCGCGGGAGAAAACTAAACTTGCCGACAAGAAGCTGGCTTCAGTCGGCAAGTTAGAAGAAGAAAACACCAAACTGAAGACTGCCATTGACGAAGCCAACAAAGAAGTCGTGCAGCTGAAGAAGGAAAAGGTGGCCTTGACTGACAAAGTTGGAGATCTCACTCGGAGGAGGGACGAATTGGAGACCTATCTGGGAGGACTTGACAAGAAGATGTTCCTTATGCTTGAAGGTACTTTCCCTTTTCCGACTGATTTGCAACTGTCGACTCATCATGCAATTGTCGACTCATCATGCAACTGTCGACTCATCATGCAACTATCAACTCATCATTTCTCTGTGTGTGCAGAGTTCTGTCAAAACTTTGAGGAAGAGACCGGGCGGATTGAGACGAATCTGGATCCCATTAACTCCCCTGTTAAGGACGAAGCTGCGATGAACGTGCTGCAACTGGAATCTCGCCTCGCCGGCGTTATGGACTATCTTGCACGACTGAAGGTGGCGGCGTCGCGGATTGACACGGAGCTCTGGCCAGGTGTGACATTCCAGAATGACCTCGAGTCTCTGATGACTCGACTTAATGAAATCCCCGGTCGAGTACAGGCATGGAAGAAGTCATCTGCTCGGTGCGGCGCTGACGTGGCTCTGTCTCTTGTCCGCGTTCATTGCAAGGAAGTCAAAGAAGAGAAGCTGGCAGCTCTCAAGGTCGCCAATACCAAGAAGCTTCAATTCCAGTCCTTCGTGGAGACTTTCATTGAAGCTGCTACTCGTATTGCTGATGGAATCGACCTGGACGAGTTCGTCGAGCCATCTAGCCCTCCTCCTGCGGAGTGAACAAACTTTGTGCCTTGACTTTATTTGCCTCAGAATGCCGAGTGATTTTGTAACCGTTAAACTCTTTCGGGCCTGAGGCCTGAGCACTTCCGTTCGCAGTTCTAAACCTTGCTGGATTTATCCGAACTTGGTTTTTCTTTGAATATGGTTGCTTTGTCTTTACCACTTTCAAGTCTCTTGGCTCCGAGTGAAACTTGACTCTTCACTCGGAATAGACGTTGTACTTGTGGTGCAGCTCCGACGAGAGGGCCATGCGTTGTATTTGTGGCGCAGCTCGGAGCGGGTGGCCAAGTTTCCGAGTGAGGAGGTTGATCTTCACTCGGAATTTGTTTTGTAACTTAAGCGAGTATGGGGTCGCAGCTAAGCCCCCTAGTGAGAGGGTTGCTCTTCACTCGGAGTACGTTTTAACTTAGGCAAGTACGGGGTCGCAGCTAAGCCCCCGAGTGAGAGGGTTGCTCTTCACTCAGAGCGCGTTTTTGAACTTAGGCGAATCGGGTTCGCAGCTAAGCCCCCGAGTGGGAGGATTGCTCTCCACTCGGAGTGTGTTTTTGAACTTAGGTGAATCGGGTTCGCAGCTAAGCCCCCGAGTGGGAGGATTGCTCTCCACTCGGAGTGTTTTTTAACTTAGGCGAATCGGGTTCGCAGCTAAGCCCCTGAGTGGGAGGATTGCTCTCCGCTCGGAGTGTTTTTGAAACTTAGGCGAGTACGGGGTCGCAGCTAAGCCCCCGAGTGGGAGGATTGCTCTCCTCTCGGAGTGTTTTTGAAACTTAGGCAAGTTGGGGTCGCAGCTAAGCCCCCGAGTGGAAGGGTTGCTCTTCACTCGGAGTGTTTTTTGAACTTAGGCGAATCATGTTCGCAGCTAAGCCCCAGAGTGAGAGGGTTGCTCTTCACTCGGAGTGTTTTTTGAACTTAGGCGAATCGGGTTCGCAGCTAAGCCCCCGAGTGAGAGGGTTGCTCTCCACTCGGAGTGTTTTTGAAACTTAGGCGAGTACGGGGTCGTAGCTAAGCCCCCGAGTGAGAGGGTTGCTCTCCACTCGGAGTGTTTTTGAAACTTAGGCGAGTACGGGGTCGCAGCTAAGCCCCCGAGTGGAAGGGTTGCTCTTCACTCGGAGTGTTTTTTGAACTTAGGCGAATCATGTTCGCAGCTAAGTCCCCGAGTGAGAGGGTTGCTCTTCACTCGGAGTGTTTTTTGAACTTAGGCGAATCGGGTTCACAGCTAAGCCCCCGAGTGAGAGGGTTGCTCTTCACTCAGAGTGTTTTTTGAACTTAGGCGAATCGGGTTCGCGGCTAAGCCACCCACTGGGGGATTTGAACACATATGCTTAAGGGAGCACAATCACTAAGATACTGCAAAAGTCTTGTCTTTGATAAGCAAACTGAAGGATTCTTATTACAACTCATCGATCCGAGTGCTCAAGTATAAAAACGGCGGAGCAGGTCTGCGTTCCACGAGCGTGGCTCGTCTTCTTTCTTGGCTACGTTGTAGAGGTGATACGCCCCATTGTGAAGCACCTTGGTGATGATGAAGGGCCCTTCCCAGGACGGAGCAAGCTTGTGAGGCCGCTTCTGGTGTACTCGGAATACAAGGTCTCCTTCCTGAAACGCTCGGCCTCTGACATTTTGGGCATGGAATCGACGCAGGTCCTGCTGATAAATGGTCGACCGGATCAGCGCCATCTCATGTTCCTCCTCTAGGAGATCAACTGCGTCTTGGCATGCTTGTTCCGCTTCAGCTTCTGAGAAGAGTTCCACTCGGGGGGCGTTGTGCAGTAAGTCACTCGGAAGCACAGCTTCAGCACCATACACCATGAAGAAGGGAGTTCGGTCAGTCGACCGGTTGGGAGTTGTTCTCAGTCCCCATAGGACGGACGACAATTCAGTCACCCAAGCTCCAGCGGCATGCTTGAGATCGCGCAGCAGTCGGGGTTTCAGTCCTTGTAAGATCAAGCCATTCGCCCTTTCTGCCTGTCCATTCGACTGCAGGTGCGCAACAGATGCATAATCGACCCGAGTGCCTTGGGAAGCACAAAATGCTCTGAACTCGTCAGAATCTAAATTGGAGCCGTTATCTGTGATAATACTGTGAGGGACTCCATATCTGAATATCAGCTCCCTGATAAAACTGATGGCAGTGCTTGAATCAAGATTCTTGATAGGCTTGGCCTCAATCCATTTGGTGAATTTGTCGACTACCACAAGCAAATGAGTGAAATCACTTCTCCCGGTCTTGAAAGGTCCAACCATATCCAACCCCCAGACTGCAAACGGCCAGACGAGTGGAATGGTCTTCAAGGCAGATGCAGGTTTGTGAGACATGTTTGAGTAAAACTGGTAGCCTTCGCACTTGTCGACTATATCTTTTGCCATCTCATTTGCCCTCGGCTAGTAGAATCCTGCTCGGTATGCTTTGGCCACAATGGTCCGAGAGGACGCATGGTGGCCACAGGTTCCCGAGTGGATCTCATTTAGAATCATTCGACCTTCTTCCGGAGAGATGCAACGCTGAGCAACTCCTGTGACACTTTCTCTGAAAAGTCGCCCTCCAATAACTGTGAAGGCTTTGGATCGGCGAACGATCTGGCGGGCCTCATCTTCATCTTCTGGGAGCTCTTGTCTAAGCAGGTACACAATATATGGCACTATCCAATCGGAGATAATCACCAAAACCTCCATGGTCAGGTCGACCATTGTTGGGACTTCAATCTCAGTCGGATCGGTTGAGCTTATCGGTTGTGGGGGCTCCTCTGTAAAAGGATCTTCTTGAACTGACGGGGTGTGGAGATGCTCCAAGAACACATTACTGGGAATTGGTTTCCGAGTGGAACCTATCTTCGCCAGATCATCAGCAGCTTGATTCTTGATTCGGGGTATGTGGTGGAGCTCTAACCCCTCAAACTTCTTCTCCAACTTTCTTACTGCATTGCAATAACCATTCATAGCTGGGCTTCTGATATCCCACTCCTTCATCACTTGATTAACCACTAAATCTGAGTCGCCGTAAACCATCAGGCGTCGGACGCCGAGTGAAATGGCCATACGTAACCCATACAAAAGTGCCTCATACTCAGCTTCATTGTTTGAAGAATCAAAGTGAATCTGGAGGACATAGCTGAGCTTGTCACCCCTTGGGGATACTAAAACCACTCCAGCGGCGGAACCATTCAACATTTTGGACCCATCGAAGAACATAGTCCAATGTTCTGAGTGAACCTGAGTCGGTTGCTCCTGCTCAATCCACTCGGTGAGGAAATCTGCTATTGCCTGAGACTTGATTGCTTTCTTTGCCTCAAACTTGATATCCAAAGGAAGGAGTTCAATCGCCCACTCGGCCACTCGACCAGTTGCGTCCCGATTATTCAGAATTTCAGATAATGGGGCATCGCTGACGACTGAAACCGATTGGTCTGCAAAGTAATGTGCAACTTTCTTCGTGGTCAAGTAAATCCCATAGACAAGCTTCTGATAATGCGGGTATCTTTGCTTGGATGGAGTTAAAACTTCAGAAATATAGTATACTGGGCGTTGAACTTTGTAGGCTTTGCCTTCTTCTTCCCGCTCGACCGTGAGCACTGTGCTGACAACCTGTCCAGTGGCTGCAATATATAGCAATAGAGGCTCTTTGCTGACTGGAGCAGCAAGCACCAGCTGGGTGGAAAGCAGGGCTTTGAGCTCTTCAAACGCTGCTTCAGCTTCAGGATTCCACTCGAACTTGTCAGACTTCTTCATCAGTCGGTAAAGAGGTAATGCCTTTTCATCGAGACGTGAGATGAATCGACTTAATGCAGCCAAACAACCAGTGAGCTTCTGAACATCGTGCACGCGCACGGGGCAGTTCATTCGGAGGATTGTGCCAACCTTTTTTGGGTTTGCGTCGATCCCTCATTCGGAAATGAGGAAACCGAGTAACTTTCCACCTGGAACGCCGAATGTGCACTTTGACGGATTGAGCTTGATATCATATCTTCTTAAGTTGGCAAAGGTTTCAGCGAGGTCAGTCAGTAGGTCGGAACCTTTGCGTGACTTGACCACGATGTCATCCATGTAAGCTTCCATGTTCCGACTGATTTGAGTGAGCGAGCACTTCTGAATCATACGCATGAACGTGGCACCAGCATTCTTGAGGCCAAAGGGCATGGTAATATAGCAAAAACAGCCGAATGGGGTGATGAAAGCTGTCTTTATTTCATCGGGTCCATACAGTCGGATCTGATGGTACCCGGAATATGCATCCAAGAAGGACAATCGCTCACACCCTGCAGTCGAGTCGACTATCTGGTCGATGCGGGGCAGAGGGAAGTGATCTTTCGGGCAGGCCCGATTAACATGCTTGAAATCGATACACATACGAAGTGATTTGTCTTTCTTGGGGACCATGACGACGTTGGAGAGCCACTCGGAGTGGTATATCTCGCGGATGAACTCAGCTGCCAGAAGCCGAGCCACCTCCTCGCCAATTGCCTTCCTCTTCTCCACGGCAGACCGACGGAGATGCTCTTTGACGGGTTTTGCTTTTGGGTCGACTCACAAACGGTGCTCAGCCAGTCCCCTGGGTACACCCGGCATGTCAGATGGTTTCCATGAGAAGATGTCCCAGTTCTCACAGAGGAACTGGATGAGCGCTTCTTCCTATTTGCTATCGAGTGTTGTTGAGATGAGAGTCGGAGCAGCATCGGGATCGGTTGGATGGATATGGACAGGCTTCGTTGCACCGGCCGACTGAAATGCGGACTCTGAAGCGGGCTTCTTTGCTCGCAACAAATCACTCGGATCTGCGTTCTTTTTGTATTCTTCCATTTCTACTGCTGCCATTTGCTCATCAGCAATCTTTCAGCCCTTCCGGAGGCACTCTTCGGCTCTCTGCCGATTCCCTGTGACTGTGATCACACCTCTGGGGCCAGGCATCTACAGCTTGAGGTATATGTAACACGGTCCAGCCATGAAACGAGCATATGCAGGCCGACCCAGAATCGCATGATAAGCACTGTGGAAATCCACCACCTCGAACATTAACTTTTCCTTATGGTAATTCTTTGAATCACCGAAAACCACATCAAGAGTGATCTGACCGAGTGAATCGGCTTTCTTTCCTGGGATGACTCCGTGGAATCTCATGTTACTCTCGCTGAGCTTGGACATCGGAATGCCCATCCCTCGGAGGGCCTCAACGTACAAAATGTTCAAACCACTGCCACCATCCATCAGAACCCTGGTCAGTCGGGTGCCCCCGACGACTGGGTCGACCACCAACACTTGCCGCCCAGGGGTAGCAACGTGCGCTGGGTGATCGGACTGGTCGAATGTAAAGGGAGTCTGCGACCACTTTAAATATGTCGTAGTTGCCGGAGCAACCATATTCACTTCGCGATTGATAACCTTCAGTCGACTTTTGCTCTCAATGTCAGCAAAAATCACTAAAGTGGCATTGACCTTGGGGTAACCATCATCCCCTTCCTTGTCTTCATCCTTATCAGATTCCTTTTCCTTTTCATTGGGCTGACCCTCTAGGAAGCTCTGAATCAGGAGTCGACACTGTCGAGTGGTATACTTGGGATAAATCAGGTTTCCCTCTTCATCTTTCTTGGTGTGTATGTGACACGATAGATCAAGCACATCATTTCCCGCTTGATCTTTCACTTTCTTGGGGATCCAAGGCCCCTTAGGCTTTCCCTTGGACTTCCCTTTGTTCAAAACTGCGGCTTCACCAGGACCTACGGGTTCGGCTTTGCACTTCTGCTTCTGACTGGAATTTCCTCCTCCGGCGTCCTGGGCGACTGGTTTATTCTTGCCACTGCGGAGTCGATCTTCTTCCTCGCCGTTAGCATACCGAGTGGCTATTTCCATCATCCGAGCCAGGGACATGTCTCCTGTCCGACCGAATTTCAGGTAAAGTTCTCGGTACCGAACGCCCTCCTTGAAGGCGCCAACTGCCTGATGCTCTGACACATTCTCCACAGTATGATGAAGAGTGGTCCATCTCTGGATATAATCTCTCAAAGTTTCACTCGGTTTTTGAACACAATGCTGTAGTTCAGCCAACCCTGCAGGTCATTTGCAAGTGCCCTCAAATGTCCTGACAAACACTCGGGCCAAATCTTCCCAACAGAAAATACTACCAGGGGCCAACTGCTTCAACCAAGCTCTGGCTGAGCCCTCCAGCATCAGGGGGAGGTGCTTCATGGCTACATCATCATTGCCGCCACCAATCTGTACAGCCACCCGGTAATCCTCTAGCCAAGTGTCTGGCTTCGACTCACCGGTGAACTTGCTTACTCCTGTCGCCAACCTAAAGTTGGGTGGAATCTCAGCGGCCCTGATGGCTCTGCTGAAACATTCAGGCCGAGAAACATGCACTCTGCCGCCAATCGGACGACCTCTGTCATGTCCTTCTCTGTGTGCCCGGTTCCTGTTGACCAGACCTTGCACAAGAATTGATCTTGCATCAAACCCGGGCTCTCTTGGGTCGATTGGGATTCTTCGCTCATCGCCATACGGGCGCCTGTCATCGTACTGCCGGGGCACATACGATCCGCCCCTCGGAGGGGGCGTAGGCACTCGACGGCGGTCATCACGGCCGAGTCGATGATCGTACTGCTCGTAGTTCCGACCCAGATACTGCTCCTGGCGGTGCCCACGACCCTCACGCCGTAGAGGCGACCTCGGGCTGTGAGCCGACTGGACCGTGTCCGCCACCATGGAGCTGCTGTGGATCCTGTTGCGCGACTGAGAAAAGGTTGTGTTTTGCTCACCTGCTGCGTGGAGCAGCGCTCGGATCTGCATCAAACCTCTCCTAGCCTTTGATCGGGACGGCTGAATCGACTCTGCTATACGGGCTGCAGCTGTAAGATTCTGGATCGGAGTGCGGTATACCTGGGGCTCAGGAGGAAACAACTGTCGTTGCCATCGACTGGATTCGGGGATCTGCCGACGGGCTCGCTCGCCGAGTGAATGTTGGAGATTTTCCAGCCGCGCGCGCTCAGCCAAGGTGGCTAGACGCGCAGCTTCCAAGGCCCGAGCCTCGGAGATCTCCCCCATGATGGGGGTGTGGAGGGCCTCCATATTGCGATGATGCAGCTCATCTCTCTGCTCCGAAGTGAGGGCTTCAGGACGATATTCTTTGTGACCATGCGAAGAGCCGCCGCCGCCACCGCGACGGAAACCAGGCAGGCCGCGCGGCGAATCGACCATCAGGACCTCCGCCGCAGGGTCACTGCTTCCACAATCGGACAAAGTCTCGGCAGAACCAGTCGACAGGTCGAATAGTCCGTAGGGAGATTCGTCGGGCTCAATTGCCGCGATTTGTGGGGCGGCCGACTGGCGGGCCACCGCATGCTTCACCCACCGCTGAAGCCGCGATCGACCAGATCGCTTGCGACGGCGAACAGCGGTGAGTGAGGATGCCGCGGGAGCCGACCGATACTGGGTCGACGGCTGCCGCAGAAGGACGCCACGAACACACGCGCGAAAGTGCGTCGCCCCGCGGACGGGGAGCGTCTCGTCGTCGAGGGGGGCCTCCTGGAGCCAGGCGGAGTCGTCGGCGACGAAAACGAGCACGCCGAGACGGATCTCGCGGCCCTCAGCCAAACCACCTCTAGAAACCATGTTGATGGAGATCAGAAAAACTGCAACCTCGCCGGAAGTCGCTAAGACGCCGCCCCACGGTGGGCGCCAACTGTCGTGGGAGCAAGTCTGACAGTAAGAATAGGGGGTACGTAGGAGGAGGCAGGATCCTAGCTACGGTGAGGTTGTGCACGCAAGATATACGAGTTCAGGCCCTTCTCGGAGGAAGTAACAGCCCTATGTCTTGGTGCCCGGAGGCTTGGTCGACTGGATTATGCGTGAGAGATACAGGGGGTCCGAACCCTTGTGCCAGTGGAGGGGGGTGGCTTATATAGAGTGCGCCAGGACCCCAGCCGTGCCACGTTACACAGGGTTCAATGTTCATTAAGACAGGGCGTTACTGGTAACGCCAGCTATAAAGAGCTATAAATGACCTTAAACACTACAGAGTAATGCCTGACCGTTGCCATCCTGAGTGACTCTAGGTCTTCTATACTCCGAGTGGTTTCTTGTATGGTCGAGTGACTTCACTTGGTCGAGTGGAATTGGGGTTTCCGAGTGACATAACTGGTCGAGTGGATTGCACTCCAAGGTGAACTCAGTCGGTTTCTTCTGTTGCATTTTGAATGTCTTCGACTCTAGGGCAGTGTCCTTGGGTAGGGTATCTAGGTCAGGCCTATGACCCTACCCTAGGTACATGTCGTCATCAGGCGCCCCCCCCCCCCCACCGGCGTGCCCTCGGTCGCGTGTGGAGCCCTCGGGACTCTTCTGCCATTCCGTTTGGACTCCATTTGGTATTCCTTTTCTGTAAAACTCAGAATCAAGTAAAAAACATAAACTGGCACTGGGCTCTAGGTTAATAAGTTAGTCCCAAAAATAATATAAAATAGCATATTAATGCATATAAAACATCCAAAACAGATAATATAATAGCATGGAACAAACAAAAATTATAGATACGTTGGAGACGTATCACCAGGGTCATCTCGTCTGATCTTATACCGCAATGCACCGCATACCGGGCATGCATTCAAATTCTCATACTCCTCACCGCGGTAGAGGATGCAGTCATTAGGGCATGCATGTATCTTCTGCACCTCTAATCCTAGAGGGCAAAGAACCTTCTTTGCTTCGTACGTACTATTAGGAAATTCGTTATCCTTTGGAAGCTTCTTCTTCATTATTTTCAGTAACTTCTCAAATCCCTTGTCAGATAAACCATTCTCTGCCTTCCATTGCAGCAATTCCAGTGTGGTACCGAGCTTTGTGTTGCCATCTTCGCACTTTGGGTAGAACCATTTTTTGTGTTCCTCTAACATGCGATCGAACTTCAACTTCTCCTTTTCTCTTTCGCATTCTCTATGTGCATCAACAATGACCCGGCGAAGATCATCAGCGGGCACATCTGGTGCCTCTTGATCTTTAGCTTCCCCCGTTGCAGTATCACCGTATTCAAAGAACATAGGATAGTTGTCATCATCCTCTTCTTCTTCATTGTCTTCCATCATAACCCCTCTTTCTCCGTCCTTGGTCCAACAATTATAGTGGGGCATGAAACCGGACTTAAGCAGGTGGGTGTGAAGGATTTTTGAGGAAGAGTAATCCCTCGTATTCTCACAGACAACACATGGACAATACATAAAACCATTCAGACTGTTTGCCTCAGCCACATCGATAAAATTACGCAGGCCCGTAATATACTCGGAAGTGCGTCGGTCACCGTACATCCATTGTCGATTCATCTGCATTATATAATTAAGTATATCAGAAACCATTACAGAACATCATGAATAGAGAAATGACCAAATTAATACAAGTTCATCATCACATTAAAACCAAATAAAGTACAATAGTGATCAAATGTTATTACTGCAAAAATAAATACATAAAGTTCATACATAGTTCTCATAAAACAACATACAACTATCTAGAGTATCTAATTAAAACATACATTGAAACTAACATACAACTATGTAAAACATTTAAATGCAACAATACATGCGATCAAAATCGCAACTAAGGTAACAATTGATCCAACAACATAACAATACCAAGCCTCTTTATCAATGGCATTGTCGGTTCTATATCCGGCATATCTCGTAGTAGGGGTCCTAAGCTAGGCGTCTTGGAACGATGGTAACATGGACAAAGGTTTTTACCCAGGTTCGGGCTTCTCGAAGAGATAATACCCTACGCCCTGCTTTGATTGTATTCATATGGGGGATAGTACAAAGTACATGTGTCTACCACGAGATTGTTCTAATGAATATGAGTTGATCTATTGACTAGCCTGGCCACGGTTTATATAATACACTGGAGGCCTAGGGTTTAGGGGAGTCCTCGTCTTGTGCGCCAAGTCTTGTGGAAACCTCCTTGTATGCGGCATGGGCTGCCCGAAGTGGCCATGAGTGAACCGCCATGGGGGTCCTCGGCCTGATCCAGCTGGTCGGGAGACGACGTGGTGAGTACCCCATAGTCCAGGACACCGTCAGTAGTCCCCTGAACCGGTCTTCAAGTTGGTGACGCTCCTCGATTCTTCCGAACTGTTCTTCATCTTCGGTCATCGGTCTTGAAAACTGGTTCAACAAATCTTCTCATCTTCAATCTTGAGGATCGCCGAAGTGAATCCGAAGAGTTCACACGTCGGGCATCCGAGGAGCTATTTAAGTCTTCGGCCTTTATCAATGCCTTGTTATTTTTACGCTACACCTTGGGTTTGAAGTGTTTCCTGTGTGGTTGTGTCCTCTCGCGTTCGAGCTCCAACGCCAGACTGTATCCAAGCTCAAACGCCGGACTGCATCCAAGGTGTCTTTTTGCAGCCGAGCTCCAACGCCGGACTGCATCCATGCTCCAACGCCGGACTGTATCTGAGCTCCAACGCCGGGCTGTATCCGAGCTCCAACGCCGGACCGTATCCAAGGTGTCATAGATCACCTTGGTTCGAAAAAGTTTGAAGGAGCACAGCCGAGCTTAATGCCGGAGAAGCCCCAGACGGTACCTATTGTTGTCCGAGTATGCATTGGCCCATAGCTCGGTCAAGCCGAACACTAAGCACTTTGAATTTTCTGCATTGAATAGGCAATGCAGTAGCCCTCGAGCCACTGGTCGGGTGGCAACACCAGATCAGGGGATCGATGTGCCCCTTTAATATTTGTAAATGATAAGCGCGAAGCCCAGTAGCCCCCGAGCCTTAATGTGGACACGGGCGGCAGAATTAAAGATCGATATCCGTTTGACAGAAAATTAAAATTCGGCTGCACGGCTGTCTCAACAAGACTGTGCCCTCGACTTTTTAATAGATGACTTGAAGTAAATGAACTTTGTCCAGTATGCGTAATGATTCTATGTACCAAAGTACTTTACATCATTAATGCTCTGATCCGCATTGTACAAACTTTGTTGACCGACCATCGGCTTCAACCTCCTCGGCCAGTAGCCGAGAAGTGTTTTCCTACTTTATAAAGCCGTTATAAGGGCAAAGATTTATGGAAAACAAGGCAAGCCGGCCATACGGTTTTATAAACAAAGGTATGCAGAGAGATATGTTATATTACTATTAATGTAAGAAACATCTTCCAAAGAAAATAGTCCCGCTATCGGTTCCTTTCTTTGGGTTGTCATGCTGACCATGATCATGAAACCTCATCTCCGATCAATGTGGGAGGAAAATATTGAGGATTTAGTTTGGGGAAAGTTCCCAAACTCTATGGTTTTAATGAACCAAAATTTTCACTTCCGTCGTTGCCGACCAATTATTTTCTTAAGATAGCTAGCTTTCGGCTTCACCCAGTCTGAGGTACTAACCCAAATGACCCGGTAGTATCAATCACAGAGGTGCTCCCTTTACCCCCTAGCCGAACAATTGGGAACGTAGGGTGTAAACACAGGAGCCAGGCAACCCAACTTGGCCAAAATCTTAAGTCAAATTGATGCATATTTATGGCTTTATAACGATAATTACGGAAGGCAACGCTCGTATATTGAATACAAATGCTGAGGATATGCTTATTTTGACTCCGTTGCGACCGTTTATCATTTGAAAGTGGCCCATCATCGGCTTCCACCCATTTGTAGATGTTACGCAGGGTGTTTCCGCAATAACAAAACAACCCTTAGCCGACGTCTCGGTGCCTAGAGGCGGTTGTGTTAGCGGAAACGAGGCAATCAGATATGCGGGCTTTATAACTTTCACTTAGTCATAGGAGCTTAAATTGGGGAGGCTCGTTACGAGCCCCCGGTTAGTGTTCGGCGCCGACCGGGGTCTAGCCATTAACACTTCGGCCACTTTTATGAAAGGCTCATCGTTTAACACAAGGTGACCTCCATCGATCTTATAGTTTAACACAGTCATCGAATCGCTGACCAATTTATGCTTATTGTGACAGTCAGTTTT
Source organism: Thinopyrum elongatum (assembly GCA_011799875.1). Lineage (NCBI taxonomy): Eukaryota > Viridiplantae > Streptophyta > Magnoliopsida > Poales > Poaceae > Thinopyrum > Thinopyrum elongatum. The sequence goes on from CM022298.1 coordinate 557,335,660, forward strand.
CGGCTTTCTCCACTGAGGCGCTTGAGCAGTCGAACCGGAAGCACAATTGCAGTGGTTCTCCCTTTACCCTTAGCCAAACAATCGGGAACGTAAGGGTAAGCATGGGAGCCGGGCAACCCAACTATCGACCAAAGACACAATTTCGAACCGATGCATATAAAGCAATATCCGAAAATATTTTGCCGAGGAGTCTATAGAGTACCTTGGCTTTTGGTGGGTTCGGCTTTAGTCGCAGCCCCGCGTTGATATTGCCGAAGCTTTGAAGGTGTCCGGCATTGTACTGCGAGACTCATGTTGGAAACACACAAATAGATTTAAAAGTGCCCTAAGCTTGGAAAACCAAAAAAATTTAGTAAAAACTTTACGTCCGAACTAAATCAAGTTTTTGGTGCCAATCCAAAAAATTGGTCTTAAAATAAACTTTGTGCTTCTGTCGTGCTTTAACATGACACATCCGATCTCAAGACTTCACGTAGGTCAGCCTTCGGCTTTCACCTCCATATCCCGAAGGCGGAGTGCTTGTCAGAGGCCAATTTAGTGAACGAAACTTAAGCGGCTTTAGAGAGAAACCAGGCTATCCGGCTATTGACCATACACTCGAGTTGAAAAGGAGTGTTTAGAAAAAGACTTTGCAACCACTTAATTTTTTATATTATAAAACGGCTTATATAAATTTAAGAGCCCCAGTTAACTTGGGTAAAATAAGTGTTTTTCAATAAACAACGGTTTTAACAAACTAGGTTTTTAATAAACAATTTTTTTTGTTTAACACAAATATAATGCTTGGTTGAATCACAAATAAATTAAAAACTGAAAAAAAGTTGAGCATGAAAGCGACTTAGCTAGTTAATATGCTCGGTGTTGATGACATGGCTGAGCTTACGGCGGGACGAGGTCCCAACCCCCAAGTCGGTCCCGAGGTGGCCGAGCGAAGAGCTCGGCTGATGAAGTGGCGGCACAACACTGCTGATGTGCCGAGGCGAAGCCCCTGGTCCAGCCGAGGAGACAGAGTAGGTCGACAGGGTGACGCCGGAGTAGGTCGATGAAGCGATGGCGAAGCCCCCGGTCCAGCCGAGGTGACGAAGCTGGTCGGCAGGTGACGTTGAAGTCCCAGGAGTAAGTTGATGAAGAGATGGCGAAGCCCCGATTCAGCCGAGGTGATGGAGCAGTTCGACATATTGGACGTCGGCTTGACGAAGTAGCGCCGCAGGGATGCCGACACTGGGCAGCGTGCTAAGGCAATGATAAAATTAGATCGGCGGAGGCAGGACAATGATGTCGGCCAGCCGAGGTGACCGCGTGACACAGTCGGAGTCGATTACCTGTACACGTAAAATTGCAGTCCAAAAATAATAATATAAATATATAAAAAAATCCTCGCATAATTGCTTTACGCAAAATGATTTATTTAAAGAGATGTGGTCCGGCGCCGAAGTCAATGTCGATGCAGGGCGTCGGCGTGATGCGGTGAAGGCGTGACAAAGCCTGAATTCGCAGGACGGTCCGAGTTCTAGACATGACGTTCGCCGAACTGCGGACGGAAACTGACCGGACCATTAATGCGGCCACCATTTGACAGACCTGTGTACAGAGGATGGCACAAGTCAGAGCAATAATTTCTCGGGAAAAATAAACCCATGCTAGCGAAAATTATTAGGATTAATAGCACCTGCCTTATTTGTTGTAGCAATCCGAAGAGACACATATGGACTTTCATGGATTTGCATCTAGTAATCGTGCTAGTACCAGCGCTAGCACGTGGGAAGTGCAAGAAAGACATACGATTAGCAAAAAGCAAAGACTGTCTTAATTAAATAACAAAGAAAATAGAGAAGGATTGGGCTCCCATGTGTGCTTCTAACGATCGGAATTTGCCCGTTTGCGCTGCCAAGCATCAATCACCGCTAGCTCCATGATGTCCTTGGTAGAGCGCCACAGGTCGGACTGCATTTTCTTTTTCCTTGAGTTGACCTACATACAGCAAATTTAGTTTGCTGCCTGCATGTGCGCCTCGTCTGGAACCCTCTGGCTGGGACGACGATGTCAGCTTGCGGAGGCAACGACGTGGCACGGCCGCTGTTAATGACAGCATATCGGATCATCGAGAGATGTCGGCCGCAGTAATCTGCGTACATACAATAGTGCAAACTGGCAAAGCATATGTTGATATAAACAATTTGTGCAAAATAATTTCAACAGGAAAAATATAACCTGTGTACGGCGACCTCCGCACAGATGAACCTGATATGAATGCAGCCATAGGAATAAAAGAGCGGCTCCAAAGTGCTAGTATAGCTTCATGTGGGAGGTAGCTAGGTACGCTGGCACGTTACATCAATCAAATCTAGATGGATGCGCCACAATGTGGCCGCCGCCAAGACGAACTCATGCCCGCCTAGCTCACGTGCGTTGATACGTGTGAGCAGTACGGATCTGGCGTGGTTCCGTCGCTGGGTCTAGATTTTTCTTCTCCTTGATTTTCTCTGGCCTGCTGCCTGCTTCTTCAATACTCCACAGCGTGCGGACGCCGCAAATAGCGAAGCTCGGATCTGCGGTACTATCAGGCACCAGATACTTTTGTATGATCATGATTTGACTGCGGACAGGGTAGCCGGGGGCAGCCGTCACAGTTTTATAATAAAGATAGTTTATGCAGAACACATCTAACTGAAAAATATCACCTGATTATCCCATCGATCCGTGACGATCATCCAGCAGGCTCTCAATGAAAGCATCAATGTCGGTTCTATATCCGGCATATCTCGTAGTAGGGGTCCTAAGCTAGGCGTCTTGGAACGATGGTAACATGGACAAAGGTTTTTACCCAGGTTCGGGCTCTCTCGAAGAGATAATACCCTACGTCCTGCTTTGATTGTATTCATATGAGGGATAGTACAGAGTACATGTGTCTACCACGAGATTGTTCTAATGAATATGAGTTGATCTATTGACTAGCCTGGCCTCGGTTTATATAATACACTGGAGGCCTAGGGTTTAGGGGAGTCCTCGTCTTGTGCGCCAAGTCTTCTGGAAACCTCCTTGTATGCGGCATGGGCTGCCCGAAGTGGCCCATGAGTGAACCGCCATAGGGGTCCTCGGCCCGATACAGCTGGTCGAGAGACGACGTGGTGAGTACCCCCTAGTTCAGGACACCGTCAGGCATATTTTCTAATCCTTCTAATCTTCAAGCGCATTGCATCCATCTGGATCTTGTGTAGATCCACGACACCGGCAACATGCAACTCCAATTTCATCTTCTCTTCTTCAATTCTTTTCAATTTTTCTTTCAAATAATTGTTTTCTTTTTCAACTAAATTTAACCTCTCGACAAGAGGGTCGGTTGGAATTTCCGGTTCACATACCTCCTAGATAAAAACATCTATGTCAAGTTGGTCGGCATAATTGTCATAAACACTAAATGAAACAAATAGTTACAAAAGATAATATACCACATCCGAATCATAGACCGGACAAGAGCCGACGGGGGCGGATATCAAAACCATGGCACTATATAATAACAAACAATAATACAAGTAAGAAAATTATACAAGTAGATATATAAATCATACAAGTAAGAAATTTTTATTTAAAAAAAAGATACGAACAAGAGGCTCACCATGGTGGTGCCGGCGACGAGATCGGCGCGGGCGATCGACGGCGGTGAGGAAGGGGACGGGGACGGGATGGCACCCTACACATGTAAAAACTAAGAAGTTAATTTGAGCTCAAATTGTGCATCTAAATCAAATAAACTCCCACATACACTCCTCCACTAAAACCCACAAACCACTCTACTTCTAGAGCATGAAATGAGCTAAACTAGCAATGAGAGATGAAAGCATGAAGTTGCTAACCTTTTAGAACACTTGGATAGTTGGTGCACCGCCAAATCTAGACAAATCTTGGGGAAAATGGAGCTTGGAGGTCGAGCTTGGAGGAAGAACAGAGGAGAAGAAAGAGGAGAAAGCTTAAGTGTGGCTCGTGACCTCATATATCATGTTTGTTTTGTGTGAACTCAAGTGGCAACATGCTCTCGGGCATTTCATCGAACACCTCATGTGCATAGGAAGGGAGAACAAAGTAGCACACATCTCCCACCTTCTATGAGGAAAAAACAGAGGAGAGGGCGGGCAGGAGCGAGGATATATATAGGCAAATTTTTAGTCTCGGTTGGTGTCTAAAACCGGGACTGAAGACTGACCTTTAGTCCCGGTTCCAGACACGAACCGGGACTAAAGGGCATCGCGCCTGCCGCAAACCCTTTAGTCTCGATTGGTGTCTGAAACTGGGACTAAAGGTCCCATTCAAACCGGGATTGATGCCTGCTGAGCCCCGGCCGACATCCTAGCCGCTCGAACCGGGACTCATGCTCACATTAGTCCCGATTCGTAACGCGGTCGGGACTATTGCTCCGATCCGGCTAGAACCAAAGCCCTGTTTTCTACTAGTGATGGTGCGCCGAGGGCCACGCAGCACCCTGATCCAGGTCGAACAACTCGCCGGGGCGGACGCTCCACCACGCCATGCCCCTCCATGGCGCCACACTCCTCCGGCGACATTGACATCTCTGCAGTTGCAGGTAACAGAATCATGAAGTAGTTACTGCGCTAGGCATTGAGGTGTGTGAATCTGCTAATCCAGTGTCCTCCACTTATGAGCTTGATAAGATTAGCCACTAAGATGCACGATCAAGAAGATACCAGGTTCGTTGATGACCAACTTTTTGCAGAAAAAGATCAGTCATAATCGTGTTGGCCATTCGAACACAAGGTTTGGAGGGTGGTGCCAGCCAAACTAGATACTGAATTTGAATCTGATCCTGCAAACAATTTCATGGATTTCTTTAAAAAAAGAAAGAAAGACTGTTGTCGGAGGAAGACCGACGAGCGTGCATGCCACCTGTTTGTTCCATGCCCTGATCAGAGAACATGCAATGTAAGATTGTTGTGGTAAGTTGTCGATGGACTGGCTTCGAACGACTGAGACGAGAACGACATGGCGGTGCCGAATTCTTCAGAGAAAACAGAGCTAAGGTGTCGATTTCTTCAGCCAAGGTCCTGATAATGAGCGAAGCCGCGCGGGCGGCGGCGTGTGGCGGAGACGCGGAATCTGGTGCTCCCAGTGCAGGCCGCCTGATACGTCTCCAACGTATCTATAATTTATGAAGTATTCATGCTGCTATATTTATCATTCTTGGATGTTTTACAATCATTTTATAGCAACTTTATATCATTTTTTGGGACTAACTTATTGACATAGTGCCCAGTGCCAGTTGCTATTTTTTACAACGCAGAAAATCAATACCAAACGGAGTCCAAACGCAGCGAAACTTTTTGTGGATTTTTTATGGACCAGAAGACATCCAATGGGCCAGAGCAGCACCTGAGGGGTGCCCCGAGGGGGGCACAACCCACCAGGGCGCGCCTGGGCCCCCAGGCGCGCCCCGGTGGGTTGTTCCCACCTCGGTGGCATCCCGCACCGCCTCTTCTCCCTATAAATTGCCAAATATTCCAAAAACCCTCGCGGAGACCCTAGATCAAAAGTTCCGCCGCCGCAAGCCTTTGTAGCCACGAAAAACCAATCTAGACCCCGTTCCGGCACCCTGCCGGAGGGGGAAATCATCACCGGTGGCCATCTTCATCATCCCGGCGGCCACCATGATGAGGAGGGAGTAGTCCACCCTCGGGGCTAAGGGTTTGTACCAGTAGTATGTGTTTAATCTCTCTCTCTCTCGTGTTCTTGAGATGCACAATCTTGATGTATCGCGGGCTTTGTTAATATAGTCGGATCATATGGTTTTTTCCCCCTCTCTATCTTGTTGTGTTGAATTGAGTTTTCCCTTTGAGATTTTGTTTTATCGGATTGAATACTTTTATGAATTTGAGAACACTTTATGTATGTCTTGCTATGAATACCCGTGGTGACAATGGGGTATCGTATTGATTCACTTGATATATGTTTTGGCACTCAACTCGCGGATTCCCGAGGTGACATTGGGGTAATCTATGCATAGGGGTTGATGCACGTTCTTGTCTTTGTTTCTCCAGTAGAAATCTTGGGGCACTCTTTGAGGTTCTTTGTGTTGGATTGAGTATTATGAATCTGAAATTATTTGGTGTTATTTTAGTACGAACTCTTGGATAGATCAATCGGAAAGAATAGCTTTGAGGTGGTTTCGTACCCTACAAACAATTTATTCTTATATTCTCCGCTAGATAGGAACTTTGGAGTGATTCTTCATCGCACGTTGAGGGATGGTTATATGATTCAATTATATTAGCATTGTTGAGAGATTGCACTAGCGAAAGTACGGGCCCTAGGCCTTGTTTTCAAGCATTGCAATACCGTTTGTGCTCACTTTTGTCACTTGCTACCTTGCTGTTTTTATTTATTCAGATTATAAAAATATATTTCTACCATCCATATTACACTTTTGTCACCATCTCTTCGCCGAACTAGTGCACCTATACAATTTGCCATTGTATTGGGTGTGTTGGGGACACAAGAGATTTATTATATTTGGTTGCAGGGTTGTTTGAGAGAGACCATCTTCATCCTACGCCTCCCACGGATTGATAAACCTTAGGTCATCCACTTGAGGGAAAATTGCTACTGTCCTACAAAACTCTGCGCTTGGAGGCCCAACACGAGTCTACAAGAATAAAGTTGCGTAGTAGACATCAAGCTCTTTTCTGGTGCTGTTGCCGAGGAGGTGAGTGCTTGAAGTTATATCTTTAGATCTTGCAATCGAATCTTTTAGTTTCTTGTTTTATCACTAGTTTGGTTTATAAAAAGAAAACTACAAAAAAAATGGAATTGAGGTTACACCATATTGTTCATCTTTATAATGTCTTTCATGAAAATAATGGAAAGGAAGATTGTGCTCAATTGACAGAGGAAGAATTCTATAAAATGTTTGACAAAAAATCCTTGAATGAGCATGATTGCAATGTTGCTAGTATGAATTTTTTGAATATCCATGATGCTAATGATATGCAAAGCTACAAGCTTGGGGATGCTATGTTTGATGAAGATGATATTTTTAGTCCCCCAAGTTTTGATGAGAAAATTTATTATGATGAAAGCATGCCTCCTATCTATGATAATTATGGTGATGACATGTATGCTATATTGAATAATGATAACCATGAAACTTTTCATCATGATTTTAATTTTCAATCACATGACAGTTATTTTGTTGAGTTTGCTCCCACTACTATTGATGAGAATACATTTGCTTATGTGGAGAGTAACAAAATTTCTATGCTTATGCATCATGAAAAGAATGCTTTTTGTGATAGTTATATTATTGAATTCACTCATGATGCTACTGAAAATTATTGTGAGAGGGGAACATATGCTTTTACATATTGCAATAATATCAAGTTTCCTCTCTATGTGTTGAAAATCTTGAAGTTTTGCTCGTTTTGCCTTCCTATGCTAGTTGATTCTTGTTCCCATAAGTTGTTTGATCAAAAAATACCTATGCATAGGAAGTGGGTTATACTTAAATGTGCTAGTCATATGCTTCATGATGCTCCCGTTATGTTTCAATTCTTTATTTTTATGTGAGCATCATTGAAATCATCATGCCTAGCTAAAAGACATTAAAGAAAAGCGCTTGTTGGGAGATAACCCAACACTTTTACCTACTGATTTTGTATGTTCACATAATTAGGCTACTGTATTAATCATCTTTTATAGCTTTTGTTTCAATAAAGTGCCAAGTAAAGCCTTTGGGATAGTATGGATGATAGTTGACTTGAATCTGTGCAAAAACAGAAACTTTTGCGCTCAGTCCAGGAATTTTGAAAATTCACTGGAACGTGATTTTGATCTGAATTTTTTAACAGGTGATAGATATACAAATTCTATACATTTTCCTAATTTTTCAGAATTTTTGGAGTAGCAGAAGTATGGTTGGAGTACAGATTATTACAGACTGTTCTGTTTTTGACAGATTCTGTTTTCAATGCATAGTTTGCTTGTTTTCTAGTTTCTATGGCTTATATTGCTCAATATAAAGTGTGGAAATGATATGCTACAGTATGCATTATGTGTAAACAATTATTAATCTTATTTTTGACAGTACCAAAATGAAATGGTTTGCTCTTTATCATACTAACCTATCTCACGAAGTTCCGTTAAGTTTTGTGTGATTGAAGTTTTCAAGTTTTGGGTGAGATGTCGATATGAGGAGAATAAGGAGTGACAAGACCCTAAGCTTGGGGATGCCCAAGGCACCCCAAGGTAATATTCAAGGAAGATCCAAGCAACTAAGCTTGGGGATGCCCCGGAAGGCATCCCCTCTTTCGTCTCCAACATTTCGGTAACCTCACTTGGAGCTACATTTTTATTCGTCACATGATTTGTGTTTTGCTTGGAGCATCATTTTCTTGTTAGGATTTGCTTGTTGTTATTGAGAATAATGTTTTGCATCTTTCTTTTCAATAAAAATGTCAAGTATAGCCTTTTCCATGCTTATTTTGCAAGTATATGAGTTGCTGTTTCAAAACAGAAAGTTTATCGATATTGCAAAAATTCCCGAGAAAAGTCAGAATGTGATAAAATGTTGAAATTTTTTGCACAATAAGATCTGATAAATTTTCTACAGTGTGGTAAATTTTCATAATTTTTGGAGTTAAATAAGTATTGATACTCTTGCATTCTTTACAGACTATACTGTTTTGGCAGATTGCTGTTATGTTTGCTTGTTTAATGATTCTATTTGAGGATAGGAGTATTAAATATGCAGAGGAATTTAGTATGCAATGTTGAATAATAATTTTTGTGATTTGCTACAGTAGAGAATGATAAGGTTTTTGCATTGGTTTATACTAACTTATCTCACGAGTTCTTGTTGAGTTTTGTGTGTATGAAGTTTTTAAGATTTAGGGAAACCGTGATATAAAAGGAATTAAGGAGACGCAAAAGCTCAAGCTTGGGGATGCCCAAGGCATCCCAAGATAATATTTCAAGAAGTATCAAGCATCTAAGCTTGGGGATGCCCCAGTAGGCATCCCACCTTTCTTCACCAACAATTATCGGTTAGTATCGGTTGAGCCTAAGTTTTTGGCTTCTTCACTTGAGTTGTGCTATTCTTGAAATGTCATTTTGTTTTGTTTTACTTACTGTTTTAATAAAATACTTAGATCTGAAAGTTTTTAAATAAGAGAGAGTCCTCAATTAGTTACCCCTTTACTTAACTACTCGCTTGATCTTCACTTATATCTTTTTGGAGTAGTTTGTCATTTACTCTCGTGCTTCACTTATATCCTATGAGTAAATTGTTGAATGAATTGAATATCATGAAGTTGAAATTATATATTCATATCATGCTTAGTGGTAGCTTCACATTGGGTTTAGAAAGTGAAATCTTTTGTAGCTTGACAATCACAATATTGGTCATACAAGCAATTCATGAATGATTACTATAAGGAAGAGAACTTTCACATGCAAATACACTATCTTGGAAATCTTTTGTGATTGTGAGCCCCATCACATGAGTAATGATTTATGTTTGTTCATATTCACATAGAAGTTATATTGTCATAGATCCTTCAACATGTGGTGCTTGCGTCCCATCTTTGCTAGCTAAAAATTCCGCACCAAGTAGAGATGCTACTTATGCATCCAAAAACCCTTAAACCCAAATCTTATTTTCAAGAGTCCACCATACCTACCTAAGGATTGAGTAAGATCCTTCAAGTAAGTTGTCATCGGTGCAATCAGGCAATAAAAATTGCTTCTAAAAGTGTTAGATCATTTAGTGTAAGAGAAAATTGAGCGTTGTATGAACTTGTGATGGCAAAGAATAAAAGCGACAGACTGCATAATACAGATTGCTATCATAAGGGGCAATATAACGTGACGTTCTTTTGCACTATGGGATTGAGCATACAAACAAAAAGCGCATGGCAACCTCTGCTTCCCTCTGCGAAGGGCCTACCTTTTACTTTTATGTATTTACTTTCATGCAAGAGTCAAAGTTTTTCTCTCTATTCCTTTTTATTTTTCTCTTTTGGCAAGCATCATGTGGTGAGAAAAAATCTAGGCACATATATCCAGTTGGATATGGATAGCATGAGTTATTATTGTTGACATCACCCTTGAGGTGAATACGTTGGGAGGCGAAATTATAAGCCCCTAGCTTTCTATGTGTCCGGTTGAAACGTTTTGCTCATGTGTATGCGGTGAGTGTTAGCAATCATAGAAGACTATATGATGGTTGAGTATGTGGAGCTCTTACTTAGACTCTGTTGAATAAGTTGAATTGCAATTATTTGGTGACTAAGAATATAGATTGTTGAGTTTCAAGAGAATTCATTGTTTGAACCTTAACATGTGAATTGGTTGCTACTTTGTCATGATGCGTTTTATGAGAAAGAGTTGCTGTTATGATGCTAGGGAAAGTGATTGAAATTATCATTGATCAAACTTATGCACTTTGCTAGCATTCACACTTCATAAATCATTTCTTTTATCATTTACCTACTCGAGGACGAGTAGGAATTAAGCTTGGGGATGCTGATACGTCTCCAACGTATCTATAATTTATGAAGTATTCATGCTGCTATATTATCATTCTTGGATGTTTTACAATCATTTTATAGAAACTTTATATCATTTTTTGGGACTAACTTACTGACATAGTGCCCAGTGCCAGTTGCTGTTTTTTGCTTGTTTTTTACATCGCAGAAAATCAATACCAAACGGAGTCCAAACGCAGCGAAAATTTTTGTGGATTTTTTATGTATCAGAAGACATCCAATGGGCCAGAGCAGCACCTGGGGGGTGCCCCGAGGGGGACACAACTCACCAGGGCGCACTTGGGCCCCCAAGCGCACCCCGGTGGGTTGTGCCCACCTCGATGGCCTCCCGCACCGTCTCTTCGACCTATAAATTGCCAAATATTCCAAAAACCCTCACGGAGACCCTAGATCAGAAGTTCCGCTGCCGCAAGCCTTTGTAGCCACGAAAAACCAATCTAGACCCCGTTCCGGCACCCTGCCGGAGGGGGAAATGATCACCGGTGGCCATCTTCATCATCCCGGCGGCCACCATGATGAGGAGGGAGTAGTCCACCCTCGGGGCTGAGGGTTTGTACCAGTAGCTATGTGTTTAATCTCTCTCTCCTGTTCTTGAGATGCACAATCTTGATGTATCGCGAGCTTTGTTAATATAGTCGGATCATATGGTTTTTTCCCCTCTCTATTTTGTTGTGATGAATTGAGTTTTCCCTTTGAGATTTCGTTTTATCGGATTGAATACTTTTATGGATTTGAGAACACTTTATGTATGTCTTGCTATGAATACCCGTGGTGACAATGGGGTCTCGTATTGATTCACTTGATATATGTTTTGGCACTCAACTCGCGGATTCCCAAGGTGACATTGGGGTAATCTATGCATAGTGGTTGATGCACGTTCTTGTCTTTGTTTCTCCGGTAGAAATCTTGGGGCACTCTTTGAGGTTCTTTGTGTTGGATTGAGTATTATGAATCTGAAATTATTTGGTGTTATTTTAGTACGAACTCTTGGATAGATCGATCGGAAAGAATAGCTTTGAGGTGGTTTCGTACCCTACAAACAATTTATTCTTATGTTCTCCGCTAGATAGGAAATTTGGAGTGATTCTTCATCGCACGTTGAGGGATGGTTATATGATCCAATTATATTAGCATTGTTGAGAGATTGCACTAGCGAAAGTACGGACCCTGGGCCTTGTTTTCAAGCATTGCAATACCGTTTGTGCTCACTTTTGTCACTTGCTATCTTGCTGTTTTTATTTATTCAGATTATAAAAATATATTTCTACCATCCATATTACATTTTTATCACCATCTCTTCGCCGAACTAGTGCATCTATACAATTTGCCATTGTATTGGGTGTGTTGGGGACACAAAAGATTTCTTGTATTTGGTTGCAGGGTTGTTTGAGAGAGACCATCTTCATCATACGCCTCCCACGGATTGATAAAACTTAGGTCATCCACTGAGGTAAAATTGCTACTGTCCTACAAAACTCTGCGCTTGGAGGCCCAACACGAGTCTACAAAAATAAAGTTGCGTAGTAGACATCACCGCCCCAGCCGATGAACCGCGGACGGAGGCCGCGGCTCTTCGACTCTTCGTCACGGATGCATGCGACGCCCAGTGTGTGCAGTGGCCCTCGCCCAGACGCTGCTGCACACGGCGGCGGGGACTCGACCTCGCGACCGACGACCGATCTCTTCTCGCTTCACTCGTTGCGGCAGCACACGTCGAGGCCGTCCGTGACTGTGCTTCTCACGGCGGCTGTGGATAGGCCGGTGGTGGCCGTGATGCACTAGGACGTGAGGGGCGAAGGAGGCGGCGACGTCGTTTGTCAGGGGTGGAGAACCTATCTCCCGTCGCGGCCCCCATTCCGATGCCGTACCCGGGGAAGAAAGAGAGAGGTGGAGGGCTAGAGATAGGCTAGGAGAGAGGAACATGGAGGAGAAGGCGCGAGAGAAGTGGCGGCGGCGGCACCGCTGCGACGCGGGAGAGCGATGCTGAGGCGGTGGAGGTTGCGTGCCAGAGCGGACGAGGCGATGTGGGGCGAAGGAAAACCGGAGGTCGGTTGCCTTCATAGGGAAGGATGGGTCCATCGCTAGTTATTTTTTACTTCGACATAGTAAAAGCGGGACGTGGCACACACCAGGACGCGATTGGGCAGGCGTAAACCTCTCTCGATTGAACAGTATCCTTGATGACCTGGCTAGCGCGAGGCGGCGTCCTTTGCGCGTAGCTTAATGTGGTTGATTGAAAACTAAACATTGTTTGTTGACAAAAAACAGTTTCCACGAGAAGACTTTTGCCGAAAGAGGGTCGCAAGCTAAGACTTTTTTTTTTTTTTTTTTTGAAATTCGCAAGCTAAGACTTTGAAACGGTATTCCCGGGCGTCCCACGGTTAAAACGACCCGAGCAAGCGAGAGACGTGACGTGACATGACACGCCCACGTCGTCGGCTCGTTGCCACTTGGTACCGGTTCGGAACGGTTCAATGCGGTCGGTCGGTCGTTCGACGGGAGCCGCGGCGGTGGTGGACTGGTGCCTTGCGGCCAACCGAGCAGAGACAGGGAGACGTCGCGTGATGGCGCTGTGCTGGGCCGGTCCAGACCGCGCGCTACGTGGGTTGCTTTGGAGTCACCGGAGCGGGAAGCAACTTGTGCCCCCGTCGCTTGCCCCGCCGCGACCGTCGTAGCCGTGGCCGTGCCTCCCACGGAGCACACTCTCCACACCCAGTCATAAAGACCATCTGCCTTCCTCTCGCACGATTCTCACCTAGCTTTCACCTAAATCTTGACGAACAGGCCAGCTCCATTGTCGGGTTGCGGTTCCTTGTTACGCTCCAACTTCGTAATTTCAGGGCGGTGGTCGTACAGTTAGTTTCGACGTCTGTTTTCTGCATGAGTGGTGATGGGCAGCGCAGAGTGGAATGCAATGCTGCATAGTCACACCCGCAATCTTCCGGCAGTGTTTTAGATTCTGGTCTTGTAGAGTAGCTTGACTTGTGCGTATGAATGCATGGAACATGGCAGCTGATGCATCGACACGTCCTGGGGAGAGGGAGAAGCTTGTACACTTGTTTCGTGATCTGTACAGCTCTTGCTCGGCCCCAGCACGTAGCTATCCTCTGCTCTTTTTGAGTAGCTATCTGCTGCTCCGAGTGTTCACTTGAAACAACTGACCGACCCTTTCCAGAAGAGAAAAAGATGAGCTTAGCTTCGCTGTACTACATCCTTCCCATTTTCAATGTCAAACAGCACCAACTCTGTTCACATAATAAACGAAAGATCCGGAGTATTGACTTGTACGTTTATTCCTCTTTATTATACACTTTTGTCACTGTTTTCGCACACCATTAAATACCATGGATGGTTTTCAAAGACTATGGAACCATGCAAGGACAACATAATTAGTTTCCTCCGTTCCCTCGGATTGAAGAGAGTTCAGTTACCTGAAGCCATCAAGCAATTGCTCGATGCATTCTCTGTGTTCAAGCGACAAATCTCCATGGAAAACAATAGGTTTATTTAGAACATAAAGGAAGGAACACGGTGAACTACCAGCAAGCATATTGAACATTTACATCAGAAATTCATGGTGATTTAGGAACCAAAGAATATCTTTTCCAGCTCCAGAAAGGCCTCCAGACTGCTGCTGCCGTGTTGATTCCCTGGGAGGTGATGAATGTTTGCTTTCGGCGGCAATTTTTTACTGCATTATCCCTGCTTAGATCAAACGCAGACAATTAATTAATTAATCGAATGGCATTGGATTCTGGTTTTTACATCCATCCATTTGTCAAATGCCTGCATCATCAGCGGGATAAAAAGGTCTGAGCATCGCCTTGTGTGGTGTCTCTTGTCTTGTGTCCACATTTGGAGACACGCTTGTCTAATTTCTGTGATTCCCGGGCAACGCCAACTCCTTCCAGCAATCTGAGCAACAAGTGTTCGTCTATTTTTAAGGCAACATGATATGTCTACAAGGCACAGCGACAACGCCACATGCCTACTGCATCGCCAAATCATTGCATCTTTTTCTGCAAATGATTAATTCCATATCTGAAAAAGAGGGTATTTTCCCGTTCAGCTCTTTTCGGGAACAGTATGATCCACATCTGAAAAAGATGAAGGCATTGACTTTGCCACCACCATTGCATCCACCGAGTTCCTGCCTTTTAAAAAAGATACTTATTCCAGGAAACAACCCAAATTTTTTTAAATGTTAAAAATATGATATCAGATTTTTACAGTTTCCCAGTGAAAGCTCAAATCTGCCATGCAAAAACAGATAAGTTTATATGCTTAGGTATAAGGATTTGCCATGTTCTAAAATGAAAAATCGCCATGTACTGTTAAAAATTATCAGAAAAACTACCATGTTGTGTAACACACCCATGTAATAAGCACTGTGACACTCTACTAAGTATGCCAAGTCATCTTCATTTGCAGTGCCTAGTCATAGTGGTTAATCAAAACAATTCAAATTATATTCTGAAAATCAACTTAAATTCAAAAGTGAAATATGAAGTTGCTCAAAACTTGTGGAAAAAATGTTCATCTTATAGCAATTAATCCAAAACCATTTGATGTTAAGGAACACAACATCATCATCAATTCAAAATGGCATTAGCATTTAAAACAGTGCCAAAAGGAGCATTTTAAATGACATATTCATTTTTGTAAATTCCAAATAAATTCCAAAAATGCCCAAACTTTTTGTGGCAGTGCCAACCATTGCCTAGTAATTGATTTGGCAAGTCACATATTTTACAAAAGTCAAATGGACTTAAAAATAAAATGTAACAGAAAAGAATAAAAGAAAACAGAAAAATAAAAAGAAAAGAGGCACTATGCACTGTGCTTAAGTGCACAGTGCCCCGATCCAGCCCACCTGGCCCAACTCCCCTTCTCTCTCCCCTGCGTGTCGACCCCGCCGTGGACGAGCGCGCGCGCTCCGGTAGCACGTCGACAGCGCGACGGCCACCGACGCCGCGGCTCGTCGAGGGGGATAAGGCCGAAGCCCGTGCACCCCCTGGTCCTCTTCCATCATTTCCTCCTCTCCCCTCGCTGGCTCCGCCCCTCTCTCCCTTCAGATCCGTCGAGGCCGCCGCGGTCGCCGCCACACCTCGCAACTCTCCGCGGCCACAGCCACCGTATCGCCTCGCCGACGTGTCCGTCGTCCTCATCACCGTCTTCCTCGTCGTCTGGTGGTCGCAGCTGGAGCTGGGAGGCGCTGCAGCACCGGGTCTCCTCCGTTCCTTTTTCCGACGGCCGCCGATCTTCTCCGTCTCCGACGACGCCTCTGCAGCTCCTAAACCGCCACGGGCCAACTTGCGTGCCACACGGTGAGCCCCTCGTCTGTCTCCCGCTCTCTGGCTGCTCCTGCGCGACCCCTAGCTACCTTTTCCCCGAGCACCCGAACGCAGCGCCGCGGAGCTCGTCGCTGGCGAGTCTCCGATGACCAAATGGTCACGGGCGTATGCCCGTTAGCTCCACCGCGTAGCGCAGTAGCTTCCTAGCCCTTCACAGCTGAGTCTGCGAGCTCCTAGCGCCGTCCTCGTCGAGACCCGAACGCCGCCGCCGCCGTAGCTCATCGACGGCGCCGTTTTCGGTCACCTCTGCCGACGCCGTCGCCACCGTTCGTTGCGTCGTCCTCTTCCCGTTCGAATGCGACCGAAAACGCGCGCGCAAACCCACCGTAGCCGCGCGGCCGACGACGCCTGAACTCTGGCATCCGCCGCGGTCGTCGCCGCCGTCGCTGTTGGGCTTCTCCGGCGACGCCACTGCCACTATTCGATGCGGCTTGCTCCGCTCGTTCGAACGAGCTGTCGCGCGCGCCAAACGGCCGATCACAGCCGAATCCCGACGCTATTCCGAGCCGCGCCGCCGCGTTTTGCCTCGCCGGCGACGCTCCGGCACCGGCCACCCACGTGGCACACCTGGGGCCCTGCCCTGGGTCACTGCCAGTGGGCCCCTGGCCCCAGTTGACCATGTTGACCGTGGTCAACTGTGCTGACTGGGCGGCCCCAGTCACTGACAAGCAGGCCCCACCGCACATTTAGTTTAATTAAAACGTTTTAATAATTAAAACTAATTAGTTCAGCTAATTAGTCTATGGCAGGTGGGGCCTACCTGCTAAATAATTCAGTTTAGTTAAAATAATTCCCTGTTAAAGCCACTGTCACTGACATGTGGTTCCCACTGGACCCACAGGTCAGGTTTGACCCTGGTCAACAGACCAGTTGACTGCTGATGTCAGCATTGCATCATGCTGACATCATATTTCATTTTCTGTTAAATAAATAATTTCAGAAAATATTTAAATCTTTGAAAATTCATAACTTTTAAACCGTAGCTCGGATCGAAAAACTTAAAACATGAAAGTTGCTCAGAACGACGAGACGAATTTGGTCGTGTCGTCTGTTTCGATGTCGGAACCCCCTACGTAGGAAAACCCGTAACTTTGAGCCTGACTCCGGTAGATGAATAGTGCATACTTACCGGTTAACAAATCCCACTTTAATCCTAAAATAGCTAAAATTACTCAGATGCATCTTTAGGCAACCCTGCACTGCATCCTAGGCATGGCATGCTCTGTGTTGCAATATTGTTGTGTATTTATTTGTTTCCTCTCCCTCTTCTCTCTCGTTAGACCCCGACGTCGACGTATCTCCCGAGACCGAGGCAGCTCCGGAGGTCGACTACGCCCCTGACGACCAGACCTTTGCCACAGAGCTTCAGGCAAGCACCCCCCTTTTGAGCATTCCGATATCGCCCACTCTCTTCTCTCTTATGCTTGCATTAGAAGTTACTACTGCTGCTGTTATCCTATTTCTGCTGCATAGCCTGTTTATTGTAACCTGCTATTGTTACCTACCTGCTTATCCTAAACTGTTTAGTATAGGTTGGGTAGAGACCCAGCAGAGACCCCACTTTATCCCGACTACCCCGCTGGATCATCAGAAGACCCGATCAACGGGATCGAAGACTAGGCCCTAGCACCGCACATCACTTTCTCCTTAGTTTCTCGACACTACTGGGTTACTATCGAGTGCCGAGGGTGATACCTCGTCAGCACTTCTGATGATAACCTTGTAGGTTAGTTATTCGGTCGTGGTCAGCGAGGATGATTCCTCCTACACCACCCCCGATAACGACATCATCGTGCAAATGCTCAAGTGTGGGCCTCGAGGGTGATTCCTCCTTCGTTCACCTTGATGTTTACGTCAGGTGGGAATCCAACGAGGGTGATGCCTCGGATTCCTTCTTGATATGGTAGCCACACGGATGACTTTACATTACTACTGATTCTGTTTATTCTGGATAAAGATGGGTCGGCCTTGAGGGGTACCCGCATGAGATTATGTTGAGAGTGATATGGAGTCGGGTTGACCTGGAAGGTGCCCGTGAGATAACTACGAGGCGTGGCCGGGCATTCTTAGCCCTTGACGCAAGTCCTCGAGATGGGGCGACGGGGTCACATCTTTCATGAGTCTCTGCTCGTTACCGCACTACCAACACACTAACGGTTTGGATATTTGATCCGAGGGGCCTCTGGCCTGATAGCACTAACCATCACATGGGCATAGTATGGGCGTTCTGCGTCGTATACTTCAGCTGAAGCTTAATAGACGTTAGCAACTGAGCGGCACACGCTGGATTGGACTGGTAACTCAGCCGCGCTTGTATTAAGGGGTTGCTAGGTCTGCTCACCGGCGGTGTACGCAACGTGCAGGAGCGTCCGGGGCGATGGCCCAAGACCCCTGGGGGCATAGGTTAGTCCGGCATGCTGGCCTCTCTGTTAAGTATTTGGTCGGGTTGCGGCGTATCATTTGGCCGAGGCCGGGCATGACCCAGAAAAGTGTGTCCGGCCGGAGTTAAGCGAGCGTGATGGGTAAGTTGGTGCACCCCTGCAGGGAAGAACTAATCTATCGATAGCCTGTCCTACGGTAACGGACACTCGGAGTTGTATCTCGATCGGTACAACTAGAACTGGTGACTTGAGATAATAACTGGATAGTATGGCTCTGGGATTGCTTTCTCGCAGGTAGTCGAGGAAGAATCTCTGGGCGAGGTTGATGACATTACTACTACTTTACATTATGTTAAGCTGCACTCTTCTAATGCTGCAAGACCCATGAAGATGCTAGTCTTCGATAGGACTAGGCCTTCCTCTCTATTCTGGCATTTCTACAGCCCAGTCCACATATACAGCCCTCCTTTGAAAATGTTGCATATGTAGAGTAGATCCTTGCTTGCTGAGTACTTCGGATGAGTACTCACGTTTGCTTTACTTTCTTTTTCTCCCCTTATCCATTTATCGCAACCAGACGACGGAGCCCCGGAGCCAGCTGCCCCCGCCGATGGCTACTACTACTACCCTCCTGGCGAGTACTACTACGAGGAGACGACAGACGACCAGGAGTAGGATATGGAGGGTCCTAGGCAGGAGGCCTACGCCTTTCGATCGTAGTGTTTTATTTTGCCCCGCCTTCTTAAAGGCCTATATGTAACTCTGTTATATCTGTACCCAGATATCTGATGCTTCCGCTGACACTTGTATGTCATCGAGCCCTCGAGGCCCTGGCTTGTAATATAAAGCTTGTATGACTTTTATTTATGTTTTAGAGTTGTGTTGTGATATCTTCAAGTGAGTCCTTAGGCTTGATCGTGTGCATATGCATGTATGATTAGTGCATGATTAAGCTGAGGTCGTCACTGGTTGGTATCAGAGCCGACTGCCTCTAGGAATCCCCCTATCCAACTCCTTGGCCGAAGTTGAGTCTAGAGGTCCAAAAACTGTTTTACTAACTTGGCTGTGTGGCTTACGGGCCCACGTCGCCAACTGGGTGGTATTAGGATCTTTTATTCCTCGTCTTTACTCTGGGACTCTAATCTCTCTTCTATTTGGGTTTATTAAATTAACTAACGCCGACACTTAGGATCTCGTAAATTCCGTCCACCCGGTGAGCTGGATATCTTTGTGATTTCCCTGTCATTGATCTGATTAGTCTGATAATCATTTTCCTTTCCATTGTTTTGTTTAACCTTTCTCTTCGAGATCTGTTACACTTCTCATCGTCAAATGACAATCCTGAATTTCCTTTATTTCAGATGGATCGTCTGTTTCCACCATGTCCTACGACGTAGCTTGTGCTTCGCACTTGGGCTCGTGATGCCCCTGGTTTTCCAGCTGTCCTGATCGCCCTCCTGACCAGACTGGGTTACCGCTGGTACCCCGAGTACATGGTCTACGAGGTTTACCGCGAGTTCAACCAGGAGCAGTACTATGCTGATGTTCACATCTATGATCAGCAGGATGACTCAGACACTGAGCTGTACCTTTTCCACGGTATCGGCGTGATGATTGAGATGGCAGTCCATGATGCCGCCTACTCTGCTGTCGCACATCTCCGAGGAGAGCACAGCACTAGCTTGGATGCTTCTGAGTTTCGATACATTCCGTGTGCCCCTGCTGGAGATGCTACTAAATACTACACAGCTATCTGTGCCCCGTACGAGCCTCGACGCTACGATCCGCGAGTTCTAATTCAGTGCACTCAGGCTCTGGATCGCACTTTTCAGGCTCTTGCCATCAAGTTGTTTGCCACTCGAGCACGACTCTACGATGCTATGACGTAGTTGCTACCAGCTGTTCGTGCAGGGATACATCCGGAGCACATCCTTTACCCGTGCAGGACCGAGATGCCACCAGGGATTTATTGGCCTGCTGTGGGAGGTCACACGCCTGCACGTGGACCTCTTCTTACAGCTCGAGATCGGGTTCTGCATCAGAGTGCACATGGAGCACAGGATCCTTCCGCGATGAACACTCGTCGTCCGCACTTGCAGCTACCCCGTTTCAGTGGTTTTCTTCGACGTTGATGTAGCCTTTGTTATGTCTCATTGTGTACTTCCTTACCGCATGCCTGCGCACCGCCTAGCATGTCTAGCTTTTGAATTTGCGCCGTTATGCTATCCGATTGTAACCGGCTGTGTATGGATCTGTATGACTTAAATGACTACTATTAAGCATCTGTAACACTACTTAATTATTGCCAAGTTACATCATGCTTGTTGCTAAACACTCACAAATATTCTGCTAAACTACCCCTGTTGAATTTAGCAGGATGGGTGATAACAATCCACCACCGCCGCCACCGCCTGACTATATGGCAGCTATGATGCAGCAATTCGAACTCAACCATCAGTTCATGACGGGGATTATGGATCAATTCCCCCGTCCCAATGCCAACCATCAGCCAGCTTCAAATTACGCTGCCAGAGTTCGTGCGCCTCAACCCATCGGTATTCCGCAACACAGTTAATCCGCTGGATGCCGATGACTGGTTGCGTGACATCTTCTATGAGATGGAGTCAGCTGATGTTCCCCCTGTCAGCTATGTCACCTTTGCGACCTACTTCCTGAAAAGTCCCGCAGCACAGTGGTGGGCAACTCACAGACAGACCCTACCTCCTGGAGCTGTCGTCACCTGGTTGGAATTCAAGGATGCTTTTCGTGCCCGGTATATTCCTCAAGGGGTTATAGATCGGAAGAAGGCCGAGTTCCGCAGCCTCGTTCAAAGCAACAAGACTGTAGAAGTCTATCAGCGAGAGTTCCTTGACTTGTCTCGCTATGCTGAAGAAGACATCCCCACTGATGCTCGTAGGCAGGAGAAGTTCCGTGAAGGCCTACACCATGACATTCCGCTAGCCCTGCTCGTCCAAGACTTTCCTGACTTCGCCACCTTGGTGAACAAGGCCATCATGGTCGAGACTGGTCTGAAGAAGCACAAGGAAGCGACCAGACACACTCGTGAAGCGGGCTCATCTTCGGGCTCGTCTTCGCAGAAGCGCCGCAAATGGATTCCATAGAGCATGTACCGTCCAACAGCTCCAGTGTACAGACCTGCGTATGCTGCACCTCGTATGCCTCCTCCACCACCGAGGCAGCCTCTTCGAGCTCAACCCCCTCGAGCTCCTGCACCACGTCCAGACAATGGACTCTGCTTCAAGTGTGGCCAGCCAGGTCACCGTGCCAGAGACTGTTCTCAGAGTCAGAATCAGCTAGCACTTCCTCCTACTGGCCGTGGTAATGGCCGTGGAATTCCTCAGCAGCGTAACAACAATGTCAGACCTTCTTATGGTCGTGGACAGAACTATCATGTCAACATGGCTGAAGCTCAGGATCAACCTGAAACTATGATGGGTCACTTCTTGTTAATTCAGTACCAGTATCTATTTTATTTGATTCAGGAGCATCGCATTCATTCATGTCAGAACATTTTGCACTCTTGCATGACGTTAAATGTGAAATGCTACACCATCCATTAGTAGTAAACACTCCCGCGGGTCGGTGCCAAGCCACCATATTCAGCCCCGAAGTCACTGTTGTGATTGAAGAGAGGAAATTTCAGGCCTTCCCCATAATTCTGAATAATTCCAACATTGATCTCATTCTAGGAATGGATTGGTTGAAGGCTCACTACGCCTCAATCAATTGTGCCACTAAGGTTGTTCATCTTCTACACCCATCAAATGAGCTAGTGAATTATCATGCCCATATCACTCAGAATGCCAAGGCCCACATTTATGCCTTGAATGCATTGAACGCTTCTCTGCTTGAGGGGATCGAAAACGTTCCAGTTGTCTATGAATTCCAGGATGTTTTTCTAGAAGAACTTCCAGGAATACCCCCTGCTAGAGCTGTCGAGTTTGTTATCGACTTAAAGCCTGGCACCACTCCTATTGCGAAGCGTCCTTACAAGATGCCTCCGCACCACCATCTCGAGCTTAAGGAAGAAATCAATAAGTCTCTTAAGAAGGGCTTCATCCGTCCCAGTTCCTCTGCCTGGGGAGCACCGTCTCTCTTCGTCAAGAAGAAAGATGGTACGAATAGGCTGGTCCAAGATTACCGTCCTATCAACCAGGCAACCATTCAGAATAAATATCCGCTTCCTCTGATCAACGACATATATGATCAACTTGCTGGATCTTCGGTGTTCTCTAAACTCGACTTGAGGTTGGGTTATCACCAGATCCGTGTCCGAGAAGAGGATATTCCGAAGACTGCCTTCGTTACTCGTTATGGCTCATATGAATACATGGTCATGTCATTTGGTTTAACAAATGCTCCAGTAACGTTCTCCCTCCTGATGAATTATATATTCATGGATTACCTCGACAAGTTCATCGTGGTATATCTGGATGATATTCTGGTATACTCGAAGAATAAAGAAGAACATGCTGAACATCTTCGTGTTGTTCTGGAGAGGCTTCGAGAGCACAAGTTGTATGCCAAGTACTCCAAATTAGAATTTTGGCTTTCTGAAGTAACCTACCTTGGGCATGTGATTTCCAAGGACGGTATTGCGGTTAACCCAGAGCATGTTCAGGCTTTTCTTGATTGGACTCCTCCGAAGAATGCCAAGCAAGTCAGAAGTTTTCTCGGCCTTGCAAGTTATTGTCGTCGATTTGTCGAGAACTTTTCCAAGATTGCCAAGCCCCTGACTAACCTGCTCCACAAAGGCGTTAAGTTTGAGTGGACAGACAAATGTCAGGAGAGTTTCCAGACCCTCAAGGACAAGCTGACTTCTGCTCTAGTGCTCGCTCCTCCCGATTCTCGCAAGGACTTTGTGATATATTGTGACGCCTCTCATCAAGGATTAGGCTGTGTCCTAATGCAAGAACGAAAGGTAATTGCATATGCCTCGCGACAATTGCGTCCGCATGATGAAAACTATCCAGTGCATGATCTCAAACTCGCTGTTGTGATCTATGCTTTGAAACAGTGGCGACATTACCTTCTTGGCAACCGGTGTGAGATCTATACCGATCATCTGTGATGCCCCCGGCTCAATCGTGCACTAATCATACACGCAAATGCACACAATCAAGCCTAAGGACTCACGGGAAGATATCACAACACAACTCTATAACATAAATAAAGTCATACAAGCTTTATATTACAAGCCAGGGCCTCGAGGGCTCGAATACATAGCTCGATGGCATACAAGCATCAGCGGAAGCATCAGATATTTGAGTACAGATATTAAAAGAGAAACAGAAATGCCTTAGATAGGCGGGGCAAAATAAAACACTACGATCGAAAGGCGCGGGCCTCCTGCCTGGGACCCTCCGAACCTACTCCTGGTCGTCGGCCAACTCATAGTAGTATCCACCCTCGGGGTAGTAGTAGCGATCGTCGGCGGGGGCAGCTGTATCCGGGGCTCCGTCATCTGGTTGCATCAAAAGGATATGGGGAGAAAAAGAAAGCAAAGCAACCGTGAGTACTAATCCGAAGTACTCAACAAGCAAGGATCTACACTACATATGCAACATTATCAAAGGGAGGCTGTATATGTGGACTGGGCTGCAAAATGCAAGAATAGAGATAAGGGCCAAGTCCTATCGAAGACTAGCATCTTCAGCGGTCTTGCAGCAATAGAAGAGAGTAGAACAGTACAATATAATGTAGTAGTATCATTAAGTCTCAACCTCACCCAGAGATCCTTTCTCGACTCCCTGCGAGAAAGCAATCCCAGAGCCATACAGTCATCAACCTCGTCCTGAGATCCTTTCTCGACTCCCTGCGAGAAAGCAATCCCAGAGCCATACTCATCACAAGTATCCAGTTCTAGTTGTATCGATCGGGATACAACTCCGAGTGTCCTTTACCGTAGGACCGGCTATCGATAGATGTGTTCTTCCCTGCAGGGGTGCACCAGCTTACCCAACACGCTCGATTAACTCCGGCCGGACACACTTTCCTGGGTCATGCCTGGCCTCGGCCAAACGATACACCGCAGCCCTACCTATAGCTCAGCAGAGAGGTCCCCGCCGGTCTACATCCTAAGCGCTCAGGGGTCTTGGGCCGTCGCCCTGTGCACTCCGGGTCGTTGCGAGCAGGGTGGATAACAGCGCCAACGGCACGATCCGACCCAGCCACAATGCTGAATTGGACGTCTGACAGAACTGTCGGCTGATGCTACGATGCAGAACGCCCATACTATGCCCACGTGATGGTTAGTGCTATTAGGCCAGAGGCCTGCTCGGATCAAATATCCAAATCGTTAGTGGACTAGGGCTTGCGGTAACGAGCAGAGACTCATGAAAGATGTGACCCCGTCGCCCCGTCTCGAGGACTTGCTGCAAGGGCTAAGAATGCCCGGCCGCGCCTCGTATTCATCACTCGGGCTCCATCCAGGTCAACCCGTCTCCACAACACTCGCCACTTAGGCTCACACGGGTACCCCTCAGGGTCGACCCGCCTTTCCAAGTAACAGTGTAAAGTCCAAGTATCCGTGTGTCCATAACATCAGGGGAATCTGAGGTATCACCCGCGTTGGATTCCTACTCGATGTATCCGTCAAGGTGAACTCGGAGGAATCACCCTCGCTGTGTTCACACTTGAGGTGTTGTATGACGGCGTCGTTATCGGAGTTGGTGAAGGAGGAATCACCCTCGATGACCACGACCGAATAGCTACTCTACAGAGTTAACATCAGAAGTGCTACAGGAGGTTTCACCCTCGGCACTCGATATTAACGTTGCAGTGTCGTTACAACTTAGGGGGTGATGTGCGGTGCCGGGGTCTGGTCTTCAATCCCGTTGATCGGGTCTTCGTATAATCTAGCGGGGCAGTCGGGATAAGTGGGGTCACTGAAAGGTCCCTACCCAGCCTATACTAAGCAGTTTAGGATAAGCAGGTAATGTTTCTATAGCAGGTTACAATAAACAGGCTATGCATCAGAATAGGTAAAGCAGTAGTAGCAGCAATTCTAATGCAAGCATGAGAGAGAAAGAATAGGCGATATCGGTATGCTGAAGGGGGGGTGCTTGCCTGGTTGCTCGGCGGCAAGGGCAAAGTCGTCAACGGTGGCGTCGGGCTCCGGAGCTGCGTCGGTACCGGGAACTGCGTCGGGATCTAACGAGAGAGAAGAGGGGGAGGAAACAATAAATACAAGCAAACAAATGCAACACGATGCATGTCATGGAAATATGCAGTGCTAGGGGTAGTCTAACGCAGTACTACACGTATCAGACGGAGCGGGAGAATATCTGACGATATTTCCCGGGTCTTTGGATTTATCGAACAAACGATCCGGAGAGGGAAGTTCCATGTTCATCATGCTAGGAGCATGTGACAGATGAAAGGAGGGCATATTCGGGTTCGTATCAAAATTCTGAGCAACTTTCATATATAAATTATTTTCATCGGTGTTACGGTTTAATTTATATGATTTTCTAAAGTTTTAATTGATTTTCTGGATTTAATTATTTAATTAATCCAACATTATCCGAAACGGTGTATGCTGATGTCATCAACAGGGCAGTTGACCTAGTCAAACTGACATGTGGGTCCCATATGTCATACTTTGTTTAGTTAATTAGGGTTTAGTTAATCTAATTACTGTTTATCTAGACAAACTAATTAATTAGATTAATTAAGCAAGATTAATTAAATTAATTAATCCACTAATTAATTATTATTATTATTATTATTTTCATTTTCTTTTATTTTAAAACATTCTGGGGCTAGGCCCCACACGTCATAGGGCCAGGGGCGTTGGGCCCCACCTGGCAGTGGCCCTGGGGCCAACCAGGGGCAGGTTTGCGGGCGCGGCCAGGGGCGAGCCCGGGCGACGGCCGCGGCCACGGCGGGGCGCCGGCAGCCGCCAGCAGTGGCGAGCGGCGGCCCCAGGCGGTGGCGGGTAGCGCGCGCGGCGGTCAGGGGCAGGGTGAGCTGTCCGGAGGAGGACGAGGCCGACGCGGGCAGCGAGCAGGGGAGGCGCGCGCGTGCGCGCGCGGTGACGGGGCAGCAGCTGCTGCAGACGGCGAACGAAGGCGCGGCAAGGCAAGCGCGGAGGCTGGCGCATGCGGGAGGAAGGCGGAGCACGGCGACGGAGCCGAGGACGGTGAGCGCGGGGGGAAGGCGCAGGCGAGCAGCGGCGGCAGCAGCAGCGCGGCGGAGGCGCGGTCCGACGCGGTCGCGCCCATGCGGGCGCGCGGTGAAGCGAGCGGACGCGGGCGAGGAGAGGATGCGCGCGGGTGCGAGGCCAGGCGTGGCCAACGCGGCGGTGCACGCATGCGGGACGACGCGGGCGCGCGGTGACCGGGCGAGGAGAGGGGGGAGCTCACGGGGTGGTGTAGGGTTCTGGGCAGCGGTGCTCGGGGAGGAAGACGGGGACGGCGAGGCGGTCCGGCGAGGGGGAGGCGGGGAGGAGCGACGCCGGCGAGGTCGAGGCGGCGGGGTCGTGCGGCGAGTGCGGCGGGGCTCGGCCCGATCCAGAACTGGATCGGGGGGGAGGGGGAGAGAGGGGGGAAGTGGGGGCAATGGCTAGGGTTTCAGGGTCTCCAGAGGGGGGTATAGGCCAGGGGGTGGGCTGGCCGGCTGGGCTGAGGCCCAGTTGGGCCGGGGGGGAGTTTTGCTTTTCTTTTTATTTTGTTGTTTTGTTTCCTTTTGCCTTTTTTTATTCTTATTTTCAGTTTTGTAAATAGTTAGGCCTCAAGATGACTTTTGTAAAATATGCAACCTAGCTTATTAAATATGGTGCATTATTTGCCACTGCCAGAAAATGGTTTGAAGCCAAATGAATTTTATTTGGACTTTAATTAAATAAAATTGGATTAAACATCTATGTTTTGTTGCTGTTTGAGTCAGATAATTAATTTAGTGAATGTTGGTTATGATTTTAGAATTGTCTCTGGAATATTTGCCATTTAATGAACATTTTAGTTTCTGGGTTTGGACAACTTATATTTGCACTTTCAGTTTGAATTTTCATTTGAATTTGAATTTGGAAAGGGATATGTTACTAATGATGATTAAGCACTATTGATCATGATAACTTGGCATAATCAAAAGGGTGATCACTGTAGCTTAATACATGGGGTGTTACAAATCTCCTCCACTTACAAGAATTCTCGTCCCGAGAATTAAGAGGTAGAAGGAAAAAGTTCGGGGTATTCCGCACGAAGATTATCCTCGCGTTCCCAAGTGGCTTCATCTTCAGTATGATTTGACCACTGCACTTTGAGGAACTTGGTAACCTTCTGACGGGTCCGATGTTCATCTTCATCGAGAATGCGGATCGGATGCTCCTTATAAGAAAGATCATCATGCAATTCGAGCATCTAGTGATCCACTGCGCGGTGCGGAGATTCCTTGAAGCATTTACGAAGTTGCGACAGATGGAAGACGTCGTGGATATGAGAGAATTGCGGCGGCAACTCCAATTTATACGCCACCTGACCACGTCTAGCAACAATGCGGAAAGTTCCAATGTAGCGCGGAGCTAGCTTGCCCTTGATTCCAAAACGGTGAGTGCCCTTCATAGGAGTGACTCGCAAATAAGCTTGATCACCAGGTTGATAAGCCAAACCCCATCGTTTGCGATCGTAGTTGCTCTTCTGGCGGTCTTGAGCCGCTTTGAGGTTTTCTCGAACGATACGGACTTGCTCTTCTGCGTGTTGGATAATATCCGGACCCACGAGCGGTCGTTCCCCAGTTTCTGACCAATTCAGAGGGGTTCGACACTTATGTCCATATAGAACTTCGAAGGGGGCCATTTTCAAGCTGGCTTGATAGCTGTTGTTATAAGAGAACTCGGCATATGGAAGAGATTCTTCCCACTTCTTGCCGAAAGAAATAACACAAGCCCGAAGCATGTCTTCAAGCACTTGATTGACTCGCTCAACTTGGCCTTGGGATTGGGGATGATAAGCTGAACTCCAGGTAATATGAGTTCCCATAGCTTCTTGGAAATTTCCCAGAAATTGCAGGTGAAAAGACCGCCACGGTTCGAACTGATCTCCTTCGGAATACCGTGGAGTGATACAATTCTGGAGATATACAACTCTGCTAACTGACTAGCAGTGATAGTCTCTTTGACAGGCAGAAAGTTTGCAACTTTAGAAAGTTGGTCAACGACGACAAGAATAGCATCGTGACCCTTCTGTGACCTGGGAAGTCCTGTAATGAAATCCATCTGAACCTTTTCCCATTTCCATAGAGGAATAGGCAACGGTTGCAGAATTCCAGCAGGCTTCTGATGTTCTGCTTTAACGCGGCGACACACATCACATTCAGCAACATATTGAACAATATCCTGCTTCATTCTAGACCACCAGTACCTTTGACGAAGATCACGATACATCTTGGTGCTACCCGGATGAATAGACAACGGGGTATCATGTGCCTCCTTCATGACCTTGTCAGTCATAAGCTCGAAACTAGGTATGACAATGCGGCCTCTGAATACATGGTTCCATCTTCAGACAGCGAGAAATCCCTGTACTTTTCAAGGTGAAGATCTTTCTTCATCAGATCTATTTCCGCATCCTTAGCTTGCGCATTCTTAACAGCTTTCTCAAGATCTGGTTGTATCACAAGGTTATTAAAAGAGCCCTGTGGAACAATACGCAGATTCAGCTTGCACAGTTCTTCAAAAAGACGAGGTTGAGCTCGCCTAACCATGAGGTTGTCGCAATAGGACTTGCGGCTTAAGGCATCAGCCATCACGTTAGCCTTGCCAGGGGTATACGAAATACCCAAATCATAGTCCGCAATGGCCTCCATCCATCTTTGTTGATGGAGGTTTAGAGATGGTTGAGTGAACAAGTACTTCAGACTTTTATGATCCATGTAGATCTCGCAACGATTACCGAGAAGGTAATGTCGCCACAACTGTAGTGCATATATGATAGCAGCTAGTTCTAGATCATGTACCGGATAATTCTCTTCATGTGGGCGCAACTGACGAGAGCCATAAGCAATCACTTTACACTCTTTCATTAGGACACAGCCTAATCCTTCACGGGATGCGTCACAATAAATCACGAAGTCTTTGCGAGAATCTGGTGGAGCAAGCACTGGGGCAGATGTTAGCTTGTCTTTGAGTGTTTGAAAACTATCTTGACATTTGTCTGTCCATTCAAACTTAACGCCCTTGTGAAGCAGATCAGTCAAAGGCTTAGCAATCTTAGAAAAATTCTCAACAAACCGACGGCAATAGCTTGCAAGGCCAAGAAAACTTCTCACTTGCTTGACGTTCTTCGGAGGAGTCCAATCAAGAATAGCCTGAACTTGTTCTGGGTTAACAACAATTCCATCCTTGGAAATCACATGTCCAAGGTAGGTTACTTCAGAAAGTCAAAATTTACATTTGGAGTATTTGGCATACAACTGGTGTTCTTGGAGCCTTTCCAGTACTAGACGGAGGTGTTCAGCATGTTCTTCTTTATTCTTCGAATAAACCAGAATATCATCCAGATATACCACGACAAATTTGTCGAGGTAATCCATGAAGATGTAATTCATCAGGCGGGAAAACGTAGCTGGAGCATTTGTTAAGCCAAATGACATGACAGGGTACTCATAAGAGCCATAGCGAGTAACAAATGCAGTCTTCGGAATATCCTCTTCACGAACACGGATCTGATGATATCCCAACCTCAAGTCGAGTTTAGAAAACACCGATGACCCAGCAAGTTGATCATACAAATCATTGATCCGAGGAAGCGGATATTTATTCTGAATTGTGGCTTGGCTAATGGGCCGATAATCCTGAACCAATCGGTTAGTTCCATCCTTCTTCTTAACGAAGAGTGAAGGTGCTCCCCAAGCAGAGGAACTGGGCGGATGAAACCCTTCTTAAGTGACGTGTCGATTTCCTCCTTAAGTTCAAGAAGGTGGTGCGGAGGCATTTTATAAGGACGCTTCGCAATAGGGGTAGTGCCAGGCTTCAAGTCGATGACAAACTCGACATCTCGAGCAGGCGGTATTCCTGGAAGTTCTTCTAGAAAGACATCTTGAAAATCACGAACAACTGGAATGTTCTCGATGCCTTCAAGGGGTGAGGCATTCAAGGCATTCAAAACATATATTTGAGTCTCAACATCCTGAGCTATTCGGGCTGAGTATTTGACTGTCTGGCTAGAAGGGTGAGTGAGCTGGACAGTCTTAGTAGCGCAATCAATCAAAACATTATGGGCTGTTAACCAGTCCATTCCGAGAATGATGTCTATGTCGGAAGGTCCAAGAGCGATAAGGGAAGCAGAGAACATCAACCCTTCAATTCTGATCTGATTGTTGTGACTTACCATTTTGGTTTGCCACCTGGAACGGGGAGTGATGATTTCTAAAGGAGTGGGTAATGACCTCATAGCTAACCCATGCAATTTTGCAAATTGTTGGGACACGAAGGAATGTGATGCACCTGAATCAAACAGCACAGAGGCTGGCACTGAATTCACAGAGAGTGTTCCCAGCACGATAGTTGGTTCCTTCTGGGCCTTTTCAGCATTGACGTGATTGGCATGGCCAAGTACAACAGTAGATGGTATGACATTACGGTTTCTGAATCGACGGTTTCGACAAGTCTTCTTACGACCATTAGGAGGATGTGGCGCAACCAGAGGAGAAGCCATAGCATCACGCGGTCCATCATGAACCGTTAGCTGTCTCGGCGGTGAAGGCAGACGAGGTGCAACATATGACGGCCTTGGTGTTGGAGCAGGTCGGTGATGTACATTGTGCGGAATCCACACTCGACGTTTCTGAACAGGCTGACCCGAGGATGAGCCAGCTTCATGAGTGCACTTGAGCGACTCTTGGTACTTAGTCAGAGCAGTCTCAACTCGGAAAGTTTGGCTGACAAGCGTTGCGAAGTCTGTACAATCATGGACAGCAAGTGCGAGGTTTATATCCGTACGCAGTCCTTCACGGAATTTCTCTGATATTCATCCACAGTCATTTTACCCTGAGAGAGTTTGCGGAACTCCTGCTTCTTCTGGTCGATCAGACCTTGAGGAATGTACCGTGCACGAAAAGCTGACTGAAATTCCTGCCAAGTGGTTACTGTTTCAGCAGGCAACATACCCTTGTGGCTTTCCCACCATTGAGCAGCTGGACCCTTTAAGTGGAATGTCGCAAAGGCGACGTAACTGTCAGGGGCAACATTAGCTGACTTCATCTCAAACAGGATGTCACGTAGCCAATCATCAGCATCCATAGGGTTGGTGGAGTTGCAGAAAACGAATGGATTGAGGCGCACAAATTCTGGCAGAGTTATTGGAGCAGTCTGTTGCTGGGCATTCTGATTAGGGAACTGGGCCAATATTCCGGTCATAACCTGACGGTTCAATTCAAACTGCTGCATCATTGCGGCAATATAAGGTGGAGGTGGGGGATCGTCAGCCATCCTGCCAAATCAACAGGGCAGTTTAGCAAGAAAAACTGCATGTGTATGGAATGATTCATGAAGTAACACGCACAAAAGAAGGAAGTGCAATAGATACTTCATCATATTCGCACCAGACATTCAAAACCACACATAGCCTCGGTTACAATCCAGCATTACGACAGTTGAAAGGGGAGGGCTAGACATCTAGGCGGCGCGCAGGCACGCGGTAGGGAAGTACACAATGAGACATAACAAAGGCTACATCAACGTCCGAGAAAACTGTTGGAGCGAGGAATCTGCAAGTGACAACACAGGGTGCCCTCGATAAAAGGATCCTCTAAGCAGAACCTGGCCCGCAATCTTGAAGGAAGGGGGGAAATTTTCAGAACTCCGGGTGGATGTGATCACGAGAACCTAGAGTTGGAGTTAGTAAAATTTTAACCTGAATAGGAGAGAGATCAGAGTCCTAGAGTATAGACAAGGAATAAAAGATACTAATACCTCCCAATGGCGACGTGGGCCCGTAAGCCACACAGCCATGTTAGTAAAAGTTTTTCAATGACTAGACTCAACTTCGGCCAAGGAGTTGGAAAGGGGGATTCCTACAGGCAGTCGGCTCTGATACCAACTTGTGACGCCCCTGGCTTAATCGTGCACTAATCATACACGCAAATGCACACGATCAAGCCTAAGGACTCACGGGAAGATATCACAACACAACTCTATAATGTAAATAAAGTCATACAAGCTTTATATTACAAGCCAGGGCCTCGAGGGCTCGAATACATAGCTCGATGGCATACAAGCATCAGCGGAAGCATCAGATATCTGAGTACAGATATTAAAAGGGAAACAGAAATGCCTTAGATAGGCAGGGCAAAATAAAACACTACGATCAAAAGGCGCAGGCCTCCTGCCTAGGACCCTCCGAACCTACTCCTGGTCGTCGGCCAACTCGTAGTATTATCCACCCTCGGGGTAGTAGTAGCGATCGTTGGCGGGGGCAGCTGTATCCGGGGCTCCGTCATCTGGTTGCATCAAAAGGATATGGGGAGGAAAAGAAAGCAAAGCAACCGTGAGTACTCATCCGAAGTACTCAGCAAGCAAGGATCTACACTACATATGCAACATTATCAAAGGAAGGCTGTATATGTGGACTGGGCTGCAGAAATGCTAGAATAGAGATAAGGGCCTAGTCCTATCGAAGACTAGCATCTTCAGCGGTCTTGCAGCAATAGAAGAGAGTAGAACAGTACAATATAATGTAGTAGTATCATTAAGTCTCAACCTCACCCAGAGATCCTTTCTCGACTCCCTGCGAGAAAGCAATCCCAGAGCCATACAGTCATCAACCTCGTCCTGAGATCCTTTCTCGACTCCCTGCGAGAAAGAAATCCCAGAGCCATACTCATCACAAGTATCCAGTTCTAGTTGTAACGATCGGGATACAACTCCGAGTGTCCTTTACCGTAGGACCGGCTATCGATAGATGTGTTCTTCCCTGCAGGGGTGAACCAACTTACCCAACACGCTCGATTAACTCCGGTCGGACACACTTTCCTGGGTCATGCCCGGCCTCGGCCAAACGATACACCGCAGCCCTACCTACAGCTCAGCAGAGAGGTCCCCGCCGGTCTACATCCTAAGCGCTCAGGGGTCTTGGGCCGTCGCCCTGTGCACTCCGGGTCGTTGCGAGTAGGGTGGATACCAGCGCCAACGGCACGATCTGACCCGGCCACAATGCTGAACTGGATGTCTGACAGAACTTTCGGCTGATGCTACGATGCAGAACGCCCATACTATGCCCACGTGATGGTTAGTGCTATCAGGCCAGAGGCCTGCTCGGATCAAATATCAAAATCGTTAGTGGACTAGGGCTTGCGGTAACGAGCAGAGACTCACGAAAGATGTGACCCCGTCGCCCCGTCTCGAGGACTTGCTGCAAGGGCTAAGAATGCTCGGCCGCGCCTCGTATTCATCACTCGGGCTCCATCCAGGTCAACCCGTCTCCACAACACTCACCACTTAGGCTCACACGGGTACCCCTCTGGGTCGACCCGCCTTTCCAAGTAATAATATAAAGTCCAAGTATTCATGTGTCCATAACATCAGGGGAATCCGAGGTATCACCCTCGTTGGATTCCTACTCGATGTATCCGTCAAGGTGAACTTGGAGGAATCACCCTCGCTGGGTTCACACTTGAGGTGTTGTACGACAGCGTCCTTATCGGAGGTGGTGAAGGAGGAATCACCCTCGATGACCACGACCGAATAGCTACTCTACGGAGTTAACATCAGAAGTGCTACAAGAGGTTTCACCCTCGGCACTCGATATTAACGCTGCAGTGTCGTTACAACTAAGGGGGTGATGTGTGGTGCCGGGGTCTGGTCTTCAATCCCGTTGACCGGGTCTTCGGATAATCTAGCGGGGCAGTCGGGATAAGTGGGGTCACTGAAAGGTCCCTACCCAGCCTATACTAAGCAGTTTAGGATAAGCAGGTAATGTTTCAATAGCAGGTTACAATAAACAGGCTATGCATCAGAATAGGTAAAGCAGTAGTAGCAGCAATTCTAATGCAAGCATGAGAGAGAAAGAATAGGCGATATCGGTATGCTCAAGGAGGGGTGCTTTCCTGGTTGCTCGGCGGCAAGGGCAAAGTCGTCAACGATGGCGTCGGGCTACGGAGCTGCGTCGGTACCGGGAACTGCGTCGGGGTCTAACGAGAGAGAAGAGGGGGAGGAAACAATAAATACAAGCAAACAGATGCAACACGATGCATGTCATGGAAATACGCAGTGCTAGGGGTAGTCTAACACAGTACTACACGTATCAGACGAAGCGGGAGAATATCTGACGATATTTCCCGGGTCTTTGGATTTATCGGACAGACGATCCGGAGAGGGAAGTTCCATGTTCATCATGCTAGGAGCATGTGACAGATGAAAGGAGGGCATATTCGGGTTGTTATCGAAATTCTGAGCAACTTTCATATATAAATTATTTTCATCGGAGTTACGGTTTAATTTATATGATTTTCTAAAGTTTTAATTGATTTTCTGGATTTAATTATTTATTTAATCCAACATTATCCAAAACAGTGTATGCTGACGTCATCATGACGTCAGTAGTCAACAGGGCAGTTGACCTAGTCAAACTGACATGTGGGTCCCATATGTCATACTCTATTTAGTTAATTAGGGTTTAGTTAATCTAATTACTGTTTAGTTAGACTAACTAATTAATTAGATTAATTAAGCAGGATTAAATAAATAAATTAATTCACTAATTAATTAACTAATTATTAATTTTATTAATTTTCATTTTCATTTTCTTATATTTTAAAACGTTCTGGGGCTAGGCCCCACATGTCATAGAACCAGTGGCGTTGGGCCCCACCTGGCAGTGGCCCTGGGGCCAACCGGGGGCGGGTTTGCGGGCGCGCGGGCGCGGGCGCGGCCAGGGGCGAGCCCGGGCGACGGCGCCGGCAGCCGCCAGCAGTGGCGAGCGGCGGCCCCAGGCGGTGGCGGGCAGCGCGCGCGGCGGTCAGGGGCGGGGTGAGCGGTCCAGGGGAGGACGAGGCCGACGCGGGCAGCGAGCAGGGGAGGCGCGCGCGTGCGGTGGCGGGGCAGCAGCTGCTGCAGACGGCGAACGAAGGCGTGGCAAGGCAAGCGCGGAGGCGGGCGCATGCGGGAGGAAGGCGGAGCACGGCGACGCAGCTGAGGACGGTGAGCGCGGGGGGGAGGCGCAGGCGAGCAGCGGCGGCAGCAGCAGCGCGGCGGAGGCGCGGTCCGGCGCGGTCGCGCCCGTGCGGGCACGCGGCGAAGCGAGCGGACGCGGGCGAGGCAAGGGCGCGCGCGGGCGCGAGGCCAGGCGCGGCCAACGCGGCAGTGCGCGCATGCGGGACGGCGCAGGCGCACGGTGACCGGGCGAGGAGAGGAGGAGCTCACGGGGTAGTGTAGGGTTCAGGGCAGCGGTGCTCGGGGAGGAAGACGGGACGGCGAGGCGGTCCGGCGAGGGGGAGGCGGGGAGGAGTGACGCCGGCGAGGTCGAGGCGGCGGGGTCGTGCGGCGAGCGCGGCGGGGCTCGGCCCGATCCAGAACTGGATCGGGGGGGAGGGGGAGCGAGGGGGGAAGTGGGGGCGATAGCTAGGGTTCCAGGGTCTCCAGAGGGGGGTATAGGCCAGGGGGTGGGCTGGCCGGCTGGGCTGAGGCCCAGTTGGGCCGGGGGGGAGTTTTGCTTTTATTTTTATTTTTATTTTTTTGTTTTGTTTCCTTTTGCATTTTTTTATTTATTCTTATTTTCAGTTTTGTAAATAGTTAGGCCTCAAGATGACTTTTGTAAAATATGCAATTTAGCTTATTAAATATGGTGCATTATTTGCCACTGCCAGAAAATGGTTTGAAGGCAAATGAATTTTATTTGAACTTTAATTAAATAAAATTGGATTAAACATCTCTGTTTTGTTGCTGTTTGAGTCAGATAATTAATTTAGTGAATGTTGGTTATGATTTTAGAATTGTCTCTGGAATATTTGCCATTTAATGAACATTTTAGTTTTTGGGTTTGGACAACGTATACTTGCACTTTCAGTTTGAATTTTCATTTGAATTTGAATTTGGAAAGGGATATGTTACTAATGATGATTAAGCACTGTTGATCATGATGACTTGGCATAATCAAAAGGGTGATCACTGTAGCTTAATACATGGGGTGTTACATCATCAGAGTCTGAAGTATTTGTTCACTCAACCAGATCTTAATCTCCGTCAACAGCGATGGTTGGAAACAATCACGGACTATGACTGTGGTATTTCTTATACCCCTGGCAAGGCTACTGTGATGGCTGATGCCTTGAGCCGCAAGTCCTATTGCAACAACCTCATGGTTAAGCTAACTCAACCCCATCTTTATGAAGAACTGCGCAAGTTGAACGTCTATATCGTTCCGCAGGGTTCTCTTAATAACCTTGTGGTACAACCAGTCCTTGAGAAAGCTGTTAAGGATGCGCAAGCCAAAGATGCCGAAGTAGATCTAATGAAGAAAGAGCTTCACCTTGAGAAGTACAGGGATTTCTCGCTATCTGAAGATGGAACCTTATATTTCCAAGACCGCATTGTGGTACCTCGATTCGAACTTATGACTGACAAAGTCATGAAGGAGGCTCATGATACACCGCTGTCTATCCATCCGGGAAGCACCAAGATGTATCGTGATCTTCGGCAAAGGTACTGGTGGTCCAGAATGAAGCACGACATTGCTCGATATGTTGCTGAATGTGACGTATGTCGTCGCGTGAAAGCAGAGCATAAGAAGCCTGCTGGAATTCTTCAACCACTCCCTATTCCTTTGTGGAAATGGGATAAAGTGCAAATGGATTTCATTATTGGCCTTCCCAAGTCTCAGAAGGGTCATGATGCTATTCTTGTCGTCGTCGACCAACTCTCTAAAGTTGCACATTTTCTGCCTGTCAAGGAGACTATTGCCGCTAGCCAGCTAGCAGAATTGTATATCTCTAGAATCGTTTCACTCCACAGTATTCCAAAGGAGATCAGTTCGGACCGTGGCGGTCTTTTCACTTCCAAGTTCTGGGAAAGTTTCCAAGAAGCTATGGGAACTCACATTACCTGGAGTTCA
Source organism: Thinopyrum elongatum (assembly GCA_011799875.1). Taxonomy (NCBI): domain Eukaryota; kingdom Viridiplantae; phylum Streptophyta; class Magnoliopsida; order Poales; family Poaceae; genus Thinopyrum; species Thinopyrum elongatum. The sequence goes on from CM022298.1 coordinate 557,373,012, forward strand.
GCATATCATCCACAATCCCAAGGCCAAGTTGAGCGAGTTAATCAAGTGCTAGAAGATATGCTTCGGGCTTGTGTTATATCGTTCGGTAAGAAGTGGGAAGAATCTCTACCGTATGCCGAATTCTCTTATAGCAACAGTTATCAAGCCATCTTGAAAATGGCCCCCTTCGAAGTGCTTTATGGACATAAGTGTCAAACCCCTCTGAATTGGTCAGAAACTGAGGAACGACCACTCGTGGGACCAGCCATTATCCAACATGCCGAACAACAAGTCCGCATTGCCCGAGAAAATCTCAAGGCGGCTCAGGACCGCCAGAAGAGCAACTATGATCGCAAGCGATGGGGCTTGACCTATCAACCCGGTGATCAAGCTTATCTTCGTGTCACTCCCATGAAGGGCACCCATCGTTTCGGAATCAAGGGCAAGCTAGGTCCACGCTACATCGGCCCCTTTCGCATTGTTGCCAGACATGGACAGGTGGCATATAAATTGGAGTTGCCACCGCAATTCTCTCATATCCACGACGTCTTCCATGTGTCGCAACTTCGTAAATGCTTCAAGGAATCCCCTCACCGAGCAGTGGATCATGAAATGCTCGAATTGCAAGATGATCTTTCATATAAGGAGCATCCCATCTGCATCCTCGACGAAGCTGAACGTCGAACTCGTCAGAAGACAACCAAGTTCCTTAAAGTGCAGTGGTCGAATCACACTGAAGATGAAGCCACTTGGGAACGCGAGGATCATCTTCGGGAAGAATATCCCGACCTCTTTCCTTCTACCTCCTAAATTCTCGGGACGAGGATTTCTTTTAGAGGAGGAGAATTTGTAACACCCCCATGTAATAAGCACTGTGACACTCTACTAAGTATGCCAAGTCATCTTCATTTGCAGTGCCTAGTCATAGTGGTTAATCAAAACAATTCAAATTCTATTCTGAAAATCAACTCAAATTCAAAAGTGAAATATGAAGATGCTCAAAACTTTTGGGAAAAATGTTCATCTTATAGCAAATAATCCAAAACCATTTGATGTTAAGGAACACAACATCATCATCAATTCAAAATGGCATTAGCATTTAAAACAGTGCCAAAAGGAGCATTTTAAATGACATATTCATTTTTGTAAATTCTAAATGAATTCCAAAAATGCCCAAACTTTTTGTGGCAGTGCCAACCATTGCCTAGTAATTGATTTGGCAAGTAACATATTTTACAAAAGTCAAATGGACTTAAAATTAAATGTAACAGAAAAGAATAAAAGAAAACAGAAAAATAAAAAGAAAAGAGGCATTGTGCACTGTGCTTAAGTGCACAGTGCCCCGATCCAGCCCACCTGGCCCAACTCCCCTTCTCTCTCCCCTGCGTGTCGACCCCGCCGTGGACGAGCGCGCGCGCTCCAGTAGCACGTCGACAGCGCGACGGCCACCGACGCCGCGGCTCGTCGAGGGGGATAAAGCCGAAGCCCGTGCACCCCCCTGGTCCTCTTCCATCATTTCCCCCTCTCCCCTCGCTCGCTCCGCCCCTCTCTCCCTTCAGATCCGTCGAGGCCGCCGCGGTCGCCGCCGCACCTCGCAACTCTCCGCGGCCACAGCCACCGTATCGCCTCGCCGACGTGTCCGTCGTCCTCATCACCGTCTTCCTCGTCGTCTGGTGGTCGCAGCTGGAGCTGGGAGGCGCTGCAGCACCGGGTCTCCTCCGTTCCTTTCTCCGACGGCCGCCGATATTCTCCGTCTCCGGCGATGCCTCTGCAGCTCCTAAACCGCCACGGGCCAACTTGTGTGCCGCACAGTGAGCCCCTCGTCTGTCTCCCGCTCTCTGGCTGCTCCTGCGCGACCCCTAGCTACCTTTTCCCCAAGCACCCGAACGTAGCGCCGCGGAGCTCGTCGCCGGCGAGTCTCCGGTGACCAAATGGTCACGGGCGTATGCCCGTTAGCTTCACCGCGTAGTGCAGTAGCTGCCTAGCCCTTCACCGCTGAGCCTGCGAGCTCCTAGCGCCATCCTCGTCGAGACCCGAACGCCGCCGCCGTAGCTCATCGACGGCGCCATTTTCGGTCACCTCAGCCGACGCCGTCGCCACCGTTCGTTGCGTCGTCCTCTTCCCGTTTGAACGCGACCGAAAACGCGCGCGCAAACCCACCGTAGCCGCGCGCCCGATGACGCCCGAACTCCGGCGTCCACCGCGCTTGTCACCGCCGTCGCTGTAGGGCTTCACCGGTGACGCCACTGCCACCGTTCGACGCGGCTTGCTCCGCTCGTTCGAACGAGCTGTCGCGCGCGCCAAACGGCCGATCACAGCCGAATCCCGACGCTATTCTGAGCCGCGCCGCTGCATTTTGCCTCGCCGGCGACGCTCCGGCGCCAGCCACCCATGTAGCACACCTGGGGCCCCGCCCTGGGTCACTGCTAGTGGGCCCCTGGCCCCAGTTGACAACGTTGACCGTGGTCAACTTTGCTGACTGGGCGGCCCCAATCACTGACAAGCAGGCCCCACCACACATTTAGTTTAATTAAAACGTTTTAATGATTAAAACTTATTAGTTTAGCTAATTAGTCTATGGCAGGTGGGGCCTACCTGCTAAATAACTTAGTTTAGTTAAAATAATTCCCTGTTAAAGCCACTGTCACCGACATGTGGGTCCCACTGGACCCACAGGTCAGGTTTGACCCTGGTCAACCGACCAATCTACTGCTGATGTCAGCATTGCATCATGCTGATGTCATATTTCCTTTTCTGTTAAATAAATAATTCCAAAAAATATTTAAATCTTTGAAAATTCATAACTTTTAAACCGTAGCTCGGATCGAAAAACTTAAAACATGAAAGTTGCTCAGAACGACGAGACGAATCTGATCATGTCGTCTGTTTTGATGTCAAAACCCCCTACGTAGGAAAACTCGTAACTTTGAGCCTGACTCCGGTAGATGAATAGTGCATACTTACCGGTTAACAAATCCCACTTTAATCCTAAAATAGCTAAAATGACTCAGATGCATATTTAGGCAACCCTGCACTGCATCCTAGGCATGGCATGCTCTGTGTTGCAATATTGCTGTGTATTTATTTGTTTCCTCCCCCTCTTCTCTCTCGTTAGACCCCGACGTCGACGTAGCTCCCGAGACCGACGCAGCTCCGGTGGTCGACTACGCCCCTGACGACCAGACCCTTGCCGCAGAGCTTCCAGGCAAGCACCCCCCTTTTGAGCATTCTGATATCGCCCACTCTCTTCTCTCTTATGCTTGCATTAGAAGTTACTGTTGCTGCTGTTATCCTATTTCTGCTGCATAGCATGTTTATTGTAACCTGCTATTGTTACCTACCTGCTTATCCTAAACTTTTTAGTATAGGTTGGGTAGAGACCCAGCAGAGACCCCACTTTATCCCGACTGCCCCGCTGGATCATCAGAAGACCCGATCAACGGGATCGAAGACCAGGCCCCGGCACCACACATCAGTTTCCCCTTAGTTGCTTGACACTACTGGGTTACTATCGAGTGCCGTGGGTGATACCTCGTCAGCACTTCTGATGATAACCTTGTAGGTTATTTATTCGATCGCGGTCAGCGAGGGTGATTCCTCCTACACCACCCCCGATAACGACATCGTCGTGCAAATGCTTAAGTGTGGACCTCGAGGGTGATTCCTCCTTCGTTCACCTTGATGTTTACGTCAGATGGGAATCCAACGAGGGTGATGCCTCAAATTCCTTCTTGATATGGTAGCCACACGGATGACTTTACATTACTGTTGATATTGTTTATTCTGGATAAAGACGGGTCGGCCCTGAGGGGTACCCGCACGAGATTATGTTGAGAGTGATATGGAGTCGGGTTGACCTAGAAGGTGCTCGTGAGATAACTACGAGGCGTGGCCGGGCATTCTTAGCCCTTGCCGCAAGTCCTCGAGCCAGGGCGACGGGGTCACATCTTTCGTGAGTCTCTGCTCGTTACCGCACTACGAACACACTAACAGTTTGGATATTTGATCCGAGGGGCCTCTGACCTGATAGCACTAACCATCACGTGGGCATAGTATGGGCGTTCTGCGTCGTATACTTCAGCTGAAGCTTAATAGACGTCAGCAACTGAGCGGCACACGCTGGGTTGGACTGGTAACGCAACCGCGCTTGTATTAAGGGGTTGCTAGGTCTGCTCACCGGCGGTGTACGCAACGTGCAGGAGCGTCCGGGGCGATGGCCCAAGACCCCTGGGGGCATAGGTTAGTCCGGCGTGCTGACCTCTTTGTTAAGTATTTGGTCGGGTTGCGGCGTATCGTTTGGCCGAGGCCGGGCATGACCCAGAAAAGTGTGTCCGGCCGGAGTTAAGAGAGCGTGATGGGTAAGTTGGTGCACCCCTGCAGGGAAGAACTAATCTATCGATAGCCTGTCCTACGGTAACGGACACTCGGAGTTGTATCCCGATCGGTACAACTAGAACTGGTGACTTGAGATGATAACTGGATAGTATGGCTCTGGGATTTCTTTATCGCAGGGAGTCGAGGAAGAATCTCTGGGCGAGGTTGATGACATTACTACTACTTTACATTATGTTAAGCTGCACTCTTCTAATGCTGCAAGATCGATGAAGATGCTTGAAGATGCTAGTCTTCGATAGGACTAGGCCTTCCTCTCTATTCTGGCATTTCTGCAGCCCAGTCCACATATACAACCCTCCTTTGAAAATGTTGCATATGTAGAGTAGATCCTTGCTTGCTGAGTACTTCGGATGAGTACTCACGTTTGCTTTACTTTCTTTTTCTCCCCTTATCCATTTATCGCAACCAGACGACGGAGCCCCGGAGCCAGCTGCCCCCGCCGACGGCTACTACTACTACTACCCTCCTGGCGAGTACTACTACGAGGAGCCGACAGACGACCAGGAGTAGGATACGGAGGGTCCTAGGCAAGAGGCCTATGCCTTTCGATCGTAGTGTTTTATTTTGCCCCGCCTTCTTAAAGGCCTATCTGTAACTCTGTTATATCTGTACCCAGATATCTGATGCTTCCGCTGACACTTGTACGCCATCGAGCTATGTATTCGAGCCCTCGAGGCCCTGGCTTGTAATATAAAGCTTGTATGACTTTTATTTATGTTTTAGAGTTGCGTTATGATATCTTCAAGTGAGTCCTTAGGCTTGATCGTGTGCATATGCGTGCATGATTAGTGCACGATTAAGCCGGGATCGTCACATGTTGCAGCGCGTAATTGCCATGCGTTCGATGGGAATCTTACATACCTGAGGATGTCATATTTTTAACCATAAAAATCTAGCATCAGATGTATATTGGGATCTATTTTATGTAACACAGGCGACTACCCAATATGTAAGAGCGTAAATTGTAAACCGCATCATATGTACTTAATCAAAATCAGGCAGTATGATATCATGCCTAGAAAACAAATGCATCAGATTTATTTTCTATATAAAATGCAAAAGAATATCTTTATCACTCTCGAGGAGGCTCACGGCCCCTCCCCTTTCTTCCCCTCCTGCCGCCGGAGGATGCAGCGGCATGGTTGCCTCCTTGTGCTGGGAGCCTGGGAGCGCTCTGATAGTACACCATGATGGGAGCTTGGATACACAACGACAGCCGAGGCTCTAGGTGGCGACCTTGCTATGGTGCTACGTGGGCAAAGGTAGCTAGCGTGGGTGGATTCCGGCGCCCAAATCTAGCCGCTCATCACTGCCGGTGACTCGGGGGTTGTTTGACGACCTACTCGGTGGAGGCAACGGTGATGGGGTGCAACATCGGCGACATGAGGTTGTGTAGCAGTGGGGAAGGTTTGGTACCGCTATGGCTTGCGGCCACATAGTTGGTGTCGTGTCTCGACACCATTGTCGTCAACGACCTCTGCCATAGTAGCTCTGATGCACATGCACGTGAGTTGAATCTGTTGACAGTGTCTGACTCTCCACATTTTGCGGTTTTTATGTGGCGTGACCAGTAGTTCGTTTCGATCATTAAAAAACCAAAGGAAAGAGTAAACTAAACCAGCCAACATGGCATGCACAGTCAGCATTGAAACAGGGAAAATTAAATGGGATAATTTGTGGCACAAGTTTGCTTAAATTGGATTTAAAAATGTGAAGAAAAAAATTCTAAATTGGGTAATTGTTGTCACAAACGTGAAACTCAAAGGGTAAAAAAAATAAATGAAAATTCACTCTTAAAAAGTACATATTGCTATTCTAGTTTCTAGTAAAAAAAGAAGAGCACGAAAGAGATGCAATCTGAATGTCAAGATTTAAAAACCCCCCTCCCCATGTTCAAGTCATTTTCACATGTATTCTAACAACGTTCATCTAATACAATCCTCCTATGACTTTCCTTATATTTAGGGAAACGTTTAAAATCGACACACCGGCCGAACGCTCGGTCAGTCGCATCCACGCGCGTGCGCTCCCAGCCATTCAAGGTCTGACACGTAAGGGTGGGGGCCCACCTTATCTTCTATCCTCTCTCTCTCACACGTCCACCTCTCTTTCTCTGTTCTTTTCTCTCTCTCTCTCTCTCATGCACCCATCTCTCTTTCTCTGTACTTTTCTCTTCCCCACCGCGGACATGGTCTCAGGCGTTCTCCTCATCGACGGTCTCTCACCGAGCGCCACCGTCGTGGGCCTCCATCAGCGACCCCCTCCTCCGATCAACCTTGTCTCAACGTGGTGGAGCTGACGGGCAATGCAGACGAGCCTTACTGGAAAAACCCGCAACCTCGATGTGAGATGCTGGAAAGCTGCGACCGACACCCGTCGGCGCTGGAGAAGACGCACCCTCAAACTCCCATGGTGCTACAATTGGCACCCACCGTTGCTGGAACGGTGGTCTCCATTTGCTACAGCCGGCGGCGCCAAAAAAGCTGGAATAGTTGGGAATGCGAGCTGCATCCGTGTTGATTTTTGCTGGAACTATGCTTGATTTTTGCTGGAACCGCAGTCAACTTTTGCTACATCCACCAGGGCGGTGTTGGTCAAGACGGTGGTGATGTTGTTTTTTTGCTGCAACCGTGTTTGAATTTTGCTGGAACCGGAGACAACTTTTGCTACAATCCACCATGGTGGTGTTGGTCGCGACGGCGGCGACGTTTTGTTTTGCTGCAACCGTTTCGGAGTTTGCTACTAGCGGAGGTGTCATTTGCTACTACTGGAGCTTCAACGGCGACGACGGTGAGGCTGCGATGGCGAGGTTGCAACGGCGAGGCTACGGCGAGAAGGTTGCAAGCTGCAATGGCGAGGCTGCTACCGGCGATGACAAGGCTACGATGGTGAGGTTGCAAGCTCCAACGGCGAGGCTGCTACCGGCGACGACGAGGCTACGATGGTGAGGTTGCAAGCTCCAACGGCGAGGCTGCTACCCGACGACGGCGAGGCTACGACGGCAAGGTTGCAACCTGCAATGGTGAGGCTGCTACCCGACGACGGCGGGTGGGTCTGCGACCACGGAAGCATTTCATGGTGCAACCGCAGAACGTGGATGCTGCAACCGCGTGCAGTGGTGCGTCGAGCGGCGACAACGTGGCTGCAACGGCGCAGGGTAGCTCGGCAAGTTTTTTGACTATGTCCGGTAGACGTGGTCGGGGATGCTACCACCGGCGATTGGTTTTGCTACAACCAAGCAAAACAAAGCTGCAACGGGTGACCATGGGAGCTGCATGCTAGCAGCGACGGCCGACGTCGAACTGCAACCGGCGGCGACGAGAGCCGATGCGAACGCGAGAGGAGGGGGCAGTGGAGGAGCGGAGGACCAGTCAAAGAGGGGGAGGGGGAGGCGCGGAGGAGCTGCAGGTGAGGAGGGGCGAGAGGGAAACAAGAAGGAGAGATGCGTACGCGAAGGAGAGGAAGATGACGTACCTGCGGCGGGAATATCAAACGGTGAGGCTATACGCAATCGTGCGGCTGCAGGCTGACCGGCCCAAATTTGGGCCGGTGCACCGGCGCCCAGTAGTCGCCACAATCCAAATGGCATAGACATCGACAATATCCCCAATGGACTTTGATCAAGGTCAAGGCTCTCGAAAATCCGCCTACGTATTAACAAAAAACAAACAAAAGGACAAATTGATTACACAACTCCCGTAATAACATAGTCTAACCTTGCTCCAAGACACCTAAAAAAAGGGCTGTCTGTCGCGGTTGCAGGCCTGGCATTGGCATTGGCATTGGCAAAATGGCAATGCCTATCCAGCACCAGGCGCGGGCCCCTTTGTCAGCACCTGGACCAGACAGAATCCCTGACGGGTGAAGTACCCCATGTGGACGGCGCAGCTCTTGATCACAAGCGTTTTTGTCATGGACGCTGAGGACGAGCGCACCCTGATTAAATAAAGCGCTTGGTAAAACTTCAAAACCGAACCGCCCGGCCCGGGAGGATATGCATATGCTATGCTTTCCCCTTCTCCTAAACAAACCCTAAATAAATAAAATGAAAGAAAAACGCCGTGGCGCACTCGCGGCTGTAACATAAGTATTTTTGGCGCCTGCAGTTGCGCGCACACGGCGACAACGGGTCGTGTCCACGGTTCCACCGGTGGCGCGGACGCGCCAAAATTAAGGGGCGGAACGCGACGACGCAACTCTCGGCGCGCGTCCCCGTCCCCGTCTCCACAGCCTCGCCACAGACAGCCTTTCACTCCGCTGCGTAGGCATCGACAAAACATATGCGGGAATCGCACACGCGCCCACGGGTTTGGCTCACCTCGTCTTAGCCTTAACCCAGAAGCCAAAGGCGACGGTAGACAAAACCCAAGTGAAATGAAAGGAGAGAAAAAGAAGAAAAAAAAGCGCACTCGCGGCCTCGACTGCCGCTCCATGGATGACATATATTTGGCCTCGGCCAGGAGCAAAGCAACAAAAGAGCACAGTGCCTCTCCAGTCTCCACGACAAACGGGGAGGCCGGGCAGGCGGATAAACATTTGCTCTTGCTCGCACCTACTACTAATAACTTGTTTACGCTCGAGCACGATCGGGCCAATGGTGCCATGACGCCGGCTAAAAATACTTACGTCCAACAAGGCACGCAGGCAATGGTATAGGGCGTGGACCATCGGCCGCCCGACACATGCAACCACTACATCAATTCACCGAGGCGAGGCGGGCAGGCCAACAATGCATGCAAAGATTTGATGACTCAATCTCTTGTCCAGCGTCGTCTCGGCTCGGCCGTAGTAGTCGATGGATGCAGAGAGAGAGAGAGAGAGACCTGACGTACCACGGACCTGCATGGCTGCATCTGCATCGCCCAATCCCAGCCTTGCGTCCTGGACCATCCTGCCCGGCCGGTTGGTCCTCTCCTCGGTCAAGACAAAGGACGATGCTGTTGCTTGTTGCTGCTACTAGTCCTCATGGACCCTCATAAATTTCCGTGATAGGTTATACTACGAGTATATAATACGCCCACTTAGTCTTTGCAAATTACTTACTAGTAGTAAGGTGCATGCACTAATCGAATTCCCCAATCCCCATATATGCGCAGCGCAGGTAAGCAAGCCGCACATAATCATGCATGCATGTTGGCTTCGATCGGACCTCACCCAAGGCCACTTGCAGCGCAGGGCAGGGAGGCCTAGATTTGCTCACGCGTAACATGGCATGTTGCACCCACCTATCCAAGAGATAATGATGCAATCCCTATACGCAGGTCCATACAACTATTCTTAGCGTGCATCTGCTCCAAAAGGGGCTACTCGAGGCCGAAATGATTAGGTCATTGCTGGATTGGGCAAGTGAAGCCACACACTTTGCATTTCCATCACCAACTCAACGAGAGAGAACCTACCCATTATTTCCCAGTCACCTGGTTTGAAGCGAGCTTCTTGCCGCTTCCCACGACCCAACTACAAGTTCCTGCCTCTTCTTTTATCGGCAACATGCACCAAGGGCGGCAAAGGTGCAGAGCACCTTAGCTTAGACCTGCAACGAACGACTAGCTAACAACAACCCCCTAAAGATTCCAAGCACCATAATATTACCCCATAGCCAACTAGGTCTGGTTCAATAAGAGCATCTACAGTCAGACGCCTCAAACCGGTTTCAAACGCCCGGGCGATCGGCCCGGTCATAGACCATTCAAAAGAATCCGACACATTCGGAATCGGATTGACGACCAGGTCCCACACGTAATCGCCCGAAAAACCAACGGTCCGACGAGCGTCTCCTCCTGTGAGGTGTGAACGTCGTGTGGCGCCGCTCTGGCTCGCCGCTCGAGGGCCAAGGTCCGGCTATTTAAGCCGGTCGGCATCACCCAGCCCTAGCCACATCTGCTCCCCCTTTCCGCGACGCTAGCCCGAGCCCATCCATTTCTCTCCCTCTCCCCTCCCCCCCCCCCCCCCCTTCTCTTGTTGTCCGCCTCCGCCATGGCCCAGCAAAAGAAGACCACCTACGCTATGTTCACGCCGAATCGGCGTTTCCAGATTCTCGAGGAGATCAGGGATAGGTGCGCCGCCCAGATCACATCGGGACTGGCTACGAATTCACCGGAGTCGTAGGAGGAGGAGGAGGGGGAGCAACAGCTGGAGCCCATGGAGGAAGAGGAGGGGGAGGAGGACACTGCAGAGCCGTAGCCGGTTGCGGGCTTCGTCATGTAGGACGCCATGGCGTAGTTCGAGCTCGCCCAAGCGACGGGGATTGAGAGCATAACGATATCCTGGAGTCCATCCATGATGAGGCACATGTCAAGGCATTCATCTGGTAAGAACGTGCGACGACCGACGCGCTTTTCGCCGAACTGGAGGAGGAGGAGGCCGACACGGAGGAGCAGGAGAAGCCACATCTACAACCATGAGCATCTAAACATCTCCGGCATATGAAATCTCAAATCTCTTGATCCTACTAGCGTTAGCATGAAGTACAACTATATTCAAGTACCCTGGCTGTGTGTCTCTTCGAAGGAGAGAGAGAGAAAAAAAAACACTCCGTCTCTCATCGAAATTCAAGCATTGGTCTAAGGGGCATCAAACTCTCAACTAAGCCCACGGCAAAATTGTACTTTTCTTTTTCAAGCAATTTTTTACAATATTGTTTTGCAGTATCAGAGCTGTATTTGTGACTAGAAAAGTACAAGATGACAGAACAACAGATGACGGGTATATATAAAAACTAAGACGGCATTATCTCATATAGTGAACTTCATATTTTTAGTTTCCCGGCCGTCTATTAGCTGCAGGCCGTCGGGATACGGTGTCATGCCGATAACTTTTCTTAGAAATATGCTGAATCGGTAGGGTCTAGTTGACTTTAGAATCTACCTGTATTTTTGCATTTCGAATACACCAGCCTGAGTAGACTTTTTTTTTTCCGTCTTAAGCCTGCAATTGTCCTTGTCAACGCATAAAACAAACCCTTGCAGCTCCAGGGAGATAAGTTGGTTGCCTCTCGCAACGTGGCCATGTATTAGCAACCGAAAGCAAAAATTTAGACAATGTCCTTGTCCCTTCAGGTCTAGTAAAGTATAAGCTACGCAATGTTGCACATATTTGTATTCGCGAGATACACCGCTTGTCTACATTTCGGCTTGACGAATGTGGGTCAAACATAAAGAAAACGGACAACCAAAATCTCGTGCATGCCACATTCTAATGCATGGCACTCCTCTAGCCATACCTGTGATCCCAGCTTTGTTCATATGCCATGTTTTTTATTTGGATTTTTCTGTCATGGACATGCCAAAATGCATCCGATCAAGAATCTTGCCCAATCCACTCAAAATTTGCTTAACCGACAACGGCATGGTTTTAATGAAATTAATACTCCTGTCAACTGGTATGATTTATTGCCTCAGACCGGTGAGTCTAGCCTTGCAAACAATTCTGGTAGCTGTTACTGAATTAGTTAAGGCGAAATTCTCAAACAAAAAGAGAATTAGCTAAGGCGAAGGTATGTAACTGAAGGAAAAATAAGAGAAGGGAGAAAGTTTAGTAGTACTCCAGTAAAAAGGTTAACTATAACTAATTCAGTATGTACATGCTGCAGTACAGTTCAGTCTGTAGATTAGTGCTGTTGCTGAACACGCAGTTGCAAGTATCTACGGAAGAAATGGAAGACAATTAACACGGGCGGCTCTGAGCTGAGCTGATGGATACAGCAACAACGACAAACCCGTCCCAAGAGAGAAGTGTCAATTGTAAACGGCTCCCGAGCCTTCCTCTCCCTCCCGCGCCTATATAAACGGCCCAGCCGAGCTTCCCATTTCCCCGCGCGGTGCAGAGCTCCACCAACCCAACACCCCCCCGCCTCCGAAGAGGAGACAAGCGAGAAACGCTCCTTCTCTCTCCCCCGCTGCTTCCCCCCCGAGATTAAACTGCGCGTACTACTTGAGTACGCGGTAAATTTCCTGGGAGTTACACCGCCCAGCGCCGTAAAAGCTCTGCCTCCTCGCGAAACCGCACGAGCGGCAGGGCGACGAGCAGAGCGCTCCTCTGTTTCCATCCATGACGTCCTGCGGAGGCGCCACCGCGGCATGCCCGGATGGCTGCGTCATCACCGCCCCCTTGCTCGCCAAGGCGGGGGAGGTCGTCATCCCGGTCTACGGTGATGAGACGGCGGCGCCGGTGCTCACGTGCAAGCCGCCCGGCCGGCTTGCCAAGGCGGTGAAGGAAGCCTGGTCCGTTTCTTTGGGCATAGCGTTCCCGATGATGCCGCCCGTGTCGGCAACCGCGACCCGGGACGAGGCGCGCTCCATTCTTGGCCTCGCATTCCCGATGATCCTCACCGGGCTGCTGCTCTACCTCCGCTCCATGATTTCGATGCTCTTCCTAGGCCGTCTCGGCGGGCTGGCGCTCGCCGGGGGTTCCCTCGCCATCGGCTTCGCCAACATCACCGGATACTCTGTCCTCTCCGGCCTCGCCATGGGCATGGAGCCGATATGCGGCCAAGCATTCGGCGCGGGTAATTACTCGCTCATTGGTGTCACCGTGCAGCGGACGGTGCTCCTCCTCATCGCGGCCGCCGTCCCTATCGGTGGCCTGTGGATGCACATGCGGCCTCTCCTCCTCCTCTGTGGACAGGACGCCGGCATCGCCGCCGTCGCCGAGACCTACATTCTTGCCTCGCTGCCTGACCTCCTCCTCCAGGCATTCCTCCATCCCGTGAGGATATATCTCCGGATGCAGTCCATAAACCTGCCTCTCACCGTGTGCGCCACGCTCGCCATTGCCATCCACCTGCCCATCAACTACGTGCTGGTGACCGTGCTCGGCCTCGGCGTCAAGGGGGTGGCAATGGCGTCCGTGCTGGCCAACCTGAACCTGCTCCTCTTGCTTCTTGCTTACATCTTCTACAAAGGCGTCCAGAAGCGCACCGGCGGCTTCGCACTCTCCGCCGAGAGCTTCCGTGGCTGGGGCGAGCTCATCAGCCTCGCCGTGCCGAGCTGCGTGAGCGTCTGCCTCGAGTGGTGGTGGTACGAGATCATGATCCTGCTGTGCGGCCTTCTCCTGAACCCGCAGGCCACGGTGGCGTCCATGGGCATCCTGATCCAGACCACGTCGCTCATATACATCTTCCCTTCGTCGCTCAGCTTCGGCGTGTCGACCCGCGTCAGCAACGAGCTGGGCGCCGGGCAGCCCGAGCAGGCGAGCCGCGCCGCGACGGCGGGGGTCATGCTCGGCTTCGCGTTCGGCGCCTTCGCCTCCGCGTTCGCATTCCTCGTGCGGGACGTGTGGGCAAGCATGTTCACGGCCGACCCGGCGATCATCGCGCTCACCGCGTCGGTGCTGCCGATCCTGGGCCTGTGCGAGCTGGGCAACTGCCCGCAGACGACGGGGTGCGGCGTGCTGCGGGGCAGCGCGCGGCCCAAGGACGCCGCCAACATCAACCTCCGGTCGTTCTACCTGGTGGGGACGCCGGTGGCGCTGGTGCTGGCCTTCTGGTTCCACTACGACTTCAAGGGCCTGTGGTTCGGGCTGCTGGCGGCGCAGGCCACCTGCATGGTGCGCATGCTCCTGGTGATCGGGCGGACGGACTGGGCGGCCGAGGCCAAGCGGTCGAGGCAGCTCACCGACTCAGCCGGCGTCGACGCCCAGGGCAAAGTTGGCGCGGCCGACGGAGACGAGAAGTCGCGGCTGCTTATCGACGCAGACATCGAGCAGCCGAATGATCGGTGTTGATAGCTACAGAGCGCGAGCCGGGGCGCGTGCGCACTGAATTCCACTCCCTCTTCTTCTTCTTCATTTTTACCCTTGTAATTTTCCTCCCCTGTTCGCCATATTTTGGTGGGGGAGGAGCTAGGGGCTGACAGGGTGACAAATTTTGTTCAGATTTGCTAATGTAGCCATGTAAAGATTTTGCTGATTGTTAGAGGTGGAAAAATATCTACTACCAGTACTCTACTTGTTGGAAGGAAGGAAGTTTTCAGACAGAGGAACAATCCGTCCCCTGCTTCCCTTTCGCTTTGCTCCGGGTCGGTGTCTGGTCCAGGGAGGCCGGCCGCGTGACGACCCGGTCACCAGCGCGGCATGGGCCAGCCAGTAAAACCGCACGCACCACCAGGTCTAAAAGTCGCGTGGCTTCGCTCGCTAGACCATCCTGCGAGGGACCCGCCACTTTGCGCATCGCAGCCGTCGGCCATCGCTCGAGGATTTCTTTACATTGCGCCGGCGGGACCCGCCCGGAAAGGAATCCAGTTTTTTTTCTCTCTTTTTTTTTGAGGGGAGAAAGGAATCGAGTTATAGCACGTGATTTGTGTAGTAAGCTAGACTGCTGTCTGACATGTAACCACATTTATATTATCTTATATAAACATAACCATCAGGGTAGATTTAAGGAAAATACTTTTTCGCAAAAAAGAAAATTTTAAGGAAAGTACGGTTCTATTCCACGATTGCTCTGACATTTCCTCGTGCTATGATTTTCTTAAAAACAAGCCTGAGATATTATCCTGCCAGCTAATGAAAATCAATTGATTCTCCGAGAACAAATACTCTAAAACCATTTCAGTTATTTCCGAACGGGAGTACATTTTTGTAGAGAGATGGTTTGGCAATACAATATTCGTTGTATTGATTGGGTGCTGATGCACGTATATATAAGTATAGGTAGGCCTCAACCTCAACTATACACAACTAGGAGGTGGGCCACAATATACGTAATACATGCAACACATATATACTCAACACCCCTCCCCCCCCCGCGGTCGAAGCGTCGCCGGAGACACAGAGACTGGACCGAAACTCCTCGAAGACGGGAGTAGGCAATCCCCGTGGAGAACCCGAACACGGCCAAGGGCAACCTGCTCTCGCACGAAGTGAATATCGAGCTCAATATGCTTCGTACGTCGATGGTGCACCGGGTTGGCAGAGAGGTAGACCGCGCTGACGTTATCGCAGTAGACAAGAGTGGCCTTGTGAACATCACAAAGCAACTCCTGAAGCAGTTGACGGATCCAAGAGCATTCGGCCACTGCGTTAGCCATGGCCCGATACTCTGCCTCGGCGCTGGAGCGGGAGACCGTGGGCTGTCGCTTCGATGACCAAGAGATCAACGAGGGCCCAAGGTAGACGCAATAGCCGGACGTAGAGCGCCGGGTGTCGGGCCAGCCTGCCCAGTCGGTGTCTGAGTAGGCGACGAGGTCGGTGGAGGCGAAGGCCGTCAGGGTGAGTCCCAAGGACATGGTGCCGCGTATGTAACGGAGAATACGCTTCACCAAGGTCCAATGAGAGTCACGCGATGCGTGCATGTGGAGGCACACCTGCTGAACAGCGTACTGCAGGTCTGGTCGGGTCAGCGTCAGGTACTGTAAAGCACCAACAATGGAGCGATAGAACGCTGCATCGGACGCGAGAGACCCCTCCATAGCAGAGACCTTCGCCTTTGTGTCGACGGGGGTTGGCGCCGGCTTGCAGTTAAGCATATCGGCACGCTCCAGAAGCTCGTGGGCGTACTTCTGCTGATGCAGAAAGAAGCCGTTAGCCCGATGGACCACCTCGATGCCGAGGAAGTAGTGCAGAGGCCCCAAGTCCTTGAGGGCGAACTCATCACGAAGACGAGCCGTCAGCCGCTGAAGGAGCTCGGGGGCGGACGCCGTGAGGATGATGTCGTCGACGTAGAGCAGCAGATATGCAGTGTCAGCTCCCTGATGATACACAAAGAGTGAGGCATCGGAGCGAGTGGACCGAAAGCCCAGAGACTGCAGGAAGGCTGTGATACGCTGGTACCAAGCCCGTGGCGCCTGCTTCAACCCGTAAAGAGAACGGGAGAGCAAGCACACGAAGTCCGGATGCTCGGCGTCGACGAAACCAATGGGCTGCTCACAGAACACCTGCTCGGCAAGATGACCGTGCAAGAAGGCGTTGGAGACATCCAACTGATGCACAGGCCAGGCTCGCGAGACCGCCAACTGAAGCACGGTGCGGATCGTGCCTGATTTCACAACCGGAGCGAAGGTGTCGGTGAAGTCCACGCCCGCGCGCTGCCGAAATCCACGGACCACCCACCGAGCCTTGTGGCGGAACACCCACTTGCTAGTGATGACGTTGGCACGAGGGGGTCGCGGAACAAGATGCCACGTGCAGTTGCGCTGCAGGGCGTCAAACTCCTCCTGCATCGCTGCGAGCCAGTGGGGATCCCGAAGGGCAGCGCGAGCGGAGGTGGGGATGGGTGACGGCGTCGAAGTCGAGGCGGCACACACATACTCGTCGGAGGAGTAGCGCGTGCTCGGCCGGAGCACACCGGCCCGGGCGCGAGTCGTCACGCCGAGAGGCGGGGCAGCGGGGCCCGCGGCGGCAGGGGCCGTGGTGGCGGCCGAGTCAGTGGCGGCGGCAGGGCCCGCGACGGCAGCCGAGCCAGCGACGGCAGCCAAGCCAGCGATGGCGGGCGGGCCAGCGACGGCGGCAGGGCCCGCGGTAGCGGCCGAGACGGCAGCGGCGGCCGAGCCGGCAGCGGGGGTGGTGACGGGCGAGGGGGAGGTCGAGCCCATCGCTGGGGTGGCGGCGCCGACCGGGGTGGTGGGCGGGGTGGCGGCCGCGGCGCCGGGGTGGGGTTCCCGGTCCGGCTCAACCTCGTAGGAGGGAGTCAGTGTTGGGGAACGTGCAATTTCAAAAAATTTCCTACGTTCATGCAAGATCTATCTAGGAGATGCATAGCAACGAGAGGGGAGAGTATGTCCACGTACCCTCGTAGACCGAAAGCGGAAGCGTTTAGTAACGCGGTTGATGTAGTCGAACGTCTTCGTGATCCAACCGATCCAAGTACCGAACGTACGGCACCTCCGCGTTCAGCACACGTTCAGCTCGATGACGTCCCTCGAGCTCTTGATCCAGTTGAGGACGAGGGAGAGTTCCGTCAGCACGACGGCGTGGTGACGGTGATGATGAAGTAACCGGCGCAGGGCTTCGCCTAAGCACTACGACGATATGACCGAGGTGTGTAACTGTGGAGGGGGGCACCGCACGCGGCTAAGACAAATCTTGGTGTCCTTTGGGGTGCCCCCCTCCCCCGTATATAAAGGCGGGGGGGAGGAGGCGGCCGGCCTAGGAGGGGGCGCGCCAATCCTAGTTGGACTCCCCTTCCTTTCCAAGAGGGGGAGAGAGGGAAGGAGGAGGAGAGGGAGAAGGAAAGAGGGGGGCGCTGCCCCCTCCCTAGTCCAATTCGGACCTGCCATGGGGGGGGGGCAGCCACCCCTTGCGGCCCTTCTCTCTTTTCCACTAAAGCCCATGAAGGCCCAATACTTCCCCGGGGGGTTCCGGTAACCTCCCGGTACTCCGAAAAATATCCAAACCTTTCCGAAACCATTCCGGTGCCCGAACATAACCTTCCAATATATCAATCTTTATGTCTCGACCATTTCGAGACTCCTCGTCATGTCCGTGATCTCATCCGGGACTCCGAACAAACTTCGGTTCATCAAATCACATAACTCGTAATACAAATCGTCATCGAACGTTAAGCGTGCGGACCCTACGAGTTCGAGAACTATGTAGACATGACCGAGACACATCTTCGGTCAATAACCAATAGCGGAACTTGGATGCTCATATTGGCTCCTACATATTCTACGAAGATCTTTATCGGTCAAACTGCATAACAACATACGTCATTCCCTTTGTCATCGGTATGTTACTTGCCCGAGATTCGATCGTCGGTATCATCATACCTAGTTCAATATCATTACTGGCAAGTCTCTTTACTCGTTCCGTAATGCATCATCCCGCAACTAACTCATTAGTCACATTGCTTGCAAGGCTTCATATGATGTGCATTACCGAGAGGGCCCAGAGATACCTCTCCGATACTCGGAGTGACAAATCCTAATCTCGATCTATGCCAACCCAACAAATACCTTTGGAGACACCTGTAGAGCATCTTTATAATCACCAGTTACGTTGTGACGTTTGATAGCACACAAGGTGTTCCTCCGGTATTCGGGAGTTGCATAATCTCATAGTCAGAGGAATATGTATAAGTCATGAAGAAAGCTATAGCAATAAAACTTATCGATCATTATGATAAGCTAACGGATGGGTCTTGTCCATCACATCATTCTCCTAATGATGTGATCCCGTTAATCAAATGACAACACATGTCTATGGTTAGGAAACTTAGCCATCTTTGATCAACGAGCTAGTCAAGTAGAGGCATACTAGGGACACTTAGTTTTGTCTATGTATTCACACATGTATCAAGTTTCCGGTTAATACAATTCTAGCATGAATAATAAACATTTATCATGATAGAAGGAAATATAAATAACAACTTTATTATTGCCTCTAGGGCATATTTCCTTCAGTCGGGGACCCAGGGGCCCGGTCAGACTCGACCTCGGGGGAGGGAGTCGGGAAACCGGGCGACGGCAGAAGGCGCCGTGTTGGAGGGACCACCGAGGGTCACCGCCGCGCATCGCTCCAAGCAGGAGGCGCGGGGGTCGGCGCCGAAGGAGCCGAAGCCGGAGAGACCTGAAAAAAGGGAACATCATCTCGACAAAATACACGTGCCTCGAGGTGTACACACGATGAGTGACAGGATCATAGCACCGGTAACCTTTGGTGTTAGAGAGATAGCCAAGGAAGACGCATGGGACGGAACGTGGTGCGACTTTATGTGGGATGGTGGACGTGGTGCTAGTATAGCAAATACACCCAAAGATGCGAAGACCGTCATAGGACGGCGGTGTACCGAAGAGAAGGTGGTGAGGGGCGTAGTTCCACCGAGGGCGACACGGACGAATGTTAACTAAAAGAGTGGCGGTGGCGAGAGCATCAGGCCAAAACCGAGCGGGCACGTTAGAGTGAAAGAGTAACGTGCAAACACAGTCATTAAGAGTGCGGAGGATGCGCTCGTCGCGGCCGTTCTGCTGTGAGGTGTATGGGCAAGTCAGGCGGAAGATGGTGTCGTGAGAGGCGAGAAGGGTGCGGAGAGCGACATTGTCAAACTCTTTTCCGTTATCGGTTTGGAGTGCAAGAATGGGGCGACCGAACTGTGTGATGACATAGGAATAAAATGAGGTGAGTGTGGCTAAAGCATCGGATTTACGACGAAGAGGAAAAGTCCACACATAGTGAAAATAGTCATCTAAAATCACCAAGTAGTATAGATAGCCCGTGTTACTTGCAACGGGAGATGTCCAAACATCACTATGAAGTAATTGAAACGGAAAAGTGGAAACTGTGGTAGACGCACTAAAGGGAAGACGAACGTGCTTGCCCAAACGACAAGCCTCACAAGTATGCTCGTCGAGCTTATTACATGAGAAAGAAAAACTCCTAAGAATCTGACGCAAAACGGCGGGGTTGGGGTGGCCCAAGCGAGCATGCCAAAGGTCGAAGCCGGCGGCGAGGGCGACGGGTGTGGAGGTGGAGGCGCCAGCGTGCACGGGATAGAGCTCATCAGGGCTGTCACATCGGTGAAGTACCATCCGGGTACAGGCGTCTTTCACAGAAAAACCAACACCGTCAAATTCAACAGTAAGTGGGTTCTCACAAGTAAGACGACCAACAGAAACTAAGCTACTGACTAAGTCAGGTGAAACAAGGACATTAGACATAGTGATAGGTGTGGAACTAGAAGGAAAACTAGTGCTACCGATATGAGTGATAGGTAAAGAAGAACCGTTGCCAACGGTGGTGCCAGTGGGTGTGTTAACGGGAGTGGAAGAGGATAGGTTACCGGGATGAGCTGTCATGTGCGCAGTAGCACCTGAGTCTATGTACCAATCGCCTCCACCGCCATAGTTACTCGGTGACGGCACAGAGTGCAGGGCGGCCAGAAGGGCGGGATCCCACGGCGCAGGTACCGGCGACGGCAGTGGAGCTCCATAGGGCGGCGCCTGGGCGGGCGGGCCATAACCACCAAGAGGCGGCGGCGCAAGGGGGGCGCCGTTGCCGGCGCCAGCCGGCTGGTAGGGCGCGCCGAGGAACGCCTGGTGGCCCGCGGGACGAGGACCGAGGAGACCCGGCGTAGGAGCCCGTGGGACGGGCATATGATAGGCATGCACGACGCCTGTCCACGGGTTCTGCCCGGCCGCCCACGGCGGAGGGGGCTGCTGGTAGCGCGGCGCCCCCCCCCCCCCCCCCCCCCGGTGCCCTGGGCCGGCTGCTGCTTCTGCTGCTGACGGCGGCCCCCGCCGCCCCGCCGGTTGCGCCGGCCCCCGCCACCTTGCGGCTGCTGGGTAGGCGCGGGTGGCACGGGTGGCAGCGGGTAGTACCCGACGGGTGCGGGTGGGCGGTGCGTGGCCGGTGGAGCTGGGCCGCCGCGGGTGGTGCCGGCGGCGAGGGCGGTGTGCTGGACCCGCTGCTTCACCTTCGTCATCCGGCGCTCCTCAAGCTTGAGGTACATGACGACGTGCTGGAAGGTGGGCTGCGGCAGCAAGGTGAGGTTGGACACCGCGTTGCCGAAGTCCTCGTTGAGGCCGGCGGTGAGGGTGCTCAGCATGAGGTCGTCGGAGACCTTGGCACCGATGTTGCGAAGCTCATCGGCGAGCATCTTGAGCCTCATGCAGTACTCATCGATGGTGGAGTTGTCCTGGTGACAGCCGAAGAACTCCTGCTGCAAGAAAACAAGGCGCTGAAGTTTGTTGTCGGTGAAGAGCGCATTGATCTTGGTCCACACGGCGTAGGCGTCGTCGTCCTCGGCGACAACCGTGTGGAAGATGTCCTTCGAGACGGTTTGGTAAAACCATCGGATGAGCGTAGCCTCAATGGCGGACCACTCCGGATCGCCCTTCATGTAGTCCCCGTCCACGGAACCGTCGATGTGCTCGGTGAGATAGTACTCACGGAAGACGAGGTTGAAGTAGGTCTTCCACGCGTAGTACGACATGTTGGAGCTGTTGAGGCGGATGGGGACGCGGGCCTCGATGTTGAGGTCACGGATGGCGGCAGCGGAGGGCTTGGGGCCGGCAAAGGGGTTCGACGAGCGGGTGGTGGAGGAGCCCAGGGAGTCCATGGCGCGACGCGGCTAGGGTTAGGTTTTTTTTTGGTGGGAGAGAGACGGGGTGGCAGCGGCAAGAGGGGCAACGGATGCGGGGGCGTGGCTGTGGTGAAGGGCGGCGGCGGCGCGAGTGGAAGGAGGCGGCGCGGCGGGAAGGCAGCAGCGCGCGGCTGCAGGGAGGAGGAGCGGCGCGGCGGGAAGGCAGCAGCGCGCGGCTGCAGGGAGGAGGAGCGGCGCGGCGGCAGGGAGAGGTGGCGGAAGCGGGCTGGCACGGGGTGGCGGCGGCGCGGGAAGGGGAGGGCGCGGCGGCGGCGGGGTGCGGCAGAGGTGGGGAACGGCGGTGGCGGCAGCGGCGCGCGTGGGAGGAGCGCGGCGGCGGCGGCTTCGCCCTAGGTCAGGACCTTCAGAGATGATACCATGTAGAGAGATAGTTTGGCAATACAATATTCGTTGTATTGATTGGGTGCTGGTGCACGTATATATAAGTACAGGTAGACCTCAACCTCAATTATACATAAATAGGAGGTGGACCACAATATACGTAATACATGCAACACATATATACTCAACAATTTTTGCACTAAATAAATAAATATAACACGGGGAATATTTTTGTAGATAAGTAGGAACAACTTTGCGAACTTGCTTTGACAAATAAGATTTTCTCTCAAACATCATTATATATCCGGACGCCACTAAAGCGCGAGCCTCAGTTCCTAGGGGGCAGCAAGCTGAAGTTCGCTCCAGATGGTTTATCGATCCGATGGAATTTAGCAGCCCGAACGTTCGCACCAGTTGGTTTCTGCACGACGGGCAACAGAACACAGTTCAGTGGGTGGGTTGGGGGAAAGTAAAGGGGATAGGTCCTGTTAGTTGTTTTTAACAAGTTGACATGCACGGAAAAATTATCATGTGGTAACAAAAAGCCAAAAATAAATTACATACATTTTGAAAAGTGCGAAAAGTGTGTGAAATTGTCATTTAAAAAATAATAACCAAAAAAGGAAAAAGCATAAATTTTGCAAGGACCCCTAAAATTGCCATATGAAACAATCTTAACCAAACAAAAAAACCATGGCGAATCTCTGTGTAGTAGGATGCAAATTCTTGGACACATGGTAACTGTCAATGTTGTAGCATGGCAATTCTCTATACTGACAGCATTGCCATGTGAAAATATCATGGCAAGATTTGTTTTAATACTCAACAAATCATGGCAACTTTACTTTTCCATCTTCGTTTGCCCTACCGTCGACAAACAAAAAAAATGGCATGGGGGAATTGTCTAAGACACCATGATCTTTGAGAGATAACGTGGCAAATACTTTAGAAATTTGTTTAAAATTATGGCAAATTTAGAAAATTCTTCACTAGAGTCATGGCAACTATAGTAATTGATAAATTATTTCTGTTGAAAATATGCCCTAGAGGCAATAATATTATATTATTTATTCCCATGTTATAACTAAGAGTTTATATTCTATGCTATAACTGTTATGATTCTGAAATACGCGGTTCAGTGGAAAACTCATATGCACGTGTGGAATGATAAATCGTAAAACCTGATTCCTAGTCTTACATCTAGGACTAGCTCAAGTGTTTTATGCGATCATGTTTTCTGGATCTTGGGATATCATTAAGTGTAAGGATAGTCCCAGAACAACATTGAGAATATGACTTTAGAAGAACGATCATACTGAATTGACCCAACTTGTTTGTTACACTTTGAGGTACTATCGTCACAAGTCAATTATTATAACATAGATAGGTAACTTATGCTTTAGTTCCTTAGACCATGAGAGTATCGTAGACACTAGTTACCGTACGATGGACTTTGGGGTTGCTCAAACGTCATCTGTAACACGGCGATCATAATGACAACTTACAAGTACATCGAAAAGTTTGACAAGGGACTAGATAGCTCAAGAGTGGGATTTGCTCCTCCTACGATGGAGAGATATTCTTAGGGCCCTCTTGGTGTGATGACATCTATCATCGTCTAGACAGACATAGGTGACTAAGTCACAGGGATGCCAGAACATGTCAACGAGAAAGAAGAACAAAACCGATAATGAGGAGACCGCTATAGTGAGCATGAGAATGACTCAAGAGGATACCGATATATCTCACCTTGGGTTTTGTAAAGTATCGAGAAGCAAAGGGAATAGCACATGATAACCAAACGTTCACTCAAATATTGTTGGTGTACTCATAGGGATCAATATTGATGTCTAGGGTTCCGCTATTGGTCATTGAACGAAAGGAGTTTTTCTCATGTCTATGTTTTACCGAACCTACAAGGTAACAAGCTTAATGGAATCACGAGCTGTTGAGTGTTTGTGGAATAGGAGTTATGAGAAAATATTCTTGGAATAGTTTCGAGAATATAAGAAATAGTTTCGAGAGAAACTAGAAGCGTTTCGGGGTTAACGGAAGAGTTTCAGGTAATACCAGAAAATGATATATAGGTGGAAATTGTTTTCGAGGACCTAAATATAAATTACCGTGGACTAAAATTTATTCATAGTCAATGGGCTAAAATAAATAAGAAAAAGGCATATTAGGGGAGAGTTACTGTGGCCTAAGGCCAATTAGTGGGGACGCCCCAAGGGGAGGTGGAGTTGGACTCCACCACTCCCTAAGCCGGCGCAAGGGGAGGGGAAACCCTTCCCCAAGTCCCTCACCCCTCCCTCTCCCTTTAATCTATATATACGAGGGGATTTTGGCCTTTGTAGACACAAGTTTTGAAGCCTCCTCTAGTTCTAGTTCTAATTTGGAGTTGATATAATATATACTATATCACTAAGCTCCCTAGAATCGGAAGCCTCTCATCCAATTAAGGTCACTGAAAGGATCGAGAAGAGGGGTCTAGAGGGGGGGGGGGGGGTTGATTAGCCCTCAACTTAATTATCTAAGTAGCATGTTGTTTATTCTTCAAGTTAAGGTGGAGTTTTAGCGCAAGTTTAAGCATTCACAATACATTTCAAGCAAGCATGAAAAGAGTGTGAGCAGCGGAAAGAGTAAAGCATGCTAATTGCAAGAAAGTAAAAGGATAGGATTGGAGTGTGCAAACGCAATGTAGACACAGAGATTTTTGGCATGGTTCCGATAGGTGGTGCTATCGTACATCCACGTTGATGGAGACTTCAACCCACGAAGGGTAACGGTTGCGCGAGTCCATGGAGGGCTCCACCCACGAAGGGTCCACGAAGAAGCCACCTTGTCTATCCCACCATGGCCATCGCCCATGAAGGACTTGCCTCACTCGGGTAGATCTTCACGAAGTAAGCGATCTCTTTGCCCTTACAAACTTCTTGGTTCAACTCCACAATCTTGTCGGAGGCTCCCAAGCGACACCTAACCAATCTAGGAGACACCACTCTCCAAAAGGTAATAAATGGTGTGTTGATGATGAACTCCTTGCTCTTGTGCTTCAAATGATAGTCTCCCCAACACTCAACTCTCTCTCACAGATTTGGCTATGGTGGAAAGATGAATTGAGTGGAAAACAACTTGGGGAAGGCTAGAGATCAAGATTCTAGTGGTAGGATTGGAATATCTTGGTCTCAACACATGAGTAGGTGGTTCTCTCTAAGAAAATGAGTAGTGGAAGTGTAGGCATGTTCTGATGGCTCTCTGACAAATGGAGAAGGGGGTGGAGGGGTATATATAGCCTCCACACAAAATCCAACCATTACACACATTTGACCCAACTCGGTCAGACCGAATAGAAGATCTCGGTGAGACCGATTCAGTTCAAAATGTGAACGTTAGGAATCTTGGTGGGACCGACTGAAACAACTCGGTGGGACCGATGTGCTAGGGCTAGGGCAAAACCTCATCTCGGTGAGACCGAATGCTTGAACTCGGTGAGACCGATTTCAGGAAAGAGCAAACAGAGAGTTGGTCAAGCAAACTCGGTGGGACCGATTGCACATTTCGGTGAGACCAAAATAATTGCAACAGGCAACAAAGAGTTTGCAAGGCCATCTCGGTGAGACCGAGATCTGTATCGGTGTGACCGAATTGTCTAGGGTTTCTGGCAGTGGCTATGTCAACTGAACTCGGTGGCGCCGGATAGATCAAATCGGTGGGGTTGAGTTTGACTTTGAGTTTTGGACATATTTGGAATGAGAGAGTGGCTGAGGGTTTTGGAGCAATATCACTAAGCACTTTGAGCAAGTAGACCATTAAGCAACACCTCATCCCCTTTTAATAGTATTGGCTTTCTTATGGACTCAATGTGATCTTGGATCACTAAAATAGAAATGAAGAGTCTTGAGCTTTGGCCAATCTTTGTCCTTAGCATTTTGAAGGGGTTCCACATCCTCTTGTCCTTACCACGCCATTGTTGAACTCATCTGAAATATACTAGATAAAAATATTAGTCCAACAAGAGATATGTTGACATTAATTACCAAAATCACCCAGGGAGCACTTGTGATTTCAATCTCCCCATTTTTGGTAATTGATGACAACATACATCAAAGCTTAGGATTAAAGATATACATTTATTAAGTAAAGCTTTGGAAAGACATGTAACATGCATAGGCTCGCCCTACATGTATGCAATCATGTGAAGATAGAATATAAGAGCATGTGCATGCATAAGCATGACAGAGCAAGCAATGAGTTACATGTATCTTGGCTATATGCATCAAATCAAATGATGTGTATAGGAAGTGTACCTCCATGTTCATGAATCCTTTTTGCAAACAATATGTACATCAGCAAGAGATCATCATGCACATGAGTATGATGCATATACTTACCTTGTGGTCTTGAGCTAACTTTAGAAGAAGTGGACTTGAGAAAACAAGGTTAGATAACACAAGAGCACTCTAGATAAAGCAATTTCAGAAAACCACAAGAGTACCAAGACTGGGATGACATGTAATGGGTGAGTACTAGGTACTCTACTTAGATACTGACATGTCCCCAAAGATTTTAAAGATATGCAATGAATTCCAAAGATTTTCTTCCCTAGATATGGACTCTTTCTCCCCCTGAATCTGATATTGGATAATGGGAGAAGGTAGGGTCAGAGAAAATCAGAGCAATCAGAGCAAGAAATGGTACAGTCAACCAAAATTCAGAGCAACAAGAATATTAGCAATAGCTAAGATCAAATGAGTTGACATGTCTTTCCCCTCTAAAAGACATGTGACTTCTCTCCTCTTAGATTTACTGGCATCTGGAAGAGCTTAGATGTGCTCTCTCTCTCTCCCCCTTTGACATCAATTTCCAAGAAGGGCACTTCTGGAGCATGAGTCAAAAAGGTGTGGTCCTTGAGACACACTACAAAGCAGCATGTAGTTTAAGATGCGGGTAGAGGATAAGAATCATTGAGTGGAGCTGAAGAAGATAGGCAGTAAAAATGGCAAAACATTTTCTCAGAGTTGAAATCGGTGACGCCGATTGGTTTTTGTCGGTGACGCCGAGTGAACAGAGTCACAGAAGATCCTGATCGGTGCGACCGAGTTAGTCCATGTCGGTTGTACCGATGAACTATTCACAAGGAGACCTTGTGCTTCGGTCAGACCGATAGGTTTGCATCGGAGGGACCGAGTTCAACACAGAGTAAAAAAATTGTCAACTCAGGTCACTTAGCAAATTAAATCTCACAAGGATTTGCAAGAAATTTACTGAAAGATTTGCAATGAATTAGATACAGAAGATACAGAGAAAAAAAAGTTAAGAAAAGAGATCTAGATGAAGTTTTTTTTATAAGGGGAACAAGATAGCAAGAAATATATGCAAGAACACAAAGTAAGTGAACAGAGAAACACTAGAGAACTTCATCTAGAAGGGGTCGGCTACAAAGTCACCTATGTTAGAGTATATTGACTTAGGAGTCAAGTGAGATCACTTGATCATAGGTCATACTCATCGTTTAAGCTCAAAATGGGGTTACCATTTTTCATTTAAGCATTTTTTATGTATTCACATCTCGTTGAGTTGCTTTGTCTCATGTCTTGGAGCAAAGCTTCTCTAAGATGGAATATCATACCTTGGGTTCTGGTGTTGATCTTTATCATGTAGTCGAACTTGTGTTGGATGCTCAAGGTTGATGTTTGTAACACCCCTGTGTAACTACCACTGTGATCAGCTGCTAATATTGCCAAGTCATATCATTTGCGGTGCCTAAACATAGTGGTTATCCAAAGCAAATCAACTCCAATCTGAAAATCAACTCAAAATTAAAAAGTGCAAAATAAGTTTGCTCAAACACCTTTGGAAAAATGTTCACTAATTAGCAAATATTCCAAGAGCACACATAAAAATATCACCAGTAATACTTGGATTAATTAAGTGACTTAAACAAATTGAAACAGCACCAAAACAGCAATATTAAATCCAATTAAAATCATTTCAATTTCAAATGGAACCCAATTTGGCTCAAACCAATTTTTGGTAAAGTCTAATATTGCATTGCAATATTTGGGACAATTCTCATACTTTACAAAAATGCAAAAGTGCTCTAATTAAATCAAAACAGAAAAGAAAAGTGAAACAGAAAATAAGAAAAAGAAAAAGGCTTAAACTGGACTGGACCAAGTGCACAGTGCACTGGCCCAGCCCAGCAAGCCCATCTCCCCTTACCTCTCTCCTGCGTGTCGACGCCGCCATGGTCGAGCGCACCCGCGCCGATCCCAACTCTCCACGGCGACGCCCGAGGCCGGCTGAGGGGATAAGGGAGACCCCGTTCCTCTTCAATGGCCACATCTCCCTCGCTCCCCCTCACATCGCCCCTCTTCCCCTCTTCACCTCTCCCTCTCCGTCGATCTGGAGAAGGGCCGACAAGTTCGACGCCGTCGCGGCAGCGCCACCGCGGCCACCGGCCTCCCCGTGTCGCCTGAGCGTGCCTGGAAGGTGCCCCGTGGTCGACTACGTCTTCTGGAGCAACTGGACGGAGCTAAGGAGCGCGGCAACGCCCCGAACGAGTCGTCTTCTTCCCCGGCCACCGGAGATCTCCTTCCCCGCCAACGACGTCTCTGCTGCTCCTAAACTCTCACCGGGCCACCGTGCGCCTTCACTGTGAGCCTCTCCTTCCCCTGCTGCTCCTCGTTAGTCCCCTAGCGCTCTGTAGCTAGCTGCCGTCGTTGCCGAGCTCTGGACGCCGCTGTGCACTTCGCCGCCGCGGCCACAGACGCCATCGTGCTCGTCCGGGCCCAGCTTTGAGCTCCTGGAGCTCCTGCGAGTCCAACAAGCACGCGCTCGTGCCTCCCCGTCCTTCTTAGCCCCGGTTCCGATCGGTCCCGAACAGCGGCGCCCGCTCACGAGCTCGCCGCCGACGATTCCGGCCATCGCAGCCTTTGCCACCACCTGCGTTGGATGCGGCGTAACGCGCTCGTTCGAACGCAAGCAACCGCACCCCAAACGCCTCACCGTAGTGGATTTCCGGCGAGTTCCGAGCCGCGCCGCCGCGAAAACAAGCTCGCCGGCGTCTAAACGCCGGCCGGCCGACGTGGCACGCGTGGGGTCCACTCTGGGACGCTAACCTGTGGGCCCCCTGGCCATTTTGACCACGTTGACCACGGTCAACCGTGGTTACTATTCACCCTAAGCCACTGACATGTGGGCCCCCGCGGTTAATTAACCTAATTAAACATTTTAATAAATAAAAACAAAATAGTTATACTAATGTCTCACTGACAGATGGGGCCCACTCCCTAATTAACCCTGCTAATTGAACTAATCCACTGTTAGTCTAAACAGAGGCTGACATGTGGGTCCCACTGGACCCACATGTCAGGTTTGACTGGTCAGCCGACTGTTGACTTGCTGATGTCAGCATTACATCATGCTGACATCATAATTCATTTTCTGTAAATAAAATTAATTCCAGAAATTCAAATAAACTTCGAAAATTAATAACTTTTAAACCGTAGCTCAGATCGAAAATTCCAGGCATCATAGTATCGCACGCACTGTGTTGCATCTGTTTGCATTATATTTATTTGTTTCCTCCCCCTCTTCTCTTTCGGTAGACCCCGACGTTGCCGTAGCTCCTGAGGCAGACGCCGCTCCGGAGTACGACTACGTCCCCGACGACCCTGCCCTTGCCGTCGAGCAGACAGGCAAGCACCCCCATTTTGAGCATTCCGATATCACCTATTCTCTTCCCTCTTATGCTTGCATTAGATGTTACTGCTGCTGTTACCATCCTATAGCTGTTGCATAGCCTGTTTAATTGTAGCCTACTGTTGATACCTGCCTGTTATCCTAAACTGTTTAGATAGGATGGGTAGAGCCTGATCAGAGACCCACTTGTCCCGACTGCCCGCTGGACTCTCAGAAGACCCGAGCAACGGGATTGAAGATTAGAACCTGGCACCGCACGTCACTTCCCCTAAGATGCTCGACACTACTGAGTTACTATCGAGTGTCGAGGGTGATACCTCGTCAGCACTTATGATGATAACCTTGTAGGTTAGTTAATCGGTCGTGGTAAGCGAGGGTGATTCCTCCTACAACACCCCCGATAACGACATCGTCGTGCAACTGTTCAAGTGTGGACCTCGAGGGTGATACCTCCTTCGTTCACCTTGATGAGAACATCAGGTGGGACTCCTTCGAGGGTGATTCCTCAGGGTTCCCCCTTGGTGTCAGACACACGGAGACTTTGGATACTATTACTGATTACTGAACTTTGGTACTAAAGACGGGTCGGCCATGAGGGGTACCCGCGCGAGCATGAATGCAAAGTGATGTGGAGTCGGGTTGACCTGAGAGGTGCCCGCGAGATAACTATGAGGCGTTGCCGGGCATTCTTAGCCCTTGCCGCAAGTCCTCGAGACGGGGCGACAGGGTCACATCGATCGTGAGTCTCTGCTTGTTTCCGCGCGCTCCTAATCCACTAATGGTTTGGATATTTGATCCGAGGGGCCTTTGGCCTGATAGCACTAACCATCACGTGGGCATAGTATGGGCGTTCTGCGTCGTATACTTCAGTCGAAGCTTAATGGACGTCAGCAACAGATGCGGCACACGCTGGGTTGGACTGGGAACGCAACCGTGCTTGTATAAGGGGTTGCTAGGTCTGCTCACCGGCGGTGCACGTAACGTGCAGGAGTTCCCGGGGCGATGGCCCAAGACCCCTGGGGGCATAGGTTAGTCCGGCGTGCTGACCTCTCAGTTAAGTATTTGGTCGGGTTGCGGCGTGTTGCTTAGCCGAGGCCGGGCATGACCCAGAAAAGTGTGTCCGGCCGGAGTTAAGCGAGCGTGGTGGGTAAGTTGGTGCACCCCTGCAGGGAAGAAACTTCTATCGATAGCCTGTCCTATGGTAACGGACACTCGGAGTTGTATCCCGATTGGTACAACTAGAACTTGAGATGAGAACTGGACAGTACGGCTCTGGGATTGCTTTCTCGCAGGGAGTCGAGGAAGAATCCCCGGCCGAGGTTGATGACATTACTGCTATACTTTACATTATGTTGGTCTGCTCTCTTCTAATGCTGCGAGACCGTTGAAGATGCTGAAGATGCTAGTCTTCGATAGGACTAGGCTTTCCCCCTCTATTCTGGCATTTCTGCAGCCCAGTCCACATATACAGCCCCCTTTGAAAATGTTGCATATGTAGTGTAGATCCTTGCTTGCTGAGTACTTCGGATGAGTACTCACGTTTGCTTTATTTTCCTTTTTTCCCTTTATCCCTTTGTCGCATCCAGACGACGGAGCCCCGGAGCCAGTTGTCCCGTTCGACGACCACTACTACTACCAGCCCGGAGAGTACTACTACTACGAGGAGCCAACCGACGACCAGGAGTAGGATTCGGAGGGTCCAGGGCAGGAGGCCCACGCCTTCGATCGTAGCTTTTATTTTGCCGCGCCTCTGTGAAGGTCTATCTCTCTCTGTTCTGTAATATATCTGTACCCAGATATCTGACGCTTCCGCTGACACTTGTATGCCATCGAGCTATGTATTCGAGCCCTCGAGGCCCTGGCTTGTAATATTAAGCTTGTATGAATTTATTTATGTTTTAGAGTTGTGTTGTGATATCTTCAAGTGAGTCCTTAGGCTTGATCGTGTGTATTTGCGTGTATGGTTAGTGCACGATTAAGCCGGGGTCGTCACAGGTTGGTATCAGAGCCGACTGCCTCTAGGAATCCCCGTATCCAACTCTTTGGCCGAAGTTGAGTCTAGTGGTCGAAAACTATTTTACTAACTTGGCTGTGTGGCTTACGGGCCCACGTCGCCAACTGGGTGATATTAGGATCTTTTATTCCTTGTCTTTACTCTGGGACTCTGATCTCTCTTCTATTCGGGTTTAATAAAATATACTAACACCGACACTTAGGATCCCGATAATTCTATCCACCCGGAGAGCTGGATTCAGTGCGATTTCCCTGTTTTTGATCTGATTAGTCTGATAATCATTTCCTTTCCTTTGTTTTGTTTAATCTTTTCATTCGAGATCTGTTATGTTTCTCGTCGTCGAATGACAATCCTGAATCTTCTTATTTTAGATGGACCGTCTATTTCCACCTCGCCCTGCGACACAGCTTGTGCTTCGCACCTGTGCTCGAGACGTCCCTGGGTTTCCAGCTGTTCTGATCGCCCGCTTGATCAGGCTGGGATACCGCTGGTGCCCCGATTACATGGTCTACGAGGTTTATCGTGAGTTCAACCAGGAGCAGTACTATGCTGATGGTCGCATCTACGATCAGCAGGATGACTCAGACACTGAGCTACACCGTTTTCACGGTATCGGTGTGACGATTGAGATGGCAGTCCATGATGCCGCCTACTCTGTTGTCGCACGTCTTCGAGGATAGTTCAGTGCTGACTTGGATGCCTCAGAGTATCGTTATATTCCGTATGCCCCTGCTGGAGATGATTCTGGATTCTACACAGCTGTTTGTGCCCCGTACGAGCCTCGTCGTTACGATCAGTGAGTCCTGATTCACTGTACTCAGGCTCTGGATCGCACTGTTCGCGCTCTTGCTGTCGAGTTGTTCGCCACTCGAGCACGACTCTACGAGGCTATGACGCAGTTGCTACCAGCTGTTAGTGCAAGGATACATCCGGAGCACATTCTTTACCCGAGCAGGACCGAGATGCCTTCAGGGATCGATTGGCCTGCTGTGGGAGGTCACACGCCTGCACGTGGACCTCTTCTTACAGTTCGAGACCGGGTTCTGCATCAGAGTGCACATGGAGCGCAGGATCCTTCTGCGACGAACGTCCGTCGTCCGCACTTGCAGCTACCCCGTTTCAGTGGTTTTCTCCGACGTTGATGTAGCCTTTGCTATGTCTCGTTGTGTACTTCCTTACCACGTGCCTGCGCACCGCCTAGCATGTCTAGCTTTTGAATTTGCGCCGTTATGCTGCCCGAATGTAACCGACGCTGTATGGATCTGTATGACTTAATGAATACTATTAAGCATCTGCTGTACCATTTAAATTCCGTCACGTTACATCATGCATGACGCTTTACACTCGCATTGGCTTCTGCTAAACTACCCCTGTCGATTTAGCAGGATGGCTGACAACAATCCACCTCCGCCGCCGCCACCTGACTAAATGGCTGCGATGATGCAACAGTTCGAACTCAACCGCCAATTCATGACGGGGATTATGCAACAATTCCCCCATCCCAATGCCGACCAGCCGCTACCTTCCATCACCTTGCCAGAATTTATGCGACTTAACCCGTCGTTCTTTCGCAACATAGTCAATCCACTGGATGCCGATGATTGGCTGCGTGACATCTCCCATGAGATGGAGTCTGCTGGTGTCGCCCAGGTCAACTATGTCACCTTTGCGACATACCTTCTGAAGGGTCCCGCATCACAGTGGTGGGCTACTCATCGACAGACCCTACCACCTGGTACCGTCATCACTTGGGCAGAATTCAAGATTGCTTTCCGTGCCCGCTATATTCCTCAAGCTGTCATAGCTCAGAAGAAGGCCGAGTTTCGTAACCTCGTACAAGGTAACAAGTCTGTGGAAGTATATCAGTGCGAGTTTCTGGACTTGTCTCGCTACGCTGAAGAGGACGTTTCCACTGATGAACGAAGGCAGGAGAAATTCCGCGAAGGGCTGCACCATGACATTCAGTTAGCCCTGCTTGTTCAAGACTACCCTGATTTCGCCACCTTGGTGAATAAGGCTATTATGGTCGAGACTGGATTGAAGAAGCACAAGGAAGCTACCCGACGCACTCGTGAGACGGGCTCATCTTCGGGCTCGTCCTCCCAGAAGCGCCGCATTTGGATACCATAGAGCATGTATCGTCCAGCAGCACCAGTGCACAGGCCCTCTTATGCTGCACCACGTCTGCCTCCTCCACCACCGAGGCAGCCTCTGCAAGCTCCAGCACCCCGAGCTCCTGCACCACGTCCTGACAATGGACTCTGCTTCAAGTGTGGCCAGCCAGGTCACCGTGCCAGAGATTGCTCTCAGAATCAGAATCAATTGGCTCTTCCTTCTGCTGGCCTTGGTATTGGCCGTGGTACTCCTCAGCAGCGCAACAACAATGCGAGACCTTCTTATGGTCGTGGGCAGTACTACCACGTTAACATGTCTGAAGCTCCGGATCAACCAGATACTGTGATGGGTACACTTCTTGTTAATTCAGTACCAGCATCCGTTTTATTTGATTCAGGAGCATCACATTCATTTATGTCAGATAAATTCGCACTCATGCATGAAGTTAAATGTGATATGCTACCCCAAAAGATACGAGTAAATACTCCCGCGGGACACTGTCACACCTCCTTGGTTAGCCCTGATGTCATGATTAATATCGAAGGGTTGGAGTTCCGAGCATCCCCCATTATTCTCAACTCCTCTGATATTGATCTTATTCTGGGAATGGATTGGTTGAAGGCCCACTATGCCTCAATCAATTGTGCCACTAAAGTGGTACACCTTCTACATCCATCGAACGAGATAGTGAATTATCAAGCTCACCTCACCCAGAACGCCGAGGCTCAGATCTATGCCTTGAACGGGTTGAACGCTTCTCCACTTGAGGGGATCGAGAACATCCCAGTTGTCTGTGACTTCCCGGATGTTTTTCCAGAAGAACTTCTAGGAATACCCCCTGCTAGAGCTGTCGAGTTCGTCATTGACTTGAAGCCTGGCACCACTCCTATTGCGAAGCGTCCCTACAAGATGCCTCAGCACCATCTTATCGAGCTCAAGGAAGAAATCGATAAATCCTTAAGGAAGGGTTTCATTCGCCCTAGTTCCTCTGCCTGGGGAGCACCGTCTCTTTTCGTCAAGAAGAAAGATGGAACGAATAGGTTGGTTCAAGACTACCGTCCTATCAACCAGGCAACCATTCAGAATAAATATCCTCTTCCCCGGATCAACGACTTATACGATCAACTTGCTGGATCTTCGGTGTTCTCAAAACTCGACTTGAGGTTGGGTTATCACCAGATCCGTGTCCGAGAAGAGGATATTCCAAAGACCGCATTCGTTACTCGATATGGCTCCTATGAGTACACCGTCATGTCATTTGGCCTAACGAATGCTCCGGCTACATTCTCCCGCTTAATGAATTACATATTCATGGACTACCTCGACAAGTTCGTCGTGGTATATCTGGACGATATCCTAGTATATTCGAAGAATAAGGAAGAACATGCCGAACATCTTCGCCTTGTTCTGGAGAGGCTTCGAGAGCACAAGTTATATGCCAAGTATTCCAAATGTGAATTCTGGCTTTCTGAAGTGACTTACCTTGGACATGTGATTTCCAAGGACAGTATTGCCGTTAACCCGGAGCGTGTTCAGGCTATCCTTGACTGAACTCCTCCGAAGAATGCCAAGCAAGTCCGAAGCTTCCTCGGTCTAGCCAGTTATTGCCGCCGATTCGTCGAGAACTTCTCTAAGATCGCCAAGCCCCTAACTAATCTGTTCCACAAAGGCGTTAAGTTTGAGTGGACAGACAAATGTCAGGAAAGTTTCCAGACCCTCAAGGACAAGCTTACTTCTGCTCCAGTGCTTGCTCCTCCTGATTCTCGCAAGGACTTTGTGATATATTGTGACGCCTCTCATCAGGGATTAGGCTGTGTCCTAATGCAAGAGCGAAGAGTGATTGCATATGCCTCACGTCAATTGCGTTTGCATGAAGAAAATTATCCGGTGCATGATCTTGAACTTGCTGCAGTGATCTATGCATTAAAGTTATGGCGACATTACCTTCTGGGTAACCGGTGTGAAATTTATACCGATCATCAGAGTCTGAAATACTTGTTCACTCAACCGGATCTTAATCTCCGTCAGCAACGATGGTTAGAAACAATTACAGACTATGACTGCGGTATTTCATATACCCCGGGCAAGGCTAATGTAATGGCCGATGCCCTAAGCCGCAAGTCATATTGTAACAACCTCATGGTTAGGCGAGCTCAACCTCGTCTTTATGCAGAACTGACTCAGCTGAATCTGCGAATTGTTCCCCAAGGTTCTCTTAATAACCTTGTGGTACAGCCAGACCTTCAAAGGGCTGTTAAGGAAGCGCAAGCCAAAGATGCTGAGATTGACCTAATGAAGAAATAACTTCACCTAGATAAGTACCGGGATTTCTCAGTTGCTGAAGATGGAACATTATATTTCCGAGACCGCATCGTAGTACCTCGCTTCGAGCTTATGACTGACAAGGTCATGAAGCAGGCTCATGATACACCGCTGTCTATCCATCCGGGTAGCACCAAGATGTATCGCGATCTCCGCCAGAGGTACTGGTGGTCCAGAATGAAGCAGGACATTACTCGATACGTTGCCGAATGTGACGTATGTCGTCGCGTGAAGGCAGAACATCAGAAACCTGCTGGAATTCTTCAACCACTCCCTATTCCTCTATGGAAGTGGGATAAAGTGCAGATGGATTTCATTACTGGTCTTCCCAAGTCTCAGAAAGGTCACGACGCTATTCTTGTCATCGTCGATCAACTTTCCAAGGTTGCTCATTTTCTGCCTATCAAGGAGACAATCACTGCTAGCCAGCTAGCAGAGCTATATATCTCCAGAATCGTTTCACTCCACGGTATTCCGAAGGAGATCAGTTCAGACCGTGGCGGTCTTTTCACGTCCAAGTTCTGGGAAATTTTCAAGAAGCTATGGGAACTCACATTACATGGAGTTCAGCTTATCATCCCCAATCCCAAGGCCAAGTTGAGCGCGTTAATCAAGTGCTTGAAGACATGCTTCGCGCTTGTGTTATATCCTTCGGTAAGAAATGGGAGGAATCTCTCCCGTATGCCGAGTTCTCCTATAACAACAGCTATCAAGCCAGCTTGAAAATGGCCCCCTTCGAAGTGCTCTATGGACGTAAGTGTCGAACCCCTCTGAATTGGTCAGAAACTGGGGAACGACCTCTTGTTGGACCGGACATTATTCAACACGCTGAAGAACAAGTCAGAATTGTCCGGGAGAATCTCAAAGCAGCTCAAGACCGCCAGAAGAGCAATTATGATCGCAAGCGATGGGGTCTGACTTATCAACCAGGTGATCATGCTTATCTTCGTGTCACTCCTGTGAAAGGCACCCGTCGTTTTGGAATCAAGGGCAAGCTAGCTCCTCGCTATATTGGTCCCTTTCGCATTGTTGACACACGTGGACAGGTGGCTTATAAATTAGAGTTGCCACCACAATTCTCTCATATTCATGATGTCTTCCACGTGTCGCAACTTCGCAAATGCTTCAAGGAATCTCCGCACCGCGTAGTGGATCACGAGATGCTCCAGTTGCAAGATGACTTATCTTATAAGGAGCATCCGATCCGCATAATAGATGAAACTGAACGTCGAACTCGTTAGAAGACGACCAAGTTCCTTAAAGTGCAGTGGTCGAATCAGACGGAAGATGAAGCCACTTGGGAACGCGAGGATCATCTTCGGGAAGAATATCCCGGCCTCTTTCCTTCTACCTCCTAAATTCTCGGGACGAGAATTTCTTTTAGAGGAGAAGAACTTGTAATACCCCTGTGTAAGTACCACTATGATCAGCTGCTAATATTGCCAAGTCATATCATTTGCAGTGCCTAAACATAGTGGTTATCCAAAGCAAATCAACTCCAATCTGAAAATCAACTCAAAATTCAAAAGTGCAAAATAAGTTTGCTCAAACACCTTTGGAAAAATGTTCACTAATTAGCAAATATTCCAAGAGCACACATAAAAATATCACCAGTAATACCTGGATTAATTAAGTGACTTAAACAAATTGAAACAGCACCAAAACAGCAATATTAAATCCAATTAAAATCATTTCAATTTCAAATGGAACCCAATTTGGCTCAAACCAATTTTTGGTAAAGTCTAATATTGCATTGCAATATTTGGGACAATTCTCATACTTTACAAAAATGCAAAAGTGCTCTAATTAAATCAAAACAGAAAAGAAAAGTGAAACAGAAAATAAGAAAAAGAAAAAGGCTTAAACTGGACTGGACCAAGTGCACATTGCACTGGCCCAGCCCAGCAAGCCCATCTCCCCTTACCTCTCTCCTGCGTGTCGACGCCGCCATGGTCGAGCGCACCCGCGCCGATCCCAGCTCGCCACGGCAACGCCCGAGGCCGGCTGAGGGGATAAGGGAGACCCCGTTCCTCTTCCCTGGCCACATCTCCCTCGCTCCCCCTCACATCGCCCCTCTTCACCTCTCCCTCTCCGTCGATCTGGAGAAGGGCCGACGCGTTCGACGCCGTCGCGGCAGCGCCACCGCGGCCACCGGTCTCCCCGCGTTGCCTGAGCGTGCCT
Source organism: Thinopyrum elongatum (assembly GCA_011799875.1). Classification (NCBI taxonomy): domain Eukaryota; kingdom Viridiplantae; phylum Streptophyta; class Magnoliopsida; order Poales; family Poaceae; genus Thinopyrum; species Thinopyrum elongatum. The sequence continues at coordinate 557,411,081 of CM022298.1, forward strand.
GGAAGGTGCCCCGTGGTCGACTATGTCTTCTGGAGCAACTGGACGGAGCTGAGGAGCGCGGCAACGCCCCGAACGAGTCGTCTTCTTCCCCGGCCACCGGAGATCTCCTTCCCCGCCGGCGACGTCTCTGCTGCTCCTTAACTCTCACCGGGCCACCGTGCGCCTTCACTGTGAGCCTCTCCTTCCCCTGCTGCTCCTCGTTAGTCCCCTAGCGCTCTGTAGCTAGCTGCCGTCGTTGCCGAGCTCTGGACGCTGCTGTGCACTTCGCCGCCGCGGCCACAGACGCCGTCGTGCTCGTCTGGGCCCAGCTTTGAGCTCCTGGAGCTCCTGCGAGTCCAACAAGCACGCGCTCGTGCCTCCCCGTCCTTCTTAGCCCCGGTTCCGATCGGTCCCGAACAGCGGCGCCCGCTCACGAGCTCGCCGCCGACGATTCCGGCCACCGCAGCCTTCGCCACCACCTGCGTTGGATGCGGCGTAACGCGCTCGTTCGAACGCAAGCAACCGCACCCCGAACGCCTCACCGTAGTGGATTTCTGGCGAGTTCCGAGCCGCGCCGCCGCGAAAATAAGCTCGCCGGCGTCTAAACACCGGCCGTCCGACGTGGCACGCGTGGGGTCCACTCTGGGACGCTGACCTGTGGGCCCCCTGGCCATTTTGACAACATTGACCACGGTCAACCGTGGTTACTATTCACCCTAAGCCACTGACATGTGGGCCCCCGCGGTTAATTAACCTAATTAAACATTTTAATAAATAAAAACAAAATAGTTATACTAATGTCTCACTGACAGACGGGGCCCACTCTCTAATTAACCCTGCTAATTGAACTAATCCACTGTTAGTCTAAAAAGAGGCTGACATGTGGGTCCCACTGGACCCACAAGTCAGGTTTGATTGGTCAGCCGACTGTTGACTTGCTGATGTCAGCATTACATCACGCTGACGTCATAATTCATTTTCTGTAAATAAAATTAATTCCAGAAATTCAAATAAACTTCGAAAATTAATAACTTTTAAACCGTAGCTCAGATCGAAAAAGTTAAAACATGAAAGTTGCTCAGAACGGCGAGACGAGTCTAATCGTGTCGTCTGTTTCCCTGTCGGAACCTCCTACGTAGGAGAACTCGTAACTCCGAGCTCGATTCCGGTAGATGAATAGTGCACATACACCGGTTAATAAATCCCAGATTAATTCTAAAAATAACTAAAATGACTTAGAGGCATATTTAGGCAACCCTGCACTGCATCATAGCATCGCACGCACTGTGTTGCATCTATTTGCATTATATTTACTTGTTTCCTCCCCCTCTTCTCTTTCGGTAGACCCCGACGTTGCCGTAGCTCCTGAGGCAGACGCCGCTCCGGAGTACGACTACGTCCCCGACGACCCTGCCCTTGCCATCGAGCAGACAGGCAAGCACCCCCATTTTGAGCATTCCGATATCACCTATTCTCTTCCCTCTTATGCTTGCATTAGATGTTACTGCTGCTGTTACCATCCTATATCTGTTGCATAGCCTGTTTAATTGTAGCCTACTGTTGATACCTTCCTGTTATCCTAAACTGTTTAGATAGGATGGGTAGAGCCTGATCAGAGACCCACTTGTCCCGACTGCCCGCTGGACTCTCAGAAGACCCGAGCAACGGGATTGAAGATTAGAACCTGGCACCGCACGTCACTTCCCCTAAGATGCTCGACACTACTGGGTTACTATCGAGTGCCGAGGGTGATACCTCGTCAGCACTTATGATGATAACCTTGTAGGTTAGTTAATCGTTCATGGTAAGCGAGGGTGATTCCTCCTACACCACCCCCGATAACGACATCGTCGTGCAACTGTTCAAGTGTGGACCTCGAGGGTGATACCTCCTTCGTTCACCTTGACGAGAACATCAGGTGGGACTCCTTCGAGGGTGATTCCTCAGGGTTCCCCCTTGGTGTCAGACACACAGAGACTTTGGATACTATGACTGATTACTGAACTTTGGTACTAAAGACGGGTCGGCCATGAGGGGTACCCGCGCGAGCATGAATGCGAAGTGATGTGGAGTCGGGTTGACCTGAGAGGTGCCCGCGAGATAACTACGAGGCGTGGCCGGGCATTCTTAGCCCTTGCCACAAGTCCTCGAGACGGGGCGACGGGGTCACATCGATCGTGAGTCTCTGCTCGTTTCCGCGCGCTCCTAATCCACTAACGGTTTGGATATTTGATCCGAGGGGCCTCTGGCCTGATAGCACTAACCATCACGTGGGCATAGTATGGGCGTTCTGCGTCGTATACTTCAGCCGAAGCTTAATGGACGTCAGCAACTGAGGCGGCACATGCTGGGTTGGACTGGGAATGCAACCGCGCTTGTATAAGGGGTTCTAGGTCTGCTCACCGGCGGTGCACGTAACGTGCAGGAGTTCCCGGGGCGATGGCCCAAGACCCCTGGGGGCATAGGTTAGTCCGGCGTGCTGACCTCTCTATTAAGTATTTGGTCGGGTTGCGGCGTGTTGCTTAGCCGAGGCCGGACATGACCCAGAAAAGTGTGTCCGGCCGGAGTTAAGCGAGCGTGGTGGGTAAGTTGGTGCACCCCTGCAGGGAAGAAACTTCTATCGATAGCCTGTCCTACGGTAACGGACACTCGGAGTTGTATCCCGATCGGTACAACTAGAACTTGAGATGAGAACTGGATAGTACGGCTCTGGGATTGCTTTCTCGCAAGGAGTCGAGGAAGAATCCCTGGCCGAGGTTGATGACATTACTGCTATACTTTACATTATGTTGGTCTGCTCTCTTCTAATGCTGCGAGACCGTTGAAGATGCTGAAGATGCTAGTCTTCGATAGGACTAGGCTTTCCCCCTCTATTCTGGCATTTCTGCAGCCTAGTCCACATATACAGCCCCCTTTGAAAATGTTGCATATGTAGTGTAGATCCTTTCTTGCTGAGTACTTCGGATGAGTACTCACGTTTGCTTTATTTTCCTTATTTTCCCCTTTATCCCTTTGTCGCATCCAGACGACGGAGCCCCGGAGCCAGTTGTCCCATTCGACGACCACTACTACTACCAGCCCGGAGAGTACTACTACTATGAGGAGCCGACCGACGACCAGGAGTAGGATTCGGAGGGTCCAGGGCAGGAGGCCCACGCCTTCGATCGTAGCTTTTATTTTGCCCCGCCTCTGTGAAGGCCTATCTCTCTCTGTTCTGTAATATATCTGTACCCAGATATCTGACGCTTCCGCTGACACTTGTATGCCATCGAGCTATGTATTCGAGCCCTCGAGGCCCTGACTTGTAATATTAAGCTTGTATGAATTTATTTATGTTTTAGAGTTGTGTTGTGATATCTTCAAGTGAGTCCTTAGGCTTGATCGTGTGCATTTGCGTGTATGGTTAGTGCATGATTAAGCCCGGGTCGTCACAATGTTCTTCATCAAGAGTTGGGAGCACCACTTGGAGTTTGAGTTCATCTTCCTACATGGGTTAGTCTTGCAAGGAAAAGCACTTGTGTATCCAAAATGACAATCATGAGGCTTGATACCAAATGAAATTTGATATATTGAAATTGTCAAAGGATATGTTGAGTGGGTTCAAGCTTCCTTGCATTCAACATCCATATCATAGGAACTTGGTGATGTTGAGATTGTTTAAAATGTGAGTGACTTGCAATCTCATAGATTTGGGCTCATCCAAGTACCTACAAGGGTTAGATAACATGCAAGGGTACAAGTATAGATCCAAGACATATGATCATCATCATAAGAGAAGTATCAAGGATTAGTTATAAAAGGCTCATGCCTTGCATGTATCCAAATGGAGTTTCTACTCCAAGTTTGAGGCATCAATGATGTTCAATTCACCTCTCAAACGGCAAAATACTTTCTCATCAAGCGGTTTGGTGAATATATCCGCCAACTGCTTATCAGTACGAACATGCTTAAGATTGATGTCTCCTTTAGCAACATGATCTCGAATGAAATGATGACAAACTTCAATATGCTTAGTTCGAGAATGTTGCACGAGATTGTGAGCAATCTTAATAGCACTCTCATTATCACAAAGTAATGGAACATGTTTCACATGTATCCCATAATCCTTAAGAGTTTGGGTCATCCAAAGTAATTGAGCACAACATGATCCGGCGGCAATGTATTCCGCTTCGGCGGTGGATAAGGATACCGAGTTTTGTTTCTTGGAGGACCAAGACACAAGAGATCTACTAAGAAATTGACAAGTACCCGAAGTGGACTTTCTATCAACCTTGTCACCGGCATAGTCCGAATCAGAGTAGCCAACAAGATCAAAAGAAGACCTCTTAGGATACCAAATGCCAAAGTTTGGTGTATGAATTAAGTATGTCACTATCCTTTTCACAGCCTTAAGATGACATTTTTTAGGGCCGCTTGATATCGTGCACACATGCACACACTTAGCATAATATCGGGACAGGAGGCACATAGATATAACAATGAACCAATCATAGAGCGGTAAACCTTTTGGTTAACTGGTTTGCCATCCTTAGTCAAGTCAAGATGTCCACTAGTAGGCATGGGTGTTTTCATACCTTTGCTTTCTTGCATGTTGAACTTCTTGAAAAGGTCCTTGGTATACTTTGTTTGAGAAACAAAGGTACCTTCCTTAGTTTGCTTGATTTGCAAGCCAAGGAAAAATTTGAGTTCACTCATCATAGGCATCTCAAACTTCTCCAACATTAGCCTTCCAAACTTTTCACTAAAATGAGGGTTAGTCGAACCAAATATGATATCATCCACATAAATTTGGCATACAAATAATTCACCATTAACCCTTTTAGTAAAAAGTGTGGAATCAATCTTCCCAATTTCAAAGCCTTTTTCAATAAGGAACTTGGTCAAGCATTTATACCATGCTCTAGGAGCTTGTTTAAGACCATAAAGAGCTTTGTGAAGTTTGTAGACATGATTAGGTTTCTTAGGCTTAACAAAGCCGGGAGGTTGTTTAACATAAACTTCCTCCTCAATTTCACCATTTAGAAAAGCACTCTTAATGTCCATTTGGTATAAGGTGATATCATGATGATTGGCATAAGCAAGTAAGATGCGTATGGACTCAAGTCTAGCAACAGGGGCATATGTCTCACCATAGTCCATACCTTCGACTTGAGTGTAGCCTTGAGCGACGAGACGGGCCTTGTTGCATACAACTTGTCCATCCTCATCTTTCTTATTCCGAAACACCCATTTGGTTCTAATGACATTGTGGTTGTCGTCCGGCTTTCCAACCAAAGTCCACACTTGATTCCTCTCGAAATTGTGTAGCTCTTCATGCATAGCGTTCACCCAATCTAGATCCTCAAGAGCTTCTTCAACCTTCATAGGTTCAATACTAGAAATGAATGAGTAATGTTCACAAAAGTTAGCCAAAGGAGTTTTAGAGCGAGTAATTCTCCCGGTTTGAATATCATCAAAGATTTGTTCGACGGGATGATCTCTTGAGACTCTTGATCTAACTCGTGAGAGCTTTTGTTTGGGTCGGGGTGAAACATCCTCTTCATTGTCTTCTTCTTCTTCTTGTCCTTCTTCATTGTCGTTGGCGTTGTTGTTCTCTTGTGGAGGTGGAGAAGGAGGTCGATGAGGTTCATCTTGTTGTACTTCCTCGTTTCCTTCGACTTGATGTGTTCCACTTGTGGATGCCTCCAAGTCAACTTGTGGTTCACCTTGTTGTGAAGTTGAGGCTTCCACTTGAATGGACGAAGTATTCTCCTTCACCTCCGTTGGGCGAATCTTGCCAATAGACAAGTCTTGAATTGCTTCTGAAGGATCTTTTTCTCCTACATCAATTGACAATTGCTCTACTTGTGAGCCCTTAGATCCATCAAACTTCACATCTACCATCTCTTCAACCTTTCGGGTGAAATTGTTGTAGACACGGTAAGTGTGAGAGTTTGAGCCATAACCGAGTAGGAAACCTTCATGAGATTTTGGGGCAAATTTCGAACGACGATGCTTATCAAGAATGTAACACTTTGAGACAAATACTCAAAAGTATCCAACTTCGGGTTTGTTACCGGTGAGAAGCTCGTATGGTGTCTTGCCGAGAAGCTTGTGAAGATATAGTCGATTCATAGCATGACAAGCTGTCTCAACCACTTCCGCCCAAAAGTGTCTTGGCGTCTTGTATTCGTCAAGCATCATTCTCGCCATCTCAATAAGTGTCCAGTTCTTCCTCTCAAGAATTCCATTTTGTTGAGGTGTGTACGTAGCCGAGAACTCATGTGAAATCCCTTCTTCGTCAAGAAAGGTATCCACATTGGCATTCTTGAACTCCGTTCCATTGTCGCTTCGAACCTTCTTGATCTTCACTTCAAATTGATTTTGGGCCTTCCTAGCGAAGTTCTTGAAGATCTTTTGGACCTATGATTTATCATCAAGAAAGAACACCCACGTAAATCTTGAAAAGTCATCAACAATGACCAAACCGAACGAGTTACCACCGAGACTCTTGTAGGCGTTGGGACCAAAAAGATCCATATGAAGTAGCTCAAGCGGTCTTCTCGTGGTCATGATGTTCTTCACGGGATGAATTCCTCCAACTTGTTTTCCTGCTTGACAAGCACTGCGAAGTCTATCCTTGTCAAATATAACATCTTTAACACCAAGGATATGATCACCTTTAATAAGCTTATCAAGATTTCGCATGCCCACATGACCTAACCTTCTATGCCACAACCAACCTTTAGAAGATTTAGCAATTAGGCAAGTTCGAGGTTGAGCTCTCTTAGTGAAATCAACAATGTATAGATCACCTCTATGTATACCGGTGAAGACCATATTATGATTATCTCTATGAAACACTTGGCAATCTACTTCAGTGAATAGAACATTGAAACCGAAATCGGCTAGTCTAGATATGGAAAGTAGATTGTAGCCAAGAGATTCAACGAGCATAACATTTTGGATAGAGCTGTCATGTGAGATGACCACCTTACCGAGGCCAACTACTTTACCCTTGGAGTTGTCACCAAAAGTGACATACTTTCGGGGACCGTCGTTTTCAGCGAGCTCACGAAACATGTCCTTGTCTCCGGTCATGTGATCGGTACATCCACTATCAAGAACCCATTCCTTTCCTCCGGCCATGTAACCACGAAGGTTAGCCATAAGACCAAAGTGTCTCATTGACTCATCAAGATCAAAGTCACTATCATCATCCTCATCATAATATCCATGCTCAATATCATCTTGTGAATGATCATCACCTAGAGACAGTGATTCATTAGATTTATGACCATGACAATGTGCATGTTTATGAATTCTAATAACTTGGGAGATGATACTACTAATGACTCTGACATTTCCTTTGGCACGCATAAGGTCACGAAGCTCAAATAGACAATCATCAAATTTAGGATCACTAGGATCCATTTTCTGAAAAGCAATGGACTTTTGAAGAATTTCATCTAAATTTTTCAAGGAATAGTTCGGAAAACGCTCCTCAAGATATTTCCATATGGTATAAGCACATTCAAATGTAGGCAAGCATACAAGCAAATTTCTAGGCAATCCTCTTATGATAAGATCAATAGTTCTAAGATTGCGGGTCATGTCAAGGTACTCATTGGGGGTAGGATGCAAAGGATCAATAGGGGGCGCATAAGGACTAGTAATATACTTGTTCAAATTATATTCATTGAAAATCTCAAGCATCTCATTCTTCCAAGCATTATAGAACTCTCCGTCAAGCATAAGCACTCTGCGTCTAATACTCCCAATCGTAGACTCATCCATCTTCCTCCAAAGGTGATTAAACCAAAGCAATGGAGACCAAAGCTCTGATACCAATTGAAAGGATTGAGAAGAGGGGTCTAGAGGGGGGGGGGGTGATTAGACCCTCAACAAGTGAAAGTAGCAGTTTTTAAATTCTTCAAGTTAAGGTGGAGTTTTAGCACAAGTTTAAGCATTCACAATACATTTCAAGCAAGCATGACAAGAGTGTGAGCAGCGGAAAGAGTAAAGCATGCTAATTGCAAGAAAGTAAAATGATGGGATTGGAGTGTGCAAACGCAATGTAGACACGGAGATTTTTGGCGTGGTTCCGATAGGTGGTGCTATCATACATCCACGTTGATGGATACTTCAACCCACGAAGGGTAACGGTTGCGCGAGTCCATGGAGGGCTCCACCCACGAAGGGTCCACGAAGAAGCAACCTTGTTTATCCCACCATGGCCATCGCCCACGAAGGACTTGCCTCACTCGGGTAGATCTTCACGAAGTAGGCGATCTCCTTGCCCTTACAAACTTCTTGGTTCAACTCCACAATCTTGTCGGAGGCTCCCAAGCGACACCTAACCAATCTAGGAGACACCACTCTCCAAAAGGTAATAAACGGTGTGTTGATGATGAACTCCTTGCTCTTGTGCTTCAAATGATAGTCTCCCCAACACTCAACTCTCTCTCACACAGATTTGGCTATGGTGGAAAGATGAATTGAGTGGAAAGCAACTTGGGGAAGGCTAGAGATTAAGATTCTAGTGGTAGGATTGGAATATCTTGGTCTCAACACATGAGTAGGTGGTTCTCTCTCAGAAAATGAGTAGTGGAAGTGTAGGCACGTTCTGATGGCTCTCTGACAAATGGAGAAGGGGGTGGAGGGGTATATATAGCCTCCACACAAAATCCAACTGTTACACACATTTGACCCAACTCGGTGAGACCGAATAGAAGAACTCGGTGAGACCGATTCAGTTCAAAATGTGAACGTTAGGAATCTTGGTGGGACTGACTGGAACAACTCGATGGGACCGATGTGATAGGGCTAGGGCAAAACCTCATCTCGGTGAGACCAAATGCTTGAACTCGGTGAGACCGAATGCTTGAACTCGGTGAGACGATTTCAGCAAAGAGCAAACAGAGAGTTGGTCAAGCAAACTCGGTGGGACCGATTGCACATTTCGGTGAGACCAAAATAATTGCAACAGGCAACAGAGAGTTTGCAAGGCCATCTCGGTGAGACCGAGATCCGTATCGGTGTGACCGAATTGTCTATGGTTTCTGGCAGTGGCTATGCCAACTAAACTCGGTGGCGCTGGATAGATCAAATCGGTGGGGCTGAGTTTGACTTTGAGTTTTGGACATATTTGGAATGAGAGAGTGCCTGAGGGTTTTGGAGCAATATCACTAAGCACTTTGAGCAAGTAGACCATTAAGCAACACCTCATCCCCTTTTAATAGTATTGGCTTTCTTATGGACTCAATGTGGTCTTGGATCACTAAAATAGAAATGAAGAGTCTTGAGCTTTTGCCAATCTTTGTCCTTAGCATTTTGAAGGGGTTCCACATCCTCTTGTCCTTACCACGTCATTGTTGAACTCATCTGAAATATACTAGATAAAAGTATTAGTCCAACAAGAGATATGTTGACATTAATTACCAAAATCACCCAGGGAGCACTTGTGCTTTCAGTCACCAATTTGGAATTGGGTCACCGATTTTGACCGGGTCAATAATCTCTGACTCAATTATTTTAATTCACTATGCTCTCTTATTTTAGAGCTCTCCTATTCCATTGAGAAATTAAATATTGGATTTGGTTCATGATTTTGACTAGGTCAACAATTTTTCAAATCAATTGGAAACAGCAGACCTATAAAAACATATCAATCCTAGGCACCGTCTCATCACCAAAATATATAGCGCCAACATGTGATACTATAGCATCAATATAGTACACGCAGCCACCGACACAGAAATTTCCCCACATAAGTACTCCCTTCGGTCCTTTTTACCCCTCATATTAGATTTGTGTCAAGTCAAACTTTGCAAAGTTTGACCAAATTTATATTAAAAAAAATCAACATCTACAATATCAAATATATATATATATATATATACTATGAAACTACATTTCGTAATGAATATGTAAGTTTGGTCAAAGTAGAGATACTTTGACTTCGGACAAAACTTATACGTGGACTAAAAAGGACCGGAGGTAGTATGAGTTGATTAGCAGAGAACACAAAATCACACCGCGAAAGCCCACCTGAACACCACATTATATGAATAAAGAAGAAAACACACTCCATCATCTTCCCCACTAACCAAACCTACTCACTCCGTTCTACTCCCTCCGTTCCTAAATATTTGTCTTTCTAGAGATTTCGACAAGTGACTACATACGGAGCAAAATGAGTGAATCTACACTCTAAAATATGTCTATGTACATCCGTATGTGATAGTCCATTTAAAATCTCTAAAAAGACAAATATTTAGGAACGGGGGGAGTAAAATATAAGGTGTATTAGTTGTTGGAAATATGCCCTAGAGGCAATAATAAATTGGTTATTATCATATTTCCTTGTTCATGATAAAGGTTTATTATTCATGCTAGAATTGTATTGACCGGACCGGAAACTTAAATACATGTGTGAATGCATAAACAAATACTATGTCCCTAGTGAGCCTCTACTAGACTAGCTCGTTGATCAAAGATGGTTAAGGTTTCCTCACCATAGATATGAGTTGTCATTTGATAATGGGATCACATCATTAGGAGAATGATGCGATGGACAAGACCCAACCGTAAGCTTAGATTCGATCGTATCACTTAAGTTTATTGCTATAGCTTTCTTCATGTCAAGTATCTATTCCTAAGGCCATGAGATCATGCAACTCCCGGATACCGTAGGAATACCTTGTGTGCTATCAAACGTCACTTCATAACTGGGTGATCATAAAGATACTCTACAGGTATCTCCGAAGGTGTCTGTTGGGTTGGCATGGATCGAGACTGGGATTTGTCACTCCGTGTGACGGAGAGATATCTCTAGACCCTCTCGGTAATACAACATCGTAAAGAGCTTGCAAGCAATATGGCTAATGAGTTAGTCACGAGGTCTTGTATTACGGAACGAGTAAAGAGACTTGTCGGTAATGAGATTGAACTAGGTATGAAGATACCGACGATCGAATCTCAGGCAAGTAACATATCGCCGGACAAAGGGAATTGCATACGGAATTAACCGAATCCTTGACATCGTGGTTCAACCAATAAAAGATCTTCGTGGAATATGTAGGAACCAATATGGGCATCCAGGTTCCGCTATTGGTTATTGACCGGAGAGGTGTCTCGGTCATGTCTACATGATTCTCGAATCCGTAGGGTCCGCACGCTTAACGTTCAGTGATGCTAGAGTAATATTGGGATATGCATGTTGCTGACCAAATGTTGTTCGGAGACTTGGATGGGATCCGGGACGTCACGAGGAGCTCCAGAATGGTACAGAGGTATAGATTTATATATGGAAAGTTGTTTTCAGGGTTCCGAAAAAAGTTTCAGTTTTTCTGGTATTGTACCGGGAAGCTTCCAGAAGGTTCCGAAAACTTCTGAAGGAGTTCGGAAGTCCACCAAGGGTTCCACCACGTCCCAAGGGAAAGCATGGGCTGAGAGGAGGTGCCCTGGCCTTATTGGGCCAGGCGCACATGTCCCTTGATGACCCACAAGTATAGGGGATCTATCGTGGTCCTTTCGATAAGTAAGAGTGTCGAACCCAACGAGGAGCAGAAGGAAATGACAAGCGGTTTTCAGCAAGGTAATCTCTGCAAGCACTGAAATTATCGGTAACAGATAGTTGTGTGATAAGATAATTCGTAACGGGTAACAAGTAACAAGTGTAACTAAGGTGCAGCAAGGTGGCCCAATCCTTTTTGTAGCAAAGGACAAGCCTGAACAAACTCTTATATAAAGCAAAGCGCTCCCGAGGACACATGGGAATTATTGTCAAGTTAGTTTTCATCATGCTCATATGATTCACATTCGTTACTTTGATAATTTGATATGTGGGTGGACCAGTGCTTGGGTGTTGTCCTTACTTGGACAAGCCTCTCACTTATGATTAACCCCTCTCGCAAGCATCTGCAACTACGAAAGAAGAATTAAGATAAATCTAACCATAGCATGAAACATGTGGATCCAAATCAGCCCCTTACGAAGCAACGCATAAACTAGGGTTTAAGCTTCTGTCACTCTAGCAACCCATCATCTATTTATTACTTCCCAATGCCTTCCCCTAGGACCAAACAATGGTGAAGTATCATGTAGTCGACATTCACATAACACCACTAGAGGAAAGACAACATACATCTCATCAAAATATCGAACAAATACCAAATTCACAAGATTACTTATAACAAGACTTCTCCCATGTCCTCAGGAACAAGCGTAACTACTCACAAAGCATATTCATGTTCATAATCAGAGGGGTATTGAATAGCATTAAGGATCTGAACATATGATCTTCCATCGAATAAACCAACTAGCATCAACTACAAAGAGTAATCAACACTACTAGCAACCTACAGGTACCAATTTGAGGTTTTGAGGCAAAGATCGGATACAAGAGATGAACTAGGGGTTGAGAGGAGATGGTGCTGGTGAAGATGTTGATGGAGATTGACCCCCTCTCGATGATAGGATCGTTGGTGATGACGATGGCTTCGATTTTCCCCTCCGGGAGGGAAGTTTCCCCGGCAGAACAGCTCCGCCGGAGCCCTAGATTGGTTCTGCCCAAGTTCCGCGTCGAGACGGCGGCGCTTCGTCCCGAAAGCTCTCTCCTGATTTTTTCCAGGTCAAAACCCTCCATATAGCAGAAGATGGGCACCGGAGACCTGACAGGGGGCCCACAAGCCACAGGGGCGCGCCCAGGGGGTAGGGCGCGCCCCCCAGGCTTGTGGCCTCCTGGTGGGTCCCCTCTAGTATTTTCTTCGCCCATTATTTTTTATGTATTCCAAAATAATTCTCCGTAAATTTTCAGGACTTTTGGAGTTGTGCAGAATAGGTCTCTCAGATTTGCTCCTTTCAGGTCCAGAATTCCAGCTGCCGACATTCTCCCTCTTTGTGTAAACCTTATAAAACAAGAGAGAAAAGGCATAAGTATTGTACCATAATGTGTAATAACAACCCATAATGCAATAAATATCAATATAAAAGCATGATGCAAAATGGACGTATCATCCCTCAAGGCCCATGTGGCTTGGGAGAGGTGGAAAGTCCACCTGTGTATGGCAAAGGAGGGAATTGGACTAGGTGTCCAACTCCTCCCCCTTGGTGCGCCCCTAGGACTTGGAGGGCTGGCCACCATGCCCCTCCACCTATATATAGAGGGGAGAGGGCGCCCCCAAGAGGAGACACAAGCCCTTGGCCCCCCTCTCTCTCTCGTTACTTTGTAACTCCTCTGTCTTCGTTGTTTCGGTAGCGCTCGGTGTAGCCCTGCCGGAATCACTCCACCATCATCACCGTCACACCGTCGTGCTGCCGGCGATCCCATCTACTTCTCCTCCCTCGCTTGCTGGATCAAGAAGGAGGAGACGTCATCGAACCGTACGTGTGCTGAACGCGGAGTTGCCGTCCGTTCGGTACTTCATCGGTTTGGATCGCGATTGGATCGTGATGAGTACGACTACATCAACCGCTTGATATACGCTTCTGCTTAACGGTCTACGAGGGTACATAGACACACTCTTCCCTCTCGTTGTTATGCTTCTCCTAGATAGATCTTGGGTGTTCGTTGGAAATTTTTTGATTTTCATGCAACGTTCCCATCATTAGTTTATTGAAAAGTCAACTTTTGAAACTTTGACCAAGTTCAGAGGCAAAAATATCGACATCCACAGTACTAAATAGTAATAAAAATATAAAAAATCACTTCATGATGAAACTTAAATTAGATCTATACCTAGTTCTCTCTAATCCTCATAATAGAGAAGCCCCGTGAGGTTCTCTTCTCCCTCCTCTAATTCTTCGGCCATGATTAGCTCTGAACGACGAAGCGCGGCCGGATTGTGAAGCTTGTATGCTTGCAATCTATAGAGAGGTCGTGCTTTCGGTCTTTTGTTCGAGGGATCGTCATGGACGGTTTGAGGTACTTTAAGAACGATCTACACCAAATCTTCTTCTGCTGCATTTCGAAATTGGTAACGATCCAATCTAACCTTGTATGCATCTTCATAGTGATCCAGGACCTCGGTCATAGGGCGTTTTTTTTTTGTTTTCTAGTATGTTTCCCAGCAATTTCACTAGGCAGAGCGGCTACGTTAGGGTATGGAGGTGCGCCCGAGTCGCCCTGGGCTGGGCGACGCGGGGCCATTTTTTTTTGGAATCATCATATTATTGTAGACTTGAAGTCTACCTACTGAACACTTTGCGAAGGAAATTTTGGAAGGGTATGGAGGTTTTGAATCCGGGATCACAAGATCTCTGGTGAACAGTTTTATTTTGTGATAAACATTGATGAATGTTTGAACTCCATGTAAAATCTTGTGATGAAAAATGACCTTCCCGGAGGTCTACGCCAAAGTCGTTTGGAGCATCGATTTTTTTTTTTTGGCCGAAACCTCCACGAATGGCATATCATTGCAAAAATTTGAAAAAATCGCCAATTTTTATTCCAATATTCAGATTTGTTTTCTTTTTCTTATAATGTTACTATTCATGACCATGTGAGCACTTTCGATTTTGGAAGTGCTATTGCATGTATCTAAAGGTAAGATTTGCTTTAGACGTCCCGATCTGTAATGCCCGGTATCTAGCATTAGTTCATGCATGTTAAGATCTAGAATTATTTTTATGTTATTTGTGGCTACAAGTTACTTTATACTAGTGCGTGTATTTGTTCTTTTCTGGTTAAATAATCTTTTGTATTTTATCACTCTTATTATAAATCAGTGAACTAGGACCACCTCTTTTTTAGTTTAAGAAATATTATATTTCATCGACAAAGCGATTCACGCCTTCACGGGCTCAGATGTCAACCACTTTATCCTAAAAAAAAAGAAAGATGTCAACCACTTTAAAATCATCCGGACTGGAGTCTTCATCAAATTGAAAACGAGCATGTCCGCAGCAACAACGCAAAAATAAAATGAGAGCGAGCCGCGGGGAAAGATTCCGCTGCTCCCGTCATTAGGCTCCAACAAGGCCGGTCAGTGGCCGGCACGACAGAGCAAGCGCCCCGCGGCGGCCGCGCACGGCGAGCAGCGACGCACCGGGGCCACGTGGATCCAGCTCCGCGGCCGTCCGCCGGCCGGAAGCATACAAAGGAAACCTGCGGTTCGATCGGTTCAGCTTGGCTCGTGCGTGCGACGGATGGCACGTCGGCGTTCACCAGCAGAGCACCGGCACCGGCATGGCCGCGTTAAAAAGGACTCGCCCGCTCATCATTTCCGCTCCTTGGAGCACCGAGAAGATGGGGCGCTGTTTCGAGGCCCCAAAGGCCACGACCGTAGCTTGGCTATGTACAGGCGGTACAGACCATGCTAAAGAAAAATACGGAGCCCCCGTTGGTAACATGACGAAGAGTGAGGAGGTTCCGGTCGAACGGAGCCGCATAATTTATTTGCATTTGCTCGCATCTGATTTGAGCGCCCGTCGTGTGCAGTAGGAAATGATGTACTGGTAGCACCCATGTGGTTGGTGTTATGTTGTATTCTCATCGTTTCAAAATAAGTGTCTCAACTTTATACTAAGTTCAATATAAAGTTGTACTAAATTTGAGATATGTATTATTTTGATACGAAGGGAGTACTACCACCCAATCGCACACGCATGCATGCATGACGCTGGCGTGGAAGGAATCCTCTCTCGTGGTCACTAGGCAAGTGTTTAGCTCAGCCTCATGAATACTCTCGTCAGAGCATATGGATAATAATATAGCTAGCTATATAACATTACCATCTTAATAAAAGATAGCAATATCATTCGCTAATACAATAGGATTGGCTATACGGCTAGTGATTTTTCTCACTCTTTCTTTTTTTCTTTTCTCTTATTTACTCATTTTTATTTGGAAGCACATGAAGAGGCTGACTTTTGCATTAGAGCTCACTCCGTTTGTTCTTGCTGTTTTTGATATAAACAAAAATACTATGTAAGCGGGCTTATAGCCTACTATTATACCTGCTCTCATGCGTAAGCCTAATCTGCGATGAAACGGCACGCAGGCGCGCTAATCGCCCAATTAGCAAGTTTACATTTCAGAGATTGGTGTCAATGATGGTCCCGGCCGGCTGGATCCCGTTTATCCAAGATTATGTCCCCTGCTTCTTGGCCAAGCTCGGGAGGTGTCTCCAACAAATAGAAGTGTGTTTCTGTCTAGGCGAATCATGCCTCTTCCGTGCCCCCAATGTGTGCATGAATCATGACGCGTCCATCCTATTGGAGGGAGAAGTTGATTACTCTTCCCGCTTTATACTGTTTGCCAGCGTAGGCTCAATACTTAATGGTGCGTCGGTACATTGTTTCAGGCCTACTTGATCTAGGTCAAAATTAGGGAACTGTTACACTCCGATGGGATGTACTACGCAAGGAGAGGAGTACAACTTGTCCACTTATAGCATCTACAGCCGGGCCTCTCATATTCGTCTCAAATGCTTGGACAGACCGTTCGGTCACTGTTCGCTAAAAAAAAACCCGACCCAACCGGACCTCTCAAACCGCGGACGAACGTTCGGACTGATCGGCACCCCATATCCAGTCCAAATATAGGACGGATATGAGGCGGCCCGGGCACGCCCGAGCGCGTCCGCCTGACAGGCCCGGCCCACCATCGACTTCACAAAAAACCCCAATTCGGGCGGCGAGCTCAAACCCTAGCTCACACTGTCCCTCTCTCTCGCTGCATCCAGTCCTCTCCCTCTTCGGTCCCGATCCCATCCACCACGATGACCAGCTCCGGCAGCGACTCCGACTCGGAGCTCGACTACGAGAAGATGGCCCTCTGCATTGTGCTGGAGCGGTCCAAGGTGGAGACCGGAGGCAGCTCCGGATCTGGAGCGTCGCCGCAGCTCCCGCGACGGCGCAGCGCGGACGCCAGAGCTGGACCCTCCCGGCCCGCACGCAACGACGCAAGGACAGCCCAGTCCGCGCCGGCCCCGCGCCATCTCCTTCCCCGCCGACCGCTCCTCCATGCGGCCAACGTTGGGTGCTTGTGCCCGCGCCTTCGGCCCGCACGCGCACTCCGGAGTCGGAGGCTGTTGGGGAACGCAGTAGAAAACAAAAATTTTCCGACCTACGCACCAGCCCAGGACCACTATGGAGACTGCATACAAGGTTTGATCATTTTCGTTACCGACTCGTAGCGCAGCGGAAGTAGAGTCGATGACGATCGTCGGTGCAGATCCCCGCAGCTAGGATTTACAACCTCCCAACCGCGAGGATGTACTCCCTCATCCGCCACTCGGACAGCCCTCCGGGAGGCGGTCGGACAGTCCCCCGGACGGTGTCGTGGACAGCCCTTCGGGAGGACTCACAGAACTCGGACCGTCACTCGGACAGCCCTTCGGGAGGACACTCGAACAGCCCCTCGGGCAAAAGGACGAAACTACGACCTCTCTACGGGGTTGCACACATACGGTGCCATCTATCCGGCAGGGCTTCGCCGTCCAGAACTAGTTCCCACCGGAACCCAGACAGCCTTTCGGCACTACGAAACTATTTCGTGGGAGGGAGAGAGAATGCCAGATCATGCATGGCTTGTGTGAGAGAGTTGGAGTGGAGTTGGAGAGCACCTCTCCTCCTCCTTATATAGTGGTGGAAGGGGTGGAGGGGGCTGAAAATTCAGTCCACTAAACATGGGGAAAACATGTTCCCACAAAACAAGGAGAACATGTTCCCACCAAACAAGGGAAAAACATGTTCCCTTGTCCATGGTGTTCCCCCATGGGACCCCACCTTCCTCCCAACACTCTCCACCATTTGTGGGGGCTGCCCCCCACCATGGGCCCCCCCCCAACATTTTGTCCAGCCACAAGGGGGCTGCTCCCAAAGGGGGCCCCCCCAAAAACAGCCCAAAAACAGCCCCCACGATCCGTGGGATCTTGTCCCCTCACGCTGGGACAAGATGTTTTCCGCGACTATTATTTCTGAAAAATTCCAGAAGGTCCCAGAACATTTCCGGCACCCTCTAAAATTATCTGGACGCGCTCTGGAACATTTCCAGTATGGTGGTTTAATTTAAAACCATCTTTGTTTACCCGGTAAACAACTCCGGCAGCTCCGAAACTTTTTTTTCGGTTTTTTCTCCAGAAAAATTCCAGAAATTACCAGACCAATCTGGCAACCTCCAAAACATTCCCGGTGCTTGCCGAAACCTTTTTGGATCAATGGTTTTATCCGAAACAACTTTTCGGTTTTACCGAAACTTTTTCAGTGTTCTCTCTCCGGAACTCTTCCGTTGTCTCCGAAACTTTTCGGTGATTTTCTCTCAGACTCCCTGTCTAGTATTCAGCAGATAGATGACCCTTAAGCGTGTGACCCTATAGGTTCGGTGAAGTATAGACATGACACGGAACACCTTCTGATCAATGATCAACATCGGAGCCATGGACACCCATATTGACCCCTATACCCACACGAATGAATATTCGAGTGAACCTCCAGTTGCCGTGTGCTATTCCTGTTGCTTCACGATATGTTACAAATACCCGAGGTTAGACATGTAGGCATTTCCGTGGATCAACAACTTGTCCACTATGCCAGTTACCTCGTTACCGGTATTGTTCTCTTTTCTCGTTACCGTGTTCCGGCATCCCTGTGATCAAATCACAAAGTGTCTGGCCAGACGATGATGGATACCGTAACACCGAGAGGGCCCAGAGATATCTCTCCATCGTCGGAGGAGCAAATCCCAATCTCGAGCTATCAAGTTACTTGACACACTTTTCCATGAACCCGTAAGCCGCCGTAATAGCCACCCATTTACGGATGACGTTTAACAAATCCCAAAGTTCATGAAGCAAGTATGAAGAAACTCGACACTCTCATGGTCTAAGGAATTTTGCAAACATTAACCATCTCTGTGTTATTAACCATTAATATGTGACGAATGTAACTCATAGCATAACATCAATTTGGGTCGATTCAACACAAATGTTCTTCTAACACTGTGCCCTCAAAATTACTGGCATAGACATGCCCATGATCAGGAAAACAGAACCATCATGCAATACTTGAGCTAGTCTTAGAGGCCAGACTAGGAATACATATTACCGTTTATTATTCCACACGTGCATATGAGTCTTCCTCCGAGCCTCGTTTTATTTGCAGACTCGAGAACCATAGCAGTTATAGCATGGAACATAAACCTAATTATGAACAGGGAGATAATCAATAACATTTATTATTGCCTCTAGGGCATATCTCCTACAGAGGCGCGCGCCGCGCGCCGCGAGAGCAGCGTGCACAGGAGAGGGGCGAGGACACGTGTCTCCTCGCATGGGTGTACAGCCGCTCCCTCACGACAGTGGAGACGGACGCTCGCCGCCTCCGAACAACTCCAAGGCGCTCCGGCTTGCTATTGAGAAGTCGGAGCGCGAGGCAAAGGAGGCAGCGGCGGAGAAGGCTCGGGTGGCAAGGTTGAAGCGGGAGTGATACGTCTCCAACGTATCTATAAATTTTTTTATTGTTCCATGGTATTATATTATCCATCTTGAATGTTTTACATTTATTAATATGCAATTTTATATCATTTTTTGTGACTAACCTATTAACGTAGTGCCTAGTGCCAGTTGATTTTTTTTCCTTGTTTTTGTCTTTACAGAAAATCGATACCAAACGGAGTCCAAACGGAATAAAACTTTACGATGATTTTTTTGAATCAGAAGACACCTAGGAAGCTTCGGGAGGAGGCCAGAAGACCCACTTGTTTTTCACATGCTATATGATGCTCCCTTTGCTTTCATGCGAGCATCATTAAAATTATCAAAGCCTAGCTAAAAGGCTTTAAAGAAAAGCGCTTGTTGGGAGATAACCCAATATTTTTATTTTCTGTTTTTATAAGTTTAATCAATTATACCTCTGTTATGATTGTGTTTTAATATTTTAATTACTGTTTGAGCCAAGTAAGACCTTTGGGATGCTTTGGTGGATCGTTGATTTGATTTTGCTGAAAAATAGAAACTTTTGAGTCCGGTAGAAGAATTGTTAAAATTTACTGGAATATGGAAAAACTCTGAATTTTGTACACAAGATTGGTATATGAATTGCCTATGTTGTACTAATTTTTCAGAATTTTTACGGTTACGTAATTATGAATATAATTCGGGTCTTTACAAATATTTCTGTTTTTGACAGATTTTATTTTGGATGTGTTGTTTGCTTATTTTGATGAATCTATGGGTAGTATCGGGGGTATGAGCCATGGATAAGTTAGAATACAATATATAATGCAAATATAAAATTGGAATGAGTTCACAACATTACCTAAAAGTGGAGATTTGTTTTATCATACTAACGGATCTCACGAGTTTTTTGTTGAGTTTTGTGTTGTGAAGTTTTCAAGTTTTGGGTAAAGTTTCGATGGACTACGGAATAAAGCTTGGGGATGTCCAAGGCACCCCAAGGTAATATTTAAGGACAACCAAACATCTAAGCTTGGGGATGCCCCGGATGGCATCCCCTCTTTTGTCTTTAATCCATCGATAAATTACTTGAGGCTATATTTTTATTCACCACATGATATGTGTTTTGCTTGGAGTGTCTTACATTATATGAGTTCTTGCTTTTTAGTTTGCCATAATCATCCTTGATGTAAACACCTTTTGAGAGGGACACACATTAATCGTGAATTTATTAGAATACTCTATGTGCTTCACTTATATCTTTTGAGCTAGGTAGTTGCTCTAGTGCTTCACTTATATCTTTTTAGAGCACAGCGGTGATTTTATTTTGAAGAAATTGATGAACTCTCATGCTTCACTTATATTATTTTGAGAGTCTTAAAAATAGTATGGTAATTTTCTTAGGTTATGAATTTAGTCCTAATATGATGGGTATTCAAGAGGGATATAATAAAAATTTCATGAAGATCATTGAATATATGAGAAGTTTGATTCCTTGCATTTGTTTTGAGATATAAAGATGGTGATATTAGAGTTATGCTAGTCAGTAATTGTGGATTAGTAAGAATATTTGTGTTAAGGTTTGTGATTCCCGAAGCATGCACGTATGGTCTCTCGTCATACGATGAAGTTGGAGCATGATTTATTTTTTATTGTCTTCCTTATGAGTGACGGTCGGGGACGAGCGATGGTCTTTTCCTACCAATCTATCCGCCTAGGAGCATGCGTATTAGTACTTTGCTTCGATGGCTAATAAACTTTTGCAATAAGTATGTGAGTTCTTTATGACTAATGTTGAGTCCATGGATTATACGCAGTCTCACCCTTTCACCATTGCTAGTCTCTGCGGTACCGTGCATTGCCCTTTCTCACCTTGAGAGTTGGTGCAAACTTCATCGGTGCATCCAAATCCCGTGATATGATACACTCTTTCACACATAAGCCACCTTATACCTTCCTCAAAACAGCCACCATACCTACCTGTTATGGCATTTCCATAGTAATTCCGAGATATATTGCCATGCAACTTCCACCGTTCCGTTTTATTATGACACACAACATCATTGTGATATTGTTTTGCATGATCATATAGTTGGCATAGTATTTGCGGCTTGGCCACCGTCCATATTTTTTATACATGTCACGCTAGATCATAGCACATTCCGGTACACCGCCGGAGGCATTCATATAGAGTCATATTTTTGTTCTAATATTGAGTTCTAATTCTTGAGTTGTAAGTAAATAAAAGTGTGATGATCATCATTATTAGAGCATTGTCCCATGTAAGGAAAGGATGAAGGAGACTATGATTCCCCCACAAATCGGGATGAGACTCCGGACTTAAAATAAAAAGAGGCCAAAGAGCCCAAAATATATTAAAAAAAGGGGCCAAAGAGCCCAAAATAAAAAAAAGAGAAAAGAAAAAGTGAGAGAAAAAGAGAGAAGGGACAATGTTACTATCCTTTTCCACACTTGTGCTTCAAAATAGCACCATGTTCTTCATGATAGAGAGTCTCCTATTTTGTCAATTTCATATATTACTAGCGGGAATTTTTCATTATAGAACTTGGCTTGTATATTCCAATGACGGGCTTCCTCAAATTTCCCTAGGTCTTCGTGAGCAAGCGAGTTGGATGCACACCCACTTAGTTTTCTTTTGAGATTTCATACACTTATAACTCTAGTGCATCCGTTGCATGGCAATCCCTACTCCCTGCATTGACATCAATCGATGGGCATCTCCATAGCCTATTGATTAGCCTCGTTAATATGAGACTTTCTCTTTTTTTGGTCTTCTCCACACAACCTCCATCATCATATTCTATTCCACCTATAGTGCTATATCCATGACTCACGCTCATGTATTGCGTGAGAGTTGAAAAAGCTTGAGAACACTAAAAGTATGAACCAATTGCTTGGATTGTTATAGGGGTTGTGCATGATAAATACTTTGTGTTATGAAGATAGAGCATGACAGGATTATATGATTTTGTAGGGATAACTTTCTTTAACCATGATATTTTGAGAAGACATGATTGCTTTATTTAGTATGCTTGAAATATTATTGTTTTTATGTCAATATTAAACTTTTTTTTTGAATCTTATGGATCCGAATATTCATGCCATAATAAAGAAAGATTACAAGATAAACATGTTAGGTAGCATTTCAAATCAAAAATTCTGTTTTTATCATTTACCTACTCGAGGACGAGCAGGAATTAAGCTTGGGGATGTTTGATACGTCTCCAATGTATTTATAATTTTTTACTGTTCCATGCTATTATATTATCCATCTTGGATGTTTTATATGCATTATTATGCTATTTTATATTATTTTTGGGACTAATCTATTAACCTAGTGCCCAGTGCCAGTTGCTGTTTTTTCCTTGTTTTTGTCGTTTACAGAAAATCAATACCAAACGGAGTTGAAACGGAACGAAACTTTTTGACGATTTTTCTTAGATCAGAAGACACCTAGGAAGCTTCGGGAGGAGGCCAGAAGAGCTACGGGTGGGCCACAAGCTCACCAGGCGCGCCCTAGGGGGGCGCCCTGCAAGCTTGTGGGCCCCCCATAGCCCCTCTAACCCTAATCTCATCTCCATAAATACTCAAATATTTCTCGTATACCAGAGGGCACACCAAAAATAATTTTTCGCCACCGCAAGTTTCTGTCCTCGTGAGATCCCATCTGGAGACCTGTTCCGGTACTCTACCAGAGGGGGATTCGATCACAGAGGGCTTCTACATCAACCTTGCTGCCTTTCCGATGATGTGTGAGTAGTTTACCACAGACATACGGGTCCATAGCTAGTAGCTAGATGGCTTCTTCTCTCTCTTTGATCTTCAATACAATGTTCTCCTCGATGTTCTTGGAGTTCTATTCGATGTAATCTTCTTTTGCGGTGCGTTTGTTGAGATCCGATGAATTGTGAATTTATGATCAGATTATCTATGAATATTATTTGAATATTCTCTGAACTCTTTTATGCATGATTAAAATAGCTTTGTATTTCTATCTGATTTATTGATTTGATTTGGCCAACTAGATTGATCTATCTTGCAATGGGAGAGGTGCTTTCTTTTGGGTTCAATCTTGCGGTGTCCTCACCCAGTGACAGAAGGGGTAGCGAGACACGTATTTGTATTGTTGCCATTAAGGATAAAAAGATGGGTTTTTTTTACCATATTGATTGGATCTATCCTTTACATCATGTCATCTTGCTTCAAGCGTTACCCCGTTCTTGTTAACTTAATACACAAGATGCATGCTGGATAGCGGTCGATGTGTGGAGTAATAGTAGTAGATGCAGGCAGGAGTCGTTCTACTTGTCACGGACGTGATGCCTATATTCATGACCATTGCCTTAAATATCGTCATAACTATGTGATTTTCTATCAATTGATCAACAGTAATTTGTTTACCCACCGTATGCGTTCTTTCAAGAGAGAAGCCTCTAGTGAAAAATATGGCCCCCGGGTCTATTTTTATCATATTATTTTTAGATCTATAAAAATAAAAATTCAAAAATATCTTGCTGCAATTTATTTACTTTTATTTATCTTTTATACTTATCTCTATCAGATCTCATTCTTGCAAGTAACCGTGAAGGGATTGACAACCCCTTTATCGTGTTGGGTGCAAGTATTTGTTTATTTGTGTAGGTGCTATAATTGAAGACTTTTGTGTTCCTCCTACTGGATTGATACCTTGATTCTCAAACTGAGGGAAATACTTATCTCTACTTTGCTGCATCACCCTTTCCTGTTCAAGGGGAAAACCAATGCAAGCGCAAGAAGTAGCATCCGTCTCCCATGTTCTACTCTTCCTCGCCGGAGACCGCACCTCCATTTCATGGGTCTTGAACCCCGCTGCAGTTCATGGAGACAGCAGATGGAGGACATGGTCGCCGATGCAAAGGAAGTGGACGACGGGCGTCGCCGTAGAATAGGTTTAGGGTCCGACCTCGTTTTTTAATGAAAAATGTCCGAAATGTAATGGATTTCATCCGGTTTATATGCAATTTTGCCGTGTTTGCATGTATATCGTCCGGTTAGTTGAAACTTGGTTCGAAATGTATGCAAACATCGTCGGATGACCGGCTCCCATATCCGTGTCCGTGGACTGGTCCCCCTACAACCGCTACACCTACGAAAATTGATACGTAATTTTACTTAAAAACGTTATCTCCTTTCCTAATCCTAACTAATCCTCCCCTGAATTTCAAGGTGTGTGGGTGGGGAGGGGGGGGGGGGTGTGCTATCCAATTAAACAAAGCCATATCATCTCGTACATAACTTTTCGTAGCAAAATCCCCTAGGTGTAGCAAAGCTCCTGGTCCCTCTGTCTGCGAACGGATGCGGAGCAAATTTGTGGGGCAACGTTGGAGATGCCCTAACATATGTCCATGCTATTAGAAATGTATGGCTTTCATATATTTAGCGATTTATGGACGAAATAGGCTACCAACGACGCTCAAAAGTTTTAGGGCATATTTGATTTCTCTAGCCCTAAACTACAAAGATCTTTTTACTAATGCCCACTTGCACCATTATCCGATTTTGTTTCTATTTTAATATTGTACATCTATGGACGAATTAGACTATACTCTCTCTGTTCCATAATGATTGTCGTGGTTTTGCTACAAATTTGAACTAAAACCACAACAAGAATTATGTAACGGAGGGAGTAGCAAAGATTTGCAGTTGGTGTCAATAAAGCAAAACTGCAAAAGCTGGACTGGCCACATAGGCCTCATACCATAGATACACAAAACTAACATAATGAAGAAAAACTAGACTGCAATCCATCACTTATACGTCGCCCCCCGTTCCTTACTTCTCGTTGAAGTAGGCGCTGAAGACTAGAGAAATCAATGGAACATTGGTTGATATTTTATCTATGTTACACACACACACACACACACAAACAAAACATTTACCTTTAGTAAAAATCCTAAATTATATCGTGTGGCCTTTCAAGTTAGGGTGTGGTCTCGGTCGACTGAGATTTAACCAAATCACAGTCAAGTGGTATAACATGCAAGAGAGAAAAAGAAAAAACTGAAAATAAATTTTGCATGGATTTCAATGTAACATCTCACGGATATAGCATCGACTAAGACTTCGTTAAGTCTCAGTCGACCGAGACTTAGCAAGTCTGTTCAACTTATTCCTCCCATGCATTGCATATGTCCTCTATCACGTCTTGGGCCAGCTTATGGAACTTCTCTCAGACATGATAATGATGTATATTGAGAAGATTATCATATGATACTAGAGGGGACACAGACGAATCACTGCGTTTCACACTTGGTGTTTATCTCTCCCTTGACGAAATATAAGTTTTTGCTCCTTCTATCTAGTTCACCGCCAGCTTCGAGTTGCGGCGTCCATGCATATCTTCACCGATGGAGCCAAAGCCAATCGATGAGGTCGACATCTCGTCCGGATCACATCAAGGGGAAAACAAATACTACAAAAACCTGCCTCGCCCGTACGTTACCATCGTCATATAGCTGTCTGCCTGTATGTATGCGTCTCCAAGGCAACTCGACGTTGTTAACAGCTGCAGGACCTGTGATAGATTCGATAGTTTTGTTCATCCAAGGCAATATAGGAGTAGTAGTAGTATTTTACTTGCATGATGGGCATGCACCACGTCGGCACGTACGCACGACCCCTATCTTGTGCCGTCAGGCCACGTCCTCCCGTTGCGATTTCAATTGTTTCGCTCGTACGTACGTACTTCCGTTGCTGGCTTCGATTATATGGTATAGAGAAAGCGAGTCAGCGGTGCAAGTACGGCAGCCGGACCGGCGACCGGCCGCGCGCGCAGTTCCTGTCAAACTCACGGGACCCAGTATCCACCGACTGGTACAGCGACGCCGGTAGGTCGCACCTGACCGTGCATGCATCTTCGGCCCGGCGCACGGCCGGCCGGCGGCGGCGGCAGCTGAATACTGATGGCATCGCATCGCATCGCATGCATGCATGGCGACTTGGTTTCAACGGGAGAACACTCGAAGAAACAAAGAGCTTCGTAGTGGAGTGACGAGAGGCCGAGACCTTCGTTCTCGGTTCGGTGGCGTTTGTGGCCAGTAGGATCAGTCGCTTCCGGCGACCGGTTTCAGCTTCCGGGACGTATCCGGAGACTATGACACCACCCCGCCGCGACGGGGCAGAGGCACCGCACGCACGACATATTCGTGCGGGAGTAGAAGGAGCGAAAAGCGATCGTCGATGACCGACCCGTGCAGATTAAGACGGACTGATGCCTAAAACACGAACTGTAAACTAGTGTGGTCAATTCAATTCCGCCACGGCAATCCCGCCGGCGAAAAGGAACCCCGGTTATCTTGCGGCGCCCGCAACGCCGCCGCGCTTTGAACAGGGGCAAGCTGGGCTGGGCTGGGCTGGGCTGGGCTAGGGTGAAAGAGAAACTACGTCCGCACGTCGGGCGACATATGGTGGGTGGCTGCGGCTGAGCGCGACCCGTGAGCTGGTTTTGCCTTTTGTGCACCGGCCGGGGGCAGCGGAGGGGCGAGGGGCTCGTGATGGCCGTGTCTGGTGGCGGGGAACACGGGGTGATCCCCGCGAAATCCAGCCCAGTGGCATGGGGACGCGCGGCGTGGATCCGTCCCACTCCATGGGTCGCTGCTCGCCAGTCGTGGAAACTGGAAAGGGGTGGTGCTGGTTCCGGCCGCGTTGCACCTGCACCGGTGGAAGTCGTGACAGCGAGAGGTTGGTTGGTGCGTCGGGGCGGGGTGGGGTGGGCGGTCATTAGACGGCCGGCCGGCCGGCCGGGCGGGCCGCCGACGACCCGCGCGGCGGCGGTCGTACTCGGTGCGGCCAAGCTGGACCGGTAAATTGGTTGCTTCCGAGGAAACATTCAGCGCCGTCGCCCGTCGGCACGAGCCTTTTTCCGGTTTCGGCCCAACTTTCGTTTCAGGAAAACGATCGAAAAACCTGAAGAAACTCACTAAAGCACGAGCCAGGTGATTCCCCGGTAAGCATGACCCAGTCCGCGCACAAGGCTGGGCATGCACTAGTAGAAAAATGTCCATTTGTCCCGGTTCATAAGGTCTATTTGTTCCGGTTCGGAAACCGGGATTAAAGGGTCGGGACTAAAGCCCAACACCTTTAGTCCCGGTTCTTATACGAACCGGGATAGATGGGGCTCCACGTGGCCGCTGCGGCGAGCCCAGGCAGGAGGGCCTTTAGTCCCGGTCGGTAACACCAACCGGGACCAAAGATCATCCACGTGTCAGCAGCTCAGTAGCTGGGGTTTTTGTTTTTTTTTTAAAAGGGGGAGGGGGGTGTTGGGGGTTTTGTAGGGTTAATTTAGGGGTTTCATATATTGTGTTAGCTAGCTAATAGCTAGAGAGAAGTGTCCTCTCTTATCTCCGTGCTTGGTCGACGCTATGTACTATACGTATAGAGAGGACTCGACATGCTAGCTAGTAAGCAAATGAAGGAAACCATTAAGTACACAAGATCGTCATGAACATATACAGAGAGAAGTGATCGACCTGCTCCTTCTCCGCGAGATTGGTCGAACAACAAATTTTCGTATATCTATCCGACGCTATTAGCTACATATATACAATATAAGATCTCTTACAATCCCTAACATTTGATGTCAAGTTCCACATGGTATTCTCCGGCTGGATTGATGACATGGTCAAGAAAGAATCCCGCCAATTCCTCTTGAATTGCTTTTATGCGATCTTGTGGTAGGAGTTCATCCCGCATCTGCCAAATCTAATTTGAAGAAGGGGGTCAATATATATATATATGAATGAAACTCAACACAAATGATGGTAATAAAATAAAATTGTGAATATTATTGCTTACGCACTTCATATTGTTTTTCAGAGTAGCCCCGCTTAGAGGTCGTCGCGTTGTAGATGTACTCGCAAACGTAGTATCCATAAAAATTATTCCCGCCTTCCTGCCACAACCACTTTACGAGAAATAAAGGTCAATCAAACTGATAATCAAGCATTATAAATGGTATTGATGAAACTAGCTAGAATCAATGGGAGATGCGCGGAACTAGCTAGTAGTACTTACTTTCGGGTGTGTAAATCGCAGCTCCCCCGGCAGTCCCGGAGCTTCTGTGGTGAACACTTTCCAAACCCTGCGAGACAAAGAAAATAATTACTTGATATCAGGAAATGACCAAAGTTGCCGATATGGTGTGATAATGATCGATTGAACTTACTTCTGGAGCATTTCAGTCATGGCCGCATACTCCTTGGGATCTTTTCGTCTTGAGTCTAAGACGGTTACTAGTCCCTACTCAAGCTTAATCTCTAGGAGAATAAAGTGGAAGCTGCGCACGCATGCATAACTCATCAATTACATTACTATAACCTCGAGTAATAAGGGAAACCGAATATGCAGAAGACAGTAACACTCACTTGAAGTTGTAAGGAAAGAGTATTTTATCTTTGTTTTGATTTTTAAGCAACGATTGTAGCAAGTTGCCCTCGGTTTCTTTCGCATTATATGTAACCGTCCATTCATCTATGAGATTTGTGTTAATGAACCCAATATCATAGATTTGTGCATTTCTGCATTCGACGATCTTCAATCTGCATAATATAGTGAGGATAATTATATATACATGCAATGAAAGAGCCGAGCTATATATAGAGACTTAATTACAGAAGTATAGTACTTACAGACAGTAGCAAGTGATGATTATTTTATCGATGTCCTTTTGATTGAAAAACTGGAAGATCTACTCAAATGGAACAGACAACAGATCAATTCCAACGAGGTCGTGCTCCTCTTTAACTCTCAGCGTCAAAATATCCTTCCCAGACTTGTAGGTGTCCATGTACCACTTATGGAATCTTCGCATCATCGTTGTTAGAGGAGGATCACCAGGTCTGACGAGAGGCTTCCCATACTGGTATTTGTGTTCGTCCATCTCCATTGTATCAAAATGTGCATCGTCGGGCAGGTAATCACCAGGATTGGTACCGGGCACCATCCCCGGCAGATTTGCGACGATATCGCTAGACACCTTGAGCGGGGGGCACGATTGGTTTGTCTGTTCGCCGAGCTGGGGAATTTTGTTCCCACTTCTTCGTTCTTGTAACCTTTTGTCACTTGAAGTAGTTCCCGACCGGCGCGCTCCTTCCACTGCCTTTTTAAGAGCGCGGACATGGTTGTCATCCGGCGGAGGCGGTGGTGGTCGCTTCAGGTTCTTCAAAGTGCGCTTCAATTTCACCGGATCTATCTTCTCCTCCGGAGGTGGATTTTTCTTTGCAAAAAAGTCCTTCACTTGGGCTTGACAGATCTCCTCGTTTTCCCCCTCGGTCATCTCGTATGGTAACTTCTCTTGAGGCTTGAGAGATGGACCGAATATGTATTGCCTCCCGCCTCTGGCTGTACTGCTAGACGCCGGAGCAGTCGGAGCGGCTACGGCTGTCTTCCTTCGTTGCTTACGAGGCGGAGAAGGAGGCGGAGTGCTACGACGTGCCGGAGCAGCCGGAGCGGCGGCGGCTGTCTTCCGCTGTTGCTGACGAGGCGGAGAAGGAGGCGGGCTGCTCGGACGCGCCGGCGCAGACGGAGAAGGAGGCAGAGTGCCGCCACGCGCCGGAGCAGCCGGAGAAGGAGGCAAGACTGCCCTGATCACTCGCCGGAGGAGGAGGAGGCGGAGTGCCCTGACTCACCGGAGGAGGAGGAGGAGGCGTCCAGTTCGGAAGGTTGATGAGCTCCTTCCGCCATAGACATGGAGTCTTCAGAGCAAGACCCAGCCGAGTCTTCCCTTCACCGGTAGGGTGGTCAAGCTCGAGCTCCTCAAATCCCTCCGTTATTTCATCGACCATCACAACAGTATAGCCTTGTGGAATTGGAAGACAGTGAATAGTTGCGCCGGGTTGAGGAGGTGCAACAGAGCCGACAGCCGCCTTGACTTTGAGGTGCTGCCATTGCGTCATAAGGTGGCAATCTTGAGCCTCCGTGATAGCATCCACGGGGTAGCTGGGAGCCGTGAAGTCAGGCTGCTGAAGGAGCTCGGTGGAAGCCACGCTGCTTCTCCGCTGAGATGGTGGGGTAGCTTCTGGGGTAGCTCCGGCAGGTCGCTGGCTCTGAACTAGTAGTGCTTGTTCCTCTAGCGCTCGTACCCTTGCATTCAGCTTCTGCAGTTCGGTCTGCTCCACTTTCCTCCTCCTCTCCCGGGTTTTGTAACCGCCTGCGCTGGGAAACCCAACCTTCCACGCAACGGAGCCTGCCGTGCCTCGTGTTCGTCCTGGGTGCTCAGGATTCCCGAGGGCCTGTGTGAGCTCGTCGTTCTCTCTGTCGGGAACGAACGTCCCTTCTTGCGCTGCGGCGATATACTTCTGAAGCTTCTTGACGGGTATTTCAAGTTGCTCCTTCGTCCAACGGCACTTCCCTGTTTCAGGGTCCAAGGTTCCCCCAACCCCGAAGAATCAAGTCCTTGAACGGTCTGGCCAGTTCAATGTCTCTGGTTCGACCCCTTTATCAAGCAGGTCCTTCTCAGCCTTGTCCCACAACGGCCAGGCTTTGAGGTAGCCACCTGACCCCGTGCGATGGTGATGCTCCTTCTTTGCAGCATTTAACTTGTTTGTCGCTGACATCTTCTTACTCTTCTCCGATGTCTTGTGGGCCACAAATGCGGGCCAGTGATCTCTTATCTTCTCAAATCGGCCGGTGAATTCTGGAGTCTTCCCTTTGTCGACAAACGTTGATTTCAACTCATTCTTCCACCTCCTGAATAGATCTGCCATCTTCTTAAGAGCATGAGCCTTGACCAATGGCTCTATAACTGGCTTATCCGGATCCTCCTCTGGCGGTAGGGTGAAATTTGCCTTCAGCGCGGTCCAAAGATCATCTTTCTGTCTATCGTTGACAAAAGACACTTGAGGGTCTTCGCTCTTAGGCTTATTCCATTGGTGGATGCTGATCGGGATCATGTCCCTAACAAGAACCCCGCACTGAGCAGAAAATGCTTCCTTGGTCTGGCTGGGTTCAATCGGTTGGCCATCGCCCTTGATTGTTGTGATCGTGAACCTTTCATCCTGGCGCAACCTTTTCTTCGGGCCTTGTCTCGTTACCGAAGTTTGGCTCGATCCGGAGGGCTAGAAAAGAAGAAAGAAGAGAGTTAATATGTGTACATACCAAAACAATTAATGCATGAATTAGCTAGTCAGCACAGGCTTAATTAATATATATACCTCGCCGGACTTTGCAACATCTCCTTCCTCCGTTCGCTCACCGGAGCAGTCATCACGGTCTCCTTCTTCCACCGGCATTCCGTCACCGGAGCCATCATAATCATGTCCTTCCACCTCCATTGTTCGATCACCGGAGCCTGCTTCACCCTCTCCTTCCAGACCATCGGTGTCGTTGAGAAACGACAAGACATCACCTCCGCCGAGGATTATGTCCCCCAACAACTGTTCTGCTTCGATGTCTCGGTGCTCCATAGTTTCTGCAAATATTACAACATGGCAATTAATATACAAACATGACAGATGGATATATTAGTGCAAACGTAGGCCTAGTTAGCTCAACGCTTCTACGGTTTGGGGTGGCCTCGACAACGCTTCTAGGGTTTGGGGTGACCTAGGCAACGCTTCTAGTGTTTGGGGTGGCCTCGACAACGCTTCTAGGGTTTGGGTCGGACCGCCTCTCTCATGAATGTCCGACGTCCGGACCGACAAGGGATTTAACAAAGTGACGCCATTCTGGATGTGCAGAAAATGGTCCATATTTTTCCTGATCTCATCTACCCTTCTATATGTCACGTTGTCTAGTGTCAAAGAATTCAAGAAAACCATGACTTCATCATTAGCCGGAAATGACAGGCGTATAATGGTATGAAGCTCTTCAAAGTTGTTTTGGAACGGAGTTCCCGATAGAATAATTCGCTTTTTGGTACAAAGTTCAGCAAGAGCCTTCCAAATATCGCTATTTGGAAGGCCTTTGCTAAAATTCGTACCAAAAAGCGAATTATTCTATCCGGAACTCCGTTCCAAAACAACTTTGAAGAGCTTCGTAGCATCATACGCCTGTTACTTCCGGCTAATGATGAAGCCATGGATTTCTTCAATACTTTGACAGACAACGTGACATATAGAAGAATATATATATAGATGAGATCAGAAAAAAATTGGATCAACTTGTGCACATCCATAATGGGGGCATTCTTGATAAATCTGGACCCTCGACCCCTGGACGACCCTTGACCCTCGACCCCTCGGCGACCCTCGACCCTCTACCCTAGTTCACGACCCTCGACCGCTCGGCGATCCACGACCCTCTACCCTAGTTCCCGACCCTCGACCCCCGTCGGCGTTCCTCGACGCCTCGACCTCGGCGTTCCTCGAACCCTCTACCCTAGTTCCCAACCCTCGACCCCTCGGCGTTCCTCGACCCTCGACCCCTCGGCTTTCCTCGACCCTCTACCCTAGTTCCCGACCCTCGACCGCTCGGTGATCCTCGACACCCTCGTTCCCGATAAAAATTAAGAAGAGGAAGAAGAAGAGAAAACAAAAGAGGAAGAAGAAGAAAAAAAAGAGGAGAAGAAGAAGGAATATAGGCCCTAAACAGTACAACTAACGACAACGACTTCGCTTGCATACATATGAACAAATATGATCGATCATCTATGAACAATAAAAACATCATATGATATATGAACAAAAAAAATCACATGATCTATGAACAAAAAAATTCATATGATCAGATATATATGCAGAAAAAAACATCATATATGACGCTGAACAAAAAATCATCATATATGCATACATATATATCCATACATCAACATATATGCAAAAAAAAAATCATATATATATGCAGAAAAAAAACATATATGTGGGGGCCACGGCGGCCACGTCCACGGCGGCGGCGGCGGCAGGGGGCAGGGCAGGGGCGCGGTGGCTCACTGGGGGCAGCGTCGGCGACGGCGAGGTCGGGGCCGGGCTGAGGCAGAGGCGGCGCGCGCGGGGCAGGGCAGGGGCCGGCGCGGGGACGCGACGGCGAGGTCGGGGAGGCTGTCGGCGACGGCGAGGTCGCGGAGGGGAGTTGGCGACGGCGACGGCGACGAGGCGTGGGCTCGGGAGCGGGGCACGGGCACGAGCGACGGCGACGGCGTCGGGCAGCCTGGCGGCGTCGAGGAGGTCGGGGCCGTCGGAGGGGAACTGCGATGAAACTGAAAATTTTCACAAATCTTGCTTATATACACGAAGCATTGGTCCCGGTTCGTGGCACCAACCGGGACCAATGCCCCCCTTTAGTCCCGGTTGGTGCCACCAACCGGAACCAAAGGTCTCTTTTCAACACCAAATGGCGGAAACAGAGACCTTTGGTCCCGGTTGGTGGCCACCAACCGGGACTAAAGGGGGCATTGGTACGGGTTGGTGCCACCAACCGGGACCAAAGCCCACCTTTAGTCCCGGTTTGGTGGCACCAACCGGGACCAAAGGCCTTGTGCTGCCCGCGGCCAAAAGTTTAGTCCCACCTCGCTAGTTGAGAGGGGCGCGGAGTGGTTTATAAACCCCACTGCCGCTGCCCTCTCGAGCTCCTCTCAAATGCAGGTTTACGGGCCTAACCTAACTCTCCTCTCCCTATGGGCCTACTGGGCCTTTTGCGGGCCTGAATCCTGACCCGTGGTTGGGTTTCTATTCGTATTCAGGCCGTGGTGGCCCAGTAGGTGGCATTTTTTTTCTATTTTTTTCCAGTTTTTCTGTTTTGTTTTTTGCTTTATTTATTTTCTTTTATTTTTTTAATTCTTTTTGCTTTTAGGTAATAAATATTATAAACTTTCTGTTAGTGCCATTAGTTTTCCAATTCGAATAGTTTAAATTTGAATTCTTTGAAATATGTGTGAATCACTAGTTTGTGATTAACTTTACTATAAAAATAGATTTTTGAGTGATTCTTTTTACTGCTATTTAATATTACTGTGTTTTATCATTATATTCAAAAACAGTTTTTGTTTATTTAGTTTCTACAAAAAAATCTTTTTTGCTTTTTGTTATTTTTGAGTGATTCACACAAAAAAAATTCTATTTTTTTCCAGTTTTTTCTGTTTTGTTTTTTGCTTTATTTATTTTCTTTTGTTTTTTGCTTTATTTTTTAATTCTTTTTTGCTTTTAGGTAATAAATTTATAAACTTTCTGTTAGTGTCATTAGTTTTCCAATTCGAAGTTTAAATTTGAATTCTTTGAAATTTGTGTGAATCACTAGTTTGTGATTAACTTTACTATAAAAAATAGATTTTTGAGTGATTCTATTTACTGCTATTTAATATTACTGTGTTTTATCATTATATTCAAAAACATTTTTTGTTATTTTAGTTTCTAACAAAAAAATCTTTATGATAATTCATTTTGCTATTAAAGTTTCTAACAAAAAAAGTTCTTTTTGAAAATTCTTTTTGCTTTTAATGTTTTGAACAGAAAATACTTTGCTAATTTTAGTTGCATAAATTTTAGTTGATTCATTTTGCTATTAGAGTTTCATTAAAGTTTTCTAGTTCATTCTTTTTTCTATTAGAGTTTCATTAAAATTTTCTAGTTCATTCTTTTAGTTTATTATTTTTGCTATTAGAGTTTCATAAAAGTTGAGAGGGTTACGGCCAAAACTGGATGCACTTCGTGTACAAAATGGACAATCTCTTTCGAAGTATCAGGGTTTTGGACGAAAACTCATCTGTTACAAAGGGATTTCATTTTTTTGAACTTATTTGAACTCCACACTTTTTCTGTGCTCAAAATGAACCATTCAAAGCAACATCATCAATTTTCAACCCTTTCTGAGTTCATCTGTTATTTTTCATGCATTTACTGATTTTTTTGAGCTAAATGACCCTGAAATTGAAAAGCACTTCAAATGAACTCTGAAGAGGTTGAAAATTGGCATGATATCATCATTTCACCCTCATAGCATGTGCTAAAAAGTTGAGAGGGTTACGGCAAAAACTGGATGCACTTCGTGTACAAAATGGACAATCTCTTTCGAAGTATCAGGGTTTCGGACAAAAACTCATCTGTTACAAAGGGATTTCATTTTTTTGAACTTATTTGAACTCCAGACTTTTTGTGTGCTCAAAATGAACCATTCAAAGCCACATCATCAATTTTCAACCCTTTCTGACTTCATCTGTCTTCACTTTTTCTTCGCTTGTGTCCTTTGCTTATTGCGCCGTAACCATGGATATTCTTCATCGCTTAACAGGGTGCTTGGGTCAGCCTTGACTTTGAAGGGAGGAATTTCATGAAACTTTTCATAATCTTCAGACATGTCTGTCTTGCCCTCCAATCCCACGATGTCTCTTTTTTCTGAAAAAACTATGTGGCGCTTTGGCTCATCGTATGATGTATTCGCTTCCTTATCTTTTCTTTTTCTCGGTTTGGTAGACATGTCCTTCACATAGAAAACCTGCGCTACATCATTGGCTAGGACGAATGGTTCGTCTGTGTACTCAAGATTGTTCAGATCCACTGTTGTCATTCCATAATGTGGGTCTACCTGTACCCCGCCTCCTGACAGATTGACCCATTTGCACTTAAACAAAGGGACCTTAAAATCATGTCCGTAGTCAAGTTCCTATATTTCCACTATGTAACCATAATATGTGTCCTTTCCCCTCTTGGTTGCTGCATCAAAGCGGACACCGCTGTTTTGGTTGGTGCTCTTTTGATCTTGGGCGATCGTGTAAAATGTATTCCCATTTATCTCGTATCCTTTGTAAGTCAATACAGTCGAAGATGGTCCCCTGGACAACGAGTACAGCTCATCAGAAACAGTGTTGTTACCTCTGAGACGTGTTTCCAACCAACTGCCGAAAGTCCTGATGTGTTCACATGTAATCCAGTCGTCACACTGCTCCGGGTGTTTGGAGCGCAGAATGTTCTTGTGTTCATCGACATACGGGGTCACCAAGGTAGAGTTCTGTAGAACTGTGTAGTGTGCTTGAGACCAAGAATGCCCGTCCCTGTATATTATTGAGTCCCCTCCTAGCGTGCCTTTTCCAGTCAGTCTCCCCTCATACCGCAATTGAGGGAGACCAATCTTCTTAAGGTCAGGAATGAAGTCAACACAAAACCCAATGACATCCTCTGTTTGATGGCCCATGGAGATGCTTCCTTCTGGCCTAGCGCGGTTACGGACATATTTCTTTAGGACTCCCATGAACCTCTCAAAGGGGAACATATTGTGTAGAAATACGGGGCCCAGAACGACAATCTCGTCGACTAGATGAACTAGGACGTGCGTCATGATATTGAAGAAGGATGGTGGGAACACCAGCTCGAAACTGACAAGACATTGCGCCACATCACTCCTTAGCCTTGGTATGATTTCTGGACCGATCACCTTCTGAGAGATTGCATTGAGGAATGCACATAGCTTCACAATGGCTAATCGAACGTTTTCCGGTAGAAGCCCCCTCAATGCAACCGGAAGCAATTGCGTCATAATCACGTGGCAGTCATGAGACTTTAGGTTCTGGAACTTTTTCTCTGCCATATTTATTATTCCCTTTATATTCGACGAGAAGCCAGACGGGACCTTCATACTGAGCAGACATTCAAAGAAGATTTCCTTCTCTTCTTTGGTAAGAGCGTAGCTGGCAGGACCTTCATACTGCTTTGGAGGCATGCCGTCTTTTTCGTGCCAACGTTGCAGGTCCTCCTGTGCCTCCGGTGTATCTTTTGTCTTTCCATACACGTCCAAGAAGCCTAGCAGGTTCACGCAAAGGTTCTTTGTCACGTGCATCACGTCGATTGAAGAGCGGACCTCTAGGTCTTTCCAGTAGGGTAGGTCCCAAAATATAGATTTCTTCTTCCACATGGGAGCGCGTCCCTCAGCGTCATTCGGAACAGATAGTCCGCCGGGACCCTTTCCAAAGATTACGTGTAAATCATTGACCATAGCAAGTACGTGATCACCGGTACGCATGGCGGGCTTCTTCCGGTGATCTGCCTCGCCTTTGAAATGCTTGCCTTTCTTTCGACATTGATGGTTGGTCGGAAGAAATCGACGATGCCCCAGGTACACATTCTTCCTGCATTTGTCCAGGTATATACTTTCGGTGTCAGCTAAACAGTGCGTGCATGCGTGGTATCCCTTGTTTGTCTGTCCTGAAAGGTTACTGAGAGCAGACCAATCATTGATGGTTACAAACAGCAACGCATGCAGGTCAAATTCCTCCTGTCTGTGCTCATCCCACACACGTACACCGTTTCCATTCTACAGCTGTAAAAGTTCTTCAACTAATGGCCTTAGGTACACATCAATGTCGTTGCCGGGTTGCTTAGGGCCTTGGATGAGTACTGGCATCATAATGAACTTCCGCTTCATGCACAACCAAGGAGGAAGGTTATAGATACATAGAGTCACAGGCCAGGTGCTGTGATTGCTGCTCTGCTCCCCGAAAGGATTAATGCCATCCGCGCTTAAACCAAACCATACGTTCTTTGGGTCACCTGCAAACTCAGCCTGGTACTTTCTCTCGATTTTTCTCCACTGCGACCCGTCAGCGGGTGCTCTCAACTTCCCGTCTTTCTTACGGTCCTCTCTGTGCCATCGCATCAACTTGGCATGCTCTTTGTTTCTGAACAGGCGTTTCAACCGTGGTATTATAGGAGCATACCACATCACCTTGGCAGGAACCCTCTTCCTGGGGGGCTCGCCGTCAACATCACCAGGGTCATCTCGTCTGATCTTATACCGCAATGCACCGCATACCGGGCATGCGTTCAAATCCTCGTACGCACCGCGGTACAGGATGCAGTCATTAGGGCATGCATGTATCTTCTGCACCTCCAATCCTAGAGGGCATACGACCTTCTTTGCTGTGTACGTACTGTCGGGCAATTCGTTATCCTTTGGAAGCTTCTTCTTCAATATTTTCAGTAGCTTCTCAAATCCTTTGTCAGGCACAGCATTCTCTGCCTTCCACTGCAGCAATTCCAGTACGGTACCGAGCTTTGTGTTGCCATCTTCGCAATTGGGGTACAACCCTTTTTGGTGATCCTCTAACATGCGATCGAATTTCAGCTTCTCCTTTTCACTTTCGCACTGTCTCCTTGCATCAACAATGACCCGGTGGAGATCATCATCGGGCACATCGTCTGGTTCCTCTTGATCTTCAGCTTCCCCCGTTGCAGCATCACCGTATTCAGGGGGCACATAGTTGTCATCGTCCTCTTCTTCTTCGCTGTCTTCCATCATAACCCTTATTTCTCCGTGCCTGGTCCAAACATTATAGTGTGGCATGAAACTCTTCTCAAGCAGGTGGGTGTGAAGGATTTTCCGGTCAGAGTAAGACTTCGTATTCCCACATATAGGGCATGGACAACACATAAAACCATTCTGCTCGTTTTCCTCAGCCACTTCGAGAAAATTATGCACGCCCTTAATGTACTCGGAGGTGCGTCTGTCACCGTACATCCATTGCCGGTTCATCTGCGTGCATTATATATAATTAAGTGTGTAAAAAATCATTACAAAACATCATGAATAGATAAGTGACCAAATTAATAGAAGTTCATCATCACATTAAAACCAAAGTACATACATAGTTCTCATTGAACAACATATAGCTCTCCAGAGCATCTAATTAAACCATACATTGAAACTATGTAAAACATTTCAATGCAACAATAAATGCGATCATAATCGCAACCAAGGTAACAATTGATCCAACGACATAATGATACCAAGCCTCGGTATGAATGACATATTTTCTATACTTTCTAATCTTGAAGTGCATTGCATCCATCTTGATCTTGTGATCATCGACGACATCCGCAACATGCAACTCCAATATCATCTTCTCCTCCTCAATTTTTTTCAATTTTTTCTTCAAGTAATTGTTTTCTTCTTCAACTAAATTTAACCTCTCGACAATAGGGTCGGTTGGAATTTCCGGTTCACATACCTCCTAGATAAAAAAAATCTATGTCACGTTGGTCGACATAATTGTCATAAACAATAAATGAACCAAATAGTTATAAAATATAATATATACCACATCCGAATCATAGACAGGGCGAGGGCCGACGGTGGCGGATACCAAACCATCGCACTATATAATAACAAACAATAATAAAAGTAAGAAAATTAGACAAGTATCTATCTAAATCATACAAGTAAGAATTTTTTCTTTTAGAAAGAAGATAAGAACAAGAGGCTCACCACGGTTATGCCGGCGACGAGATCGGCACGGGCGATCGACGGCGGTGAAGACGGGGACGGGACGTGACGGGCCGCTAAATCTAGACAAATCTTGAGGAAAATGGAGCTTGAAGGTCGAGTTTGGAGAGGAGAAAGCTTAAGTAGTGTTGCTTGGGTATTTCATCGAACACCTCATGTGCATAGGAAGTGAGCTAGAGCACCACAAACCCCTCCCCTCACCGGCCAGAAAAAAACAAAGCAGTGGAGTGCTCTGCTCGCGGGCGAGGGGTATATATATATGGTCCCGGTTCTAGCCACGAACCGAGACCAATGGATGTGGGCCAGGAGCGAGGCTCATTGGTCCCGGTTCGTGTCTGGAACCGGGACCAAAGGGTCCAGACGAACCGGGACCAATGCCCCACGAGCCCCGGCCGGCCCCCTGGGCGCACGAACCGGGACGTATGCCCCATGTGTCCCGGTTCCTGACTGAACCGGAACTAATGGGCTGGGCTGGCCTGGACCAAAGCCCTGTTTTCTACTAGTGATGTATGTCTGACCGTACCATGTCATGTTGCTGTCCGTTTTGGCCCGGGACACGTAAAATCTTGCTGCTCTTCAGTCTCGGTCATCAACTCTCGCTCTCCTCCTGATTTGATTCTTCCAGATGCCGGCCTTAATTTTCCCTTCCGTTCCGTTCCTTCCGCACGCACGCACGCGGACTTGGTACTGCTGTCAAATCAGGATGCGGTTGCTACACCTTGCATTACTGTATTTAGGGCTATAATTTAAGGTTTGATTGAATCCGGGTTCAGTTAACCGCACGAGCCACGCCTCGTCGCCTCGTCAACCGGCGACGGGTGCAGCGCGGGAGAAGAGGTGGGGAGATATCGTTTTCTTCTCCCCGATTCCTCGTCCCCTGTTCAAGGAGCACGTTCGCCTGGCTGGGGAATGTCAAGCCCGACGACCAGAAATACAGAAAGTTAGATAGATAACCGGCAAAGATAAGGTTTTCATATGGCTACGATGCAGTACTAGCATCGGGTATAGCCACT
Source organism: Thinopyrum elongatum (assembly GCA_011799875.1). Classification (NCBI taxonomy): domain Eukaryota; kingdom Viridiplantae; phylum Streptophyta; class Magnoliopsida; order Poales; family Poaceae; genus Thinopyrum; species Thinopyrum elongatum. The sequence continues at coordinate 557,451,654 of CM022298.1, forward strand.
ACTGTACTGCACCAGCCCGGTGCCTAAATGCGCAATGTATGGGTTCTTAGTTCAGATTGGTTTGTTTAGCATATCAATCAGCTGGGATAAGCTAGTAAACAAAATCGTCTGAGGGATCACATTATCTAGGACTTCATTCGTCCTAGGACCGAACTGTGTAGAGCAGCCATGAGGGCGAGCAGCAAGTGCGGAATCAGCATCTCGGAAGACGATAATAAAGCAAGGGAAAGGAGCGCTCCATGCATGGAGATGATAGGTGGTGGTGGTGGGTTGACTGTTGATTATGCGTCTCAATAGTTTAGCACTACAGGCTTGGTTTCAAAATGATTGGAACTCGCACCGCTTCCCGTCCGTCCAGAGGGGTGCTCTCCGGTGGAAGTTCTGTTGGTGGCCGAGTACTATAGCCGATATACATGCATCTTTGTCAGTGCTCTTGTCAATGCACACTGCTGTTATGGCGTACTATGTGGTGTACTTTGCTATGTGATGTCATGTGTCAACAACCGTCCCTCAAGAATCTGTTTGAGGTGAAGGAACTGTATCAGGATGGACAAAGGTAAAGTGCTTATCTTGTTATCTGTCAGTAGATTAACACTCACAGTGTTCAGAGCGGAAGTGGCACACCGCACTTGCCGAATATCGGAACATATCCAAAGTACTACCAGTTCGGTCAAGTGTCTCCTTTTGAAGGAAATCAGCTCACTTTGATTAAGCTCACAGCATGCACATTTCCTATTGCCATTACAACTTTGTCAAAACCTGCGGGAGCAGAATCATATAAAACAAAACCTTTACAACCGAAAGGAAATTCAGATGCTAAAGTATCTGTTGTAAATTCTACAACTCGTCCCACCCTTGATGCAGTGGTGAACGTATTGGAAGACAACTCACAAATGGGAAAGCACATGGTGAAACGGAAGAAGCTGCAAGATGAACAGTTATAATCCTACTGATTGATGCAGGTTTAATTGCAGGAATATGGATACAGTTAACCGAATAATCATATTAACAAGAACCATAAACTAAAGCTGTTGATGAAAATAGGAGCCCCCCCACCCCCCTAAGGCTGTGTTTGACATTGTGATTATAATAATCCCGTTTGCCCAACCCATTTTGTCTACCTTCACAGTTTATTTAACCATTTTTTTCTTACATTTGCATCTAATCCGTACAGCAGATTAAAAAGTAAACGCAGCTAGTACAACCGAGTACTTGCTGAGTTCATTTTCGAATTCTTTAGAATCTGACTTTGCTACATGCTGTACTATTACGAGCTGTCTCACGATGTTCTGCTGTTGAAACGTCAGTTGTAATACACAAACAAAGTCAATGCAGAACCAAATCGTCGCAGCCAATCCGTGCATTTCACGCCGTTGACGAATAATGTACTGCTGGATTCAGTACATGATACGTGCAAAGTAAAAGAGAAGGTCCTCTTTGCTATACACCACAAGCATTATCTACCACCTCAAGCATATATGTACTGATAATAGCCATTAGTTCTGAGATAGATATATCCATATATGAGTACTCATTTCGCCTCAAAATAAGTGTCTCAACTTTGTACTAACGTTAGTACAAAAATTGTACTAATGCTTACACACTTATTTTGGGACGGAGGGAGTATATCGTATGGAGATGTCCTTAAACAAAAAATCAATAGAAGGTGATGCCATACTTTAGCCCAAAAATGAACTTCCAGACCAGACATGCAAGACCAATCTTTAATCTTTTCTTGTTGACAGGGAAGACCTATCTTTAATCTTTAGACTGTACAATGTACAATTTTTTAGGATCGATTGTAGAGTATACATTTTTTTAGTGGAGATTGTAGAGTATACATACTCCAGATTGTAGATTTTTTTGTAGGGGTGAAACTAAGTTTTATTGATCAAACACCACAGTATGTGAAATACATCTCGAGTCATGGGGTTGAACAAGCCACATGTGGTGCCCCTGACCTAAGGAATGCGAAAACTTAACTAAATTGTGAGCCTCTTTGTTTGACTCCCTACCTTCAAAAATGAAATTGCAATAAAAACTACAAGCACGGATCTTGATCTCACTAATGATAGTACTGTATATCTCGTGTGTTCCCTTCTAGATGTCTTCCACCACTTGCCTGGAATCTGATGCACCATGAAGTTTTGCAAGAGTAGATCGTCCGCCAGGGACAGTGCCTCTCTGCACGCAATGGCTTCGAGTGTTGCTGGATCACGAACAACATGTATCATCAATGATGAGCTCCCCAAGTAATTGCCTTGGTTGTCTTCCCCTGAAAGGAGTGGACACCTGCATCCACATGATTCTTGGCATACCCAACAGGTGGTGCCTTCTGCCTTCGTTCCGTTCTTGGTGCATTCACTAGATATGAATTTCGTGCTGGCCTATGCTCCTTTAAAACCTGCACATCTGAGATATAGAAGACCGTGCAATAACTTTAGCTCAGCAGCAAATCCAGCCCAGATCGGCGAGAACTTGACATACATAACGCATCCCATATAAGTTATTCCAGAAAGGTCGATTGACCTAGTTTTTCTACTCTCTCCGCCCCTAAATCAGCCCGTACTCTAGTCGAATACTAGATAAATCAGTTAGATACACGTTGATAAATAGGACATTTATAGCAGAACAATAGATGATAAATCGGTTAGATACATGTTGAAAAATCGATTATTTTTCTGTCTTGAACATTTTTCAAATACAAATCAACATTTTTTAGATACACGTTGAGCATTTTCTAGATACATGTTGAACATTATCTGCATTTGTTAAAAGCACATTTAATATTTTTTTAAGTAAAAAATGAATAATTCTGAACACACGTTCTCAAAAATGGCATAACCATATTTAAACGTGCAAACATTTGTTAAGTGTGAGAATATTTTTTAAAAACCACGGACATTTCTTATACATTATGAGCATTTTTTGAGGATTATGCTAACATTTTGTTAACATTTCATTTTTTTTAAATTCATGAGCATATTTTTAAAACTTTTGACCATTTTATAATGTCATGAACACTTTTATGAATGGTACGGACAATTTCTCTAAATCACATGATTTTTTTATATTTTTTCATAAAATCAAGAACAAATTTTAAATAAGTGAACATTTTTAAATGGGATGGAATTATTTTTGATGTGGAAAGATTTTAAATCGTACGAACAATGTTTGACAATGCATTACATGTTTTAAATGTGTGGTGAACATTTTTTTTGTAATGTAATGTTTTGACGTGAATAAATAAATATATACATATGGAATATTTTGTAATATAAATAAGTATAACAAAGAAACAAAAGAAAATAAAAGACAACGGAATAAACTTACAAACAAAGGAATTAAAGAGCATGTTACTGGGCCGACCCACTAGCGGGTCACTTCCCGCAAAACTATCATCGATCTCGCGTAAAGCGGGATATAAGAACTCCGGTCTCCGGTCTCCGAAGACCGCTTAGATTCAAAAACTGGCTTTGGACCATAGAACGAATTGAACCTGTATCTGGTCTACTTCTGTTATGTGCCATTTTTTTTTAGAACTGCCAATTTTAATTGTTTTCGCAAACCGGCACATACATTCGATCGCGTTGGGCTGGCCCATCAGGCAGTTTTTTCACGGGAAGCTCTCCTGGTCTGGTGAAGCTTCCAGAAGCTTTCCAACCTAGTTTTGGAAGCTTCTGGAAGTTTGTAGCAAGTTTTTTTTTTCTGGACTGGTTTTTTATCGGTTCTATTCTACTCCCTCCATTCCTAAATATTTGTCTTTTTAGGGATTTCAAATAGACTACCACATACGGATGTATATAGACATATTTTAGAGTGTAGATTCACTCATTTTGCTCCGTATGTAGTCACTTATTGAAATATCTAGAAAGACAAATATTTAGGAACGGAGGGAGTATTTTTCTCTCTTTCTTTTTTGTTTCCTTTTTTTCCCTTTTTGCGTTTTCTTTTTGTTTTTTTTCTTTTTTTTTTATTTTCTGTTTTTTGTTATTTTTCCTTTTTATATGTGTGAACTTTTCTCAAATTGAAAAATTTCTTCAAATTTTTGAACATTTTTTTTCCAATTTTCATAAATCTTTTTTATAAGACATGTGGACTTTCTTCAAATTCTTAAATTTTTTTGAATCCCACAAACTTTTTTCGAACTCACGAATATACGCATATTCACAAACTTTAGCCAAGGTTTATGAACTTTCTATTAAAAATTAGTGAACTTTATTCAAATTCATTAAGCTTTTTCTAAATGTGAACTTTTCTTGCTCAAAATCCATTAACTTTCAAAAATCTATGATGTTTTTCAAAATTGATGAAGTTTTTGAAATCTACAAACTTTTCAATTTTCATTAAAATAATCCAAAATCGACGAACATTTTCCAAATCCTCTAACTAGTTTTGCAACATCCATGAACTTTTTCCGAATTCTTGATTTTCTTTTCAAAATCATGTACTTTTTTGAATTTATTCAAATCAATGAACTTTTCTGAATGAAAGATTTGTTTGATTTTATTTGGTTTTTGTTTTTGCATTTTTGTCTTCCATTAGTCAACTGTACCAGTCAACCATTGACCAACCAAACCGCGAGGTGTCTGCGTCGCCGCGTGATGGTCCGGCGCATATGTGCTGTTGTGTGGGTGCCAATTTTTTTTTTGAGGGATTTGTGTGGGTGCCAATTATGAGGCCTCTATCCGCGAGACCATAGGGATGTCTCGCTGTAGGTCTACAGTAGTCAGACCGGCCCATTTTGTGCACTATTAAGAAAAAGGGAAGAACAATTGGGAGAACGAGGGATCGAACCTTGGACCTCGAGGGAGGAAGCGAGCTTGGCTAGCTATCGTGACCACCAACTCTTCGTGTTAAATATCTGGGCCGCAGCCTATTTGAAGCCACTCGAGCCGGTTTTCTTCGGATTTTTTCCTTTTTGTCGTTTCCTTTTGTTTCTTTTCAATATTTTTGTTCTCAGTTTTTTTGTTTCTTTTTAGTTTTTGTTTGGTTTTTTTTTGTTTTTCTTTCGCTTTTTCTTATGTTTGTTTTTGTTTTCACTATACATTTTTGTATATGTCAAAAAACATTTTTTAATAAGTGATAAATATATTTTGTAGACACGTTCAACATTGTTCGAACGTTTATACAACATTTTCAAATACTTGTTCACCATTTTAATACTTATTCAATACTTGTTCAACATTTTCCAAATACTCGTTCAACACTTTTTAATACTTACTTAACATTTTTAAATACTTATTTAACTATTTCATATAATTGTTCAACATTTTTTAGATACTCATTCAACATTTTTTAATACTTATTCAATATTTTTCAAATACTTGTTCAACATTTTTAATACTTATTCAATATTTTTACTTGTTCAACATTTTTAATACATATTCAATATTTGCAAATACTTGCTCAACAAATCTTCAAATACTTGTTCAACAATTTTCAAATGTGTTTTTGAAGAGTGCTTTTTGTAATATATATAAATGTTTCCTACCACCCGGTGGTAGTTAGCATCACTTGAAGTTTGTATGTTTTATGTAGTATCTATTAAATCGAAAAGTATGTACGCGTAGTGTGTAGTATATAAGAATGTATATATATATAGTATGTATCGTATTTTGAGTATGCTCTTTTTTACGTACAAATATATACGTATTTCATAAAAATAATAAAAATAATGGGCCAACTTGCAACTTTTTTCTTGTAACTCACTTTGAAGTATGTTATGTATAATATATGAACATACTTATAATGATAAAATAGTATATATACTATTACTTGATAGTATATGAGACATGAGGGTAACTACTCCAGAATATTTTGAGTATACTATTACTTGATAGTATATATCCGAGCTATTCTGTTTCGCGTAACAGAATATTATTCTGTTATTCAACTTGAACGGACGAGCTTGAGATGTTGGACTGATAGGCTTTTCTACGTGAACTGATCTTCTTGTGTCTTCGGCGGACGGAAACGAGGGGTTCGACGAGGAGCTTCCGACGGTTCTCCGGCGCGCTGCTGGAGGCCATGCATTACCAGAGGAGTCCTATTCGGGATTCTACACGCGCATGCGCTCATCTGATCGTGTTTTCTGATCTCAAGTCACCGGAGGTGACGGCGTGAGCATTGGTGGCGGAGGCTTTGCCGGTGCTGGTGTTTGGCGTGGTGTTCGTAGCCGGCGATTTACGTTCGCTTGCTCTTTTATGTGTTATAGTGATGTTCGATTGATCGGTGGGTGAGAGTTTTTGGAGAATATTTTGACTGTAATTTCTGATCAGAAGTTTTGCACTTTTTGGGCGTCGGCCATGGCCGCCATGCAAGTGTGTTCTTGTTTTTCTGGTGTTTTGTTTTCAAATTGGCGTTGCGGGGAGAGCGATGGGGTTCGTATGAACAGTTATGCGTTGTCAATTTTGCTCCTTGAGTTGTTTATACTCGGTTCCCATATGATTTGCTCGTTGGCGAAAGTGTCTTTGTGGGCAATAGTTCCAGGTGATGTATTTCTTGATTCGGTGGTGGTCTATCGTGGTTGTTTGGAGCGTACGATTTCTTAAAGTCTGGTCAAACGCTGTAATTAAGTTTCCAACATGTTTTTCTGTGTCGTTGAATTTTGTGGCAGACATCCATGCTTCTTGAATGGCTGCCGTATGTGTACTTGAACTGCTCCCGATCAAAGTTGTATGATTGTACGTAGACATCAGAGTAACTAGTTTCTACCGGCTTCCTACCCAACCATCTGCACTATCAATATAAACCCCTCCCCACCCCCTCCCCTCTCTCACTTTCATTCCACCAGCCGCCACCAAAGAAAAGCCAGATGGATCCTGACCTAGGAGAGGTCACAGAGGAGAAGGGGGATGCCGTCGAGGTGAGGCCTGCAGCAGCAGAGCAAAGGATGAGGAGGAGGCGCAGGTAGAGGGCACAACATGCGATCGAGGAGGAAGTGGAGGCAGAGTTCAACAGACGCCTTGCCGACAAAGTGTTGGATACTTGCAACTCCACTGAACTAGAGCTAGTTTTCCCAGATAGCAGGAGAAGGAACTCTCTACTGATCATCAGGTGGGCTAGGGAAAGAGCAGTCATGGCTCTACATCCATCCACCAGGGCCAAGTAGCGTCGGTTCTTTGATCGTTATGATTGAAGTGCTAAATTCAGATGTTTTTAAGATTATGTTGAGAGAGAGCAGAGAGTTGAATGACTGAATGAATGTATCTGTCTATCTCCGAATGAATGATTCTATCTAGATAATGGTATGTGTACTTTGAACTCCTGCCGTATGTGCTCTCCCATGCTCCTTGAACTGCTGCCATATTTGTACTGGAACTATTTTGCGGTCAATGTTGTACGACTTGTATGAGAACATCATAATAACTATTTTCTACCGTCTGGCTGCCCACCTGCCTATTTTTTTATTTTTATAATCTGCCAGTCATCTTGGCTATAAATTCTAACCATCTATGTTGGTGCATGGCTCAGTCTCCTCCTCTTTTTTCTTCCTTCCTCCAAAGATCAGATCTAGGATCCTCTCTCTTTTCTCTGTTCTTTTCTTCTTTTTGCCTGTGGTGTCCATGGAGGATTGTTCATGCGGGTGCCTCGCAAGGATGGAGCCCATAGCTGATGCTTGTGTGTACAAATTTGGTGTGGAGTTCACTCAGAGTCAGCGCCATGGGCAACTTGCGTCGCTGCTGACCACCAACCATGGGTTTCATGCTCCCTATGTTTGTCGCGTGACGGCTGGGGACTTGGAGGAATCATGGGTACGTGTTTCCTATTTTTTTTGTTTTCTGCTTTGTAGTTCTCATTTTGAAACCCATGGACTGAATCTATATGTTCGTCAGATTTTTTTAGTTTTATCAATAGGTAGTTCTATAATTCTTATTTGGTTTTGTCAGTAGTTAATAGTAGGGATTCCTATGTATATTTGTGAGTAGTTAACAGTATTTATTCCTTTGTATATTTCTTGTTCGGTTTTGTCAGAAGTTAACTGTAGGGATTCCTATGTATATTTCTTCAGTTTGGTCAGGAAACAACAATAGTTAGTTTTGTGTTTTGTTTTGGGTTCAGATCTTTTCACTTGTTATGTAACAGTTGCTAGATCTATGCAAATATTCAGTTATGTCAGGTGTTCACTTTTTTTCTACCCTTGCCCATTTGCAGAAAATGACATCCAGAATCAGGATTCTTGCTCCTAGTTCAGGGATACTTAACTTGGAGACAGAACACAAGATGGCTATTAGTATATGGAAGTTGCCTACCACATTGACTTTGATGGTTGCATCAACCTAACTGCTGGGTGGAAGGAGTTTGTGGCAGAGTCTAGAATTGAGGAGGGAGATGTGGTTATGGTGATGTTCTTCAGGGAAAATGGCTCTCTGATGTTCAGGATTTGTGTGCTGTAGGTTTTAATGTGGCAAACGAGGCCGGTTGTGAGATTTGTCTGCGTTTGATTATGTTGCAGGATTTTTTAAAAAAATTGTATGAGATGGTTGAACTCTATGTTTTACCATATGGTTTGGAACAATTTATTCGTATGTTAATGTATGAGTTATATTTTTAATGTAATGGTTCCTTTTTTGGCTCAAGCGCAATGGTTATATTGTTTATTTATTTTTTATTTGTGACCAGCACCTATAGATGAACTTATGCACATCCTTTGTTTTTACTGGCATATTTTCATGTAGATATCTCGAACACGAAATTATATGCTGATGATGGATGTAGCACCCCTTGTGTGGAGTTCGTTGAACTTGCATGCTGTTAATGATAGTACTGAAGTACTTTGGATGACAAGGCCCAATCGCATTCGTTGGTTGTAGAACATTTTTTCTTAGTACTGACGAGAATTTAGAGCATGATTTCTTTTTTTAGTTGAATCCTGATAGTTGTAGTAATTTTTTAATAAAACAATTTAATCTTGTTGCACAGTATAATTTTTATTTGAACTTTTTGAATTTTAGTAGTTGAACTTTTTTAAAATTCATTTCTGAAATTTTTATTACAATCTGCTACGTTGAAAATTTAGTAGTTTAATGTTTTTTGTTAATCTTTTTTTCAAAAAAAGTTTATTTTTTTGTATAATATTTTAATTTTTACAACAAACATGTGTTTGAACTTTTCTACATTTCGTATTTTGAACTTATTTATTTATGTGGTTTATTTTTAAAATTTATCTGTATTGTTTCCTTTGATGGGTCGTGTGGGATCGATATGAATTTGTAATTGGTCGTTCTGTTGTATTGGGCCGTCCCCCGGAGACATTGTTTTCGGCCCAAATTGCCCATCCGCGCGGCTGTGCAGTGTCGCGTGCGCTCTGAGTTTAGTCCCACCTCGCTAGCCGAGGTGGCTCTCGACCTGTTTATAAGCGCTGCCAAGGCTTATGGGTCGAACTCCTCTAAATACTTACCTGAGCGCTTATACACGGCGCTCGCTCTGTGTCATGACCTGGGGGCCCTGGTCGGTTGGCCCGCGCAGTCTGGTTTGCAATGGATTTACCAATGGTCTGCTGTTGGCTTGAGTCCAAGTATCCTCATGCGTAGGGCCGACCTGTCCCCTTTGGCGGTCAATTTGTTTTGTTTAAAAGTAGCACTTCACTTTGTCAAGTAATGCGGACCGATGCTTCTTAGCATTTTTGCTCTAGTTTTTATGGAATTTTTCTTTGCCTGATAGAAGCATGATTTTTATAAGTATTGAATGTTCTCGTCGGCTTGAACTGACATCTTTTCATAGTGTGTTTTTGTCCCTTTTTGGTTGTGATTTTTTCCAGCGTTTGGATTGATGAACATCCGGGTAAAACAACCAGAACCGCACGACGGGGCATAGTCGTACTGACACATCTTTCTTGTTTGGACTGATGAAACATCTGCGTAAAGATAGACAATGGTTGAAGGCACAACCCCATTTTCTATCTTAGGGGGGGTGTGGGTTCGTGGGGGGGGGGGGAGAATAATCGCACTGCACCCGTCAAACGAGCACACTACCGCGTTAGCGCGAGGCCGAGACGGGACCCCCTCCCCCCCCCGGCGAGGCCGAGCCAGGAACGAGCCGTAGCAGGCGACAACGCGGCATGCGGTGGCGTCGCATGCGGAGGCGAGTCTGTAACATGACTTGCCCCATTATCTATCTTTAGGGGCAAAACTAGCACCGCACGATGGGGCATAGTCGTACTGACACATCTTTCTTGTTTCGACTGATGAACAACGTCATCAGTAAAAAGCAGCACGACACCGAGTAGCATAGTCGTACTGACTCATGTTGCTTGGACTGATAAACAGCAGCGTCAGTAAAAAGCGGCACCGCACCAAGTGGCATAGTCGGACTGACACATCTTTCTTTGTTTGGACTGATGAACAGAATAACCGCACTGCACGTGTCAAACGAGCACACTGCCGCATTAGCGTGAGGCCGAGCCGGGGGGGGGAGTGGTGTTCGGGACCCCCTCCCCCCCCCCGGCGAGGCCGGCCAGGAACGAGTCGTAGAGCCAGCACGCTAGGCACGCGGTGGCGTGTCGCGGCATCGCATGCGGAGGCGAGTCCGTAACATGACTTGCCCCATTATCTATCTTTAGGGGGAAAACCAGCACCACACGACGGGGCATAGTCGTACTGACACACCTTTCTTGTTTGGACTGATGAAACATCCGCGTAAAGTAGACAATGGTTGAAGGCACAACCCCATTATCTATCTTTAGGGGTGTGGGTGCGTGGGGTGGGGGGAAACAGAAATAACCGCATTGCGCGCGCCGAACGAGCGCACTACCACATTAGAGCGAGGCCGAGCCGATCCCCCTCCCCCCCGGCGAGGTCGAGCCAGGAACGAGCCGTAGCACACGACGACGCGGCGTGCCGCGACGTTGCATGTGGGGGTGAGTCCGTAACTTGACTTGCCCCATTATCTATCTTTAGGGGGAAACCAGCACCGCACGATGGGGCATAGTCGTACTGACAAATCTTTCTTGTTTGGACTGATGAAACATCCGCGTAAAGATAGACAATGGTTGAAGGCACAACTCCATTATCTATCTTTAGGGGTGTGGGTGCGTGGGATGGGGGGAAACAGAAATAACCGCACTGCACCTGTCAAACGAGCGCACTACCGCATTAGCGCGATGCCGAGCAGACCCTCCCTCCCCCGGCGAGGCCGAGCCAAGAATGAGCCGTAGCAGGCGACGATGCGGCATGCTACGGCATTGCATGCGGAGGTGAATCCGTAATATGAGTTGCCCCATTATCTATCTTTAGGGGAAAAACCAGCACCGCACGATGGGGCATAGTTGTTGTAACATCCCAAATTTTCAATTTGGAATGTTATACATAGGTCATCATATGCATATCATATTTTATTTGCATTTCGTTTGTGATCCTAGAAATCTTAAGCAACTCAAGGACCCACGGAGAGAGTTGGGGATTTCATTTACTTTCATATTTGAATTTTCTCAAATATTGAAAAGATGATCATTTTGGTTTTATTTATTTTTCCTTCCAAAATATTTCATATTAAAAATATATGAGAGGAGATAAAATGACTTCTCCAAAATAAAAGAAATATTGGAGGAAAAATATTAAAATCAAATAAATAATTTTATTTGGATTTTATTTGCTATTTTATTTGAATTATAAAAATATGCATTTTTCAAAACTGCATTTTTAGGCCGGAAAAATGTTCACCTTGCTCTAAATATTTTATTTAGACGGTGAAAATTGTTTTTGGCATTTCTAGATATTTTTTTATTTTATTAGGATTGTTTTCGGCGGAACTTATTTAAAAAAAAAACCTTTCGCCCGACTGGGCCGAAGGCCCAGCGGAGCCAGGCCGCCGCCGCCTTCTTCTCACGCGCCGCCGTGCTCGGCATGGACACCGAGGCGAGTCCGAGCCGGACTCTGCCCCGGGCCGGCCCCCTCCCCAAGCCACGCCGCCCCCCCGGCTCCTTTAAATACCGAGGCCCCCCTCGTCCCCATCGAGCCACCGCCGCCGCCCCATGTCGCCGCCGCCGCAAGCCGCCGCCGCCGCCCTTAGCCACCGCCGCCTGCCGCCGACGCCGCCGCGCCTGCAGCCCCGCCGCCCGCGCCGACGCAGCCCCGTCCCGCAGTCGCCGGAGCCGAGCCGCCGCCGCCGGATCTCGTCGCCGTTTTTTTTTCGATTTTAGGTAAAACCGCCGGTTTTAAAAAAAACCCTAGTTCGTTTTTTTTATTTTATTAGATCGGTTCGGTTTTCTTGGTTTAGTTCGTTTGCGAACGTTCGTTCGTTTAGATCTGTTAACGAACGCTTTCGTTCGTTTGTCTCTGTTAGCGGGCGCTCGTCTGATAGATTTTTTTCTTTTTCTGCCAGGGACCTATCCGCGATTATTTTTATCACAGATTAGCCCCTGATCTTCAAACCCTCGCCGTTTCTAAACCGTTCGTCCAAATCCAGTGAAACCAACGCCAAAATCTTCGTCTCGAACCCCTCTTTCTGTTTAATCAACTTGAACATGATTTTGACAATTTAAAATTTGGTTTCAAGCAGATTTGTTTTCGAAGTTCTTTTGACCGTAGTATGAGTTCCGTAGCTCCGATTCGATTGATTCTTTTTGCAGATCGAATCTCTTCAGTTGAACTTTCAGATTTGATCTTCTTATTTGAGTTTTACCCTTGCATCTATGCTTGATTGCTTATGTATGCTATTGTTTGGTTGCAATAGAATTCCCGGAGTGCGAAGCGTGCTACTACGAGTCTCTAGGGTTTGCGGATCGTCAGCAAGGCAAGTAATACATTGATCATAACCCTTTATTACCCAGTTTTTATGCATTAGTTTCAATCCTCAAACACTGCATGATTAGGATGTGATTAACTTGTGGGTATTGGGAAGTAGATGATGAGGTAGAACCTATTGCCCTTTATTATCAAACCCTTGGGAGTTACTTCTACGTTATGCTTATATTGCCATGCTATGCTCGTAGACGTGGATTGGGTTTGAGTGTATCCATGACAGATGTGAGATTGTTAATTAATGGTTAACTTAAGGTGGCTACTTAAATACACATCTGGGTGGATTGGTTGCAGGCACCTGGGGATATACCAGTGTTGTCTTTTTGGTTCGCCACCCAGGCTCAAAGGGATCATAAGATTATTCATGATAGAAACTTCCGTGTGCAGCCAAAAGCTATTATGGGCTCTAGCATAGTTGAGTATGTTGCATGACCTCTTCCAGTGGTAGGCTAGCAGATGTAGGGGATGTAGGTTGGTACTGTCTACCCAGGGTTAGAGTTAATGCTTCTGAAAGATTGTGTCTCGGTCATCCGTTTCTCAAACACCATGTAGTGCGAGAAATCCAACGAAGGAGATCGAGTCTTGTGGGGAAAAGTGCGCAAACCTCTGCAGAGTGTATAAACTAATCATGGTTAGCCGTGTCCCCGGTTATGGACATCTTGAGTATCTGGTACCTGAATTATTGATTTGATCCCATCACTCTAAATTAATTTGTTGGGTTTAATGATTACTTTTAATTGGGATTGAGATGGGGATTTACCTTCTCAATGTTTAACAACCACCATGATAGTTAAATAAAATAAATTCCTTTGTTGTAGGGAAAAATTGGCTTTTTCGCAAAACAATATAACCCTAGAGCTTTCCACCAGCCATATATGCATGTAGTGATAGCATTTATCTGTTCACTGCTCTTCTGTGTTATATTGCCAGCATATTCCATGTGCTGACCCGTTTCGGGTTGCAACATATCATGTTGCAGACTTTTCAGACGAAGAGTAAGGTGCGCTAGGTCGTTGTCGTGCACTCAGCTATGCCGTTGGAGTTGATGGACTCACTTTATCTTCCAAGCCTTCCGCTGTTATCTTTTAGATGGCCTTAAGCCATATTTATTGTAATAAGTTCTCTTTTGAGACATTCGATGTAATAAGTGTGTGATTGCACTCTGTTATAAATCCTTCGAGTACTGTGTGTGTCAGCATTACCGATCCAGGGATGACACGTGAGCACAGAGATTCGATCCATTCGGGTCGGGTCGCTACAGAGATGGTATCAGAGCACACGCTGACTGTAGGACACGACCACTAAGAAAAGCCATAGGTCACTCTTCTCTACTCATTTCTGACTCTCTTCTTCTTCTACTCTATAGGATGGCGGACTCAAGGAAGAAGTTTGCACAACCGGATGAAGACACACCTTTTGGACGACACTTGAAGGAAATCACTAAGTACCTGAACATCGGAATACCAAGCATCACCGGGACCTACACCGCCACTTTACCAGAAGAGGAGTGTTGGATGATTCGAGTTCAAGTTCCAGGAAGGACGTTCACGCCAGTTACCGAGTCCATAGAGTTTTCCTTTGATGCACCAACCTGGAGTCTAGGTAAGAGCATGGCAGCCCACATCGCCATGGGACGCATCGGCGAAGTTTATCACAAGGATCTTAAGGACACCATCTACCAGATATGTGGGCGCCGAGATGAGCAATGGGAGATGATCAGCACCAGGAGAGACAGGTCCATTGCAGCTTTCATCCAGGAGTTAAACCAGCACATTCGTCGACAGGAGAACCAGATGTGCGCAAGCATGATAGATTTGAAGAAGGTGATGACCAGGAACATGGGGCTAGAAGAGGAACTCAAGTCTACACGCGACGGATACGAGGAGGAAATCGCAATACTAGTGGAGAAGAATGACGACCTGACGAGGAAGCTAGGAGTGTTCATGGGAGACCCTGCGCCAGGAGGAGATGACGACCATCCCGATACATTCGTTCGGAAGACTACATCATCATCGACGACACCGACTCCGACCCCGACAGTAGTGATGATGATTATGAAGACGAAGCTGGAGCGGATATCATGGAGTCTTCCACCGATCAAAATTTCTAGATGACCACCATATTATCAGTAGTATTTTCCCCATGTATATAGCAATAGTCTGAGCACTTCTGTAACGGTAGTTAGATCGTTTGTATGCCCTTGCTTGAATTGATTTTTGGTGTGATATGATTGTGTTTGTCTCATGTGCATATGGGTAGTGCCTTCTCACTAGAGCTCACTCTATTCTAATCTCTTCCCTCTAAACCCATCAGATGCCTCCGAGACGTGACCCCGGTTTTGTCTTCCCACCAGAGCTCACTCAGTTGATTCAACAGCAGAATGCCCTGATGCAGCTACTAGTCCAAAACCAAGGCAACAACAACAACAACAACAACAACAACCCACCACCACCACCACCTCCAGTTGACAACTTAGCCCGTTTCCTAAGGTTGAATCCGCCGGTGTTTCCAGTAGCACCGAGCCGATTGTTGCTGATGACTGGCTACGCAGGATTGGAAGGGAGTTGACCACTGCAGGTTGCACAGATGCTGAGAAGGTGCGATTTGCCGCACATCAATTGGATGGACCCGCAGCCTCATGGTGGGAGAATTACACAGCCACTTTTCCTATAGCCAATGTCACCTGGGATCAGTTTCAGCAAGCATTCCGCACTGCACAAGTTTCAGCAGGAGCTATGAGCATGAAGAAGCGTGAGTTCCGCAACTTACGCCAAGGAAATCGTACTGTGGGGCAGTACGTGGATGAGTTCAGTAAGTTAGCTCGCTATGCCCCGGATGATGTGGCCACTGATGCCGCGAAGCAGGAGAAGTTTATAGAAGGGTTGAATGATGAGATGAGTATGCAGTTAATGGTGGCAACATTTAACAACTACCAGGAGTTGGTAGATAAGGCTCTTATGATTGAAGGGAAGCAGCAACAGATTGAGAGCCGCAAAAGGAAGTATGGACAAGGGAAGTACAATTCAGGAGCTCAGCAGAAGCCTCATTTTACCCCGAACTCGGGAGGATATACACATAACCATGGAGGCCATACTCACAATGGAGGAAGTTCGCATAACCACAGTGGCCCCAAGAATGGAAACGGGAATGGAGCAGGCAGCAATCAGAACCGCTCTAACCCAGCCACACCCGCCAAGAAGGACCAAAATCACATTACTTGTTTCAAGTGCGGGAAGACTGGACACTATGCCAATGAGTGCCCCGAGCCAAAGAATGGTAATGGCAATGGAAGCTCTAGGAAGAAGCCCAACCCTTTCAACAGGGGACAAGTGAACCACGTGAACGTGGAGGAGGTTGAAGAGCAGCCAGATGCAGTTATTGGTAAGTTTTTGGTTAAGTCATTTACTGCAATCGTTCTTTTTGATAATGGTGCATCGCATTCATACTTTTCAAGGGGATTTGTGGACAAGTTTAAGTTACCCACCTTAGCCCTTAGGTCACCCATGTTAGTAAGTTCACCAGGTGCAGAGTATATGGCCAGCCAATGGTGTGATCGGTTACCCTTGACCATTGGTAGCCATGTATTTCCCTCAGACCTAATAATTTTGGAATCACAAGGATTGGATATAATACTAGGCATGGATTGGCTGTCGAAGTATGGAGGAAACATTGACTGTGCGAGTAGGTCAATTCTGCTCACCACCCCGGAGGGAAAAAGGATCAAGTATGTATCCAGGCATGCGCCGAGGAGGACCCAAGTAAATTCCCTCTCAGGAGTTGTTCAGGAAGAAGTGCCTGTAGTGAAGGATTACCCGGATGTATTTCCAGAGGAGTTACCAGGCATGCCGCCAGATCGAGACATTGAGTTCTTGATAGAGCTGTTGCCCGGAACCGGACCGATATCGAAGAGACCATACCGGATGCCCGCAAATGATCTGGAGGAGATTAAGAAGCAGATCAAGGAGTTACTGGAGAAAGGTTACATTCGACGAAGTTCATCACCATGGGGAGCCCCAGTGCTTTTAGTTGAGAAGAAGGATGGATCCTTGAGAATGGTTGTCAATTATCGCGCATTGAATGAAGTGACGATCAAGAACAAGTACCCACTGCCGATGATCAATGATTTGTTTGATCAGTTGCAAGGAGCTAAAGTGTTTTCCAAGATCGATCTGAGATCAGGATACCACCAGTTGAAGATCCGAGAACAGGATATACCTAAGACAGCCTTCACCACAAGGTATGGGCTATATGAGTATACGGTTATGTCATTTGGATTAACTAATGCCCCTGCCTATTCTATGAGTATGATGAATAAAGTGTTCATGGAGTTCTTGGATAAGTTTGTCGTGGTGTTCATTGATGATATCTTGGTGTACTCGAAGAATGAAGAGGAACACAAGGAGCATTTGCGTTTAGTTCTCGAGAAGCTCAGGGAACATCAGTTGTATGCCAAGTTCAGCAAATGTGAGTTTTGGTTGAAGGAAGTTGGATTTCTTGGACATGTTATATCAGGAGAAGGTATAGCAGTAGACCCCACCAAGGTTCAGTCAGTCACTGAGTGGTTGGCACCCACCTCAGTTGGAGAGATCCGCAGTTTTCTTGGACTTGCAGGATATTATCGGAGATTTATTGAGAATTTTTCTAAGATTGCGAAGCCTATGACGGAGTTATTGAAGAAGGACACCAAGTTCAAGTGGACAGATGAATGTGAGGCAAGTTTTCAGGAGCTGAAGAAACGTTTGGTTACAGCCCCAGTGCTGATTCTGCCGGATATACGCAAGGAATTCCAAGTGTATTGCGACGCTTCTCGCTTAGGACTTGGAGGTGTACTTATGCAGGACGGAAGAGTTGTCTCATATGCCTCACGTCAGCTTCGACCGCATGAGTTGAATTATGCCACGCATGATTTGGAGTTAGCAGCTGTAGTTCATGCACTCAAGACCTGGAGACATTTTCTTATTGGAAACCATTATGATGTGTACACGGATCATAAGAGTTTGAAGTACATTTTTACTCAGAAGGAGCTGAATCTCAGGCAAAGGAGATGGTTGGAACTTATAAAGGATTATGATATGAAGCTGCATTATCACCCAGGAAAGGCCAATGTCGTAGCAGACGCTTTGAGCCCGAAGAGCTATGCCAACACCCTCGTAAGCGGAGGATTACCCAAGGAGTTAGCCGAAGATCTCAGGGAGCTTTGTGTGGAGATAGTTCCGAGAGGTTTTGTTGCAGCATTAGAAGTTCAGTCAACATTATTGGGGAAGATTCGAGAAGCTCAGAAGGATGATAAGGAAATTGCTGAGATAAAGGTGAGGATGAACAAAGGAAAAGCCAAAGGTTTTCGTGAGGATGAGTACGAAACTTTATGGTCTGAGGACCGTGTTTATGTACCCAATAATGCAGAGATCAGGAAGTTGATACTACAGGAAGCTCATGACTCGCCATACTCAATACACCCCGGAAACACCAAGATGTATTTGGATTTGAAGGAGCGTTTCTGGTGGACTGGTATGAAAAAGGACATTGCCGAGTATGTAGCCGTATGTGATGTATGTCAGAGAGTGAAAGCAGAACATCAGAAGCCAGCAGGATTACTGCAGCCTATGCCGATACCCGAATGGAAGTGGGACAAGCTTGGCATGGATTTTATCACCGGATTGCCCAGGACCCAATCGGGATATGATTCTATCTGGGTAGTAGTGGATCGATTGACCAAAGTAGCTCACTTTATCCCAGTGAAAACCACCTATACGAGTGCAAAGTTGGCCAAGATATATATGACCAGGATCGTATGTCTGTATGGAGTTCCGAGGACCATCGTATCAGATAGAGGAACACAGTTTACTTCAAAGTTTTGGCACCAGCTGCACCAGACTTTGGGTACCAGGCTAGAGTTTAGTACAACTTTTCATCCGCAGACAGATGGACAGACCGAGAGAGTCAACCAGATTCTGGAGGACATGTTGAGAGCTTGTGCGCTAGATTATGGATCTAGTTGGGATGACAATTTGCCCTACGCGGAGTTCTCATACAACAATAGCTACCAAGCTAGTTTGAAGATGGCACCTTTTGAAGCTTTGTATGGAAGGAGATGCAGAACACCGTTGATGTGGGATGAAGTTGGAGACCGTCAGTTGTTTGGACCAGATTTGATCAAGGAGTCCGAAGAGAAAGTTAAATTGATTTGAGATAGACTGAAGGTAGCCCAGTCCAGACAGAAGAGTTATGCAGACTCGAAGCGCAAGGAGGTAGTCTATGAAATCGGAGACAGAGCATATCTTCGTGTGTCACCTCTGCGAGGAGTTAAACGCTTTGGAGTCAAGGGAAAGTTAGCCCCGAGATTTGTAGGACCATACCGAGTTTTGGAACGTATGGGAGAGGTGGCCTACAAGTTGGAGTTACCCGACGGACTATCAGGAGTTCATGATGTGTTTCACATTTCCCAGTTGAAGAAGTGCCATGCTGAGATGGCCGATATTCCTCTGAGAGATACAGTACCCCTGGAAGCAATTCAGTTGGATAGTGATCTGACCTACAAGGAGAAACCCGTCAAGATCCTCGAGTTTGCCAGCAGAGTTACACGCAGCAAGGTTATCAAGTTTTGCAAAGTCCAGTGGAGCCACCATACCGAGGATGAAGCCACCTGGGAACGAGAGGAAGATTTACGGAAAGACCACCCACACCTATTTTCTAGCCAACCCGAATCTCGAGGACGAGATTCATCTTAAGGGGGGGTAGGTTTGTAACATCCCAAATTTTCAATTTGGAATGTTATACATAGGTCATCATATGCATATCATATTTTATTTGCATTTCGTTTGTGATCCTAGAAATCTTAAGCAACTCAAGGACCCACGGAGAGAGTTGGGGATTTCATTTACTTTCATATTTGAATTTTCTCAAATATTGAAAAGAGGATCATTTTGGTTTTATTTATTTTTCTCTCCAAAATATTTCATATTAAAAATATATGAGAGGAGATAAAATGACTTCTCCAAAATAAAAGAAATATTGGAGGAAAAATATTAAAATCAAATAAATAATTTTTATTTGGATTTTATTTGCTATTTTATTTGAATTAGAAAAATATGCAATTTTCAAAACTGCATTTCTAGGCCGGAAAACTGCATTTTTAGAATTTTTTTTATTTTATTAGGATTTTTTTTGGCGGAACTTATTAAAAAAAAACCTTTCGCCCGACTGGGCCGAAGGCCCAGCCGAGCCAGGCCGCCGCCGCCTTCTTCTCGCGCGCCGCTGTGCTCGGCACGGACGCCGAGGCGAGTCCGAGCCGGACTCTGCCCCGGGCCGGCTCCCTCCCCAAGCCACGCCGCCCCCTGGCTCCTTTAAATACCGAGCCCTCCCTCGTCCCCGTCGAGCCGCCGCCGCCGCCCCAAGTCGCCGCCGCCGCAAGCCGCCGCCGCCCTTAGCCACAGCCGCCTGCCGCCGACGCCGCCGCGCCCGCAGTCCCGCCGCCCGCGCCGATGCCGCCCCGCCCCGCAGTCACCGGAGCCGAACCGCCGCCGCCAGATCTCGTCGTCGTCGCCGCCATTTTTTTCGGTTTTAGGTAAAACCGCCGTTTTTTTTTAAAACCCTAGTTCGATTTTTTTATTAGATCGGTTCGGTTTTCTCGGTTTAGTTCGTTTGCGAATGTTCGTTCATTTAGATCTGTTAACGAACGCTTTCGTTCGTTTGTCTCTGTTAGCGGACGTTCGTCTGATAGATTTTTTTCTTTTTCTGCCAGGGACCTATCTGCGATTATTTTTATCGCAGATTAGCCCCTGATCTTCAAACCCTCGCCGTTTCTAAACCGTTCGTCCAAATCCAGTGAAACCAACGCCAAAATCTTCGTCTCGAACCCCTCTTTCTGTTTAATCAACTTGAACATGATTTTGACAATTTAAAATTTGGTTTCAAGCAGATTTGTTTTCGAAGTTCTTTTGACCGTAATATCAGTTCCGTAGCTCCGATTCGATTGATTCTTTTTGCAGATCGAATCTCTTCAGTTGAACTTTCAGATTTGATATTCTTATTTGAGTTTTACCCTTGCATCTATGTTTGATTGCTTATGTATGCTATTGTTTGGTTGCGATAGAATTCCCAAAGTGCGAAGCGTGCTACTACGAGTCTCTAGGGTTTGCGGATCGTCAGCAAGGCAAGTAACACATTGATCATAACCCTTTATTACCCAGTTTTTATGCATTAGTTTCAATCCTCAAACACTGCATGATTAGGATGTGATTAACTTGTGGGTATTGGGAAGTAGATGATGAGGTAGAACCTATTGCCCTTTATTATCAAACCCTTGGGAGTTACTTCTACGTTATGCTTATATTGCCATGCTATGCTCGTAGACGTGGATTGGGTTTGAGTGTATCCATGACAGATGTGAGATTGTTAATTAATGGTTAACTTAAGGTGGCTACTTAAATACACATCTGGGTGGATTGGTTGCAGGCACCTGGGGATATACCAGTGTTGTCTTTTTGGTTCGCCACCCAGGCTCAAAGGGATCATAAGATTATTCATGCTAGAAACTTCCGTGTGCAGCCAAAAGCTATTATGGGCTCTAGCATAGTTGAGTATGTTGCATGACCTCTTCCAGTGGTAGGCTAGCAGATGTAGGGGATGTAGGTTGGTACTGTCTACCCAGGGTTAGAGTTAATGCTTCTGAAAGACTGTGTCTTGGTCATCCGTTTCTCAAACACCATGTAGTGCGAGAAATCCAACGGAGGAGATCGAGTCTTGTGGGGAAAAGTGCGCAAACCTCTGCAGAGTGTATAAACTAATCATGGTTAGCCGTGTCCCCGGTTATGGACATCTTGAGTATCTGGTACCTGAATTATTGATTTGATCCCATCACTCTAAATTAATTTATTGGGTTTAATGATTACTTTTAATTGGGATTGAGATGGGGATTTACCTTCTCAATGTTTAACAACCACCATGATAGTTAAATAAAATAAATTCCTTTGTTGTAGGAAAAAAATGGCTTTTTCGCAAAACAATATAACCCTAGAGCTTTCCACCAGCCATATATGCATGTAGTGATAGCATTTATCTGTTCACTGCTCTTCTGTGTTATATTGCTAGCATATTCCATGTGCTGACCCGTTTCGGGCTGCAACATATTGTGTTGCAGACTTTTCAGACGAAGAGTAAGGTGCGCTAGGTCGTTGTCGTGCACTCAGCTATGCCGTTGGAGTTGATGGACTCACTTTATCTTCCAAGCCTTCCGCTGTTATCTTTTAGATGGCCTTAAGCCATATTTATTGTAATAAGTTCTCTTTTGAGACATTCGATGTAATAAGTGTGTGATTGCACTCTGTTATAAATCCTTCGAGTACTGTGTGTGTCAGCATTACCGATCCAGGGATGACACGTGAGCACAGAGATTCGATCCATTCGGGTCGGGTCGCTACAGTTGTGCTGACACATCTTTCTTGTTTGGACTGATGAAACATCCGCATAAAGATATACAATGGTTTAAGGCACAACCCCACTATCTATCTTTAGGGGTGTGGGTGCGTGGGGTGGGCAGAAATAGAAATAACCGCACTACGCCTGTCAAACGAGCGCACTGCCGCGTTAGCGTGAGTCCGAGCCGGGGGGGTCGGCCGAGCGAGGAACGAGCCATAGCAAGCGACGATGCGGCGTGCCGCGGCGTCTCATTGGGAGGCGAGTCCGTAATATGACTTGGCCCATTATCTATCTTTAGGGGAAAACAAACACCGCACGGCGGGGCATAGTCGTAATGATACATCTTTCTTGTGTTGGACTGATGAAACATCCGCGTAAAGATAGACAATGGTTGAAGGCACATCCCCATTATCTATCTTTAGGGGCGTGGGTGCGTGGGGTTGGGAGAAACAAAAATAACCGCACTGCGCCTGTCAAACGAGCGCAACACCGCGTTAGCACGAGGCCAAGCCCCCCTCCCCCCGGCGAGGCCGAGCCAGGAATGAGCCGTAGCAGGCGACGACGCGGCGTGCCGCGGCGTCGCATGCGGAGGTGAGTCCGTAACATGAGTTGCCCCATTATCTATCTTTAAGGGAAAAACCAGCACCGCACGACGGGGCATAGTCGTACTGACACATATTTCTTGTTTGGACTGATGAAACATTCGCGTAAAGATAGACAATGGTTGAAGGCACAACCCAATTATCTATCTTTAGTGGTGTGGGTGTGTGGGGTGGGGGGAAACAGAAATAACTGCACTGCGCCTGTCAAATGAGCACACTGCCGTGTTAGCGCGAGGCCGAGCCAGGAATGAGCCGTAGCAAGCAACGACGCGGCGTACCACGGCGTCGCATGCGGAGCCGAGTCTGTAACATGACTTGCCCCATTATCTATCTTTAGGGGGAAAACCAGCACCGCACGACGGGGCATAGTCGTACTGACACATCTTTCTTGTTTGGACTGATGAAACATCTGCATAAAGATAGACAATGGTTGAATGCACAACCCCATTATCTATTTTTAGGGGTGTGCGTGTGTGGGGTGGGGGGAAACAGAAATAACCGCATTGCGCCTGTCAAACAAGCGCACTGTCGCGTTAGCGCGAGGCCGAGCCGGGGGGGAGGGGGTCGGGACCCCCCTTCCCCCTGCGAGGCCGAGCTAGGAATGAGCTATAGCAGGCGACGATGCGGTGTGCCGCGGCGGCGCATGCAGAGGTGAGTCCGTAACATGACTTGGCCCATTATCTATCTTTACGGGAAAAACTAGCATCGCACGACGGGTGTAGGATCGAAAGTATGTCTAGAGGAGGGAGGGTGATTAGACTACTTGACCAAATAAAAATCTAACCTTTTCCCAATTTTAGTTATGGGCAGATTTTAGTAATTAGCACAAGTCAAGCAATCGACCTACACATGCAATTCTAAGAGTATAGCAGCGGAAAGTAGAACATTGCATATGAAGGTAAAGGGAAGGGTTTGGAGAGTGCAAACGCAATGAAGACACGGAGATTTTTGGCGTGGTTCCGATAGGTGGTGCTATCGTAGGTCCACGTTGATGGAGACTTCAACCCACGAAGGGTAATGGTTGCGCGAGTCCACAGAGGGCTCCACCCACGAAGGGTCCACGAAGAAGCAACCTTGTCTATCCCACCATGGCCATCGCCCACGAAGGACTTGCCTCACTCGGGTAGATCTTCACGAAGTAGGTGATCTCCTTGCCCTTACAAACTTCTTCGTTCAACTCCACATCTTGACGGAGGCTCCCAAGCAACACTTAACCAATCTAGGAGACACCACTCTCCAAAAGGTAACAAATGGTGTGTTGATGATGAACTCCTTGCTCTTGTACTTCAAATGATAGTTTCCCCAACACTCAACTCTCTCTCACAGTTTGGATATGGTGGAAAGATGATTTGAGTGGAAAGCAACTTGGGGAAGGATAGAAATCAAGATTATTGTGGTAGGATTGGTTTATCTTGATGTCAACACATGAGTAGGTGGTTCTCTCTCAGAAAATGTATGGTGGAAGTGTAGGCACATTCTAATGGCTCTCTCACGTATGGAGAAGGGGGTGGAGGGGTATATATAGCCTCCACACAAAATCCAACCGTTACACACATTTGACCCAACTCGGTGAGACCGAATAGCTAAACTCGGTGAGACCGATTAGTTCAAAATGTGAACGTTAGGAATCTCGGTGGGACCGATGGGAACAACTCGGTGGGACCGGTGTGCTAGGGCTTAGGGCAAGCCTCATCTCGATGGTGCCGATTGCATCAACTCGGTGAGACCAAAATGGAGCAATAGGACAATAGAGAATTGGTCAAGCCATCTCGGTGAGACCGATCGTAATTTCGGTGAGACCGAAATAATTGCAACTGATAACAGGGAGTTGGCTAGGCCATCCCGGTGAGACCGAGATCCGTATCGGTGTGACCGAACTGTTAGGGTTTCTGGATGTGGCTATGTCATATGAACTCGATGGCGCCGGATAGAATGAATCCGTGGGGCCGAGTTAGAGTTTAGGGTTTTCACATATTTGGATGTAGAAAGTGGTTGAGGGTTTAGGAGCAATATCACTAAGCATTTTGAGCAAGCAAGCCATTAAGCAACACCTCATCCCCTTTTAATAGTATTGGCTTTCCTATAGACTCAATGTGATCTTGGATCACTAAAACAAAGATGAAGAGTCTTGAGCTTTTGCCAATATGTGTCCTTAGCATTTTGAGGGGTCCACATTTCTAGTCCATGCCATGCCATTCATTGAACTTCCTGAAATGTTTATCTTGAAAGGATATTAGTTCAATGAGCTATATATTGTTATGAATTACCAAAACCACCCGGGGATTAGTTGCACTTTCAATCTCCCCCTTTTTGGTAATTGATGACAACATATAGATCAAAGCTTTGACAAATGATAAGATGAATGAAATACATCGTTGCTTTGAGAAGTATGTGATAAGCAAGAGCTCCCCCTAAATTTGTGCATTATTTAAAATTTGCGTTTGAATGCAAATGCACAATCGATTAGTATCATGGGTCACTCTTCCATGTCACATACATCTTGGTGGAGCGCACAAAATGATAAGAATAGAATAACATGCACTCATCACCAAAGATACAAGTGATTGATCATACACAACAATCATAGAGATAGACATGCAAGCACACATTAAGCATAATATGATCAAACACCATGATCACACAAAGTATCTCACGAGCATAACATAATTGTAGCATCAAGTAGCAACAACCAACCAAAGTAGCAAGGCAAATAAAAACCAACCAATCAAGAAGCAAAAGACTCTCTCTCTCTCTCTCTCGAAGCCTATGATCTATACACTTTCTCCCCCTTTGGCAACAAGTTACCAAAAAGTCTGAAAACGTATAGTGTTATACGACACTCTAGGCACAATCTCCGGGAGCTCCTGAAGGGGTCTTCTGGCTTGTTGCTCCGGTGTGCGTAGATGGCGTTGAGAGAACTGCGTCGGCAAATGCTTCTGCTGAAGTCTGTTGAGCAGGAGGAGTTGACACTGGTGGTGGCACTATGGTAGTGGTGGCAGGAGCAGAGTGAGCAGGCCTCATGTCTGCAACTGGCTCAGCAGAAGACCTCTGTGCCCTTGGCACTATCTGGAATCTATCTGTAGTAGGTCTGTCATCGCCGTCCTCAGCATCATCTCTCAGCTTCTCAACAATAGTCTGAATCTCTGTGACCTTCACATCAAGGTTGTACATCTTGTCTTCAACAATCCTCTCTAAGCTCTCCTGATTCTTAGTCAAGTTGGCCAGACTCTTCTCTATCCTAAGGGTTGCTTCTAGCAGATATGTGAGTTGATCTTGCTTGGTCTTGAGATTCACAATTGATGCATCTGAAGCACTTGCTGCTTTTGCTGCTTTGGCAGCCTTTGTCTTCTCAGCTTTCTCCTGGGCCTCAACAGATGTGGGATGTGAAGCATCCATCACAACTTCATTGTCTTCAAACTCTGGCCTAAGATGTAAATGCTCTCTGTCAAGTAGATATGTGCCAGTTCCAACCTTGGAATTGATCAACATCTGAATGTGTGGTGCATATCCACATGACCTCTTTTGGTCAGCAGCTGTCCTCTTGACTATCTCAACTATCGAACTCATAACCTTGAACTTTTATGGGATGTCAAATAGATGCAGCAGGTTGATTGAATGTCCACGGATCATTCTCTCATCTCTAGACTTGGGCAACAATGTATGCGTCAAGATGTAGTTGATAGTGCCCAAACCAGCAAGCAGAAAGTATATGGAACCAAACTTGTGAGTTTCCAATGCTTCATCAGGAATGGTCTTGTACATGTGAGCCATAGTGTTATGGTCCATCCTTGGTTTTGCCATAAACATCTATGTCATTCTCATCTTCATCTGGGGCATTGATAAGAGCAGCCCATTCAGAGATTGATGACTGGTATCTAGTGCCCTTAGTCATCCACACTATCTTCCCATCTGGATAAAAGTGTTCAGTGGAGTACAATTGCATCACCATTTCATCGTTGAGCTTCTGTCCAATGAATGTATCAACTCCAGTCAACCTGAAGCTCTCATGAACATGGGGAAAGTAATCCTCATTTGCATCGATGTACTTCCAGTCAACCCACTTCATATTGCTAATGATAGGCTTCTTGTCGAGCAAAACTGTCTCATAGAAGTCGTGCTGTTCCTTGGTGTGGAAACGATAATCAACAATAGTCCTTCTCCTTGTGGCATATGGATTTGTCTTTCTCCATAATCTCAGTCCATTGTCCTTCCTTAACTTCATGTTCTCAGCCACTGGATGATCATCATTGTGGTCTGGAATCTTGGGTTTCAGTTTTCTGAGCACTTAGGCTTCATCATCTTCTTAAACCTCTGGCAGTGGGGCCTGGTTCTTTTCAGCAGCAGGAATGTTCCTGGTGGATCTCTTTGGAGCTGAAGTCTTGGGTGCAGCAGGTGGAGGCTTTGGCTTGGGCTTGGAGGGAGCACCAGTCTTATGGCATCAACCATTAATTTCCGAGATTTGGCTGGTGGTGCAACAGGTTCTTCCTCCTCCTCATCCTCATCATCATCCCTCATCATGGATGGTCTACGAATGACTCTGGCAATGGTTTTCTTGACTATCTCCTTCCTCTTCTTATTTCCATCAGCAGCTTCACCTTCTTCTCTTGGCTCAAGAGTGAACTCCATAGACTCATGTGTGGCAGTTGACTTCCTGGCTTTGGACATGGGAGCTCTCTTGGCAGGAGGTTTCTTCTGAATACCAGGCTTGGTGGTAGCAGCTACAGCATATTCCTTCTTCAACACCTTCTTCTTTGAGGTCACTTCTTCCTCAATAACAAAATCTTCATCCTCACTGTCAGAGTTCCTCTTCTTTCTCTGTCTAGTAGCAGCTTTGGGCAGGTTGCTAGGAGTGCTTCTGCTGCCTTCATCATAGCTACTACTTGGACTAGTGCCCTCACTGAGGTTGACCTGCTCCTCTGACTTGTTTTGACTGTCACTAGCTTCAGACATCTCTGCAAACTGACCCTATGAATAGATGGATATGGGCAGAGTGGATGAGCATCACAAAAAGCAGCTTGGTTTTGCAAAAATTGAGTCAAAATCTTAGTTTTAGTTTTCTTCAGAAAGCATTTCGGAGCTACCAATATGATAATCTCGGTGACACCGAAGCACTAACAGAGTCTAGACATGCAGTATCGGTCAGACTGAGTTGCAGTTCGGTGACTCCGAGATGCTAGGGTTTCACAGAGAAATTGCTTTCGGTCTCACCAATCAGTACGCTTCGGTCAGACCGAGTTGTACTTAGTGCAATGGCCAGGGCCAATCGGTGGGACCGAAAACTCCATTTCGGTCGGTCCGAGATGAGCTCGGCGGCAACCTAACCCTAAGATTTTTCGTCAAATCTAATCTAAAGGATTTATTTGCTGGATAGAATGATTTCATACATGGGAAGAAAGTAGGCAAGAACTTTGTGCAATGAATCAGACTGAGGAATAAGCACAAAGTGGTCGAATCTATACCCTAACTTGGTGACGGTTCGCTACGGCGACAACGGCGGTGGAGAAATCCGTTGACGGCGGCGGAGACCTGAGGCGAAGGCGCACAGGCGGAGACGATGACGATCCGGAGACCAAGGGGCGGCAGAAATGGGGGCACGGGCTCGAGTGTTTGAAGAAATTTTCAATCGAACGGTTCGCGGTATATATACCCATACACTGTCGGTGGCGCCGAGTGGAATGTCTTGGTGGCACCGAGATGCTAAACTGCTTGCAGTTACTGCAACTCGGTGAGACCGAGTAGTTCTAATCGGTGGCACCGAGGTGAAAAGCTAGATCAATCTAGTGATTTCAGTGGGACCGAATATGAGTGTGTTGGCCTGACCGAAATTCACAGGAAGGTTTTGGATGTCAGCCCTTGACGGATCAGTGGCTCCGAGTGCTCCTCACTCGGAGGGTCCAAAAAAGACTTGTTCAAGTTTTTATGATGTAGCATGAATAGAGTTTGAGAAGAGAAAAAACATAGATAGCAAGAGGAGGTTCTTAGGCGTTCTTGTCCATCCATTTGGCAACTAAAAACCAAACAATCAAAACCACAAATGGATGTCCTCGAATGGAGAAATCATGCAACCAACATGCTCACACAATAAGATGGCAAATGAAATATGTGACAAAGCATGCGCAAACAATTCTAGCATCTACCAAGCAATCGGTGATGACTAGGTCATCTATATATGAGTATATTGACTTAGGAGTCAAATGAGAACATTTGATCATAGGTCATACTCATCGTTTAAGCACAAGTGGGGTACCACTTTTACATAAAGCATTAATGTGTTCACACCATTAGAGTTGCTTTAGCTCAATTCTTAGAGCAAAGCTCCCCCTAGATGTGATATCCCCCCTAAGAGGGATGAACTAACCTTGGGTTTTGTCGACCATGACTTCATGTAGATAGTGAAGATGTGGATGCTCAATGTTGATGTAGATCTTTTGGAGCAATCCATTGGAGTGTTGCACTTTCAATACCTACATGGGTTAGTCCCACAAGGAACATACAAGGATATACATAAACATAAAGTGAATTACACTTATGATGATGTCCATGAAAGCATTAGGTTACCTTGTCCCTTGTCTTACCAACAAGAGGGTTTGTGACTCCATGAACTAGTGCAAGACATGAAAGTTGATTGCACATGTCCTCGCCAAAATGAATATGAGTGAAGTATGTTGGCGGAGTCACCCTCAAGAACACTCTAGTTATTATTTTTTGGGATCCACATCAACTTGATGGGAATCCTTGGGGTTGTAGTCATACTTGATGAAGTAGAACTTGACGTAGTCTTGGGAACCCACTTGACCATGGCCTTAGGAGCATTTTCAAATGAGTCAATCTCTTCTTGAAGCTTGTCCTTGCCTTTTAGCTTGTGGTCTTGTGGTGGAAGATCATCTTGAGCTTGTGTTCCCTTGAAAGAAGTGGGGTCATACTTCTCTTATTGAGGAACAAACTTCGTCTTGGGGTATTGATCTTCTTCCCACTCAACTCCATTGGCATTGAACTTTCGTTCAAAACCAACACCTTGATTCTTCTGATGCCTTCCTTGCTTGCGTACAATTTCCTCAAATTGCTTACTTCCGGCAAGGCTCTTGTAAACACCTTTCTCTATAATTCCCTTCAATAAGCTATTTTCTTGCTCAAGTGTAACTTGGCTAAGAGAATCATTAGTGGAATCAAGAGAACTACTAGAAGCAACAATATTGGATTTAACATGGTTATTGTTACTACTAGAGGAAGAATCTTTCTTTCTCTTATTGCTAGATTTTACTTGTGGCATATAAGTAGACAAGAGGATACGTTTGGCAAGATAAGAAGAACTCTTCTTTCGAAGATCATCATTGATAGCTTTTAGAAACTCATGCTCTTGCTCTAAATTTAGCTTCTCGAAGCGTAGCTTCTCATGAGTCTTTAGGAGCTCTCTATGATCCTCTAGAGTTGTTTCATGAGCTAACTTAAGAGTGTTTAGTTCTTTAGTTAGATGCTCAATATCCTTCTTATCATTGTCATTCGTTTCATCTTGATTAGCATGATTACTAGCAAGTTCATCATAGTTTTCATCACTAGTGTTGTCAACAAGTAAATCATCATCACCTAGCAAATCATCTTCATCACTATTGAAATCAACATACTCGGGGTATGATACCTTAGGGCCTTTAGCCATGAAGCATCTTCCAATTCCTTCATTTGGTGAGTCAAATATGTCGTAGGAGTTGGATGACACAAGTGCAAGACCGGCAACACCTTCATCTTGAGTATATTCGGAGTCGGAGTGATAGCTTCTCTCGGAGTAGTTGTCGGAGTCGGAACCAGATACCCATTCACCAACGCGAGCTTGATGTCTTCTTCTTGTATAGCTCTTTGATGACTTGTCCTTCCTTTTCGAATCCTTGCTTCTAAGAGAGTGTCTTCGTTCATAACGATCATCTCTACTCCTTCTCTCTCTTGGAGGTAATTCATCTCTTCTACTCCTCCTTTTTGGTGAATCTTCTCTTTTCTTGTAGGGAGCCGTACACTCATTGGAGTAGTGTCCAGGTCTTCCACAATTGTAGAAATTACGATCACGACTAGAAGATCTTTTGTCATTGTAGGACCTTGACTTGGAACTTCTCTCTTTGCTTCTATTCTTGTAGAACTTGTTGAAGTTCTTCACCATTAAGTTCAATTCTTCATTGGAGACTTGCTTCTCGCTTGATGTTGTAGGAGCATCACTTGAAGCTTTATAAGCACCACTTGACTTGTTGTGGAGCTCTTCCTTATCCTTGAGTGACATCTCATGAGCAAAAATTCTACCAATGACTTCCGTGGGCTTGAGATCTTTGTAATTGGGCATCATTTGGATCAAGGTGCACACGGTATCATATTTTCCATCCAAGGCTCTTAGGATCTTCTTGATGATGAATTTGTCAGTCATCTCTTCACTTCCTAAGCCGGCAATCTCATTTGTGATGAGAGAAAGCCTAGAGGACATCTCGGTGACTCCTTCACCATCCTTCATCTTGAACTTGTTAAGTTGACTTTGAAGCACATCCAACTTGGATTTCTTGACGGACTCGATACCTTTGTGCATATCAACCAAAGTATCCCAAATTTCCTTTGCAATCTCAAGACGGCTGGTTTTGTTGAATTCTTCGGGGCACAATCCATTGAAGAGAATATCGCAAGCTTGAGCATTGTATTGCAACATCTTCATTTCTTCCGTTGTTGCTTCACGATCCGGTTCTTTTCCATCCTCGAAGAAATCACCTTGCAAGCCAATACGCACAACAGCCCAAATGGCGGGGTTATGACCAAGAATATGCATTTTCATCTTATGCTTCCAACTAGCAAAATTTGTACCATCAAAGTAAGGACCTCTACGGTGGTAATTTCCCTCGCTAGACGCCATACTCTCCTAGGTTGTGAAACCAAGGCTATGATCACCAAAGCTATGGAAATCAAGGCAAATGGAGACCAAAGCTCTGATACCACTTGTAGGATCGAAAGTATGTCTAGAGGGGGGAGGGTCTACTTGACCAAATAAAAATCTAACCTTTTCCCAATTTTAGTTATGGGCAGATTTTAGCAATTAGCACAAGTCAAGCAATCAACCTACACATGCAATTCTAAGAGTATAGCAGCGGAAAGTAGAACATTGCATATGAAGGTAAAGGGAAGGGTTTGGAGAGTGCAAACACAATGAAGACACGGAGATTTTTGGCGTGGTTCCGATAGGTGGTGCTATCGTACATCCACGTTGATGGAGACTTCAACCCATGAAGGGTAACGGTTGCACGAGTCCACGGAGGGCTCCACCCATGAAGGGTCCATGAAGAAGCAAACTTGTCTATCCCACCATGGCCATCGCCCACGAAGGACTTGCCTCACTCGGGTAGATCTTCATGAAGTAGGCTATCTCCTTGCCCTTACAAACTTCTTGGTTCAACTCCACATCTTGACGGAGGCTCCCAAGCGACACCTAACCAATCTAGGAGACACCACTCTCCAAAAGGTAACAAATGGTGTGTTGATGATTGTTGGTGTCAAAACCGGCAGACCTCGGGGTAGGGGGTCCCGAGCTGTGGATCTAGGATCGATGGGTAACAAGGGACGACGAACACAGTGTTTACCCAGGTTCGGGCCCTCTCGAAGAGGTAATACCCTACGTCCTGCTTGATTGTATAGCATGGTTTACAGAGTAGATCTACCTCGAGATCAGTATGAGCTAAACCCTAGGCTATGGGGGGATGAAGATAGCCCTGCCCCTAATGACTACAACCCTCTGTTTATATAGACACCGATAGGGTTAGGGTTACCGAAGATAGATTACAATAAGAAGGAAAGAGATCTCATCCACCCTTGACTTGGAGGGCACACCACGGCTTCACAGGTCTCCGGTCACCACACGGCTCCACCAGTCCGGCCCATATACAATGGGCCGTCGCCCCGAGGACCCCTTAGTCCATGACTCCCTCAGTAGCCCCCGAACTTGCCTCCAACGCCGAGGATCATCTTCTGGAATCTTCACATCACCAGCTTGCGAGACGAGTTCCTCCATTCCATTTGAAGCCATGCAAATTCCACCGAACATGATCCAGAACCCAATCTAACATACTCAGGCCCGGACAGTCTCAGGATTCTAAGATCCGAATATATCTCAAAACTGAGGTGGGACCACCGAAGTTCAATACCGTTCCTCGGGGTAAGGACCGTACATGCTTTTCAGAGAGCATGCAGCCCAACGCCACCATTCCACGCACCCGTCCTTTCGGCTTCACGATAAGACGCCTATTTATAGATACAAAGGTGTTGAGAATAGTTATCCTCCCCCTTTTCTCCAAGAATATCATTGAAGCAATCTTCCGATGCCATGGCCGACATCCCAGGTTCGTCCTCGCACCCTCACGGCCCGCTCCCAGGCGATTGGTCAAGTTGTTCAGTCTTGCGCATCCAGCTAAGTCGCTTGCAGACACAACGCTTCCTCCCTTTGGCCGATCTGGTCCCAGTCCGCGCCGGTCTCATCTCCATCGATGGCCACGCCCTTGCTGAGAACTCCCTCGGCCCAAGCAAGGAGGAGAGAGTATGTCTCGTACCCTTCCTTCTGAGAGGTTTGGGGTTCCCTATCCATCCCTTTCTATGGGGTCTACTAGAGTTCTATGGGATCCAGCTCCACAACGTCACCCCAGGGTCCATATTGCACATTTCTGGCTTCATGGCCTTGTGCGAGATATTTCTATGTTGTGAGCCCCACTTTGACTTGTGGAGGAAGCACTTTTGTCTTTTTCCTCGCCTCCGGGAGGGATCTATATTTGAGGTAGGAGGTGCTGAGGTATGGCGAATAGCTGGGACGGGGTACCCAATCGGGACCCCACAGAAAGATCCCGAAGGATGGACTTCAGAGTGGTTTTACATCGAAGACGTTCCCCTTACCGATCCAATTCGGCAAGGGCTACCAGAATATTCGAATGACCCACCTATAAAGTGGTACAACTAGCGACCTAAGGGTCCTTCCCAAAAGGACAGCGAAGAAGTGCAACCCCTCCAACAGCGGGGTCACCCCTTATGGTGCTATAACGGGACCAATGATGTGACACGTCACCAGCGGCAAGGGCCAGACAACAATGCGGCCCTGGCTAAAATACTGGCCGACCTCTTCAAGGGGGACGAAGCAGAGTTTGTTCGCATGAGTATTCAAGAAGGCTACTCCGGATACAATCTGGTGGACTGGGTAAGCCACAATCCATTATTTTGAGCCCACATATCATTGAATTCTCACTGATCGCCACTTGAACAGGGATGGAGGTGTCAAGTTGCGTCCATCAGTTGCCCTCCTCCTCAACCAAAGAATCATTCTCGCGAAGGTGATCTAGGGTATCATGACGACCCAGAGACGTCAATCGAATTTTAAGATGGGGTGTTCTATCAGGAGGGCCTTGACAACGTCAGGGTGGCCGTGACAGCCGATCACCCCGGGGTTCTTCCTTCTTCCACAGTAAGTGAAAAGAAGACCCCCTCCCGAACAGGGCGCTCATCTCACGCTACCCCCCGTGCTGACTTCTGCTCCCAAGGGTCGCCGTACTACGCGTAAAAATGCCTCGGGAGGAGCGTGGACCGCGCCAGCTTCAACCCTTGACGGGAGATCAAAACAGAAAGCTTCCGCCGAGGCGGACGCACCTGCCCCTTCTGCCCAGAGGTAACGCATTTTAGAATTGCAGCGAGGATCGCCTTTGTCATTTTTTTATTAAGGCCCGCTCAACCTTTGCAGAAGGCGTATGTCTCTACAGCAATCCGAAGATTTCCCGGATGCGCCAAACCGCAATTACGGTCCCCGTTCTTCGGCACGGGCCAGAGTCCCCTCCAAATATACGGCGGCTGGCGTGCCTCCGGCGGATTCCGACAAAGTTTCGGTCACTAATTCCGAAGTCGAGAGTGTAATGAACCATCGCCGCCGGAGGGAGACTTTGCGCCAGACCACCTTTACCGAACAGGAGTTTAATGCTTTTAACTCCATAGACGTGTACCTTGGAGCAGCCCGGATAGGCCTTGATGGGATTGCCGGTCTATTTGCCGCCAAGGTGCAGGTATATAGCTTGAGAGCAAGTTCCCTAACTAACTAGCCCCCAAGCCTTAATTCGGGCGGGACGGCCGAGTTAAGGATTTCTAATGATGTAATTTTGTAGGCCGCAAGAGAGCATAGCAAAAACCTGGCCGAAGAGCTTGAGGCTAGCCGGAAATAGTTGGTCGACACCAAGGCCGAACTGGATGCGGCTCGAGAAGCCAGTAGCGATAAATCCGGTAAGTGAGAAGAACCGCTTCCCAACTCGGGGAAGGGTATATGGTGTATTTTATGTGTTCACACTATTTTCTTCATGCAGCCACGGAGGCCGCGAACGAGTTGCGCAAAGAGCTTGAGGCTGGTAAACGCGTGTTGTCGCGGAGTTATGAGGAGAAAAATGAGCTCAAGGCAGAGAATAAATGGCAAGACAAGGAAATTGAGAGTTTAAAGACTCAGCTGGCACAAGCTTTGGGGGAAAACCAAAATCTAAAAGGTGGCATATACGGTAAGCACTGATCGCACCGTGCTGTTGGTCCGTGTCATTGATGTGTTAATGATGATGTGCAACACCTGTTTATTAGGTCTCCTGACTGGGCGACCCGAGGAAGATGTAGGCACGTATGACGGGAACCTATTAAAGGAGCTATCGAAGACCTACGAGAAGGCCCGGAAAGCCCTGAAGAGCATGGCGAAGGTGTTATGGCTATCAGCTGCACCTCCAGAGAGTATGTCTGATCTAGCCAGTCTCTTTAAAGGGGCTCGGCGAAGGTTTGAATTATGGAAGATCTCAGCCTGTCGAGAAGGAGCGCGTGAGGCGTGAGCTATGGTAAAGACCCGCTTCACCAAGCTAGACCCAGTGCATATGGCCCGGGTTGGACCCGTGGGTCCGGACGGTCAGGAGAACAACATGATGCAAGCCACTCGCTATTCTCAGAAGGACTGTGCTTTAGAGCAATTGATAGACAATGTCGAGAAGGAGTAATTTTGTCAATCCTATGTATCCATGTACTTTATGTTGACCGTGCTCAATCCGCATTCTTATTTATTTTTGAAAGAATGTTGTCTTAGCCAGCCATCGGCTTCTACCTCCCCAATCATGGATCGGGAAGTGTTCCGTACTTTGTGCCGTGAAAACGAAACAATACTTCGGGAACAAGGCAATCCGGCCATATGGCTTAAACAGACAAAACATGTGCGGAGAGCTATGTTATATTACTATTTGCTGTAAGAAACATCTTCTAATGAAAATAGTTCCTCCAACGGTTCCTTTCTTGAGATAAAATAATAATCCAGATACGTAAGATCAACGGACACCAATGGCTTTAAAAAAGAACCTTGGTGGTAAGCTCGAGGCTATATTCACTTCCCTTGGGCTGACTTATTGTATTCTGTAAGAACGCTAGCTTTCGGCTTCTCCCGTCTGAGGTATGGTCCCGGGTGACCCGGTCGTAACAATCACAGAGGTGCTCCCTTTACTCCCTAGCCGAACAATTGGGAATGTAGGGGTAATCACGGGAGCCAGGCATCCCGGCTTGGCAAAGATCTTAAGTCAAACAAGTGCATATGTTGGCTTAACATGTATGAGAAGGATGCAATCATAATGAATGCGGTGTATGCATGCATGCGGCTCGTCTAAGGGAGCCCCCAAGCGAAGCTGGGTATTACATTTAATGGTATATAGCAGGGGCCTGGTGAGGTTCGATTTAGCCGAACTAGCACCACGATGAAAGAGAGAAAAAGGTAAAAAAAGAAAACAAGGCGAAAATTGACTTCGGACTCAGGCGTAAAAACGCCGCAGCCTTGCTGCATTCCATGGGTTTGGCTCGAGGCTGTTGTCAGACAGGCGGCGAAGACGATATGCTCCTCCTATAAGTACTTCATCGATGATGTACGGTCCCTCCCATTTAGGTGATAGTTTATTCTTCTGTTTTTCGAGGAGTCGGAGGACAAGGTCTCCCACGTTGTATGTATTTTCCCGCACTTCACGGTTGTGGTAACATCGTGCTTGCTGTTGATAAAACGCGAACCGAGCCCGAGCTATGTCTCGCTCCTCTTCCAGTGCGTCTAGATCGTCCTGCCGATCGAGCTTGGCTTCCTTTTCTTCGTACATGCGCACTCTAGGCGCGCCATGGATGAGTTCGCATGGGAGGACTGCTTCCGCATCGTATACCATAAAAAATGGTGTGTATCCAGTTGACCGATTAGGGGTGGTGCGCAGCCCCCATAGTATGGAATCAAGTTCCTCGACCCAATGGCAGGCAGATTGTTCAAGGGATCGAACTAGGCGAGGCTTAATGCCGCTCATGATGAGTCCATTGGCCCGTTTGACCTGCCCGTTGGTCTGTGGGTGGTACACCGAGGCGTAATCGAGCTTGATGCCCATTTTGGCTCACCAGTCTTTGACCTCCTGGGTGGTGAAGTTGGTACCACTATCGGTAATTATACTCCGGGGGTGTCCCATAACGGTGTACGACATCGGATAAGAAGTCGACAACTGGTCCAGATTCTGCCGAAGTAACGGGTCTTGCCTCAATCCACTTGGTGAATTTGTTGACCATGACCAATAGGTACTTCTTTTTGTGTGTCCCCCCTTTGAGGGGCCCGACCATGTCGAGACCCCAGACCGCAAAAGGCCAAGTTATCGGTATCGTCCGAAGGGCCGTGGGGGGTATATGGCTTTGATTTGCGAACAGCTGACATCTGACGCACTGCTGAACTAATGTCCGGGCATCTTCGCGGGCGGTAGGCCAAAAAAAACCTGCTTGGAAAGCTTTGCTGACCAAAGCCCGAGCCGCCACGTGGTGTCCGCCCATGCCTGCGTGTATCTCTGTTAAGAGCTGCTACCCCTCCTCCTCGGAGATGCATCTTTGTAAAACTCCCGTGGTACTCTTTTTATAGAGTTTGCCTTCATGGACCTTGTATGCTTTAGAGCGCCGAACTATACGCTGCGCTTCGGTTTGGTACTCTGGAAGCTGCTTTTGTGTGAGATAGGCTAGCAGGGGTTCTGTCCAGGTTGGGGTTACGGGCATGACTTCCTGGGCGGAGGGATTTTCCTCGAGTGCGGAGCCGCCGATGATATGTTCGTCTGGCGCGTTATCTGGTGAGGTGTTGTTAGCGGGCTCATGTGTTGATGCCACACCACGAAGGGCTTAAAGAGCCGCTCGAGGAAGGTGTTTTTGGGAACAGGGTCGCGCTTGGCACCCATGCGGGTGAGGACGTCAGCTGCTTGATTGCTGTCTCTAGCGACATGGTGAAATTCTAGGCCCTCGAATCGGGCCGATATCCGGAGGACTGCATTTCTGTAAGCCGCCTTCTTGGGGTCCTTAGCATTGAATTCACTGTTGACTTGAGAGATTGCTAGGTTTGAATCTCCCCTTACCTCGAGGCTCTGCACTCCCATTGTTGTGGCCATACGAAGGCCATGTAGTAGCGCTTCGTATTCGGCTGCGTTGTTGGAGTCCTTGTACATTATCTGTAAGACGTACCGAATAGTGTCGCCTGTGGGGGAGGTTAAGATGACCCCAGCCCCCAGTCCGGCTAACATATTTGAGCCGTCGAAATACATTGTCCAGTGTGAATATGTGCTGTATTCCCGGGGTAGTTCGGCTTCGGTCCATTCGGCAATAAAATCGGCCAGCACCTGAGATTTAATGGCTCGGCGTGGTTTGTATGTTATCTCAAAGGGGAGTAGCTCAATGGCCCACTTGGCGATGCAGCCCGTGGCGTCTCTGTTATTGATTATATCGTTCAAGGGGACCTCTGATGCCACTGTGACTGAACATTCTTGAAAGTAGTGTTGAAGCTTTCGGGACACCATGAAGACTGTGTAAGCTACCTTTTGATAGTGCGGGTACTGTGTTTTACATGGTGTTAGCACTTCAGACACATAATAGACCGGCTTCTGCACTTGAAATTTATGGCCCTCGGATTCCCTTTCCACCGCAAGCACCACACTGACCACTTGATTGGTGGCTGAGACATATAGCAACATGGGCTCGCCAACACTAGGTGCGGTTAAGATAGGGTTGCTGGCTAGGAGTGTTTTAATTTCCTCGAGCGCCGCGGTTGCTTCGTCTGTCCATTGGAAATTCTTGGTCTTTTTGAGCAGCTTGTAGAGTGGTAATGCTTTTTCTCCGAGGCGGGATATGAAGCGGCTCAAGGCTTCCATGCATCCTGCTAGCTTCTGAACATGTTTGAGCTCTGTTGGTATTGCGAGCTGAGATAACGCTCTAATTTTGGCCGGATTGGCCTCGATTCCTCTATGGGAAACGATGAATCCGAGCAGCTTTCCGGCTGGGACCCCGAAGATACATTTTTCCGGATTGAGCCATATGTCATAAGCTTGCAAGTTGTCGAAGGTTTGGCGTAGGTCGTCTACCAGTTGGTCTATGTGTTTGGTTTTTACAACCACATCGTCCACGTATGCCTCGACCGTTTTGCCAATTTGATTTTTGAGGCATGCTTGAATCATGCGTTGGTATGTGGCTCCTGCGTTTTTCAATCCGAACGGCATGGTGTTGAAGCAGAAGGGCCCGTAAGGGGTAATGAATGCGGTTGCCGCCTGGTCGGACTCTTTCATCTTGATCTGGTCTTATCCGGAGTATGCATCAAGAAAACATAGTGAGTCATGTCCGGCGGCGGCGTCGATGATCTGGTCTATCCTCGGCAGGGGGAAAGGATCCTTAGGGCAGGCCTTGTTAAGGTCTTTGAAATTGACACAGAGCCGCCAGGACTTATCCTTCTTTGGTACCATTACCAGGTTTGCTAACCACTCGGGGTGCTTGATCTCACGGATGAATCCGGCCTCCAATAGTTTTGCGAGTTCTTCGCCCATGGCTTGTCGTTTGGGTTCGGAAAATCAGCGCAGGGTCTGTTTCACTGGTTTAAAGCCTTTTAGAATGTTGAGGCTGTGCTCTGCTTTCCTGCGTGCAATTCCTGGCATGTCCGAGGGGTGCCAGGCGAATATGTCCAATTTTCACACAGGAATGTCCTTAATGCCTCGTCGACTGCGGGGTCCAGCTGTGCTCCTATGGACGCCGTTTTGTTTGGATCTGTTGGGTGCACTTGAAATTTTACTATTTCATCTGCTGGCTTGAATGACGTGGATTTTTGTCTTTTACTGAGAACCACGTCGTCCCTGTCGACGGTAGTGAGTAAGGCTTTTAATTCTTCGGCCGCGAGGGCTTCGGATAGTGCCTCTAGGGCGAGAGATGCCGTTTTGTTTTCGGCTCTCAAGGCCCTGCTTGGGTCGCTTTTAAGTGAAATTACCCCATTGGGCCCTGGGATTTTGAGTTTCATATACCCGTAATGTGGTATGACCTGAAATCTCGAGAATGCCTCTCGCCCTAGAAGGGCGTGGTATCCGTTGCGGAAGGGCACAATGTGGAATAGCAAGGGTTCGGATCTATAGTTGTCGGGTGTGCCGAACACAACATCGAGGGTTATGCGTCCCAAGCAGTGTGCCTCCCTACCGGGTATTATACCGCAGAATGTAGTGCTACTGCATTCGATGCGAGACCTGTTGATCTGCATCTTCTCGAGCGTATCCTCGTAAATGAGATTGAGGCCGTTGCCTCCATCCATTAGTACTTTAGTCAGCCGGAAGCCATCGATAATGGGGTCGATGACCAGTGCGGCCGGTGCGTGACTGACACGAGGGCTTGGCTCATCCTTCTCATCGAAGGTGATAGGAGTATTCACCCATGGCTGTGCAGCCGCCACTTGATATATCTGGCTGAGCTCCCGAAGAGCCTTTTTCCTTTTGCTATTTGAGGTGAACGTCTCATATACCGTAAAGACATTGTGGTCCTGTGGTGCGGCTGGAGACTGTTTATCTGGGGGTGTAAGGCCCAAGATTGGTTTGCCATATTTGGCCACTTGTCTTACAACCCAGCAGGCTCGAAGTCTGTGGGTTGGGCTTGCGTCTAGCAAGACCGAATGTATTGGGCATGGTTTAACCAGCAGCTCATCTAACACCGATTTGGGCCTGGCTTTCTTGTCATTGGGCTCGCGCTCTAGTGACCGATTTGTGTAGGCTCGTTTAAGGCGAGGCTTTCCGTGGTGCGCGGTGGGCTGTGGCCCCATGCTCAGCTGTTGCGCCCTCCATGTGCCCTCCATAGCGTAATATTTGCGTACCATGTCTGACAGTTCGGTGAAGCTTTGAATTCGGCGGCGCGCGAGTGCGTTTAAGAGGCCCTCATCCCTGCAGTTGAACTGGAAGGCTTTAATTATTTCTTTATCATAGCAAGGTGCCATCCTGTTTTTTACCAAGAGAAATCTAGCCCAATAATGGTGGACTGTCTCATTTGGCAGCTGCTTGACGTACATGAGGTCCCATATGTCTAGGCTTCCTGAATCCGGAGAGTATTCCGTGTGGTGGGTGGGTGGGAAAATTTCGAGAATTCCCCCCTGCCGCGGATCCGGACTATCCTTGATGGGAGGTTGAAGCATGTCCGGTCCTGACCGCAGAGGACTCGGATCCGAACTGGTGAGTGGCTGGATAGGCTCAAGGCCGGGACTTCTGTCAGGTGTTATGTCTGGACGTACATCCGGGCTGGTGTCTGACTCTGAGCTGGAGATTCAAGTGTACACCGTCTTTAGCTTGCATGGCTGTGGCCCCTCCTGTGCCTCTTCGATAGTGGCGACGAGGTGCGTGACTGGAGGGGTGTTTATTTCTCGGTCATCGGGTTTAAGCCCGATCTGGTCGTAGGTTGTAGGCCTGATAACAAAAATTCCTGTTGTGCGGAACAAATCTGCCAACTGATCTGCCGGCTGGGCACATAGGGGCGCCGAACGCTCCGGTGACTCGACGGGAGGCCTTGCGGGCGGTCCGTCGGAGTTGGGCTTCGGGGCCGGACCTTGAAAGATACCGAACTTTTGTGAGTTTGCTAGTCCTGGGGTCGATGCCCCTGGACCAATGGATCCTTCAATGGGGGTGAGGCCTTCTATCTGGTCGAGGCGACCGGCGGGGTTGGCGCGTACTAATATGCCGCCGAAGACGAGGAGGTGACTAGTGGTGGTAAATCCCTCGGTACGGGTGCAGTCTCCATCGATCGGTTGAGCCATCGACCCTCTCGGTGATCGCACGGCGGAACTCTCAATGAAAGCACCAATGTCGGTGTCAAAACTGGCAGACCTCGGGGTAGGGGGTCCCGAGCTGTGGATCTAGGATCGATGGGTAACAAGGGACGACGAACATAGTCTTTACCCAGGTTCGGGCCCTCTCGAAGAGGTAATACCCTATGTCCTGCTTGATTGTATTGATTGTGTAGCATGGTTTACAGAGTAGATCTACCTCAAGATCAGTATGAGCTAAACCCTAGGCTACGGGGAGATGAAGATAGCTCTGCCCCTAATGACTACAACCCTCGGTTTATATAGACACCGATAGGGTTAGGGTTACCGAAGATAGATTACAACAAGAAGGAAAGAGATCTCATCCACCCTTGACTTGGAGGGCACACCACGGCTTCACAGGTCTCCGGTCACCACATGGCTCCACCAGTCCGGCCCATATACAATGGGCCGTCGCCCCGAGGACCCCTTAGTCCATGACTCCCTCAATGATGAACTCCTTGCTCTTGTGCTTCAAATGATAGTCTCCCCAACACTCAACTCTCTCTCACAGATTTGGATATGGTGGAAAGATGATTTGAGTGGAAAGCAACTTGGGGAAGGCTAGAAATCAAGATTCTTGTGGTAGGATTGGTATATCTTGATCTCAACACATGAGTAGGTGGTTCCCTCTCAGAAAATGTATGGTGGAAGTGTAGGAACGTTCTGATGGCTCTCTCACATATGGAGAAGGGGGTGGAGGGGTGATACGTCTCAATCGTATCTACTTTTCCAAACTCTTTTGCCCTTGTTTTGGACTCTAATTTGCATGATTTGAATGGAACTAACCCAGACTGACGTTGTTTTTAGCAGAATTGCCATGGTGTTATTTTTGTGCAGAAATAAAAGTTCTCGGATTGACCTAAAAATTTACAGAGAATATTTTTGGA
Organism: Thinopyrum elongatum; assembly: GCA_011799875.1. Classification (NCBI taxonomy): domain Eukaryota; kingdom Viridiplantae; phylum Streptophyta; class Magnoliopsida; order Poales; family Poaceae; genus Thinopyrum; species Thinopyrum elongatum. The sequence goes on from CM022298.1 coordinate 557,494,444, forward strand.
ATATATAAAAAATACTGGCGAAAGAATCAACCAGAGGGGGTCCACCCATTGGCCACAAGCCTGGGGGCGCCCCCCCGGGGGCGCGCCCTGGTGGCTTGTGGGCCCCCTGGACCTCCTTCGACCCTAAGTCCAACTCTATATATTCACATCCGAAGAGAGAAAAATCAGAGAGAATGGTTCATCGCGTTTCACGATACGGAGCCGCCGCCACCTCTTGTTCTTCCTCGGGAGGGCAGATCTGGAGTTTGTTTTGGGCTCCGGAGAGGGGAAATCGACGCTGTCGTCATCATCAACCATCCTCCATCACCAATTTCATGATGCTCACCATCGTGTGTGAGTAATTCCATCGCAGGCTTGCTGGATGGCGATGGGTTGGATGAGATTTATCATGTAATCGAGCTAGTTTTGTTAGGATTTGATCCCTAGTATCCACTATGTTCTGAGATTGATGATGCTATGACTTTATTATGCTTAATGCTTTTCACTAGGGCCCGAGTGCCATGATTTCAGATCTGAACCTATTATGTTTTCATGCATATATATGTGTTCTTGATCCTATCTTGCAAGTTGTAGACACCTATTACGTGTTATGATCCGCATACCCCAAGGTGACAATAATTGGGATTCTTTCCGGTGATTACCGTAGTTTGAGGAGTTCATGTATTCACTAAGTGCTAATGCTTTGGTCCAATTCTCTATTAAAAGGAGGCCTTAATATCCCTTAGTTTCCATTAGGACCCCGCTACCACGGGAGGGTAGGACAAAAGATGTCATGCAAGTTCTTTTCCATAAGCACGTATGACTATATACGGAATACATGCCTACATTATATTGATGAATTGGAGCAAGTTCTGTGTCACCCTAGGTTATAACTATTGCATGATGAATGCCATCCGACATAATTATCCATCACTGATCCGTTGCCTATGAGCTTTTCACATATTGATCTTTGCTAAGTTACTTTTCCGTTGCTACTGTTACAATCATCACAAAACTGCTACTGTTACTTTTGCCACCGTTACCGTTACTTCCATACTACTTTGCTACTAAATACTTTGCTGCAGATATTAAGTCTTTCAGGTGTGGTTGAATTGACAACTCAGCTGCTAATACTTGGGAATATTCTTTGGCTCCCCTTGTGTTGAATCAATAAATTTGGGTTGAATACTCTACCCTAAAAAACTATTGCGATCCCCTATATTTGTGGGTTATCATGACCTTTTTCTGGCGCCGTTGCTGGGGAGCATAGCTCTATTCTCTGAGTCACTTGGGATTTATATCTGTTGATCATTATGAAGAATTTGAAAGATACCAAAACCAAGATCTACCCCTCTACTACGAGGGGAGGTAAGGAACTGCCATCTAGCTCTGCACTTGATTCACCTTCTATTTTGAGTAAGCTTGCGACACCACCACCTGCTAGTAATTCTGATATGTCACAAGTAATTAATGATGCTACTTCTGCTATGCATGATGCTTATGATGATATTACTGCTTTGCTTGATAATACTGTGCCACTAGGTGAATTTCTTGATGAAAAACTTGCTAGGGTTAGAGAGAATGAAATTTCCAAAACTGATGAAATTATTGAAACTGAAGATTACGATTCTCCCCCTAGATATGAATAACCTAAGGTACCTGAGGGTTATATTATGGATGAAGAAACTGCTAGAGACTCTTTTGCTTGCAATGATAGAGATGAACTTAAGAAATTGTTAGCTAAGCCGAAAGAAAAATCTTTGAATGCTAGAATGCAATATGACCCTAAGTTTGCTACTTCACCTATCTTTGTTACTGATAAGGATTATGAATTATCTGTTGATCCTGAGTTAATTACTTTGGTTGAATCTGATCCTTTCCATGGTTATGAATCTGAAACTGTTGTGGCACATCTTACTAAATTGAATGATATAGCCACCCTATTTGCTCATGAGGAAAAAAATCGCTATTACTATATTCTTAAGTTGTTTCCTTTCTCATTAAAGGGTGATGCTAAGATATGGTTTAATTCTCTTGCTCCTGGTTGTGTGTGTAGTCCCCAGGATATGATATATTACTTCTCTGAAAAATATTTTCCTGCTCATAAGAAACAAGCTGCTTTACAGGAAATATTTAACTTTGTGCAAATTGAAGAAGAGAGTCTCCCACAAGCTTGGGGGAGGCTTCTCCAATTACTTAATGCTTTGCCTGATCATCCTCTAAAGAAAAATGAAATACTTGATATCTTTTATAATGGACTAACCGATGCTTCTAGGGACCACCTAGATAGTTGTGCTGGTTGTGTTTTTAGGGAACAAACTATTGAGCAAGCTGAAGTGCTATTGAATTATATATTGAGTAATGATAATGATTGGACTCTTCCCGAACCACCTCCTAAGCCAACTCTGAAGAAAAGAGGTATTCTATTTCTCAGTCCTGAAGATATGCAAGAGGCGAAGAAATCTATGAAATAAAAAGGTATTAAAGCTGAAGATGTTAAGAATTTATCACCTATTGAAGAAATATATGGTCTTAATGCCCCGACACAGGTAGTAGAGGTAAATTCTCTCTATAGATTTGATGAAGGTGATATTCCTTATAATAAGTCTGCTAGTCAATGCTTGGATGAATTTGATAACTTTATTGTTAAACAAGAAAACTTCAATGCTTATGTTAGTAGACAACTGAAACGTAATGCTTATATGCTCGAATGCTTGGGTGATTATATGTGTAGAACTGTTAATGATCTTAAGCTTATCAGTAAACATGCTTCTATGGTAAAAACTCAAGTAGAACAAGTACTTAAAGCACAAAATGATTTGCTTAATGAGATGAATAGTAAAAACAATGATCATGCTGTTAGAGTTATGACTAGAGGTGGTAAAATGAGTCAGGAACCTTTGTATCCTAAAGGCCATCCTAAGAGAATTGAGAAAGATTCTCAGAGAATTAATACCGATGCACCTAGTCCTCCTAGTAATAAAAAGAAAAGGAATGATGATAGGACTTTGCATGCTTCTAGTGAACCTACTATAGACACACTTGAGAATCCAAATGATATTTCTATTTCTGATGCTGAGACACAATCTGGTGATGAACATGAACCTAGTGATAATGTTAATAATGATATTCATGTTGATGCTCAACCTAGTAATGATAATGATGTGGAGATTGAACCTGCTGTTGATCTTGATAACCCACAACCTAAGAATAAAAGATATGATAAAAGAGACTTTGTTGCTAGGAAGCATGGTAAAGAAAGAGAACCATGGGTTCAAAAACCCATGCCCTTCCCTCCTAAACCATCCAAGAAAAAAGATGATGAGGATTTTGAGCGTTTTGTTGAAATGCTTCGACCTGTCTTTTTGCGTATGCGTTTGACTGATATTCTGAAAATGTCTCCTTATGCTAAGTATATGAAAGATATTGTTACTAATAAAAGAAAGATACCGGAAGCTGAAATTTCCACCATGCTTGCTAATTATACTTTTAAGGGTGGAATACCAAAGAAATTAGGAGATCCAGGAATACCAACTATACCATGCTCCATTAAAAGAAACTATGTTAAAACTGCTTTATGTGATTTGGGAGCCGGTGTTAGTGTTATGCCTTTCTCTTTATATCGTAGACTTGATTTGAATAAGTTGACACCTACTGAAATCTCTTTGCAAATGGCTGATAAATCAACTGCTATACCCATCGATATTTGTGAAGATGTGCCTGTCGTAGTTGCAAATGTTACTATTTTAGCGGACTTTGTGATTCTTGATATTCCCGAGGACGATAGCATGTCAATCATCCTTGGTAGACCCTTTTTGAATACTGCAGGGGCTGTTATTGATTGCAACAATGTCAATGTCACTTTTCCTGTTAATGGTAATGAGCATACGGTACACTTTCCGAAGAAACAACCTCAAGTTCATAGTATCAATTCTATTGGAAAAATTTCAACTATTGCTATTGGAGGTTTTGAATTCCCTCTTCCTACTGTCAAAAATAAATATAATATTCTCATTATTGGGGACATGCATATCCCCGTTGAGGTAACCTAGTGTTATACAAAAATTCTCCGGTTTCATGTCACTCGGAAGAAGTTTGTTAATAAGACTTGATCAACCTTGTTAATGGATTCCTTTTGATGAGCATGAGATGGATGAATTTAGTAAACACAACTTTCTGTACCCACCTGTCGGAGTAAATGACCACGGGTAGCCCCATCAACTCCCTTTGGCATTTCAAGACATCGGGGCAGGCTGCACCCCTCAAACATCAAGGACGAGGGCCGCCTTCTCGAGGCCGGCTGGTCCAAGCAGCCGGTTGCCGGGAGGCGGCGGAGTCCACAAGACGGCCATGAAGTGGGCCGACTCCTGGCAGGCGGCCTCCGGGGATGCCGAGTCCTAGCAGGCGGCCCCTCGTGCCCTCAAAGTCAGCGCCAACATAAACATGATGAGACAGGGCATGGCTACAGTACATGCCTGCCACCCCCGAATCCAGGGCAGGGTGTGGCCACAGTACTGTGTACCGAGCAGGCATCCTGCGCCCAACGCAGGACTGTTGCCATGCCGCTCATGACGTCACCCATAGCAGAGGAAGCCATGCTCCCGTGACGGGCGGTCAGTACGGCCCGTAGGCGGCGGGTCCTACCTGTCCGTGACAAGCCAGAAGGCGGCGAGCCCAGACCAGTCGGCTCAGTGGGTGGCCGGCTCCCAGCAGGCGGCCCTCCTCCTCCCTCGAAGTCCGTGCGCCATTAACCAGATACGACGGGGTATGGCTACAATGAGTTCCCGCCAGGCGGCGGGACTGTATCCACGCTCCCCCTGATGTGGCCTTCGTCATCAGGGGCAATGCTACAGCATAAAGCCATCAACGCGGCCCGTGGATGGCGGGACCCACCTGTCGGCTGAGATCGCGGCAGTCGGCGGACCCACCAGGCGGCGGGCCCTGGTGGTCGGCGGAGAAGCCGGTGACCAGTGATGCTGACTGCCGGGCCCCACATCTGGCCAGATTATCGTTGTACCCCTGGGGGGTAGGCTTATATAAACCCCCCAGGTCACCCCATGCAGGGGGTTGGCTCTTTGGCAGGGGCCTCGTCGAGCACTCACATCACCACACACACACACGCAGATAGAGTGGAGTAGGGCTAGCCTTGCCCTTCTTGCTCCTCCAGCCAGGTAGCTCAAGGAGCAAGCTTGTAGCCACCTGTTGAAATAGTGATCATGCGGAGACCCCGCAGAGCAGGACTAGGGGTGTTATCTCCTAGGAGAGCCCCGAACCTGGGTAAGATTCGCAAGCGTACGCGGTCTCGCTCACTCCCGCTTCTAGAGCCCAGCGACGTACTTTTGTCCCCATCCACGATAAGCCATCCCCTGGCATATGTCGCACGATATCCCCGACACCACCTTTTACTTTCTGTTATTTAGAATAAATAAAGCAAAAATACTATTATTCGTCTGTTTTCTAAATTATCCGTGCAATAAAAAAATGTCCCGAAAATAAAAGTTCTCCAAATGCCCTAAAAATTTAGTATGATTTTTTATAGAATATTTGAGAATTTTTGGCACTGAGAACACACCAGGGGACTGCACCAGTGGGCCACAAGCCCTGGGGGCGCGCCCACCCCCTTGGGTGTGCCCTGGTGGCTTGTGGGTCCCACGTGGTCCCCCCTCACTTATTCCAGCACCCATCCACTTCGTCTTCCTCCAGAAAAAATCATCTCATTGCTCAAACCCGTGTTCTTGCTCATCTTGCTGCCATTTTCGATCTCCTTGTGCAAAGCTCCATTTGCAAAACTGTTTTGGGGGATTGTTCTTTGGTATGTGACTCCTCCAATGGTCTAATTAGTTTTTGTCCTAGTGCTTTATATATTGCAAAATTTTGCTGCTGTGGTGACCTTGTTCTTGAGCTTGCATGTCAAATTTATATGGTTCCAAGTAGTTTTGTTGCATGATATAGCCTCTAGGCACTTGTAGGCGTAGTTCCTATCAATTTTGTTGAGTTTGATTCACTTTTATTTTGAGTCACTAAAAATTTCAGAAATTTTCAGAGAAAAAGAATACCATGAGGAAGTGGTTAAGGGGCTCTTCAAGCCGGGGTTCAGGATAAAAGGAGAATGAGGAGAAGAAGAAGCCCAAGTACAATCTTCCTCGCACCGCGGAAGTTCGGCCGTGTGAGTGGCCAAGTGATACATTCTTGAAGGCGGCCGGAATTTATGATGATTTCTATTTCTTGGCGGAGAATGCCGGCATCACCGCTTTCCTCCAAGATGAGTATGACCAATACCTCCTACTCACTAACACCTTCATGCAAAATTTTCATTTTCGTTATAGGGAAGATCCTCCTATGGTAGAATTTCACTTATATGATGTGCCTAAGAAAATGACTCTCTATGATTTTTGCGATGTTCGCAAATTACCTTATGAGGGCAGCGTCAGTGAACCACGTCCTAGAGATGTGGAGGACTTTATTGCTTAAACTACTGTGGGAGAAGAGAGAGGGGTGTCGGCAGCCAGAGTAGCTAGTTTACATTTTCCTGTTTTATGCTATTATTCATTATTTGCAGGGAGCTGTTTGATTGGTCGTGGGGAGAGCGGAGGTCTCATTGCTACTGACATTGCCATTTTACGCCATGCTCTATATACTGATAGAACTTTTAGTTTGGGCGCTATGGTTGCTCGACGGTTGAGCTTAAACCATTCGAGGGGTCCTATTTTCGGAGGTATCTACACTTCTCGCTTAGCTAAACATTTTGAGATGCCCATTAGGCTCGATGAGCAGGAGGAAATGTTGTTACCCACTAAGTATTTGGACTATGCTAGTATGGTAGCACATGATTTTATTGCCAAAGACGATGACAAGAGGCTCATCTATAACCTAGTCTTCAGTCAGGGTACTTGTCAAATTATTACTTTGCCTGCACCTTCTTTGTTCGATATTCATTTAGGCAGGTACGTTATTATGCCCGATGATATTTATGCGTACTGGGAGCGGACGCGGTCCCCAGTCCCTGAGCCAGCACTATCACCTGATCCATATCAGGAACCTGTATATCAGTGGGAGCCACAGGAGCTCTCCAACCAGTGGAACCCTCAGGATCCTCCGGAGTACCGAGGAGAGGGTTATTTCTCGCCATGGTCGTAGACCAACTTAGGCCAAAAGCCTAAGCTTAGGGGAGTACGTATTTCTCACCGACATTACATTCATGTTCACACACTCATTTCAGTTGTCGTTGTTCATACTTTTTCATTGTATCATCCATGTTAGTTTTTTTTCTCGCTTTCTTCTTGTGTGTTTGAAAAACTTTGAGAAAATCCAAAAAAAAATTAGTTGTAGCTTCTTTTTAGTTTTCTTTCTAGTTTATTTAGTAGTATTATTAAAAGAAAACCCAAACAGATTTTTCGTTCTTCTTTTACTTGTTGGGAGCTTTCCCGTGTAAATAATTTTTCTCGTTCTTGTTTTTACTTTCTTAAGAAAAACAAAAACTCCAAAATTATTTCAGTGTGTTTCTTTGAAGTTCTTTTCTTTTCTTTAGGTCGAGAGGAGAATACCACGATGAAAATGTTGAGTGGCTCTCATATGCATTATTGTTGATCTAACAGAAAGCCCATATTACTTTGTCTTCTCCTTTGAATAAATGTTTGCAGATTCCAGCTTAGTCCAATGCACATGCACTCTTATTATTATTCACACCATTCAGTCATGCAAGTGAAAGGCAATAATGACGATATATGATGAAATGATTGAGATGGAGAAGAGCTGGTATGAACTCGACCTATTTTTTTTGTAAATATGATTAGCTCATCGTTCTTGATTCAGCCTATTATGAATGAAACATGTTTGCAATGACAATTAGAGATTGTAGTTACTCATGCCATGCTTAATTAGCTAGGAGTTTATAATGGTTTGTCTTGAGTGCCAACTTGCAAATTAAAATGATTATTATGTAGTATGATAGGATGGTATCCTCCTTTGAATGATTCGAGTGGCTTGACTTGGCACATGTTCACGCATGTAGTTGAATCAAAATCAACATAGCCTCCATGATATTTATGTTCATGGTGATTTATATCCTACTCATGCTTGCATTCAATGTTGATTAATCTCAATACATCTTTATGACCGTTGTCACTCTCTAGTTGGTCGCTCCTCAATCTTTTGCTAGCCTTCACTTGTACTAAGCGGGAATACTGCTTGTGCATCCACTTCTTTAAACCCAAAGTTGTTCCATATGAGCCCACCATACCTACCTATATGCGGTATTTACCTGCCGTTCCAAGTAAATTTGCATGTGCCAAACTCTAAACCTTCAAATAATAATCTGTTTTGTATGCCCGAATCGCTCATGTAGTGACTTGGGGCTGTCAGTATCTTCCATGCTAGGTGGGTTATTCTCACGATGAGTGTTTATTCACTTGTCATTTAGGAGAAAGTGGCTGGTAATCGGGATGCCCAGTTCCATGCTCTAAATCAAATCAAAATATAATTTCAAACAAAACTCCCCCAGGACTGTTGTTGGTATGGACGGTACCCGTTGTTTCAGACCAGCCGTGGAGTGTGATTGTTGGTGGAGGGGGAGTAAAAAACTTTACCATTCTGTTTGGGAACCGCCTATAATGTATCTAGCATGGAAGATACCGAGATCTCTTGGTTGTTATGTTGACAATGAAAGCATACCGCTCAAAATTATATTCATCTCAGTTTTAAAGCTCGAGCTCTGGCACCTCTGCAAATCCCTGCTTCCCTCTACGAAGGGCCTATCTATTTACTTTTATTGTTGAGTCATCATCCTCTTATAAAAAGCACCAGTTAGAGAGCACCACTGTCATTTGTATGCATTGTTATTAATTGATATTGAGTATGACTGTGACTGGTTCTCTTTTGCCATGAATTACAATGTCTAGTCAATCCTTGATCTTCAGGGGTGCTCTGCATTTATGTTTTGCGGTCTCAGAAAGGGCTAGCGAGATACCATTTTGTTATATCATACCATGATTGTTTTGAAAAAGTGTTGCCATCCGAGATTTATTATTATTGTTCAATAGTTGATTATGCCATTGATATGAGTGAATGTGGGACCTAAATGTTATTGTGAATATGGTTAGTTCATAATCTTTGCTGAAAACATGAATGCTAGCTATACATATTTGCAACAACAAGATCAAATAGAGTTTGTAAAAGTTTGTCTTTGTCACTTTCAGTTTATCAACTGAATTGCTTGAGGACAAGCAATGGGTTAAGCTTGGGGGAGTTGATACGTCTCCATCGTATCTAATTTTCCAAACTCTTTTGCCCTTGTTTTGGCCTCTAATTTGCATGATTTGAATGAAACTAACCCGGACTGACGCTGTTTACAGCAGAATTGCCTTGGTGTTATTTTTGTGCAGAAATAGAAGTTCTTAGAATGACCTAGAAATTTACAGAGAATATTTTTGGAATATATAAAAAATACTGGCGAAAGAATCAACCAGAGGGGGTCCACTCATTGGCCACAAGCCTAGGGGGCGCGCCACCACCTGGGGCGCGCCCTGGTGGCTTGTGGGCCCCCTGGACCTCCTCCAACCCTAACTCCAACTCTATATATTCACATCCAGAGAGAAAAAAAATCAGAGAGAAGGGTTCATCATGTTTCACGATACGGAGCCGCCGCCACCTCCTGTTCTTCCTCGGGAGGGCAGATCTGGAGTCTGTTTTGGGCTCCGGAGAGGGGAAATCGTTGCCATCGTCATCATCAACCATCCTCCATCACCAATTTCATGATGCTCACCGCTGTGCGTGAGTAATTCCATCGTAGGCTTGCTGGACGGTGATGGGTTGGATGAGATTTATCATGTAATCGAGTTAGTTTTGTTAGGGTTTGATCCCTAGTATCCACTATGTTCTGAGATTGATGTTGCTATGACTTTGCTATGCTTAATGCTTTTCACTAGGGCCCGAGTGCCATGATTTCAGATCTGAACCTATTATGTTTTCATGAATATATATGTGTTCTTGATCCTATCTTGCAAGTTGTAGACACCTATTACGTGTTATGATCCGCATACCCCAAGGTGACAATAATTGGGATTCTTTCCGGTGATTACCGTAGTTTGAGGAGTTCATGTATTCACTAAGTGCTAATGCTTTGGTCCGGTTCTCTATTAAAAGAAGGCTTTAATATCCCTTAGTTTCCATTAGGACCCTGCTGCCAAGGGAGGGTAGGACAAAAGATGTCATGCAAGTTCTTTTCCATAAGCACGTATGACTATATACGGAATACATGCCTACATTATATTGATGAATTGGAGCTAGTTCTGTGTCACCCTAGGTTATAACTGTTGCATGATGAATGCCATCTGACATAATTATCCATAACTGATCCGTTGCCTATGAGCTTTTCACATATTGATCTTTGCTAAGTTACTTTTCCGTTGCTACTTTTACAATAATCACAAAACTGCTACTGTTACTTTTGCCACCGTTACCGTTACTTCCATACTACTTTGCTACTAAATACTTTGCTGCAGATATTAAGTCTTTCAGGTGTGGTTGAATTGACAACTCAGCTGCTAATACTTGGGAATATTCTTTGGCTCCCCTTGTGTCGAATCAATAAATTTGGGTTGAATACTCTACCCTCGAAAACTGTTGCGATCCCCTATACTTGTGGGTTATCAAGGGGTATATATAGCCTCCACACAAAATCCAACTGTTACACACATTTGACCCAACTCGGTGAGACCGATTAGTTCAAAATGTGAACGTTAGGGATCTCGGTGGGACCGACGGGAACAACTCGGTGGGACCGATGTGCTAGGGCTTAGGGCAAACCTCATCTCGGTGGAGCCGATTGCATCAACTCGGTGGGACTGAAGTGAAGCAATAGGGCAACAGAGAATTGGTCAATCCATCTCGGTGAGACTGATCGCAATTTCGGTGAGACCGAAATAATTGCAACTGATAACAGGGAGTTGGCAAGGCCATCTCGGTGAGACCGAGATCCGTATCGGTGTGACCGAACTGTTAGGGTTTCTGGCTATGGCTATGTCATATGAACTCGATGGCGCCGGATAGAATGAATCGGTGGGGCCGAGTTGGAGTTTAGGGTTTTGACATATTTGGATGTAGAAAGTGGTTGAGGGTTCAGGAGCAATATCACTAAGCATTTTGAGCAAGCAAGCCATTAAGCAGCACCTCATCCCCTTAGTATTGGCTTTTCTATGGACTCGATGTGATCTTGGATCACTAAAACAAAGATGAAGAGTCTTGAGCTTTTGCCAATATGTGTCTTAGCATTTTGAGGGGTCCACATTTCTAGTCCATGCCATGCCATTCATTGAACTTCCTGAAATATTTATCTTGAAAGGATATTAGTTCAATGAGCTATATGTTGTTATGAATTACCAAAACCACTCGGGGGATTAGTTGCACTTTCAATAGGGCATAGTCGTACTAACATATCTTTCTTGTTTGGACTGATGAAACATCCGCGTAAAGGTAGAGAATGGTTGAAGGCACAACCCCATTATTTATCTTATTAGGGGTCGGAATTGTACAATGTGCTACGGTGTCGCATGCGTAGCATGAGTGGGAGGAGGCGGATCCGTTACATGACTTGTGATCCAAAGCGTGCTGACCCACAAGTATAGGGGATCAATCGTAGTCCTTTCGATAAGTAAGAGTGTCGATTCCAACGAGGAGCAGAAGGAAATGACACTCGGTTTTCAGCAAGTTATTTTCTGCATGCACTGAAATTATCGGTAGCAGATAGTTTGGTAGTAAGATAATTCGTAACGGGTAACAAGTAACAAGTGTAGCAAATGTGCAGCAAGGTGGCCCAATCCTTTTTATAGCAAAGGATAAGCCTGGACGAACTCTTATATAAAGCAAAGCGCTCCCGAGGACACATGAGAATTATTGTCAAGCTAGTTTTCATCATGCTAAAATGATTCGCGTTCATTACTTTGATAATTTGATATGTGGGTGGACCGGTGCTTGGGTGCTGTCCTTACTTGGACAAGCCTCCCACTTATGATTAACCCCTCTCGCAAGCATCCGCAACTATGAAAGAAGAATTAAGATAAATCTAACCATAGCATGAAACATGTGGATCCAAATCAGCCCCTTACGAAGCAACGCATAAACTAGGGTTTAAGCTTGGGAAAATTTTGCTTTTGCCACTCTAGATTTTGCTAATTTTCCTTATGCCACTCTAGATTTTGACATTTCACTTTTGCCACTCTTTTTTTCACAATTATCACAATTGCCATTCTGTGGCAAAAGCAAAATAATTTTATTTCATTTTTGCCACTCTTAGCTTTTGACAATTATCACAATTGCCAGTCCGAAAATTTTGCTTTTGCCACAGGAATGGCAATTGTGATAATTGTCAAAAACTAAGAGTGGTAAAAGTGAAATGACAAAATCTAGAGTGGCATAAGAAAAAATGGCAAAATCTAGAGTGGCAAAAACAAAATTTTCCCTTTAAGCTTTTGTCACTCTAGCAACCCATCATCTACTTATTACTTCCCAATGCCTTCCCCTAGGCCCAAATCATGGTGAAGTGTCATGTAGTCGACGTTCACATAACACCACTAGAGGAAAGACAACATACATCTCATCAAAATATCGAACGAATACCAAATTCACATGATTACTTATAACAAGACTTATCCCATGTCCTCAGGAACAAACGTAACTACTCACAAAGCATGCTCATGTTCAAGAACAGAGGGGTAATAAATATCATTAAGGATCTGAACATATGATCTTCCACCAAATAAACCAACTAGCATCAACTACGAAGAGTAAACAACACTACTAGCAACCCACAGGTACCAATCTGAGGTTCTGAGGCAAAGATTGAATACAAGAGATGAACTAGGGTTTGAGAGGAGATGGTGTTGGTGAAGATGTTGATGAAGATTAACCCTCCCACAATGAGAGGATCATTGGTGATGACGGTGGCTTCGGTTTCCCCCTCCCGGAGGGAAGTTTCCCTGTCAGAATCGTTCTGCCGGAGCCCTAGATTGCTTTTGCCCAGGTTCCGCCTCAAGACTGCGGCGCTTCGTCCCGAAAGCTTCCTTATGATTTTTTCTAGCCCAAAATCCTCCATATAGTAGAAGATGGGCACCGGGGCTGGCCAGGGGGTCCACAAGCTTGGGAGGTGTGCCCTGGAGGGTAGGGCGCGCCCCCAGGCTTGTGGCCACCTGGTGGGCCCCCCCTCTGTTGTTTCTTCGCCCAATATTTTTTATATATTCCAAAACAATTCTCCGTAAATTTTCAGGACATTTGGAGTTGTGCAGAATAGGTATCTCAGATTTGCTCCTTCCAGGTCGAGAATTCCAGCTGCTGGCATTCTCGCTCTTCATGTAAACCTTGTAAAATAAGAGAGAAAAGGCATAAGAATTGTATCATAAAGTGAAATAACAGTCCATAATGCAATAAATATCAACATAAAAACATGATGCAAAATGGACGTATCAACTCCCCCAAGCTTAGACCTCGCTTGTCCTCAAGAGAAAGCCGAAATCGATAATCTTGTCCACATGTTTAGAGATAGAGGTGTCGATAAAATAAAATACGGACATGAGGGCATCATGATCATATTTAGAACATCAATATATTGTCATATAACTCCTTATGCCAAAGTGATAACTCATTCATAACATAAAGTATAGACCAAAAACTTTATTGAAAACTAACAAACTATGATCTCGGCATTGAAGCAATTGCAATTTATCATAACATCAGAAAGAGTCAATGTAAGAGCTCTTATTTAGCAACTTCACATACTCAACCATCATTTAATTTTTCATAATTGGTAACACTCACGCGATACTTATGAGATCAAAGCTTCAATCAGACACATAGGAAGATAGGGGCTTATAGTTTCGCCTCCCAACCATTTACCTCAAGGGTAATGTCAACATTAATAATTTATGATCACCTACATCCGAGTGGGTATATATATATCTGGATCTTTCCCCAACACATAGTGCTTGCCAAAAAGAGAAAATATAAAAGGAAGGGTGAAGATCACCATGACTCTTGCATAAAGGTAGAAAGTAAAAATAAAAGATAGGCCCTTCGCAGAGTGAAGCAGAGGTTGTCATGAGCTTTGTGGTTGGATGCAAGAAATCTTAATGCAATGGAACATCACTTTATATTGCCGCTTGTGATAGAGAACTTTATTATGCAGTCCATCGCTTTTATTTCTTCCCCATCACAAGTTCGTATAAAGTTTATTTTCCTCACACTAAAAGATTATACATATTTAGTGAGCAATTTTTGTTGCTTGCACCAATGACAACTTACTTGAAGGATCTTACTCAATCCATAGGTAGATATAGTGGACTCTCATGGCAAAACTGGGTTAAGGGTTTTTGGATGCACAGGTAGTATATCTACTTAGTGCGGAATTTTTGGCTAGCATAAGATAAGAAGCAAGCTCAACATGTTGGAAGATCCATGACCATATAACTTCTATTCGGATATAAGGGAACATAACACATTATGTTGTCTTCCTTGTCCAACATCAACTTATTAGCATATAATATTTTAACGAGTGCTCACAATCACAAAAGATGTCCAAGATGGTGTATTTATATGTGAAACCTCTCTTTCTTTTTTACTTCCTATTAATTGCAACAATGACCAATACTATGTTTGTCAACCCTCAACAAATTTCATGCATCATACTTCTTATGTGTGAAGTCATCACTCCATAAGATTATTATATAATCTTTTTATTTCTTTTATTCTTTTCTTTTCCAAGATCAAAGCAGGAAAACAAAGCCTTTAACTCAAAACTAATCTTTATTATATAACTCTCACACTCGATTACATGGATAGAACACAAAGCAAAACTCAAAGACTAGATCATACTAAAACTTTTATTCTACTAAATCAAGATTTAACCAAAAGGATCGAACTAAGATAAACGATAAAGATGTGATGGTGATACGATACTGGGGCACCTCCCCCAAGCTTGGCATAAGCCAAGGGTAGTGCCCATACCCATGTACTAAAGTCTCCTTCTTCGGAGGTGGTGGTGATGAAGTTGATGATCCGGCGGCGAGCTTATCCAGCTTACGTTTGAGGATGAACCTTTCCTCCCTCAAGTCATCATTTTCTTGCTCAAGCTTTAATATCTTCTTTCATAATGCCGCCTTACTTTCATGCAGAAAACTGGACGGGATAAATAGAACCTTAGATTTTCTTGGTCCATTCGGCAGGCTTGACTTCTTGAACTCCACGTGCATATCCCCTGGTTGAGGTAGGGGGACATCGTCTTCCTCTGAGCTCACATCTTTTGACTCCTCTGGGTCGGAGTCTCGCTCTTCATCCGTGGACCATAGGTAGGGATAAATCTCCCCAGAGATCTTTGGACCCGCAGTATAATGGGAAACATAGCTCTTTCCATCTGAATCTTGCGATGACATCTTGCTCTAAACTTGCTGCAGAAATAGCTCGAAACCAGAACAAAGGATATTGTCGTGATACGGTGGCCAAAACCTTTGGGAGATTGTATAATGAATTTTTACCGTGCAAAACAAGTATTCTGGGAGAAAACAGAGTCCAGAGGGCACACGAGCTGGCCACAAGCTTGGGAGGCGCGCCCCCCAGGCTTGTCGCCTGCTCATGCACTTTTTGGACTACTTTTTATTTTCCTAATTTTTTAAATATTCCAAAATGGAGTAAAATTGCTTTTGGAAAACTTTTGGTGTCAGTTTACTTACCGTATCACATACCTATTCCTTTTCAGGGTTCTGGAGCGTTCTGGAAGGTTTCCTTTATGTACTCCTCAGGTGTTATGGAATGAACAATATTAGTTTCAACATTTATGGGCGTACCTGAGATATAATGTTTGATTCTTTGCCCATTCACCACCCTCGGGTTGTTGCCTTCGGCATTTTTGATCTTGATGGCACCGGAACGATAAACTTCTTAGATAATGTAAGGACCTTACCATTTGGAGATAAGTTTTCTTGCAAAAAATCTTAAACGAGAATTGTATAGCAAGACATGGTCACCTACATTAAACTCCTGCTTTTGTATTCTTTTGTCATACCATCTTTTAACCTTTTCTTTAAACAGTTTGGCATTTTCATAGGCTTGGGTTCTCCATTCATCAAGTGAGCTAATGTCAAACAACCTCTTTTCACCGGCTAGTTTGAAATCATAGTTGAGTTCTTTGATTGCCCAATAAGCTTTATGTTCTAATTCGAGAGGTAGGTGACATGCTTTCCCATAAACCATTTTATATGGAGACATACCCATAGGATTTTTATAAGCAGTTCTATAAGCTCATAATGCATCATCGAGTTTCTTAGACCAATTCTTCCTAGATCTATTAACAGTCTTTTGCAAGATCAATTTTATTTCTCTATTACTTAATTCTACTTGACCACTAGACTGAGGATGATATGGAGATGCAATTCTATGGTTAAAATCATATTTAGCAAGCAATTTACGGAAAGCACAATGAATAAAGTGTGAACCACCATCAATCATTAAATATCTAGGGACTCCAAACCTCGGGAAAATAACTTCTTTAAGCATTTTAATATAAGTGTGATGATCAACACTACTAGTTGGAATAGCTTCTACCCACTTAGTAACGTAATCAACAACAACTAAAATATGTGTATACCCATTAGAGGAAGGAAAAGATCCTATATAATCAAATCCCCAAACATCAAATGGTTCGATAACAAGTGAATAATTCATAGGCATTTCCTGATGTCTACTAATGTTAACAATTCTTTGACATTCATCACAAGACAAGACAAACTTACGAGCATCCTTGAAAAGAGTAGGCCAATAAAAACCAGATTGTAATACCTTGTGTGCAGTTCTGTCTCCAGCATGGTGTCCTCCATAAGCCTCGGAGTGACACTTGTGTAGGATTCATTCCTGTTCATGCTTAGGTACACAATGTCTAATAACACCATCTACTCCTTTATAAAGGTGTGGGTCATCCCAGAAGTAATGTCTTAAATCATAGAAAAACTTTTTCTTTTGTTGGTATGTAAAACTAGGTGGTATAAATTTAGCAACAATATAATTAGCATAGTCTGCATACCATGGGGTACTACGAGAAGCATTTATGACAACTAATTGTTCATCAGGAAAGCTATGATCAATAGGTAGTGGGTCATGAAGAATATTTTCTAACCTAGACAAGTTGTCTGCTACGGGGTTCTCTACTCCTTTCCTATCGGTAATATGTAAATCAAATCTTGTAGCAAGAGAACCCACCTAATGAGTCTTTCTTTTCCATAAGGTATTTAATAGCAGCATGATCAGTGTGAACAATCACTTTAGAATCGACAATGTAAGATCTAAATTTGTCACAAGCAAACACAACTGCTAGGAATTCCTTTTCAGTAGTAGTATAATTTCTTTGAGCATTGTCTAGAGTTTTGCTAGCATAATGGATAACATTTAATTTCTTATCAACTCTTTGTCCCAGAACAGCACCAACAACATAATCACTTGCATCACACATAATTTCAAAGGGTAGGTTCCAATCAGGAGGTTGAACAATAGGTGCAGAAATTAAGGCTTTCTGAAGTATTTCAAAGGCTGCTACACAATCATCATAAAAAACAAAGGGAACATCTTTTTTGCAAAAGATTAGTAAGAGGACTAGAAATTTTAGAGAAGTCTTTAATAAATCTCCTATAGAAACCAGCATGACCAAGGAAACTTCTTATACCTTTGATATCTTTAGGACACGGCATTTTTTCAATAGCATCAACTTTAGCCTTATCAACTTCAATACCTCATTCAGAGATCTTATGCCCCAAGGCAATACCTTCATTAACCATAAAGTGGTACTTCTCCCAGTTCAAGAAAAGGTTAGTTTCTTCACATCTCAGCAAAACTCGATCAAGGTTGCTTAAACAATCATCAAAAGAAGTTCCGTAAATGGAAAAATCATCCATGAAAACCTCAATAATCTTTTCACATAAGTCAGAGAATATGGCAGTCATACATCTTTGAAAGGTAGCAGGTGCATTGCATAAACCAAAAGGCATACGTCTATAAGCAAAAGGGCATGTAAAAGTAGTTTTTTCTTGATCCTCTTGTGACACAGGTATTTGGAAAAAACCAGAGTATCCATCTAGAAAGTAGAAATCTGTATGTTTTGATAGTCTTTCTAGCATTTGATTAATGAAAGGTAGAGGATAATGATCTTTCCTAGTAGCTTTGTTTAATTTTCTAAAATCAATTACCATTCCATAACCCATGATAATTCTTTGTGGGATAAGTTCATTTTTATCATTAGGGACAACAGTAATAACGCCCTTTTTAGGGACACGATGAACAGGACTTACCCATCTACTATCAGCAATAGGATAGATTATACCTGCTTCCAGAAGCTTTAATACTTCATTTCTTACCACTTCTTTCATCTTTGGATTTAACCGTCGCTGGTGATCAACAACTGTTTTAGCTTCAGGTTCCATATTAATTTTATGCTGACATAGAGTGGGACTAATGCCCTTAAGATCATCAAGAGTATATCCAATAGCGGCATGGTGCTTCCTTAGAGTTTTCAATAATCTCTCTTCTTCATGCTTTGAAAGGTTAGCACTAATAATAACATGATATATCTTCTTTTCATCAAGATAAGCATATTTCAAAGTATCAGGTAATTGTTTAAGCTCAAACACAGGATCACTCTTGGGAGGAAGAGGATCTCCAAGAGTCTCAATAGGCAAATTGTGTTTCAAGACAGGCATTTGTTTAAAGAATAGCTCATCTATTTCGTTTCTTTCATTCATATGCATATCATTTTCATGGTCTAGCAAATATTGTTCTAAAGGATCAGTAGGAGGCATGGCAATAGAAGCAAGACCAATAATTTCATCCTTACTAGGTAATTCTTTATCACGGGATTGCCTACGAAATTTGGAGAAATTAAACTCATGAGACAGATCACCAAAACTTACACTAACAGTTTCTTTCTCACAATCTATCTTTGCATTAACAGTGTTTAAGACAGGCCTACCAGATATAATGGGACAAAAATCATCTTGTGGGGAATCAAGAACTAGAAAATCAGTAGGGTATTTTATTTTCCCACACAAGACTTCAACATCTCTAACAATCCCAAGTGGTGTAATAGTTTCTCTATTAGCAAGCTTAATAGTAACATCGAAGCAGGTGCAATATCATTCATAATTTCTTGATATGAAGTAAATGGGATAGCACTCACACTAGCACCCAAATCACATAAGCCATGATAACAATGATCTCCTATTTTAACAGAGACAACATGCATGCCAACAACAGGTCTATGTTTATCTTTTTCATCGGATTTAGCAATTCTAGTGGATTCATCACAGAAATAAATAACATGCCCATCAATATTTTCAGCCAAGAGATCGTTAACCATAGCAACATTAGGTTCAACTTTAATTTGTTCAGAGGGTGTAGGTGTTCTTGTACGACTCTTGCGAACCACAGCTGAAGCTTTAGCATGTTCTTTAATCCTAATGGGAAAAGGTGGTTTCTCAATGTAAGCAGTAGGAATAACTGGATCACCATTATAAGTAGTGGTTTCTTCTCTAGCTTCAATGGGTTCTACTATTTTTACTTCAATGGAAGGATGATATTTAACCCACTTCTCCTTAGGGAGATCAACATGAGTAGCAAATAATTCATAGAAAGAAGCTACTATCTCAGAGTCAAGTCCATATTTAGTGCTAAAATTCAGAAAAGCATCGGTATCCATAAAAGTTTTAACACAATCAAATTCGAGCTTTATACCTGACTCCTTACCTTTGTCGAGCTCCCAATCTTCAGAGTTGCGTTTAATTCTTTCCAAGAAATCCCACTTGAATTCAATAGTCTTCTTCATAAAAGAACCAATACAAGAAGTATCGAGCATGGATTGATCATTACGAGAAATCCTAGCATAAAAATTATGAATAATAATTTCTCTTGAGAGTTCATGATTGGGGCATGAATATAACATCTCCTTCACGCAGCCAAAAATTATATATATAATTCCGATCACGATGAACTAGATGCATAGGGCAAAACTTCTGATGAAATTCCAATTTCAATCGGTTGTAATTCCAAGCTCGAATATCATCACATAGCCTATACCATGTCAATGCCTTTCCCTTCAAAGATAAAGGGAAGACCTTCTTCTTGACTTCATCTCCGGGTAAACCTGCAAGCTTAAATAATCCACAATCTTCATCCACATAGATTAGATGCATATCAGGATGTAGTGTTCCATCTCCTGCATAAGGATTAGCTAGCAGTTTCTCTATCATACCCGTAGGAATTTCATAATAAATATTTTCAGTAGGTGCAGTAGGTTGAGGAGAAACTCTTTGTTCTTTCGGTCGAGGTGAAGATACCCCGAACAAGCCCCTCAAAGGATTATTTTCCATAGTGACAAGTGACAATAAATTTCAGCATGTAATATAAATGTTTCCTTACCAAATTCCACTCACCAAAGGTGCTTCACTCCTCGGCAATGGCGCCAGAAAAGAGTCTTGATGACCCACAAGTATAGGGGATCAATCATAGTCCTTTCGATAATTAAGAGTGTCGAATCCAACGACAGAAGGAAATGACAAGCGGTTTTCAGCAAGGTATTTTCTGCAGGCACTGAAATTATCGGTAACATATAGTTTGGTAGTAAGATAATTCGTAATGGGTAACAAGTAACAAGTGTAGATAAGGTGAAGCAAGGTGGCCCAATCCTTTTTATAGAAAAGGATAAGCCTGGACGAACTCTTATATAAAGCAAAGCGCTCCCGAGGACACATGGGAATTATTGTCAAGCTAGTTTTCATCATGCTCATATGGTTCGTGTTCGTTACTTTGATAATTTGATATGTGGGTGGCCCGGTGCTTGGGTTTTGTCCTTACTTGGACAAACCTCCCACTTATGATTAACCCCTCTCGCAACCATCCGCAACTACGAAATAAGAATTAAGATAAATCTAACCATAGCATGAAACATGTGGATCCAAATCAGCCCCTTACGAAGCAATGCTTAAACTAGGGTTTAAGTTTCTGTCACTCTAGAAACCCATCATCTACTTATTACTTCCCAATGCCTTCCCCTAGGCCCAAATCATGGTGAAGTGTCATGTAGTCGACGTTCACATAACACCAGTAGAGGAAAGACAACATACATCTCACGAAAATATCAAACGAATACCAAATTCACATGATTACTTATAACAAGACTTCTCCCATGTCCTCAGGAACAAACGTAACTACTCACAAAGCATGCTCATGTTCAAGAATAGAGGGGTAATAAATATCATTAAGGATCTGAACATATGATCTTCCACCAAATAAACCAACTAGCATCAACTACAAAGAGTAATCAACACTACTAGCAACCCACAGGTACCAATCTGAGGTTCTGAGGCAAATATTGAATACAAGAGATGAACTAGGGTTTGAGAGGAGATGGTGTTGGTGAAGATGTTGATGAAGATTGACCCTCCCACGATGAGAGGGTCGTTGGTGATGATGATGAATTCGATTTCCCCCTCCCAGAGGGAAGTTTACCCGGCAGAATCGCTCTGCTGGAGCCCTAGATTGCTTCTGCTGAGGTTCCGCCTCGAGATGGTGGCGCTTCATCCCAAAAGCTTCCTTATGTTTTTTTCTTGGTCAAAACCCTCCATATAGCATAAGATGGGCACCGGGGGCTGGCCAGGGGGCCCACAAGCTTGGGAGACGCGCCCTGGGAGGTAGGGCGTGCCCCCCAGGCTTGTGGCCACCTGATGGGTCCCCCTCTGTTGTTTTTTCACCAAATATTTTTTATATATTCCAAAACAATTATCCGTAAAGTTTCAGGACATTTGAAGTTGTGCAGAATAGGTATCTCATATTTGCTCCTTCCAGGTCCAGAATTCCAGCTGCCGGCATTCTCCCTCTTCATGTAAACCTTGTAAAATAAGAGAGAAAAATGCATAAGAATTGTATCATAAAGTGAAATAACAACCCAAAATGCAATAAATATCAACATAAAAACATGATGCAAAATGGACGTATCAAAGCGTGCCACCATTTTTTTGTACTTTTTTAATTAATTTTGAGAGAAATTGTAGTTAATTTTGAATAATCTATCTAAGGTATTAAATTGTACTTTTTCATAGTTTTTGTCAAACCGTTTTGAGATCGTGGGCTATAGCCGTTGGTTTACTCCCACTATGTTTATTTTTTTTGTTATTCATCATTACTATTATTTTTAGTAACTGCCCTGAGATCGTGGGTTTTGCCCGTTGTTTTTCTCCCACGATCGTGGGCTTTAGCCATTGGTTTTCTTCCACTCTCCTCTTAACTTCCCCTCCCCTCCCATGGGTTAGTTATTGCAATCGCTTCCTTTTTCGTTCCCCTCCTCTCCTCTTCGGCGCATAGAAGCTGCTTCTCTAGTTTCGCCACGGGAGCGTCGGCCGGCGGGTTGAACTCCAGGGGAAGCTCTGTGTGTTGTGTCGGTTCCTTTCCTCTGCCCTCAACTCCCCTCGCGCCCCCTCTTCTACTGATTTTTCTTGATTCTAAGTTGTTGCTCTCTTGCTGTCTCAGGCTGGATTTGGTGGTGGAGTTTTCACTAGGGAAGCTTTGTTTGTGTGGTTTTTTTCAGTGAGCGGCATGCGGGTCTCAGACTGGATTTGGTGGCGGAGTTTTTGTTTGGTGGTAAGAGTTTTGCTTGTTTGGTGTGCTTTGTTTCTAAAATCAGTAAGAACCCTAAGAGTTGCTCATGTCTCATGCAGTTCTGGTTTGGCAGTTTTTAGGTTTGTAGATCTCGATGAGTATGTCACCGAGTCCGAAGAATGTGGACGCAGTTAATACATTGTGCTGAAACTTTTCGTTTGTTTTGCGGTTGATGTTTTATCAGATCTGGTGCATAATAGGTTTTCAGTAGTATAGGTGTTGTCGAATGGACATTACAAGTTGTATGGATTTTGATAGTTGTTGATTTTTTCCCTGGAATGTTTGGTATGTGTAGCTTTTTGGTCGTTTAAACTCCATGTAGGTTGGAGTACTGATCATCATGTGTAGTTTGAACTGGTGTAGTGTCATTTTAATAGTTTGTAGCAGTTTGAGAAGAACTACTAGGAAGTTGAAACGGTTGACATTTTGGACTTGGGTGTGTGAGTTGTGGTGTTATATTATTTATTGGTTGCTGTCATGTTCACGAGCTGACATGTTGTCATGTTTGTGCACTAGTATGGTTCATATAATTGAACTGAGTGCTTGTTCATATATTTTCATACTTTTTCTTTTTTTGCTGATTATTATGTTGTTGCAGATGTTGGAGTGCCAGTACCTCCTGATTCTGACAAATCAGACCCCCTTCAAGATCTTGTGAATGCTATTTTTGACATATCAAATCCTCTAGAAGAACTTGCGAGTGTTGCTGGTGTTTCTCTTTTATTTGCTCTTTTTAATAGCCTTGCATACATAAATGTGTTTAGTTACCTCAGTTGTTCCTTTTGTTTGCGTGTGTCACTATGCATCTTATTTTATTTGTCTCTGCAATGCTTATTGTTTTTAATTTATTTTTGTGTGTTTATGTTTTTGGTTTATGTAGTGAATGATAGCCATGCTGTTGCTGAGGACATTGCTGATGTTGTGAAAGATATTAATGATGGGATTTATTCTCTCAATTTTGGTGATGGTGATGGGAGCTTGCAGTTGTCTGTTACTCAGTCTCAGAGTGTGGATGGTACTGAGCCTGTTAATTAGGCTGAGGATGTTCCTATGCAGTTACAGTTGGAGGATGAAAGGATAAGAAAGAAGAAGACAAATTTTCTAAAGAGAAAGGAGTTGGAACAGTGTCAAAAGGCTGCTTGCGTGCATCCAAGTGCTGAGGATGTTGCTCAAGCTGGAAATGATGAAGGTGGTGCCGAGGCTGTTGCAACTGGTCATGCTGGGTCTCATGGAACTGACATGCCTATCAAGATGAACTTGTTGCAGGCTCGGTTGACTCAAGTGTTTCCTCATGATGCAGTCAAGGGAAAGAGAACGGTTTTGAAGAGGAAGATGGCAGATCCAAATCCTGATGGCACGCTAAGGCGTAGCCCATGTGTGAAAGCAGCTTCCCAAACCGGTGATAGCAAAGGTGATGCAGATAGTGTTGCTGTCAAGATTGGTCCAAGCACACTTGGTGGCTCCCCTGTTCGCCGGAGTCCACGAGTTTTGGCAAATAAGAAGCCTTCTTCGTCTCCTCTTCCGAAGCGCTCTTCGTTGAAGGAAAATAAGAAGCACAGAGTTCCTCCTGCAAAGGTGAACAAAGGTGTGAATAAGCGTGCTTGTGTAGAGGCTGAAGATCCTGCATTTGAGGGAGATGATATTGAAGTTAATTCTGAAGATGAATATGCTGTGGTATATGTTTTTTTAGTATTTGAATTTTTCTAGGTAGTGCCATTTTTAATTTGTAATGTTTCAATTATATTCCTTTGTTTTAGTCATGCTGAAGTAGGTTAGTTAGTTACTGTGTTTATTAGTATTAGTCATGCCCACTGGGGTTAATTATATTCCCAAAACAATATTTTTGTTTTGGGATAAGTGTTTCTACTGTATGCTGTTTACTAGTTGTACTTCCAAGCATTAGTTGTGGCCGGGTTGGTATGGTGGCCAGGTGAGGCTTGGTCATTGTTTGCATCATTTTTTTATCGTATTGGTTTTGGTCTTTTTGTGGTACTGAAGTTGTTTTAATAGTTGAACTTGTGCAATCATTTTTTCCTTTTTGCCTTCATATGTTTCTTTTGTTTTTTATATTCATTGAACTAAATTGTGCTTTCTTGATTTCATTTACAGCCTGTTAATTTTAGGAGTCCGGTCAAGCTAGCGAGAGGCATAGAGGAAAAAGTTGATGTGGATGAAGGCGAGTTACAGCGTTTGAATATAACTGTGCCATGTTCGCTAAAAGAGGTAGATACTTGTGCTCATTTGCTCAAGAGTCGCCATGTGGCCAGAGTTCATGCAACTGGTTTTGGTTCTATCTTCGAATGGAAGGTGAAGTCTAACATTTCCCGCCCTTTGATGGGAGTCTTGTATCTGAAGATAGATCCTGATACGATGACTCTTGGCATGGGTGAGGCGAATAAGAAGCTTCGCATCACTAGCGATGACATACATCAGCTTTTTGGGTTCCCTCGTGGTGGTCGCTCTGCACCAAGGCCGTTAGAGGACGGATATGACGACGTTCTAATGAAGTTAAGATCAGATCTTGGCATTAGCAGGAGCTAGGATATCAAGACCAAGTATTTGAGGGATAAGCTCAAGGTGCTTGTCAATGATCCTAGTAAAGATGACCTAGCTACGAGTGTTCTTCATTATTGTGTTCACGAAAGTTGTGTTGCCTAGTGCGGTCACTCGGGTTTCCAGAGAGGCAGCAATGTTTGAGAACCTTGTCATCGAGGACATGGTTGGTATGGATTATTGCCAGTTGATGGTTGATGAGTTGTGTAGGGTTGTTGTGAGGTACCAAGAGGGTGTTACCTTGGGGAAGGCAATCACAGGCTGTGCTATAGGGCCTGTACTAATGTATCTTGGCTGCCTCATCTGTGGCAAGATTTCGGATGTTGACATGCGATTCCCCCACTTATGTTTAATCTTTAGTACTGTTGTGTCATATGTGGTTGAACTGAATCTCTTGTTCACATGACCTGTTTGTAAACACTAACAAGTTGGCACTAACAGTGAAAGCATGTTAGTACTGAGGTTTTAAATATGTTAATTAAATGTTATTTTTTCCTATGTGTTGCATTGCTTAATTAACTCTCTTTTCCCTCGTTTGTAGTGGAAAACTCAAGAGAAAGTTGTCTTTTTCTGGGTATATAAACGGCCAGTCATGGAGATGCCGTCTCAAGTTCCCAAGACTTCATCTCTGCACGATGAGTTGAGAGATGGTCAGAGTATTAAGGGTGTTGGTTATATTCCCTTGGCCCGAGTAAGGCTAGTACTTCGCAGAGGCCGGGTTTTGGTATCGATGTAGCTATTTCTGCGTTGGAGCGCGTTGAGCATATTTTTATTAATGTGCGTTATGAGATGGAAAAGGTCCCAACTGTAGTTGAGTGTCTGAGCTGTATTGATGGTATCTTTCCTGACGGTCATCAATTTAATGCTATGAAGCAGTGGACTATATTGAGATGGAGAGAATTTCAATTAGTGATATGCATGATGGTGCTACTCAACTAATTTAGAGCTCGGCGCGCCTGTTGAACAACGTGAAGTGTTTCAAAACTATGTAAGACTCTTGCTGCAAGCCGTATGAAGAAGGTGCCGGTGGAACATGATGAGGCTGCTGCCGGGAGGGCTGGTGATGATACTGAGGCTAATGTTTCTGGCCACCACGAATGATGTCGGTTTGGAGTCCCCTGTTCTTGAGGTGAGTCAGTCCTTGATCTTTGCATTTTTACTAGGTTGTTCTTTTGTCAGTAATGTAGTTGAACTTGCTCATGTTCATTTGTTTATTTTTTTGATGTAGGAGACCAGTCATGGTGTTGAGGCTGCTGTTGACTGTGGAGTCAATGATCCATCTACTGATAAGAGCAAGGTTAGTTTTATTTTTTTATTGTGTTTAGAAAGACGCTTGAATTTTCATGGGCACCACTGTGCCTTACATGTTCATTTTTCTATCCCACAACATTAAGAAGTGTAGGTGGTACCTACCTTTGTTAGTGTAGTTTAACTTTTGTGTGTTGTTGCTAATAACACCATTGTTTTTGATTTATTACTATGAATCAGGATCCTGTTGTTGCTGATGAGGCTTATTCTCCCATCGGTGATGTTCCTTTGAATGTTAGCAGCAGCAACGTTGGTGATCTTGCTGTGGATGCTGCTAAGGTTTGTTTTTGTGTGCTTGCATTGATTTTATGCAGCTTTCGCTATTGTTTCTTGTAGTTGTAAAAGATAGCATGTACACCTCTTGTGGGTTTTTTTGGTTGTTAGTTTTGCTCATTTTCTTCACTATCTGATTTTTTTCTTTTTTAGATGGCTGATGTTGAGCGCGAGGCGCCTGTTGCTGTTGGAGCAGATGCTTGTGTTGTTCCATTTAGCAGTGGTTGCGATGTCGGTGGTAAAGTTGCTGATGAGGATGTTGGTGCTGCCACCATACTTGATGCCAAATCTTCTGGTGTTGGTATTGCTGAGAATGATAATGGTTCAGATTCTAAAAATTTCCCGCCTGGAGGGCTTGACTACGGTGATGCATTGGAAGACGCTGACGTATCTAGCGTGGAGGAGGAGTGCTACTTATTGAGCTTGTGTTGGTTTTTCCCTTGAAGAGGAAAGGGTGATGCAGCAAAGTAGATATAAGTATTTCCCTCAGTTGAGAACCAAGGTATCAATCCAGTAGGAGGAAGACACAAGTCTCCAATAATTGCACCTACACAAACAAACAAATACTTGCACCCAATGCGATGAAGGGGTTGTCAATCCCTTCACGGTTACTTGCAAGGATGAGATCTGATAGTGATAGATATAAAAGATAAGTAAAAGTGCGAAATAAAATAAAAGTAAATAAATTGCAGCAAGGTATTTTTGTGTTTTTGATTTTACAGATCTGAAAATTACATGATAAAAGATAGACCCGGGGCCATAGTTTTCACTAGAGGCTTGTCTCTTGAAAGAAAGCATACAGTGGGTAAACAAATTACTGTTGAGCAATTGATAGACAAGCGCATAGTTATGATGATATCTAAGGCAATGATCATGTATATAGGCATCACGTTCGTGACAAGTAGACCGACTCCTGCCTGCATCTACTACAATTACTCCACACATCGACCACTATCCAACATGCATCTAGTGTATTAAGTTAACAAGAATGGAGTAACGCCTTAAGCAAGATGACATGATGTAGAGAGATAGATCCAAGCAATATGAAAAAAAAACATCTTTTTTATCCTTAATGCCAACAATACAAATACGTGTCAAGTCCCTTTCTGTCACTGGGATTGAGCACCGCAAGATTGAACCCATTACACATCACCTCTCCCATTGCAAGAAAAATCAATCTAGTTGGCCAAACCAAATCAATAGATCGGAGAGAAATACAAATCTATATAAATCATGCATAAAAGAGTTCAGAGAGGACTCAAATAATATTAATAGATAATCTGATCATAAACCCACAATTCATCGGATCTCAACAAACACACCGCAAAACAAGATTACATCGAATAGATCTCCGAGAACATCGAGGAGAACATTGTATTGAAGGTCATAGAGAGAGAAGAATCCATCTAGCTACTAGCTATGGACCCGTAGGCCTGTGGTAAACTACTCACACATCATCGGAAGGGCAGCAAGATTGATGTAGAAGCTCTCCGTGGTCGAATCCGCCTCCGGCGGAGTACCAGAAAAGGTCCCCAGATGGGATCTCACGAAGACAGAAACTTGCGGCGGCGGAAAAGTATTTTTGGTGTGCCCTCTGGTCTACAGGGAATATTTGGGTATTTATAGAAGAGAAATTGGGGTTGGAAGTGCCACGGGGGGCCCACAAGCTTAGGAGGCGCCCCCTAGGGCGCGCCCTCCGAGCTTGTGGCCACCTTGTGGCTCTTTTGGCCTCCTCCCGAAGCTTCTAGGGTGTCTTGTGGTCCAAGAAAAATCGTCAAAAGATTTCGTTCCGTTTGGACTCCGTTTGGTATTGATTTTCTGTAAAGGCAAAAACAAGGAAAAAACAACAACTGGCACTGGGCACTAGATTAATAGGTTAGTCCCAAAAAATGATATAAAATAGCATACTAATGCATATGAAACATCCAACATTGATAATATAATAGCATGGAATAATAAAAAATTATAGATATGTTGAAGACGTATCAAGCATCCCCAAGCTTAATTCCTGCTCGTCCTCGAGTAGGTAAATGATAAAAATAGAATTTTTGATGTGGAATGCTACCTGACATGTTTATCATGTAATCTTTGTTTATGTGGCATGAATATTCAAATCCGTAAGATTCAAAACAAAAGTTTAATATTGACGTAAAAACAATAATACTTTAAGCGTACTAAAAAGCAATCATGTGTTTTCAAAATATCATGGCTAAAGAAAGTTAACCCCATAAAATCTTATAGCCTTATCATGCTCCATCTTCTTAGCAGAAAGTATTTATCATGCACAACCCCGATGACAAGCCAAGCAATTGGTTCATACTTTTTAACGCGCTTTAGCTTTTTCAACTCTCACGCAATACATGAGTGTGAACCATGGATATAGCACTATGGGTGGAATAGAGTATGATGTTGGAGGTTGTGTGGAGAAGACAAAAAGGAAGAAAGTCTCACATTGATGTGGCTAATCAATGGGCTATGGAGGTGCCCATCAATTGATATCAATGCAAGGAGTAGGGATTGCCATGCAACAGATTCACTAGAGCTACAAGTTTATGAAAGCTCAAAAAGAAAACTAAGTGGGTGTGCATCCAACTTGCTTTCTCGTGAAGACCTCGGGCATTTGAGGAAGCCCATCATTGGAATATACAAGCCAAGTTCTATATGAAAAATTCCCACTAGTAATATATGAAAGTAACAAAATAGGAGACTCTCTATCATGAAGAACATGGTATTACTTTGAAGCACAAGTGTGGAAAAGGATAGTAACATTGTCCCTTCTCTCTTTTTCTCTCATTTTTTTTCATTTTCATTTTTTCTCTTTTTTTGTTTGGCTCTTTGGCCTCTTTTTTTTGTTGGGCTCTTTTGGCCTCTTTTTTCTTCTTTTTTTATATTTTCGTCCGGAGTCTCATCCCGACTTGTGGGGGAATGATAGTCTCCATCATCCTTTCCTCACATGGGACAATGCTCTAATAATGATAATCATTACACTTTTATGTACTTACAAGTCAAGAATTACAACTCAATACTAGAACAAAAATATGACTATATATTAATGTCTCCGGCGGTGTACCGGGATGTGCAATGATCTAGCGTGACATGTATAAAAAATATGAACGGTGGCCAAGCCACAAATACTATGTCAACTATATGATCATGCAAAGCAATATGACAATGATGATATATATATATATATATATATATATGTGTGTGTCATAATAAAATGGAACGGTGGAAGTTGCATGGCAATATATCTTGGAATGGCTATGGAAATGCCATAATAGGTAGGTATGGTGGCTGTTTTGAGGAAGATATAAGGAGGCTTATGTGTGAAAGAGCATATCATATCACGGGGTTTGGATGCACCGGCGAAGTTTGCACCACAACGCAAGGTGAGAAAGGGAAATGCACAGTACCGAAGAGGCTAGCAAAATGCGGAAAGGTGAGAGTGCGTATAATCCATGCACTCACATTAGTCATAAAGAACTCAATACTTATTGCAAAAGTTTATTAGCCCTCGAAGCAAAGTACTACTACTCATTCTCCTAGGGGGATAGATTGGTAGGAAAAGACCATCGCTCGTCCCCGACCGCCACTCATAAGGAAGACAATCAATAATAAATTATGCTCCAATTTCATAGCATAACGAGAGACCATACGTGCATGCTTCGGGAATCACAAACCATAACACAAATATTGTTACTAAACCACAATTACCTACTAGCATGACTCTAATATCACCATCTTTATATCTCAAAACAAATGCAAGGAATCAAACTTCTCATATATTCAATGATCTTCATGAAAGTTTTTATTATATCCCTCTTGAATACCTATCATATTAGGACTAAATTCATAACCTAAGCAAATTTCCATACTATTTACAAGACACAAAATAATATAAGTGAAGCATGAGAGTTCATCAATTTCTTTAAAATATGACCACCGCCATGCTCTGAAAGATATAAGTGAAGCACTAGAGCAACTACCTAGCTCAAAAATATAAGTGAAGCACATAGAGTATTCTAACAAATTCATGATTAATGTGTGTCCCTCTCAAAAAGGTGTGTCCAGCAAGGATGATTGTGGCAAACTAAAAAGAAAATAAAGCAAAGACTCATATAATACAAGATGCTCCAAGCAAAACACATATCATGTGGTGAATAAAAATATAGCCTCAAGTAATTTACCGATGGATTGTAGACGAAAGAGGGGATGCCATCCAGGGCATCCCCAAGCTTAGGCGCTTTGTTGTCCTTGAATATTACCTTGGGGTGCCATGGGCATCCCCAAGCTTAGGCTCTTGCCACTCCTTATTCCTTAGCCCATCGAAACTTTACTCAAAACTTGAAAACTTCACAACACAAAACTCAACAGAAAACTCGTGAGATCCATTAGTACAATAAAACAAATATCCACTTTTATGTACTATTGTAAACTCATTCCAATTTTATATTTTAATTATATCTATTGTATTCTAACTTCACCGTGGTTCATACCCCCCGATACAACCCATAGATTCATCAAAAGAAGCGAACAACACAATGAAAACAGAATCTGTCAAAAACAGAATAGTCTGTAGAAACCTGAATTAAGCTCATACTTATGTAATGCCAAATATTCTAAAAAATTAGGAAGACGTAGGCAATCTGTATATCAATCTTGTGTAAACAATTCAGAATTTTTCCACATTCCAGCAAATTTTAACAATTCTGCTCTAGACACAAAAGTTTCTGTTTTTTCTGAGAATGAAATCAACGATTCTTCCAAATCATCCCAAATGTCTTACTTGGCACAAACACTAATTGAAACACTAAAACACAATCATAGCAGAACTATAATTGCATATTTATTGAAAAACATAAGAAAAAGCAAAGACATAAAATAAAATTGGGTTGCCTCCCAACAAGCGCTATTGTTTTACGCCCCTAGCTAGGCATATTGCATAGATCTAGGTATTGTCATCTTTGGTATTCAATCCATAAGTGGCCCTCATAATAGATTCATATGGCAACTTAATTTTCTTTCTTGGAAAGTGTTCCATGCCCTTCCTTAATGGAAATTGAAATCTAATGTTTCCTTCTTTCATATCAATAATTGCACCAATCGTTCTAAGGAAAGGTCTGCCAAGAATTATGGGGCATGTAGGATTGCAATCAATATCAAGCACAATAAAATCTACGGGCACATAATTCCTATTCGCAATAATAGGAACATCATTAATTCTTCCCATAGGTTTCTTAATAGTAGAATCCGCTGAGTGCAAATTTAAAGAACAATCATCAAGTTTATGGAGGCCTAGCACATCACATAAAGCTTTTGCAATAGCAGAAACGCTAGCACCCAAATCACACAAAGCATTGCACTCATAATCTTTAATCTTAATTTTAATAGTAGGTTCCCATTCATCATATAACTTTCTAGGGATTGAAACTTCCAACTCAAGTTTTTCTTCAAAAGATTTCATCATAGCATCAACGATATGTTTAGTAAATGCCTTATTTTGATTATAAGCATGGGGTGAATTAAGCATAGATTATAACAAGGAAATACACTCAATCAAAGAAAAATTATCATAAATAAATTCCTTGAAATCCAAAAGAGTGGGCTCATCACTAGTTAAAGTTTTGACCTCGCCACCCCCACTTTTATTAATTTTTTCATTAAGAACTTCACGCTCCAAATTATTGGGATGTCTTCTAGCAAAAGTTGACTCCTCTCCAGTCCCTTCTTTATCAAGTTTTATATTAGCAAACAAAGATTCAATAGGAGTCACACCAATCCCTTTAAGATCTTCATTATGATTCAAAGATTCAGGTTTACCAGCCATCTTATTTACTAACGTAGTTTGCTTATCAGAAATTTGGCCTACCAAACTTTCAATATGAACGAGTTGAGATTGAAGACCAATAACTTCTTTATTAACATCATCAAGCTGTTTATTGATATACTCTATCATAATAGATTGTTCTTTAAGTTCATTCCTAAAGAAACTACTATGCTCAAATTGCAAAGACATGAAGCTTTTTGCATTATTTTCAATTTCTTCCAACTTTCTGTGGTAACGACCAAGATTTTTAGATTGAGACACGATGAAAAAGCAAGCAATCTAGCACACAAGAAAACAAAAAGCAAACGAAAATAAGGCGAATAAAAAGGCAAATATTTTTGTATTTTTCTGAAAATGTTTTAGAAGTGGGGGAGAGGAAAACGAGAGACAAATGGCGAATAATATAAATGCAAGAGATGAGAGTTTATGATGGGTAGTTGGTAGGCTTGATGTAGATTCTGCCCAGCAACGGCGCCAGAAATTCTACCTGCTACTTCTTGAGCTTGCGTTGGTTTTTCCCTTGAAGAGGAAAGGATGATGCAGCAAAGTAGAGATAAGTATTTTCCTCAGTTGAGAACCAAGGTATCAATCCAGTAGGAGGAACACACAAGTCTCCAATAATTGCACCTACACAAACAAACAAATACTTGCACCCAAAGCAATAAAGGGTTTGTCAATCCCTTCATGATTACTTGCAAGGATGAGATCTGATAGTGATAGATATAAAAGATAAGTAAAAGTGCTAAATAAAATAAAAGTAAATAAATTGCAGCAAGGAATTTTTGTGTTTTTGACTTTATAGATCTAAAAATAATATGATAAAAGATAGACCCTGGGGCCATAGTTTTCTCTAGAGGCTTCTCTCTTGAAAGAAAGCATACGGTGGGTAAACAAATTACAGTTGAGCAATTGATAGAAAAGCGCGTAGTTATGACGATATCTAAGGCAATGATCATGTATATAGGCATCACGTCCGTGACAAGTAGACCAACTCCTGCTTGCATCTACTACTATTACTCCACACATCGACCACTATCCAGCATGCATCTAGTGTATTAAGTTAACAAGAACGAAGTAACGCCTTAAGCAAGATGACATGATGTAGAGGGATAGATGCAAGCAATATGAACAAACCCCATCTTTTTATCCTTAATGGCAACAATACAAATATGTGTCAAGTCCCTTTCTGTTACTAGGATTGAGCACCGCAAGATTGAACCCATTACAAAGCACCTCTCCCATTGCAAGAAAAATCAATCTAGTTGGCCAAACCAAATCAATAGATTGGAGAGAAATACAAAGCTATATAAATCATGCATAAAAGATTTCAGAGAAGACTCAAATAATATTCATAGATAATCTGATCATAAACCCACAATTCATCGGATCTCAACAAACACACCGCAAAAGAAGATTACATCGAATAGATCTCCAAGAACATCGAGGAGAACATTGTATTGAAGATCAAAGAGAGAGAAGAAGCCATCTAGCTACCAGCTATGGACCCGTAGGTCTATGGTAAACTACTCGCACATCATCGGAAGGGCAACAAGGTTGATGTAGAAGCTCACCGTGGTCGAATCCCCTCCGGCACAGTACCGGAAAAGGTCCCCATATGGGATCTCACGAAGACAGAAACTTGTGGCGGCGGAAAAGTATTTTTGGTGTGCCCTCTAGTCTACGGGGAATATTTGGGTATTTATAGAAGAAAAATTAGGGTTGGAAGTGCCACGAGGGGGCCACAAGCTTGGGGGCGTGCCCTCCGAGCTTGTGGCCACCTCGTGGCTCTTCTAGCCTCCTCCCGAAGCTTCCAGGGTGTCTTGTGGTCCAAGAAAAATCATCAAAAAGTTTCATTCTGTTTGGACTCCGTTTGGTATTAATTTTCTGTAAAGACAAAAATAAGGAAAAAAACAGCAACTGGCATTGGGCACTAGGTTAATAGGTTAGTCCCAAAAAATTATATAAAATAGCATAATAATGCATATTAAACATCCAAGATTGATAATATAATAGCATGGAACAATAAAAAATTATAGATACATTGGAGACATATCAAGGTGGCTTCCGAAGATGGTGATTTAATTCTGTCAATTTCTTTTGGCCCCTTGACGCAGGGGGCGCTCTTGTCGTTGCAAGATTTTCTGTCTTCAAACCCTGAAAGTGCAGGCATATTGCTGTCGTCACAGGATCTTCTGTTGTCAAACCCTGAAAGTGCAGGCATATTGCTATCGTCACAGATCTTCCGTCGTCAAACCCTGAAAGTGCAGGCAAGGACTTGTAAATGAGGCGTACTTCTCATTTATGGCGTGGTGGCCATGTTCCCGTGTAGTGCTTGAACTTATTGTTTTTTTGTTTTTTCTGTAAGCAGAAGGTGCTAATGCTGCTAAGGTTGATTCGTTTTTCTTCGCTGTTACAGGGTTGCGCACGAACCGTGGGAAACGGTTAGTGTGGAATTTTGCCCGTATCATTTTCGTCTCTTTTCCTTTCTCTCATATGATTATTATTGTCACTGCAGTAGTTTTAATTCCTCTCATCTTGTGTTTTCCCTAGTGAAAAGCCGATGTTTTGAAATAAGGAATGTGATGCTAGTGTTGGTTTTGTTGCTTCCGCGTTCATCCCCACAGGCATGCTCAACTCAGACACTGCTGACGCTGTTTTATATTCTCTACGTGAGAAGTACTGAGAAACTGACAAGTTGATTGTTCCTAGATGGGTGACAGTCAGTATTTCTTGTACATAGGATGATAAGTTATTTGGTAATTTTCTAACTATTGTTGTTCTTTTTGTACAATAGACCAAGATCTATGATGGAAATATTGATGCCAATGTGCGGCACTGGTTCACAAGATCAGGGGCTGATGGTTATGACCATGTACGTGACTCATCCTAATGTTTGATGTTTTTTTGTGTACTGATGAAAGATGTGTGCTCTTATCTGAACTTATTGTACTCAGGAACTAGAACTATCATGTTTCTTGCAAGTTTCGAAGGTGGGAATGAACTTGAGTAGCCTTTTTTTCCTGCACTTACGAATGATGCGTGCGCTTTTTTGAAGCTGAACTTATTGTAGCAAAAGTCGAACTGATATGTTTCTTGCAAGTTTGGGCAGTGGAAATAAACTTGAGTAGCCTTTATTTTTTGTACTGAGTTGCTTACTCATTTAGAACTTATGATTCTTTGGTCTGTTTGGATTTCTGAATTTTAATTTCCCTTTTTTATTATTATTTGGAGGCTGAATATTAGTTTCATTATAATTGTTGAATTCATTTCCTTCTGCGATTATTTTTGTTAGCTTCTTTTCCCTACTTTTGATCCGCCGTCATTTATGGCTGCCATGAAGCCTGGTGAAGATGTTGGCCATTGGTGCTTGGTTGTTCTGAATTTGAAGTTCCGTCATTTTGAGTGTCTTGATTCACTCCATAATGAAACCTGGAGTGATGCAGTTAGATTCTTCAGGACTATGACAGATAATATAAAGAGGCTTGGGAGGGAATCCAGTGTAGATAGGGCCAAACTGTTCTCGTTGGCGCATGTTAATGGTTGCTCTTGCGAGTTTGTTCGTGTGCCGCAGCAGCAAAACATGTGAGTATCCATTTTGATGAAATTTATTAGTTGTTTTTTGTTGCCGGAATACGTAGTTTTCCAATTTTTGTCGTATTCTTGTATTTTAATTTGTAATGTACCCTTTGTTGTTTTGGTTAACAGGCATGATTGTGGCTTTTTTATGCTACAAAACTACAAGACTTATCATTGCCGGGAGGATGGTGTGATTGAAATGTTGGATTACACCCATGAAGACATTACTGACACTAGAAAGACTCTTCTGTATACTTGTGCCACTAACGATGTGTTTGATATTGACTTCCGGGGTTTGTGTCGGATTCAGGGCTCCGCAGACCCAAGAAGGTTCGAACTCAGGGGCGTGAACGAAGGGTCGTGCTCTCCAATAACGCTAGCTCACCATGCCCATGACCTGATCTCGACGAGTGCGCTGGATCGTGCGAAAGGGAACGACACGGAGATTTACCCAGGTTCGTGCCACCTTACAGTGTAGAACCCTACTCCTGATTTTGGTGGATTAGCCTCACGAGGAAGTAGAGGATTGTTGACATCAGATTTTGGCACGGCATAAAAGGCAAATAAGATAGCCTCGGGTGAAAGGGTTTTTAGCATTAAATGTTTCACATCGCCGAGTGGAACAACTTTGATGTTTAGGTTATCGTCGTCCAATCTCATCTTAGGGGCCGAAATTGTACTCCGAGTGGCAGAATTCAGTGTTCCGAGTGGTTTTCGGCCTATCACGCCTTCAAGACGACCTCGGATGAAGGAGTACTCTAAAGGAATTGTCTTCGTCTCGTCAAGGCAATCGATTTTGATATATAAATCATCTTAATCCGAGTTCATATGCAAAAGTTACAGTCAATACGGTCTAGCCCGACCAGAGACCAAAATATTACGCTTGACACCACACATATGTTGATGAGTGTCTGATGCAATGCGTGAGCAATTCGGCCCTCAAGACGGCCTTGAATCGGAAAATCTTAAACAGAAGAACGTTTTGTCTCGTCGAGCCGGTCTATTTTCATATGTGAATTGTCTCGATCTGAGGTAGTATGCAACCTGGGGAGGCAAAACAAGATCAGACTATCTTTTTAGTCGGGAAATCCGAGTGAAAAGCTTACAATCTGAGTGAAAGCTTGCCATTCGAGCAAAGGATTGCCGTCTGAGTGAAAATATAGTCATCCGAGTGAAAATGTGGCCATCCAAGTGAAAAGATTACCGTCCGAGTGAAAATATAGTCATCTGAGTGAAAGATTGTCTTCCAAGTGAAAATATTGCCATCCGAGTGAAAGTTGCCGTCCGAGTGAAGAAGTCTAGTCGGGCGATCCGAGTGAAATACTCTAACCTCCGAGTGGAGAGATTCAGATCCGAGTGCTCCGACCAAAAACTGAAGATGTGCCCGAAAGGTTGTCTAGATTTGCTCGGATGAAAAATTGTTCAACACGGAAGTTGTGCGTATCGTGAAACGGTCAACTTTGGTTTTGGTGTCGTCATCATCTTTGATAGTATATGGCCTGCAACATCGCTACAAGACTCGGACTATCCAGTCAGCTACATGACCAAGTCCGACTAGGGTTAAAGATGGCTTTGAAGAGTATTCAAGATGGCTTTATTTGGATAAGTGATCAACATGAGAGTTGTTCGTCTCGTCGAAACGCTTAAATTTGATGTTTGGGCCGTCTTGATCGGAGGTCATATGCAAATTCGACGGCCCGCGCGAGGGACAAGACAGAAGTGTGTTGGCCAGATTCAGACTGAATCCGAGTTGGAATAGAACTAGGACTCTAGGACGTGAATTGATGTAATTTTTCATATAAGGAAAGCCTAGATGAATCATTTACTTGTACGGGAAGTCTAGCCGCCTCTTGTATATGTTGGGGGTGACAGCCGATTGAACAACACATAATCGCAAAAACCCATCTACAAACTTTCATCTCCTACCCTAGTTTTCTGCTTCTCGTTCATCGATGTTCTTTGCTTCGGAGAGCTTCGATCTACGAAGTCCTAGGGGCGGGCGAACCGACCTAGGGCAGCCCACCAGCACCGTGCGTCCAGACGAGGTCCCTCTCGGCCGCGTGGGGTTTCGGGTCTTCAAAAGCGCTCGCCGGATTGTCTTGCGTATCGCGCTTCCGGTGAGCCTCCTTCGGTGACGTGTCTTGCATATCACGCTCGATGCCGAGGGTACATGTTGACGTGTTCGTGTGCGAACACACTTTTTGTTGACTCCGCTGGGGACTGAAGATCAATCGTCATCATCCACCATATCCGATCTTCCCAAGCCATCTGAGGTAGACGCCGATAACATCATTAAGCCCAGTCTTGATGAGATATCGGCCGATCATCGCCAAATCTATGAGGAGTACAAGAAGGCGCGCGAAGAGAAGGATTTGCAGGAGTTCCTTGCAAAATTCAAGAAGGATCGCCAAGGCAACATCACTCCGATTGAAGAAATCAAGTTCCCTCCCCTTCAAGCCGAGCAGGTTAAACCCTCTGTGAGTACTGCCTTTTCTCCTGAGCACTGGGCTGAGATTGAGAGTCGTATTGCTGATGGTAACAATATGGTCTATCAAACTTTCATAGAAAATACTAATGCTCAGAAGAATATATCTCAATCATCTAGTGGTAATGGTGGTGTAGCTGCTAGTGTGCAAAACCCTAATCTGGCTTTACCTATTTCATCGGCGCCTGCAATGCCGATGACTTATTATCCCACCCAAACAAATCAGATTGTGGCTGCACGCATTAATCCTATTATGAGCATGCCAGGTTCGGTGGCAACGCCGAACCAAACCCTACCTACAGGTACAACCACTCGGCCACCACCGAACTATGGTTCGGCATACATGCCACAGTTCCTACCTATAGCTAGTAGTCCTACTCCTCCTATGCCACTGCAACAAGCTTCATCGTCTACTACAGACGATGCCCTAGCTAATTTTAGAGAGGAGATGGCTAAGATGCTTCGAGAGAATTTTGGAGTTAAGTTATTTCGGAATCGGATTTACCAAAAACTGTATCCCAAGTACTTTGATGCCATCTAGTGCCCTCCGGGATATAAAATTCCAGTTTTTGTTAAGTTCAATGGAGAAGGCACGAAAACCACATGGGAGCATGTTAGTCAATACTTAGCACAATTGGGTGAGGCAAGCTCGCTAAATGAATTGAAAGTGCGTTTGTTTCCTCTATCATTAACTGGTACCGTGTTTTCATGGTTTTCTTCTTTACCACATGGTTCCATTCGGGTTTGGTCGCAGCTAGAGCAAAAATTTCATGATCACTTTTATAGCGGTGACAATGAACTCAAGTTGTCACATCTAACATCGGTTAAACAGAAGCATGATGAATCGGTCTCCGATTACGTCAAGAGATTCAGAGAAACAAAAAACCGGTGTTATAGTTTGGTGATAACCGAGAGAGACTTGGTAGACCTAGTGCTTAGTGGTTTGAGAACTCCCATTAGAGAAAAGCTAGAAGGCTATGAGTTCTTAAATATCAACCAAGTCTTACAAAGAGATTTGGCTCAGGAAAGCCGAAGCAAAGATCTCAAAGAAGTGCATAGATATAAAGCCAACCTTCCAAAGATGAACATGGTTGAATATGATAGTGATCACTCGGACGATGAGGGTGATATTTATGCTACTGAATTTGTTTGGCCATCTAAGGCCAAACCCTTTACTTGCAATGCTCTGAAACTGATTCATAAGAATCGTGATGAAGAGATGAAGTTCATTTTTAGCATTGCCAAGTGTGATAAAATATTTGATGCTTTGCTGCAAGCTAAAATTATTAGAATATCTCATACTTTACCGCCGTTTGAAGAGCTGAAACGGTGCGCTTATTGCAAGTATCATAATTCTTTTTCTCATGCTACTAACGATTGCAATGTTTTTCGACTACAGATACAATCGGCCATTAATGACGGACGATTGAACTTTTCTGAGATGCAAGTTGATAAACAACCCTTTCCAATGAATACCATGGATTTGGAAGGGAAGAAGTTTCTCATTCGGCCAGAGGTAGCCGAATCTACTAATAAAGCTAATGTCATTATTGGTGAGCCCAGGAAAGACAAGGCGGGTGACAAGGTCTTGGGGAGACAGGTTGTGCTTGATAAGCAACCCGATGGCAAGGAAGTGATCAAAATCACCATCAAGAATCCTACACTCGGGGGGCAACCGCAAGTGCAAGAAAATTGTCGTGGTTATCTCGCGGGCGGGTTCGCGAGACGACAGATGCTACGGGGTGGCTTGATGTGAGGGCTAGGCTGCAGTGGAGATCAAGGGACGGGATCGGGCAAACAGCACGCGGTGATTTACCCAGGTTTGGGGCTCTCCGAAGAGATAATACCCCTACTCCTGCATGTCTGATGATATATGCAGTGTATATGTAGCAGTACAGAGTTGCTCCTGGAGCAGTATCCGGAGGAGGAAAAAAGAGGCTGGGAGCACTCCTCTTCTCTGCCTCATGTGTGGGTGTGTGAACGAGAGTGAGAGGGAGTGTGCCTGATTGTGGCCAAGTGAGGCTGTGTGTGTGAGGCCTCCCATGGGTCACTTTATATACTAGTGCCCAGGGACAAGGGGTGGCCCACACACCTACTACACTATTGGGATGTCAAGTGATGATGCAGGCTACAGTGCACCACAATTGGAGCGCAGTGAAGTGTCACATGATGCAGGAACAGTGTTGGCCGCTCATCTACAGTGCTCCACTGTAGAGTATGGCCTTCACGTCTGCGCTGGTCCGACGGGACGTCTTGGTTGACTTGGCCAGATTCCAGCCTGAGGGGCTCAACCCGGACAGGCAGAACCCGGACAGGCAGAACCCGGACAGGGTCAACCCGGATGGGCTCAACCCGGACAGCTCAACCCGGCCAAGGTCAACCCGGACAGCTCAACCCGGCCAGGGTCAACCCGGACAGGTCAACCCGGCCAGGGTCAACCTGGACAGCTCAACCCGGACAGGGTCAACCCGGACAGCTCACCCTGGCCAGTGTCAACCCGGACAGGTTAACCCGGCCAGGGTCAACCCGGCCAAGGTCAACCCGGACAGCTCAATCCGGACAGGGTCAAGCCGGCCAGGGTCAACCCAGCCAGATTCCAGCCAGCCAAGTTCCAGCCAGCTAGGGGGCACTCCCCTGGCAATGTTTTGAAGTGTCGTTTCGCCGTCTTGGGCATACTCGGGGGTCATCCCCCCGACAGTAGCCTCCGAGCCTCCGGGCAACTTGGCAAAGTTGGGCGGAGGTTTTTTAGCGGGCGTTGATGTAGAAGATGGCGTCGAAGATGCCGGTTGCAGCCGACGGCGGGCGTGCAGCAGGCGCGGCGTGTTCCGAGTGGGGGCGCGCAAGCGCACCCACTAGGTGTAGCCTCCGAGCCTCCGGGCAACTTGGAAAAGTTGGGCGGAGGGTCTTGCTGTTGATGATGAAGCCGACGGTGACGTCGAGGGTGCCGGGCGCGGACACGGAGTCTGCCGGCTGGAGGGCGCGGGGCCCTGCCGGACACGGATGCGGAGTCTGCCGGCTGAGTGGGGGCGCGCGAACGCACCCACTGGGTGTAGCCTCCGATCCTCCGGGCAACTTGGAAAAGTTGGGCGGAGGGTCTTCGCTGTTGATGATGAAGCCGACGGTGACGTCGAGGGTGTCGGGCGCGGACACGGAGTCCGCTGGCTGGAGGGCGCGGGGCCCTGCCGGACACGGATGCGGAGTCCGCCGGCTGAGTGGGGGCGCACGAGCGCACCCACTGGGTGTAGCCTCCGAGCCTCCGGGCGAGGAGGGGGTTCCCCACAGAGATGATCATGCAAAAGACAAGGTTAGTCCGCGCAGCTATATCAAATGTTTGCTTTTAGCATTGTAAGTTTTATGCGGAGGGTGCCGACTCAGTTTCGTCCGAGCCCCCTTTAGTCTTTTTCATGTCCCCTCCGCTCTTTGGCTTTGCCTCTTGTTAGCTAGACAGCCGGGAGCCGGTCTGTAGCTGTTATGAAGAGTGGCCACGGAGTGGAGCGTACAGTACTTGGACTACAGGAGCATATTCGACCGAGTAGATACTCATAAAGGAAGCGACCGGGTTACCCAAGCCGTCTTCTCCCGGTCGTTTTTTGCGTGGGGTGACCTCCAGCTTTTTCTCTCGCTTGCCGGACAGCCGCGTGGCGGTCTGTGGCTGAGAGGTGGGCCTTCGGTACCGTATGCGCTACTAAGCCGTCAGCGGGAAGAAACGTATCGGGCCGAGCGGCCAGCCTCCATGCCGAGACTAGCTGGCGCCGGGGCGAACAGTAGTGCAACTGTATTAAAGGCGGAGGTGGTCCCCGAGTGTCGCTCGGATTTATCCGGTTTGGTGTGCACGGTGCAAAAAATATGCGGGTGAGGAGCTCACATTGCTTTGACGCAGACGAGGCGGAGGGTGCCAAAGAGAGCCAGCGCGGCTTGGCGCTTGCGGAGCGCGCCGGCACACCCACTGGGGGTAGCCTTCGAGCCTCCGAGTGCTCGAAGGGGGTCCCGGCCGGTTGGGCCCGACTGGC
Organism: Thinopyrum elongatum; assembly: GCA_011799875.1. Classification (NCBI taxonomy): domain Eukaryota; kingdom Viridiplantae; phylum Streptophyta; class Magnoliopsida; order Poales; family Poaceae; genus Thinopyrum; species Thinopyrum elongatum. The sequence goes on from CM022298.1 coordinate 557,537,129, forward strand.
CAGGCGTCGAGGCAGACGAGCGGCCAGGCCGGCTTGGCACAGCCGGCCGGGCGTTGAAATGGGCAGGCGGGACCGCCGGCGGAGCGGCGTCGCGGATGACAAAAAGGGTCCCGCCCGGACCACGGTTCCAGCAGCAGCTAGCCCCACGGTGGGCGCCAACTATCGTGGTTATCTCATGGGCGGGTTCGCGAGACGACAGATGCCACGGGGTGGCTTGAGGTGAGGGCTAGGCTGCAGTGGAGATCAAGGGATGGGATCGGGCAAACAACACGCGGTGATTTAACCAGGTTCGGGGCTCTCCGGAGAGATAATACCCCTACTCCTGCATGTCCGATGATATATGCAGTGTATAAGTAGCAGTACAGAGTTGCTCCTGGAGCTGTATCCAGAGGAGGAAGAAGGAGGCTGGGAGCACTCCTCTTCTCTGCCTCATGTGTGGGTGTGTGAACGAGAGTGAGAGGGAGTGTGCCTGATTGTGGCCAAGTGAGGCTGTGTGTGTGAGGCCTCCCCTGGGTCACTTTATATACTAGTGCCCAGGGACAAGGGGTGGCCCACACACCTACTACACTATTGGGATGTCAAGTGATGATGCAGGCTACAGTGCACCACTAATGGAGCGCAGCGAAGTGTCACATGATGCAGGAACAGTGTTGGCCGCTCATCTACAGTGCTCCACTGTAGAGTATGGCCGTCACGTCTGCGCAGGTCCGACGGGACGTCTTGGTTGACTTGGCCAGATTCCAGCCGAACGGGCTCTACCCGGACGGGGCTCAACCCGGATGGGGCTCAACCCGGATAGGCAGAACCCGGCCAGGGAGAACCCGGACAGGGAAAACCCGGCCAGGGAGAAACCAGACAGGGTCAACCCGGATGGCTCAACCTGGATGTGCTCAACCCGGACAGCTCAACCCGGCCAGGGTCAACCCGGACAGCTCAACCCGGCCAGGGTCAACCCGGACTGCTCAACCCGGCCAGGGTCAACTCGGACAGCTCAACCCGGACAGGGTCAACCCAGACAGCTCAACCCGGCCAGGGTCAACTCGACCAGGGTCAACCCGACCAAGGTCAACCCGGACAGCTCAATCCGGATAGGGTCAAGCCGGCCAGGGTCAACCCAACTAAATTCCAGCCAGCCAAGTTCCAGCTAGCCAGGAGGCACTCCCCTGGCAATGTTTTGAAGCGTCGTTTTGCCGTCTTGGGCATACCCGAGGGTCATCCCCCCGACAGTAGCCTCCGAGCCTCCGGACAACTTGGCAAAGTTGGGCGGAGTTTTTTCCGCGGGCGTTGATGTAGAAGATGGCGTCGAAGATGCCGGTTGCAGTCGGCGGCGGGTGTGCAACAGGCACGGCGTGTTCCGAGTGGGGGCGCGCAAGCGTACCCACTGGGTGTAGCCTCCGAGCCTCCGGGTAACTTGGAAGAGTTGGGCAGAGGGTCTTGCTGTTCATGATGAAGCCGACGGTGACGTCGAGGGTGCCGGGCGCGGACACTGAGTCCGCCGGCTGGAGGGCGCGGGGCCCTGCCGGACACGGATGCGGAGTCCGCCGGCTGAGTGGGGGCGTGCGAGCGCACCCACTGGGTGTAGCCTCCGAGCCTCCGGGCAACTTGGAAAAGTTGGGCGGAGGGTCTTCGTTGGTGATGATGAAGCCGACGGTGACATCGAGGGTGCCGGGCGCGGACACGGAGTGCGCCGGCTGGAGGGCGTGGGGCCCTGCCGGACGCGAATGCAGAGTCCACCGGCTGAGTGGGGGCGTATGAGCGCACCCACTGGGTGTAGCCTCCGAGCCTCCGGGCGAGGAGGGGGTTCCCCACAGAGATGATCGTGCAAAAGACAAGGTTAGTCCGCGCAGGTATATCAAATGTTTGCTTTTAGCATTGTAAGTTTTATGCGGAGGGTGCCGACTCGGTTTCGTCCGAGCCCCCTTCAGTATTTTTCATGTCCCCTCCGCTCTTTGGCTTTGCCTCTTGTTAGCTAGACAGCCGGGAGCCGGTCTGTAGCTATTACGAAGAGTGGCCGCGGAGTGGAGCGTACAGTACTTGGACTACAGGAGCAGATTCGACCGAGTAAATACTCATAAAGGAAACGACCGGGTTACCCAAGCCATCTTCTCCCGGTTGTTTTTCGCGTGGGGTGACCTCCAGCTTTTGCTCTCGCTTGCCGGACAGCCGCGTGGCGGTCTGTGGCTGAGAGGTGGGCCTTCGGTACCGTATGCGCTACTAAGCCGTCAGCGGGAAGAAACGTATCGGGCCGAGTGGCCAGCCTCCGTGCCGAGACTAGCTGGTGCCGGGGCGAATAGTAGTGCAACTGTAATAAAGGCGGAGGTGGTCCCCGAGTGTCGCTCGGGGTTATCTGGTTTGGTGTGCACGGTGCAAAAAATATGCGGGTGAGGAGCTCACATTGCTTTGACGCAGACGAGGCGGAGGGTGCCGAAGAGAGCCGGCATGGCTTGGCGCTCGCGGAGCGCACCGGCACACCCACTGGGGTAGCCATCGAGCCTCCGGGTGCTCGAAGGAGGTCCCGGCCGGTCGGGCCCGACTGGCCAGGCGTCGAGGCAGACGAGCGGCCAAGACGGCTTGGCACAGCCGGCCGGGCGTTGAAACGGGCAGGCGGGACCGCCGGCGGAGCGGCGTCGCGGACGGACGGAGGCGTCTGGGAGCCTCTTTCTTTTTCTTTTTTTTACCCAGCCGCTTTCTCTCTGTTTTCTCTTACTTTTCTTTCTGTTTCTTTCTACCCGGGCAACAGGTTGCAGCGGGGGCCGGCTGGGGCGCGCCGGGCGCAGCCAGGGACGGGGCGGCGAGCCGGCCACCCGGAGCCGGCCCGGGCCGGGCGTGCGGAGGCGCGGGAGGCCGGCCGCGGGGCGGGCGGAGCCGGCACAGGGGGCAGCCGGAGTCGGCCGAGGAGTCGCACGAGGCGGATGGCGGATGGCGCAGGGTCAGGACGACACGGGCGCGGGCGCAGGCCGAAGTGAGGAGCCGGAGCCGGGTGCTGGATGGAGCAGGGGCAGGCCGAGGCAGAGCAGGAGAGCCAGCACGCGCGGGGGGGGGGGGGGGCGGCTGGCGGGGACCCGGCCGCAGGGTGGGCCCGTGCAGGAGCGGCGACCCGGCCAACGGGCGCGCGGGACGGCGAGGCAGAGCGGACCAGAGCCGCAGGGGGGCGAAGTGGGCGCGGCCACCCGGCGTGGATCTGCAGCCGGCCCAGGGCGAGCGGAGGAGCGGCCGGGGAGGGCGAAGCCGGCAGAAGCTGAGACGGCGAAGGGCGGACCCGGCTGGAGCGCGAGAAACGGCCGGGTGGGCGACGGGGTGCGAGGGAGCAGACGCACGGGGCTGGAGGCGGGCGAAGCCGACAGCGCGGGGCGGAGGAAGCAGGCGAAGCCGGAGGTGGACGGCAGAGCGGGCGGAGCCGGCAAGCGGGAGGCGAGGTCGGCGCGGCCAGGCTAGGCGGCGTAGGCGACCTGTAGCCTTCCCGGATCGGGTGCGCGGAGGCGGGGACGGCGCAGGCGACCCGAAGCAGGCACGGGGACGCAGGCGTGGCGGGGACGGCCGGGGTCCAGCCGAGCCGCGGGCGCGGCTGCCACGAAGCCGGCGGCGGGAGGGCGGGCGCGGAGCTGGCCGAAGTGGCAGAGAGGCGGCCGAGTCGTGGGCGCGCGGAAGGAGCGAGGCGATGTAGGAGTTCGCTGGTGCGTGCTCGCGCGTGCAGATGGATGCGCAGCGGAGCAGAGCAACGCAGCGGCCAGAGCAGAGCCGGAGCAAGGTGGAGGAGCACGCGGAAGCGGCTCGGCTGGCCGGAGCGAGCCTCTGAATGGCTAGAATCCGGGCAGCGTCCGTCTCGCCTCCGGCCAGTGCACATGCAGAATATGGCCGCTGTCTGACTAGCGTACGGGGGGTGTATGGCTATTATGTGGATGGTGTATGGCCATTGTACGAGGATAATACTAGGATTATCCGTCATTGGTGGTGGTAGCGAGAGAAAAAAGAGGCAGGGAACAGGAGTGCGAGAGCACAGGAGGCAGGAACCAGGGCAGCAGCTACGTATGAGGTGGAGGACGGCGACATGCTCGCCGGCAACAGAGCAGCGGGATGCAGAGGAGGCGTGGCGATGTCGGCACGGACGAGCAGACGGCGCAGCGACGCGGGAGCCGCGACGGACGGCCTGCGTCGCGGTGGTGGCGATGAAGTGAGCGAGGCTGACGACGAGGACGCGCAGCTCTGCGCGGTCGCCCCAGGGGCGTGTCGATGTCGGGCCCCCGAGCGCTACCGGAGAGACGACGGCGACGTCACGGTGATGCTGACGAAAAGGGTCCCGCCCGGACCACGGTTCCAGCAGCAGCTAGCCCCATGGTGGGCGCCAACTGTCGTGGTTATCTCGCGGGCGGGTTCGCGAGACGACAGATGCCACGGGGTGGCTTGAGGTGAGGGCTAGGCTGCAGTGGAGATCAAGGGACGGGATCGGGCAAACAGCACGCGGTGATTTACCCAGGTTCGGGGCTCTCCGGAGAGATAATACCCCTACTCCTGCATGTCTAAGGACATATGCAGTGTATATGTAGCAGTACAGAGTTGCTCCTGGAGCTGTATCCGGAGGAGGAAGAAAGAGGCTGGGAGCACTCCTCTTCTCTGCCTCATGTGTGGGTGTGTGAACGAGAGTGAGAGGGAGTGTGCCTGATTGTGGCCAAGTGAGGCTGTGTGTGTGAGGCCTCCCCTGGGTCACTTTATATACTAGTGCCCAGGGACAAGGGGTGGCCCACACACCTACTACACTATTGGGATGTCAAGTGATGATGCAGGCTACAGTGCACCACTATTGGAGCGCAGTGAAGTGTCACATGATGCAGGAACAGTGTTGGCCGCTCATCTACAGTGCTCCACTGTAGAGTATGGCCGTCACGTCTGCGCAGGTCTGACGGGACGTCTTGGTTGACTTGGCCAGATTCCAGCCGGACGGGCTCAACCCGGACGGGGCTCAACCCGGACGGCTCAACCCGGACAGGTAGAACCTGGCCAGGGAGAACCCGGCCAAGGAGAACCCGGACAGGGTCAACCCGGATGGCTCAACCCGGATGGGCTCAACCCGGCCAGGGTCAACCCGGACAGGTCAACCCGGCCAGGTTCAACCCGGCCAGGGTTAACACGGACAGCTCAACCCGGCCAGGGTCAACCCTGCCAGGTCAACCCGGCCAGGGTCAACCCAGCCAAGGTCAACCCGGACAGCTCAATCAGGACAGGGTCAAGCCGGCCAGGGTCAACCCAGCCAGATTCCAGCCAACCAAGTTCCAGCTAGCCAGGGGGCACTCCCCTGGCAATGTTTTGAAGCGTCGTTTCGCCGTCTTGGGCATACCCGGGGGTCATCCCCCCGACAAAAATACTCGTGTTAAATTTGTCAAACCCAAGAGTCCAGAAGTTGGCAAGTGGAAACGGAATGAAGCTAAAGTACTGCGCAAGCAGATCAAACCAACTTTTGATATGTTGCTGTCCAAGTATGCCAATCAGTCGGCTGATTCCAGCTCTAACCAACCATCACAATTGAAGTGACCAAGGTCACCATCAGCTGATATGTTTAGTTGGTATATGAAACTGAGTGGACCAAGGGCGTCGTTTCCAGAAGAGCAGAGGCAATCTCTTTGGGACCGGCTTGACTACTCATATAATGGACGACTGAACATCGGTAACTATCAGTCGGCTAGTCAAAATATGTGACCGAGTGGAAACTATCCAAGTGTAAGAATGCACCCAGGTGGAAGCCATCCGAGTGGACAAATGTGGCTGGGTAGATTCCATCAGAGTGAGTTCCATCCGAGTAAAAAGGTGCGCCCGAATGGAAATTTCATGCATCTAGAAGGTCAGAAAGAATGGCGTATTAAGTTACCAAGTGTTGCAGCAGTCGAGTCGAGAAACGGAAAGGAAAGGAAAAAATCAATGCCGACTCACTTATCTTGGGAACCAAAACATTCCCCATACAGCAGCCGATTGTGCATAACAACCTGACTAAGACGATACTTGCTATCGCGCCAAAGCACTCGGCTAATGACCATGAAGCAAGCACCAGCCAAGTGAAGCTAGGAGACCCTAAGTACACCCAGCCAAAGTGGTGTCCTCCAGGGCTAACAAAAACACAGAAGAGGAAACTGCAGAGGTTAAGGAGTCAAGAGATGGCAGAGCTAAAGGCCGAGAAGCAAAGGGATAAGTTATTCAATGACACTCGGCCCATGGTACCTACAAAACAAGTCTGGAGGCCTAAACAAATACAAGATGCAGTGGCTTCTACACCTATCATAGCAGCACCTACACCACCAAAAGAGGATGATGCAATCATTGCATCATCTATGTTACCTATTGCTTCCTCTTCACTCGGATAGATTTCAGAATCGGTGGATACACTAGAGGAAGAGGATGATATGTTGGACTACGAGTCTACACCGGTTCATGAAGGTATGGATATCAATATGGTGTATTACTTACCCGCTGAATTTCGCGCTGTAGATGAAGAAGGGGAAGTGGCTCAGCTGGATTTTGGCCCTAAAAATGCAATATTCGAGAAGCCAAAAGAACCAGTAACGCATCTGAAACCATTGTATCTCAGAGGACATATTAATGGGTCGCCGCTCACTCGGATGCTTGTTGATGGTGGTGCTGTGGTAAATCTTATGCCTTATTCGGTCTTCAAGAAATTGGGTTTGCCCGATGAAGAGTTGATAAAGACGAATATGGTGCTTAATGGATTTGAAGGCAAAGAAAAAACTGAAGCCAAAGGTGTGATGTATGTGGAGCTTATAGTCGGAAGCAAAACTTTGGCTACTGCATTCTTTGTTGCCGAGGTGCAAGGTAACTACAACGTCATTCTAGGCCATGATTGGGTTCATGCAAACCAGTGCGTGCCATCCACTATGCACCAGTTTTTGATCCAGTTGGTTGATGATGAGGTGGAAGTCATTCATGCGGATAACTCGTCCTGTGTTGCTTTGGCCGATACATCGGTGGATTGGCAATACCCCAATGCTACTTGCTTGACGGGACGCGACTTGTCATAGTTTGATTTTCTCAGCGCGACCAAGAATGGTTTCGTGCCTGTTTCTTTAAATCCGACTGAGTGCAATCGGCTCCAAGGTATGATATGTTTAAATGGATTCTAATTCTGAGTGGTTACGAAAACGTCTTGTAAAATATCGGTCCAGTGAGAATGATATGTATGAGTCTATAGAGGAGTTGGATGACATGGATAAACTTGGACATGGTTTTACATCGGCCGATCCATTAGAAGAGATAGATATTGGAGATGGTTCAGTCACTCAGCCGATGTTTGTAAACAAAAATTTGAAAGCCGATTGTAAAGCTAAGTTAATCGAGCTATTGAAAGAATATGTTTGTTGTTTTGCATGGGAATATCATGAGATGCCAGGTTTAAGCCGAGAGCTAGTGGAGCATCAGTTACCTATAAAGGCCGGTTTTAGACCTTACACCAGCCTAACGGGTGAAGAGCTGGACAAGGCCATGGCCGTCCTACTAAATAGCGATCCGGGGGACCTCCCTGAGGCCTACACCCTGCTATACCGCCGCGACGACAGGGAGGAGCTAGTCACCGCCATGCCCGCCTTCAACGAGCTGGGGCTCATGCTGTCCGAGCACCCCAACTCCCCCGTGCCGGTGTCCTCCGGCGACAGCGGCGGGGAAGAGGACTCGAAGGAGACCGAGGATGACGACCTGGAGGAAGTGTCCCCACCGTCACAGAGCGAGCACCTCCGAAACCTTGAAGACGACAACGATACCGACGAGCCCCCGAATGCGGACTCCCCGCGCTCCACCAGGGTCCTTAGGAGGTCAGGGCCCACACCATGGACCACGCAAGCATCGGTCTGGGCGACCCCGAAGAAAAACGTGGTTGCGCCCCTCTGGAGGGCTCCTCAAGCTCCGGCGGTACGATCCAGAGGTCGGTCCCGTCCCTGCCTGATCCGCGGGCACGGGACAGGGCGACCACCGCCGGGGCGGACGTGGCCCCACCGGCAGCGACCCCTCAGGGCGACCTCCCCACCTCTCCAGGTGGCAGCACCGTGCCGGGGCCTGTCGAGGAGTGCCCCGCTCGTCCCCTGGACGTGGCAAAGGCCACGCCGAAGAGGAGCGGGGGCGTCCCCGCCACCGCGGAGAAGGAGAAGAAGAGGAAGTGGATCGCACCTGAGGAGTAAGTAAACTACCTTGCTCTTGGTCAAGCATAGATTGCATTTGTGCTCACAGCACCCCCCCTCTTGATGACCAGGAGTGGCGACGAGGCGAAGAACAAGAAAGCGGGCACCGAGCCGAAGGAGCCCCCTGTGCCGAGGGCGCCGCCGCGGCGGGCGCGAGGGCGCGTCATGCCAGCCTAGCGCAGTCTCCGGGTGCTCAGGTGGCATCGCGTCCGGGCTCGTAGGCACATCGCCTGCCCCTAGCGCTTCGTCGGCACCGCTCGGGGAACCGACCGCCGAGGGCGCGGGGGTCCATCAGGCGACAGTCCTCGTCACGGCCGCTGCAACCTTGACACTGGTGGAGGAGGCGACCCCCGAGGACGCGGTAATGCAGCCTCAGGAGGAGCCACCCCCCGTGGGCCTGCAGGCTGCGAAGTCATCCGCCCTCGTGGTGCCCGAGGGGAGCGTGGAGCCTCCGGCGCCCCAAGCCAGCCACGCCGCCACTTCTTTGGCCACAGCGCCAGTCGATGTGCCAACACTGCCCCCTCGCCAGGCCCTTGCGCTCGCGAACTGCAGCCCACTGATCCGGCCTAGAGCCTTGGATGAAGCTTACACCGCGCTTGGCAGGATCCGGGCCGATCTTCAAGACGCCGACAGGTGCCTCGTGAGGGAGCGCCTTGGGCTCGTCTCAGGGTGGCTCCAGGCCGACGCAGCCACTAGGACGGCCTGGGGCCGGGCCGAGGCCGCCACCGCGGAGGGCAGGAAGGAGGCTACTGAGGCCAAGGAGGCTCGCGACGCGGCGCTAGCCAGCGCAGCATCTGCCGAGAAGCATCGCGACGGGGCGGAGGCTAATTTGAAGGCCCTTTAGAAGGAGCAGGCCGCGCACGCGTAGCGGCTCCACCAGCAGGAGGAAGACCTCAGGGCCCGCGAGGCAAAGCTCGCCGATCGCGACTCCAAGCTGGCCCAGGTGACCATTGATCAGGCCACGGAACGTGAGCGCCTGGCCAAGCTGAAGGAGGAGGTCGTCGAAGCCCAGACGTCCCACGCCCAATGCGTCTCCGAGGCGACAGCCCAGCTGGATTCCCGGGAGAAGACCCTTGCCGCCACCGAGAAGAAGGCGGCCGCGGAGCGCGACGCCTTCCCCTCCCTCGAGCTTAGGTCTCGTCAGGCGTTACAGTCCATCTGCATGGGAGGATTCGAGGAGCCGCTGGCGACCCCTGATGGCGGCTATACAGGGCTCTCCTCCAAGCTTGCCAAAGCGCTCGAGGGTGCTTCCGCCGAGGTGGACTCCATCCTGGAGGAGGAGTGCCGCTCACTCTTCTCCACGGCTGTGACGTGCGTCTTCAGCCACCTCTACCCCCAGAATCCGGGCTTCAACTTCGACACAGTGATCCACGCGGTTGCTCCTGAGTCCCGCGTGACCACTGCGGCTGCCGTGAAGGGGCACGTGGACGCGCTGCTAAAGAAATTCACCTGCATTCCTGACATCGAGCCTTCGGCGGTGGAGGCCATCGGCGGCGACGGCGGCGGCAACGATGTCGATGACGGGCTCCTCGTGACTGGGATGGGTGGCAGCGACGGCCATGGCGACGATGACCCTTCCTCCTAGGTTTTACCCTGTGACATTTATCATGCCTTGAGGAGGCGTAAGATTTTGCTTGAACTTGGAGAATATTTGATGCTTGTAATAATCGTTTGAACTCTGTGATTTCCTTTTCGTGCTTGGTTTCCTTCTTGTTTGCTTTTGTTCTCTGTGTCGGCAGGGCCCAGCCCCGCGCATACCTCGACCGCTGTTGGGGCGTCCGGATCGCCAGGACGACACCAAGGGGCGAGGGGCTACGTGACTAGTGAGGCCCCTGAGTCGCGATGCTCAAGGGTCCCCCTTGACGTTTGAGCAGCCCTCATGAAGGAAACATGGGCAGCGGCCAGGTTAGTCTGGAGTCATCCATACCTTTCCTCACTAGCCTTCGCCTGGGAGGGGCGCGAGAAGACCAGGTACAAGGGGCCTGGTGAGGTAGCGTGTGGCCAGGCTTGGCCTGACCATAGCCGCCGTGTCCAGCCCCCTCGCATGTGCCTCCCGGGGGAATGCTGCACAATAGAACCGTGTGAAGAGCCGAAAGGCTATCCTGAGGTTGGTGCGTCCACTAGGGCGCCCTCGGTTGTTTATCCACTAACGCGGAGCATTGGGCTTCCACTTGGGCATGGGCATAGTCGCTGCTCGACCATGTCGTCCCCAGCGTGGAGCATGGGGCTTTCACTTGGTGTGGGATGGGAGCTCTGTGTTAGAGTCTCCAGGCATGTACAACCCAATTTCGCTCGTACGCGTGACTGGCACGGTAGAACTGGAGGAGGTGTATCTGGGCACCCGTGAGCCAGCGCGGGACTCACGAGGCCCTACCTCAAGGCGGGTTGCGCCTGAATCTTCTGGCGCAGAGCGCGCTTATAAAACCTGTGTGGTGGGGGCTACCTGCGCTGAATGAACCTCCAAAGGCCATCACATGAGAAGGCCGAACATCAAGGACCCCAGGAGGTGACGTGAATGGGACCGGCCTGCCAGACAGAGCTGCAGGGACGGACCCGAGCACAGACGCCCTGCCCAGTCTTCTCATGCAACAATCCCAAGGAAAGACATCCGACGCACGGCTCCTGCGACGGTGCAACGCTGAATTGCGATTGAACGAACTGAGATGCGCGCCCTGACTCACCCATGCTCGATTAGCACATGCGAGAACAAAGCACCAAGGACCCCGGGAGGTGACGTGCACGGGACTGGCCCGCGAGACAGAGCACGATCGCTTGGATTTATCGACACTGCAGGGACGAAACCGAGCACAGACGCCGTGCCAGCCCTTAATCTTGAGGCGGTCGGGGACGGGGTTATGAGGGCGCAGCGACATTCATGGTGGCGATGCACCGGGCACGCGGGTTGGAATACTTAGGGAATTCATAAAAGGCAAAGCTGGTTCTGATACATGCGCAAAGCGATACAGCTGCAGGGGCAGGTCCTGACAGCTTGAGGATAATGCAGCCCGAGGGGCGCCCTCAACTGAACAAACCAAAAAGTCACCTGGCACCGGCGTTGAAGAAGCGTCGAGGTAGCTGAGGATGCGTGGCGTGAAGATAGATCCTCATGAGCTGGGCGGCTCCGGAGGCCAGGGAGGCCCACGAGGCCTAGGGGGCTAGCGAGGATCCGAGACCTCCTGAGGCGCGACCGCCAAGCGCCTGGCCTCGTGAGACACCATAGCACGCTGCGCCAGGCGCTGGTACGAGGCGCCCACATTCAGCAGGCCGAACGGCATGCCGACGTAGTTGCAGGGGTAGCCCCCACTCCGGCCGACACGTGACGTCCAGAAGACATCCTATGAAGCGGCCCTGTTGAGACCCAGGATGTTGACGCAGATGCGCAACTCGCCGCCCGCATTGGGGGCGGTAGCCGGACTGGGTGGTGCGGGGCGACGCTCGCCATGCAAGGCATGCGCCTCCGAAAGCCCTTCGATCGCCTTGGTGATGAGTTCCCGTGCCCCAGGCGCCTCGCTCCTTGCTTGTGGGGACGCGCGTTGAGGCATGCCTCCAAGTGGTGGTTGAGCACCTCCCTCGTTGCACTGGTCAAGTCGGAAGCCCTCCAGATGGAAGCCCCCGAGCCTGTCCCGAGGGAAGCACCGGGCGCGCCATCCTATGCGGGAGGAAGAGGTGACACTACAGAGTTCTTCTTCGCCATCCTGAGGTGCCGCCAGAGGGCTTCTTGGTCTCCGAAGGACTCTTGGGGAGGATCTGCTTCTTCTTCGTGGAGGTGGCCTCAGGAGGAAGGACGCCACCCTCATCATCAGAGTTCTCGGCCGCAGTGGCACGGTAGGCATGCTCAAGGGAACAGATGGCATCCTTCTCATCGCAGGCGACCGTGATGATGCCGCTGCATCCCGGCATCTTGAGGACGTTGTAGCCATGGTGGGTCGCCGCCATGAACTTGGCGAGGGCAGGGTACCCCAGGATGGCGTTGTACGGGAGGCCGATGTGGGCGATGTCGAATTCAATGAGCTCGGTGTGGTAGTTGTCGCACTTGCCGAAGGTGACGGGAAGGCGCACCTGCCCCAGGGGTGTGGTGGAGCCATCGGTCACTCCTAAGAAGGGCTTGGTGGGCAGGAGCTGGTCGAATGTTTCCACAGAGAGGACATCGAGCCCAGCGCCACCGTCGATGAGGTCTTGGTGACGAGGACGTTGCTGATGGTGGGTGTGCAGAGTATGGGGAGCGCACCTACGGCAACCGAACACTTGAGGTGGTCCTTGGAGTCGAAGGTAATCGCGTACTGCGACCACCTGAGGGGACGCGCGGCCTCAAGCTTTGGGAGGGCCGCGTTCACCTCACGAGAGAACTGCTTGAAGATGCGGTTCGAAGCAGGGGCCTGGGCACCACCTAGGATGCAAGCGATCGCATGGGGTTCCTGGAAGCCCCCAGCCCCATCATCCTGTCTGTTGTCGTCATTTCTCCCTGGCGGCGGCGGCAGCGGAGGGGGCCGGCATTGCCCTGGGGACGGTCCTCACGAGGCTGGTCCCGCCAGGGGCCGTCGCGAGGCTCATCCCGCCAGCGGTCCTCGCGAGCCTGGTCGTGCCAGTCCTGGCGTGGGTCGCGGTTGTCCCAGCGGCCTCTGCTGCGGCCTCCTCCATGACCGTAGCCACGGTCACTGCGCTCAGGGCAGCGGCCGAGGCGCCCGTCGCGGAGTGCTCTGAGCTCCTGACAGTAGATTGTGTTGTGGCTGTGTACGTTGTGGAAGACGTAGAACGGGCAGTTGCCCCTGGGGAGCTCATCATGGTGACGGCCGCGCTTCATCTTAGACTCCTCTGCCAGCACGGCGGGGCCCTTGCGCTTCGCCTCCTTGGCCTTTACCTTCTTGTCCTCGAGGTCGGCCTCCAGAAGCTCGAGGAGGGAGAGGCGGCCCTCTACAGCCCTCGCACACTTGTTCGCTAGGTTGAACATCTCCAGGGCCAATCACAAGTCGTCGTGGATGGTGAGCTCCTCTTTCATCTTGACATCCCTGACGCCATCTGTGAATGCCAAGATAATGGCTTCATCTGACGCCTTCGGGATCTTGAGGCGAACATTCGTGAAGTGCTGTATGTACTTGTGCAGAGTCTCGCCTGGCTACTGCTTCACGCATCGCAGATCGTTTACTGCGGGGGTGCGGTCATGAGTGCCTTGGAAGTTGGCGATGAAGCGCTCGTGAAGCTCGTCCCAGGAGGAAATCGACCCCTCCGAGTGGTGAAGGAGCCAGGAGCGTGCGCCATCTGTCGGATTCAGGGCTCCGCAGACCCAAAGAAGGTTCGAACTCTGGGGCATGTGTGAAGAACTCAACCTCTCCAGCCAACCAACCCGTCGCCCTTCAGCCTAGCTCAATGAACAGGAAAGAAGATGGACATAACAGTTTACCCAGGTTTGGGCCACGTTGCGGTGTAAGACCCTACTCCTGCTTTGTGGTGGATTTGCCTCACGAGGGGCTGAGGATGAACTAGTACAGAGGATGAACAAGCTCGCGAGGCTCGCTCTGGTGAGAATGAGTCGACCTAGGATCGGATCGGATCGAATCAAATCGAATCCCTTCTATTGTGGTGGCTAACCTATATTTATAGTGGCCTCGGTCCTCTTCCCCGAAAAGGAAGGCGGTAAGGGATTCCACAATGGCCAATTTGAAAGGGGACAAGTAGTACATCTTATCCTGATGAAAGCTGGTCTTCTCCTGCAAAGCTCTGGTCGTGACGCTACGGTGGGCTCGGCGATGACATCCGTCCTGCCGTCCTGGCGGTCTTGGTCTCGTTGCACGGGAATGGAAACCTTTGGCTGATTCCTCGGGACCCCGCGCCTGCGCTTGCCCCCTTAGCACCAAAGAGGAAACCTACTCCTCTGCGTTTGCTGGTGCCCGCCTGGCCTTGGTCTTCATGGCTTGCGTCACTGCAACCTCATGAGGTTGGGCACTTGCATAGGAAACTCTGCTCCTCAGGAGCAGCCCAGGGATGGCCACTCCCTCAGGACGTCTTGGCGTCGTCTGCCTCGCGAGGCTTGGCCCCTCGCAAGTGTCTTGTCTTGTTGGTGTTGTAGATGGGCCGTACCAGGCCATCGATGGAGCCACGCCGAGGGCCGCATGCAGGCATGTATGGGTACCCTGGTTCCCAGAACGCCGACAGTAGCCCCCGGGCCCAAGGCGCGCTCGAACTTTGCTTCGAGGTGAAGCCAAAGGGCAAGGGCGAAGCGCCGTGGGCCCCAATTGCCTGTGGACCGAGCCGACGTGTGGCGCTTGATGGGACGTGGGCGTTTCCACTTCCCCATGTCGCCTCGGCAACCGCATGACTTGACAACTGCCTGGTGCATGCAGATTAGCCATCATTGCTCGGAACATGAGGGGCCGGCGGTTAGCCTTCCTCCGGCTATAAATGGAAGAGGGGGCGGAGCCCCCAGCTCGTCATTATCTCCTTGCTTCTTGCCTCTCCTTCTTCTTCTTCCCACGAGCTTGCCAGAGCATCCATGGCGCGAGTGAGGAGGTTTTCCGCCGCGGAGAAGGGAAAAGCTCCCAAGGAGGGACCAGACTCGCCGCCGCCCAAGAGAGGCCGCGGCCGCCCCCGTAAGTATGCCCTGACGCCAGTGGTGGCCCGCCGAGGACGTGGGCGCACGCCCTCGAAGGCTGGCGCTGCCTCCGGCAGTCGTGGGGGTGCTCCTTCCCGCGGCGGAAGCTGCTGCGGCCGGGGTAGCCGCAGCGAAGGGGGAAGGCACGCGGCAGCCGTCCGGCCACCGCGCCCGCGACTCCACTCAGCCGACGCATCCTCGAAGTTCATGGTGTGGGCGAAGAGGCCCGCCGGCGCCTGGTTCCATCTCCCGCGCTTCTTTGTGGGCGCGCTGCCGACCGGGGGACCTGGCGGCCTCTGGCCGCAAGCCAATGGTTGCTGCAGCAAGGCTTCCTGGGTGGGGGTCGAGGTCACCCCCGCCGGCAACATGTTCCTGAACCGCGGGTGGCAGCTGTTCGCTCGCGCACGTGGTCTGCAGGGGAGGTGCACCCTCCACTTCCGGCACGACGGTGCCGCGACTCTCTACGTCAGGGTCTTCGGGGAGGACGACAGGTGCCTGGGGTACTGCCCGAAGAGCGACAGCGACGACGATGAAGTCCACCCCTCCGAAAGCGATGGCCGGAGGGGCGGCACCATCTTCGGTGGTGAGCTTGTCCTTCACGACGTTCGCGACACCTCCAGTGGCGGCGGCTCCTCCTCTGGGGAGAGCACGAGCGACGGCGACTACGACGAGCTGCCACGCCGCCGAGCTCGGACCAGGGACGGAGATGAGCCGCCCCGCCGCCGTGCCCCAGTGAAGCAGGAGGAGGACTCTGACTGAGCGCGGGCGTTGCTGGAGGCGGGACTCGGGAGCCGCGGTGGTCGCGCGGCCTCTTTTGCTTCTCTTCTTTTGCCTGCATCAAAAAGTAGAAAGCCCTGCTAGGGTGTGTAATGAACCATGGCGCTTGCGCCACTATATTATTGTTTTTATATTGTGTCCTGATATCCGTGTTGCTGCTAATTGACGGGTCCTTGCTGATCGTGATTGGGATGACTTAGCTTAGTGTGCTTGTGGTAGATTCCCACGCCGCGGGAGTGTGCTTCTCTGGAGCCTTCCCAGGCCTCGGGAGGCAGCCGGTGGCCGCGGGGTCAGGGGACCTCTAGAGGTGCCGTGCCCTGCGCGAGCCCCCGAGCGTGGGTTGCTGTACGCCGTGTCGTGATGCCTGGAGGCATGGACTCAGGAGGGCGTATGTGCCCGTTGGCTCGTTTGAGGGGGTCACGCGAGGATTAAGACACCAAAGTCCAAGACACCAAGGCTTTGGCGAGGTGTTTTCGCGGGCGGGCCCAAGCGTACACACCGTACCCAGCCCCCATGCGCGAGACACGCGAGGAAGAGCGACGGGCAACTGTCACTCTCCCTAAAACGAGTCCGGAAAGAGCGAGTGCTGCGAGGAGAAAAAATTCCCAACCCTTTCAAATAAAGACGCGAGAACTTCAAATTTCATTCCAAGAAGTGGCAAGTCAACTACAGAAAGCAAGCAAAAGAATAGCCGTGTCCGGCACCTAGACTAGTCTTATGGTCTTCCCGCCAGCGCGGAGCATGGGGCCTCCACTAGGACGTGGGTGGGATCCCCCATGAGGCCCAAGGGCGGCGCTCAGGAGACTCCGGGGTGTGTACAACCCCACTCATTATTACGTGAGAGTGTCACGGGCGGAGACTTGAAAGGCGCATGGCCTTGTTCACGGATAGAACTTCCGGAGGTGCTGGATGTTCCAGGCGTTCTGGATGGGGACCCTGTCCTGCGTCTCCAGGCATGTGGCGCCGGTCCTGGAGACACGGGCGATCCTGAACGGGCCCTCCCACATGGGCGAGAGCTTGTGAAGCCCCTCCCTGGAGAGCACCCGCCTCAGGACGAGGTCACCCACCTTGAGGGTCCTGGAGTGGACGCTACAACGGTGAAACCGCCGCAGCGCCTGCTGGTACCTCGCGGCACGGAGCGAGGCTTGGCGGCGGCCCTCCTCCCCAAGCACGAGGTCCATCCCCCGCGAGGCGTCCTGGCATGCCTCGTCAAACGCCAAGACCCGCGGGGAGCAATGTTTGACCTCATGCGAGAGGACCGCCTCAGCCCCGTAGACGAGGAAGAACGGGGTCTCGCCAGTAGGCTTGGTTGCGGTGGTGCGGATGGACCACAGCACGGATTGGAACTCATCGAGCCAACCCCTGCCGCAGGCCTCGAGTTTCTTCTTGAAGCTCCTCACCTTGAGGCCTCTCAAGACCTTTGTGTTGGCGCGCTTGGCTTGGCCATTACTCCGTGGGTGCGCCACCAAAGCGTAGCATATCTGCGTTCCAAGGTTAGCACAATATGTTTTGAAAAGATTGCTAGTGAACTGTGAGCCATTGTCGGTGATGATACGGTTGGGGACCCCGAATCGGCTCATGAGGCCCTTGATGAACTTGATGGTCGAGCTAGCTGGGATGGTGCGCACGGGCTCCACCTCCGCCCACTTGGTGAACTTGTCGATGGCGACGTAGAGGTAGCGGTAGCCCCCAGCTGCTCGAGGGAACAGTCCCAGGATATCCAGCCCCCATACCACGAATGGCCATGAGAGCGGGATGGCCTGGAGACCCTGAGCGGGCTGGTGGATTGGTTTGGCATGGAATTGGCATGCCTCGCTGGACCTCACCAGCTCGGTGGCATCGTTGAGCGCCGTGGGCCAGTAGAACACGCTGCGAAACGCCTTGCCCATGAGAGTGCGCGACCAAGAGTGATGCCCACAATCCCCATCGTGGATATCAGCCAGTAGCTCGCATCCCTGCTCCTTGGAGATGCACCGCAGGGACGTGTCGTTTGGGCGCCTTCGGTAGAGCTCGCCATCCTGCAAGCAGTAGGCGGTGGCCTGGCGGGCCACTCGTTCTGCGTCTTCCTCCTTCTCTGGCATGGCGCCTCGGAGCAGGTATGCCTTGAACTCCTTGGTCCAGCACCCCTCCTGAGGTTCAAGGGCCAGGAGCTGGTGGGCTCCGGAGGTTGGACCATAGGCCGGGGCGCCCGAGGAGGGGGCCAGGGGCAGTTCCTCCTGGAGCAACGTCGGGCCCGCGACGGAGGGGGCCGCCGATGGCTTGAAGAGCCTCTCCTCGAAGATGCCAGGCTTCTGGGGGTCGCGCTGCGACGCTCTCTTGCCGATGTCGTCCGCCTCCTTGTTCGTGCCACGCGGGACATGCTGCAACTCCAAACCCAAAAACCGTTTTTCAAGTTTGTGTACCTCCTCCAGATATGCCTCCATGTGCTCGTCCTTGGGCGTGTACTCCTTGTTGGGGAAGTTGACGAGGAGCTGAGAGTCGCCCTTGATGGTGAGGCGCTTGATCCCCAGGCCCGCCGCGGCCCTGAGGCCCGCGATCAGGCTTTCATAATCCTCGATGTTGTTGGAGACCTTCTCGCCATGCTGGAAGTAGAGCTGCACGGCGTAGTAGAGCTTGTCCTGGGTAGGCGAGATGAGCATAGCTCCAGCCCCCGCGCCTTGGCGTGCTAACGCGCCGTCGAAGTACATGACCCAACCATCCGGCGCCTCGTCCTCGGGCGTGAGGGAACGGTCCTCACCCTCCCCTCAGTTGGGGGCGTTAGTCCATTCCGCCACAAAGTCAGCGAGGGCCACGCCCTTGATGACCCTAGTGGTGCTGAACTCCAGCTGGAAAGCCTGCAGCTCGATGTTCCATTCAGCAACCCTGCCCGCAGTGTTAGGGCTCCGGAGCACCTTCTCCAGGGGGTACGCGGAGACAACCTTGATGAGGTGGCCTTGGGAGTAGTGGTGCAGCTTCCTGGAGGTGACGAGGAGCGCGAGCAGGAGCTTCTATGGTATGGGGTAGCGCGTGCACGTCGCACAACACCGTGCTGACGAAGTACATGGGGTGCTCGACAAGGGAAGAGGTGTCGATGGTGTCTGGCCCTGCCTGAGGCGTGGGGGCCTCAGGAGCCTCGCCCTCTGTCGGGGTAATCGGGGCCTCAGGAGCGCCGTCCTGAGGTGGCGACGGCACGGCTGAAGACGAGGTGCTGTGCCGCGCACCTGTGCCCGCGCGCTCTTCCCAGACCGCCAAGAGTGTCGCGCTCGCCGAGTGGGGTGTGGCGGCCAGGTAAAGCACCAGGGGCTCAAGAGGTCGTGGCGCCACCATCACCGGAGGGCTGGTGAGGTACCTCTTGATGTCTTGGAAGGCTTCCTCAGCCTCCGGAGACCATTCGAACGGGCCCTTCTTCTTCATCAACTTGAAAAATAGGAGGGCGCACTCACCGAGCTTGGAGATGAAGCGCCCTAGCGAGGTCACGCAGCCCGCGAGCTTCTACATTTCCTTGAGGGTCTGCGGCGGGCTCATTCTCTCTATCGCCTTGATCTTCTCTGGGTTCGCCTCGATCCCTCTATGTGACACCAGGAAACCCAGCAGCTTGCCAGACGGAACGCCGAACACACACTTCTCCGGGTTGAGGCGCAACTTTACTTTGCGTAGGTTGGCAAAAGTTTCCTCCAGATCTTCGACGAGGGTTCTTGCTTCCCGCGACTTGACCACTATGTCGTCGACGTACGCCTCGGCATTCCTCCCGAGCTACTTGCCCAGGGCGATGTGCATCAATCGCTGGAAGGTCGCGCCAATGTTGCGCAACCCGAACGGCATGCAGGTGTAACAGTACATCCCGCACGGGGAAAGGAAGGCTGTCTTCTCGACATCTTGCACCAACATCTTGATCTAGTGGAAGCCCGAGAAGGCATCCAGAAAACACAGCAGGTCGCACTCAGCGGTGGAGTCAACGATCTGGTCGATGCGCGGAAGAGGGAAAGGGTCTTGAGGGCAAGCTTTGTTGAGGCTCGTGAAGTCGACGCACATGCGCTCCTTTCCCCCCTTCTTGGGGACGATGACCAGGTTGGCCAGCCAATCCGAGTGCCGCACTTCTCGGATGACGCCGGCTTCTTGCAGCTTGTGGACCTCCTAGACGATGAACGATTGCTTCTCCGGGGCTTGTCACCGCGCCTTTTGTTTCACCGGGCGCGCGCTGGGGCACACCATCAAGTGGTGTTCAATCACGTCCCGCGGGACGCCAACCTGGTATGTCGCCTCCCATGCAAACACATCCTTGTTCACACGGAGGAAGCCGACCAGCGCTTCTTCCTGGTCCGGCGGGAGGCCGGCGCCTATGGTGAAGGTGAGGTTTGAGCCCTCATCGTCGACCTGCACCTGCTTCGTCTCAGCCCGATCATGAGAGAACAACTGCTTCTTCTTCGCGGGCGCGGCCTCCGGGATCTATAGAGCACCTTCCACGTCTGGCCGCGCGGCCGCCGCGGCTTTGAAAGCGAGCTTGAGGGCTAGGAGGGCATCCTTGGTGTCTCCCACCACAGTAAGGATGCCGTTGCACCCAGGCATCTTTGATGATGTTGTAGCCAGGGTTTGTCGCCGCCATGAACTTGGCAAGGGCTGGGTACCCAAGGATGGTGTTGTACGGGAGGCCGATGCGTGCGACATCAAAGTCGACGAGCTCGGTGCGGTAGTTGCAGTGCATGCCGAAGGTGACGGGAAGGCAGATCTGCCCCAGGGGAACGATGGAGCCGTCGAGCACCCCTGAACAGGGCCTGGTGGGGGCGAGCCGGTTGTAAGGCACCTGGAGCAGGTTGAAGGCTTCCATGGAGAGGATGTTGAGGCCAGCGCCACCGTCGATGAGGGTTCTGGTGACCGTGACGCTGCTGATGGTGGGCGTGCACAGCAAGGGAAGCACGCCCGCGCTGACCGTAGTCTTGGGGTGATCCCTGGAGTCGAAGGTGATGTCGGTCTTAGGCGCCAGCCGGCCCGAAGGAACCCCCTGCTGTGGTTAGGCGGCCCCCTCTGTCGGAAAAACTGCTTGACATGGTGGCCGGAGGCTAGCGCCTGCGATCCACCGAGGATGGCCGCAACGGCATGGGGCGTCGATGCCGCAAAGCGCGCAACAAACTGATTGCGCAGCTATTCCCAGGAGGCCACCGACAACTCCGGCAGGCTAAGCACCCAGGAACGCGGCCCGCCCATGAGAGCCATGGGGAGCCAGTTCGCCATGACCTTCTCGTCGCCACCTGCCGCCTCGATACTCAGCTCGTACAGGCGAAGGAACTCCGTGGGGTCCCCCACACCGTCGTACTACGGGGGCAGCGTCGGCCTGAACTTTGGCGGCCACCGCACCTGCCGTAGGGCGGGGGAGAAGGCCCGGTGGCCCGCGGCAGCTCTGAGTGCGCCCAGCGGCTCAACAGGTGGAGCGGCGCCCGCCATGGGAGGCACGCAGTGCAGGCGGCGCACGGCTGATGAGAGGGGTAGAGCTTTGACACGCCCCTACCTGGCGCGCCAAATGTCGGATTCAGGGCTCCGCACACCCAAAGAAGGTTCGAACTCTGGGGCGTGTGCGAAGAACTCAACCTCTCCAGCCAACCAACCCGTCGCCCTTCAGCCTAGCTCGATGAACAGGAAAGAAGATGGACACGACAGTTTACCCAGGTTCGGGCCACCTTGCGGTGTAAGACCCTACTACTGCTTTGTGGTGGATTTGCCTCATGAGGGGCTGGAGATGAACTAGTACAGAGGATGAACAATCTCGCGAGGCTTGCTCTGGTGAGAATGAGTCGACCTGGGATCGGATCGGATCGAATCGAGTTGAATCCCTTCTACGGTGGTGGCTAACCTATATTTATAGTGGCCTCGGTCCTCTTCCCCGAAAACGAAGGTGGGAAGGGATTCCACAATAGCCAATTTGAAAGGGACAAGTAGTACATCTTATCCTGACGAAAGGTGGTCTTCTCCAGCAAAGCTCTAGTCGTGACGCTGTGGTGGGCTCGGCGATGACATCTGTCTTGGCATCCTGGCGGTCTTGGTCTCGTTGCACGGGAATGGAAACCTTTGGCTGATTCCTCAGGACCCCGCGCCTGCGCTTGCCCCCTTAGCACCAAAGAGGAAACCTGCTCCTCTGCGCCCGCTGGCGCCCGCCTGGCCTTGGTCGTCATGGCTTGCGTCACCGCAACCTCATGAGGTTGGGCACTTGCATAGGAAACTCCGCTCCTCAGGAGCAGCCCAAGGGTGGCCGCTCCCTCAGGAGGTCTTGGCATCGTCTGCCTCACGAGGCTTGGCCCCTCGCGAGGGTCTTGCCTTGTTGGTGTTGTAGATGGGCCGTACCAGGCCATCAATGGAGCCACGCCGAGGGCCGCAGGCAGGCAAGTCTGGGTACCCTGGTTCCCAGAACGCCGACACCATCCTTGAGAGCCATGGGGAACCAGTTCGCCATGACCTTGTCGTCACCATTCGCCGCCTCGATACTCAGCGAGTAGAGCTGGAGGAACTCTGCAGGGTCGGGGGTGCCGTCGTAGCGTGGAGGCAGGTCTGGCTTGAACTTGCTGGGCCAGACGGCGCGGCGCAGCTCAGGGGTGAACGCGCGGCAGCCCACCGCACTCACAGGCGCAGCACGCACGAGGGGAGCTCGGTCTTGATGTCCGCGCGCTGCTGCCTCTGGCGGCGCGTGGTCCTGATGCTGGTGCAGCGGTGCGGGGAGCGCACGGGCGTCGCCTTGTGGCCGCTGCACCACCTGACAACTTGCCTCATCCCGTGCCGGCGCCAGTGCCTCATGCGGCGGGTCGCGCCTGGGCTCAGGGTCGGCGCCGCGTAGCGGAGGAGGAGAAGGCGCGCCATGGGCCACGTCGCCCGCCCGGGATGGCGGGGGATGAAGCGAGTGGGAGGGCGCCGGGGCCTCGCCGGCGGCATTGACGAGCTCGGTGATGCGGTCGAGCCAGGTGTCGTAGCCCTCGTCGGCGAGACGGTAACGCAGCAGCTCGCGCACCATGAGCAGCGCAGCCCGCGGCGAACATGGGAGGACGTCGCCGTGGCGGGGGTGAGAGAAGGAGTGGCGGTGCAGCCATCGTGCCGCACGGAGGGTGGCAGCGACGAGTCCTGCTGCTCGCGAGCAGCGGGGTCGGTGGCAGCGTTAGCCATGGGAGTGGCAGAGCGGCGTGGGACGACACGGGTAGCCCGGCGCTCGGCACGGACTAGACGAGCATCAGCCATTGGCACGGCGGAACGCGGTTGATGAAGAGGCGGAGCTTCGACACGCCCCTACCTAGCGCGCCAAATGTCGGATTTAGGGCTCCGCAGACCCAAGAAGGTTCGAACTCAGGGGCATGAACGAAGTGTCACGCTCTCCAACAATGCTAGCTCGCCATGCCCATGACCTGATCTCGACGAGTGGGCTGGATCGTGCGAAAGGGAACGACACGGAGATTTATCCAGGTTCGGGCCACCTTGCGGTGTAAAACCCTACTCCTGCTTTTGGAGGATATGCCTCACGAGGAGGTAGAGGATGAACTAGTACAGTGGATGAGCTACCTCGCGAGGGATCGAGTGGTGAGGGTCGATTGGTCAAGGGTCCGATCCGGGGTCCCCTTCTATGGTGATAGCTAGCCTATATTTATAGTGGCCCTGGTCCTCTTCCCTCATAGCTTAGGCGGGAAGGGATTCCACAACGGCCAATTTTGAAGGGGGACAAGGAGTACATCTTATCCTGACAAAAGTTGGTCTTCGCCTGCAAAGCTTCTGGCCATGATGCAGTGGTGGGCTCAGCGATGACATCCGTCCTACCGAGCTCGTGGCCTTGGTGTCGTTGCACCAGAAAGGAAAGCTTTGGGGCCTTCCTCGGGAACCTGTGCCTGCCCTTGCTACCTTAGCACCGAAGAGGAAATTGTCCCCTCTGCGCCCGCTGGCGCCCGCCTGGCCTTGGTCGTCACGGCTCACGTCATCATAGCCTCGTGAGGCTGGGTACCTGCATAGAAATCTCCGCCCCTCGGGAGGCAGCCTGGGGAGGCCGCTCGTCTGGAGGTCTTGGTGTCGTTCGCCTCACGAGGCTTGGGCCCTCGCGAGGGTCTTGTCTTGGGGGTGACGCAGCTGGGTCATACAGGGCCGTCGATGGGCCCACGCGCTGGGCCGCAGGCGAGCAGATCTGGGTACCCCCAATCCCAGAACGCTGACAGTTTGTTTGGCATTGAACCTTGTACGTATGCATGCCTTTTGTCTTTGTTTCCAGCTTTACCTCTTGACTAGTACTGTCATGAATTCTGTATTTGAACTTACCTTTTGTGCTCCTTTTTTGTTGACTACAGGATCTTTGGCAGCCAGTTCTCGGAGCTCGAGCGTGTGGCTGTTGATTTGAGCCAGGGGCGTTCTCCTGAAAAGACAAGATCTGATGTTATGAAGGGTCGGTTGGGAGCTCTCAACGGTTCTATAGCTGCTGATCCAGAGAGCCCCTCTACAAGCAAGAATCCCATTGTGGAATTGTTAGATAGTGACGATGACGCGTTTGACAAGATCGCTAGCATGGGAAGAGCCACCAGGAGTGCTGCTGCCAAGGGTGTATCTCCCCTTGCTGGAATAGTGGGTCGTAGAGCCGGTGTTGCTAGGAAGGATGCTGCGTTGAAGTCTGGCAATGTTAAAAGGACGAAGCGTGCACCCAGAGCTCCGATTAAGTTTTCCTCCCC
Source organism: Thinopyrum elongatum (assembly GCA_011799875.1). Lineage (NCBI taxonomy): Eukaryota > Viridiplantae > Streptophyta > Magnoliopsida > Poales > Poaceae > Thinopyrum > Thinopyrum elongatum. The sequence goes on from CM022298.1 coordinate 557,561,320, forward strand.
CGGTAATCAGCTTCACCCTCATAAATTCCTTCACCTGGAAAAGGCTCACAAGTTGTATGATCTGTTGCTTAGCGATAAAGGACGTGAGAAGTACGCCGAGTGAGTATCTCTCATTATGTTTCCTCTTTTTTCTTCTGTTGTTCCTAACTACTAAATAAATATGACTTTAACTGCTCAATATATATAACTTGAACTGCTATGAATGCCTTATCTTTGTTTCCCTACTTTGTTTTCTATGTGTTGCAGTAATACATTCTAACTGATACCTCAGCCCGATGGTAGTGTAACTACCTTCACTGGCAATCGCGTCTGGGAAGGTTTTGCACCTGGACAGCTGATGGAGGGGGATGTAATGGACTTCCTCATTGATGAATGGAAGCGAGATCCCGAAAGAAATGTTGATTTAACATCTGGAAATAGGATCTTGCTAAGTCCATATTTCATCACGGTAACGAATTAGATCGTTTCTTCTGTGAAATAAGACTGCCTATTGTTTTATGAGTTTTTTAAATACTTTCCTTATTGATCCTTTTTCCCTGTGTATTACTTTTTGCCTTTTCGCAAGTTGTGCTTGACTTTTCATCTTTAGGCGATGAAGAGAATGAGTTTAATGTGGAGAGTGCAGCGAGAGATTTCAAGAGCTATGTTCGAGATGGGGAAGACTTGCTCACTGCCAATCTTGCGAGATCTACTAGCTGATTTTTGGTTTTATTGTTTGCTATGATGCAGGTTTTTATTTTGAATATTTAATATCTCTTTTGGTCATTGTTTTAGGTCATGATGCCTCTACTCAAACCTATGGTTTTATCAAAGGAGAAGAAATTGTCGCACTATTCCTTGTATGTCATGAATCGTTGCCGAATTACCGTTGACATCCTCGACGCATTACCGTATGGGAAGAACCATGGTCCTTCAAAGAACATCTACCACAAATACTGCGAGAAGATTGTGAGTGTTATTGATTTTTGCTAGCTAAAGCTTTATCTCTAGTAGATTAATTTTTTCGCTTTTTGTTTCTGCTTTTCTGGGACCTGAAATGTGCGGTTTCTTTCTTTTTTGGTGGTCTTTAATTTATAGATCACTAGATTGGTCAAAGTAATGAAGGCTGTGTATGGTGAGGCCCAGTATAATGCAAGCAAGCCACCCAATTGGAGTGTTATTGCAAAGAGACCAAGGTTTGTCAAGGTTTCCTTTCAAGGGCCGAATGAGTGTGGCCACTATGCTCTGAAGTTTGCGGCAACCTATGATGGTGAAAAGATCATCGAGAACATTCAAAATAATGATATGAGTTCTAGTTCAGCTTTCACTTTCTGTGTTTGGCTGATCATCTTTTCTTTTTTTCTGTGTCATCATTTTTCATTATTCTTTTTTGTTTGCAGCCCCGTATTTTTGATTGCAATGCTGAGGATCTGTATACAGTCCTGTTCAACCCGAATAACCAGGTTTTGGTGATGGAGCTTCCCCGGGAGATTCAAGCTTTGGCTCCTGGTGCATAAAAGAATTGATTATCATTTGCGTAGTGATGGGATACTTGTGTGATTTATGTCTTGAAAACATTGTTGGCTTATTTTTGTATGTAGGGTTTGGATGTCTTGTCAACTATGTAATAACCAGGATACTTTGTGATGTTCTCACTGTGGCACAACATTTTATAAATTTTATTGTGTGATGAGAATGTGGTTGAACTGTTGCTTTACTTGTGTCTGTTTCTCGGGGATTTGTTTTGGTTAAGTTTATTCGCACTGAAGTCTTATGCACTAGTTGAATTGAACACTTTTTTCACTCCATTGGGAGTTGTTGCTCAAAAGTGAGACTTATTTTATTTTCATCTATCTCAACCTAAGTTGGACTTTTATAGTTTTTGTACCCTCTTTCATGTACTTATGGTATAGTGCTGTGAGTACTGAATTGTAATTTCATACAGCGTAAGGCTTTGAAAATTGGTGTCTCAGTACTATGTGGATGTAGCGTGAGTGGACTGATTCTTCCTGGTTTTGTAGTACTGTTGTCATATATATGTTTGAACTGAAGTCATTTGGGAAGGAGATTATTTACGACAAAGTCGTTAGTTGAGATCTAGCCAGATTTTATTTAAATAAGAAATATAGCAGAATTGACAACCAATATTGTTTGAACTTCTTGCATTTTAGTCGTTGAACTTGAGAGAAAAAATAATTCCCTGGTTTAAATTAGCTACATTTAACAGATAGCCTATTAAGTTCTCCGCTTTTAAAGTATCATTGTTTTTGTAGCGTATTTATATTTTCCTTTGATCCGTGCTCCAGAGCTAAATTTATTTTATTTTATTTTAAATTAAAATTATTGTTTGCGAACATGTATTTGAACTTTTCTATATTCAGTTTTCAAACTTTTTTGTTGTACTTTATAAATTTTTTCCCGCGCTCTAGTTTCTTCAACGGGCCTTATGGGGTGGGGTGTGGACAGTTTGGAGACGAGGGAGGCTTCTAACGCGCACGCGTATTGGGCCCTTTTCTGGATCAAATGGCTCATGCGCGCGACTGTGCACTGCTGGCTGCGCGTGCGCTGTGAGTTTAGTCCCACGTCGCTAGTCGAGGGGGCTCTCGACCGGTTTATAAGCGATGCCGAGGCTCATCGGTCGAACTCCTCTGTATAATTACTTGAGCGCTTATACATGACACACGCTCTCTGTTACCTGTCTGTGGCCCTGGTCGGCTGGCCCCGTGCAGTGTGGATTACTATGGATTCGCCAATGGTTCCGTTGTGGGCTCGAGTCCAAGTATCCTACAGCGTAGGGTCGGCCTGTCCCTCGGGCGGTCAACTTTTTGTTGGAAACTAGTACTTGACTACTCCAGTAATGCGGACTGATGCTTTTGTTGTAGTTCTTGTGAATTTTCTTGGATTATGTAAGAATAATTTCATTAGTACCGACTATTCTCCTTGGCTCGAACTGATATCTTTTCAGTGAGTTTTTGTCTTTTTGTTGTTGTGATTATTCTCAAGGTTCTCTGGCATTATTTAGTATCATGGTACTTGCGTAAAAACTAAGTTGTACTGAGAGTTCAATTGTACTAGTACTGTTATTCTTAGTCTGTCAGTGATTAAGGAATGCGAACTGATGCTTCTTGGGCCTTTTTATTGTAGTAAAGTTGTACTGTGCGTTCAAGTGTACTAGTACTGTCATTCTTAGTCTGTCAGTGACCAAGAAATGTGTACTGATGGTTCTTAGCTTTTTTGTAGTACTTACTAATTTTCTAGGCTAGAAGCATGATCTTGTTAGTACTGAATGTTGTCCTCGGCTGGAACTTAGTCTTTTAGTGTGATGGCACCTTTTTGTTGTGATTATTTTTAGTGTACTTCTCAAACTATTTAGTGTGATAGTACTGGCATACAGGACTAAGCTGTACTGAGCGTCTAAGACTACTATTGTTGTTGTTATTCTAGTCTGTCGGTGTTTGTGAAATATATGATGCCTGTACAAGTCTATGTTAGTGTTGTCATTGATTGCAGTTGCAGGACGGGACTGGTGTTGGGGCATGTTTTGTTCATATAAACTTAGATCATAGGGATGACAATAGTACATGAAGTACCAAGGTTTTTGTACATGTGTTTTTAGTTGAAATACTTTTATGATGACAACAGTACATGAAGTACTAAGGTTTTTTTTTCAACTTTGAAGCGGGATATCCCGAGGGATTTTTTTTACAATCGTTGTTAAGTAGCCCAAATTGTACTGATTGTTTTCAACGTTTTGTTTTCCATACAATGTTGAATCCAACATGAAACATTCTTGTGTGATTAGTTGCTCCATAACTAGTGCTGAAGAGCAGCCACAAAGTTTCATTCACAAGCTACTTTAACTTCAAATGATGGATAAACAAAATAGGAAGCTAGCAAACTTGTTCAACGACATAAGCAAACTATGTGCTTGGCATGAGAAAACTTGTTCAACCCTGACACACATGACATAAGCAAACTAGTTTAACCTAACAAAAGAAAACTACGAATTTGAAAGAAGATAAAGGACAAGCACAAGCGCAAGCAACACGAAAGCAAACTTTGATGTTTCTTCATCTCTAAAAGTCGCAGTGGAAGCAGGGGTCATCTTCCTCCTGTTTTGACCTTTCCAGACCTTCTTTGATGTTGTTGATTTTCTTCCATGACTCGTAGCTAGCATACACATCTATCGCTGCGTACTTCATGAGCTTCTCTGGCAACAGGCTGATCCCCCACAGTTTATGGTCTTCCTGCTTGTTGATCTTCTCCTTCATGTTTGTGTAGAATGGGTGGATCACGCTGGATGCAACATCAGCCAAAGAGTCGTACTTCTTTCTGGTGTATGGAACTCTCCATTTGCGCTGGATGTCGATGTACTTGTGGGGGTTTATCTCCAAACCAGATCTCTTCAGCTTCTCTTTGTCACCTTGAATGCTAAAATCCACAAAGGTGAACATCTTCTCCTCCTTCAGGAGCTCGTTGAGCCGCTTGAGCCTTCAAGGGGAGAAACATATTGAAGATTAGTGTTTTTTTCATGATTTAATTCTTCAGTTTTTGGTTTACAAGTGATGAACCCATGAAGTAGATACTTATATAGTATAATTCATGGATGAATGTAGTTCAGAAACTAGTACACAAAGTTCAAAAATTAAATTCAAGTACACCATGTTATTTTTTCTTTTTGGTACCTACAGTTGAGTGAATGATCTATATGTTGCTTAGTATTGTTTAGTTTTCTTTGTTGAAAAGAAAAACATATACCAGTGCTTCACCAAGTTCTTAGTTTTTTTGCTGATGAAAATAACATCAGACCAAGTTCAGAAACTAGTTTACTACATCAAGTTCAGAAACTACTTTTACTACATCAATTCCAGAAACTAGACTAGTACATCAAGATCAGAAACTACACTAGTACATCAAGTTAAGAAATTAATCTGCTGCAACAATTTCAGATACTAATCTAGTGCATCAGGTTCAAAATCTATTTCTAGTGCATCTACTTGAGAAAGTGCACTAGTACATCTAGTTCAGAAACTACACTAGTACATCTAGTTGAGAAACTAGTTTAATGAAATTTCAGGATGCAGTACTAATTAAACAGATGCATGTAGAGGTTCAATGAGTAGGATGGTTCACCATTCTTTGGCTGCGGTGATGTGGTATACCAGGCAGAGTTCCTTCACGCATAATTGCAGAACTGCTGCTCTGTGGGAGGTTCGTCTTCCCTGATAAACTCCACATCAACGCTGATGAATCTAGGATACAAGCCGCCGGCCCTCATCCAGAGCCTCCTGATCATCTCGTCGGCTTCGTCTGGAATGCTGGTGCCGACAACCTCCAGCGTATCCTTGCCATGGAGCTCGACCTCTTTGAGACTTTTGGTGTAGTCGAGCTTCTCACTGGGAGCCTGAACGTCGTCGACCTTGCTGCTCTGGTCGGACATCTCGCCACGCTGACGCTTGGCAGATGGTTCCTCCGCCATTGCCCTCCTCCAGTGATGGTGGGCTTCAGAGAGAGAGAGAGAGATGTTGTTGGGAGTTGGTAGTGGAGATGGAGCGGCAATGGTGGTTTTCGGAATGAGGCAGATATGGAGGCGAATGGGTTTTTTTAAGGCGTGGTTTTGGACGTCGGGGAGGCGGTTTGACGTGGGCTCGCCGTGATAGTGGGGTAGTGGTCGTGGGGTCGCCGTTGCAGTCCGTCGTGGCAACCGCCCAATGGGTGGCGCGGGCGGTGTCCTGGAAAAACCACTCGTCCAAGCCTAATTCTTTGCATGGGTATTTACTGGTCACACTGATCCATCTTGTCAAGGTGTACTTATTAGTTGCTTGTCCCACTTGCACGTCTCAGAGTCAGTAATGATGGCATTTGTGCGGCTCGACTGTCGAATACTTGGACTGGTGATTGATGTGTGGTTGAACTTACCAATACAAGTTTGTATCACACCAGCCCTGTGCCGTTGGTTTGAGCAGATTTACTCTCTTTTTTTGGGTGTGATGCTATTTTTAAACCTTGTTTTTTGAAATGATTGTTTAAATCAACATAATTTTTTAAAGTATTTTTACAGATAATTTAGTTTTTCATCAGTACAAGTGTATTATATTGTACATTTGTACTTCTAACTTTTTAGTTTGCTTGAGCTCATTCTTTTCTGTACTGATGGGCGTTCTGCACTAGGACTGGCAGACCAATCATAGTTTTTGAAAAATGTTTTTGAGGTGTTCACAAGCGCGTTTGGTTGCTCTACCTTAAACTGACGTGACAGACTTAGTAGTACTGATGTACTATCAGAGTTTCAAATTTTTGAATTTTTTTTCTGAGTTACTGGTCGATAGTAGTGTTGACGGTACAGAAATCTAGATCAATTCAAATATATTTGTGAGTGCATTCAAAAGGTTTATGAAATGGTTTACATGATATTGTCACTGGTCCAGCAAGCACAAAACACAAATGGTATATTAACTATAGTACAGATCCAGAAATCAATAATAAAGCTAAATAATTTTGGTAAAGACAGTGTTTCTGATATGATTGTTCATTATGTACTGAGGGGACCGAGAGTAGAAGCTTATTTTTGAACTGATGCAGCAACACAACCACTATGGATTCTTTAGTCTTGAGCTCCTTCTAACTAGCTACGAATGTAGTCCCTTGTCGGCATCCTTTCCTGCTTGAGCCTTGGCAGCTTCATCGTTAGTGTCAGGTTCCTCGTCCCCAATACTGTCATCTTCATTATCTTCGTCTGATTGGTCATCATTCTCATCAAACTCTTCTTCTTCATCCTCTTCTTTTGATTTTTTGGAACTCTGGACCTTGCCCTGTTTCTGTTCAGCGCCATTGCCCTTGTCCAGCTTGCATGTGCGGGAATTATGCCCATCAGTCCCCCACACTTACCGCAAATGTAGCTTTTACGTGTGTCGTCTCCAGTGGTGGAAACCTGGGCGGCTCTGATCTGCTTCTGCACCTTTTGCTTGTCGAGGATGGCATCTGTGCGGTGTGGGCATGTGCGTGCATTATGATTGGTCACCATGTTGCAGACACTGCATGCCCTTATCTCGAGAGGTTTTTCATCCGGGCCGAATTCCACGCATTTGATGGGGCACGGCGGCTTGTTGGCTGCTGCTTTCGCTGCTTGCGTCTTATTCTTCCTCCCCTTTGTGCATGCGAATATGGGCGGTTTAATCCTTTGCTGCTGCTGCTGGTAGGATCTCCTGCTATCATGTTGGTCGCCTACAACACCGTCAAGCTCATGATCTTGCACGTGAGCATGTTGCTGCTCTTGAGTCTGCACATGGGCAGGCTCTTATTGCTGTTGCTACTCCTCCTCGTTGTCGTAGCTGCTAATAGCTCCCAGATGGTTCATTTCAGATAAGATTGTATCCACATCATGCTCAATATTTTCTGCTTCGTTGCCCGCATCATCTCCGTTTGCAGCAGATTGCATGGCGTCCAGTTCTTGTTCAAGACTTTCCATAACGACCCGTGCCCTCGCCATTTGCTCTTGGCTTATCAAGCTTTTTCTGTGTACCCTCATGTTCAGCTGCAGCAGTGCGCTTTCAATGCAGTAGTGGGAGGCCTTGTTTGACACTACTGTCCTCAAGTCATTTATGTTGAAGGTTGGCTGCATATTCGGGCGTTTGGTGCATCTCCTGAGGATGTATTTCTCTGGAACGCTGCCAGCCTTATTTGTCTGCATCATGCATAGGACATGCAGGCAGAAAAGGCCTGTTTTTTTTGGAAGAGGTTCATGGTTTCCGTCATTTCAATCGAACAAAAACTGACAAGAAAATTTACTACAGTTTGTAACATCTTTTTAGTCCTCACATGTGTGGTCCCACAACTTGCATTCACAGTCGTATATTTCTCCCACGGGGTTTGCAACCACCTGGAACGCGTGTTGTGACCACGCAAATTGTTTTTGTGGGTTGTTGTAGCGCACAAGGTACTTTGTAGGCTCATCCGTCTCCATCACCATGAAGAGGGTGCTCAGTTTTAGCCTCTTTCGGATCTCGTTGTGCACACCTTGTGAGTAAAGCTTTGCCATCTAAGTGTCGAACCCATAGAGGGTCAGCGTGTTTTGTTCTTTCTACGCAAGCAAGAGTGATGAACAAATTATTGGTTTTCTCGCAGCAAAAACTTGTCTAGGTAAGAAAGAATTACTTTAGTAAGCACATTCTTGTCTTACGACAGGTGACAGAGCTATACCCGGTTACCCATTGTCTCCTCGTTCTCTTTCTACCTCCTGGTTTTGACGCGGGTGTTTACCTGGCTGACAAACTGGTGCAATTTTTGTCTCTCATTTATGAAGTTCTTCTTGAGCACATAGTTCAAGCTCTCACTGCATTGTGTCGATGTCATTTTGGCACAGAAAATTTCTTTGAAGTAAGATGATATCCATCTCTCTCGCTCATTCCACATTGAGACCATCGTGGCATTGTCATGGAGGTTGTACTTATCCATGAGTACTTTCCAGGCAGCCTCAAACTCAGTTGGCATGAGGGGCCATTTGAGGATTACTGTGAATTCATCCTTAAAGGCTGCGTGGAGGTTGTACAGGTATGCGAGGTGTTCCTTGTACTTCTTCATAATGTGCCAGCGGCATAGCTTGTGTACCGTGTTTCTGAAAACAACTGGGATCACCAAAGCCATTGCCGGGCACTGGTCTGGTAATGAGAAAGAGACATGGAGTGGTCAGAGGATCCAACTGCATATATACAAACAGAACTGACATAACAATTTTACTGTGTTTTTTCCTTTTATTTGGTTGGCGGTGGTACTTGTGAGGATGCATGTAGGAGCCTTCCCTCTCATGCATTTTAAAAATGTTTTGAATAGCCACCTGAATGAATCTGCATCCTCATCTCTTATCAGGGAGAAAGCAAAGAATGTAATCTGCAAATGGTTGTTAGTACCCACATACACCCCAAGTGGCATATGGTACTTGTTGGTCTTATACGTGGTGTCAAATTTCACGCAATCACCAAAGTCTTGGTATGCCCTTCGGCAGCTTGCGTTCGCCCAGAATATGTTTTTCACCCTGTCAGACCCATCAAGCTGTATGTCGCAGAAGAATTCCTTGTTTATCACTTTCATCTCCCTAAAGAAGTTGATAGTCTTGAGGATGTCGGATTCAGGGCTTCACAGACCCAAGAAGGTTCGAACTCAGGGGCGTGAACGAAGGATCTCGCTCTCCAAAAACACTAGCTCGCCATGCCCATGGCCTGATCTCGACGAGTGCGCTGGATCGTGTGGAAGGGGACAACACAACGATTTACCCAGGTTCGGGCCACATTGCGGTGTAAGACCCTACTCCTGCTTTTGGTGGATTAGCCTCACGAGGAGTTAGAGGATGAACTAGTACAGTGGATGAGCTGCCTCGGGAGGGCTCGAGTGGTGAGGGTGGATTGGTCAAGGGTCCGATCCGGGATCCCCTTCTATGGTGATGGCTAGCCTATCTTTATAGTGGCCCTGGTCCTCTTCCCTCATAGCTTAGGCGGGAAGGGATTCCACAACGGCCAATTTGAAGGGGGACAAGGAGTACATCTTATCCTAACGAAAGGTGGTCTTCCCCTGCAAAGCTTCTGGCCATGACGCAGTGGTGGCCTCGGCGATGACATCCGTCCTGCCGAGCTCGTGGCCTTGGTCTCGTTGCACCAGAAAGGAAAGCTTTGGGGCCTTCCTCGGGAACCTGCGCCTGCCCTTGCTCCCTTAGTACCAAAGAGGAAACTGTCCCCTCTATGCCCACTGGTGCTCGCCAGGCCATGGTCATCATAGCTCATGTCATCGTAGCCTCGTGAGGCTGGGTACCTGCATAGAAGTCTCGGCCCCTCGGGAGGCAGCCTGGGGAGGCCGCTCCTCTGGAGGTCTTGGTGTCGTTCGCCTCACGAGACCGGGGCCCTTGCGAGGGTCTTGCCTTGGAGTTGTTGCAGCTGGGCCGTACAAGGCCGTCGATGGCTCACGCGCTGGGCCGCAGGTAGGCGGATCTGGGTACCCCGACCCCAGAACGCCGACAGAGGCCCCCGAGCCCAAGGTGCGCCCGGCCTGGCTTCGAGGCAAAGGCGAGGAGAAAAGGGTGAAGCGTCATGGGTCCCCAATCGCCTGCGGGCCAGGCTCGACGCATGGCGCACGGTAGGACACGGACGCCTCCGCTTCCCCACGTCGCCTCGGCAACTGCCCAGACTGACGAAAGTCTTAGACGTGCATGCTGCGAGGCCATCATTGCGTGAAGGTGGAGGGGCACCGGTTGGCCCACGATCGCCTATAAGAGTGCAAGGGGGCAGCGCCCCATCCCATCTTTGTCTTCTCTCCCTCTCTTCTCCTATCTCTGTCGTAGCCACCACCTTGCCAAGGCAACCATGGCACCACTGAGGAGGTTCATCGCTGAAGAGAAGGGCAAGGCCCCCAAGGAGGGGCCGGAGGCGCCACCGTTCAAGAGGGGGCGCGGCCGCCCTCGTAAGTCCACCGTGACACTGGCGACGGTTTCCCAGGGGCGCGAGCGCACCCCCACGGGGGTCCGCATTGCCTCAGGCGGTCGTGGGAAGGGTCCCTCCCACGGAAATGCCCACGGCGGCCGTCCGGCCACCACGCCCATGATCCCACACGGCCAACACGACCCAAGAGTTTGTTGTGTGGGTGGAAAGGCCGGAGGGCACCTGGCTCCAGCTTCCGCGCTTCTTCGCGGAGGCGCTGCCTGTCGGAGGACCTGCTGGCCTATGGCTGCAAGCTGACGGCTGCTGCAACAAGGCCTCGTGGGTGGAGGTCGAGGTCACCCCCGCTGGCAATGTGTTCCTGAACCGCGGGTGGCAGACATTGCCCCGCGCCCGCGGCTTGCAGGGGAGACGTACCCTCCATCTTAAGTATGACGGGGCGACGACGCTCTTCTTCAAGGTCTTTGGGGAGGATGGCAGGCGCTTGGGGTGCTGCCCCGAGGGCGACGGCAGCGATAGCGACCACTTCTCCGATGATGACGACCATCACGGTGGCGGCGGCCTCCACAGTGAACTTGCCCTTGGCGACGGCCGCGATACCTCCGAAAGCAGCGGTGCCTCCTTCGGGGAAAGCTCGAGCGACGACGACTACGATGAGCTACCATGTCGCCGCGTCCGAACCAAGGAGGAGGCAGGGCCGCTGCACTGCCGTGCTCCTGCCCAGGAGGACGCCGAGCCGCCACGCTGCCACGCCCCCGTCAAGGAGGAGGAGGACTCTGACTGAGTGTGCACAGTGTCGGAGCCAGACCTCAGGAGCAGCGGTCCTCGGGAGGCTGCTTCTTTGTTTTTTTTATTTCCTGCATTAAGAACCATGAAGAGCCCCGTGGGGGCGTGTAGTGAACTGTGGTGCTTCCGCCTTTATATCAGTGTTTCATGTTCATGTTCTAGTACTTATATTGCTATCAATTTAAAGTTCCTTCCTGGCGCGATTAGAGTAAGTTAGCTTGGTGCACTCATGACCCTTGGCGGGTTGCTGCGTCGCGGGGGCGCACTCCTCCGGAGCCTTGATCCTAGGTATGCCCCTAGGGTCCCGAGGAGACCCCCTCCTTATGGACCAGGTCACTCTGGGGCCTCGAAGGGCTCGCGTCCCGCAAGGTCCCTGGGGGGCTTGCGAGATTGCAGAGCCTCCGGAGATGCCTCCGCCGGTCGTCGGATCTTGCGGAGATGTAAAGAGCACTTGGCGTGGGATTCCTTAATAATGAGCCAAACCGTGGTCGCTTTTTTTCCAGCCACCCTTCCTTTGCGCCCATCTTGCGTCCAGAGCCCCCGAGCGAGGGGCGATCGTCGCTGGTATGCCGGGTCGCGATGCCCGGCAAGGCCAGGAGATAAGCGCTCCTGAGGCCAAGGGCCAAGAGCGATGCGTGCCCATTGGCTCGATCGAGAGCATCGCGCGAGGATTCAGACGCCAAGGCCTTGGCGAGGTGTGTGTGCAGGCGGACTCGCGGTCGTTGTGGCCTGGGGCTAGCCCGAGCGTAACACTGTGCCCAGCCCCCGCTCGCAGGATGCGCGGGAGGGAGCGACAGGCAAGCGCCACTTCCTCAGAAAACGAGATCCAAGGAGGGAAAACACTGGAAAGAGGAAAAAGAAAGTCCCACCCCTTATCGAATAAATATGCGAGAACTTCAAACTTCATTCCAGAAAGTGGCAAATTGGTTACAAGTGCAAGCAAAAGAAAAAGCCGCGTCCGACACCTATGCTAGTCTTCCCACCAGCGCGGAGCATGGGGCCTCCACTAGGCATGGGCATAGTCGTTGTTCGACCGTGTCATCCGCCAGCGCGGAGCATGGGGCTTCCACTTGGGCGTGGGCGGGAGCCCCCATGGGGCCGAGGGGCAGCATACCGGGAGACTCCGGGGCATGTACAGCCCCACTCATTATTACATGAGAGTGTCATGGGTAGAACTTGCAGAGATGCAGGATGTTCCAAGCATTCTGGATGGGGACCCCGTCCTGTGTCTCCAGGCGTGCGGCACCGGGCCTGGAGGCATGGGCGACCCTGAACGGGCCCTCCCACATGGGCGAGAGCTTGTGGAGGCCCTCCCTAGAGAGGACCCGCCTCAGGACAAGGTCTCCAACCTCGAGAGTCCGGGTGCAGATGCTGCAGCAATGGTAGCGCCGTAGCGCCTGCTGGTACCTCGTGGCGCGGAGCGAGGCCTGACGACGGGCCTCCTCCCCAAGCACGAGATCCGTTCCCCGCGAGGCATCCTAACGCGCCTCGTTGAATGCCAAGACCCGTGGGGAGCGGCGCCTGACCTCGAGCGGGAGGACCGCCTCAGCCCCGTAGATGAGGAAGAACGGGGTCTCGCTGGTGGGCTTAGTCGTGGTGGTGTGGACGGACCACAACACGGACTGAAGCTCACCGAGCCAACCCCTGCCACATGCCTCAAGCTTCTTCTTGAAGCTCCTTTTCTTGAGGCCCCTCAGGACCTTCACGTTGGCGTGCTCAGCTTGACCGTTGCTCCGTGGGTGCGCCACCGAAGCGTAACATATCTGCGTTCCTCACCCGATCCACTAAGTATGATGGTTTTCGTGTTCCTCCAATGTCTGACAACAAGCCCAAACTGTCCAAGGTCAAGCCCAGAAAGGTGCCTACTGCTCAATCTTCAGTCACGATCACTGAACTCACTGATGACTCTGCAGAGATACAGGACGAGGTTCCTCCTCCAACTCCGATCCCAGAGATTCAGATGATTGGTACCAACCTGTGTGGGATTCCGGCTGCTGAGCTCTCTGAAGATGCACTGATGGCCAGCTCAACCGAGCCTGCCTCTTCGGAGCAGTAATTTCTTTCTTTACTTCTCTGCAATGCCCCTTTTGGTTAATTGGAACGTTCTCTGTTGGAATGTCCGCGGTTTAAATTCGAATGATAAACAACTAGCGCTCTCTAATGCGATCACCTCTAGCGGGTGCGTGGTTATCTGTTTGCAAGAAACTAAAAAGACTTCGTTTGATTTGTCATTTATTAAATCTTGCTATCCTCATAACTTTGATCAATTCGCTTACATCCCTTCTCGAGGGGCTTCGGGAGGAATCATTACGATCTGGAACAGCTCTCTTTTCACTGCTGATGTTATTGCGATTGAGGAATTTGCACTAGTGACACAATTTAAATCAACATAGTCGGCACAATTCTGGACTCTAGTGAATGTATATGGGCCATGCCAAGGTGAACAATGCACTAACTTTGTTAACTGGCTTCTTGCACTTGATATCCCATCAAATGAAGACTGGTTATTTGTTGGTGACTTTAATTTCATCAGAGGACCTGAGAACACAAGTAAACCTGGTGAAAATTTTACAGATATGAACACTTTCAATGATTTCATACGGTCCCAAAGTTTGATTGAATTACCTATTAAAGGCCGCACCTACACTTGGAGCAACATGCAAATGGACCCACTTCTTGAACAAATTGATTGGTTTTTTACCATGAATAGCTGGACCTCTTCATACCCCAATACCATGGTAAAACCTCTGGCAAAACCGGTTTCTGACCATACTCCATGCATTGTGAATATTGAAACGGCAATTCCAAGGTCCAAACTATTCAGATTTGAATCCTATTGGGTCCAACACCTTGGTTTCTTTGATATAGTACAAAACTCTTGGGCAAAACCAGTCAAATCTAACAACTATGCGACGGTCCTATCCAAGAAGTTCAAAAACCTTCGCCATGATCTCAAGCACTGGAGCAAGAATATTTCCAAACTTGCGGTTGCTATTGAAAATTCAAATAGAGCAATAATTGCGCTGGATGGCCTTGAGAACAAAGAACACTTTCGGTACCTGAGAGGAATTTTCGAGCAATCCTTAAAACACATTTACTAAGGCTACTATCTTACCAGAAGCTTTATTGGAAGAAGAGATGCATAATTCGATGGATTAAATTTGGAGATGAGAACTCGAAGGTTTTTCAATCCATGGCCTCCGAAAGATACAGAAGAAACAATATAGCCTCTCTTACCACGGCCGATGGAACTACAGTTGAAGATCATACAGGCAAAGAGTCGATTATATTTCAAGCTTTTAGGGACAGGCTAGGTACCTCTGCACACCATGACATGAAATTTGACTTGCCAAGAATTATTAAAAGATGTGCTGACCTTGAACAACTCACGGTACCTTTCTCCAAAGGAGAAATTGATGGTGTGATCAACTACATGCCCGCGGATAGAGCACCTGGCCCCGATGGATTTACTGGAGTTTTTCTTAAAGCTTGTTGGCCCATCATAAAGGAGGATGTCTACAAACTTTGTGACCAATTTTTTGAAGGCAATCTTAATCTGGAGAGCATTAATGAAGGATATATCACATTGATCCCCAAAATAAACTCCCCAGCCACTGTCAATGACTTCAGACCGATCACATTGCTCAACTGTTGCCTAAAGGTAATCACCAAAATCCTGGCCAACCGTCTCCAAAAATTATCTTGAAGATAATCCACAGAAATCAGTACGGATTTATCAAGGGAAGGTCAATTCAAGATTGTCTTGCATGGGCCTTTGAATATATCTACCAGTGCCAGGCGTCCAAAAAAGAAATAATCCTTCTAAAATTAGACTTTGCTA
Source organism: Thinopyrum elongatum (assembly GCA_011799875.1). Classification (NCBI taxonomy): domain Eukaryota; kingdom Viridiplantae; phylum Streptophyta; class Magnoliopsida; order Poales; family Poaceae; genus Thinopyrum; species Thinopyrum elongatum. The sequence continues at coordinate 557,576,347 of CM022298.1, forward strand.
AAGCGTTTGATACCATATATCATGAAGCGATGCTGGCAATTATGGAAAATATAGGATTCAATGCCAAATGGCTAAACTGTATAAAATGCATTTTCTCTTCGGGCAAATCCTTGGTTCTTCTTAATGGGACCCCAGGGAGACAATTTCACTGCAAGCAAGGGGTACGGCAGGGGGATCCGCTCTCCCCACTCATCTTTGTTCTGGCAGCAGATCTACTACAGGCTGCCATAAATGATCCTTTCAGACAAGGACACATTCAGTTACCATTCCCATGCCCGACACAAAAAGACTACCCGGTCATTCAATACGCTGACGACACAATCCTAGTCCTTCCGGCCTGCCCACTCCAAGCAGCTCGTGTCAAAAACATTCTCTCTGACTATGCGTCCTCGATTGGTCTAAAAATCAACTTTCACACGTCCACTGTGATCCCAATAAATTGTGAGATGAGCAAATGCCAAGAGCTGGCCGATATCTTTGGATGTACTATTGGAAAAATGCCCTTCACCTACCTTGGCCTCCCTCTCGGAACCACCAGGCCGATAGTACAAGATTTGATGCCCTTGGTTTGCGGAGTAGAACGAAGACTATCAGCCACCCTAAACATGATATCCTATGGTGGCAAGCTGTCCCTCCTAAACTCGGTGATCACCTCTTTAATCATTTTTGCTCTGTGCACCTTGAGACTTCCCGTGAAAATCATTGAATTACTTGACAAAATCAGACGCAAAGCCCTATGGACAAAGAAAACTGAACAAGGAGACAAGTGCAACTCCCTTGCAGCTTGGAACATGGTATGTAGACCCAAAGACAGTGGTGGTCTAGGGGTCCTCGATCTCAAGATACAAGGGGAAGCACTTTTGTTGAAATATCTTCACAAATTCTACAATCACTGGGACCTGCCTTGGGTGGAACTCATATGGAACACATACTACCAAGAGAAAATACCGCATGCACCTGACCCGTGTGGTTCATTTTGGTGGAGAGATATCATGAAGCTAATGCCTACCTATAGAGGGATATCGCAGGTAAAGGTGTCGCACGGTGGTAATGTGCTGTTCTGGAAGGATCTTTGGACGGATTCCATTTTGGCTGATTCCTTCCCAAGAGCTTTCTCCTTTGGGCTAGATGAAGACATCTCTGTTCGGGATTTCTTGGCGACCACATCACTGGGGGAAACCTTCCACCTACCTCTATCAGTACAGGCCCATGCAGAAACCCGCGAGATGCAGGCTCAGCTCGCCCATGTCACCCTAGATGCGAACGACATAAAGGCTGATAAATGGACCTATGTCTGGGGGACCGCGGAATACACGTCCCACAACTTCTACACCTTCTGCTTTCGTGACTCCCAGGCACACCAAAGCTTTAAATGGCTGTGGAAATCCAAGTCAATGATGAAGATCAAAGTCTTCGGATGGTTGCTGTTTTCAGATAGACTCAACACAAGGAACATGCTGAAACGACGTCATTACAATATTGGTAACAATCATAACTGCATTTTATGTGGTCTCCCAATAGAGGAAACAGTTGAGCACCTCTTCTTTGATTGCTCCTTCAGCTCATCCTGTTGGCCGACACTACATATCACCTGGAACCCAAATGAGTCTAGACTGCAAAAAATCTCCTCGGCAAGGGCCAGGTGGAGCCAACCTTTGTTCATAGAAATTTTTCTGTTGGCCGCTTGGAGCATCTAGAAAGAAAGAAACAATAAACATTTCAGAGGAATCACTCCATCCAGACAAGCTTGGCTTGATAGGTTTAGGGAGGATTTTGGACTCCTCACTCATAGAGTGAAGGACAAACATAAACCCTTTATCTCCTCCTTGTTGAACTCTCTCTAATAGCTCTCATTCTCCCCACGCACAAAATGTGAGGTGGTTGTAAAAAATCATGTACAGACCTTATATTCTTTATTTATTTTAATACAGTAGGAGGTACTCCTACTGTTGATAGTTCAAAAAAACGTATCTGCGTTCCAAGGGTAGCACAATATGTCCTGAAGAGGTTGCTTGTGAATTGGGAGCCATTGTCAGTAATGATACGGTTGGGGACTCCGAAATGGCTCACGAGGCTCTTGATGAACTTGACGGCCGAGCTGGCAGGAATGGTGCGCACGGGCGCCACCTCCGCCCACTTGGTGAACTTGTCGATGGCGACGTAGAGGTAGCGGTAGCTGCCAGCCGCCCGAGGAAACGGGCCCAGGATATCCAGCCCCCAGACCGTGAAGGGCCATGAGAGAGGGATGGTGTGGAGACCTTGCGCGGGCTGGTGAACCTGCTTGGCGTGGAACTGGCAGGCCTCGCAGGATCAAACCAGCTCGGTGGCGTCGTGGAGCGCTGTAGGCCAGTAGAACCCGCTGCAGAACACCTTGCCCACGAGGGTGCACGATGAGGAGTGGTGTCCGCAGTCCCCATCGTGGATGTTGGCCAATAGCTCGTGCCCCTGTTCCTCAGATATGCATCACAGCGAGATGTCGTTGGGGCATCTTCGGTATAGCTCGCCGTCCTACAAGCAATAAGCAGTGGCCTAGCGAGCCACGCGTTATGCGTCCTCCTCTTTCTCTGGTAAGGTGCCGCGGAGCATGTACGCCTTGAACTCCTCGGTCCAGCAGCCTTCCTGAGGCTCCAGCGCCAAGAGTAGGTGAGCTCCTGAGGTCGGACCACAGGCCGGGGCGCCCCAGGACGGGACTGAAGGCGGCTCTTCTCGGAGCAGCGCTGGGCCTGCGGCGGGGGGCGCCGCCGATGGCTTGAAGAGCCTTCCCTCGAAGACGCCAGGCTTCTAGGGCTCGCGGCCAGATGCCCTCTTGGCGATGTCATCTCCTTCCTTGTTCGAGCCACGCGGGACGTGCTGCAGTTCCAAGCCTAAGAAGCGCTTTTCAATTTTACGTACCTCTTCCAGGTATGCCTCCATGTGCTCGTCCTTTGGCTTGTACTCCTTGTTGGAAAACTTGATGAGAAGTTGGGAGTCGCCCTTGATGGTGAGGCGCTTGACCCCCAGGGCGGCCGCGGCCCTGAGGTCAGCGATCAAGCCCTCGTATTCCCCGATGTTGTTGGAGACCTTCTCGCCATGCTGAAAGCAAAGCTGCACGGTATAGTAGAGCTTGTCCTTGGTCGGTGAGATGAGGACGACTCCAGCCCCCGTGCCCCGCCGCGTGAAGGCACCATCGAAGTGCATGACCCAGCTGCCGGCGCCTCCTCGCCAGGCGTGAGGGATTGGCCCTCGTTGAGCCCCCGCTCGGGAGCGTCCGTCCATTCCACCACGAAGTCGGCGAGGGCCGCACCCTTGATGACCCTGGTGGTGTTGAACTCCAGCTGGAATGCCTGCAGCTCGATGTTCCACTCTGCAACCCTCCCAGCGGCATTGGGGCCGCACAGCACCTTCTCTAGGGGGTATGCGGAGACGACCTTGATGGGGTGGCCCTGGAAATAATGACGCAGCTTCCTAGCGGCAACGAGGAGTGCGAGCAGGAGCTTCTGCTGCATGGGGTAGTGCGCGCATCCCGTAGCACTGTGCTGACGAAGTACACCGGGCGCTCGATGAGGGGTGAGGTATCGACGACGCCTTGCTCTGCATGGGGCGAGAGGGACTCAGGAGCCCTGCTGTCTGGTGAAGTGATGAGAGCTTCAGGGGAGCCGTCCTGAGGCAGCGAACGTTGCGCGACCCCCCGCAGGCCGCCTTGCTTCACACCCGCACCGGCGTGCTCCTCCCGGACCGCCACGAGCACTGCGCTGGCCGAGTGGGGGGTGGCTGCCAAGTAGAGCACCAGGGGCTCAAGAGGACAAGGTGCCACCATGACAGGTGGGCTCATGAGGTACCTCTTGAGGTCCTCGAAGGCCGCCTCAGCCTCCAGAGTCCACTCGAAAGGGCCCTTCCTCTTCATCAGCTTGAAGAAAGGGAGGGCGCGCTCGCCGAGCTTGGAGATGAAGCGCCCCAGGGAGGTCACGCAGCCGGCAAGCTTTTGCATTTCCTTGAGGGTCTGCGGCGGGCGCATCTTTTCAATTGCCTTGATCTTTTCGGGGTTAGCCTCGATCCCCCGATGTGATACAAGGAAACCCAGCAGCTTGCCAGACGGGACCCCGAACACGCACTTTTCCGGGTTGAGTCTCAGGTTCACTTGGCGCAGGTTGGTGAATGTTTCTTCCAGGTCTTTGATGAGGGTCCTCGCCTCCCGTGACTTGACCACGATGTTGTCGACGTATGCCCCCGCATTCCGCCCCAGTTGCGGCCCCAGAGCGATGTGCATCAGCTACTTGAAGGTTGCTTTGGCGTTCCGCAGCCCGAAGGGCATGCAGGTGTAGCAATACATGCCACACGGGGAGATGAAGGCTGTTTTCTCGACGTCCTCTGTCGCCATCTTGATTAGATGATATCCTGAGAAAGAGTCCAAAAAGCACAACAGATCGCACTAGGCGGTGGAATCCACGATCTGGTCAATGCACGGAAGCGGGAAGGGGTCCTGAGGGCAAGCCTTGTTGAGGCTCGTGAAGTCGACGCACATGCGCTCCTTCCGCCCTTTTGGGGACAATCACTGGGTTGGCCAGCCAATCCGGGTTCCGCACCTCTCGAATAACACCGGCTTCTTGCAACTTGTGGACTTCTTGGACGATGAATGCTTGCTTCTCTTGTGCTTGACGTCGCACCTTTTGCTTCACCGGGCGTGCTCCGGGGCATACCATCAGGTGGTGCTTGATCACCTCCCTCGGGACACCCACCAGGTCTGACGCCACCCACGCGAACACATCCTTGTTCGCCCGGAGGAAGCCAATCATTGCCTCCTCCTGCTCAGGGGGAAGGGCGGCACCTATAGTGAAGGTGGGGCCTGAGCCCCCGTCGTCGACAGGCACCTGCTTCGTCTCGGCCCGGTCCTGAGAGAACAACTGCCTTTTCTTCACGGGCGCGGACCCGAGGGCCTCCGGGGCGTCCCCGGCGCCGGGACGAGAGGCCACCGCGGCCCCGTAGGCGAGCTTGAGGGCCCGGACCACGTCCTTTGTGTCTCCGACCACCGTGATGACGCCACTGCTACCCGGCATCTTGATGATGTTGTAGCCCGGATGGGTCGCCGCCATGAACTTGGCGAGAGCTGGGTACCCCAGGATGGCGTTGTACGGGAGGCCGATGCGGGCCACGTTGAAGTCGATCAGCTCGGTGCGGTAATTGTCGTGCTTGCCGAAGGTGACGGGAAGGCGCACCTGCCCCAAGGGGGTGGCGGAGCCCTTGGTCACCCCCAAGAAGGGTTTGGTGGGCGCGAGCTGGTCGTAAGGCACCTGGAGCATGTTGAAGGTCTCCAAGGAAAGGATGTTGATGCCGGTGCCGCCGTTGATGAGGGTCTTAGTGACCGCGACATTGCTGATGGTAGGCGTGCATAGCATGGGGAGTGCACCCGCAGCGGCCGCCGTCTTTGGATGATCCCTGGTGTCGAAGGTGATGTCGGTCTCAAGCCTTGTGTGGCCCCGCAGGGCCTCATGCCGAGGCCTAGTTCTGCTTGCATGGCGGAAAAACTGCTTGATGTGGCAGCCAGAGGCAGGCGCTTGCAACCCGCTGATGATGCATGCAACTGCGTGGGGTGCCGGTGCCGCAAAGCGCTCGACGAGCTGGCCGCGGAGCTCCTCCCAAGAATAGATTGAGGTGTCCGGGAGGCCGCGGAGCCAAGACCGAGGGATCTTCGTGAGGGCCAGGGGGAGCCAGTTTGCCATGGCCTTGTCGTCACTGCCCGCCGCTTGGATGCCCTGCGCGTACAGCCGGAGGAACTCCTCGGGGTCTGCAGCGCCATCGTACTACGGGGGCAGTGCTGGCCTGAACTTCGCGGGCCACCGCACCCGGCGCAGGCCGGTGGTGAAGGCCGGGCAGCCCACAGCGCTCCCATAGGCTTCGGGCGGCCAGACCTGCGGGATAGCGTCCGCCATGGAAGCAACGAGGCGAGGGCGGAACGCAGTTGGTGAAGAGGCGAAGCTTCGACACACCCCTAGCTGGCACGCCAAATGTAGGATTTAGGGCTCCACAGACCCAAGAAGGTTCGAACTCAGGGGCGTGAACGAAGGATCTCGCTCTCCAACAATGCTAGCTCGCCATGCCCATGGCCTAATCTCGACGAGTGCGCTGGATCATGCGGAAGGGGACAACACAGCGATTTACCCAGGTTCAGGCCACCTTGCGATGTAAGACCCTACTCCTGTGTTTGGTGGATTGGCCATACGAGGAGTTAGAGGATGAACTAGTACAGTGGATGAGCTGCCTCGCGAGGGCTCGAGTGGTGAGGGTGGATTGGTCAAGGGTCTGATCTGGTATCCCCTTCTATGATGATGGCTAGCCTATCTTTATAGTGGCCCTGGTCCTCTTCCATCATAGCTTAGGCGGGAAGGGATTCCACAATGGCCAATTTGAAGGGGGACAAGGAGTACATCGTATCCTGACGAAAGGTGGTCTATGCCTGCAAAGCTTCTGGCCATGACGCAGTGGTGGGCTTGGCGATGACATCCATCCTGCCGAGCTCGTGGCCTTGGTCTCGTTGCACCAGAAAGGAAAGCTTTGGGGCCTTCCTTGGGAACCTGCGCCTGCCCTTGCTGCCTTAGCACCGAAGAGGAAACTGTCCCCTCTGTGCCCGCTAGCGCTTGCCAGGCCATGGTCGTCATAGCTCACATCATCGCAGCCCCGTGAGGCTGGGTACCTGCATAGAAGTCTCCGCCCCTCGGGAGGCAGCCTGGGGAGGCCGCTCCTCTCGAGGTCTTGGTGTCGTTCGCCTCATGAGACCGGGGCCCTCGCGAGGGTCTTGCCTTGGAGTTGTTGCAGCTGGGCCGTACAAGGCCGTCGATGGGCTCACGCGCTGGGCCACAGGTAGGCGGATCTGGGTACCCCCAATCCCAGAGCGCCTGCAGAGGACATAGTCCACATCATCCATCCTTGAATTCTTTGCTTTTATGTAGATTAAAAGCGAAAGGTCAGTGAAAAATGCATGTTGAACTAGCATCAGGTCATGCATTGCATAATCAGTTTGAACAGACAGAGGAAAAAGAGGGAGGGATCTGGGAGGAGAACAAGTTTGTACTTACGCGTTAATCAGGTCTCGGGTGGTCATTTCGAGGAAGTAGCCACCAGGGTCATCACCGCCCAGTATGCTCATGATTTTCGCGTGCTCAATGCCTTTGAACTGTAGGAACTTGACGTACTCCATGATTGTGGTGTCAAAGTTTTTGTGGGAGTGCAACAAGACAAGCATTTGGGGGCTGACCACTACCCTGTGGTTGTGTTCCCAACATATCTCCTTTAGGACAAGCGTTCCATCCTTTTCCTTCTTCAGACTCATTTTAGCCTTGCAGTTAGTCCTGGCAGTGGTCTTGTTCCTCTGTCTATTTGCATTTGTATCCTTCGATTCATAGACTCCATAGCACGTGCACAAAAGATACACTCTCCTGTTAACCTTAGAACCTTCCCTGACAGCAAAACCCGTGTGCCTTGCATAGACGTGGTAGAAGTCCTTTGCTTCTTTGAAAGTTTCAAACCGCATCTCTAGCCTTGGCAAAACGTAATCATCAATGGTAGGGTGTTGCACGCAACAGTGAACAAACAAAACACGGTGATGAAAATGTGAGATGGGTGGTCACAATACTATGGTATGGAATGTGCTTATATGTTTTTTCTAAAGGGATACTTACATGTGTATAGGTCTGTGCTGCTTCCGGTGTTTGCTATTCACCCTGGTGTATGGGCGCGGGTGGTGTCACCCTTAGCACATGCAGTAATGCATCTCTTGGAGGGAGCAATGTTGATGATGCTCTGTGTCTCTCATTCTACGGTCGTCTTTGCTCAGATTTGTTGTGAGGTGGCTCATGTCTATACGGCTCATATCTGCTACTTTGCACCCTGCTAGATTGGTGAACATTCCTGTCTCTTTGCCATGGTCTTCCCGTCACAACCACTTTTGCAGCACAGATGATTGATGTTGATGGAGCGACTGGTGGAAGCATGTGTGTCCTTGCCTTTCTGCATGCGCCAGGGAAGGAAAACATTTGTTGTTGGGGACATTGTGGACCTTGTTGCACCCCGGCAGTGGCAAAGCTTGTATTCCCAGTAAGTGGCATTTGCTGCAGAGAAGAACCAGACCATGCTTCTGATGATTCTAGTGTAGCTTCAAATATTCCTGTATAGTTGAAGTATCCGGGGGCTATTTCTGGAGTTACCCAACTAGGCAGCGCCTCATATCCGGTTGGCTCATCAAACCCTCCCTGCATGTGCCACCTTGCATGTTTCTGCAATGACATTCAACACTTTTAGGGTTAATCTTTCAGGCTTTCCTCCTAGAACTGATGGTAACATGTCATGTACTGAAGGTAACATATAAATTGAACTTGCATGTTGGGCGTTATTAAACTTTGTGTCTATTCTCCCTGATGTACTTTCAGTCGAACTGATGGATGGACATGTTAGCACTGATGTACTGTTAGCACTGATGCATCAGTTATGCACAATTTTTTTTTATGTTTTTCCCCTATAACTGCTGCATGAACATTTGGTGCACTGCTGGTAAACTGAACATTGAACTTGGGAACAGTAGGCATATATAAAACTGATGCATGTCTTTTTGTTTTCCACTAGAACTGATGCATCTACATTAGAAGTACTCCCAGTTTTTGTATCATTGAACTTATTGTGTAACAGGTGTATTAATTTTTTTCAACAATAGTCATCCTTGTTCGAACTGATGCAACTACATGACATATACTATTAGTAATCTCAACATATAACTTGCAGTGGTAGTTGAACCTTATATGAACTGTTGAAGCTACTTGGACTGATGCATAAGTTTATGTTTTTGACTGGAACTGAAGCAAGCACGTTAGAGGTACTGACAATAACCTCAACATCCAAATTGCGTATCAAGTGGCAGGAGTGTAATGAACTGATGCAAGCATTTGCAATGTACTATCAGCTTCTGTATCATCGAACTTGCAGCACAAATAGGTGTAGTTCATTTTTACAAGTAGTATTGATGAACCTAATAGTGTAACATAGAGACAGAGCATAGTGGGTGCAATTTTTAAATTAAATCTTTGCAGAGTAGGACTGATGAACTGACACAAACGTGGTATTTGCTTCAGGCAAACCCAGATCATTTGTGTTGTCAGCAATCAGGCAGATTGAAATTTGAACTGATCGTTTGTGCTGTCAGCAATCAGGCAGATTGAATTTGAGGAAAACTAGAGTGGGAAGCATGGATCACCTGCAGAGGCATGTTCCTGCATCTGATGTCTTCTTCCTCTCGTCATTGGTGCATCAAAATAAGCTTGGAAGGCGGCGCAATTGATGCAGGCAAGGAGGTTGGGGCGATGGCGGTGCTCCTGCTGGCGGTGGAGATCCGGCGATGAGGTCCGAGGAGCACTACTAGGAAAAGGGCTATAGATGAAATTGACACTAATGGCGCACCAGAGAAGTGGTGCGCCACTACTATATACTAATGGCGCACCATGTGGTGATGCGCCATTAGTGTGGATGACACTAATGGCGCACCAGACACAAGGTGCGCCACTAGTAACAATTTTTTTTTTCATTTTTCCAAACATACTAATGGCGCATCCAGGCAAAGTGCGCCATTACTAGTTCTAACTATTAATGGCGCACCAGCCACAGAGTGCGCCAGTACTGTATTTTTTTTATTCTTTTTTTTGCAAAACTACTAATGGCGCACCGTGGCAAAGTGCGCCATTACTAGTTTAAACTAGTAATGGCGCACTATGTCGCGGTGCGCCATTAGTATATATATACTTTTTTTTTACTTTTTTGCAAAACTACTAATGGCGCACGGCCAGCAGGTGCGCCATTAGTATGTTGTGTTACTAATGGCGCATGGCTGTGTGGTGCGCCATTAGTAACCTGGGACCAGCTAGATATTTTGGACAGCCACACCTACACACTCACTTTCCCCACTTCATTCCCTCCACCTCCTTCTCCAAGCTTGTCGGCTGCCTCCTCCTCCTCACCTCATTTGCACCATAGATTCATCAAAATTAAGTGGTGAAATTACCTTTTTTTGATAGGTAAGTAAGGGGAAAGCTATCTTCATGTTGTAGATCTACTTTTTTTCTCCCTAGCTCGCTCCAACAACGTGCACATGCACTTTTTGTGGCCTAGCTGGATCTATGTATGTTCGTGGTGTTGCATATGTTTGTGGTGTTGCATATATGTTTGTGTTTGCAGGTACCGGTATTTGAAATGCGATAGTTGCCAATATTTTGCCGGAATGTTGATTCATTTCCGTTTCGGCGAGAATTTTGGCACTATGCATTCTTTTTGGTCCTATTTTTAGGGAAAGTCATGCCAAATTTTTTCTTGGTTCTAAAATATCGTTTTGCTCTACCCCGCAGGCAACCATGGTCCGCACGATGACCGAAGGCATCGTGAATAGGTTTTTGAGCTCCGCGAAGGCCGAGATGCTTCAAAAGAACGAGACGGAGATAAGATGTCCGTGTCGAAGATGCAAGCTGAAGAGCCTTATTGCGGACCCGGATTCTAGGCAGGTGCGAGACCACCTGCTCTTGCGTGGTTTCATGGATGGCTATCGGTGGCAAGGTGATGAAGATGACTATGAAGTCGTCCATGGGGGCCAGGCAAGAAATGAGGAAGGGCAGCAAGACAACCACCGCGGCTCGGGCGGGCGAGAAGACGAAGAATCTCCAGGACATGATCACGACGGTGATGATGTACATAGTCATCATGTAGAAGATGCCGGACATGATGATGAGGAAGATGCCGGAGCAGACGAAGGGCATGATCATGAAGATGAAGATGCTGGCGGAGCAGACGACGATGGACCATCGATGGGCTGGGTGCAGGACCCTCATATTCAATAGCTGCTTCTCAAGCAGACGGATAACGCAAGAGCTGCCGCCCGAGAGAAAGCCAAGCTGGATCAACTGGAGATAGACGCGGTTACTCCATTGTATGAAGGATGCAGACCCGAGGATACCCGCCTGAAAGTAACGCTCATGGATCTGGAGATGAAGGTAAAACACAAAATGACCGACGCATGCTTCGACGAGAACATGTCATTCTGGCACGAATGTCTTCCCAAGGGGAACAAGTGCCCGACCAGTTTCGAGGAGGCGAAGAAAGTCGTGTGTCCTCTGGATTTACCGCACATGAAATACCATGTGTGCATGAACAATTGCATCATTTATCGGGGCGAGCACGCGGAGTCTACCATATGTCCGGTGTGCGGCGTCACTCGATACAAGAAGAGGAAGAAAGCTCCTCGAAAAGTGGTGTGGTACTTTCCGATCACTCCTCGTCTGCAGCAGTATTTCGCGGACCCTAAGGTAGCAAAGCTCCTGCGTTGGCACGCGGATAGGGAGGAGAAGAAGCGAGAAGATGACGCAAATGATCCGGAGATAAATAAAAAAGACAAGATGCTGAGTCACCCTAAGGATGGGAGCCAGTGGCAAGCGTTGAACTATGAACACCCAGAATTTGGGAAGGATCCAAGGAACATCGTGCTGGGCGCGAGCACCGATGGAGTCAATCCGTTTGGCAGCCAGAGAAGCACACATAGCACCTGGCCTGTGTTTGTGTGGATGTACAACCTTCCCCCCTGGTTGTGCATGAAGAGGAAGTACATTCACATGAGTATGCTAATTGAAGGGCCGAAACAACCAGGGAACGACATCAATCTGTATCTGGGGCTGCTGAAAGAGGAGCTAGACACGCTGTGGAAAACGCCAGCCAATACGTGGGACGCCGCAGAGAAAGAATATTTCCCTATGAGAGCCGCACTGCTCACGACGGTGCACGACTATCTCGGTTACGGATATCTTGCGGGGCAGGTGGTCCACGGATTTTCTGGATGCGTCAGGTGCATGGATGACACAACGTATCTCCAGCTAGATAGAGATCCCGGGTCTTCGAAAACCGTGTTCATGGGACATCGAAGGTGGCTTCGCGACGATGACCCGTGGAGGAAACGCAAGGATCTGTTCGATGGTGAAACCGAACCCCGAAGACGCCCGCGTACGAGGAGCGGCGAGGAAATAGACGAGCTGTTGAAAAATTGGAAAGATTGCCCACTGCCGGGAAAGAAGCAAAAGGCGCCAGAGCCGGGAAAGAAGCGAAAGGCGCCAGAGCCGCTGCTGAAGGTATGGAAAACGAGGTCTGTTTTCTGGGACTTGCCGTACTGGAAGATCCACCGTGTGCCTCACAGCCTTGATGCCATGCATATCACGAAGAACGTGTGCGAGAGTCTGCTTGGTACCCTGCTCAACATGCCAGAGAGGACCAAAGATGGGCCGAAAGCAAGGGCAGACTTGAAATCAATGGGCATCAGGCAGGAGCTTCACGCTAATGATGATGATGATGATGATGATGAGGCGAAGCAGGACAGAGAAAGTCATCGCAAAGGCAAAAAGGCCAAGAAGACCGGAAATGACTACCCTCCCGCGTGCTTCACTCTAAGTCAGGAGGAGATCGAGCAGTTTTTCACCTGCCTCGTAGGAGTAAAACTTCCTTACGGTTACGCGGGGAAGATAAGCAGATACCTAGACCCAGCGAAGCAGAAGTTCAGCGGGATGAAGTCTCACGACTGTCATGTGCTGATGACGCAGATACTTCCAGTTGCAATCCGTGGGATCATGGACGCGCACGTCCGTGAAACGCTATTTGGCCTATGCAACTTTTTCGATGTCATCTCTCGGAAGTCGGTTGGCGTGAGGCAACTCAGAAGGCTACAGGAAGAGATCGTGGTGATACTATGCGAGCTTGAGATGTACTTCCCGCCCGCATTCTTCGACGTTATGGTGCATCTGCTGGTCCATATCGTGGAGGATATCATCCAACTCGGGCCGACGTTCCTGCACAGCATGATGCCATTCGAAAGGATGAATGGTGTCATCAAAGGATACGTTCGCAACATGTCACGTCCAGAGGGAAGCATAGCCAGGGGCTTTCTGAACGAAGAGTGCATCTCCTACTGCACGAATTATCTAGGCATCGAGAACCCCGTTGGTCTGCCCATCAACAGGCACCTCGGCAGGCTCGCTAGATGGGGTCACCGTGATGGTCGCCGCGAAATGCATGTCAACTTCGAGGGTCGACTCGCCGACTTTGAAAGAGCAAACCTAGTCACGCTACAACACATAGACGTGGTCGATCCTTGGGTAGTAGAGCACAAAACCTTTATTGAGAAGACGTACAATGACCGAGGCCAACAGAGGACGGACGGAGATATAATCAAAGAGCACAACTCATGTTTCACGCGTTGGTTCAAGCAGAAGCTTCTGTTGTACCCTTTACATGAGGATTCTTCCGCGGAAGAACAACTCATATTCGCCTTGTCACAGGGCGCCGAGCACAACCTGATGACCTATGAGGTGTATGATATCAACGGCTACACATTCTACACCGAGGACAAGGACATGAAGAGCGATGGTTATCAGAACTCCGGGGTAACGATGGAATCCTACACCGGTAACGACAAGGACAGATACTACGGAAGGATCGAGGAGATCTGGGAGCTGAGCTACGCTGGAGAGAAGGTCCCGATGTTCCGTGTCAGATGGGCCAAGAGCGTCCTAAAAGAAGAACGGTATTTCACCACCATGGTTATACCCGAAGCCAAATCCAAGACCGCGGGCGCAAACGTCACCGCGAAAAATGAGCCATGGGTACTGGCTTCCCAAGTGGACCAATGCTTCTTCATTACCGACCCGTCAAAGCCCAGTCGTGTTGTCGTGAGGAGAGGCAAAAGGAAGATCATCGGAATGGATGGAGTCGCCAATGAGCAAGACTTCGACAAGTACGGCGACCCAAAGATGGAACATGACGACGACGATGAAGTAGCAGCATACACCACAAGAAGAAGCAGGACCACCCTACCTAAAGGACGTCCGTTCCACAAAAGAACTCCATTTGCGAAAAAGAAGGGCAAGAAGATTGTGAACAGATAGCTAGCTAAGATCGATTGTATTTAAATCGTAGTCTTCATTTCTCGATTGTATTTCATGGGCACTTTTTGAACTCATGAATATTTTTAAATTTCATGGGCACTTTTTGAATTCATGAATATATTTTCAAATTTCATGGGCAAAAATATTGAATATTCATGAGGAAACTCGATCTCGATCCCCCTCCATCTCGATCGCTATCCCCCTCCATCTCGATCGCTATCCCCCTCCATCTCGATCTTGATCCCCCCCGCACCCTCCGCCGCTAGCTCCACCGCCGCCGACGACCCACCGCACCCTCCCCCGCTCCACCGCCGCCGCCGAGCACCCCCATTTGATGATATTTTCAAATAACAAATTTGATGATATTTTTTCATATTCATAAAAAAATTATTACTGTTTTTATAAAAAAAATTATTACTGTTTTTATAAAAAAATATTAAAAAATAGCAACAAAAAATAATAATAAAAAACATACTAATGGCGCACCGCTCGGGTAGTGCGCCATTGCTATCTAAAAAAAAGATTTCTAATGGCGCACCGCTAGGGGGTGCGCCATTGCTATAAAAAAAAAAAGATTTCTAATGGCGCACCGCTCGGGGGTGCGCCATTAGTAAGCTTCCCCCCTAGCTCTAACTCGCCCGACCCCTTCCCCCCTTCTCGCAAGATCCCTCCCCCCCCCCCCCGCGCGAGCCCAGACCCACGACGCCGCCGCCCCTACGTGCGCCGCCGCCCCCGCGCCCCCCACCACTGCAGCTCCGCCATCGCCGACGCCTCCGCGACCTCGCCGACAGCCTCCCCGCGTCGGCCCCTGCCCTGCGCCGCCTCTACCTCAGTCCGGGCACGGGGTGCAGGACGACGACCCCCGCCGACCCGCGAAGCACGTGGCCGCCGGCCTCCCCACGACCAACCGAGGCGCCCAGGAGGACCGCCGTCGTCTTCTTCTTCGACTACGAGGACCCGGACGAGCTCGGACGCCCTTGAGCCATCCCTTCGACGCCGCCACCGCCGCCGACCCCGACCCCGACCCCGACCCCTCCGGCGACCGGCCGCGCCCGCCCAGGTACCTCTCCTCCTTCCTCCTTCCTCCCAGTTTGCAATCCAGACAGAGTTGCCTGCCATTTTCTCTGAAATTTAAGAGGCATAATGCCAGTGAATCGACATTTCGGTGGCATACATTGCGATCCTTCTATTAGACAGAGATGTCTGAATCTTTTGTGTGTCTCTGTTTGTAGGGAGCTTGTGTAGTATTTTCAGGCTAGATAGGTGGTTCCGGCAGTGAGCACATCCTGGTAGTGTTTTGACATGTTTATATTTTTTCTGTCTGAAACTTTGCTAGGTGAGAATGTCTGAAACCTTTTTTTTGTTCGATGAGGAACCATATTTTCTGTATAGGATCCCTGGTGAACGAATACTTCAATCTTTTCAGACTAAACAAGGTTTTTGATTTCTTAAAAGCTGTGGCATATGGTACAACTCCGGAAATTGACAGTATAGTAGTAGCAGGCCTGAATGTATAGCTTCTTACGAAGATACATAATGTGCGAGTATAGATTTTTTGTCAAATCTTTTTTTGTAGATACAGGATTGAAAATCTAACAAAGAGTACTTTGATCAATGAGTATTCTCCAACTAGGAAATTATGTGATGTGACAAGTGAGATGCTATTCACTTAATACTGGTAGAGAAATTCACTGTCTGAACCTTGAAATAAACTCTGTTTTCAGTTGTATTATTCTAACTAGAACTCATAACAGTCTACTCCAGAAGTGAGTGAAAATATAGATGCAAGGAGAAATAAGCAGCCAAAACAGCAATTAGCAAAAGTGATAGTGGTACTAAATTTAAGTGTGTAATGGTGGACCCTGAAGCTGATATTTTAGCAATGGTGGCTTCAGTGTGTGGTGACTATTGATGATTTTTTGTTGGGTGACCTATTAGATCTGGAATGGAAGCTCACATAAGTTGAGCTGATTTTTGTCCATATGAAAGCAGATGACCATATGGTCTGTGGCCTTTTCATCCATATGAAAGTAGAGGCACATTGTGGTGCTAGTTTGCTGGGTTTTGTCTCCGACCATCGTGTCGTGATGATTTTGCAGGTACCCCGAGAGGCCCTTGAGTTTGCCGGAATGTCGATTAACTTTCGTTCTGGCAAATTCGGGTACTCCATATGTCCTATTTTCAGCAAAGGTCATGCTGAAATTTTCCTTTAGGGTGCCCAACTTAGAATTCTCCTTCACGGCTTAGCTTTTAGGGTGCCTCGGTGTCGATAAGAACCTAAATGATGAAAGCTTAGGCTTTTAGGGTGCCTCGGCGTCGACAAACCCTAAATGATAAAAGCTTAGCTTTTAGGATGCCTCGGTGTCGACAAACCCTAAATGATGAGACCATGATCTTGTTCCTTGACAATAACCAACTTTTTGACCAAACTTTTTTCCTATTTAGAGCGAAACATGGCCCACAACGATGAGGCCGGCGGTTCGGGCGGCAAGCAATTCTGGGAGCTGTCCCAGGAGATGGAGGAACAACCTCACCGCTATGAGGACGCCGCGGAAGACACCGATCCTGACTACGCAACCACTAGTGGCGTCGGGGATGACACCACTGATGGCGCCGCCGAGGATGCCACCACTGATGATGGCGGCGCACGCACAGATGGCAGCCAACCAAAGAGGCAACGGAAGGACCGGCGCCCGAGCGTGCTCGGCACCGTCAGGGAGGAATTTACTGAAGTGAACTCCGACGGTGCCCAAACAAGTAGTCAAGGGGTACTCGGTTCAGCTCGGGTGCATTCTCCGGAGCACCGTCTCGATCAACACCGAGAACCTAAGGCATAAGGACCGAGGGAATTTGCGCAGCCTCCTCTTCACGAAGCTGCACGAACGATACAAGTTCCCCGCTGAGTTTGCAAACACACGCCTCTCAGGGAATAAAGTGAACAGTGCCGCCCTCACGAAGATGAGCACGGCCCTGTCTACTTGGAGAAGCACGGTGAAGGCAATGATTGATAAAGGTGATAGTTATGACAAGATCAAGGCGAAATATCCTTTGATGAGCGAAGATGACTACAAGGAGTTCAAGATCAAGTGCGAGAGCCCCGCAACCTCTGAATCAAGTCAGTGGGGGAAAGAAATGCGGCAGTTGAACTTAGGGGTCCACCAACTCGGTCCCGGCGGTTACAGAGTGGCGGAGCCTATATGGGACAAGGAGAACGCGGAGCGTGCCAAGCAAGGCCTACCACCCCGCTTCGAGAAATACAGTGACAAGCAGACCAGGAACTTTCTCAGGGCCCGGTACAAGGAGGACCCGGTAACAAAGGAGCTTACCACGGATCCGAAGACCAAGGAGCTTGAGCTTGTTCTGGTAAGGAATACACCCCCGCGTAATTAGCTCCATATGGTTGCATTCTAATTAATCCCCAATATTTCTAAATGGTTCACGTTCCTTCCGCAGGACAAAGAAAGCAGTAGCACGGGGTCGTCTCAGAGCTCCCCTTTCGACACCCCTTTGAATAGGGCGTTGAACGTAATGAAAAACAAGGATAAGCTCAGTAAGCCGACGTCAGATGGTCGTGTGGCCGGCAAAGGCTTGTCCACAAAATGGTCGTCATACTATACCGCTGGTGGGCGAAAGGAGAAAAAGACCAGCTCGGAAAGCCAGTCGCGTGAGGTTGAAGCACTCAAGGCACAAGTGGCGCGGATTCCGGAGCTTGTCCAAGAGCAAGTGGAACAACAACTAGGAACGAAGCTCAACGCCATGGTGCCTACGTTGATTCATGGGCTGACGACGTGGATTGCGGGCGGCCAACAGGGGCCTCCCCCGGTTCCCAGCTTCATGGCCAGCAACTCGCACAGCGCGCAGGCGGCGCCATTGGTGTCTCCGGTGGAGGCGGTATTCGTGTCTCCGGCGCCGGCACGGGCATTGGAGCTTAATGCACCCGGGTGTACGCCGGCCGGCACCTCGCCAGCAAGCGGCCCCTCCGTCAGTTGCACGCCCGCCGTTGGCGGTGCCTCGACATTAGCCGAGCTCGACGGCATCACGGTAACTAAGCCTCTCGGCCGATGACTTCATCTCCTTGCCTTTGACTGGGCATCCCTGACGCCCTACATGTTTTCGCAGGGCGCCGCCGACGTTCCTTGCACTCTCCTGCACTTCGTGGGCAGCGAGTTGGTCGATGTCGCCAAGGGTAGAATCGTTCAACCGGGCAACCCCGTGTTCCACGGTAATTCGATGCCACCCACAGTGTATAGGGTTGAAGTGGTTCGGGTGCTGCCAGGCTGCGACGAGCTGTTACCTCCGATTCGACCCGCTGGGCCGACGAAGAAGATGAGATGACCCTCAGCACCTGCGTAAGCTGGCCCCTGCTTTGGCCGAAGAGCCAGATTCGTTTGGGGGCGGGGGACACCACCCCACAGACAAGACCGCCAGTCGTGTTGGCGCCAAGCCATGGCAAGAACGCCGCAATGCTACCGGACATGCCGGACATCCCTATGGCACAGGATCCGGACATGCATATGGCACAGGATCCGGACGACGACGACAACGACGACGGTACATTTACCAACGTCGATAAGTACTTTGCCGAACATGGGTACGGTGACGAGTTCTGCAGGCCTCCTTCTCAAGAACCCAACCAAGAAGACCGCGATCTAGCTGGTACGACGGAGAAACCCAGTTGCAACAGGCGTCGTCTAGTGTTCAGTTCTCAGGAGACGCCTCCAGCTGCCGCCTTCACCGAGCCTCAGATAGCTGAGGTGCGAAATATTATCAGCCCCAACACGCTCAAGAAGGCGGTCTGTGAGCAGAACTCGGTCCCATTACAGCAGATCAAGAAGAAGAGCCGGAAACGAAAGACTAAAAAGGGCACCGTTGCGAGCCAGCCGGCACCGAGTACGATCCGTGCTCAGGACGGGCCACCTTCACCTAAGGATATCTCGAGGAGGGTGCATGTGGCGGGTAGGCCGATGCTACCGACAAATATGCTCAATGCTGCAACCGGTGCTATGCGGAGTCTGCACGACAGTGTTCTTTCTTTGGAGAAGCGGCATCTCAGAGAGAATGATGTGGCATACCCGGTTTTCGTGGCCAAGGTGCCAGAGGGCAAGGGCTTTGTGGATGGCGACATCGGGGGTACGATCGTCCTGCGGTTTGATGACATCTTTGCTATGTTTAACCTTCATCCGCTGCACTACACCTTCGTTCGGCTGTTTTCGCTGAGTATGGAGATGCGGATCATTAGAGACAAGACCCCGGACATCGTGATAGTCGACCCCTTCTACATGTGTGCCAAGCTCTTGAGCAGCACTGGGGACCGCCAAGTCGCGAGTTCACATCTCGAAGGCGTCATTCTGGCAAACCCAGATAAGGATAACTTCCTTGTGGCCTACTTTCCCGAGTAAGTCATCCCTTAACCACCCCGTAACATATGATTTCTTAGATTCGATCGTTCTTTTTTTTTCTAACATTCCGTGTTTTGTGCAGTGACACACATTGCACACTCATCCTCTTAAGCCCGAAATATTCCATGGTCACGTATTTCGACCCGAACCGTGACTCCAAGATAGACTACAGAAATATCAAGAAAGTTCTTGATGATGTTCTCCCCGGCTACGCCAAATCTGGAGGCACCTTCACCAGGGCAGTTCGTAAGTACGGCAAGCACGTGTTCGCCCACAATACGATGTTCTGCTGCGTCAAGCAGCCGCTTGGCGGTCAGAAGGATGCCTACTACGCCCTCCATCACATGCGGGCGATCGTAAGGGACCATCATCACCTTCTGCTACCAGATAATCTCAAAGATTGGGCCGCGAGCTTGTCGGCAATCCAGGACGCGGACATCAGACAAGAATTCTTTTGCATCCAGTCGGAGTTTGCCGACATCATCCATCAAGATGTCCTTCTTACCTCAGGGCAGTTCTTCCTCAGATATCAACCGTCCAACAGTGAGATAGACGGAATGCTACAAATGCAGGCTGACAACGCCCGCGATTTCATGACCATCACGACAGACGGCGGCTTCATCCACGCTCCTGTCCCATGAGTCGAGTCGAAAGTAGTGATGTGTAGTTCTAAAACATTGATTGGCTCATGTTGTAATTAAACTTTAATGAATTGTATGTCTCTTTGGTTTGGACAGTCGTTCAACTTAGATGTAATCGATGCTATTTATTAGTAGGACCATGAATCGTGCTATTAATGTCTTACTTTTCTCTTCCGATCCTTTTGTTGCATACTTATATATTGCTTATGTATTGTCTGTTGTTTGGCTTGTGCATAGAGATGCCGTCGTATGTCGTGTACAAGGGTAAGGTTCCCGGAGTCTACGACGACTGGGAGGAGTGTCGGAGACAGGTTCACCGTTTCAGCGGTAACAGTTACAAAGGGTACACCACTAGGGCGGAGGCGGAATCTAGATACGCCCGCTATCTAGCGGGAGAGAGGAGGGAGCGTTGGAGGAACCGGATGAAGACCAGTTTCATCGCGATGATGCTCATCGTGATGACCGCAGCTCTCTTCTATGTGATGGTAGTTTAGATGATCGATATCGACTTGTAATGTGAAGACAAACTCGATACTCGCGGTCTCGAGACTTGTAATGTTTTATCTTTGTTCGGTCTTTTGAATTCGGAGACTAATATGATGAATTGTATTCGGAGACTAATCTTCTATTGTATTCGATGAATCTGCTGTTGCTGTGTGCTGCTGTCTATATTCTGTCCAATAATATATTTTGTAACCTATGCAAAAATCAGAAAAGTAAAAAAAAACCTAATATTCATACTAATGGCGCATCACCTCAAGGTGCGCCATTAGTATGCCAAAGGATACTAATGGCGCATCACTACAGAGTGCGCCATTAGTATGCCTAAGGATACTAATGGCGCATCACCCCGCAGTGCGCCATTAGTATGCCAAAGCACATGGTTAAATATGGCCCCCTGGGAGGCATACTAATGGCGCATGGTGTTCTATACTAATGGCGCACTGCGTGGTGCGCCATTATTATACCAGATACTAATGGCGCACCAGTGGTGCGCCATTAGTAAAAAATACTAGTGGCATGATACTAATGGCGCACCAGTAGTGCGCCATTAGTAGGCAAAACTGGTGCGCCATTAGTAGGCCTTTTCCTAGTAGTGGAGGCAACGACTGGTGGCGGAGATCACGGATCCGGTGAGAAGCTCCAGGGAGGGGGCAGCTGGTGGCGGAGATCACAGATCTGGCGAAGGAGCTCTGGCAAGCGGGAGGCTGGTGGTGGAGATCACTGCCCCGGCATTGCTGCGCCAGCAAGTGATTGCTTGTAACTGCGTTGGTATTTCCCCGAAGAGGAGAGGATGATGCAGCACAACAATGGTAAGTACTTCCCTAAGTTATGAAACCAAGGTTATCAATCTAGTAGGAGAACCAAGCAACACTATGTAAACAACACCTGCACACAAACAACAACAACTTGCAACCCAACGCGTAAGAGGGGTTGTCAATCCCTCCTCGGTATTGAGATAGATTAAATTGTATGAGATTTGATAAATAGATCTAACTAAAACACAAAAGAAAATAAATAAAAGAAAAACACAGCAAGGTATTTTTGGTTTTATATGATATGAAAATAGACCCGGGGGCCGTAGTTTTCACTAGAGGCTTCTCCCGAACAAATAGCATACGGTGGGTAAACAAATTACTGTTGGGTAATTGATAGAAAAGCGAATAATCATGACGATATCCAAAGCAATGATCATGTATATAGGCATCACGTCCAAGATTAGTAGACCAAAACGATTCTGCATCTACTACTATTACTACACACATCGACCTCTATCCAGCATGCATCTAGTGTATTAAGTTCATGGAAAACAGAGTAATGCAATAAGAACGATGACATGATGTAGACAAGATCTATTCATGTAGGAATAGACCCCATCTTTTTGTCCTTAATAGCAATGATACATGTGTGTCATGTCTCTTTCTGTCACTGAGATTGAGCACCGCAAAATCAAACCCATCACAAAGCACCTCTTCCCATGGCAAGAAAAATCAATCTAGTTGGCCAAACCAAACCAAAATTTCGGAGAAGAAATACAAGGCTATAACAATCATGCATAAAAGAGTTCAGCAAAGACTCAAATAATATTCATGGATAGAACTAATCATAAACCCACAATTCATCGTATCCCAACAAATACACCGCAAAAAGTCATTACATCAAATAGATCTCCAAGAACATCGAGGAGAACATTGTATTGAAGATGAAAAAGAGAGAAGAAGCCATCTAACTACTAGCTAGGGACCCGTAGGTCTGTGGTAAACTACTCACGCATCATTGGAGGGGCAACAAGGATGATGAAGAACCCCTCAATGATCATTGCCCCCTCCGGCAGAGTGCCGAAAAAGGCCTCTAGATTGGATCTCGTGGTTCTGGAACTTGCGGCGGCGGAAACTATTTTCTCTCGACTCCCCTAGGGTTTTTGGGATTTTAGAGTATTTATAGAGGCAGAGGTCGGTGGAGGGGATTCCTGTGGGCTTCACTACACACCAGGGCGCGCCTGGGGCACCTAGCACGCCCTGGTTCCTAGTGGGCCCCACAGGCCCCCTCTGGTGCACTTCTTGGGCCTCGTGGGTGTCTTCTGGACAGAAAAAATTCTCCAAAAAGTTTCGTGGCATTTGTACTCCATTTGGTATTGATATTCTATGAAGTAAAAAACAAGCAAAAACAGCAACTGGCACTGGGCACTATGTCAATAGGTTAGTCCCAAAAAATGATATAAAGTTGCTAGTAAATGAATATAAAACATCCAAGATTGATAATATAACAGCATGGACCAATAAAAAATTATAGATGCGTTGGAGACGTATCGGCGAGGAAGCAAACGGCGGCGGTGGATCCGTCGGCGACCAGTCACGGTGCCGGGAGCTCCCTCGCTCTGGCTGCCGCCATTGGTCGCTCACCCATAACGGCTGCCTTCAGCGGTAGGAGGCGGGTTTGGGTGGGGAGGGTCGCAGCTTGTCGAGGAGTTTCTGTCTCGTACCTGTTGGACGCGTCGTGCCTTACGGGGGGCGATAGTAATAGAATAATATTCTATTACTAGTAATAGAATAGTCTTGTCCTATATATATATATGTATGTATGTAGAATATTTTAAATTACAAAGAGAATACGAAAAAACAAAAAACGAGAACAAAAACAGAAAAACAAAATAGGTCGTGACCTCCCGCGCGGATGGGCCAGCCCATCTGGGGCTCTTCTTGACGTAAGAGCTTCCCCTTGTCTCACTTAAGCGGGACATAGGGGCGCCCATCTCTATTGACCACGCTCGCCCTCTAGCGCTCCAACATGGTCCTAGACCTAACAACGGGACACAAAGACGTGGTTTCATGACTTTGGAGTTACAACTGCAGACAAGCAAGCTACAAAATCTTTGTCTCTTGGAAAGACAAACGAAGCAAGGTTGGCGGCCTCCCAAGCGGAGGGTCACCGGGCCCAATGAGTATCTTGTGCTGGAACTGTCGCGGAGCGGGCAAGCCGGTGACAGTTCGAGAGCTTCGTGCCATGGCGAAGCAGTTTGCCCCGACGGTGCTATGCATTGTAGAGACCCAAATTTCTATTACGCATGTCGAAAATTTATCTAGCACATTAGGTCTTGATAAAGCTTATGCTGTGAGTAGTAGTGGCCGAAGTGGAGGCCTAGGTTTGTTTTGGAACAATAATATAAACATTGAGATTCTTGGTTACTCGGAGTATCATATAGATGCAAGGGTTTCATCAACAAGTGAAGAAGACTGGCGACTGACATGTTTCTACGGTGAAGCACAAACTATTACAAGATACAATACGTGGGATCTTATGAAGTCGATGGTCACAACTAGTCCTTTGCCGTGGTTGTGTATCGGTGATTTTAATGAGGTCTTGAGAGCAGATGAACATGTTGGAACGGGACACGGAAGAGCATCACAGATTGCCGGTTTCAGAGATGAAGTGGATGTCTGCAGATTAGTGGACTTGGGGTATCAAGGACGCATATGGTCATTTGAAAAGAAAATCGCAGGGGGCAAATTTTGTCGTGTTCGGCTCGACCGTGTGCTAGCCAAACCCGATTGGATGGGGCGCTATCCCCAGGTCGTGCTGAAACATGGGACTGCAGCAACCTTGGATCATGGTCTGATATGTCTTAACTGGCAGAGTTAAGTATGATAGCACTATTAGCTATCTAATCATGCTGTAATGACTGTTTTGCCACTGTGGTCGCCCCTTAAGCTATAAAAGGAGGCCCGAGGCAACCTAGCAAAGGGTTCGAACCTTTGATCCCTCAACACTTGTACGCGCATAGCTGCTCTCCCCAAGGCACCCTTGTCGGGCTTGAGCGCTCTGTGTCTTCGTGTTCCTCCAAATCAATCCACCAAAGCAGGAGTAGGGTTTTACGCTGCTAAGTGGCCCGAACCTGGGTAAACAACAGTTCTCATCGCTGTGCTGCCCTGCTGCCTCTGCTCTTTGTGCAATGTGATCATCCCCCGCCAAACCACAAAGGGGCAACCCTACCCCATAGGTGACCGTGCTCCTCCACAACACTTTGGAGAGAGGAGAGCATGGGGATAGAGAGATGAATGGGTATGGGGGAGTCGAAACTCCCCCTGTCCGAATCATGAACCCCCCTACACACACAAAACCTCAGCGCTATAGTACCGCTCGGGGGAGCGGTAGTACCGCCTCGGTACTACTGCGTGGCAGGAGGCCTGGTAGTACCACTCTAGCTATAATACCATGGGCAACATGGTAGTACCGCTGCATGGACAGAAACTTGCTAAGAGTAACAAAGAGGGTGGCTTATGCAATTATGAGAGGTTGTAGGTGAGATGGCTTGGGTTGGAGACACAAACACCAGCAAGGGAAGAGACACTCCAAGTTCAAAGGAGACAAACACGAGAGAGAGCAAACTTGGAGAGACTCAAAATACGAACAAAAGCCCGAGAGACTAGAGAAAAACAAACGAGAAACTTGTTCGAGCACACACCTCTCATGGAGAGGGTGGTGGCCGAAGCCACCTATGTTTGAGTCAATTCGTATGGCACCACGAAGATTTTAAACATGGGCACATGACCAAAACTCATCTTTGAAGCACAAGTACCATACAAAATGACTAATGTGAAAGATTTGGATTTATGTATGCATAATGGGGGGACGAAAAGTTCATTGAGATAACAACACTCACCCTATGTCCATGACTACACCTAGAGCAAGATATCATGACGAATGCGGTGGGGTGTTCCTAGATTCAAGCCACATTGCTCGAATCATTGATATTTAGCTCATGCCTTAACTCGTGAAATCTTGCGTCCTACGGCTTCGTGAAAATATGCGCTAGTTGCTCTTGGGTGTTGACGTAGATAATCTCAATCTCTCAATGCTTCATGTGATCCCAGATGGAATGATGATGAATCTCAATATGCTACATCTTGCTATGTTGCACCGGATTGTAGGGGATCTTGATAGCTGATAACCCACAAGTATAGGGGATCGCAACAGTTTTTGAGGGTAGAGTATTCAACCCAAATTTATCGATTCGACACAAGGGGAGCCAAAGAATATTTGTAAGTATTAGCAGTTGAGTTGTCAATTCAACCACACCTGGAGATTAAATATCTGCAGCAAGGTGATCAGTAGCACAGTAATATGATAGTTTTGATAGCAGTGGTAATAGTAGCAGTAACGGTAACAGTGATAGCAATGATTTTGTAGCAAGTGTAACAGTAACAGCAGCAGTAGCGACTTAGCAAGAGCAATATGTGGAAAACTCGTAGGCATTGGATCGGTGAATTCGTTGGATGATATTCATCATATAATAGTCATAACCTAGGGCAATACAAAACTAGGTCCAGTTCATAAATATAATGTAGGCATGTATTCCGTAAATAGACATACGTGCTTATGGAAAGAACTTGCATGACATCTTTTGTCCTACCCTCCTGTGGCAGCGGGGTCCATAAGGAAACTAAGGGATATTGAGGCCTCCTTTTAATAGAGAACCGGAACAAAGCATTAACACATAGTGAATACATGAACTCCTCAAACTACGGTCATCAGCGGAAAGTATCC
Source organism: Thinopyrum elongatum (assembly GCA_011799875.1). Classification (NCBI taxonomy): domain Eukaryota; kingdom Viridiplantae; phylum Streptophyta; class Magnoliopsida; order Poales; family Poaceae; genus Thinopyrum; species Thinopyrum elongatum. The sequence continues at coordinate 557,602,360 of CM022298.1, forward strand.
CAATTACTGTCACATTGGGGTTTATGGATCATAACACGTAATAGGTGAATATGACTTGCAAGATCGGATCTAGAACATAGATATAATGGTGAAAACATAAATGGTTCATATCTGAAATCATCGCACTCGGGCCCTAGTGACAAGCATTAAGCATGGCAAAGTCATAACAACATCAATCTCAGAACATAGTGGATACTAGGGATCAAGCCCTAACAAAACTAACTAGATTACATGATGAATCTCATCCAACTCCTCACCGACCAGCAAGCCTACGAAGGAATTACTCACTCCCAGTGGGGAGCATCATGGAATTGGCGATGAAGGAGGGTTGGTGATGATGAAGACCGAAGATTCCCCTCTCCGGAGCCCTGAACGGGCTCTAGATCTGGCCTCCCGATGAAGAACAGGAGGTGGCGGCGGCTCCGTATCGTGAAACACGATGAAACTTTCTCCCTGATTCTTCTCTCCGAAAATAGGTATTTAAGGAGTTGGAATTATGGTCCGCGGGGCCACAAGGTGGACACAACCCACCTGGGCGCGCCTCGAGGGGGTGGCACGCCCTGGTGGATTGTGCTCAACCAGGGCCCCCCTCTGGTGGTTCTTGGCTCAAGTATTTTTCTTTTATTGCAAAATAATTCTCCAAAAAGTTCCGTTCCATTCCGAGAACTTTTATTTCTGCACAAAAACAACACCATGGTAGTTCTGCTCAAAATAGCGTCAGTCCAGGTTAGTTTCATTCAAATCATGCAAATTAGAGTGCAAAACAAGAGTAAAAGCGTTAGGAAAAGTAGATACGACAGAGACGTATCAACTCCCCCAAGCTTAAACCTTTGCTTGTCCTCAAACAATTCAGTTGACAAACTGAAAGTAAAAAAGAAAAACTTTTACGAACTCTTTTGTTCTTGTTTACATAAATAAGCTTAAGTAGCACCCATGTTTTCAGCAAAAATCATGACTAACCATGTCAACAATAACTCCTAAAAATTATATTAACTCATATCAATGGCATAAGCAACTAGCGAGCAATAATAAAATATCTCAAATGACAACACTTTGTCAAAACAACCATGATATAATATGACAATAGTGGTATCTTGCTAGCCCTTTCTGAGACCGCAAAACATAAATGCAGAGCACCTCCAAAGTTCAAGCAGTGACTAAACATTATAATTCATGGTAGAAAAGATCCAGTCATGATGCATCCAACATTAACTATGCACAATGCATGAGGATGAAAATAGTGCTCTCAGATCTGGCGCTTATTTGAGAAGGTGATGACTCAACATAAAATTAAATAGATAGTCCCTTCGCAGAGGGAAGCAGGGATTCGCAGTGGTGCTAGAGCTCAAAGTTTTAAAAACAGAGATAAATGTAATTTTGGGAGGTACACCCTTCCTGTCAACGTTACGACCAAGAATTAGCAATAACTTCCATGCTAAACACATTAGTGGCAGTTCCCAAGCGATAAAAGTAAAGATTTACTCCCCCTCCACCAACAAACACACTCCACGGCTAGCCGAATCCACGGGTACCGTCCATACCAACATCAGTCCTGGGGGAGTTTTGTTTAATTATTTGCAATTTTTGATTTCGAGACTGGGAATCCCTATTACCGCCCCTCTCGTGCAAGGACGAGTGAATAAACACTCATCATGAGAATAACCCGCTTAGCATGGAAGATAATGACCACCCCCTGTCGCTCCATGAGTGGTCCAGGCACACAAAATAGATGTTTATTTGAAATTTTAGAGGTTGCACATGCAAATTTACTTGGAACGGCAGCGTAATACCGCATATAGGTAGATATGGTGGACTCATCTGGAATAACTTGGGTTTTAGGATTTTGATGCACAAGCAGTGTTCCTGCTTAGTACAGGCGAAGGCTAGCAAATAGGTTGAGAAGCGGCCAGCTAGAGAGTGAAAACCGTCTTGAACATGCGTTATGCATAATTCACATTGAATACTAGCATGAGTAGGATATGAACACCATGAACGTAAATATCGTAGAGGCTATGTTGGTTTTGATTCAACTACATGCATGAACATGTGCCAAGTCAAGCCACTTGAAACATTCAGAGGAGGATACCATACCATCATACTACATCACGATCATTTTAATGCATGTTGACATCCAAGATAAATCATTATCCACTCCTAGCTACTTAAGCATGGCATGAGAAACTATAATCTCTAATTGTCATTGCAAACATGTTTGATCATAATATGCTGAATCATGGATACTAGGTTAAACATATTTACAAAAACAGAACAAATTGAGTTCATACCCGTTTCTCTCTGCCACAGCCAGTTCATCAAAATATTGTCATTATTGCCTTTCACTTGCACGACCGAATGATATGAAAATAATAGTGCAAGAGTGCCGTGGACTAAGCTGGAATCTGCAAACATTTTATTCAAAAGGAGAAGACAAGGTAATATGGGCTCTTTGTCAGATCAATAGCAATGCATATGAGAGCCACTCAACATTTTCATCGTGGTCTTCTCCTTGGTATGACTCAATAAAAAGAAAAGAATTTTAGAGAAACACACTGAAATACTTTTGGAGTTTTTAGTTTTTCTTGAAGAAAGCAAATTTAAAAAAGAAAAACAAAAATGAGAAAAACTATTTACACGAGAGAGCTCCCAACAAGCAAAAGAAGAACAAGGAAACCTTTTTGGGTTTTCTTTTTAATACTACAACTAATTCAACTTAGAAAGAAAAACCAAAAAGAAACAGGAAACATTTTTTTGGATTTTCTCAAAGTTTTTCAAACACACAAGAAGAAAGCGAGAAAATAAATCTAGCATGGATAATACAATGAAAAAGTGTGAACATCGACAACTGGAATGAAATCTGTGGACATGAATGTAATGTCGGTGGAAATACGTACTCCCCCAAGCTTAGGCTTTTGGACTAGCTTGGTGATCACCATCCGCGGCCTGCATAATAGTCAAAGTGGTAGCTCATGGAGGCTCTTGGTGCAGCCTCCTCAACCCGCCGAGCAGCCGCGACCTCCGCATTGTGTGCGCGGGCCTTGCTCTCAAGAACATAATATACCTTCCTTTGTTGTGATAATCAAAGAGAGTAGGAGCAGGCAAAACAATAGGCACAATATGTTTTTTTATCGAACATCAAGTTATAAGTATAATCAGTGATTGTGCCCGTAAGGAACTTATGACGTTTCATGGCATCAAAGTCTAAGTACCGAGTAGGTAAGATGGGTTCATAAGGCAGAGGTGTAACACCAACCTCTTTAGCTAAATGAGAAGCATAAATCCCACCATAAAAATAACCACTACCAGCATTGTGTTGCAACCTGCGTGCAACAATCGCTCCAAGGTTATAACATTTAATACTGGTAAGAGCAGTGTGTATGAGGCTCAAGTCAGGAGCACATAGTGTACTACAATCTTGCTTGCCTACGATGCATTTGCCATTAAAGAGTGCAAAGTAATGAATTGATGGGAAATGCATACTTTTATTCTACCTTGTGTCACCCCTCTATCCTCACCGTAGCAAAGGCTAGTAAAAAATGACTCATATTCAGATCTTGGTGGCTCGTCTAGCGAACCCCAATATGGAAATTTGTAGGCAGTACAAAACATCTCTAGAGGCATGGTAAATGGATGATTATAAAGACTAAATGAAAATCTAGACTCACGCGGATGAAATTTAAATTTCTTGGTGAATGTTTGTGTGAGGTTGAGATGCTGAATGCACTTGTCTTTGATGTAGGGACCGAGCTCGGTGTTGTGAACATATTGCTCAAATTCTTCCTTAATACCTGCGCTCACCATGAAATTGTTACACGACCATAAGCATGATTTGATAGTCGCATCCCGCATTTCGCTTGCGCTTGGTTCAACATAAGACCGACGTATCGAGCCACTACTAGATGATGCCTCCGTAGACCTCTTCCTCGAAGAACTCCTAAAGAATTGCATTTTTATTTGCGAACAATTTTTGAAAAATTTTGGGACACAAAATGTTTGTCAACAAAACTTCACAAGATTGATAGCAACTACTCATAAGAGTGCATAGATGCCATATTAAGCATTTAAACTACTTAGAATTCTAAGAATTCAACATGCAAGCCCATCTACAGTAGCACCAAGAGTAGCTAATTATTCAAACTATAAACCACTAAAGCAAAAACTAATTGGAGCAATGGAGGAGTCACATACCAAGTAGCAATCCCCCAAAACAGTTTCGAAAATGGAGCTTCGAGCAAAGAGATCGAAATCTGCGGGTTTGAGAGCAAGAACAAGAGAGAGAGAGTTATGGTGATTTTTCTGCAGGTAGGAGATGACATGGGCTAAAGAAGTAAGTGAGGGGACCCACGTGGGGACCACAACCCACCAGGGCGCGCCTGGGGCTGCTGGCGCGCCCTGGTTTCTTGTGGTCACCAGGTGCACCCCCCTGTGATGTTATTTGCACCAAAAATTCAGAAAATAATTGTATTAAATTTTCAGGGCATTCTGAGAACTTTTATTTTTGGGTCATTTTTTATTGCACGGGAAATTCAGAAAACAGACAAAACATGGCATTTTATTTTATTTAACTAAGAAAAACAGAAAACAAAAGTTGAGGGCAGAAGGTTGTGCTTACTGAATTCATCAACTTCATACCTCTCAAAAATGATCCATTAATAAGGTTGATCAAGTCTTATTAACAACCACCTTCGATTAGTATGAAACCGAAGAACTTTCGTAAAACACTAAGTTACCTCAACGGGGATATGCATGTCCCCAACAATAAGCATTTCATATTTCTTTTTGGCAGTAGGTAAAGGTAGTTAAAAACTTCTAATAGTGAATGTCGGAGATTTTTCAATAACATTAATACCATTCACTTGGAATTGTTTCTTCGGAAAGTGCACCGTATGTTCATTACCATTGATATGAAAAGTGACCTTGCTTTTATTGCAATCAATAACAGCCCCTGCACTATTCAAAAAGGGTCTACCAAGGATAATTGGCATGTTGTCGTCCTCGGGCATCTCAAGTATAACAAAGTCAGTTAAGATAGCAACATTTGCAACAACAACGAGCACATCCTCACAAATACCGATACATATGGCCGTTGATTTTTCAGCCATTTCCAAAGATATTTCAGTAGGTGTGAGTTTATTCAAATCAAGTCCTTTATATAAGGATAAAGACATAACACTAACACCAGCTCCTAAGTCTCACAAGGCAGTTTTGACATAATTTCTTTTGATGGAGCAAGGTATAGTTGGTATTCCCGGATCTCCAAGTGTTTTAGGTACTCCATCCTTAAAAGAATAATTAGCAAGCATGGTGGAGATTTAAGATTATGGTATCTTTCTCTTATTAGTGATGATGTCTTTCATATATTTTGCATAGGGGGCCATCTTTAAAATATCAGTCAAGCGAGTGTGCAAAAAGACTGGCCTAAGCATTTCAGCAAAGCGTTCAAATTCTTCATCATCTTTTTTCTTAGTTGATTTAGGTGGAAAGGGCATGGGTTTTTGAACCCATGGTTCTCTTTCTCTTCCATGCTTTCTAGCAACAAAGTCTCTTTTATCGTATCTTTTATTTTTAGGTTGTGGGTTATCAAGATCAACAACTGGTTCTATTTCAACATCATTATCTGGTTGTTTATCAATGTCTGGTTGAGTGTCTTCATGAACATCATCATTATCTTTTTCATTATCACTAGATGAATGTTCATTACCAGATTGGGTTTCAGCATCAGAAATAGAAACATCATTATTATTATAAGGAGGTTTTTCTATTTCAGGTTCACTAGAGGTATGCAAAGTCCTATCATTTTTCTTTTTCTTCTTCTTTTTAGAAGGACTAGGTGCATCAGTGTTAATTCTTTGAGAGTCTTGTTCAATTCTGTTAGGGTGTCCCTCAGGATAAAGTGGTTCCTGAGTCATTCTACCTCCTCTAGTTACTACTCTAATAGCATGGTCATTCATATTATTATTCATTTCATCAAGCAACTCTCTTTGAGATTTAGCAACTTGTTCTAACTGAGTTTGAACCGTAGAAGCATGTTTTCCTACACCTCTTACATCATTAGTAATTCTAAATAACAAGTCACTCAAGTGAGCAATCATATTAGAGTTATATTTCAATTGTTTTATAACATTTTCATTGAAGTGATCTTGTTTTCTAATGTAATTGTCAAACTCATAAAGGCATTGACTAGGATGTTTATTGTAAGGGATGTCACTTTCATCAAATTTCATTAAAGAATTTACCTCTACCACCTTTGGTGGTGGTGTGTCAAGTCCATGTATTTCTTCAATAGGAAGTAAATTTTTAACATCCTCTGCTTTAGTACCTTTTTTCTTCATACTTTTCTTTGCCTCCTGCATATCTTCAAGACTTAGATATAAGATACCCCTCTTCTTCGGAGTGGGCTTAGGCGGTGATTCAGGAAGAGTCCAATCATCATATGTTTTCAATATATTATTCAATAATTCCTCAGCTTGTTCAACAGTTCGTTCCCTGAAAACACAACCAGCACAACTATCTAGGAAGTCCCTTGAAGCATCGGTTAGTCCACTATAGAAGATATCAAGTATTTCATTTTTCTTAAGAGGATGATCAGGCAAAGCATTAAGCAATTGGAGAAGTCCCCCCAAGCTTGTGGGAGACTCTCTTCTTCAATTTGCACAAAATTAAATATTTCATGTAAGGCAACTTGTTTCTTATGAGCAGGAAAATATTTTTTAGAGAAGTAATAAATCATATCCTGGGGACTACGCACACAACCAGGAGCAAGAGTATTGTACCATATCTTAGCATCACCCTTTAATGAGAACGGAAATAATTTTAGGATATAATAATAGCGAATCTTCTCATCATGAGCAAATAGGGTGGCTATATCATTTAATTTAGTAAGGTGTGCCACAACAGTTTCAGTTTCATAGCTATGTAAAGGATCAGATTCAACCAAAGTAATTAACTCTGGGTCGATAGAGAATTCATAATCCTTATCAGTAACAATGATAGGTGAAGTAGCAAACTTGGGATCACATTTCATTCTAGCATTCAAAGATTTTTCTTTCAGTTTGCATAATAATTTCTTAAGATCATCTCTATCATTGCAATCAAGAAAATCTCTAGCTGTCTCCTCATCCATAACATAACCTTCAGGTATCTTAGGCAATTCATATCTGGGAGAGCTAGGTCTAATAGGTGTTTCAAAATTTTCAGTTTCTAGTATTTCATCAGTTTCAATAATTTCATCAGTTTCAGCATTCTCAATATCTTTAGCTCTAGCAATTTGTTCATCAAGAAATTCACCTAGTGGCATATTATCATCAAGCAAGGTACTAGCATCATCATAAGTAGCATTCATGGCAGAAGTAGCATCATCAATAACTTGCGACATATCAGGATTAATAGCATGTGGTGGTGTTGCAAGTCTACTCAAAATAGAAGGAGAATCAAGTGCAGAGCTGGATGGTAGTTCCTTACCTCCCCTCGTCTTAGAGGGAAAGATCTTAGTCTTTGTATACTTCATATTCTTCATAGTGCTAAATAGATAATAATACCAAGTGACTCAACAAATATAGCTATGTTCCCCGGCAACAGCGCCAGAAAAAGGTCTTGATAACCCACTAGTATAGGGGATCGCAACAGTTTTCAAGGGTAGTGTATTCATCCCAAATTTATAGATTCGACACAAGGGGAGCCAAAGAATATTTGTAAGTATTAGCAGTTGAGTTGTCAATTCAACCACACCTGGAGATTAAATATCTGCAGCAAGGTGATCAGTAGCACAGTAATATGATAGTTTTGATAGTAGTGGTAACAGTAGCAGTAACGGTAACAGTGATAGCAATGATTTTGTAGCAAGTGTAACAGTAACAGCAGCAGTAACGACTTAGCAAGAGCAATATGTGGAAAACTCGTAGGCATTGGATCGGTGAATTTGTTGGATGATATTCATCATATAACAGTCATAACCTAGGGCGATACAAAACTAGCTCCAGTTCATAAATATAATGTAGGCATGTATTCCGTAAATAGTCATACGTGCTTATGGAAAGAACTTGCATGACATCTTTTGTCCTACACTCCCGTGGCAGCGGGGTCCATAAGGAAACTAAGGGATATTAAGGCTTCCTTTTAATAGAGAACCGGAACAAAGCATTAACACATAGTGAATACATGAACTCCTCAAACTACGGTCATCACCGGAAAGTATCCCAATTACTGTCACATTGGGGTTTACGGATCAGAACACGTAATAGGTGTATATGACATGCAAGATCAAATCTAGAACATAGATAAAATGGTGAAAACATAAATGGTTCAGATCTGAAATCATCGCACTCGGGCCCTAGTGACAAGCATTAAGCATGGCAAAGTCATAACAACATCAATCTCAGAACATAGTGGATACTAGGGATCAAGCCCTAACAAAACTAACTCGATTACATGATGAATCTCATCCAACTCCTCACCGACCAGCGAGCCTACGAAGGAATTACTCACTCTCGGTGGGGAGCATCATGGAATTGGCGATGAAGGAGGGTTGGTGATGACGAAGACCGAAGATTCCCCTCTTCGGAGCCCCGAATGGGCTCCAAAACTGGCCTCCCGATGAAGAACAGGAGGTGGCGGCGGCTCAGTATCGTGAAACGCGATGAAACTTTCTCCCTGATTTTTTTCTCCAAAAATAGGTATTTAAGGAGTTGGAATTAGGGTCTGCGGGGCCACCAGGTGGGCACAACCCACCTGGGTGCGCCTGGAGGGGGTGGCGCGCCCTGGTGGGTTGTGCTCAACCAGGGGCCCCCTCCGGTGGTCCTTGGCTCCAGTATTTTTCTTTTATTGCAAAATAATTCTCCAAAAAGTTCCGTTCCATTCCAAGAACTTTTATTTCTGCACAAAAACAACACCATGATAGTTCTGCTGAAAACAGCGTCAGTCCGGGTTAGTTTCATTCAAATCATGCAAATTAGAGTCCAAAACAAGAGCAAAAGCGTTAGGAAAAGTAGATACGACGGAGACGTATCAATAGCACTTTCATTGTCACATAGAATAAGCACTTTTTCACAAGTGACATCGTAATCCTTTAAAGTTTGCCTCATCCATAGCAATTGTGCACAACAACCTGCGACGACTACATACTCGGCCTCGGTGGTGGAGAGAGACACACAATTTTGCTTCTTTGAAGACCAACTCACCAAAGAGCGACCAAGGAATTGGCACCCTCCTGAAGTTGACTTGCTATCCACATGGTCTCCCACCCAATCCGAGTATGAATATCCCATGAGATGAAAGCTTGCTCCTTTGGGTTATCATAAGCCACAGTTTGGGGTATGAGCCAAATATCAAAAGATTCGCTTGACCGCCACATAGTGATTTTCCTTAGGTGCGGCTTGGAACCTTGCACACATTCCCACACTCAACATGATATCGGGCCTAAATGCACAAAGGTAAAGCAAGGAACCAATCATGGAGTGATATACCTTTTGATGCACCGCTTTACCATTGGGATCAATGTCAAGCTGGCACTTGGTTGGCATTGGAGTCTTGGCTGGCTTGACATCATCTAGCTTGAATCTTTTGAGCTTGCCTTGGGTATATTTAGCTTGATTGATGAATGTGCCTTCTCTTCTTTGCTTGACTTCAAACCCATGAAAGAACTTCAACTCTCCCATCATAGACATCTCAAACTTCTCGGTCGTTAGTGCGGCAAACTCATCATTAAAAGATTTGTTAGGAGAACCAAATATAATATCATCAACATATAGTTGGCATATGAACAAATCCCCTTTGACCTTGTTAGTAAAAAGAGTGGGATCAATTTTCCCAATTTCAAACCCATGATCTTGCAACAACTTGGTAAGGTGTTCATACCACACACGTGGGGCTTATTTAAGGCCATAAAGCGCCTTATTGAGCTTATATACATGATTGGGGAACTTGAGGTACTCGAATCCCGGGGGTTGTTTGACATATACCAACTCATTCAAAGGACCATTAAGAAATGCACTCTTCACATCCATTTGTTGCAACTTGAAATCATGATGAGATGCATATGAAAGCAACATGCGAATAGATTCAAAGCGATCAACGGGAGCAAAGGTTTCACCATAGTTGATACCCTCGACTTGGGAGTAGCCTTGTGCTACTAATCTTGCTTGTTTCAAATGACCACACCGTTCACATCTTGCTTGTTCTTGAAGATCCATTTGGTTCCAATGTCATTGTGCTTCTCCTTTGGCCTTGGCACTAACTCCCACACTTTGTTGCACTCGAAGTTGTTGAGTTCATCTTGCATGGCTTCAAGCCAATCCGTGTCATCGAGCGCCTCGTGTACCTTTTAGGGTTCAATACAAGAAACAAACACATGATCATCACAGAAGTTTGTTAATTGTTTACGAGTAGTTACCCATTTTCTTAGGCTACCAATCATCTTGATGTTTGAGTGTGGAGGAAATCTTGGTGGCACGGTGCTCCAATAGCTCCTCAATAGGCATTTGAGGAGCACCATGTTGATCATCTTGAGCACCGTCTTGAGATTGTTCTTGATCTTGAGGTAGCTCTTGATCTTGAACTTGATCTTGGGCATCATTTGGTGCACCATCATCATCATGAGGTTGATCTTGCCCTTGATCATGTTCATTTGGTTGAGGGTCTTCACTTTGTTCTTCAGAAGTGTGTGGGTCTAGCATCGGTGATGGTTCCACTTTCATAGAACATTGTCCTTCTCCTTCGACCACAATGGGTTCCTTTTGACCAATCCCCATTCTTCTTATGGCTTGAGGAGGAATTTCATTGCCTACATCACAAAGACCACTTTGCTCCACTTGGGAGATGTTATTTTCATCAAACTCCATGTTACATGTCTTGTCAGTGAGTCCATTGGACATGTTGAGGACACGGTTAGCATGAGAGTTTGTAGCATAACCAATAAATATGCCCTCTTGAGCTCTAGGTTCATATTTAGACAAACAAACACTTTTTCTTGAGAATGAAACACTTACACCCGAACACCCAAAAGTACTTGAGGTTGGGCTTGTTACCGGTAAGTATCTCATATGGAGTTTTGTTCAAGCCTTTGCGGAGGTAGAGCTGATTGGATGCATGACATGCGGTGTTGATGGCTTCGGCCCAAAAGTTGTACGGAGATCTGAATTCTGCCATCATGGTCCTTGCCGCATCCATCAACATCCGGTTCTTCCTCTCTGCAACACCATTTTGTTGAGGGGTATATGATGCGGAGTATTGGTGCTTCATCCCCTCATTACTAAGGAACTCATCCAAGGTGTTGTTCTTGAACTCGGTGCTGTTGTCACTTCTAATCATCAATATCTTTGCATCATGTTGATGTTGAGGTTCATTTGCAAAGTCGATGACGGTTTGTTGGGTCTCACTCTTCCTCTTGAAGAAGTATACCCATGTGTATCTTGAATAATCATCCACAATCACCAAGCAATATTTTCTTCCTCCAAGACTATCAAAGGATTGAGGGCCAAAGAGATCCATGTGAAGGAGCTCCAACGGCCTCTTCGAGTAGATGATAGTCGTGGTTCGGTGAGCCGTTTCATGTAGATTTCCTTCAATACAAGCACTGCACGCACAATCCTTGGCAAAACTCACATTTGTTAGTCCACGAACGTGATTCCCTTTGAGGAGACTTTGAAAAGATCTCATATTGACGTGGGCTAAACAGTTATTCCAAAGCTACCCCATGTCAACTTTAGCCATTAGGAAAGTCGGGGTCTTAGTGGGTCGCTCCGAAAATTTAACCACATAAAGACCGTTCTCGACATGCCCAACAAAACCTACTTTAAGAGTCTTGCTTCACAAAAGGGCCACGTTATCAAGATCAAAGAATTTTGCAAAGCCCATGAGTGCAAGTTGATGAACGGAAAGTAAATTGTATGCAAGGGTCTCAATAAGCATGACCTTCTCAATAGAAAAATCTTGAGAAATGACAACCTTTCCAAGACCCAATACCTTACATGTTGAAACATCACCAAATTGGACATGGGTGGGCATAGATGGGCTAGGTAGCACGTCCACCACCAAGTCCTTGCTCCTGGTCATATGATTTGTCGATCCACTATCAAGCAACCATGACACCCCATCGGAAGCAAACTCTTTGTTGATGCCTTTAGCCATGAGGCACTTGGGGATGAGGTTCTCATTGGGGGCGTCGAAGAGTGACACCTTGGTTGGGGGAAGAGGTGGCAATGGCCACGGAGGCCATCGCCATTCCTTCACCACTTGCATCATCATCATCATCATCGGAGATGTACTCTTCTTGCTCCACCAACCCATTTTATGGCACCTTCTTGGTGAACTTGTTCTTGTTGGGGAAGGACTTGGCCTTGTCTTTGCGTATGAGTTTGCCGCCATTGTCTTCCCTCTTCATGTAGGGGCAATCCGCCACAAAGTGACTCACATTGCCACAATTGTAGCATGTTCTCACACGTTGCTTGACCTTGGAGCCAATTGAGTTTTTCTTGGAGAAGTTAGGCCTTGAGTCTCTCTTGTTGCCCCAAAATTGCCTGGATGCAAGAGCAATGTGCTATGGTAAGCATATTTGGTGTCTTCGGGGCAACTCTCTTCTTCTTCCTCTTCTTATTCTTCTTCCGAAATTGCCTTGGCCTTCAAAGCAAGGTTGGGTGAGGCTTTCTTTGACCGTTGGACATGAGCTAGAGCATTGTCGGCGGTCTTGTTCAAGATTTTCATGGTAATAAACTCATCCAACACATTGCTTGAGGACAAGGTGTGGAAGTCCGGTCTTTGACGGATCACAGAGGACATGGCCTTGTTGAATGGCATGATGGCCTTGAGGAAGTTGCGCTTGATCCAACTATCATCAGTATCCTTGCTCCCATGATCTTGGCGTGAGACTGCGAGGGTTGTCAACCTCCGGTAGAGCTCACGAGGATCCTCATCTTCATTCATCACAAACTCATCAACCTCATCAAGGATCACCTTGAAGTTGGAGCGTTGAATGCTTGAGCTCCCTTTGTACAAGGCGACAATGTGCTCCCATGCCTCTTTTGCATAAGTGAATGGCCGCAAGTGAGCTAGCTCTTTGGGAGGCACCGCGACTTGAAGGATGAACAAGGCGGAGTGGTTGTATTGATTATCCACTTCTTCTCTTGGGGTGAGGTTATTTGGATCATGAGGGTAGAAGCCGTGCTCGATGATTCTCCAAAGATGGGTTGAGCCATGATTCAAATGAGACTTGATACGAAAAACCTAATTAGGAAAATCATTCTTCACATGCTTAGGAGGAGGACCAAGGTTATTGATATGGTGTGCATGGACCGGTCCTCCATAGACCAGGGGAGGGGCAACCGTGGCATGGACGCCCGTCCCATTCTTACCTTGAGGGGTGGTAAGTTTATCACCATTAGTTGCCTCCTTACCGGAGTCGGCATCCGAATCTGAGGTAGTGGGTTTAACCACTTGCAATGGATCGGTGGGAAGTTTAAGACCCTCAAGTAATTCTTTAAAGAAGGATTTGACCTCGATCATCATAGAGGTACTAAGTGAAGCCATAACCTCATTTAGGTCCTCTAGTGTGACCATGGCCACCGCCTCGGCCACGGGTAGACCACCACCACTTGACCCATCATCAACCATACTCTTTAGGTGGTTAAGACATTAAAAGGGACGAGGCTCTGCACTACTGCAGGATGCTGCTAACGCGACGCTATGATCAGAGACCCTTCGACAAAACTGTGTGCGATGCATTAATCGCAAACGGTGATGAAAAAAACGTCAAAAAAGATGCAAAATGTTTGCGATGGCGGATACATCAAACACGGTTCAGAATTTAGTTGCGTGTGCAATGTGGGGCATATGGTTCAGTTCAGTGAACTATTTGCGATGAGGCAGAAGAACAGAAACAGGCAACCAGATGAAGGTGTGTGCGATATACGACATACGGTTCACTCGGATAAACTGTTTGTGATTAGGCGGAACAAAAGAAATGGTCAGCCAGATCAAGGTGTGTGCGATAGAGGGCAAACAGTTCACTCGGATGAACTGTTTGCGTTAAGCCAATATAACAAAAACGGTTCAATTTAACAAGATGTGTGTGATACGCGACAAACAGGTCTGTAATCAGAAATGTGTGCGAAGACCGATAATAACACAGATGATTGCTGCTAATAAGACATGTGTGTTGTGCGTTGGGATTGCATAAAGAACAACAACATATATATATATACACACTTATAAGGACATGGTTGCATAACCAAATTAAACATCCAATTACATAGGTGGCTACTACACACATGACATTTGCACACACCAAAGTAAACTATTACATGCATAATTACATAGGTGGCTACTACACACATGACATTTCCACACACCAAAGTCAACTATATATTACATGCATAATTAACTAGGATAAACGATCATCTGATCACCATCTACTTCTTGGGACGCTTGCCGCTACTGCTCTGCTTGTGGCTCGATCCGGCCTCGTCGATTTCGGTAACGAGGCAGTTCCTCATGTCAACGATCCGCTTGTGCATCTCGTAGCATGTGTACACGCTCTTGGCCGTGAACCTGAGGTGAGGTTCATCCAGTTGCCCCATCCAGGCCCCGTGCCAGGATACGGGATTTATTCTCTTGGCATCCTGCTTCATCTTTTTGTAGTAGGGGTCAATGATGGCCGAGGCGAGTTCAATCAGGGAGTCCTTCTTTGTGCTACCCCAGACCCTGTAGTGGTCACGGATTTCGACAAGGTTCTTGCAGGCCAAGCCCGTAACCTTGAGTGCCTTTACATCGTTGCAGGTTTCCACCGTAGCGAACTTGTAGTCGGTGTTGTTGACAAACCTGGCGAAACGGCCGCAAGGCTCTGTGGACATGCAGTAGTGGAAGATGAGGACATGATTGCGCACGCACAACTGGGCGACGGCAACCTTCTGATCTTTGCCGGGATGATCGTCCGTGTACTGGAGGTCGATGCCGACCACCTTGTACTTGTCTCGAGCAAGCAACTGCTCCACAGTGTTGATGTAGTCGTCTACCACGGCCGGGTCTTTGGTGTACACCACCAAGAGATCTGTCTCCCTCGTGTGGGTCTCCACTTTATGCTCGCCGAACTCCATTGGAGCGTCGCTAGATATCCTCTATGTATGTGTCGTCGTGGGTGTGCTTGTTGTGTTGTGGGGCGAGATCGAGAGGTTGAAGAGACTAAGGTTATAATGGCTGCGGGAATTAATGGGGAAGTCGGACGGCCTGGAATATCCGCACCCCCGGATGGCAGTTCTAAATTGCAGCGCATAACTCCATCATGCCGCACGTAACTGCACCGTGGCGATGCGTGCGGCGCAACCGCATGCATATGGGGCCCCCAACATGATCGTGCGCAGGCCCCAACCACTGGCAGAGCGTGCAGGGACGTGAGCAGAGCGCTGCGCGGTTGCCTCAATGGCGAGCAACCATATATATGCATATAGCAGTTGAACACGCAAGGAAAAGTTGTCCACAAGCCGAGCGCGTGAAGGTATGCGAGCAAAGCGTGCCATGGCGCCTAACGGCGAGCAGAGCGCGCCGAGGGATGCGAGCAGAGGCCGGCACAGTGATACGTGGCAAAATAAGACGAACTGTGCGAGCGATGTTGGAGACATCAAGCACGAATTAGATTAGAGTTGCGTGTGCGATACGTGGCATACAGTTGATCCACCCGAGTAGTTTGTGAAGGAATAAGCCATGTGTGTTGTGGGCAAATGCTTGCTGGTATACAACCATCTGCGATTGATGAATTCATGACCGACGGGTTCCCTAGTGTGGTCCGTGTGCGATGTGATATGCTCTGTCTACAGAACATCAACATATATACTTATAGGAACAACATTTCATAACCAAATTAAGCATACAATTACATAAGTGACTACACACATAACATTTCCACACACCAAAGTAAGCAATTACATGCATACTAAACTAGGAGAAACGAGCATCTAATCATCTACATCTTGTTGTGACGACGTTTGCCATTGCTCTGCTTCCGGCTGGATCCCTGGTCGTGAATGGTTAATAAAATCTAAGTCTATTGCATATTAAGGTCAAAATAGTACTACCAATATACGAGTCTCATACGATGCCATTTCAACGATTGTACCACAAAAGCCCGAAATATTACAATGTTCAAATTCCAGAGTTACATGGCTCAAATTCGAAGATTACAAGGTTTAAACTGATATTAGAAATAAAATTCAGCTCATTCAGCTACAAACGCCCGTGCTGATCAGCTAAACATGGATATAAGAGAGGCTCAAACTAAAATTACCAATAGTAAGGCCGGTTTTGAAACCTCATCATTTCTGCAAAGGGATCAGCCGTTGACAAGTCATGTATGGGGTTCACACAATGACTTCCAATTACTCTGTCATATGCAGTTCCAATATGAAGTTTAGCTTTTTTGGAGTCTCTTCCATTCTGCAAGTGCTGCCGGCTCTGATCAACAAACCATTCATAATTTCTACGTAAATGCATGTTCAACCTCATTACCTTTAGCACCCTTGCTCTGGCAACAAAGAACCTAGTGAATATAATCTCCAGTAAGGTCCCTCGGTAGGAGTTCAAAGTAATTTTTGAGAGATGCAGATCTAGGCATTTGATGTGATTGTTGTTATATTGTATCACATTATCCACCACCGGGCCTATTATTATCTGCAAAAGAAGAGAATGTGGTTAGTGCCTACATGCGGTTTTGAACACTACTACAGGCCTATTTGGTTTGCAGGATTTGTAAAATGCACCAATGTGCCATCTTTGATCTGACATGATTAACATGGGCATTTTGTTACAATCTAGAAAAATGTAGCCTTCTTCACAAGAGGTTGGAGTGGGTGAAAAATTCCCTAAGAAAACTAGTACAGATGAATCCAAAGGAGAAATGCTTATGGATTGTAACCATATGAATCAAGCAACCAATATGGGGTGGGGGTGGGGGGTGTATGTCCTGAAATCCTCCAAAATTCCTTTAGAAATCATAGTACATTGTCATTGTAAACTTGGGAAAAGGTGCCAAAAATTGAACTCCCTTATGGTTAACATTTAACAGGAAAGGAACATCACCTCGATATACAGCTTCTTCAGGCACGGAAAGCATATCAGGAAACTGACAACTTGGTCAAGTTTGGGGCCGATAGATTCTAGTGCCAAGACCTTCACTGTGCGCAGAATCTGGGTGAAGCTTTTCTGGATGACAGACGAACATACATCTTCAAAATTAGAAATAATGTTGATATCAAGAAGGAGAGGTAGAAGGCGACTGTTATACCTGAAAGTAGGAGTATTTGACAGACGAGTAGCCCACCACTGTCAATTTCAACACAGAAATGACATTGATTCTTATTGGACCTTGTTGATCAACTACAAGTAATCTCTCAAGTGAAGGTGTGTCCTCAATGACCATATTGTGGTCCACCTTTTGTGATCTCTTGTTGCACCACCAGCAATGCATATAAATAGTCCAGAGAGTCTTGGAGGTGATGTGGAAGCTACTCGACCAATTCATCGCCTGAAGACGAAGGAACTCGAGTGCAGTACAGCCGCGGAGCAGGCGCTCCATGTCATCCTTTGGGATGCAGACGGCGACGAGCTCGAGGTGCTTTAGTCGTGGTAGAAAAATAGTGGGCGCGTCATTAAGGGGGGGAATGGCAGTTCATGAACTTGGCGAGGCGCAGCGTGGGCGCGAAGCAGAGCGTGGACGTTGGCAGCGAGCGCATATGCCCATCATTAAAACTGAGCTCCTCGAGCTGATCTAGGGCGGGGGATCGGAACCACTCATCAAGCTTGGCTCGGTCCTTGCCGTTGGAAATGGAACTTGCCCGTGATAAGGCCTCTGATTGGGCCATGGTGACTATCGAGGATCTGGGAGAATGCATCCAAGCTTTTGCGATAGCCATGGCAAAGCTCGTGGGCGTCGAGGAGGTCGAGAGGGGTGGAGAGCCATAGGAGGCGCCACCGCTGGGAAAGGGCGGTTGTCCTCGCCCCATATTTGATTGGGAGGAGGGATATGATGACTGTCAACATATCATCAGGGAGGCCGCTGATGAAGTCTAGGCCTGCTAGAGTCGCTTGCGGTTCTTTCTCGACCCACCTCCGCTTGTTGGCAGCCTCGTTCTCCACCTCGTCGGTGGCGACGGAAACCTCTGTCTCCATATTCACGCCGTGCTCCGGTGCTTCAGCAGCCCCGGCATCGCCACTCCCTCCGATGCGGCGCTTCGGCAGCATCCTCATACACTGATAGCTTTGAGGACTAAGAGCGGCGTCAAGGATGTGGGCGGAGAGAGAGGATTGTGTGTGTGGCGAGGATGGGGGGTGCCGGCTTTGAGGACTGAGAGCGGCGTCGAGGATGCGGGCGAAGAGAGAGAATTGGGTGTGTGGCGAGGATGGGGGGTGCGGCCGCCGGTCGCGCCATTAATACGGACCATTGGGAGCGAGGCGAGCGGCGGTCAAAGGTTGTCTCGCTTCCTAGTGAGCCTGCGCGGCAGACTTCTGGCATTCCTATACCATCATTTCACACAGCTACTCGCACGCCTCCCGGTGACACTGCGTAGCGAAAACGCCTCCCGTCAATTCACACGCCTGCACGCACGCCTCTCGGTCTGCCTGCGCGGTGGGCTGCTCGCATGCGTCTCGTCAACTCACGCCTGCTCGCATGCCACACGGGGCGCGTGGCACGTATAATTTTTTTTTGATGATCCATTATGCCGCTTTACTGCTTAACCGAAGCATGGCACGGTCTAATGCACAACGGTCCGAATAAATATTCCGTATGAGATATTGGTTGCCAGTTATTAACAATCTCCCGTTTGTAAGTAGATTATATCAAAACTTGTCTCAAATTTGACGAAAAAATTACAATATCACAGTCTACTGGTGTCCATATATGACACCATGATAAGTTTCATGAATTTCAACTAAGTTTTGGATTTACTGAATTTTAAAAATCAATATTCTCAATGTTTTGAAATTTCTTTCACGGGGAAACATGCACTGAGGGACACACATATGATTTTGCAATCCATTTTGGTGCACATGTAGCTCAAATTTGATTTTTGCACATTAAATCCCTAGGAAATCAATCAATGTATAAAACGGGTCGAATGATCTCTGTTTTTTTAAACTTTAACATGACACTCCTTTGGTCACATGTTCACTGCAGAAAAATTTTGACATGCCTCAGAATGGAGGTGGTGATGCAAGATGTGTGTGTGTGTGTGTGTCATAACCTCGCTCCATGTGGGGACTTTCCGGTTCCCGAGGCAGGTGCCACATCAAAGTTGTGCAATGGTATTCAAACATCACGCAATACCATGCAGGTGGTGGTTGCCCTATAGGAACTCACTCGCGTGCGGCGCTTCCATCTATGGGCCCGCGAGAGGTCGTCCTCCATCACTTTGACCCAACGAGAGAGAGAGGCACATTTGACGAACAAGGAGGATTAATTCTTTTAGGGATGTGTTAGGGTAGGAGTATATATATATATAGTACGTGTCGAAGGGGAGATGGGACCAACATATACTAGGTGTCACACATGAACCTCACTCTGTGTGGGGACTTTGCGATTTTTGAGGCAAATGCCACATCAAAGGTTGTGCATTAGGTATTCAAAACATCACAACCACACACCTCTCCATATATATGTTTTGGCACACATGCAAGCGATGGTGGTTGTCCTGTGGCACTAACTCGCGTGGTTATCGGCGATGCTTCCATTTGTCGGCCCGCTTGGTCCATCACTTTCACCGACAACGAGAGAGGTTAATTATTTTGACTTAGGAGGGGATTAATTTTTTGCTTGTCTCGCGATATAGGTGAGATTACATATATAATAGCACATGTGTACACATGAATCCATCCCGCTGGATCGAGGGGGGGAGAGCACACGATACGTCATGAACCTCTTGCTCTGTGTGGGGACCTATGCAATTTTGAATGCATGCACCACATCAATGTTCGGCATTAGGTATTAATTCAACACATATGCATGCATCACGCACCTCCATAAATATGTTTGGGACACATGCATGCAATGGTTATCTTTGCACACTCTCACTCACTTGGTTATATATGGGCGGCAAGCCTATATATATTTGTGGGCCCGCGTGGACGTCCATCATTTCGACCGATGACGAGAAAGGTTACCAGGGTGGATTCTTCTTCTTTGGTTTGTGTTACCGTATAGTAGCAGGTCGATCATTCTAGGCCTAATTAAGTTTGAGCGCATCCATGCTACGCATCGTGAACCCTCGATCAGTGTGGGGATTTTATATTTCCAAAGCATGGTGCCACATCAAATTTGCGCATTGCGTATTCAAACACCAGTACCACACACACCACTTCCATACATAATTGGGCCACATGCACAGAGTGGTTTTTGTCTTCAGACAGTACTCCCTTGCGAGTTTATCGGCGACAAGCTAGCCCATTTCGCGGGGCCGTGTGGACGTCCATCACTTTGACCAACAACGAGCGAGAGAGGTTGTACGATCAAGATGGATTCTGTTTGGTCCGTGTTACAGTACGTCTGGGTGAGATGCCCCCCCCCCGACACATGTGTGTGTGTGGGGGGGGGGGGTACTTCGCACTACCCACAACCTCCGTGGGGTCGGGGAAGTCCGGTTATTTTGTGAGGCACACGTGCCACATCAACGTTGTGAATGGTATATTTAAATATGACACCACACCCTTTTCATACATATAGTATAGGGCCACCCGCAGGTGGTTTGTATGTGGTCTCACCCATCTCCCGCCGCAAGCACACATTTGTCCAGAAGAGAAAGGGGAAGTTTGACCATATATATGATGGACTCATATAGGTTTTGTGTTACGGTAGGGTGAGATTTCAAACCTAACTATCTGGGGGCATGCATTCGTAGCTAGGATTCTCTTACCGCCGACACGAAGTGGGGTTCGTAGGGGGTGGCTGACTAGCAATACTGTGCGCTTTGTGCGATAGGTGCCACATCAAAGTTGTGCATTGGGTATTCGAACATCAAACCACCCTTTTCATACATATATTTGGTCCACATGCAAGTGTGTTCGTGTTCTGACCCTTTCCCGCATTATTCTTTTTGGCAAATTTATAAACAGCACACGAGTTGGATGCAGAAACCATCTGCGATTGGGTACGCAACAGACACAGTTCGGTCAGACTACCCATGTGCCATGCCCGTGCCCCTGCAGTCACTCACATGAGCACAGTAGATTGGGCTCCACGAGGCTTGCCTCCCGCTCTCGAAAATATCCACTGCCTCGTAATCTCGAAAATATCTAGCGCCTAGAAGGTTTTTATGTTTGATAGCACACGATTAGTATGTGCGGACCGTGTGCGATGTCTGTTACTCCCGCTCTTCTTCAATCCCTTGATTCAAATTTTCGGTATTTTTTTAACTGGAGCCCCGGCATTTTACTCCCGCCTGCATCCCTCGCAATCTCAAAAATATCTACTTGGCTGGAGTGGTTTTCTGTTTGATAGCACACTACTATTATGTTTTAACCATGTGTGATGTTCGTTACTCCCGCCCCGCTCTGCTTCGATCCCTTGATCCAAATTTTCGGTAGCCCCGCCATTTTACTCCTGCCTAGTAAAATTTTCAGTACCCGCGGCATTTCCTCAAACACCTCCTTGGACCCCCTCCACACACACACCCCAAATCCTTTGCTCACCCCAAATCCCCCCCCCCCCGCTCACACACATACACACCACCCCTCCCTCGCTCCAAACCTAGCTAAGGTCGCCGCCGCCGTCGCGCCGCCTCCATCGTCAACCTCTGCCGGTCTGCCCGTGCAGTTTACCCACCGATATACATACCCTCGCCGCCCTGAGTTTCTTAGATGACGCCTGCGAAACACCCCTTTCCCAGAGATCCCCATCCCCACCCCCTCCCCCACTCCAGAGCATCGCAGCCTAAGCCCGGCTATGCTTCCTGGGGAGCTCGAGGAGCGAATGGCCCAAAAGAGCTTTACCACGGCCTCTTCGCCCAACGTCGGCGAGGTGGTCGCCGAGGAAGCTAACGATGATGACTGGACCTGGATTGAGCCTTTCAATCAGCGGGCTAGAGTATTCTGGCATGCCGCGGACGCCGGCTATGACATCGAGGTCGTCGACAACGACGGCTTGATGCGGGTTATGTCACAGGTTAATTTGCCCACCCCCAACCCTTCGGGTTCGACAGCCGTCGATCTCATCGATGGCCCTGCCGCTGATCTCCTGCGGCTCATTATGAACAATTTGCCATCCTTCATCGCCATGGAGCCCCTTTTGTCATTTCTGAAGGACACGATCTGCGACGCTGGCTTGGGATCCTCAGCTAGCAAGTCAGACCTCATCGACGGCGACCATGAGGAGGAGCCAATCTGTGACAAGTGAGGAAACCCATGATTTGTTTTCTCGAACCCCTTTTGTAGTGAGAACCTGTCCAGTATTTATTGCTATATTTGGTCGTTTGCATTACGCCTTGTTCATTTCTACTGCTTATGGTTGTTCGGATATTTGTAGTTAGCATATGTCCAGTTTCAATTGCCATCTTTGGTTGTTTGTAGTATGCCTTGTTTATTTCAGCTATTAATAGTGTGATGTTCTATATGTGCTAGTATGAACTATGCAGTTCAATTTCATCAATACCAAATTTAACAATAGCTCTATGAATGACTATATTTGGTTGCTGTTAAGCATGTTGTACTCCCTCCGAATCTTTTTAGTTCGCATATAAGATTTGTCTAAAGTCAAGCCTCGTAAAGTTTGACCAACTTTATAGAACAAAATACCAACATTCACAATATGAAATAAATATCAGTACATGTGTCATGACTTAACTTTTCATATTGTACTCCCTCCGTCCGAAAAAGCTTGTCCCAAGCTTGTTCCTTAAATGGATGTATCTAGCACTAACTTGATGCCAGATACATCCATTTGAGGGACAAGTTTTTTCGGGCGGAGGGAGTATAACTTTAGCATGGTAGATGTTGATATTTTTTCATATAAATAAGGTCAAACTTTATGAAGTTTGACTTCAGACAATTCTTATATGCAGAGTAAAAAGGACCGGAGGGAGTATTGAACACGCCTTTCCATTTGATTTAACAATGACACTGTTTGGATACTCTAACTTAGCTAGAGGTTAGAGCTAGTTTCTAGCTCATGACAGTTAAAAGGGAGAGAGAGATTAGTGGAATAGTTAATTGTATTGCTTGAGCCTCGTGGGCATATATATAGGAGTACATGGTCATCTTCGAGTACAAGTCATGGTAGAATAAATCCTACGCTATCCTACGTTTCCTAAATAACAATGATACTAAACAATGACTAACCCTAAACTAACTCTAGCCAAAGAGGTGTTTGGATGACAGTGTTAGATTGACAATAAATGCACTAGGAGAACTAGTCCCAATCAGCACCTCTTGGGTGGGATAGTTGTTTTGGGTGGGTTTGACGCAACTAGCTCAAACTAGCCCTCATGTTTGGATACTTTAGGGCTATTTGAGCCCAAACTAGCTCAAACTAACTCTAACCCATGGATCCAAACAGGGCCAATAACTAGTGTACTTAGACATGCACAATACAAGTTTGAATGACTATGTTTGCTTGTTTTTAAATATTAGGCCTGTTGCAGTTAATAACACACCTTTCCACTTCTTGTTTTTAAATATTAGGTTTTTAACAATTTGGTCTTGCACATGTAGGTCTTGCCGTCAGAGGTTTTGACTCACTATTTGACCCTTTTTGCATATGTGGAAATGAGTTGTCCATGAATATCAGTCAAGTCAAGAAACTCAGAAAGATTGTTACGATAAAGAAATTAGCGACAAAAAACAACAAGATCTTTGTCTGCACAATGAAGAAGACATCAGTTCACTATGGGATGGTACTAACTGTTATACCTTGTCTTTTTAATTCCTTTGCGCCATTTCAAATCTAGAGAAGATATTTATGCATATCCTTGTTTTTAGGCCTTTCCAAAGCAGTTCACTGATGATTACCTCTCAAACCACCTGTATGGTCAGGAGGCGAGGAAGGTATTCATACAACACCCACGGTTCAATATTGAATTGTTCCTGAAGAAGACGACGGATGGACAGGCATTGGCCTAAAGTTGCAAAGACCTTCAACATCAATGAAGGCTCAATATTCGCCTTCCGCTTCAGCAGTTTTCCAGATGAGATCCATCTGTCTATGTACCGTCTATGATGCTAATTTTGAAAGGTTATAGATGTTGCATGTGAAACTTGGTGTTGGTGCAGTTGTGTAATGGGGTAGCTGAGTGCCGAAGCTATATGATGTTGTACTCTGAAATATTTCAATTATGAAATCCTGCTTCCTTAATATGAAAATGAAATATATTGTGTGCTTAATATGAAATGTCAGTTAGATTAATAAATGGATTATTAATAATAGGGCAATTAGCCTGCTAATGGCCAATTAGCCTGCTAATGGCCAATTAGCCTACTAATTGGGTTTTTCTATTGCAAACGGTTATTGAGAAAACACCATGGGCGATGACCTCAGGCAACGCACACAATTTCTAGGAATAAACCATGTTGGATCAATGAACAATCACACATGACATCCTCTTGAAAACTGTTTGCGTTAGGCCACCTTACGCAAATGTTTACCACATAAAAAGTGTGTGTGATGGATAGCCTTTGCCACACAGTTTCTTCTAAGCATCGTGTGTGATGCATTCAATAACACAAACGAATAAAATTGTTAATATCGTGTGCAATGGCAACGCTATCACAAACGATTTAATGGGGAAAATTGTGTGTGATGTACCTGCGAACGGAAACGTTTTCCTTGGAGTGACTGTGTGGGATGTATATACGATCGGAAACATACTTCTTAGATTAACTGTGTGGGATATACATACTAACGGAAATGTATTCCTTGGATTGACTGTGTGGAATGTATATACGAACGGAAACGTTTAGCCGGGACTGACTGTGGGGGATGTACTTACGACCGGAAATGATTTGGCCTATATAATTGTATTTTTTAGCACAATTGTATGTATAACCGTATTTGATCGCTCGCCCGTCGCACACGACCTCATTTTGCCGAGCGTGTGTGCCAGGAGGGCCTATCCCCGACGGTTTTGGGGTCGTGTGGGAAGGACCCCCCCCTATCGCAGTCACTCACTAGGCGACGGTTCAGAACGCCGTCGCGGAAAGGGGTTAAAAACCGTTTGTATAGCACCTCGCTGTACCATTGTTGATACCACTTGAAAGGATTGATGTGGTTGACTAGAGGGGGGTGAATAGGCAACTACCAATTTTTAGCTTTTCTTAACAAATTAGGTTTAGCAACAAAAAGGTTGTCTAGAGATGCAACTAGGTGAACAACCCATATGATGCTAACAATAACAACAACAACAACAACAACAACAACACAAAGCAAGGAATACAACACAATACAAGCTTGCACAAAGTAAAGGTAATAGATAACCACAAGTGGAGCCGGTGAAGATGAGGATGTGTTATCGAAGTTCCTTCCCTTGAGGGGGAAGTACGTCTCCGTTGGAGCGGTGTGGAGGCACAATGCTCCCCAAGAATCCACTAGGGCCACCGTATTCTCCTCATGCCCTTGCGCAATGCAAGATGTCGTGATTCCACTAGTGGTGCCCTTTAAGGCGGCAACCAAACCTTTACAAACAAGGTTGGGGAAATGTCCACAACTTAATTGGAGGCTCCCAACACCACCACGAAGCTTCACGACAATGGATTGTGGCTCTAAGGTGACCTCTTCCATCTAGGGTGCTCAAACACCCAAGAGTAACAAGATCCGCAAGGGATTAGTGGGAGGAATCGAATATCTCTTGCTGGAAGTGTAGATTGGGGCCCTCTCAACCAAACCCTAGAAAATCAATAAGATTGGTTGGCTAGGGACAGAGATCAGGCGAAAATGGAGCTTTGAGCAACAATGGAGTTTGAGGAAGAAAGAGGTAAGTCTTCTTGGTGAAGAAGACCCCCTATCTAAGTGCATGGGCAGAGTACCCCAAGGCGGTAGTGTCGCTGGAGCGGGACTACCGCTTGTCCTAGAGGTACTACCAGTTAGGGTGCATTAGACAGAAACACGTGGTAGTAGGTGGAGTACAACCGCAGTCGTACTGCCGCCTTACTTCTGCACAGATGCAAACCAGCCCAGGAGGTCTCGACTAAGAGGTAGTGACAGCAGTAGTGAATGGGCGGTAGTGCCACACGCAAGCGGTACTACCGCTGTACTATCGCGCCACTTCCGCTTATGTTCCGAACCTACAGCAAGACCAGTGGAGGTGGGGCGGTAGTAGGGACGTAAGTACGATAAGAGGTACTGCCGCTCCACTTCCGTTCAACTGCCAATGTGCATGTACGAGCAACAGATGCATCACATAAACGGTAGTAGCCGCGGCAATGGAACGGCGGCAGTACCACACAAGCGGTACTACCGCTGCCCAGAGCGGTATTACCGATGCCCCATGATAGGTCAATTAAAGAACAGAGGATGAACTCCAAAGTTGCGGGAATGAAAGTGGGTGCAAATGAAGACGTGTACGTGATGATTCCACCCAAACCTTTCCAATACGGACCCCCTCTTGATAGTACGGTTTTCCTATGACTCAAGTCCACCAAAAAAGAAACGCAGGAAAAATAACCGTCTTCACTCTATAACTCAGGGGGGCTTGAATCATCTTGTGCCATATGATAGAATATCTAAAATGCTCAATGCACACGATTAGTCCGCAAATGCATTGTCATCAATCACCAAAACCACTAAGGGAGAAATATGCCCTAACACATGGGCTTTGTTAATATAGTCAGATCATATGGTGTTTTTTCCCTCACTATCTTGTTGTGATGAATTGAGTCTTGCTCTTTGAGGTTTCGTTGTGTTGGATTGAATATTGGATTTGAGATCACTTGATGTATGTCTTGCATGTGGATACCCGTGGTGACAATGGGGTATTCTATTGGGTCACTTGATATATGTTTTGGTAAATTCCCGTGGTGACATTGGGGTAATCTAGGCACATGGGTTGATACACGTTTTCATCCTACGTTCTCCGATAGAAACTTTGGAGTGATTCTTTGTTGCACGTTGAGGGATTGTTATATGATTCAATTAATGTAGCACCGTTGAGATATTGCACTAGTGAAAGTATGAACTCTAGGCCTTGTTTCCAAGCATTGCAATACGGTTTGTGCTTACTTTTAATACTTGCTACCTTTTGTTTTTATTATTTCAGATTAAAAAAACATATATCTACTATCCATACTACACTTGTATCACCATCTCTTCGCCTAACTAGTGCACCTATACAATTTACCATTGTATTGGGTGTGTTGGGGACACAAGAGATTACTTGTAGTTGATTGTAGGGTTGTTTGAGAGAGACCATCTTCATCCTACATGCCCCACGGATTGATAAACCTTAGGTCATCCACTTGAAGGAAATTTGCTGCTGTCCTACAAAACTCTATGCTTGGAGGCCCAACAGAGTCTACAAGAATAAAAGTTCCGTAGTAGACATCAGTCAACCAACGTCTTTACTTCAAGCTCTATATTGGTTTCTTGAAAACCATAATGAACTCTCATTTCCCTTCATTGCTTCCAAAAGAGATCACAAAAGACTCTTTCATGACCATATCAAGTTTCAGTATGAATTGGTCATCATTTGCTCTTCTAAACACTCCATCATCATCTCTTGAGAGGCACAATGAATTTTTCACTCTAGTTGCTTGCTTCAAGACTTGATTAATCGAGACCCAACACATGAGCTTACCATGATCTTGTCTTGAAGCCATATCTTGAATTCTTCTCTTTGACTTTTCTCTCAAGCTCTTGATTCTTATAAGCCCACATATGTCAATCTTTGAAATCCTCTAACGAACTCCACCTTGAGCATATTTGGTTAGAATTAAAATCAATCTTGATGGCTTCAATAGAAATCCCCAAAGACCAACTTGAAACCTCACTGGATATGGGACCTCGAGAGCCAAAACCTAGGCCCCATGTGCACGGGGGTCACGGACCCCGTGCGCACGGGGTATTCAGAGAGGGATACCATGACTTCTTCAGACGTTTTGATGGCATTCTTCACAAAACAACCCAATGCACTTCAAGCATCACTACAGAACATATATTCATATAAGACTCAGTCACTACTGTAGGATGCTGTTAACGCGACACTACAATCAGAGACCCTTCGACGAAACAGTGTGTGATGCATTAATCGCAAACGATGATGTAAAAAAACCGTCAAAAAAGATGCAAAACGTTTGCGATGGCGGATACATCAAACACAGTTCAGATTTTAGTTGCGTGTGCGATGCGGGGCATACGATTCAGTTCAATGAACTATTTGCGATGAGGCAGAACAACAGAAACGGGCAGCCAGATGAAGGCGTGTGCGATATACGGCATACAGTTCACTCAGATAAACTGTTTGTGATGAGCAAAGACAACAGAAACGGTCAGCCAAATCAAGGTGCGTGCGATATACGATATACAGTTCACTCGGATGAACTATTTTTGATTAGGCAACACAATAGAAACGGTTAGCCAGATCAAGGTGTGTGCGATAGAGGGCATACAGTTCATTCCGATGAACTGTTTGCGTTCAACCAAGAGAATAGAAACGGTTCAACTTAACAAGATGTGTGTGATACGCGGCAAACAGGTCCGTAATCATAAATGTGTGCGAAGACCGAAAATAACACAGGCGATTGCTACTAATAAGCCGTGTGTGTTTTGGGCAAACGCTTGCTGGTATACAATTGTCAGCGATTGATGAAATCATCACTGGTGGGTTGCCTAGTATGGTCTGTGTGCGATGTCATTGCTCACAGAACAACAGCATATGTACTTATAACTTATAAGGACTTGATTCCATAAACAGATTGAACATCCAATTACATAGGTGGCTAGTACACACATGACCTTTGCACACACCAAAGTATGTTCCAAAATGCCTAGAAAACTCAAATAATGTATAAAAAGGCAAAACGAACCCTGTATAATTTCATATTTTTAGGACGACGCTCCTATAGTTGCATGTTGCCTCTGTAAAATAAATCAAGGCGGCAAGAGATAGCGTATGTCGTTCCGCACACATAGGTGACAAGTTCCCTCTCGGAACCATGAGCCTTTTTGAGAGAAGCTCCGGTTTGTAAGAAGTTTATATCAAAACTTGTCCCAAATTGGACTAATTTTTTACCACAACATGTTGGTGCCATGTCATAATACCATGCCAAGTTTCACGATTTTCAGGCAAGTTTTGGATTTACAGTATTTTTAAAACCAGGTTTCTCAATGTTTACTGTCGAGTTGACACCGCCTTGGATAGGCTTTTTCCTCGTGGGTCCCAAATGTCAGAATCCAAATCTGTCAGTACCATGCAGCTTTTCTTATTAAGAATTACAGCCCATTTGGTGTGCTAGCTGAAAATAAGTTTGTGGGTGCTGGCGGGCGCTAAGAACTTGCGGGTTCTGTAATGAACACTGATCTCAAGGATCCCGCAAGAATGATGTTCTTTCCCTATGTGGTGAATGCTTATAATATTTATGTCTTAATTAAAGAAATGGCAAGCCATTGGACCAGTATGAAATAAAATATGGGTCAAAGCAGAGTAGAAAAGGGCAACAATATCTAACTCCAGCTTACAAAATGTATAAAAGCACAAGGATTAATTGTTCATCAGGTTTACACATAACCCAGAATGAACAGGGCAATAACGTCTAACTCAACCAAAGTTTTCAGCAATCACAATCAAATGGATCGGTCCGATCCATAAAATCAAGATCCCGGTACAAAAGATCTACTAGTCCATGATGACGACAAGTTGTTGTAAATAGAAGCCGAGCATGATCAGAAGCCCTTTGGTCCACCTGAATTTTCTTTTTATGTTGTTCAACATGTCCATCGTGAGAAATTTCTTGTCGAAAAACTTAATCCTCACGGACAATAGTGCCCTCGCATTCAACATGAAGAATGTGACAAATCTAGTGTTTGCACGGTTGGATGCATATCCTTCCACCGTTATTGTCTTCAAACGAATGTCATGAGATCTGAGAAAATCCTTGTGCTTCATCTGCCATCGATTGGTTCGACCTTTTTCTCGAAAATCTAGTACCTAAATAGACATGAAGATTAAAAATAATTAATGTCTAAAATAGAGTATGTCGAAGGAGCGACAACTGAACGGCTAATTCTAGTACATTATATATGGGCTTTCAATGTGTGTGAAATCATCACCTCTATATACAAATTCTCTAGACATGGAAAGCATCGCAGCAAGCCAATAGTGGTGTTCAGATCAAGACACCATATATGAATACATAAGGTATTGACAGAATCCAGCACTCCTGATAGACCATCCATGGACAAGCTCTTCATTTAGCATATAACATAATATTAGCACCGAAAGTGTACTCCAAGATGATATTTAACTTATTCGCACAAATGAAAAATGCAGATTACAAAAGTGTACATGGATAATATACCGTACCTGAATAAGTGTGGAGCCAACCACCATCTTGTAACCTTTAAACGGTTCATAAATTTCACCCAAGGTCTCCAGTTTAGGCGCGGAGACCACAGTTATTTGCGAAGGTTTATAACAAGAATCATGGAGCAGCCTTTAAAGTGAAGGGGCATCTTCGATGATGAGCTCCTGTCCTTCAAAACGAATTCCAATGCTTATAAGGTGAGGCGACTTTATTTTGAGACAAGGGATATGGAATCCTTTTCCAAAAACAAGCACCAAATGCTAAAGTGCAGGGCAGCTGGAGTGGATGATGTTGTGCAGTGAGGCCACCGACAGATCAACCAACACAATCGCAAGTTTTTTCAGTAGTGGGAGTCGAAGCATTTGTACCAGATTGTCTGCTAGATGGCACCGGGTCAAGGTGCCGGTGTGGAGAGAGGAGGAAAACCATGAGATGGGCATCGGTGGTAAGGGCACAGATGCAGCTCTTGGTGGTAACCTATCGCTGTAGTAATGGTAGAACTCAAGCTGCTGGAGTTTATCGAATTGACGGGATGTTAGCCAGGCGGCCACCGTGCAGGGTATGTCCAGCAGGTAGCGTGCCAGGATGCAGATGCATTGAACGGAACCCTGGTGGGAGGAGATGATGGCTCCGGGGAGTCCAGAATCATGATCGACAGATAGCTGACGACAGTCGAGATTAAGAGGCGTGGCGCGCCACTGAGTGCGCCACTGAGATGCGAGGACTTGTGTGCGGCAGCCATCCTTGGTGGGGAGAAGGGAGGTGATCTCCCCTAGGATGGCGTCCGGGAGATCGCTGATGCGGTCCGCCGGAGATTCTACTGGTTCCTCAGGTCCAGGGGGCATGGCCGCTTCTGGCCGCGCGGCCGGGTCCTAGATCTAAATCTGGCGGCGGCGCTGGCCGGAGCCTCATATGTGTACATACCAATCTAAAAGAAAAAAATGGCAGAGACATACATGTAGGACATTCAAAATCAATTCTCAAGATCTGGAAGAAAAGAAGGCACAAACATATATGTAGGACATTCAAAATCAATTCTCAAGATCTGGCCACGAATTATTAGCATGCACACTAACCCTAGTCGGATTATTAGCAAAAATCATTTGTACAGAACAAACAATTAATCACTAACCCTATACGGATACCATTCAAACAATCAATACACTACGTGCATCTAACGGATCTTAATTACTCTAATTTCATGGACTGAGAGAACATAACCATAGGATTTGTATTCCAAAAAAATTAGAGAGGGGGGGGGGAGTAACCAGAGAAAACACATGATATATTTGCCGCACAAATGGGTATATAGAAGACTAACCGGTTTTCCGTCGGAGTCGCGGTCGTTGCTGGAGTTGTTTTTGACCTTCGGCTCCGGCTTGGGGGGGCACGACGGCGCCGACGAAGTCAAGGTCGTGCTGGTGCCCGTGCAAGACCTCGTCGGCGGCGACGGCAACCTCTGTGCCTAGCTTCACGCGTTGCGCGGGTGCTTCACCAGCCCCGGCGTCGCCACTCCCTCCGATGGTGCGCTTCGGCGGCATCCTCATACACTCCAGAGTCCAGACGTTGGTGACCACTGTGGACCGAGGGTGCAGCCACCTATTATGGCTGGCGGCTCGGGCACGCCATTAATACGGACCAGTGGGAGCAAGGCGGGCGGTGGTCAAAGGCTGTCTCGCCTCCCGGTGAGCCTGCGCGGTGGACTTCTGGCATTCCTACCATCATTTCACACAGCTACTCGCACGCCTCCCGGTGACACTGCGCAGCGAAAACGCCTCCCGTTAATTCACACACCTACACGCACGCCTCCCGGTCTGCCTGCGCGGCGGACTGCCCGCATGCGTCCCGTCAACTCACTCCTGCTCGCATGGCACACGGGGCACGTGGCAGCACGTATATTTTGTTTTTGTTTTTTGATGATTCATTCTGCCGCTTTACTGCTTAACCGAAGCATGGCACGATCTAACGCACGTGGTCCGAATAAATAATCCGTATGAGATATTGGTTGCTAGTTATTAACAATCTCCCGTTTGTAAGAAGATTATATCAAAACTTGTCTCAAATTTGACGAAAAAATACAATATCACAGTCTACTGGTGTCCATATATGACACCACAATAAGTTTCATGAATTTCAACTAAGTTTTGGATTTACTGAATTTTAAAAATCAATATTCTCAATGTTTTGATATCTCTTGCACGGGGAAACATGCACCCAGGGACACACATATGATTTTGCAATCCATTTTGGTGCACATGTAGCTCAAATTTGATCTTTGCACATTAAATCCCTAGTAAATCAATCAATGTATAAAACAGGTCAAATGATCTCTGGGTTTTTTTCAAACTTTAACACGACACTCCTTTGGTCACATGTTCACTGCAAAAAAAGTTTGACATGCCCCAGAGTGGCGGTGGTGGTGCGGGATGTGTCTCTGTGTGTGGGGGGGGTGGGGGGGTCCGACAGTACACTACTAGTCGCGAGCCTCTGTGATGTGGGATTATTGATCATTTTGTGAGTCATGTATATATGCCACATCAAAGTCGTGAATTGGTTATTTAAAGCATTACACAACCCTTTCATACATACATGTTCGGGCCACATGCATGCATTGGTGGTCCTCTCGGACACTCCCTCATGCGGTTAGCAGCGACGTGCCCATTCATTAGCCCGCAAAGGTTTTTAGTTTCCACCGACAACGAGAGGCATTGGACCGAAGGTGGATTCATCTTGGCATGTGTGTTACGGTGTGGATCATGGTGAGATTCCATATCAAAGTTTGGGCACGTGTGTACACATGAGTCCCTCCAACTGGCTCGAAGTGAGGGGGCTACGCATCGTAAACCTCTGTGTAGTGCATTTCCGGTTTGCGAAGCATGTGCCACGTTAAAGTTGTGCATTGGGTATTCAAACATCACACAACACACGGGCACATGCACGCGGTGGTTGTCCTATGACACTCGCTCGCGTGTGACTCTCTCTGTAGGCCCGCAAGGTCATCATCGATCAATTGAATGTACAGCGAGAGAGAGGTTAATTTGACCAACAAGGATGGTTCTTTTTTTGTTTGTGTTACGTATATGCACGGTAGGAGTATGTAGTACATGTCAAAGAGGGGGCAACATGTATACTCTATATATATGTGTCATAACCTCACTCCATGTGGGGACTTTCCGGTTCCCGAGGCAGGTGCCACATCAAAGTTGTGCATTGGTATTCAAACATCATGCAATACCATGCAGGTGGTGGTTGCCCTATAGGAACTCACTCGCGTGCGGCGCTTCCATCTGTGGGCCCGCGAG
Organism: Thinopyrum elongatum; assembly: GCA_011799875.1. Classification (NCBI taxonomy): domain Eukaryota; kingdom Viridiplantae; phylum Streptophyta; class Magnoliopsida; order Poales; family Poaceae; genus Thinopyrum; species Thinopyrum elongatum. The sequence continues at coordinate 557,636,133 of CM022298.1, forward strand.
GTTGTCCTCCATCACTTTGGCCCAACGAGAGAGAGGTTAATTTGACCATCAAGGAATGACGATTCTTTTTGGTTTGTGATATACAGTATAAGTATATATATACCACGTGTCGAATGGGGGCGTAGCACGTACCACGCATCATGAACCTCGCTCTTTGTGGGGACTTTTCGGTTTCCGAGGTATATATATATATGGTGCCACAACAAAGTTGTGCATTGCGTATTCAAACATCACACAAACACCCTCTTTGGGCCACATGTAGACGGTGGTATACGTAGTCCTATATAGGACGATGCTCACTCGCGTGCGACATATGCTTCATTCCTGTGGGCCCGCGAGGTCGTCGTCCATCACTTTGATCCAACGAGAGAGAGAGGCACATTTGACGAACAAGGAGGATTAATTCTTTTAGGGCTGTGTTAGGGTAGGAGTATATAGTACGTGTCGAAGGGGGGATGGGACCAACATATACTAGGTGTCACATGAACCTCACTCTGTGTGGGGACTTTGAGGTTTTTGAGGCAAATGCCACATCAAAGGTTGTGCATTAGGTATTCAAAAACATCACAACCACACACCTCTCCATATATATGTTCTGGCACACATGCAAGCGATGGTGGTTATCCTCTGGCACTCACTCACGTGGTTATCGGCGATGCTTCCATCTGTCGGCCCACTTGGTCCATCACTTTCACCGACAGCGAGAGAGGTTAAATATTTTGACTTAGAAGGGGATTAATTTTTTGTTTGTCTCACGATATAGGTCATGATGTGAGATTACATATATAATAGTGCATGTGTACACATGAATCCTTCCCGCTCGATCGAAGGGAGGGCGAGCACACGACACGTCATGAACCTCTTGCTCTGTGTGGGGACCTGTGCGATTTTGAACGCATGCACCACATCAATGTTGTGCATTAGGAATTCAACACATATGCATGCATCACGCACCTCCATAAATATGTTTGGGACACATGCATGCAATGGTTGTCTTTGTACACTCTCACTCGCTTGGTTATGGACGGCAAGCCTATATATATTCATGGGCCCGCGTGGACGTCCATCATTTCGACTGACGACGAGAAAGGTTACCAAGGTGGATTCTTCTTCTTTTGGTTCGTGTTACCGTATAGTAGGTCAATCATTATAGGCCTAGTTAAGTTTGAGCGCATGCATGCTACGCGTCATGAACCCTCGCTCAGTGTGGGGATTTTACGGTTCCAAAGCATGGTGCCACATCAAATTTGCGCATTGCGTATTCAAAACACCACACACACCACTTCCATATGCATAATTGGGCCACATGCACATAGTGGGTTTTGTCTTCAGACAGTACTCCCTCGCGAGGTTATCGGCGACAAGCTAGCCCATTTTGTGGTGCCGTGTGGACGTCCATCACTTTGACCAACAACGAGCGAGAGAGGTTATATGATCAAGTTGGATTCTGTTTGGTCCGTGTTACAGTATGTCTTGGTGAGATGCCCTCCCCCCCCCCCGACATGTGTGTGTGGGGGGGGGGGGCTACTTCGCACTACCCGCAACCTACGTGGAGTCGGGGAAGTCCGGTTAATTTGTGAGGCACATGTGCCACATCAAAGTTGTGAATGGTAGTTATAAATATCACACCACACCCTTTTCATACATATAGTATAGGGCCACCCGCAGGTGGTTCGTATGTGGTCTCACCCATCTCCCGCCACAAGCACACATTTGTGGGTCGGCACACGGTCCACCTTTGTCCGGAAGCGAAAGGGGAAGTTTGACCATATATATGATGGACTCCTATAGGTTTTGTGTTACGGTAGGGTGAGATTTCAAACCTAGCTATCTGGGGGCATGCATTCGTAGCTAGGATTCCCTTACCGCCGACACAAAGTGGGGTTCATAGGGGGTGGCTGACTAGCAATACTGTGCGCTTTGTGCGATAGTTGCCACATCATAGTTGTGCATTGGGTATTTGAACATCAAACCACCCTTTTGATATATATATATTGGGTCCACATGCAAGTGTGTTCGTGTTCTGACCCTTTCCCGCGTTATTCTTTTTGCCAAATTTATAAACAGCAGACGAGTTGGATGCAGCAACCATCTGCGATTGGGGACGCAACAGACACGGTTCGCTGAGACTACCCTTGTGCCACGCCCGTGCCCCTGTCACTCACATCAGCACAGTAGATTGGGCTCCACGAGGCTTGCCTCCCGCTCTCAAAAATATCTACTACCTCGCAATCTCGAAAATATCTACCGCCTGGAAGGTTTTTCTGTTTGATAGCACATGATTAGTATGTGTGGACCGTGTGCGATGTCTGTTACTCCCGCTCTGCTTCAATCCCTTGATTCAAATTTTCAGTAGCCCCGACATTTTATTACCCCCGCCTCTGCATCCCTCTCAATGTCAAAAATATCTGCTCACCCTTGATTCAAATTTTCAGTAGCCCCGCCTTGTTACTCCCGCCTCTGCATCCCTCGCAATCTCAAAAATATCTGCTCTCCCTTGATCCAAATTTTCAGTAGCCCCGGCATTTTACTCCCGCCTCTACATCCCTCCCAATCTCAAAAATATCTGCTCGCCCTTGATCCAAATTTTCAATAGCCCGGCATTTTACTCCCGCCTAGTAAAAATTTTAGTTGCCGCGGTATTTCCTCAAACACCACCTTGCCCCCCCTCCACACACACCACACACACCCCAAAACCTCTGCTCACACAGACACACACCACCCCTCTCTCGCTCGAAACCATTGGTAGGTCACCGCCGCCGCCGCCTCCATCCTCAACCTCTGCCTGTGTGTCGGGGAACTCGAGGAGCCAATGGCCCAAAAGAGGTTTATCGCGGCCTCTTCGCCCGACGCCGCGGAGGTGGCCACCGAGGTGTCCCCGTCGTCCTCCGTAGGCTCTTTATCGATCCGTCGTCGCCGGTCGCTCGATCCGCCCGCCGTCGCGCCCCTACGCCAGTTCGAGGACTTCCCCGTCCTTCCTCGGGCCCGGCCATCGATGAGGTCCTACCTCGGGGTCCGACAGCGGCGATGGGGGACGTGGGTCTCCGAGATTACGGATCGGGAGGCCCACACTCGCCGGTGGCTCGGTAGCTTCCACACGGCCGAGCTTGCGGCCATGGAGTACGACCGCTGGCAGGTCCGCTACCACGGCGCGGCGGATAGGCTCAATTTCCCCTTCAGCACACTTCTGCTCGACCTCGTCCTGCCAGAGCTAGGGGTGGTGAGCTCGGCTATGGCACGGGAGGACCGCGAGGCGTGGGAGCGCCTCGAGGCTGAGGCCGCCGATGAGGCCTACATGCAAGAGCTCCGCCGGTAGTACCCGGAGCTCGTGAAGGCGGAGCGGGTGGTCTTTGCCGGCGGGGAGGGTGGCGAGGTTATCGTGAGGTCGAAGGCAGTGAGGACGGCGACACGGAGGGCGTTGAGGTGGGCAGCAAGGACGAGGAGATCGATGTCGACGAGTGGAGGAGTGTCTTCCCCAACGACCCCGACAACGGCAATGGCCCGGACCCGGCTCGCGGCCCACCGTACCTGACAAGGAAGGATTGGCTCGACCTCCACTTCGACCAAAAGTAGTTTAGTTTAAAATTATGTTTTATGTTCGGTTATGCAAAACTATCTATGTTTATGTTTGAATGCATGCTACTTTTGGTTGAACCTGCTTTGAACTTGATCAAATTGAAGTTTACAACGTTAAGTTTAGGGGATCGACTAGAAATGGCCAAAAATTGCTGGAGTATATATATACTCCACTAAGGGTTTTAGTCCGTTAACTTTTAGGGGATCGGCTAGAGATGGCCTTATGCCTTGTTTATTTCAGTTCTTCACAATGTGATGCTCTATATGTGCAACTATTTGCCATGCAGTTCAATTTCATCAATAACAGTTTTAACAATACCACTATGAATTACGATATTTGGTTGTTGTTAAGGATGTTGCAGTTAACATGCCTTTTCGTTTTTTTAACAATAACTAGTGTACTTTAGACCTGCACAATACCAGTTTGAATGGCTATATTTGCTTGTTTTTAATTGTTATGCCTGTTGCAGTTAACACACCTTTCCACTTCTTGTTTTGCTTAACTAGCGTGCTTAAACCTGCACACTGAAGCTATCATTTGTAGATTACGTTGTCTACCATGGATATATTTGGTTGATGTTTAGCCTGTTGTGCTTAACATGCCTTTATATGTACTCATACAGGAGAATATTGAGAACAGCTGTTGTTTTCCATCGAGGTTAGTTTCATCACATTGCTTATATATACTCACTGTTCAGGATATCGGTAGTTGGTACCATATAGCCTGGGGGCTGATAAGGGATTAATCGTTGAATCGGACATTTCACTGAATATATCTGTAACCCATTTATCGGTGGGTTAACTAGGGTCATATTTAATATATCTGAGGCTACATAGCAACATGCATTGTACTGAATGACTAAATATGCAATCCCAGGCTACATAGCAACAAGGAAGAGCGTTACCTTAATGTTCTGATGATGTCTAGATATACATGTAATAAGATCGTATATAATGGGATGCAGGGAGTGTTGTACTACATCATTTTGCAATTGTTGTTTAGCTTCTAATATTAACTTGGTGCATTTAGGTACACATGTTATTGCCAAAGATCCACACTTCGACCCTTTCTGCGTATGGGGCAATGAGATATTCATGAACCAGCATCAAGTGAGGAAACTGATAAAGATTATTAATAAAATGGGTCAAAAGATGTCAATCGAACTATTTGTTTACACTTTATGCAAGACAACAGTGAACTGCAGGATGGTAAGTAAGAACTCTGTAGCCTTCTTTTTACTACCCGTAATGAGTTGTGTTAGATGATAATGTTTGAATCTTTTTCCTTTGCAGTGGATCCTGAAGTAGTTTACTCAAGATTACCTCTCAAACTACAAGATTGGCGGCCGGCCATCACAAGGGGTTGGACTAGAGTCGTGCATGCCTTCTCCATCGAGGAGAGCACAATAGGGCCATTTCGCTTCACCTTGTTCAGCAACCAGAATGTCTCTCGCCTCTTTCTTTACCATCTGTAATAGTACAAGTATACAACCCTAGTTCATCATTCTTTATTTGGTGCTTATGTAATTCTTGAACATATGTACCTGTGAATCGAATAATGCAATGGTTTGTTTGAACCTGTTGGATATGAATAAAGCTATAGCCTACTTTCAAATTCAAATTAGGTATAATTTTAAATAGCAGCAATTAAATTAGAGTCAAATTACTCTCTGCAGGTCATTACGGCGCACACGGTCTATAAAGCACAGCGTGTGTGATATACATCATAATACGACACGGTTCACGAAGAGGAAACGTGTGTAACCATACACACAGTTGCCATTTGCAAAGCGTGTGTGATGTCAGGAAATATCACAAACGATGTGGAAAAACTAAATGTGTGTGATTGTCGACCTATCGTACACGGTTTACAATTATGAATTGTTTGTGATGTGTCGGGCATCGTAAACATAGAGCCAGTTTGGTACGTGCCTGAAAAAATCTCGTCCCTGGAATGTGCCTGGACTGCGCCTGGTTTTAGGTAAAACCACAGAACTCTGACTGCGATGGTAAGGCCAGCACACACAAGTAGCAAGGATGGAGCGTTTGGGATATTCGAGATATTAGAAATAGTTTTATAGGGACAACTGTATGCATCAAGGCTCCCTATCCCCGACGGTTTCTGGGTCGTGTGGGAAGGACCCCCCTATCGCACACACTCACTTGGCGACGGTTCAAAACGCTGTCGTGGAAAGGGGTTAAAAACCGTTTGTATAGCACCTCGCTATACCAGTGAATGCACTTGATGCTCCATAGGAATTGTCAATTAATACTAAAGCTTAGAGAAAATATATCTTCATATATATGGACTTCATCCTTGATTCCTTCTAATATCTTTGATGAACCATGTATGGACAATACCTTCGAATATATCTCAGTGAAAACATTAGTCCATAGAGATTGTCATTAATTACCAAAACCACATTTAGGGGCTACATGCCATTTCATAGTGCCTAGTGCCAGTTGTTTTTTCTGCTTGTTTTTGGTTTTCCAGAAAATCCATACCAAACGAAGTCCAAACACGACGAAACTTTTTTACGATTTTTTATGGAACATAAGAGACCCTCGAAGCTTCGTGGGAGGACCAGAAGACCCACGAGGCGGTGACAAGACATCACCACGCGCCTTGGGGATAGGGAGGGGCTGATGTCTTGTGAGGCTCTCGTAACTCCTTTTGGCGTGAAACCAACACTGGAAATTCTTATAAATAGAGAAACCCCCAGAAATAAACCTAGAACTTCGAATCCACCATTGAAAGCCTCTATTCCGAAGCGATCCCATCTGGCGGCCTTTTCCGGCACCCTGCCGGAGGGGGAAAGCCATCACCGGAGGCCATCTTCATCATCCCCGCTACATCCATGGCGAGGATGGAGTAGTTCACCCTGGGGCAGAGGGTATGTATCAGTAGCTATGTGTTTGATCTCTCTCTCTCGTGATCTTGACAGGACACGATCTTGATGTACCATGAGCTTTGTTAATATAGTGGAATCATATGGTGTTCTTCCCTCTCTATCTTTATTGTGATGAATTGAGTCTTGCTCTTTGAGGTTTCATTGTTATCGGATTGAATATTTGGATTTGAGAATACTTGATGTATGTCTTGCATGTGGATACCTGTGGTGACAATGGGGTATTCTATTGAGTCACTTGATATATGTTTTGGTAATCAACTTGCGGATTCCCGTGGTGACATTGGGGTAATCTAGGCATAGTGGTTGATACATGTTTTCGTCCTAGTTTCTCCGATAGGAACTTTGGAGTGATTCTTTGTCGCATGTTGAGGGATTATTATATGATTCAATTATTTTAGCACTGTTGAGAGATTCCACTAGTGAAAGTATGAACCCTAGGCCTTATTTCCAAGCATTGCAATACCGTTTGTGCTCACTTTTATCACTTGTCACCTTGCTGTTTTTATTATTTCAGATTGCAAAATCTATATCTACTATCCATACTACACTTGTATCACCATCTTTTCACCGAACTAGTGCACCTATACAATTGACAACTGTATTGGGTGTGTCGGGGACACAAGAGACTCTTTGTATTTTGATTACAGGGTTGTTTGAGAGAGACCATCTTCATCCTATATCTCCCACAGATTGATAACTTTAGGTCATCCACTTGAGGGAAATTTACTGTTGTCCTACAAAACTCTGCGTTTGGAGGCCCAACACAGTCTATAAGAATAAATTTGCGTAATATACATCAGACAACAGCTGAAGCAGGATATTCCACGATTGGAGTCTGGTCCAATTAGATCTCTTTTGAAGTCACATTTGGCAGAAATGATTCCATTACCGTGGCGATAGTATCACCCTTGTGGCACACAATGTTGTATAGAGTCGGATATTGTTCTCGGAGTGTGGCATTTCCTAGCCACTTGTCCTCCCAGAATCTAATCCCGAGTCGTCCTTAATCGAGAAGGATCCATAGCAGAAGAAATAATTCTTCGTAGCCATTAGACCCGCCCAAAAGTGGGAATCCCCAGGCTTCTAGTATACTTGGGTTACCGCCTTAGAATCCACATATTTCCTCCTTAGGAGGGTTTGCCATACACCATCTTCCATCAGAAATTTAAACAACCATTTGCCGAGGTGGGCCCTATTCTTAACCTCAATGTCATGAATGCCCAACCTGCCTTGGTCTTTGGGACGGCAAACCACACTCCATTTAGCCAGTCGATATCTCTTTCTCTCGCTATCTCTTTGCCAAAAAAATCTTGATAGGAAGTAATTCAATCTATGTAAAACTCCTTTCGGCAACTGAAAGAAGGAAATCATATATCTCTACTCCTAATGTCTCAGTTGGTAGTCTCCGTCGGTTAATTTTCGTCCCACCTCCACTGGTTTTTTTTCGTCCTAAAAAAATCTACAAAAAATAACCTACGAAATTTAACGAGGGACGAGGCCCCCTCGCACATAACGCGAAAAATTAGACGAACGAGGCTCCCTCCCTCCCTCGAACCCTAGCTACCCCTCGTCTCCCCGCCTCCAGCCGCACCCGCCGCCGCACCCCAATCCCCGATCTGGCTCTTCACCTCACGACGACGCGGTTCTCCCGGCGATGAACCCCCTCCTCATGCCCTCTCCGACTTCCCTCTTCGCACGACACTCGCCCCTGCGCGCACGACCTCCCCTTCCTCCTCCTCCCGCGCCGTTCACCGCCCCGCAAACTCCGGCAGCCGTTATCCGCCCTTCGCCGCGGGAGCCGCCGTAGGAGCCGCTCGCCGCTAGAGCCGCCGCCCGCGGAAGCCGCAGCCCGAGCAGCCGCGGGAGCCGCTCGCCGCTGCAGCCGCCACCCGCGGGAGCCGCCGCGGGTCGCCCTTAGCCGCAGGTCGCTGCCGGAGCCGCCCCGCCCCTGGATCCACTCACCGCCGGAGCCGCCCGTCGCGCTCCCACTCAGCTTGGCCTCCGGCCCGCCGCCCCCGGTCCTTAAGCAAGTAAGTTTGCCTTGCATTCTGAAGCTCAACTATTCCTAATCTGCAGACTAGCTCCTTAGAGTTCTGATGAACCGTCAATTGGATGGACTGGTGAAGCACGAGGGAGAAAGATGTGGTTGTGTCCAGATTCCAAAGAGGGCAAAATAGTTCAATAATTTCTGAAATTGATGGTATTGCCTGAGATATGATGCTTGCACACAAGAGAAGTTAATGCTTGTGATTGCAAAATCGGTGTATATGTAAAGATCTTGTCCTGGTTTCATGAATTGGCTGGGATTTTTGTTAAGTCTCACTTGGGCAGGACAACTATGGTCTTGATTATATGTATGATGACTTTCCCACTTTTCTTTTGAGCAGGCTACTTCAATTTTAGGTGAGCTGGCAGGGATCACAAGCATCGGTGTTGCATTCCTGAATCTCACATACACAAGTAAGTAATATTCTCCCTCACATAAAGTCCTTTTAGTGCATGTATAGTGTTTTGCTCACTTTCTTTCTAGCTAGCTGCTGCATTCATTTCTTTCCGTGGCACCGTATAATTTATACCTCAGAGAGGTCATTTTAGTGCATGATGTTCTGGTGTAGCTACCATTAGCTTTACTGGAGCAGAGCAACATTTAATAGGAATTCCACCATAAATATTTACCCAGATACAACATTTTTCTCTGGAATTTGAGTTTTTTCCAGAAGGTTTAGGATCTAAGGATGAGCGATCAGTGGTACTGATTATACAATGAGTTTGTACAAAATGTTCGCTGGTGTTGGGTGTTTAACTTTTATCACTTCTATATACCCTTATTGTGTTTCTCTGTTTCTAGAAAGTAGGCCATTTGTTCCAGGCTTTCAAGTTTGTGCCATAACCTGAAGGAGAAAGAGTTCATTATTGACCAGCAGTTAAAAGCAGGTTCAGTTTTTTACCTCATTTTCCATCCCCACAGTAGCACTTTCTGTTAGTTCGAACAATATCTCAATGCATTATTTACACACCTAGCTTGTGCTCTGTGACCAGAATTGGTAAACTGTAGCCGTGATAGTACTACACTGTATTCAGAAATAGCAGGAGGAGATAAAGCTAGGTGTTGCATATAGGCCGGTGGTTAACCCTATTAGAGCTGACCTTCCTTCAAAGTTGGATATCATCTACAGTAACCTCACCGCATCCATAGATCAACTGAACAAACAAAAGGCACCTAAGATCTTTACTGGTATCCAGGATGTGTTGTCTGATCATCTAAGCGAACTGGTCCACTATGCTAAGGAATTAGGACAGTTCAGTTACTTGATCGGACTATATACGACAAACTAAAGTTCAGATTATGTTTGGGCAACCTAATCTGAGGTTTAGACTATATGTGTCATGATATAGAGTTATAGACTGCATTGCTCATCCTTCTACTTTTCTCTATTTTTTTCTTGTTCTGCAGCTAGCTTCGGGAGTGAAATGAGATAATACAGAGCATGACATGTGCCGATAGCATGTAAGTTGTTTTCTTATTTGTTACCTAATTTCTAGTCTCATTTCCTATTCCAAGATATGTTTTACTTCTCGCCACTTCCAGTATGCAAGTGCTGTCAATCAGCTATTGCTCTATCTTATTTTGATCAGTTTATCTCATAGCATTGGTTGCAAATGACTTCTAGCTAATTTAATAGCACATTGTCAGTTCGTAAGGTTCCCATGACCAATTGTAATGAGCGGGCCCCATTAGCATCTGCAGGTACGAGAACCATGTAACAATAATAACATGCACCTGGGTGCTCATACAGTACACACGCAGCAACAAAGGCTCCTTGAAACACACACTCAATTGCCTGCAAATTAGTTTTATTGAAGAAATCAGCTTTCTGGTTTGAGTAAGCGTCAACGGCATTCTTAGCTAGGGCCAACAACAATAAGGTGAGAGCTATCACAATGACGGATATAATGCTAGAGGAGCTAAATTGCTTACCTTCTGATGATATTCTAATGAGGGATCCGTAGTTTGTTTCTAGCAATCTTTGTATCATTTCCTTAATTCCATGGTTATGTAGTTATAACTACTCTCTTGTATTCCATATACGTTCGTCTAGGAAATTGGAGGAGCTGAATTCTATATTGGTTCCTTGTTGACCTCTCACCCTGCTGATGTAGTTCTGTATTGTACAGGTATAAATTCCAAATCTAAAACTTCCAACAATATTTAAATTCTTTAGTAATAACTCTGCATTAGTGTCATCTTTAAGGCTTAGAAACTGGTACTAAAAAAATTGCTTGGTCATACAATCTGAATTTTGACCATTTCACACACACAACCTATCATTTGTGGTTCCGTCAATATCACATATAATCCAATAATTAGACAATATATACTTCTACAAGACAATGCCTTTTAGTTGCTCTAAATTATACGATATTTACATATCAATGTTATTGCTCATAGTCATTTGCCAACATTATGCAAATGGTTTCCACCAAAGAACATGTAGTATTATTTTTAAAATTGTGATAGGTTATGTTCTTCTTTTTTACTCGCTTCCTCGTCTCATTCTTGATAACCGAAGCGCCATTGCTTTCCTTTCAAGTAATGTATGTTGGCAAAAAGAAGGTTTTATAGCTCTCGAATCCTTGCCAGTTGTGTTCTTCTTTTATGTATTTTTTTGCCTGAACAAATATATGTTCAGGTGATTGCACTTGTGGAAGGATTAGCCTACCAGTGCTCAGACGGAACGTGCATTCTAAGCCAGATTCAGGTGCTCTGCTCCAGCCTTCAACAAGTCAATCTTGTTTAGTACTATGGAGTGCAAACTATGCAGATGATGTTTGTGTTTAGAAGTTTCTACTAAAACACATATAACTCTTTGGGTGGGTCAGGTGCCCCCTTTCTCATACAATTGAACCGTGTTCACTTTGAGTGTAACTTGTAGCCTTGTAAATTAAAGAGAACATGTGTTGACTCCCCAGTTTATAGCTGACCTTGCACGCCAAAGTTGGACAAGATATTATTGAGCTAAAGATATTCAAATGCAAGGCTGAGGCTAATATCGTAGCTATGCCCAAGGCTTTGAATAAAATAATCTGGTGTGTTGCTCGGATGTCAATTTAGTGTGAATATACACCCCTTTTTCAACGAGAATGGAACTAACAGTGATATGTGCTTTTGTTTGTGTGTTTAAGCATAATGCTTTTGTTTTATGTTTTCACATATAAGAATGCATATAACCACCTCGTGAGAACAAACTTGAATAGATGCTTGCCAGAGAATAATAATATTAGTCTCTTAGTCTTAATGTCTCAGTTGGTAGTCTCCGTTCCACGGTTAATTTTTGTCCCACCTCCACTGTTTTTTTTTCGTCCTCCCTCCCACCTCCCAGCGAACCCCCCAGGGCCGTCGAACAAAAAAAAAGTCTGGGTTAGCGATGCCCCCACGAAGTCAAGGTGCTAAACCTCCGGTCGATCCAGAGAAAATCGGAGGGAAAAAAATCTACGAAAAAAAACCTACGAAATTTAACCAGGGACGAGGCCCCCTCGCACGTAACGCGAAAAATTAGACGAACGAGGTTCCCTCCCTCCCTCAAACCCTAGCTACCCCTCGTCTCCCCGCCTCCAGCCGCACCAGCCGCCGCACCCCAATCCTCGATCTGGCTCTCCACCTCACGACGACGCGGTTCTCCCGGCGATGACCCCCCTCCTCATGCCCTCTCCGTCCTCCTCCTCAAGATGTCACCATCGCCTCCCCTCCTCCGTGATTCGGCCATGGCCACCACTGACGCCCTCCTCTCCATCGCCACCGCCAATCCTCACCTCCACATCACTATATCTCAACCTCCATCGATCTCCTCCCGGATGGATCCGTCCACGTCACTAGATCGACAAAGGGAGACCTCCACCGTCGCCGTTCTTCTTCCTCCCCGACCTCCCGTCGTCGTTCTCCACGGATCTGGCCGTGGCCACAACCGACCACGGATCTGGCCATGGCCGGGATGAAGGGTGGGTCCAGTATAGAACCAGGAGGTACTAGCACTAAGATGGGAAGGTGGTTGCCGCCCTTATCCCTTGTTGTTGGCCGGCCACGGCGATGTTGATCACCGGCTCACTTAAAATACAAGTTGATGGATTTTGTGATAAGAGTGAGCGGGACGGAGGTTGGGTTTGGTATGTTTACTTACAAATTTGCATTCTTGGCTTTGGGGGCGCCACAGGCGGCGCAATACCTCCTCCCTCTCGATGGCAGTGGTGAAAACACACGAACACGGGGGAGGGGATCATGGCGGAAAGCGGGGCAGGCATTACGGGGGACTCCTCCTTATCGGTCTATGAGGAAGTATGGTGTGAAGGAGAGAGGGTGTCATGGTGAAAGTGAGGCGGATGTCACCCACTACGGCGGGAAACAAAGCGGGAAGGGGAGGGTCCGACGAGAAAAGGAGAGGGTGTGTCGTGGTGGTGGGGTTTTGCGTTGGTTTCACATGTTGGAGATAACATCACGAATAGTCTGGATAGCAACATTTCTTTCTCACATATGGGCTGGATTTGGGGCATCCGGACTATCAAGACGGTTGTAGTAGCCCGTTTGATGTCCGAACACATTCAAACGTATGAGGAAAAAAAATAAGCTTAGACGTTGAATGCGACTTTAATTGTTTCTCTGATTCATTTATATGCATTGTTGCCCGTAGCAGTCCGTAGCAACGCACGGGCGTTCTACTATTGTTTTTGCATGATGGGTATGAGTTGAGAAAGCAGTTTTTATTATACTTGCTCAAGCATCGTGCGAATGAAGAAAAAAAACTTTCTTGATATTGTGCGAGAATTTCTTAAGCGCATCAAGTAGATTTTAATAATTTGTAATATATTTTTAGTTGGATCATCGATTTATGTGTATACATCGTCAATTTGCCTTTTTGTTATCAGTTTACATTACAAGTGAAGTAGACTTCAATTATTATGCAATTGTGTCCATGCTATATTGTCTCTTCCTGTGATATCTTACATGGATTATTTTAAATGCCTTCAGCAAAATATTTTAAAAGTCCGTGGCAACGCACGGGCATACTACTAGTAGTTACTTAGTACTGAATTTATGAGGACCAATCTTCCATCCAGAGACAACAGTTTACCTTTCCAACTGCTAAGTCTTTTTTGCAGTCTCTCCTCGACGTGTTTGCATTCAACATTTGTGAGTCTCCGATAATGTATCGGTATCCCCAAATATGTGATCGGAAACTGGCCAACCCGCATCCGAACAGTTCAGCGTGCAGGTGGGCCTCGTCTTGAGCCTCGCCAAAACAAAACAATTCACTTTTATGAAAATTGATCTTAAGACCCGAGGGTTGCTCGAATGCTAATAAAATCAGTTTCAGGTTTCTCGCTTTCTCGAGATCATGATCCATGAAGAGAATCGTATGATCATCGGTATATTGAAGTATAGAGAGACCATCATCAACTAGATGATTTACTACCCCATCAATTTGGCCATCAACCTCGCAATTCCGGCTGTAGATGCTCTAATCTAGCTAGGTTTGCATCATCTTTTGCTCAAGGGAGACACACTTGGCTTGGTCTACCCTATTATCCAGTTTGTATTTTTATGATTATTAATCAATAAAACCTAGTCGATTGTGTTAATTTTCTTTTAGAAATGCCCCCCGTCCCGTCCCCGTCACCCCAAAAAAATCAATTAGAAATGGTGAAATCATCGTCAATCATGCTCAGCTCAGCTAGTTGCTCGGACACGGGTCCCACGTCCTTCCGGCAGAACGAAGATACAGCAAAAGCAGCTGAGGCATCCCGCCACCTCGCGGTTCCCCACCCGACCTTCACACCAACCACAACCAGCTCTTCCAGCCTCCGCAGGCCGCCGCTCCGCCCCACCGTCAGCTGCAGTTGCACCGTGCCGTCCGCGACCCCGTCGCCGTCAAGCGACCACGCCAGTCACAAACCGTGATCAGCACCCACCCTCCGGCCTCCGCGGGACCCGCCAGCCAATGGGCACCCCCTGCCCCAACCTCACCGCTCTCGCGATTCGCCGCAGTGGCGGCCGCCTGTTCGAACGGTAGGGATCTCCCTCGTCGTCGTGGGCGCGGGAGACCTGGTGCCGCTGGCGCGAGGCGAGGCCGCGAGGGGCAACGATGATGTTCGGGTCGGGGCTGAATCTCCTCAGCGCGGCGCTCGGCTTCGGCATGACCGCCGTCTTCGTCGCGTTCGTCTGCGCGCGGTTCATCTGCTGCCGCGCCCGGGGCGCGGACGACGGAGCCCCAACGCCGGTGGACTTTGACGTTGACTTCCCGGCAGATCTGGAACGCCCGGTGCGTGTCACACCCTCTACTATGGCTCCTCTGTCTCCACACCGATCGATATTCTGCTGCTGTGAACTCCACGCCATTTACAAAAGGGGAACAAGCCAGTGTCCCAGCGCGTACATACGTAACTGAAGTGTCCATGTTTTGTTTTTATAATCACTGCAAATAGGAAAATCGATACTCAATTTCTGTGTTCATGGGCAGCGCCTTTTCTGTTCAAGCCAACAACAACAACAACAAAACTGTCTACGTTTGGCTATTCCTGAATTATTATTTTTGACTCTGAAGTGACTATGTTTTGTTTCTATAATTACTGATGAAGATAGGAAGATTCTATTACTTTTTATCTGTGTACATGAGCACATGGGAGTGCCTTTCCTGTTCAAGCAAAAAAAAAAAACTGCTAATTAGTGCTTTACTAAATTTCTGTTTTTTGGCTATTGCACTCACACCAAGTCTAAAATATTAGTATATCTGACAATCGACCACTTTACAAATATTAGAAAGTAGAGATTCAAAAGCTTTAGCTTATATTTATTTCCCTATTGGTCTTCTCCCATTTTAAACTGTTACTTCCTCTGTAAACAAATATAAGACATTTTAGGTCACTAAAGAGTATTTGTGTGCAGTGTGCCTCTGTTTCAGTGATAGGCGATGAACTCTAGTTAGATTCTTAGGGTTACATTTTCCCCAATAATTGTCTCTCGATTATGTGGCTTATAGTATCTTTGTATCTGCTTCAAGTTATTCTGTGTATAACTACAAGCCAGCAGCATGACAAATATTCCCTGGTCCAAATACAAATAACAGTTACACGATCCTTAATTCTTACACATTTAATTTTTTCGTAAAGGTCCTTACACATTTAAAGAAGGAAGAAGATTATTGCATTCTAATTCATAGTCTAACATCAATGCATTTTGTAGTCCCACAGGGAAATAATAAGCTAGAAACTGAAATACCAAAAGGTGGGAGCACTAAATGAACTACATAAATCCCAGATTTTACATGATGCCTTTTAAGCTATCATCTATTGGATAATTTGCTAGCCTGGATAAAAATTTGACAATGTTCTTTGATAATACCCGTCAGATTGGTCTCGTTTCTCTTGGGTTAAATTTTTTGGGCATCTCTCTTTTTGAATAAACTTGACAACTGAGTGCACATGGAGTATTCTCTATTCGTTTGGTTTAGACTTTTGTTTTTGCAAATGTCAAGTGAACAAAAGCGCATTTCTATGAAGGTACTTTTCCCAATTCTACGAGGTATCTCCTTTTCAAAGTTAATATTGTGATAACTGTAATGTTTATAATTGTGTATGCATTGTCAACTACCTTTTTATCTGTACCATTACATGTATAACAATAACTTGTTTGTGTATATTCAATCAATACTTCTTTTAATTCACATGCAACTTTTTTAACAATCAGGACGATATAATCAATGTGGATGCCATCATATAATTATCTTTTGTACTTATCCCTTTTTAGGTAGAGGATGCTCATAGTGGGTTGGAGCCTTTGGTTATTGCTGCAATTCCAATTATGAAGTACTCTGAGGCTTTACATTCAAAGGATGATGCCCAGTAAGTGCAACTATTTCTGTATGAACAGATTATTACCTGACTTCACCATTTTCTGCTCCCATGTGTATAATCTCCACCACCTCTGAAATTTCTGGAAATAATGGCCACTGGGGTTTATGGGCATATGCAAACAGCGGGCCTAGTAGCTTGTCACATGGAAATTGGTGGACACTGTTGCAGTATCACCTCATTGTAAATACGGGTACCCAGAATAGTTTATAAATCATTATGCACGAGTTATTGAAACAAGAATTACTGCAGATATGCATATGCTGAAACTCTTAGAAAGTCAGGACAGCCTTTTCTTTTCTTTGTTTTCCTAAGTCCCTCGCCACATGGTTTCTTATACCCCCACCCAAGCATTTGAAGCTTAGCTGGATTTTCTTTTTGAAATTACCTAGCTGGAAATTTCACTAACCACAACATGAGAAACCCACATGTGTCTGTAAATGTGTATGTATTTCTGGTGATGCAGGTCAAAGCCTCAAAGGTCTGCTAAGAAGGACACGTTTTATACTGAAAGAATACTTTCATAACTGCGTAACATATGTACAAAGTAATTTGAAATCTTGCTGTTAGCTAGAGCAAGTTCATAATGGCAGTTTGTTTTTGCAGAGTAAGTCATCCTGGCAAGGAATGTGTTTTCCTGCCCACGGATTCCCATGGCTCCTGTTTGCAAAATAACTTAATGTCTTGTTAAAAATACCTATGATGTATAGTCCACATAACTTCTCTTTGTGTAAACCTGCAGCTATCCAAATTTTATCCATGCTGTGCAGTACGAAAAATAGCTGTGAACCATACACTCGATTAGGCAGTGCAAGTGTTCCTTGTTGTTTTTGGTTCTTGATACCAGAAATGAATTAGATATTGAAACGTTGCAGGTTTGCATAACTTTTTTGTGTACCACACTATGCACATGTTTATTTTTTTATTTGAATTACAAGTACCAGCACTAACACACCGGCCCACTCAAACCACCATACCTATGCACACACATATGCACATCGTAGTGAAACACAAGCTTGATCTAGAACAGAGGTTGCCCAGGTAAATCTACCGTTTACCACTGAATGGGTATTGTTGTGAAGGTGCAACACACGAACGCTCGATCCAAGAAACGAGCCTGGTTGGCAGGCTGCACCACATCAAGCCTAACCAATGAGACGTGGCTCATTTCACTCATAAACTGAAAAAAATATGCGGCTTTTGAAAACTGAAGAATTCATTATCAGGCATTGGAATACTGAGGTTTTAGATTACTACAGTTTTCCAAACCTAAGTTTTGGAACAGTGCATCATGCACTTTCTGTAAATGGGCGTGCAGGAACCTCTGGGGAGCAATGGAATTGTTGAATTGTTGAGAAGTCTTTACACAAGCCAGTCTATTGCCCTCAACCAAACTTGTTTGCACACACTGGACCAAGCTCAAATTCAGCCCAATATTTAGAAGCTCACAAGACATGAGTTCTTTCTTGAGTTCAACAGTTCTTTTCTTTATTCAAGTTAAACCTATGGTGTTGTTCAACTCTGCTTGCAGTGATGCCTCCAGAAACTGGAACGTCTTTAATGTAAGAAATTTAATCATTGTATTGCTTTGACAGGTGCTCCATATGTCTAGGTGAATACACCGAGAAAGAGCTTCTAAGAATCATTCCGACATGTCGACATAACTTTCACCGTGCCTGCTTAGATTTATGGTTGCAGAAGCAGGCCACTTGCCCAATATGCCGAGTCTCGTTGAAAGAGCTGCCTAGCGGCAAAGCTACCATAACACCTTCATGTAGCAACCCTCAAGTGCGCCCCGGCACTGAGAACTCTGTTAATCCAGCACCTGACTGGCTCCTCCCCGATCATCATTCTCACAGAGGTCAACAGAATAGTTCAGACACGCAAGGATCAGTAGAAGTGGTTATTGAGATACGCCAATAAGCACAGCATGAGATTGCTATGGAAGAGAACAAAGCGGGAATAGGTAATAGGTTTCTGGCCTCACTGCATTGTTGCGGCATCCTAATTGGATCGGCATTGTATGCAACCTCGTTGCAGGTAATGTGTAAACATTTGTTGTACATTTTGCATTGTAGATAAGCATAGTGTGTTATGGCACATAAACACTTTCAATGTTCTTTTCTAATGCTCTGTATATCATAAAAATGGTAAAGAAATATTGGATGCTAGATAAATTCCTGAACTTCTGTATTATCTGCCATGCAGTTCGTCTGGTAGCTTTGCAGTAACCTGCAGAGGTGCAGTCCCCCTTTCATTAAGCTTGTGGTAGCAACTATTACCTCTGTTCCGAAATATATGTCGTTGGGGGGGTTCAGTTTGCACTCCCCCAACGACATATATTTAGGAACGGAGGGAGTAGCAAGTAGGCAGACTTGGGTGGCAGAACCCATATTTCACTTTGAGTTTGCTAAACTTTGGATCTTCCACTGCATACCTTTTACATTTACAAAAAAAAAGTGTCTGAATTGTCCTTGTTTGATCGGTTGGTGTGGGAGGTTTAGGTCTACGAATTACCACCGTCCATTATGGGTAGCAGAGACGAGCCCTAGCCAACCGCCCCTCATCCCCAATCTCTCCCTGCCGCCGTCGTCACCAGCTCCATGGTGGCGGCAGCGCCCTGCCGTCAAAGGCGGAGGGCGTGGTGGGCGTGCTTTAGGCCCAGTTCTTTTGCCAGAATCTGGAGATTCTCCCAGAATCCGACCCCTACCCAGCTTCTTCCAGAATTTTTGAGACTCATTTGTTTTACAATCCTATCTAGTTAGGGTCGGATTCTGGGAGAATCCTCAGATTCTGGCAAAAGAACTGGGCCTTAGGCGTGCGGTGGTGGTGCTCCCGTTGGTCTGCGTGGCGGCGGAACAGAACTGGGCCTTAGGCGTGCGGTGGTGGTGCTCCCGTTGGTCTGCGTGGCGGCGGAACAGGGGCCGGCAGCGTTAACAGTTCAGAGGGTCATGGCTTCGTTGGAGTTTGGTCCTCCGGTGGGGATCTGCTGCAGCAGCTGCAAACGTTCTTGATCTGTGAGGGTATTTTTTTTTAGAGGAAATGCATATTCCCGACTTTATAGATGAAGCCAAACGGTACCAAACCCAGAGTCACATCCACAATCAAACCGGCCACGTGGCTCGATAACAAGGTAAAACAGTTTAAGGGCCGACACAGCAACAAAAAAGTTCAGACAGGGCACGCGGGCCACTACCTACGAGCAAAACAAACAAAGCTTCTACAGGGTCTTCCTCGGTATCTGGACATCAGCCTGGAGGAGATGCCCGATGGTTGCTCAATGCCAATGGTCAATATTGGTTTGGGTTGTGGCAGCTCGAGCTGTGCGCTTCTCCAATTCTCCAGGAGGCTGCTCCGTTGGGTTCCAAGTGCAGATGGCTTCACGCCGTGAGGCGTGACGGCGGGCTTGCTCCGAGCGAGCAAAGTACTCCAGTTGTGAGACGCGTCGGATCGGCGCTGATCCGACGGTCCTGCACTCTTGATATGGCGGCGGCTGTGTTCCGCGTGGGCGTGTGTTGGCGATGTTGATCTATCTTTCGTGCTCTAGTTTCGGTCATATCAGCCAACGGGCCTGAGCAGGGCTCTTTTCGACGATGGGGTAGTCGGCAGTGGTCTCCTCCGCCGTCAGTGTTGGTTCCATTGATGACCACTCCGGCCTACGACGGCTACCTCCCCGCGGATTGCGGTGGCCATCAAAAGGTCTTTGTGATGGTTTCTCTCTTCAGATCCGGTGGTTGACTTCGGCGGTGAAATGCAAACTATTGATGACATCTTGATGCAAAGGGATGGTTGTGCAGCGATGGCGATCGCATTTCGCATGTAGCTTTTGGGATCGATGAAAAGTGATGGCGGAAACACATAAGTGATGTCGATGATGGTGCTACTTGAGCACCCGTGACGGGGTCCCAAACCCGGGGTGCCTGACATAAGGGAGCTCGCCCTTGACCTGGACCAGGGCCCACCAGGCCCAAAGGGAATCATGGAACCCTAAGGAGTCGAAGGCGATGAGCATGTTCCCAAGGTAGAGGGCGGCGGCCGAATTGATCTGATTTCCCCCGTGTAAATCCTAGGCCTCTCCTGTCTATATAAAGGGAGGCCTAGGTCCTCATCAGCAATTCAATCTGAAACTCAACTCTCGGTAGACATCTCAAACACCATTGTAATCCTCTGCACGAGGTATCCCCTCACCATGAATAACAAGACAAAGCAGAATGTAGGGTATTACTCTTCGGAGGCCCGAACGTAGGTAAATTGTGTGTGTAGACTCCGTCCCGATACTTCCGGTCTTGTCATGAACCCTACCGAGGGATCTGACAGGAATTTGCTCCGTCAACCCGGTCTCGAGCTGGCAATGGCGACATTTTTACGTTGTTACATTGTTGAAGGCATTGTTCGGATATGCTCGGACTTGTTCTTGAGGCTGAAAATCTAGATTCCGGCCTTGGGTGTTTGGATCCGGTGACGGCGGCGCTCCCTTCCTGAAGGCGTTGCTGTTGAAGAACTTCGTCATTCGTGAGGTGCCATGAGATGGTTGGTGCAGATATGTTTAGTGTTGTAGTTTGCCGATCGCGGTTCTGATCTTTTTTTTTCTCGCCTACGCATAGTTTTGGTCTTATATGACTTTGCTATTTGTTGTGTGTTTTTTGTGTACGTGTGTTGGTGTTGGCTGTGTACATCCTAACTATGCAGAGGATGATTGTGTGCTCATTGTGTTTGTATCCTCCTGATGCTCCATTTTGAGCCAATAAAATTCATCCTTTGTTGGGAAAAAATTATGGGTAGCAGAAAAATTCATAAAAACTTCTTAGGTAATAATGTTGGCGCAAGAAGCACCTACCATGTAACAAAAACAATTCGAATGTGTATTTGGTATGCACATCCATTATGGAAAATAAGATAAACTATGTTATAAGAAAGATTTGTTCTAGGTCCTAAAAAATATCGTTCTAGTGAAAGTAGGAAACCGTTGAGCACCTTGCACTAAGCATGCAAAGTGGCAATGATCAAAAGAAGATGCACTTTTCTATGACGGAAAATGTGTACGCCAAAGTTAATTTTTCGTGAATACTCTGAGCAGCGTATCATTTCATTGATAGGTGGAAAAAAGAGAGTACAGGGTGCAGCCCTCGCGAACGTGCGCTAAACAGCGCCCAAGAGGGTGCAGAGCGAGCAGCGGAGGAGGGTGCTCAGCCTCCTAACGTAATGATCAGGTTACAAGAATGATTCTATCTAGACCTCTAGCGCTGGCCTTGGCCCACCGGGCCGCGTCGTCCTTGATCAGTTGCACCAGGTCATCGGTGGAGGGTTGGGTGCCGTCGAAGATGGCCACGTTCCGGTGCTTCCAGATAGCCATGCGGTGAGGGCGACGATGGAGTTGAGGCCTCTCCTAAGGCTGTCCGGGGAAGCCGCTGTGGCCAGAAGCCACCAGTCGAAGAAAGTGGTGGAGGCTAGCATGGGTGGCGTAACCAGTCGACACCAAGAAAGGATCTCGTGCAAAGTGATCCGCGAGAAGACACAGCCAACGAGGAGGTGGTCTATAGTCTCGAGCTCCTGGGAATAGAAGATGCACTGTGGATCATGCACGAGTCCGTGATGCGCGCGACGCTCCGCGGTCTAGCACCGATCGAGAGAAGCGAGCCATAGGAAGAACTTGTTGCCCAACTGTCGTGGCTTTATCACGGCAGATGCCCTTGTGAAAGGACTTAGGTGTGGAGCCATCGCAACGTACGTTAACTCGAAGGGGTTGAACGGGACAAAGGACGCACGGTTTACCCAGGTTCGGCCCTGCACAACGAGGTAAAAGCTTACTCCTGCTTTTGTGGACTATAGCTTGAATATCGATTACAAGGGAGCGGAATCACTTGACCTAGCTCTCGATCAATTGTTTCTTAAGTTAACCCGCCGCAGGGTCTCGCCTTTATATACATAGGTCGAGGCCCTGGGCTTATAAGAATCCAAGCCGGATCACACAACGTGATCACCTCGGTTTCTAAGTCGCCCTGCCTTGTTAGACAAGTCGCCATCGTGGCGGCTCACACCCTCCGGGTCATAATTCTACCACCAGGTCTTGGGCCTTCAAGTGGCCCACCTTGTAAGCCGCCACCAGTCTTCATGCTTCATCTTCTTGGGCCTACTTGGGCCTTCTTCATATTGAGCCGCCAACGGTGTAACCAAGCCCCTTCTGGGCGGGACACACCTCGAGGTTATATCCCCAACATTAGGCCCCAGATTGATTTGAACTTGTTCATGTCAATCTTCACTGCTTCAGTTGGCGAATCGTCTTTCCAAAGCTTAACCTTGAACAGATCACTGTAACCCGCCATGACGTCACGCGAAGTAAATCCATAAAAAACCAATGACATCACAACGAATCTTTTGCATTAATTGGTCGTCCGAGAATCGAGGCGCCTGCATTGTTGAGATAATCATGTTGCCTCCTCGATTTCCGCGCATGCCATTTTACTGTTTCCTTATAAATAGGGACGAGGGGCCCCTCTTTTCACTTTTACCCCCGCCCCTCTCTCTCCTTCTTCCTCCTCGCGTCGTCTGCCGCCGCCGGAGCTCCGCCGCTGTCGTACTTCACCAACGACTCCAACTGGGCCACTGCATCAACCTGATTGAGACCAGAGATCGCGGCGCCCCTCCGCTCTTCATTAGCATCGCCAGGTATTCATCTTTTCTCACTTCCAATCTGCATTAGGTCACCCTAGTTCATCGGTGTTCGTCGTGTTCATCCAAGTTCATCGTAGTTCATCCACCATGTCTCTTAGTTCAATCCAAAAGCAACACTGAAGCCGTGCGGTAGTAGTTTTGGCATTTATCCCAGATTGCAGATATACCCTTTCTTCCTGAGATTCAATCCCCAGCTTACTAGTTCTTCCACTGTCATGTTTTAGGTTTAGCAATTATTCTTCATTTTTTGAACCACCGTAGATCCAAAATCATAGGCAGAAATCGTGAAACTTGTTTGTCCCATACTTAGGAAAATTTCCTCAATCTCAGATCTATAGATAACTGCCTTGCCACTGTCGTTTAGGCGGCTCAAATGATACCTTTGTAACCCGCCAACCTCCAGCCGGCTTAATCATGAACTTGTAAACCGCCAGCATCCAACCAGCTTAATTTGTCAAAACTTGACCCGCCATATATCAATCAATCTGAGAGCCGTGTTATCCCCTCACCGGATCAACATTCACTTTCTGCATGCTCCATAATAACGTTTTAGCCTTACGTTCATAACCTGTCTGCAGCTACTAAATTGTCATTATAACCATTTAGGTGGCTAACCATCGTGATATTGATCCGCCGTACTTTTAATTTTCAGACCATAACTTTTTAACCCGCCAACCATGATCAAGACCCCGACTTCCTGTGACTGGGTCGCCTCCCAAGTCTCTGAACTGTCGTTAAAGGAGTATGTTGACATGGGGATTTTACCATACAAGGAGATCATACACTGGCGGGTCCCTGGCTCTGAGACAACTCCACAACCCCAAGAGGGTGAAGTGGTGATCTTTGCAGATCACCTTCTTCGTGGTTTTTCACTGCCCGGGTCAAAGTTTTTCTGTGATGCCCTGAACTTTTATAAGCTTCATCCTCAAGACATTGCCCCCAATTCCGTCTCCAACTTATGCAATTTTCAAACATTCTGCGAAGTATATCTTGAATGGGAGCCCACTGTTGATCTCTTCAGAGAGTATTTTTACCTCAATCGTCAAACCAAAATGACTGATGGACCCAGTTTGGAGCTTGGAGGGATTTTCATCCAACGGCGAAGAGATATAATTTTTCCTGAAGCCAGACTGCCTAGCCACCCCAAAGACTGGAATTTAACTTGGTTTTACTGCAAAGATACTTCTCCGGCTGATGAGAATCCTTTGCCGGGTTTCTGCTCCTTCCGGCTCAACACCCACGGCAAGCTTCGAGACCGATTGACCGCCGCCGAGCGCGTTAAATATGCTCCCACTTTCTCCAAAATAAGATCATTGGTAGCCAATGGTTTAACTGGAGTAGATTTAACCCGCTGCTGGGTCGCTTGGAGGATACTACCTTTAAGCCAGCGCGGCGGCTTAATGTGTGAATATGCTGGAGACACCAAGGATCCACAGCGTTTCAATTAGACATCCTTAAGTGACAAGGATATTACTGATATAATCAAAACATTGCTTGGTGAACCTATGGACAATTGTCGCAAAGTGGGACTGAATCCCTTCTGCAAACTCAACCCGGCTCCTCCTGTAAGCCACCAGAGCAAGCTTCACCTTGTTATTTTATCTCTTTAATTTTTTCCTTATTTCAACAGTTTTCTCACATGTATACAGGCTGACTCACCTTTCTGGAGAAAGAAACTTCAAGCCGCCCCCCCAACCAAGAAGCCTAAAACAAAGACTACAGGTCCGGGTCGTCACAAGAAACCATCGGCTGAAGAACTCCTCAAACTTGACGATGAGTCAGATGTAGAACTTGACTCCCTTGGTCTTTTCTTTGTACAACTTATTGACGCTGACTCTTCTTAGGAAGAGGCAGAGACCAGCCATGCAGATGCAGTAGACGTAACTACAATTTCCTCCGGCTCAGAACCCTTACCAAGAAAGAAAATTCGACGGGTCGTCCGGAAGGTGAAATTTTCTCATCCTCTTGCTCACTTGGATCCCAATTTTCTTTTGAAGAAACAGCAACACGAGTTAAGACGGCCGACCCAGAGCGGCGACTCTCAAGATCTCATCTCCGGCTTACCAAACACGCCTGTTCCTCACAAGCGTCGACATGAGGTGCCACATGACCCAGACTCTCTTTATCCATTAGCTGGCCTTATACGTCAACCTCTTAATCCTTCCAACTCAAATTATCAGAAGACGCCTCCATCATCTGGCGATTCTACCGGAACCCAAATGCCTGTCTTCAAGGTCGCCCAAGGGTTAGTATCTTCATTTGTTTATTCATGTCTTGTAATATATACTCATATACTTTGTATCTTTGTTGTAGAGGTATTGCCAAAGCAGGCAAGAAACAAAAGTTGGGCGGGTCTTCGAAAGATCCCAAAACCGCTGACCCGGAGAAACAAACAGCAGAAATTTCTGAGACCCTCAGTCAAGACCTTGAAGAGCCTGTTAACGACCCGCCACCATCAATTGACGCCACCGTCCCTGAACAGATGGATACTGAACTTAACCCGGCGGCAAGCCATGACCCGCCGAGCCCTAAGTCGCCGACTCCTCCGAAGCCACCTGAAGAGATCCCTCTTGAAAAGGACTCTCATGACGTGACCATCACTGGGACGACTTATACTGCGCCAGGGGCTTCCACTGTGCTAGCCAAGCATGGTACCAAGGAAGAATCTCCTTCCTTGGACAAAGGCAAAGCGAAGCTGGATCTAGAAACCTATGCTGCCCTCAGTGCAAGCGATATCCACGCCGGTTATCTGAACCGCCTTCATACTAGCCGTGATCTAGAAGCCGGCTTAGTGAACCTTATGAAGGAACGCTATGAGGTATGTTGCTAACCCCTTTCCATATGCATTTATATAGCCTCCAAGTCTAGAGTATAGGAAAATATTGAGTATGTTGTAGACTTGATGAAAATGTCCAAACTGTAGCCTCTCAGGGCCGGCTTATCTTATCAAGATGAGCCGGGTCTTCAAATGTTAATCTTGAATGAACCTCGTACATCGTTTCAACCATTAATTCATAGTAACAAGATGAACCATACTGATAATTAGCTCTAAGATCCAAATACGTAGCCCCCAAGGGCCGGCTTAACTTAACCAGATGAGCCGGGACTTATAGTCATTTTAAGAAATCCAAACATGTAGCCCCCAAGGGTCGGCTTAACTTAACAAAGTGACCCGGGTCATAATTAAATTAAAATGACCTACATTAGCCCCCAAGTGCCAAGTGTATTGCTTGCAATGTGCTTGGAACTTGATTAACCATATCTTGACAAACTTGCTCCTTGCACTATAACCATTGCCTTTATTTATTCCAAGCAGAATTGAACATGAAGGAATCGCAAGTTGGCGATTTAAGAAGAAGCTTAAAGCTGCAGCAGACCGAAACCTCCAAGGCCAAGTCAGATCTCAAGGCCTCATTAGAGGAAATTGAGAAACTTAAATCAGGTTTTGATGTTGAGAGAGCCGCCTGGGAGACTGACAAGGCTGCTCTAACAAAAAAGGCCGAAGATGCTGAAGCTGCACTTAAGCCAGTAACTGAAGAGCTATCCGGTTTAAAACAACACATCACTCAAATGACAGCCGCCGTCTTCGGTAAGTGTAATATGCCATTCAAATTCTGTAACCCGTCTGGCTTCTCACATATGCATTGCTAATTCGCCGGCGGCTCTTGTATGACTTCTTAACATGCCCCATGAGTGCAAGTCTTGGTCAGGACATGTTATTGAAGCTGAAGGCGATTTACTCGCTAACAGAGCAATTATATAGTGGCACTCTCCGCAGTCTTGTGGCTTTGGGATGGAACATAAAACCGCCGAGTCAAATCAAGACCGTTCTGGGTCATCTGTCAATGTTCCCAGGCCAGATTGAAGAAATGAAATTATCATCCGCCCGAGCCGGAGCCATTGTTGCACTTGGCCGGGCCAAAGCATGGCAATATGAGCTTGACCCGGAGGAAATAGCCACCGGGTGCCTTGAATTCAAGGATGATCAGTCACCCTTTGAAGAAAAAGACTTCAATCGATGCGTCTGAGAGATGCAGCCCGCGGCCTGCAAGCTCATTGAAGAGCTAAACTTAAACAAGTATACGCCGGCTTATGACGACAACAACCAGAAGGTTAAGCTGCCAGTTCATGATATTGTCAATCTCATTCCTCCTCAGCGTAAGCATATCTTCGCCCCTGATGTTGATCATTCCATTATACTAAATGACGAAGCCACATTCGAAGTTCTAACCGGCATCGACTGGACAACGGCTGATCTTCAGATGATCGACGAGGAAGAGCCGGCGCGGGATGACCCGGAGTCGTCAAAGCGTCTAGAAGAGGATTGATCATATCAATGATGAGCCAGGCAGCTCTCAGGCCGGGTCATGGGGGTGCAGCCCCAAAAACACTTGATTCATAAACTTTTTGGGCTCAGTTGAAGCCTTGTAATAGGGTAGTTGAAAACGTTGAGCCGCCGTGTCATGCCTTCGTGCATGTTTATCTCCACTTTTGATCCAGTAGTTGAACTTCATGTCATGCTCAACTTGACCATATAAGCCTTTGCAAATCACGATGCTTTTCAACTTTGATTGTGTATATGTTGCAAAAGACTTCATCCACATATATACTGACAATTTAAAGTCAGAAACCAGACCGGGTTACCAAACCCAAAGACTCGTAGTCGCATATTATTGTTGCAAATATTTTTAACATGGTTGTAGAGCCAGATCATGCTGGCATCTTAAAAACCAAAAAGCCAGGGCGGGTGACAACCCTAAGACCTGTAGCCTCACAGCCACAGTTTATTCAAATCAATCATGCTAGCGACTTAAAGTCCAAAGCCAGGGCGGGTGATAACCCGAAATACTCAAACAGGAGAATCATAACCCGGAGCCTGACGACCTGGGTAGTCAAAATTTGCACAAAAGCAAAAACATAAAAAATATCAAAAAATCAAAAAGAAAGAGATACAATAAATCTCAAATCTTTGCTAGGCCGTCTTCCAAGACATGACCAAACAAGTTGGCTCACAGGCCTTGGGCTTTCAAGGCCGCAGAGCCGTTGAGTTTATCCTAGCTCACTGTAAACCGGCTCTCATGTGACACAAGCCGCCGTTTTTACCTTAACAAGTTCAGGGTCTTAAAAAGATTGACTGTTAAGAGTTCGGCAGGTCACCTGGCGGAGTAGCAAGTTGCAAACAGGCAGGATAACTCATAATTTGGCGTCTCATGCCTGGTCAAGAGGGTATGAAAGCTAAACCCGGTGGGTTGGAAGCCCCCAAGTGACCTTATGACCAATTAATAAAGACTCAGATACACAGAAATGAAACGATAAAGGCCCTGGATTTTTCAGGGATACTGGCTTTATTATATTGATCATAAAAAGATATATACATCATCAGAAGGATGTACAATGGGGAGAGCCGGTGGCTCAAGTATAGTAAGACCGAAGATGAGCAATATTCCACGGCCTGTTGGTCTCCTGCTCAAAGGTGTGTGACATCTTGCGCTCACGTAGATCAATGAGATAATACGAGCCATTGTTGAGGTTCTTACTGACCACAAAAGGTCCTTCCCAAGGTGGAGATAACTTATGGATGTCAGTTTGATCTTGAATCAGCCGGAGCACTAAGTCGCCTTCTTGAAACGCCCGAGTCTTGACTCTGCGGCTATGATAACGACGCAGGTCTTGCTGATATATTGCTGAACAAGCCGCCGCAAGGTCATGTTCTTCATCCAAAGCATCAATTGCGTTCTGTCGAGCCGTCTCATTATCAGTTTCAACATAAGCCGCCACTCTGGGCGAGTCATGACGGATGTCACTCGGGAGAACCGCCTCTGCACCATAGACCATGAAGAAGGGCGTATAGCCTGTTGACCTGTTGGGGGTGGTATTGATACTCCAAAGTACCGAAGATAACTCCTCAACCCAACAATCCGGTGTTCGTTCCAAAGGAACCATAAGCCGGGGCTTGATGCCTCTCAAAATTTCCAAGTTAGCCCTTTCTGCTTGACCATTAGACTGTGGATGGGCCATAGAAGAAACATCCAGATGAATATGCTCTTTTTGACAGAACTCCTTCATAGCACCCTTAGACAAATTAGTGCCATTATCAGTGATGATACTATAAGGGTAACCAAAGCGATAGATCAGTTTTTTAACAAACTGAAATGCAGTTGCTGCATCACACTTGCTAACTGGCTCTGCCTCTACCCATTTGGTAAATTTGTCAACCACCACCAAGAGGTGGGCCTTCTTATCCTTAGACCTCTTGAAAGGCCCAACCATATCAAGCCCCCAGACCGCAAATGGCCAAGTAATTGGAATCATCCTCAACTCTTGAGCTGGCACATGAGCTCGTCGAGAAAATTTCTGACATCTACCACACTTACTGACGATGTCTTCTGCATCAGCATGAGCCGTCAACCAATAAAAACCATGACGAAAGGCTTTAGCCACTAAAGATTTAGAGCCGACATGATGACCACAATCACCTTCATGGATCTCTCTTAAGATCTCATGGCCCTCTTCAGGAGAAACACAACGTTGAAACACGCCTGTCACACTGCATCGGTGTAACTCGCCATTGACAATAGTCATAGACTTAGACCTCCTGGTTATTTGTCTTGCCAAAGTTTCATCCTTAGGTAACTCACCCCGGGTCATATAAGCCAAGTAGGGAAGCGTCCAATCAGGAATAGCATGGAGGGCTGCCACCAACTGCGCCTCGGAGTCAGGAATAGCAAGGTCCTCTTCCGATGGTAACTTGACTGAAGGATTATGCAATACATCAAGAAACACATTAGGAGGCACCGGCTTACGTTGAGACCCAAGCTGGCTCAAGGCATCAGCCGCCTCATTCTTCCTTTGATCAAGGTGCTCCACCTGGTAGCCCTTGAAGTGACCAGCAATATAGTCAACCGCCCGGCGATAAGCCGCCATGAGCGGGTCTTTGGAATTCCATGTGCCTGAAACTTGCTGAGCCACAAGGTTTGAGTCGCCAAAACACCTGACCCGGCTTAAATTCATCTCTTTGGCCATTCGAAGGCCGTGGAGTAAAGCCTCATATTCGGCTGCATTGTTATTACAAGGAAACATTAGCCTTAAAACATAGCAAAACTTGTCACCTCGTGGGAAAGTCAAAATAACTCCAGCCCCCGAGCCTTCCAGCTGCCTGGACCCATCAAAGTGAATCGTCCAATATGTGTTATCAGGCTTCTCCTCAGGCATCTGCAATTCTGTCCAGTCATTGATGAAATCCACCAGAGCCTGAGACTTGATAGCTGTTCTTGGCACATATTTCAAACCATGAGGTCCAAGTTCTATTGCCCACTTAGCAACTCGGCCTGTGGCCTCCCTGTTTTGAATAATGTCTCCCAAGGGAGCAGAGCTGACCACAGTAATAGGATGACCAAGAAAATAGTGCTTCAGCTTGTGACTTGCCATGAACACCCCATATACCAGTTTCTGCCAATGTGGATATCGTTGTTTGGACTCAATCAACACCTCACTGACATAATAAGCCGGCCTCTGGACTGGGTATTCCTTACCCACCTCCTTGCGCTCCACCACAATCACCACACTGACGGCCTTACTATTAGCCACCACATACAAGAGCAAAGGTTCTTTCTCAATGGGAGCCGCAAGGACGGGCGGCTCGGCTAACTGCTTTTTGAGCGCCTCAAACGCTTTATCAGCAGCATCACTCCAGACAAAATGATATGTCTTCTTCATCATCTGGTATAAAGGAATCGCCTTCTCTCCCAGGCAGCTTATGAACCGGCTTAGAGCCGCGACACGACCCGCCAGGCGCTGGACGTCATTGACACACGCCGGCTTAGCCAATGAAGTGATAGCCTTGATCTTCTCCGGGTTAGCTTCAATACCCCTCTCTGAGACCAGAAAACCCAAGAGCTTGCCTACAGGCACACCAAAAACACACTTAGCCGGGTTAAGCATCATCTTATGGACCCGGAGATTGTCAAAAATCTCCCTTAGATCATCCAGGAGAGTCTCCTTCTTTCTGGATTTGACCACAATATCATCCACATGAGCATGCACATTACGCCCAATCTGACTGTGAAAGCAATTCTGAACACAGCGTTGATAAGTCGCCTGAGCACTCTTAAGCCCAAAAGAAATAGAAACATAACAGAAGGCTCCAAAAGGGGTGATAAAAGATGTCTTCTCTTGGTCCTTAACTGCCATCTTGATCTAATGATAACCAGAATAAGCATCCAGGAAACATAAACTCTCACAACTCACCGTGGCATCAATAATCTGGTCGATACAGGGGAGAGCAAACAGATCAGCTGGACAAGCTTTGTTAAGATTTGTGTAGTCAACACACATACGCCAAGTGCCGTTCTTCTTAAGTACCAGCACCGGGTTAGCCAACCACTCAGGGTGAAAAACCTCCATGATAAACCCATCTGCTAAGAGCCGGGCCACCTCTTCTCCAATGGCCTTACGTCATTCTTCATTGAAACGACGAAGAAATTGCTTGACCGACTTAAATTTAGGATCCACATTAAGAGTGTGCTCAGCGAATTCTCTCGGTACACCCGGCATATCAGAAGGTTTCCATGCGAAGAGCGCGCTTTCCTATTTAGGTCAACCTGGCATATCAGAAGGCATACCACTTCTTTCATCTTAGGATTTAACCGTCGTTGGTGATCAACAACTGGTTTAGCATCATTCTCCAAATTAATTTTGTGCTGACATAGAGTGGGACTAATGCCCTTAAGATCATCAAGAGTATATCCAATAGCGGCACGGTGCTTTTTCAGAGTTTTCAATAATTTCTTTTCTTCATGCTCTGAAAGGTTAGCACTAATAATAACAGGATATATCTTCTTTTCATCGAGATAAACATATTTCCAAGTATCCGGTAATTGTTTAAGCTCAAACACGGGATCACCCTTGGGTGGAGGAGGATCCCCAAGGATTTCAACAAGCAAATTGTGTTTCAAAATAGGCCCTTGATTAAAGAATATCTCGTTTATTTCCCTTCTTTCATTCATAAACATATCATTCTCATGGTCTAGCAAATATTGTTCTAAGGGATCAGTAGGAGGCACAGCAATAGAAGAAAGACCAATAATTTCATCCTTACTAGGCAATTCTTTATCATGGGGTTGTCTACGAAATATAGAGAAATTAAAATCATGAGACATATCCCCTAAACCGACAGTAACAATAACTTTCTCGCAATCTATGTTAGCATTAACAGTATTCAAGAAGGGTCTACCAAATATAATGGGACAAAAGTCATCTTGTGGGGAAGCAAGAACAAGAAAATCAGTAGGGTATTTTATTTTCCCACACAAGACTTCAACATCTCTAACAATCCCAATTGGTGAAATAGTATCTCTATTAGCAAGCTTAATAGTAACATCAATATCTTCTATCTCAGCAGGTGCAATATCATTCATAATTTCTTTATATAAGGAAAAAGGAATTGCACTCACACTAGCACCCATATCACATAAGCCATGATAACAATGATCTCCTATTTTAACTGAAACAATAGGCATGCCAACAACAGGTCTATGTTTATCTTTACTATCGGGTTTAGCAATTCTAGCAGCTTCATCACAGAAATAAATAACATGCCCATCAATATTATCAACCAAGAGATCTTTAACCATAGCAATACTAGGCTCAACTTTAATTTGCTCAGGGGGTGTAGGTGTTCTAGTATAACTCTTACGAACCACAGTTGAAGCTTTAGCATGATCCTTTATTCTAACAGGAAAAGGTGGTTTCTCAATATAAGCAGTAGGAACAATAGGATCAACATTATAAGTAATAGTTTCTTCTTCAACTTTAATAGGTTCTACTACTTTAACTTCAATGGGAGGATGGTATTTAAACCACTTCTCCTTAGGGAGATCAACATGAGTAGCAGAAGATTCACAGAAAGAAGCTACTATCTCAGAGTCAAGTCCATGTTTAGTGCTAAAATCACGAAAAGCATCGGTATCCATAAAATATTTAACACAATCAAACTTAAGGTTTATACCTGACTCCGGTACACCCCACATTAAGACGTCCCGATTCTCACGGATGAATTCGATGAGCGCGCTTTCCTATTTAGATCCACATTAGCCCCCACTGTGAACTGCTGAGATGAGTCGCCAGGGACAAAGTCAACCTGCTTAGTATCATCAGCCGACTTAAACTTCAACAAAGGGTCTTGCTCAGTGGTGGGCTTCTTTAAAGGGGTCATACCAGCCGGGTCAACATTATCCTTATAAAACTTAAGCTCTTCCGTGGCGCAGGCCGACTCAGCATAAGCATCATCTCCTTCCTCACATTCCAAGGCAATTTTCTGATCACCATGGACCGTAATAGTGCCCTTACGGCATGGCATCTTAAGCTGTAAATAAACATAACAAGGCCGAGCCATAAACTTGGCATAAGCCGGTCGTCCAAACAAGGCATGATAAGGGCTCTTGATCTTGACCACTTCAAACCATAACGTCTCTGTTCTGTAGTCATAGTCATCGCCAAAAGCCACTTCCAGGGCAACCTTTCCAACAGGATATGCCGACTTACCAGGTACCATGCCATGAAAGACTATAGAAGATGGCTTAAGCTCTTTATCAGTTAAGTTCATCCGGTGAAAGGTGTCATAATAAAGGATATTGATGCTGCTGCCACCATCCATGAGCATCTTAGTGAATTTATAAACCCGACCTGAGGGGCTACCACCAACGCTAGCTGACCCGGGTTGTCAACCCGGGGCGGGTGATCCTCTCGACTCCATGTGATTGGATGCTCTGACCACCGTAAGTATAGTGGTACCGCCAGCTCAATTGCACTGACCGCGTGTTTATGAACCTTCTAATCTCGTTTGCAAAGACTTGTGGTGAAAACATGATACTGGACGCTGTTAAGCTGCTTTGGGTTACTCTGATATCCTGACTGATGCTGCTGGTTTCCCTGACCAGACTGTCCTTGATACCCAGAACTTGAGCCACCACCACCAAAGCCGGGTCCCTGTGAGCCGGATCCTGACCCGCCAGGCGGGCCATTATTGTTGCCATGATTCTGGTTGAAGTTGGAATTCCTGTACTCTCACATTATGAAACAGTCCTTCCAAGCATGAGTCGCCGGTTTATTGGGCAGGCTGTGTTTTGGGCAAGGCTCATTCATCATCGCCTCAATATTAAAGTTCTTCCCTCCAAAGGACTGCTTACCATTACCATTACGGCGCTGATTTTTATATCCAGTGTTGGTGTTAGCTACAAGATCTGACCCGCCATCAGGTTGTTTGCGCTTACCACCGTTGCCCTGGTTGTTGCCATTACGCCCTGTCACGTTCTGCTGCTGACCCTTACCATTGCCACTCTTCTTTCCCTTGTTGGATTTTTTATCATCAGATCCAGGGTCTTTGGTGGTATCAGAGTCAGCATACTTGATGAGAGCCACCATGAGCTCTCCCATGTCATTACAATGACGCTTAAGTCGCCCAAGCTTCTACTTAAGGGGGGGGGGGGGTAAAATGACAGTTCTTCTCCAAGACCAGAACCGCCTGACCCACCGCAATACTGTCTGAAGAATGCATAATAGCTGAGACCCGCCGGACCCAATGATGAGCCGACTCATCCTCACACTGTACACAGTTATCAAGATTAATAATCATCAAAGGCTACTTGCACGTTCCTTTAAAATTCTGAATGAACCGTGCTTTCAACTCTGCACATAAATTGATGGAGTTGGCGGGTAATCCTTTTAACCAGGTCCGAGCTGGCCCGTCCAACATCATGGTAAAGTACTTAGCACACACAGCATCGTTGACATCCAGCATCTCCATGGCTAACTCATAACTCCCAATCCAGTCCTCAGGTGGGAGATCAGCTGTATAATTAGCCACTTTGCGAGGACCCTTAAAATCCTTAGGAAAACGTTCATTACGTAATGCTATCACTAAACAAGGTACTCCAACAGATCTGGAAATTATACCAGCCCCTACTGACGTCAAAGGGGTCACCGGAGGCTGTTGATAAGCCCCCAGCTGAGCCATCGCTGCTGCCTCCGCCTCTCGGCGGGCTCTGGCATCATCCACGATTGCCTGAGCATGAGTAAGGGGCGGGTTATTCCCACAGGGCGGGTCATCTTGATTCGGTCGTCGTCGTCGCTCGCTACTGGAAACCGCCGGCGACTCAATGCGCCGGCTATAACTGCGGCTTGGGAGGGGGGTCGAATGCACCCTCTCACGACTATGTGTATACTTCTCCTGCTGTGCGACCACTGTCTGTAAGAGCTCAATTGCGTTCCGCGCCTCAGCTGCAGAAGGCGTCTCATCTGTGATAGGGATTGCATTGAGCCGGGTAGCTGCTGCTATCATGTTGTCCACCGGGTTGGAATAATGACCAGATGGTGTGGAAAAACGCCGGGGCGGGGTTCGATCCCTATGGGGTGGGTCTGGTAATCGGGGCTAAGCCGCCGCCCCGCTCCCTGGTACTTCAGCCGCCCGGGCTATACCTGGCGGGTTACTTAGCCCCGCACCAGGTGTGTTAAAAAGATTTCGCGCCTCATACTGTGCAGGCAAACGGGTTTGATACCTCCTTCGAAGAACTGTATTAGAGGCGTTTTGATCCAAACTCAAGCGAAAAGCCTTTGCCATGATACGATATGACTCAGCATCCATATTGGCTCGTTCCTCTGCCATCCTGATGTTCTCTGCATTAAAATCCTCCTGGGCTTTGGCCACCTCATCTCGCACCTTTGCAACTTCCGCATTATGATGTGCTTGATTTGCCGCAGTAACCTCTGTGGCTAACAGAGTCGTCAAAGTGCCCAAGAGTTCAGACAAAACTTGAGCTGGCGACCGAGCCGAGCCGCCAGCCCCAGCTGTCATAGCAGCCGTTGATCTAGACATCATAGCTGCAGCTGTCGATGAGTTGAGAATTGGCGTAGTACCAGCCATGAAGACAGTAGCCCTATACGGCAGCTCATAGGGGTCCGAAATACTGTCGTCATCGGAACAGCCTCCAAGCCTACCGTCTTGAATCTGGTAGATTGACTCTGTTTCTCCTGTTGAAGACTCATCACTTGAATAGATGGCCGTCTCTCCACCAGATGCAGAATCTTCCTCAAGATCCGCCCCATGAACAAAGCTAATGAAAACGTGCTTCCGGCCGGGTTGAACCCTGGCGGGTCGCACGCGCTGAGCCGTCTCGACGATGTCGGTGCAGATGTCCGGCTCTGACTCGCCGATCTTGCCGATGAAGACGTGAATTCCGCCAAAGGGGACCGGGTACCCGTACTCGATTGAGTCGGCCTCGGGGCCCCAGCCAGCGTCGTCGATGTAGAGCTTGCCGCGGCGACTCTTAGTCATCCGGCCCACGGCGTATCCTTTGATCCCTGGGAAATTGCCCTTCAAGAACTCAAAACCACCGTGCTTCGGCCCCACGATGGGCGCCAACTGTCATGGGTTTATCACAGCCAATGCCCTTGTGAAAGGACTTAGGTGTGGAGCCATCGCAAAGTAGGTTAACTCGAAGGGGTTGAACGGGACAAAGGACGCACGGTTTACCCAGGTTCAGCCCCCTCACAACGAGGTAAAAGCCTACTCCTGCTTTTGTTGACTATAGCTTGAATATCGATTACAAGGGAGCGGAATCACTTGACCTAGCTCTCAATCAATTGTTTCTTAAGTTAACCCGCCGCAGGGTCTCACCTTTATATACATAGGTCGAGGCCTTGGGCTTACAAGAATCCAAGCCGGATCACACAACGTGATCACCTCGGATCCTAAGTCACCCTGCCTTGTTAGACAAGTCGCCATCGTAGCAGCTCACACCCTCCGAGTCATAATTCTACCACCAGGTCTTGGGCCTTCAACAGGCCCACCTTGTAAGCCGCCACCAGTCTTCATGCTTCATCTTCTTGGGTCTTCTTCATATTGAGTCGCCAACGGTGTAACCCAGCCCCTTCTGGGCGGGTCACACCTCAGGGTTATATCCCCAACACCAACCCTTCCAGATCAGACGCCAAACGGGTGGGGAGGTAGATCCGAAGAAGAGCGCCTTATAGTAGGATTTGGCGGAGTAGATACCACTAGCAGTCCATTTCCAACTGATTTTGTCCGGGGCGAGACAGAGCTGGATGCCTTGAAGACGGCGCCAGAGGTCGACATATTGGACCACCTCGATGGGACCAAGGGTGCCGTGGATATCCTGAATCCACGCATGCTGATGAAGCCCATCGGAGACCAAGGTGCGGCGACGCCGACGCCGCGACACAAGAGCAAGTAGTGCCGGAGCGAGCTCGGAGATAGCCCTCCCGTCAAGCCAATGGTCACACCAAAAACGACATGTTTTGCCATCGCCGAGAGTCCAAGTGGTCGACGCATTGAAGAACTGCTGCGTCTTGTCATCGCAAGGCACCTGCAGGTGGTGCCAAGGGTGGGAGGGGTCGGTGTCTTGCAACCAAAGCCATCGAGCGCGCAAGGAGATGCCGGTGCGGTGGAGATCACGCACGCCAAGCCCATCATACTCTAACGGGCGACAGATGCGCCTCCAGTTAACAAGGCAGCAACCTGACTTGGCTTCTTTCCTTCCATGCCAAAGGAAGTCACGAATGATCCATGATATTTTCTTGAGGATCGTCGGGTTGATGGCCATGGCTAGGAGAATGTGGACAGGCATGGCAGACAGAACATGTCGCACGAGGGCGAGCCGCTCGGCACGCGAGAGGAGTGAGGCTTTCCTCTTAGCGAGCTTCTTGATAAGTTTGTCCACAAGTGAGAGGAGCGCCAAGGTTGGAGTTTTGCAGACCAAGAGGGGAAGCCAAAGGTATATGATGGGGAAGAATGTGACCGTGCACGCAAGCGTAGAGCCGACTGCAGCGGTCGCGGTGTTGTCGCACTGAATCGGGGTGGCAGAGCACTTGAGGAATTTTGTGTGTAAGCTCAAAGCAACGCCAAATGCGCGTAGAAGCTCCTGGATGACAGTTAATTCTGGCACTATGGGGTGGCAGAATATGACCACATCGTCAGCAAAAAGGGAGATGCTGGAAGCTGCGTGCCGGGCCGTGAGGCGCTGGAGCATGCCGGAGCGCATGGCGTGCTGCAGCAGAGAGTTCAGGGTGTCGATGACGATGGCGAAAAGAAGCGGGGAGACAGGATCACCTTGCCGTAGACCGTGCACATGGTCAACCAGTGGGCCAGGGTTCCCGTTGATGAGGATGCGCGAGGAGGCGGTGGAGGTGAGTATGCAAACCCATTCGCACCACCGTCTTCCAAAACCGAGGTGTCGGAGAACCTCAAGGAGCAAAGGCCACGAGACGGTGTCAAACGCCTTCACTATATCAAGCTTGAGAAGGATCCGAGGTAGCTTGAGGTTGTGCAGCAGGCGTGCCGTCTGCTGGACTAGCAGGAAGTTGTCATGTACGCATCGTCCGGCGATGAAGGCGTTCTGGTTGACGGACACAAGCTGGGGCATGCGCGGGGCAAGTCGAAGAGAGAGCACCTTCGCAAAGAGTTTAGCCAGAAGATGGATCAGGCTAATGGGGCGGTAGTCAGCGAGCATGGAGGCGTCGGGCTTCTTAGGAAGCAAGGTCAAGAAGGCCTCATTGAACTTGTGGAAGCCAAGCCCATTCATCGCATATAGCTTGTCGAAGGTAGCATGTATATCGGCCTTGATGATGGGCCAGCAGGCACGAAGGAACTCGGTGATGAAACCGTCCGATCCGGGCGCCTTGCCCGCTGGCATTTGCTTGATGACGTTCCATATATCGTCCTTGGAGAAGGGTTGCTCGAGCGCTGACAATTCGAAGCGGCGTGGGTCGATGGCCTCAAGGTTGATTGTGTAGGGCCTGTCTGGAGAAGAGCCAAGGATGTTGGACAAGTGCTCGAAGGCAGCCTTAGCCATGCCCACCTCGCCAGAGATGCACAGAGAGCCAACCTGGAAGCTAGCGATGTGATTCTTACGGGCTCTATGAGCAGCATGGATTTTTAGGAAAGCAGTGTTCATTTCCCCCTCCTTGAGCCAGCTGAAGCGGACTCGATGCCGCAGGATGGAGCGTTCCAGGGAAGCCAATGTTGGGAAACGTTGCATGGAAAACAAAAAATTTCTACGCACACGCAAGATCTATCCATGGAGATGCATAGCTATGAGAGGGGGAGAGCATCTATATACCCTTGTAGATCACTAAGCGGAAGCGTTTATCAACGCGGTTGATGTAGTCGTACACCTTCACGATCTGTTCCGATCAAGCACCGAACATAGGGCACCTCCGCGTTCAGCACACGTTCAGCTCGATGACGTCCTCGTCTTCTTGATCCAGCAAGAGGAGCGAAGTAGTAATGAGTTCTGGCAGCACGACGGCGTGGTGATGGTGGTGGTGAAACTATTTCCGTAGGGCTTCGCCAAGCACAATGGATTTAGATCGGAGGATGAACTAGAGGGAGGAGATTAGAACCACACCGGGCTTCTAATTATGAGGATTAGAGGTAGCTAGGGCTAGCTCTAATTAGTCAACTAGGACAAACTAGAACTAGAACTAAAACTTCCTTTTGCACCGACCTAAAGCCCCGTGGGCCTTACCCCTTGGCCCAACTATCATCCTATATATCAATCTTTACCTCCTGACCATTCCGGAGCTCCTCGTCATGTCCGTGATCTCATCCGGGACTCCAAACAACATTCGTTCACCAACATACATAACTCATATAATACTATATCGTCAACGAACGTTAAGCGTGCGGACCCTACGGGTTCGAGAATGATGTAGACATGACCGAGACGCTTCTCTGGTCAATAACCAATAGCGGGACCTAGATGCCCATATTGGTTCCTACATATTCTATGAAGATCTTTATCGGTCGAACCTTTATGACAACATACGTAGTTCCCTTTGTCCGTCGGTATGTTACTTGCCCGAGATTCGATCATCGGTATCTCCATACCTAGTTCAATCTCGTTACCGGCAAGTCTCTTTACTCATTCCGTAATACATCATCTTGTAACTAACTCCTTAGTCACTTTGTTTGCAAGCTTCTTGTGATGCTATATTACCGAGAGGGCTCAGAGATACCTTTTCGTCATACGGAATGACAAGTACCAATCTCGATCCATGCTAACTCAACAGACACCTTCGAAGATACCTGTAGAGCACCTTTATTATCACCCAGTTACGAAGTGACGTTTGATACACACAAGGCATTCCTCCGGAGTCCCGGAGTTGCATGATCTCATGGTCGAAGGAACATGTATTTGACATTAAGAAAGCAGTAGCAATAAACTGAACGATCATATATTATGCTAACGAATGGGTCTTGTCCATCACATCATTCTCCTAATGATGTGATCCCGTTATCAAACGACAACTCATGTCTATGGTCAGGAAACCTTAACCATCTTTTGATCAACGAGCTAGCCTAGTAGAGGCTTACTAGGGATTTGGTATTTGTTTATATATCCACACATGTATATAAGTTTTTGATCAATACAATTATAGCATGAATAATAAACCTTTATCATGATTAAGGAAATATAATAATAACCATTTTATTATTACCTCTAGGGCATATTTCCAACAGTCTCCCACTTGCACTAGAGTCAATAATCTAGATCACATTGTAATGTATCTAACACCCATGGAGTCTTGGTGTTGATCATGTTTTACCCATGGAAGAGGTTTAGTCAACGGGTCTGCCACATTCAGATCCGTATGTACTTTGCAAATGTCTATGTCTCCATCCTTGACATAATCACAAATGGAGTTGAAGCATCGCTTGATGTGTTTGGTTCTCTTGTGAAACCTGGGCTCCTTAGCTATGGCAATTGCTCTAGTGTTGTCACAAAAGACTGTCATTGGACCCGATGCACTGGGTATTACACCCAGATCAGATATGAACTCCTTCATCCAGACTCCTTCATGCGCTGCTTCCAAAGTAGTGCGTGCCCCCCAACACTGAAGGCGGCGAGCGGTAGCTTTGAGATGAGCATAGATCATTCAGAAGGGGTCCGTATCTGGCGGCACCGAGTTCCAAGCGGCATCCACAGTCTTCATGAAGCCATCCAACTTGGGCTAAAATCGCTCGAAGTGGAACCGGCGTTTGCCGTGCATCCTAGGAGAACAGTCCAAGATCAACAGGAAGTGATCTGAGGTGACAGTAGCCATACAGGACAACATGTGGCTGGGGTGCGCAGTCTCCCAGGAAGAGGTACAAAGAACCCAGTGTTTGGGGATTTATATTGCTTTAATTTGGTGATGTTAGCAATGTAAGTTTGCGGTGTAAACACTTGGGTTTTGTTTGATTGAGGCTTAGCATAACCACTATTTATCGTATACATTGTGTTGGATTTATTAGCAATTTTCCAATTATTTTAATCCATAAATAAATCATGATAATAGAGCTATAGTATGAATATCTTACTGATAGCTAATCATGTGAGCAAGTACTAAGCATAGATTGTGTTAATCTATGATAACAGTAAGTATGCCTATCACATGAACAAATAAAAACGAATGTGCATATCATACTGTCATGTAGGAAAAGTCAGCACCGTGGCAGTGACGGCAACAGAGTCATCAATCATCACCACCAACCTTCTTATTCGTGGTGTTAGTCTTGTCACCCATGTCACTAGTGGAGGTCAAGGAAGTAGTCGAAGTAGTGGACGTAGCCGAACAATTGCGAGCAATCGGGTCGAGATGTTCTCAAAAACCTTATCACCCCTTCTTCCGGTGCATGATCACAAAGGATGGGGTCTCAAAGGCCTGCTCTCTCAAATAGTCATGCACGCGGTCGTCGGGATGGAGTCAGCCGGAAGCAACATCAGCTTGGTGCGCGAAGAGGTAGAGCAGATGTGATTTGTTGTGGTGACAGCTAGGCAACAACTGAGTCTATAACAACCCATGATCTGAAGGCGATCTGAATGGTTCAGATACAATAATGGCTCTTAGTTAATTAATTATCCATTTTCAAATAGAAAAATAAAGTGCAAACATGATATACATCTCAGTTTGACTCGTTCATGAAACACAACGCATGGGCGCGTAAGTGTGGCGAGACGGGCGGCGAAGGAGAAGCGCACATGTGTCACTTCTCTTCATGCTCCAATAGGATGCGGAAGAGAATCCCTTATTGATACGTCTCCAACGTATCTATAATTTTTTATTGTTCCATGCTATTATATTATCTCTTTTGGGTGTTTTCTATGCATTAATATGCTATTTTATATTATTTTTGGGAGTAACCTACTAACCTAGAGCCCAGTGCTAGTTTATGTTTTTCCTCGTTTTTGACTTTTACAGAAAAGGAATATCAAATGATTCCAAACGGAATAAAACTTTATGGTGATTTTTCTTGGACCAGAAGAAACCCACGAGACTTGGAGAGGAGGCCAGAAGACCCACGAGACGGCCACAAGCCGTGGGGGCGTGCCCCAGGGGGGCGCCCCTGGCTTGTTGGCCCCTCATGGACCATCCTGACCTAATCTCTGCACTATAAATCCTCAAATATTACCCCTACACCAGAGGGCACACCAAAAAAACTTTTCCGCCGCCGCAAGCTTCTGTTCCCGTGAGATCCCATCTTGGGGCCTTTTCCGGCACTCCACCGGAGGGGGACTCGATCACGGAGGACCTCTACATCAACCTTGCTGCCCTTTCGATGAAGCGTAAGTAGTTTACCATGGACCTAAGGGTCCATAGCTAGTAGCTAGATGGCTTCTTCACTCTTTGATCTTCAATACAATGTTCTCCTCGAAGTTCTTGGAGTTCTATTCGATGTAATCTTCTTTTGCGGTGCGTTTGTTGAGATCCAATGAATTGTGGATTTATGATTAGATTATCTATGAATATTATTTGAGTCTTCACTGAACTCTTTTATGCATGATTAAGATATCTTTGTATTTCTCTTCGAACTATCGGTTTGCTTTGGCCAACTAGATTGG
The DNA here is from genome assembly GCA_011799875.1 of Thinopyrum elongatum. Taxonomy (NCBI): domain Eukaryota; kingdom Viridiplantae; phylum Streptophyta; class Magnoliopsida; order Poales; family Poaceae; genus Thinopyrum; species Thinopyrum elongatum. The sequence goes on from CM022298.1 coordinate 557,679,091, forward strand.
TTTTTCTTGCAATGGGAGAGGTGCTTAGTTTTGGGTTCAATCTTGCGGTGTCCTCACCCAGTGACAGAAGGGGTGGCAAGGCGTGTATTGTATTATTGCCATCAAGGATAAAAAGATGGGGTTTATATCATATTGCTTGAGTTTATCTCTCTACATCATGTCATCTTACTTAAAGTGTTGCTCTGTTCTTATGAACTTAATACTCTAGATGCAGGCAGGAGTCGGTCGATGTGTGGAGTAATAGTAGTAGATGCAGAATCGTTTCAGTCTACTTGTCACGGACGTGATGCCTATATTCATGATCATTGCCTTAGATGTCTTCATAATTATGCGCTTTTGTATCAATTGCTCAACAGTAATTTGTTTACCCACCGTATGTTTTCTTCAAGAGAGAAGCCTCTAGTGAAACCTATGGCCCCCGAGTCTAGTTTCCATCATATATTTTCAGATCTATAAACCAAAAAACCCAAAAATACCTTGCTGCAATTTATTTATATTTACTTTAGTTTGCGCTTTTATTTATCTTTTATACCTATCTCTATTAGATCTCACTCTTGTTCGTGACCGTGAAGGGATTGACAACCCCATTTTCGCGTTGTGTGCAAGTGTTTGTTAGTTTGTGCAGGTGCATATATTGGAGACTTGCTTGTGCCTCCTACTGTATTGATACCTTGGTTCTTAACTTAGGGAAAAAATTATCTCTATGTTGCTTCATCACCCTTTCCTCTTCAAGGGAAAAATCAATGCAGGCTCAAGAAGTAGCAGGAAGAATTTCTGGCGCCGTTGTCGGGGAGGTTCTACATCAAGCCTACCAAGTACCCATCATAAACTCTCATATCTTGCACTTACATTATTTGCCATTTGCCTCTCGTTTTCCTCTCCCCCACTTCTAAAACGTTTTCAGAAAAACACAAAAATATTTTCCTTTTTATTCGCCCTTCTTTTGTTTGCCTTTTTCTCGTTCGATCTTTTGTTCGATTGTGTTACCATGTGCCTTTCATTTGCTTGCATCTTCGCTTGATAAAAAATCTATTGATATGGATCCTCATCCACTTGCTAATCTTTTTAAAAGATCCAATTATGATGAACCAGTTGCTAGTGATTTTAGTTCACTAGATTATCTTTATGAAGTTTTGCTTGAAATTCGTGAATCTGAAAATTATGATGATGTGCTAAAAGAGGAAATTTATGAAGTGATTCACGATAGCTCCTTGAATGAAAATCATGATTGCAATGATGTTATTATAAATTCTATTAATGTTAATTGTGCTAATAATATGCAAAACCCTAAGCTTGGGGATGCTAATTTTGCTATGTCCACTACTTATTGTAATGATGATGATTGGGGTGATTCTTCTTATGATCTTGAAAATGTATTTAAGCCTCATGATAAATATGTTTGCAATAATATTGTAAGTGGGTTTGGAAGAGTGTCAATTTTAGGTAATAATGATCCCACTACTTTGGAGAATGATCAATCTTATGAATTTTTTGATAAAAGTGGGCTTGGAGAGGTCATGACTTTATTTGGTGATAATCCCACTATTTTGGAAGAGTGTCAACTTTGCATGCATGTGGATCATGTAGAGAATTTTTTTGTGATAGCTATCTTATTGAATTTCATTATGATCCTACATGTAATTATTATAAGAGAGGAAAATATGGTTGTAGAAATTTCATGTCACTAAATTACCTCTCGTTATGTTGAGATTGCTATTGTTTCTTTCTTCCTTGCATATGCTAGTTTTTGCTTGTCTTGATAATTTGTTTGCTTATAAAATGCCTATGCATAGGAAGTATGTTAGACTTAAACTTGTTTTTCACAAGCTATATGATGCTCTCTTTGTGCTTCGATTTTTTGTCTTTCATGTCAGCATCATTAAAATTATGAACGCCTAGCTAAAAGGCTTTAAAGAAAAGCGCTTGTTGGGAGACAACCCAATATTTTTATTTTCTGTTTTTATAAATACACAATATTACCTCTGTAGTACTTGTGTTTTAGTGTTTTAATTAGTGTTTGAGCCAAGCAAGACCTTTGGGATGCTTTGGTATATCGTTGATTTGGTTTTGCTGAAAAATAGAAACTTTTGCATCCAGTAACAAAATTGTTTAAATTCACTGGAGCATGGAAACATTTGTAATGTTTTACACAATATTTATATATGAATTTCCTATGTTTTCCTAATTTTTCAGAATTTTTGGAGTTACAGAAGTATGACTAATATTCTGGTTAGTACCAACTGTTCTATTTTTGACAGATTCTGTTTTCTATGTGTTGTTTGCTTATTTTGAAGAATCTTTGGGTAGTATCGGGGGTATGAACCATGGAGAAGTTGGAATAAAGTAGATATAACACCAATATAAATTTATAATGAGTTCACAACAGTACCTAAAGTTGTGATTTATTTTATTATACTAACGGATCTTACGAGTTTTCTGTTGGGTTTTGTGTTGTGAAGTTTTCAAGTTTTGAGTAAAGATTTGATGGACTATGGAATAAGGAGTGGCAAGAGCCTAAGCTTGGGGATGGCCAAGGCACCCCAAGGTAATATTCAAGGACAACCAAGCATCTAAGCTTGGGGATGCCCCAGATGGCATCCCCTCTTTCGTCTTCAATCCATCGGTAAATTTACTTGAGGCTATATTTTTATTCACCACATGATATGTGTTTTGCTTGGAGCATCTTGTATGATATGAGTCTTTACTTTTTAGTTTTCCACAATCATCCTTTCTGTACACACCTTTTGAGAGGGACACACTTTAATCGTGAATTTATTAGAATACTCTATGTGCTTCACTTATATCTTTTGAGCTAGGAAGTTTGCTCTAGTGCTTCACTTATATCTTTTTAGAGCACGGCGGTGGTTTTATTTTATAGAAATTATTGAACTCTAATGCTTCACTTATATTATTTTGAGAGTCTTAAACAGCGTGGTAATTTGCTTAGGTCATGAATTTAGTCCTAATATGATGGGCATCCAAGAGGGATATAATAAAAACTTTCATATAAAGAGCATTGAATATATGAGAATTTGATTCCTTGCATTTGTTTTGAGATATAAAGATGGTGATATTAGAGTCATGCTAGTGAGTAATTGTGGATTGGTAGAAATACTTGTGTTAAATTTTGTGATTCCCGTAGCATGCACGTATGGTGAACCGTTATGTGATGAAGTCGGAGCATGATTTATTCTTTGATTGTCTTCCTTATGAGTGGCGGTCGGGGATGAGCGATGGTCTTTTCCTACCAATCTATCCCCCTAGGAGCATGCATATTAGTACTTTGTTTCGATGGCTAATAGACTTTTGCAATAATTATGTGATTTCTTTATGACTAATGTTGAGTCCATGGATTATACGCACTCTCACCCTTCCACCATTGCTAGCCTCTCTAGTACCGCGCAACTTTCGGCGGTGCATTAAACCCACCATATACCCTTCCTCAAAACAGCCACCATACCTACCTATTATGGCATTTCCATAGCCATTCCGAGATATATTGCCATGCAACTTCCACCGTTCCGTTTTATTATGACACATACCATTATTGTCATTTTGTTCTCATATGCATGAGGCATTCATATAGAATCATATCTTTGTTCTAGTATCGAGTTGTAATTATTGAGTTGTAAGTAAATAAAAGTGTGATGATCATCATTATTAGAGCATTGTCCCATGTGAGGAAAGGATGATGGAAGCTATGATTCCCTCACAAGTTGGAATGAGTCTTCGGACTTTAAAAAAATAAAAGAGGCCAAAGAAGCCCAAATAAAAAAAGGCCAAAGAAGCCCAAACAAAAAAATGAGAGAAAAAGAGAGAAGGGACAATGTTACTATCCTTTTCCACACTTGTACTTTGAAATAGCACCATGTTCTTCATGATAGAGAGTCTCCTATTTTGTCACTTTCTACTAGTGGGAATTTTTCATTATAGAACTTGGCTTGTATATTCCAATGATGGGCTTCATCAAATTGCCCTAGGTCTTCATGAGCAAGCAAATTGGATGCACACCCACTTAGTTTCTTTTTGAGCTTTCATACACTTATAGCTCTAGTGCATCCGTTGCATGGCAATCCCTACTCACTTGCATTGATATCAATTAATGGGCATCTTCATAGCCCATTAATTTGCCTAGTTGATGTGAGACTTTCTCCTTCCTTTTTGTCTTCTCCACAACCACCATATTCTATTCCACCAATAGTGCTATATCCATGGCTCACGCTCATGTATTGCGTGAAAGTTGAAAAAGTTTGAGAACATTAAAAGTATGAAACAATGGCTTGGTTTGTCATAGGGGTTGTGCACGATGAAATACTTTGTGTGATGAAGATGGAGGATAGCCAGACTATATGATTTTGTAGGGATAACTTTCTTTGGCCATGATATTTTGAGAAGACATGATTGCTTTATTAGTATGGTTGAAGTATTATTGTTTTTATGTCAATATTAAACTTTTGTTTTGAATCTTATGGATCTGAATATTCTTGCCACAATAAAGAAAATTGCATTGATAAATATGTTAGGTAGCATTCCACATCAAAAATTATGTTTTTATCATTTACCTACTCGAGTACGAGCAGGAATTAAGCTTGGGGATGCTTGATACGTCTCCAACGTATCTATAATTTTTTATTGTTCCATGCTATTATATTATCTATTTTGGATCTTTTATATGCATTAATATGCTATTTTATATTATTTTTGGGACTAACCTATTAACCTAGAGCCCAGTGCCAGTTTCTGTTTTTTCCTTGTTTTTGACTTTTACAGAAAAGGAATATTAAACGGAGTCCAAACGGAATAAAACTTTACGGTGATTTTTCTTGGACCATAAGAAACCCACGAGACTTGGAGAGGAGGCCAGAAGACCCACGAGGCGGCCACAAGCCATGGGGCGCGCCCCAGGGGGGGCGCCCCCTGGCTTGTGGGCCCCTCGTGGATCATCTTGACCTAATCTCTGCACTATAAATCCTCAAATATTCCCCCTATATTAGAGGACACACAAAAAAAACTTTTCCACCACTGCAAGCTTCTGTTCCTGTGAGATCCCATCTTGGGGCCTTTTTCGGCACTCCACCGAAGGGGGATTCGATCACGGAGGACCTCTACATCAACCTTGCTGCCCTTCCCATGAAGCGTGAGTAGTTTGCCATAGACCTAAGGGTCCATAGCTAGTAGCTAGATGGCTTCTTCTCTCTCTTTGATCTTCAATACAATTTTCTCCTCGATGTTCTTGTATTTCTATTCGATGTAATCTTATTTTGCGGTGCGTTTGTTGAGATCCGATGAATTGTGGATTTATGATCAGATTATCTATGAATATTATTTGAGTCTTCTCTGAACTCTTTTATGCATGATTAAGATATCTTTGTATTTCTCTTCGAACTATTGGTTTGGTTTGGCCAACTAGATTGGTTTTTCTTGCAATGGGAGAGGTGCTTAGTTTTGGGTTCAATCTTGCGGTGTCCTCACCCAGTGATAGAAGGGGTAGCGAGGCACATATTGTATTGTTGCCATCAAGGATAAAAATATGGGGTTTATATCATATTTCTTGAGTTTATCCCTCTACATCATGTCATCTTACTTAAAGCGTTGCTATGTTCTTATGAACTTAATACTCTAGATGCAGGCAGGAGTTGGTCGATGTGTGGAGTAATAGTAGTAGAAGCAGAATCGTTTTGGTCTACTTGTCACAGACGTGATGCCTATATTCATGATCATTGCCTTAGATGTCTTCATAATTATGCGATTTTGTATCAATTGCTCAACAGTAATTTGTTTACCCACCGTATGTTTTCTTCAAGAGAGAAGCCTCTAGTGAAACCTATGGCCCCCGGGTCTATTTTCCATCATATATTTTTAGATCTATAAACCAAAAAACCCAAAAATACCTTGCTGCAATTTATTTATATTTACTTTAGTTTGCTCTTTTATTTATCTTTTATACCTATCTCTATTAGATCTCACTCTTGTTTGTGACCGTGAAGGGATTGAAAACCCCTTTTTCGCGTTGTGTGCAAGTGTTTGTTAGTTTGTGCAGGTGCATATATTGGAGACTTGCTTGTGCCTCCTACTGGATTGATACCTTGGTTCTTAACTGAGGGAAATTCTTATCTCTACTTTGCTGCATCACCCTTTCCTCTTCAAGGGAAAAATCAACGCAAGCTCAAGAAGTAGCACTTATATGTTGGTCTCAACTCCCCTCCACTTTCGGGTGGTACTAAATTTCCCACCATGTCATGAAACACCACATGTGCCTTTGAGATTTCCGAGGAATTGTTTTTTATATGGGCCTAAAGCCCATCTGTAATTCAATAATCCACACCAGATGTCAAATGCACATTGTGTTGTCCTCAATTCCAAATATTGTTTTAATATACAAGTATTTTCACTCGAGACCAGTTAAGGTTGAGCATCCACCCAGAGCATAGGGCTACACTTCACCACAACTAATCAATGGACTATGCCTTGAATTTTTTGTTCAACGTAAAGAAGTTTTACTGATTGTCTTACTAGTATTAGGCTGCTCAAGATTGACCCGCGGGTGGACATATTAAGCACACTCTTGGCCTATTCATGAGCTTACTGGATATATCACCCTATCTCATACACTGTAACCAACAATCGAGCTTATATAGGTGTGTTCTTCTAAAGATTTCTCTATAGGATAGTTTCTTACTTATACAAGCCTTAAATTAAATTAATACAAAGTCAACTTGCCATACAGGATGTGAGAGTGGTGCATCTTCAATGGAGTGGGTTAGTAAAGTTACTCACCTTCAGTTAATTAGTAGCTTGTTGTCCAGGTCCTACTTTACGGGATCTTTCATCACCATAGGTTGTGTTACCACCATGGAAACTCATGTGGGTCTTATACCCATCCCCCTCGCTGCATTTTATAGCACAAATAGCCTTTATGATGGGATCTGCCAGATTTTTAGCCGATTGGATGTAATCCAAAGCTATCACCTCAAAGTTTCTTAGATGTCTGACAAATTTTAGTCTTCTTCTTATATGCTTTGTGGATTGCATGTTGTCTTTTGAGCTGGTTACTTTGACAGTGACTATCTAATTGTCACAGCTCATGTGGATAGCCAGAATTGGCTTTTTGACCATTAGCAAATCCATCAAAAGCTCTTGAAGCCATTTGGCTTTGGTACTAGATTTATCTAATGTTATGAGCTCTACTTTCATTATTGACTGCGTTAAGATAGTATGCTTGCAATACTTCCATGAAGCAGCGCCACCTCCATGTGTAAACACAAATCCACTTACGGCTTTGAAAGTGTGTCTAATACCCTTGGTGGATTTTTGAAGTTAAGGTCAAGATATCTCAAGGAACTAATGCCTCCTACATGTTTGTTTTGGGAAAGTTCCTTGTGGGTGCAACAAAGGACTGGAAGGCAACGTCTAAAAAATTACATGAAGACCAGTGTTGGTCAAGTCAAAGGACTCTTCCTTTTCATTTTAGTAATCCAAGATCACATTGATTCCATAGGCATGTCGATACTATCAAAATGGGATGAAGATGTCATGATAAGTTTCTTTCTCTGCGTGTTTGAAGATAAAACTCCAAAGACCTAAAATCCTTCATTTTGCTCCACTATACCTACCTATACTTTCACACTTCAAAGCTTTCGAGCTCTTCAAGCCGGAATCGCTGAACAATTCACCAAATATAGTCGTTGCATGAACCTCATTAGTGATATTTTTACACTCATTCCACCTTTGTTTAAACCGAGATATTTCAATAAAAAAGAGACATTCGCTCCGGTATTGGTACTAATGACTAATTAATGCAAAGGATTCCACAAATCCTCTCTTTGATGTGTTTCCATAGGAAATGGGCTAAAAAGGAAAGAAATCACGTGTGGAAATGGAATTGAAGAAGAATGGAGGAGGAAGGAATCACCAGGAGACATCTGCGTGGAAACAACACAAAAGACGATGTTCCATACGGGCATAAGCGCCCATATGAGGGCCCGTATGGCATGGATCCAGCCCAACAACTTTCATTAAAGGGACCCCATCGAAATGTGAACAAAGAGATGGACACGGAGCATAGAAGGCAGAACCTCATCATCATCATCCACAAACCCTAGCCATCGCCATCTCCATAGCCATCTCCACCACCATCATAGTGCTCATCCATCCCATTCATACTTGTAATCGTGCATCACAGAAGGCATCCATTGTAAAACATATTGCAATCTATCAATCTCAAGATGTGTTCTTCAATGTTTTCTTCCCGCGATCTGGTCTCCATGTGTGAGTAGTTCAGTAAGGTATGGGTTGAGGCATAAGCCTTGCAACCCAAGGTATTTGTTGAGGGGATCAATGGAAGACTTTAATATAACGTCCCATATGTGTGAAATAAAATTGTGACGTGAAGATGTATCTTGTCTTGTCTGCGATCTTCATCCCTGTAGGTATCCAGGATCATGGAGATCGAGCACCGGTGAGGCTAGGAGCAAGGAGTCCGTGAAGTGTTATACCGAACACCGGTGACAATAAGGTTTAGTACGGTAACATGGATCCTATCCTTGGGCAGAAATGAGGTGTAGTCATTAAAAGCCCAAAGCTCTTGTCTGATTTCACTATCTTAATTATTGAGGTAACCCCGCGCGACGGATAGGGCCTGCGGTAGGCCAATTGATTCATGATGCGGGACTCATGCCGGTCAAGATGTTATTTGGACACATCCCCCACTCTGATCCGTAACAAGTGCATCTCAACGGGTGACTTCCAGCGCAGAAACTAATATCATATTTGATCCCATCGGAAATACAAGGTTGTAAGCATAAGACCTCATACCCATACCTTTTTATTATAAGTGTTTGAATCACAATTTGCTTGATGATCCGGTCAAATGCTGGATTTGACACTTGGATGAAAGCTTCCTAGAGACCATCGCTTCAAGGGAGCATTCCTCCCCTCCTTGCCCGTGCTGTCCTCGGGAAGACCCATACATAGGCACCTTTTCCCGTCGGAGCTTGTCATGATTACGGGACCAATGGGCTTGCCACGCCATGTCGGCATCCTTGGTCCATGGTACTCTGGCCACCGCAGGGTTTGTAGCTTAGAGATAAGCGAGCACCTTCCTGTGGCGCAGGCCGGACCATGAACCCGTGTAGCCCCCTAGCCGCCTGACGGGAATTGGTGCGGCTTTTCAAGGACGAGTACATGCTTCGCACCACTGAGGTTGCCGCCGCAAGAACAGCGGACACATCCTTGGCCCGGAACCACCCCTTTCTTGACAAAGGATGGTACCAGCGTCCTGGTTTGCTAATTTGCCGAAGCGGCTGAGAGTTGGTGATGCGCTTCACAGCCTGCGTCTTGATCATCTGCCGGGTCACAAAGTGCCCCATATGTTTGCGAGGCGGCCTTCACGGCAGTCGTTCGGGACGAACGGCTCCGATGACCAGTGTTCTTCGTCAGGGGCGAGCGATCAGGGAGATTCATCGCTCCACACGTTATCGGGCAACCCCGGCCGGAGAGAGCGCTCAAAGAAACAGGGGGACGTCAACTAGGATCGTTAGAAACGCCTTAGTCCCCTACCTAGCATGCCAAATGTCGGTTTCTAAGAACCTACATATGAGTTGACAACAACCCTTTGAGAGTTCGGCTAGGGACTGAACACGTCCAGCAATCCTAAGTCATGAATGTGGTGTATGAACTACAGATGAACACAAGTAACTACCCAGGTTCGGGCCACCTTCTTGGTGTAATACCCTACTCCTGCTTTGTTTTGTATTGCAATGGTAGAGAGCTATGCTACTTTTTGAGCTTGCGTTGATTTTCTCTTGAAGAGGAAAGGGTGATGCAGCAAAGTGGAGATAAGTATTTCCCTCAGTTGAGAACCAAGGTATCAATCCTGTAGGAGGAACACACAAGTCTCCAATAATTGCACCTACACAAACAAACAAATACTTGCACCCAACACGATAAAAGGTTGCCAATCCCTTCATGGTTACTTGCAAGGATGAGATCTGATAGTGATAGATATAAAAGATAAGTAAAACTGCTAAATAAAATAAAAGTAAATAAATTGCAGCAAGGTATTTTTGTGTTCTTGACTTTATAGATCTGAAAATAATATGATAAAAGATAGACCCGGGGGCCATAGTTTTCACTAGAGGCTTCTCTCTTGAAAGAAAGCATACGATGGGTGAACAAATTACTATTGAGCAATTGATAGAAAAGCGCATAGTTATGACGATATCAAAGGCAATGATCATGTATATAGGCATCACGTCCGTGACAAGTAGACCGACTCCTGCCTGCATCTACTACTATTACTCTACACATTGACCGCTATCCAGCATGCATCTAGTGTATTAAGTTAACAAGAACGGAGTAACGCCTTAAGCAAGATGCCATGATGTAGAGGGATAGATCCAATCAATATGAACAAATCCCATCTTTTTATCCTCAGTGGTAACAATACAAATACGTGTCATGTCCCTTTCTGTCACTGGGAATAAGCACTGCAAGATTGAACCCACTACAAAGCACCTCTCCCATTGCAAGAAAAATCAATCTAGTTGGCCAAACCAAATCAATAGATCAGAGAGAAATACAAAGCTATCATAATCATGCATAAAATAGTTCAGAGAAGACTCAAATAATATTCATAGATAATCTGATCATAAATCCACAATTCATCAGATCTCAACAAACGCACCGCAAAACAAGATTACATCGAATAGATCTCCAAGAACATCGAGGGGAACATTGTATTGAAGATCAAAGAGAGAGAAGAAGCCATATAGCTACTAGCTATGGACCCATAGGTCTGTGGTAAACTACTCACACATCATCGGAAGGGAGGCAAGGTTGATGTAGAAGCTCTCCGTGGTCGAATCCCCCTCCGGCAGAGTACCGGAAAAGGTCCCTAGATGGGATCTCACGAAGACAGAAACTTGCGGTGGCGGAAAAGTATTTTTGGTGTGCCCTCTGGTCTACGGGGAATATTTTAGTATTTATAGAAGAAGAATTAGGGCTGGAGGAGCAACAGGGGGCCCACATGCCTGGGGGGCGCCCCCCTAGGGCACGCCCACTGAGCTTGTCATCTCCTCGTGGCTCTTCTGGCCTCCTCCCCAAGCTTCCAGGGTGTCTTGTGGTCCAAGAAAAATCATCAAAAAATTTTGTTCCGCTTGGACTCCGTTTGGTATTGATTTTCTGTAAAGACAAAAACAAGGGAAAAACAGCAACTGGCACTGGGCACCAAGTTAATAGGTTAGTCCCAAAAATGATATAAAATAGCATAATAATGCATATAAAACATTCAAGATTGATAATATAATATCATGGAACAATTAAAAACTATAGATACGTTGGAGACATATCAAGCATCCCCAAGCTTAATTCCTGCTCGTCCTCGAGTAGGTAAATGATAAAAGCAGAATTTTTGATGTGGAATGCTACCTATCATGTTTATCATGTAATCTTTCTTTATGTGGCATGAATATTCAGATCCGTAAGATTCAAAACAAAAGTTTAATATTGGCATAAAAACAATAATACTTCAAGCATACTATGAAAAGCAATCATGTCTTCTCAAAATATCATGGCTAAAGAAAGTTATCCCTACAAAATCATATAATCTTGTCATGCTCTATTTTCTTAACACAGTATTTATCATGCACAACCCCGATGACAAGCCAAGCAATTGGTTCATACTTTTTAACGCGCTTTAACTTTTTAAACTCTCACGCAATACATGAGTGTGAGCCATGGATATAGCACTATGGGTGGAATAGAATATGATTTTGGAGGTTGTGTGGAGAAGACAAAAAAGGAGAAAGTCTCACATTGACGAGGCTAATCAACGGGCTATGGAGATGCCCATCAATTGATGTCAATGCAAGGAATAGGGATTGTCATGCAACGGCTGCACTAGAGCTATAAGTGTATGAAAGCTCAAAAGAAAACTAAGTGGGTGTGCATCCAACTTGCTTGCTCATGAAGACCTAGGGCATTTGAGGAAGCCCATCATTGGAGTATACAAGCCAAGTTCTATAATGAAAAATTCCTACTAGTAATATATGAAAGTGAAAAAATAGAAGACTATCTATCATGAAGAACATAGTGCTACTTTGAAGCACAAGTGTGGAAAAGGATAGTAACATTGTCCCTTCTCTCTTTTTTTCTTTTTTTTGTTGGGCGCTTCAGCCTCTTTTTTTCTTGGGCTCTTTTTGGCCTCTCTTTTTTATTTTTTATTTTTTTGTCCGGAGTCTCATCCCGACTTGTGGGGGAATCATAGTCTCCATCACCCTTTCCTCACATTGGAAAATGCTCTAATAATGATGATCATCACACTTTTATTTACTTACAACTGAAGAATTACAACTCGATACTAGAACAAAAATATGACTCTATATGAATGCCTCCAGTGGTGTACCGGGATGTGCAATGATCTAGCGTGACATGTATAAAAAATATGAACGGTGGCCAAGCCACAAATACTATGTCAACTATATGATCATGCAAAGCAATATGGCAATGATGATGTGTGTCATAATAAACGGAATGATGGAAGTTGCATGGCAATATATCTCGGAATGGCTATGGAAATGCCATAATAGGTAGGTATGGTGGCTGTTTTGAGGAAGATATAAGGAGGCTTATGTGTGAAAGAGCGTATCATATCACGGGGTTTGGATGCACCAGCGAAGTTTGCACCACAACTCAAGGTGAGAAAGGGCAATGCACGGTATCAAAGAGGCTAGCAAAATGCGGAAAGGTGAGAGTGCCTATAATCCATGGACTCAACATTAGTCATAAAGAACTCACGTACTTATTGCAAAAGTTTATTAGCCTTTGAAGCAAAGTACTACTACACATGCTCCTAGGGGGATAGATTGTTAGGAAAAGACCATCGCTCGTCCCCGACCACCACTCATAAGGAAGACAATCAATAATAGATCATGTTCCAATTTCATCGCATAACGAGAGATCATGCGTGCATGCTTCAGCAATCACAAACCTTAACACAATTATTCTTACTAAACCACAATTACTCACTAGCATGACTCTAATATCACCATCTTTATATCTCAAAACAAATGCAAGGAATCAAACTTCTCATATATTCAATGATCTTCATGAAAGTTTTTATTATATCCCTCTTGAATACAAATCATATTAGGACTAAATTCATAACCTAAGCAAATTGCCATACTATTTATAAGACTCTCAAAATAGTATAAGTGAAGCATGAGAGTTCATCAATTTCTTCAAAATATAACAACCGCCGTGCTCTAAAAGATATAAGTGAAGCACTAGAGCAACTACCTAGCTCAAAAAAATATAAGCTAAGCACATAGAGTATTCTAATAAATTCATGATTAATGTGTGTCCCTATCAAAAGGTGTGTGCAACAAGGATGATTGTGTCAAACTAAAAAGCAAACACTCATATAATAAAAGACGCTCCAAGCAAAACACATATCATGTGGTGAATAAAAATATAGCCTCAAGTAATTTACCATTAGATTGTAGACAAAAGAGGGGATGCCATCTGGGGCATCCCCAAGCTTAGGCGCTTGGTTAGCCTTGAATATTACCTTGGGGTGCCTTGGGCATCCCCAAGCTTAGGCTCTTGCTACTCCTTATTCCTTAGTCCATAGAAACTTTACCCCAAACTTGAAAACTTCACAACACAAAACTCAACAGAAAACTCATGAGATCCGTTAGTATAATAAAACAAATCTCCACTTTTAGGTACTGTTGTAAACTCATTCCAGTTTTATATTTGAATTATATCTACTGTATTCTAACTTCACCATGGTTCATACTCCCAGATACTACCCATAGATTCGTCAAAACAAGCAAACAACACAATGAAAACATAATCTGTCAAAAATAGAACAGTCTGTAGAAACCCGAATTAAGCTCATACTTCTGTAACTCCAAAAATTCTGAAAATAGGAAGACATATGCAATCTGTATATCAATCTTGTGTAGACAATTCAGAATTTTTTCACATTCCAGCAAATTTTAACAATTCTGCTACTGGATGCAAAAGTTTCTGTTTTTTTCTCAGAATCAAATCAATGATCTTCCAAATCATCCCAAAGGTCTTACTTGGCACAAAAACTAATTAAAACACTAAAACACAATCATAACAGAAGTATAATTGCATAAACTCATAAAAACAGAAAGGAAAAATATTGGGTTGTCTCCCAACAAGCGCTTTTCTTTAAAGCCTTTTAGCTAGGCGTTGATAATTCTAATGGTGCTCACATGAAAGACAAAAATATGAAGCACAAAGAGAGCATCATATAGCATGTGAAAAACAATTTTATGTCTAACATACTTCCTATGGATAGGCATTTTATAGGGGAAAGATTTATCAAGACAAGCAAAAACTAGCATATGCAAGGAAGAAGAAAGAAACAATAGCAATCTCAACATAACGAGAGGTAATTTAGTAACATGAAAATTTCTACAACCATATTTTCCTATCTCATAATAATTACATGCAGGATCATAATCAAATTCAACAATATAGCTATCACATGCATGCAATTATGATAAAATAAAGTCATGACACTCTTCCAATAATTACATGCATGCAAAGTTGACACTCTTCCAAAATAGTGGGATTATCATAAAATAAAGTCATGACTTCTCACATCCCACTTTTATCAAAAATTTCATAAGATTGAACACTCTCCAAATATGTGGGATTATTTTTACCTAAAGATGAAACTCTTCCAAACCCACTTTCAATATTATTGCAAACATATTCATCATGAGGCTTAAATAAATTTTCAAGATCATAAGAAGAATCACCTCAATCATGATCATTGCAATAAGTAGTGGACATATCAAAATTAGCATCCCCAAGCTTGTAGCTTTGCATATCATTAGCACAATTGACATTAATAGAATTTCTAATAACATCATTGCAATCATGATTTTCATTCAAGGAGCTATCGCGAATCACTTTATAAATTTCTTCTTTTAGCACTTCATCACAAATTTCAGATTCACGAATTTCAAGCAAAACTTCATAAAGATAATCTAGTGCACTCAACTCACTAGCAATTGTTTCATCATAGTTGGATCTTTTAAAAAGATTAGTAAGTGGATGAGGATCCATAAACTTTTTGCTTCTGATTTGGAATAAATATGCAATTATACCAAGCGAACAAGCAAACAACCCAAGTAAGACATAAAGGCAAACAGAAAAAAGGCAAATAAAAAGGGTAAATATTTTTGTATTTGTATGAAAATGTTTTAGAAGTGGAGGAGATGAAAATGAGAGGCAAATAGCAAATAATGTAAATGCAAGAGATGAGAGTTTATGATAGGTACTTGGTAGGTTTGATGTAGATCCTCCCCGGCAACGGAGCCATAAATTCTTCCTGCTACTTCTTGAGCTTGCGTTGGTTTTTCCCTTGAAGAGGAAAGGGTGATGCAGCAAAGTAGAGATAAGTGTTTCCCTTAGTTGAGAACCAAGGTATCAATCCAGTAGGAGGAATACACAAGTCTCCAAGAACTACACCTACACAAATAAACAAATACTTGTACCCAACGCGATAAAGGGGTTGTCAATCCCTTCACGGTTACTTGCAAGGATGAGATTTGATAGTGATAGATATAAAAGATAAGTAAAAGTGCTAAATAAAATAAAAGTAAATAAATTGCAGCAAGGTATTTTTGTGTTTTTTATTTTATAGATCTGAAAATAATATGATAAAAGATAGACCCGGGGGACATAGTTTTCATTAGAGGCTTCTCTCTTGAAAGAAAGCATACGGTGGGTGAACAAATTATTGTTGAGCAATTGATAGAAAAGCGCATAGTTATGATGATATCTAAGGCAATGATCATGCATATAGGCATCACGACCGTGACAAGTAGACCGACTCCTGCCTGCATCTACTACTATTACTCCACACATCGACCGCTATCCAGCATGCATCTAGTGTATTAAGTTAACAAGAACGGAGTAACGCCTTAAGCAAGATGGCATGATGTAGAGGGATAGATCCAATCAATATGAACAAGCCCCATCTTTTTATCCTTAGTGGCAACAATACAAATACGTGTCATGTCCCTTTCTGTCATTGGGAATAAGCACCACAAGACTGAACCCACTACAAAGCACCTCTCCCATTGCAAGAAAAATCAATCTAGTTGGCCAAACCAAATCAATAGATCAGAGAGAAATACAAAGATATCTTAATCATGCATAAAAGAGTTCAGAGAAGACTCAAATAATATTCATAGATAATCTGATCATAAATCCACAATTCATCTGATCTCAACAAACGCGCCGCAAAAGAAGATTACATCGAATAGATCTCCAAGAACATCGAGGAGAACATTGTATTGAAGATCAAAGAGAGAGAAGAAGCCATCTAGATACTAGCTATGGACCCGTAGGTCTGTGGTAACCTACTCACACATCATCGAAATGGCAGCAAGGCTGATGTAGAAGCTCTCTGTGGTCGAATACCCCTCCGACAGAGTACCGAAAAAGGTCCCCAGATGGGATCTCATGAAGATAGAATCCTGCGGCGGCGGAAAAGTATTTTTGGTGTGCCCTCTGGTCTACGGGGAATATTTGAGTATTTATAGAAGAAGAATTAGTGCTGGAGGAGCAATAGGGGGCCCACAAGTCTGGGGGGCGCCCCCCTAGGGTGCACCCTCCTAGCTTGTCGTCTCCTCGTGGCTCTTCTAGCCTCCTCTCCAAGCTTCCAGGGTGTCTTGTGGTCCAAGAAAAATCGTCAAAAAGTTTCGTTCCGTTTGGTATTGATTTTCTGTAAAGACAAAAACAAGGAAAAAACAGCAACTGGCACTGGGCACTAGGTTAATAGGTTAGTCCCAAAAAATGATATAAAATAGCATAATACTACATATAAAACATCCAAGGTTGATAATATAATAGCATGGAACAATAAAAAATTATAGGTACGTTGGAGACGTATCAAGCTACAATATGTTTGTCACAAGGTCAGAGGATCGACCTGTGTTTCTTCTCAGGCCATAAGATCGACCCCCTGTGAGGCTTGGGTTTCCCTTATTTATAACATCGAGGGAGGTCTTGCCAGAGGTTCTGATTGAGTGAATATATATTGGAGTAGGCTTGCGTAGCCTGTACCATGGAGGCATGATTGCCCATGGCATGCTTGTACGAGTGATGATGATGTCCTTCCTGTTGGAAATATGCCCTAGAGACAATAATAAAGTGGTATTATTATATTTCCTTAATCATGATAAAGGTTTATTATTCATGTTAAAATTGTATTGACCGGAAACTTAAATACATGTGTGGATACATAAACAAATACCGTGTCCCTAGTAAGCCTCTACTAGACTAGCTCATTGAGCAAAAGATGGTTAAGATTTGCTAACCATAGACATGTGTTGTCACTTGATAATGGGATCACATCATTAGGAGAATGATGTGATGGACAAGACCCATCCGTTAGCTTTGCTTATGATCGTTCAGTTTATTGCTATTGCTTTCTTAATGTCAAATACATATTCCTTCGACCATGAGATCATGCAACTCCCGGATACCGGAGGAATACCTTGTGTGCTATCAAATGTCACAACGTAACTGGCTGATCACAAAGATGATCTACAGGTATCTCCAAAGGTGTTTGTTGAGTTGGCGTGAATCGAGATTGGGATTTGTCACTCCATATGACAGAGAGGTATCTCTGGGCCCTCTCGGTAATACAGCATAACAAGAAGCTTGCAAGCAAAGTGACTAAGGAGTTAGTTGCAAGATGATGTATTACGGAACGAGTAAAGAGACTTGCCGGTAACGAGATTGGACTAGGTATGGAGATACCAACGATCGAATATCGGGCAAGTAACATACCGACAGACAAAGAGAACTACGTATGTTGTCATAAAGGTTCGACCGATAAAGATCTTTGTAGAATATGTAGGAACCAATATGGGCATCCGGGAACAAGGGTTTTCATCAAAAGAAATCCAAAGCGGTTTCATTCGATTTGTTGTGGATTGGATGATGGAAAAACCAGCAAGCAGCAAGCGTAGTTAGAAAAGTTGCCATAGCACGCCCTACGGAGTTGTACAAAGTCAGCAACCGTTTTGGGGCGCAAGCATAGGCAACACATTCTTCATCTGTAGGTTGCAATCCGTATGATTTCTTTAATCGATCTCCTGCTTGTGTTTCACCTTGCACCTAAGCATCACGTTCCTAGGGACAGAGACATCTGCGCTCTAAGGCAATCATAGTACTACCAGCATGGTTACATTGTTCTGCGGGCAAGCTTCAACTTCAAAGTCACCTGATTTGGCACCAGCCAAAGGAGTAGGAACAGCAGCTGGGGAAGCACCATTACCATCCATGGGATGCTTTGTGAATAGCCCCCTCTGTTCAATACCGATACCTGTCAGATTCCATAGCTGATGAATCTCTTTCTTTTTCCACTCTTTCCCCGTCATGCAAGACGCTTTTCTGGCACAAACCTAGTAGTTATTTGTCCTGCTGATCTTGGGTGAACTGATGACACTGATGCTCCAAGACCAAGAGTTTTCATAGCCAAAGCTATTGAAGTTGCTCCCTCCCATGAATCACAGCTTTCTAGATGCACTGCTTGAACACCATGGAGCAAGATAGAGAAAAAACTCCTATCCCAGTTGATCGAGCTGAACCCACCCACCGCCGGGCAGGTGCAACAGCCTCTTCTTTCTAGTTTCCGACAGGGCTACCCACACTAGCCTCTGACCTCTACTCCAAAACCTGAACTTCACAGATCCGAAGCCTAAACCTTCACTACTTCCATCACTTCACAGAGCAGGTCTTGTTTTCAAACTTGCTTTCGGGTTAAGTGCAGAAAATCAATTCAATATTCCTGTCATTGAGGATCTATTAGATGAGCTACATGGTGCACAACTGTTTTCCAAACTTGATTTGAGATCAGGTTATCATCAGATAAGAATGAGAAGAGAAGACATTCATAAATTTTAGGACATATTTTTGTCATTATGAATACTTAGTGATGCCATTTGGACTCACTAATGCACCTGCTACCTTCCAATCTTTAATGAATCATGTTTTTGCTTCGGAAATACCTTTTGGTATTCTTTGATGATATTCTGATATATAACAAGACCAAACAAGCTCATCTCAAGCATCTCAAGTTAGTCCTGGACATTCTAAGGTCATAAAAACTATATGCTAAGATTAGCAAATGCAGTTTTCCTGTCCCTCAAGTGGAGTATTTAGGGCATGTTATCTAAGGATAGGGTCTATCTACAGACCCCCAGAAAATAGTTGCCATCAAAGAATGGCCAGCACCTAAGACTATCACTCAGTTGAGGAGTTTTCTTGGTATGTCTGCAGAAAAAGAAGATTTGTCAAGAATTATGGGATCAATTCTAGGCCACTTCATGACTGTCTAAAAAAAGATTCATTCCAGTGGTCAGATGCTCAAATTGAGGCCTTCACAACATTGAAGAATTGTCTGGTCACTACTCCTGTTATGGCTTTGCCTGATTTGACCCTACCATTTACTTTTTAAATAGATGCATTAGGTCAAGGTATTGGTTCTGTCCTCATGCAACAAGGCAGACCAATTGCTTATTTCAGTAAAACCCTTGGACCCAGAAATGCAGCTATGTCAACTTATGATAAGGAGAAGCTTTAGCTATTTTTGAATCCTTGAAGAGATGGCGCCACTACTTTCTTGGTTCCCAATTCTTTTATTGATCAAAACTAATCAACACAGCCTTAAATACATCACAAAACAAAAAGTCTCTGAGGGCATCCAACACAAGCTTATGTTAAAATTGCTTTAATTCAATTACAAGATTGAATACAAAAAAAAGAAAACAAGGTTGCAGATGCTTTGAGCAGAAGAGATTCTCTTATGATGGCAGTCACTGCAGTTACTCCTGCATGGGCTTCAATTGTAGAAACCAGCTACACTAATGATGATCACTGCAAATCTCTGCTTGAGAAGCTCACTGTATCAGCCAATGCAGCACCCCCTTATACTCTTCATTCTGGCATTTTGAGATATAAAGGAAGAATATATGTGGGATCAGATGCTGTTCTTAAACACCAAATCATTGATTCACTTCACAACTCTCCCATAGGAGGCCATTCAGGCATTGTGGCTACTTATCAAAGTGTAAAAAAGCTATTTTATTGGCGCCAGGCCAGGAGATTGAAACTTTTCTACATGAGTGTGCATTTTGAAGGGAGAGCATTGCCACTACCCTGGTCTCCTACGCTATTGGTTATTGACCGGAGAAGCATCTCGGTCATGTCTACATCATTCTTAAACCCGTAGGGTCCGCACGCTTAACGTTCGTTGACGATATAATATTATATGAGTTATGTGAATTGGTGACCGAATGTTGTTCGGAGTCCCGGATGAGATCACGGACATGACGAGGAGCTCCGGAATGGTCCGGAGGTAAAGATTGATATATATATAGGATGATAGTATTTGGTCTCCGTAAGAGTTTCAGAATGCATCGGGTATTTATCGGATCACTGGAAGGGGTTCCGGGAGGCCACGGGGAGTTATTGGGCTTAATGGGCTAAAAGAGGGGAGCACAGCAGCCCACAAGGGGTTGGTGCGCCCCACCTCATAGGCGCTGGCCCTAGGGACGGAAGGGAAGAGGGCTAGCCCCCTCTTACCTTCTCTTCCACATGAGAAAAAGGAAAGGGGGAGGGCGCCTCCCCTCCTGCCTTCTCCCCTGCGCCATAGGAAGGAAAAAGGGGGGCACACCTAGGGCAGGAGCCCAGGTGGCCGCCAGCCTCTTGGGGGTGCCCCTAGGGCAGCCTCCCCTCCCCCCTCCACCTATATATATATGTGAGGAGGGAGAGGGGCAACACATGCCACGAATCCCCAAGCTGTGTGCGGCGCCCCCTCTCCCTTAGCGAAGCCCTGCGGAGAAGTTTCACCACCACCGTCACCGCGCCGTCGTGTTGCCAGAACTCATCTACTACTTCGTCTCTCTTGCTGGATCGAGAAGGCGAGGACGTCATCGAGTTGAACGTGTGCTGAACGCGGAGGTGACGTGCGTTCGGTGCTTGATCGGTACGGATCGTGAAGGTGTACGACTACGTCAACCGCGTTGATAAATGCTTTCGCTTAGCGATCTACAAGGGTATGTAGATGCTCTCACCTTCTCGTAGCTATGCATCTCCATGGATAGATCTTGCGTGTGCGTAGATTTTTTTTGTTTTCCATGCAACATTCCCCAACACTTCTGGGGCAGCGTGTTACCCCCGAGTACTTGCCTGCCTCCTTCGGTATTCATCGGGCGGTGGTGAAGTACATCCACTCTTGCATCGTGGACAGCAGGAGAATCTTATCATGACCACCGCGGATGACTTGGTTTACAAGGATCCCTCAGGAGCATAGGCGGGAGGCCTGAGCGATACACCCTTAGTTAAGCCAGTTTTGAGGCATTTTCTCCAGAACGCCTTCAATGAACCTAATCTAAGACATTTTTTAAAACGCCTTCATGAGAATGCCTCTGTTTGCCTACCGTGTTGTAGTGTTCACGGATCGAAGCCTTCATCAACGTGGATGTAAGATAGCGCCAACTATCCAAACCACGGGAACAATCTTTATCGAGTCA
The DNA here is from genome assembly GCA_011799875.1 of Thinopyrum elongatum. NCBI lineage: Eukaryota > Viridiplantae > Streptophyta > Magnoliopsida > Poales > Poaceae > Thinopyrum > Thinopyrum elongatum. Next base: position 557,700,684 of record CM022298.1, read on the forward strand.
ACCTGTGTTTGCATCCCTCTAAATTCTACCTTGTTACTTTCACTTGCATATCTTTACTTTCCGCTGCTCATACTCTTGTATATTTGAATGTGTAGGGTGCTTGATATTTCTAGAAAAGCCTAAAATTGCCAAGGAAACTAATTTTTTGGAAAATAGTCCATTTTTGGCTTAGTAGTCAACCTCCCACCTCTAGACATACTTAATTGATCCTAAAAGTCGTATCAAAACTTTGGTCTCCTTAGCAAGGTGCTTCCTTAGTGAATCCTTGGTAAGTTGACTTTTTTGCTTTAGCTTAACTGCCTTGAGAGTATGGCGCCTAGTATGGGTTGTTTTTGTTGTAGGTTTCCTATATTTTATGGCTTTGACTATTGATGTCGCTTGAACTACGTCGGTATTTCCCCAAAGAGGAAGGGATGATGCAACACAGCTACGGTAGGTATTTCCCTCAGTTATGAAACCAAGGTATCAATCCAGTAGGAGAACCAAGCAACACTATGTAAACGGTACCTGCACACAAAGAACAAATACTTGCAACCCGACGCTTATGAGGGGTTGTCAATCCCTCTACGGGTAACGGTGCCAGAACTTGTCAAGTTGACGGGATAAAAATTGTGTAGATTGGATAAATAGATCTCGATAAAACATGAAATAAAATAAATAGCAAAAAAGTGCAGCAAGGTATTTTTGGGTTTTTGGAATAATAGATCTGAAAATAAAAGAGAATAAAAATAGATCTCAAAGCAAATATGATAAAGAATAGACCCGGGGGCCGTAGATTTCACTAGTGGCTTCTCTCGAGAAAATAGCATACGGTGGGTAAACAAATTACTGTTGGGCAATTGATAGAAGATCGAATAATTATGACGATATCCAGGCAATGATCATTATATAGGTATCACGTCCAAGATTAGTAGACCGACTCCTGCCTGCATCTACTACTATTACTCCATACATCGACCGCTATCCAGCATGCACCTAGTGTATTAAGTTCATGGAGAAACGGATAATGCAATAAGAATGATGACATGATGTAGATGAGATCTATTCATGTAGGAATAGCCCCCATCTTGTTATCCTTAATAGCAACGATACATGCGTGTCTTGCTGCCCCTTCTATCACTGGGAAAGAACACGGCACGTCAAAGCCATCACAAAGCACTTCTTCCCATGGCAAGAAAAATCGATCTAGTTGGCCCAACTAAACCAAAGATTCAAAGAAGAAATATGAGGCTATAAGTAATCATGCATATAAGAGATCAAAGAAAACTCAAATAACTTTCATGGATATAGATCTGATCATAAACTCAAGGTTCACCGGATCCCAACAAACACATCGCAAAAATAGTTACATCAAATAGATCTCCAAGAGACCATTGTATTGAGAATCAAAAAGAGAGAAGAAGCCATCTAGCTACTGCCTACGGACCCGTAGGTCTATGATGGACTACTCACGCATCATCGGAGAGGCACCAATGAGGATGATGAACCCCTCCGTGATGGTGTCTAGATTGGATCTTGTGGTTCTGGAACTTGCGGCGGCTGGAATTGTGTTTCGTCGACTCCCCTAGGGTTTCTGGAATATTTGGCAATTTATAGGGCGAAGAGGTGGTGTGTGTCGGTGTCAAAACCAGCGGATCTCGGGTAGGGGGTCCCGAACTGTGCGTCTAAGGTCGATGGTAACAGGAGACGGGGGACACGATGTTTACCCAGGTTCGGGCCCTCTCTATGGAGGTAATACCCTACGTCTTGCTTGATTGATCTTGATGAATATGAGTATTACAAGAGTTGATCTACCACGAGATCGTAATGGCTAAAACCCTAGAAGTCTAGCCTGTCTGATTATGATTGTCCCTACGGACTAAACCCTTCGGTTTATATAGACACCGGAGGGGGCTAGGGTTGTACAAGGTCGGTTACAGAGAAAGGAATCTTCATATCGAACGCCAAGCTTGCCATCCACGCCAAGGAGAGTCCCACCTGGACACGGGAGAGAGTCTTCTGTCTTTGTATCTTCATGGCCCATCAGTCCGGCCCACACCACGTAGCCCGGACGCCTGAGGACCCCTAAATCCAGGACTCCCTCAGTAGCCCCTGAACCAGGCTTCAATGACGATGTGTCCGGCGCGCAAATTGTCTTCGGCATTGCAAGGCGGGTTCCTCCTCCGAATACTCCAGCATAGACTTCGAGCACAGAAAGCGTGTCCGGCTCTGCAAAACAAGTACCACACACAACCGCAGAGAGTATAATATTCCACGAGTCCAATCCGCTGACAACTTTTTGTGGCGCGACACCACGTTCCTGCACGGTAATTATTTCGAACCGTGCTCCATGCTTTAAGATGCGGTTTCCAGTGGCATGTCTCGTCACAGCAGAGATCGTGTCCCTTCATCACGGGATTCTCATCAATACGGGCGTGGGTAATCCAACCGTGTCGTTTGCACGGCCTTGGGAATAGGCGAGTTTTAAGGCGAGTGGGGAGGCGCTTGATATTCACTGCCTTTATAAGGAGATAAGGATTCACCCCTTTCATCCACGCCTTCTCTTTCTCTGCCTCTCCATTCTCGAGCTCCAGCGCCCAAGTTCTCATCTTTTCTGCCTCAAAGAAGCACTCCAACCATGTCCGGATCCGGAGCGCAAGGCAAGTGGATGGCCTCCTCCGTCAAGGAGAAGGACATCAAGAAGCTCCGGGAGGCGGGGTATTTGGCCAAGGAAATCGCCCACCAGCTTCCGGCCAAGGGACAGATCATCCCCACGCCCGAGCCTCATGAGAGGGTGGTGTTCATCCCCCACTTCGTCCGCGGGTTAGGGTTTCCTCTCCACCCTTCGTCTGCGGACTCATGTTCTACTATGGGCTAGATTTCCATGATCTAGCCCCAAATTCTTTCCTCAACATCTTGGCATTTATTGTCGTGTGCGAGGCCTTCCTCCGCATCACCCCCCACTTCGGACTGTGGCTCAAGATTTTCAATGTGAAGCCGAAGGTGGTGGATGGCCAACACGCTGAGTGCGGAGGCGCCATGGTGAGCAAGATGCCCAACGTCACATGGCCCAAAGGTACCTTTGCGGAGGCCGTCAAAGGGTGGCAGCAACTATGGTTCTATATCATAGAGCCCCGCGACGCCACCTGGGCCGCGGCTCCTAAATTCAAGTCCGGAGCCCCAATACGGCTCACCTCCTAGCTAGAGAAGGGCCTGAATTGGGCATCGTCGGAGGAGCTGACAGCGCTGCAGGCGCGTATCCAGAGTATGGTGGACAAGAACATCAAGCTTGTCAATGTGATCCAGGTGATGCTAGTTCGCCGGATCCTTCCATGCCAAAGCCGGACTTGCCATTTGTGGGAGTTCGATCCGGCCGAGCACCAGACCTTGCAACAGTTCTTCGAAACTACGCACGAAGACATCTGGAAGGTGCTTTTTAAGGCCAACGAGAAGTGGCCGGAGACGACCGAGGACCGTGGGCACGACCTGGCCCATCCCGCTAGTCCGGTAAGTCTTTCGCGCTTCAAGGTGTATCCTTTACTTGCTTACTCAGGGAAAATGCCTAAGCCTCCCTATTTTTTCAGGGCTGGACGAAGAAGGCAGAGCGGATTAAGTGTCCGGCTCCGCTGCCCGAGGAACCAGCCATCCTGCTTCTGACGAAGATGCTGGTCTCGGCGCCCTACCAGGCGCCGGAGAAGAAGGCCAAGAGAAAGGCCAAGGAGACCAGAAGTGGCCTTCGTCGAAAGGGAACTTCGGACGCGATGTCCGAAGACGCCGAAACTCACTCCACCGCCACAGAGGACGATGAGGAGGAGGAGGAAAGTAACTCTCCCCCTGAGGGGGGAAGGAAGAAAAGGGCGGCCCCCATAAATCTGGAGGCAGAGGCGCCCAAGAAGGGGAAGGTCTCCCTCGCGGATAACTCCGCGTGGGACGTCGACAGTAGCCCAGAGCGGCGCCCCCGAGATAAGCCCCTGGCTGAGTCGTGAGTACTCAAAGACCCTAACGCATTCATATATCCAGCCTCTTTTCTCCATAGTTTTAACATGTTGAATTATGTACTTGCAGTCCGGCTTGTTCTGACCTCGAGCGATCCTCCTCTTCGGGGAATTCGCTGGACCCGAAGGTGATGGACAGCGGGTCCCTTCCGGCGGCCTCCTCTCCCAAGGCCATGGATGATACCGAGGCGTTGTCCCGAGGGATCCCAGGCCAAGGAGAGACGCAGCAGGCCGTCAGTGCGCCGCCAGAGGGCGAAACCTCGGCCGCCGGACACATGGGGGAGCAAATCCCCATGGAGACTGGCAATGGGGGCTAGGTCCAATTCGGCCCCCAGCCGAATATGGTCCCGGAGACCTATACGGCTCCGGAATCTGGCAAGCAACCTCCTTCAAAAGAAGGGGGTGTGCCTATTTCGCCGGTGACCTCTGTCCAACCAGAGGCACCGGACACCCTACTGGAAGCGCTGCGAAGTGCTTCCATTGTAGAGGAACACCGTGCCCTCATGGGTACGGTGATTGAGAAGATTCGGTCCGCGAAGAGCGGACTGGCTGAAGCCTGCACAAGCCTTCTAACAGGTTTTGAGGTATGAAAAGCAATTATGTAAAAAGAATGTCACAGTATAGACAGTAGCCCCTGAGACACTGTCCGGTGGTCGAAAAGAAAAGCCGGACAGAGGATCAAACAATTTTCGCAGGAGACTAACCATACATGTCTATGTGAAAAAGCAGGCGTCGCTGCTGGCTGCGACCTCCCATGCTGCCGAAGTCTCCGGACTGAAGCAGAGTCTGGAGCGGGCCGAGGAAGAACTCGGGCGTGTGAAAAAGCAGCTGGATGACAAGCAAGGTATGTCATGACCTTCTCTATATCAGAAAGGATAGATGATTTGCATTGACCACAGTGCCATTATATTTGTAGGAGCGGCGACCGAGGTGGAGGCCCTTAAAAAGGCGCTAGCCGAGGCCCAGAATAGAGCGGCGGAGGAACAATCCGTTCGCGAAAAGCACGAGGCCAGGGTCGGTGAGGTCCAACAAGAGCTCCAGGACGCTGTAAAGAAATGCGAGTCCTTGGAGTGCAAGATTACGGATCAAGAGTCCGAGCTTGCTAAGGCCCTCCAAAGCACACAAGAGGCCCGGGTTGAAGCCCAGGGCGCCCTCCAGGAAATCCAAGAGGCTAGGAAAATCACGGCGGGTAAGGCCTTTATAATGCAAAGCAAATTTTTGAAGAAAAGGTACCTCTTACTGACCCGGATTTTGAGTTCTCTAGGAGCGTTTGCGGATCTTCCGCGCAGCATTGCTGATGCCGGGGATTTCTTCCGAGCCAAAGAGGGGAGCTCAACGGAGAAGCTGTTCTAGTCGCAATACCTTGCGCCAGAGCATCCAGTGCCCCTCAGCGATCAGCTGAAACAGCTGACCGAACTGCATAGGGCGGCTGAATTGCCCATGAAGGATTTGATAATCCGTCTATGGCCTGCCGAAGCCATACCCAACAGCTACTTCGGGTTCGTGAAGCGACTGGTTGCTGCCTGCCCTCGGCTTGATGCCATCAAGCGGTCGGTCTGCATTGAAGGTGCGCGGATGGCCTTCGCCCGTGTCAAGATACAATGGGTGAAGATGAACACCGTCAAGCTCGCGACCGAGGGATCGCGCACGGGCAAGGAGCACCGCACGCCCGAGCGATATTTTGATGATGTCCTGGAGGGATCCCGCATTGTAGCGGAGCAGTGTGCTAAAGACATTATCTTTGAGTGAATATATTCATGTTATCCTGTCCTGTATAATGGAGCAAAAGTAATATGTAATATAATATTAGTTGGTTATATCAAGATTTTTCCTCCTGTGCGGCCGTTTTATTAAATCTGAGAGTTGGCCAGTCGTCGGCTTCAGCCCCCACGTAGGTAGTACGGGGGTGTTCGGGATAAAATCTAAACACTCTTGATCCAGAGTTTGGTCCTTGAAGGAGGTGTTTAGCGCAATGAACCAGGCAATCGGACTATGTGGCTTTATCACCCTCACTTAGCCATAGGAGTTTTATAACAGAAATTTAGGCGCAGCCCCTAGTATTTCGTGAGTCCGAACTAGGGTGCTGTAAACACCTGATCGGGTAGAGACCGATTCGTCGCATAATGCGGAAAAAATCGCAAAAGATTTGTAACCTCCGAAGATCTGACCGGCTCACGCCGCATCATGACAGTCAGTTTTCGGCTTTCTCTACGGAGGTGCTCATCCGGATAAACCAGGGCACAATCGCAGTAGTTCTCCCTTTACTACCCTAGCCGATATAGCGGAACGTAAGGTAGTAAGCACAGGAGCCGAGCAACCCAACTATTGACCAAAGACATGATTCGGAGCCAATGCATATAATGCTAAATTCGGGGTGCCGAACTATACTGTAAAAAGTGTTCGGACTTTGTTGCCATAATATGGGGCGCAATGAAACCCCTGGCGAATTTAAGCCGTACCAAAATGTACGGGTGCAATTGATAAGATTATAAAAAAAATGAAGTAGTAAGCTAGTGCCGCAGAAGTTGGGCCGCGAACTGTTTCCATTATAATTTTATTGATACATCAAAGCGTATAAGTAGTGCGATAAGCAACAGGGCTATTTAACATGCCATGACCAAGGGAGAGCTGCGTGCGGGTCCTGAGAACAGGCGGAGTGATCGTCACAAAGACCTCCTAGCGATTCCCGTATACCTCAATGCTTCTTGCTGTCTTGGTGTATCTATCCTTCGAAAGGACCGATGATCAGGCCATCTTGAGGGGCCTGTGGAAAAGAAACCTGAAAAGGATAAAATAGAAAAAGTGAAAGTATGTGTGTCCAGGGGAGGTCTAGCCGTATTATGGACCACAATCTAGTTATGCCTCCGTCTATGCCCATGGTATTTCAAGTGCGTAATTATGTACGCGTGGCACGTAGGCCGCCATTTGGCCGGGACGGAGACGGAGGCCGGATTGCTAGTCTAACTCCTGACGAGCCGGACTGTTATGCTGCGGAGTAGTCCGGATCCGCTTGACAGTGTCCGGGAGCTTGGCCGCTGAATTAAGATTCTGCTTGGCAAGGCCGCTCTGTACTTCCGCTGCCAAGGCCGCGGTGTGCTCCTCGGTACGAAGGGAACGCTCCGTGTTTCCGTTAACTGTTATGACGCCGCGTGGTCCCGGCATCTTGAGCTTGAGATAAGCATAGTGTGGCACCGCATTGAATCGAGCAAATGCGGTTCGTCCGAGCAGTGCGTGATAGCCGCTGCAGAAGGGGACGATATCGAAGATCAACTCTTCGCCTCTGAAGTTGTCCGGGGATCCGAAGACAACCTCCAGTGTGATTGAGCCCGTACAGTGGGCCTCTACACCTGGTATGACTCCTTTAAAGGTATTTTTTGTGGGTTTGATCCTTGAGGGATCGATGCCCATTTTGCGCACTGTATCCTGATAGAGTAGGTTCAGGCTGCTGCCACCGTCCATGAGGACGCGTGTGAGATGGAATCCATCAACAATTGGATCGAGGACCAGTGCGGCTGAACTGCCATGACGGATACTGGTCGGATGGTCCCTGCGATCGAAGGTGATCGCGCAGGACGACCATGGATTGAACTTTGGGGCGACTGGCTCTATCGCATAGACGTCCCTGAGCGCTCGTTTACGCTCCCTTTTGGGGATATGAGTGGCATATATCATGTTCACCATTTTAACCTGGGGAGGGAACTTCTTCTGTCCTCCTATGTTCGGCGGACGGGACTCCTCGTCGTCGTCCTCGCTTTGCGACCCCTTCTCCTTGTTTTCGGCATGTAACTTGCCGGCCTGTTTAAAAACCCAACAGTCTCTGTTGGTATGATTGGCTTGTTTATCAGGGGTGCCGTGGATCTGACATGGACGATCGAGTATGTGGTCCAAGCTGGATGAGCCCGGATTGTTTCTTTTGTATGGCTTCTTCCGCTGGCCGGACTTGGAGCCGCTGAAACCGGCGTTGACCGCCGTGTCATCGGCAGTGCCACCATTGCTTCGGTGCTTGTGCATGTTGCGTCGGGGCTTGTCATTGCTATTCTTGGCTTAAGAGGTACTGGCATCGCTTGCAGTGTTATTGCTACGGGCTAGCCAACTATCCTCGCCCGCACAAAAGCGGGTCATGAGTGCCGTGAGGGCTGCCATGGACTTCGGCTTTTCTTGGCCGAGGTGACGAGCGAGCCATTCGTCACGGATGCTATGCTTAAAGGCCGCTAGGGCTTCGGCATCCGGGCAGTCGACGATCTGGTTCTTTTTAGTTAGGAACCTGGTCCAGAATTTCCTGGCCGACTCTCCAGGCTGTTGAACTATGTGACTTAAGTCATCGGCAACCAGTGCCGAGCTGGCCCCTTGAGTTTTAGTGGGAGGTATTTGATGGCGTGAAGGTCATCGCCGCGGGCCATATGAATATGGAGAAGAAAATCCTCAATCCATACCGCGGGATCTGTTGTTCCATCATATGATTCGATATTCACGGGTTTAAACCCTTCTGGGAATTCGTGCTCCATTACTTCATTAGTGAAGCAGAGGGGGTGTGCGGCGCCTCTATATCGGGCCAAGTCGTGACGTAGTGCAGATGTAGTCCGTCTGCGGCTTTCGGCCCGGACGTGGTTATGCTCGGTACATCTGGCTTGATAGCCGTTCTCGTGCGCCATGGCATGCCCCCGCGATCCGTAGATCGATCTGGACTGACCTGCTCTGTTCTCCAGGTTTTGCCGCAGGTCATATGTGTATTCCCAAGCTGTGGTGTCTTTGCCTTTACGGCGAGGTAGTATGGGCAGGTGTTCGGCTTGAGTTGCCACTTTGTCCCGGCCACGTGGTGGTCGGTCAGCCGCATTACGTGTTGATGGTATGGGCTCAAGTGCCTCGTCGTCGAATTGGGGTAGCAATTTATGCTTCGGGTAACTTTTAATTGGGCGCTCGAGTCCGTATTCCTCGGCTGCCAGGACATCAGTCCATCTGTCGTTGAGCAGATCTTGATCAACTTGAAGCTGCTGCTGTTTCTTTTTCAGGCTCCTCGCAGTGGCTATTAGCCGGCGCTTAAAGCGCTCCTGCTCGACGGGTTCCTCAGGCACGATAAAGTCTTCGTCGCCGAGGCTCACCTCATCTTCCGAGGGTGGAAGATAGTTGATGTCCTCTGAGTCTTCGTTTATGGCCTGGTCGTCAGGGCTGACTTGCCCATCTTCCCTACCGTCCTGTTCGGAAGTCGGCTCGGCGGGATCTTCTTTGTCTTCGGCATCGTCCGGAGTATTGTTTTCTCTAGTGCCGGTATTGCTGTCTTTTCCACGGCGTGATTTAGAGCGGTGCCGCTGACGTCGGCGCTTTGGCTGTGCCTCAGGAGGTTTATCCTCGACTGGATCTTTCTCGTTATCGCCGTTATTCTCTTTGGGAGTATCCACCATGTACACGTCATACGAGGAGGTGGCTGTCTAGCGCCCAATAAACGGCGGGTTTTGGGCCTGCTCCTCTCCGGCATCGTCGTCCATACCGTCGATGTCTTCAGAGTCGTAATCGAGCATGTCGGTTAAGTCTTCGACAGTGGAAATGAAGTGGGCGGTGGGTGGGAAGCGAAATTCTCCGTTATCAGCCTCCAGTTCAAACCGGATATAATTCGGCTGTGAGTCCCCCTCTAAGGAGAGGGTTTTTAATGAGTTTAGCACATCACCCAAAGGTGAGTGTCGGAAGATGTCCGCGGAGCTGAACTCGACGATCGGCGCCCAATCGAGCTCAGTGGGCGCGGACGCACGCGGTTCGGAACCTGTGGCCGGAGACGAATCCGAGGTTCCGATGACACAAATCCCGTTCGAAGTTGGGTCTGTGTGCGGCTCCAACGCCGCTGAGTCTGCGGCTTCCGTGGTGGGGCTGAGCTTCCCGTCCTCGGATGGCACAATCTGCTCCGGATCTAAGGCCAGAGCGGTTACAGGCGCTATCTCCCAGCTATGGTCCGATGACAGATTTAGGTCATGTTCATCGCGGTGACAGGGAGCGGCTGCCATGGGCTCGAATCCGTCGAAGATCAAGTCTCCGCGGATATCACCAACGTAGTTCAAGCTTCCAAACCTGACCTGATGGCCAGGGGCGTAGCTGTCGATCTGCTCTAGATGGCCAAGTGAGTTGGCCCACAGTATGAAGTCGCCGAATACGAAGATCTGGCCGGGGAGAAAGACCTCCCTCAAGGCCGCATCGTTGTGGATGATTGATGGAGCCATCGAGTCTTCTAGCGAGGACACAGCGGAACTCTCAATGAAAGCAGCAATATCGGTGTCAAAACCGGTGGATCTCGGGTAGGGGGTCCCGAACTATGCGTCTAAGGTCGATGGTAACAGTAGACGGGGGACACGATGTTTACCCAGGTTCGGGCCCTCTCTATGGAGGTAATACCCTACGTCCTGCTTGATTGATCTTGATGAATATGAGTATTACAAGAGTTGATCTACCACGAGATCGTAATGGCTAAAACCCTAGAAGTCTAGCCTGTCTGATTATGATTGTCCCTACGGACTAAACCCTCCGGTTTATATAGACACCGGAGGGGGCTAGGGTTGTACAAGGTCGGTTACAGAGAAAGGAATCTTCATATCGAACGCCAAGCTTGCCATCCACGCCAAGGAGAGTCCCACCTGGACACGGGAGAGAGTCTTCTGTTTTTGTATCTTCATGGCCCATCAGTCCGGCCCACACCACGTAGCCCGGACGCCCGAGGACCCCTAAATCCAGGACTCCCTCAGTGTGGAAGGTCACCGAGGGGGCACAACCCCCCTGGGCGCGCCTGGGCCTCCATGCATGCCCTGGTGGGTTGTGCCCACCTCAGGCCTCCCCTCTGGTACATCTTTGGCTCATCTGGTGTCTTCTGGTCCAAAAAAATTCTCCAAAAAGTTTCGCCGCGTTTGGACTCCGTTTGATACTGATATTCTGCGAAGTAAAAAAACAAGCAAAAAACAGCAACTGGCACTGGGCACTATGTCAATAGGTTAGTCCCAAAAAATGATATAAAGTTGCTATAAAATGATTGTAAAACATCCAAGAATGATAATATAACAACATGGAACAAGCAAAAATTATAGATACGTTGGAGACGGATCAACTATCAATCTTGGAAAGTTGAATTGCTTAACTAGTTTTAGGAACATGAATTGTTTAATTCTATTGAAAATGAATGTTTACCTCCTTTGGATCCTATTCATCTTACTCTGAAAGAATATCTTGACATGCTTCATAATACTAGAACTACGGATCTTATATTAAGAGGCATTATTAACAATGTTCTTATGAAGTTGCTAATCTTTGATAATGCTTATGCTATTTGTAAGACTTGGAGAAAAGCTACCACACTTCTAGAGGTTATCTTTTCCTCAAGAATTTTGACGAAGCCCTTCAGTAAGCTATAGCTCTTTCAAAGCGATGCTATTAACAAAGTCCATGCTTTGCTATGAAATTAAATGAATTTGGTGCCCCCATTTGGGGAAAATGAGATGTTCCCACTATTGTCAACATGATTTCATCCGCTCTTCAGATTCATCATATAAGCAATACATGTGTGCCTATTGCTAGTGACACTAACAATGTAGGATCATGATGACTATGATATTGATGAAGAAGAAAATGAGTGGAATCTTGAGATGTCTCATGTCTAGAACACACAAGAACTACACCTCTGACGGAAAAGAATGGGTACTCGACAGCGTGCGAACCGACCACATGATCGGAGATAGATAGATGTTCCAAGAGTTCCATAAGAATGATGGACCACGGAAAAAACGTCGCATTAATTTGGAGACAATTCCAAGGGAAATGTATTGGGTCTTTGTAAAGTGGACATTTATAGAGACAATTCTATCGATAATGGCATTCATGTTGAATCACTTGGTTATAATATTCTTTCCATATATAACCTAACCGACTCTGGATTTCATGTGTTATATTTACCAAAGTTGATTGCCAAGTATTTCGCAAATATGGTCTTTACCATATTCGTAATGGAGATCTTTATGTTGTCGATTTCTTACAAGGATCAAATGCCCGTACATGTCTTGTTGCTATATCTTCTAAAGGTTGGTCATGGCATAGAAGACTTGGACATGTAGGAATGTGCAATCTTGAGAAGTTGATCAAGGGTGATCACATATTGGGCGTGAAAGATGTCGCGTTCAACAAAGACAGTCTTTGTAGCGCTTGCCAAGCGGGAAAGCAAGTTGGTGAAAGCCACCCCTACGAAGAGACCTCACGAGCTACTTCGTAGGGACCTCTTTGGTCCCAATGCTTACAATCAAAAGAGAAGTTTTGGTGTAGGATTGAAGAGTACAATAGCACCATCCTAGACGTCCAAACAAGTTGCATTCAAGGCTCCCTTGGTTACCATTGGGGCATCATCCAGGAGCAATGGTGGTGTTGGCTGAGGTGGTGATGATTTCCTTGGAGGTAATGGTGGTGGTGAAGCACGAAAGTGCTTGAGTTCATGTTAAATGCCTTTGGTTGGGCTCGATCCATGATATAAGACATGCTATGTTCTAGTGATTTTGGAGCAAACATGGTCGATATGGTGCCTTTTGGATGAACTATGTGCATGTTTTAATCTGGATTGCTCGATCTGTGCAACTACTTGCATGTTCATGGTTGATTTGTTGTGTATGTTGAATTTGAATCCTTCGAATGACTGATGAAATAGTGTGCAGTTGTTTGAAATGTACTCCCTCCGTCCCGCAATGTAAGACGTTTTTGCAAGCTAAACATAGCTTGCAAAAAGGTCTTACATTATGGGACGGAGGGAGTATGTGACAAGACTAGAAGAATTGAGCAAACAATAAGGAATTTAATACAATGAGTCAGCTAGGAACGGCCACCCTTTAACTCATTAAATTATAAGGAGTTAAATATAAGGGTCGGATAAGGAGTTAAGTTATAAATGATCGGTTAGAAATACTCATATATGAATACATGCATATGCCCTTGCGTTGTTAAAGGGGATTGAGACTCTCAAACAATTGGGGTGCTCAAGTGTTAAATCTGATTCCTTGAACTTATACAAGATTGCAATAGAGTGTAGCCCCTACACAGCAATTAGGGCATCTCCAACGATGACCCCCAAATTTTCTCCCGCATCCGTCCGCAGACAGGGGGGATCAGTTCTCGAACACGGATGCCGGAGCCGACCATACAACGCTACCTGCATACAATTCAAACCACGTCTCAACAGGCCGGATGAAATTCATGGAAATCGGCTGATTTTCATATAAACCAGAGCACATTCATTACAATACGGAAAATTTTCATTAAAAAGGTACCCGGACCTAAACCTATCTTATGGCAGCGCCCGTTGTCCACTTCCTTTGTATTACTCATCGGCGACCATGTCCTTCATCTGTCTTCTCCATGAGCGGCGGCGGGGTTCAAGACCTGTGAAGTGAAGGTGCGGTCTCCGCCAAGGAAGAGTAGAACATGGGAGACGGACCGGCGCACTTGGGACACAGTGCCCTGCCGCCTCCTATGCCCTACTCATCCTCGGAGGAGTCTACGACCTATCCGTCGCTGGTGCCGGTGGATGTGAGCTCGATGATGGACCTGGACAGTCCATCACTGTCCACCTGCCATATGCTCCCCCAAAATTTGGACAGCGGCATTTTCGTCCTCGGCCGCCTGCGCCGCCAGTGCGTGTGTGGTCGCGTCCGCGTCCGGATCCGCTGCCTCTGGAATGCGAGCGGCACCTTGAGCATGCGTGGCCTCGTAAAGCGCCCGCTGCTCTGCAACAAAGTTCGGGTTCACCGCGGCCATGGCGGCCACGGCCTCCTCGCCTGCGTTCTCGCCATAGATTTGGCCCTCCACCAGCCGATGCTGCCCGAGGAGGAACATGTTGTACTGCTGCTCCTCCTGCGCATGCCAAAACACCGACATAGGAGCCGGCGTAGGCTGCTCCTCCGCCATGGTGGCGTCGAAGTGCACCTTCGTCTGCTCCATGGTCAAGCCAACATGCACAAGCGCGGGGTCCGGCCCGGTTTCATCGGTGGAGCCCGTCTCCATCATAGGGTCGTCGTCGGAGACCTCAGGCGAGCTGGCCCGCATGTCGTGCTTGATCCGCCAGGCGTGGCTTGTTTGCTAGGTGGATGCAAGGGTGGCCACCTCGTGCTTCGGCTCCGATGACATGTTCTCCCACATAGCGCTAGAGCTTGCGGTCATGTTGGATGTGGTGCAAGGGAGGAGGATGTGGAGCGGATGTGTTGTGGTGTGGAGTTTAACCGGTTGTGGCCGCCTTTAAATAACGGATTCCGGTGACGCCAAGCGCTCAGGTGCGTCAATGCGCGGCGCTGGAATTGGTTCCTCAGCCGGCGATCATGTTTAATGGCGGCGTACGGACGGGCGGGCATTGAACAAGCGTGGTAGATATTTGTCCAGTCCCGTACAATAAACGTCTCTTCAGCATTGAACAGGCGCGTACACCGGGACGCAGCGCCGGCGGCGCTCTCAGCCGGCGCCAGCGAGAGGTCGCGTCGTCTTTGGGTCGGCGTCAATATAGAGCAGCCGCTCTACATTGGCATGAATGCGGGCAGCTAGCGCCGGGAGGAAAAGCACACGGGCGAGGGAGAAGAGTTTTTGGTGGGCCAGATTAGTCAGGCACAGGCTTGGCAGCGGTCCGGACGCCCGCAAAGTACCCTCACCCAATTTGTCTCTATTTTGCAAGAGAAAAAAACGCGTCCAGACCGGCCTACGGACCAATGTAGGACCGTGCTAGATGACAAAATACGTCCGGACCACATGATTTGTACGGTAACGGGCGGTTTGAGGGTCGGCATTGAAGATGCCCAATATTTCCCACGAGCTCAGTGGATGGATGAAATTTCCATCCAACACTGTGCTAAGAATGCCAATCAAATGACGCATCATCTAGCTAAACATTCTTATGTTTCTCAGACTTTAATTTCGTGAGATGGTGATCTACCATGTTTTTTTTGCTACCATCTGTAGTTTCCGTTTCATACCAAAACCACGGTAAAAATTACGGTTTTGCTATTCTTGAGGTACCTAAATTTTTTTATCACGTCAGTCACTTTCTTTCTTCCTTCATGCTAGACCTTGTCGAAAAAAAACAGCCCCTTAGGGGAAGTCATGGCCTCACTATCTATCTTAGGGTAAAGTTACAACCTCATTATCTATCTTAGGGCTGGAGATGCAGGGGATCGCCGGAGGTTTTCACCTGCAGTGCGGGGCTTAGAGGGATGGCCAGGGCGGTGGCCAGCAACGGCGATGGGGGAGCTCGAGGGGAGGGTGGGGCGGCGAGGCGGCTATCGCCGTCGGCCGCGGGGAGCGGAGCATGCGGTTGGAGTAGGGTAGGCTACGGGAGAGGAGGAAAAAGCATCGTGGGCGGAGGAAGAAGAAATAGGGAAGGAAGAAGAACAGTGCACGGAAGACAGCCATTGGATTTTTTTTTTTTTTGACAAAAGGCAGCCATTGGATGTTGATCATATGGCCGAGAAAGAAAGTGACTGAGGTGTGATCTATTTTCAGCTACGTTTAGAAGGTCCCCAAAAAATATGAAACGGAGAGGGTAACTTCATCGGCATGGAAATAAAATGCGCCGTGAAGCATTCCCTAAAAAAGGTCAGAAATAGACGTAATAAAAGGGTCATAAGCAACACGTTTCCAGAGAAGCAAGACGTAACCTTGCAACATCTAGATATTTCCATGTATAGTTTGTCCTTTTCCCGACGCAGACAAAAGAATGATCCACCCACCAATGACCAAAAAGACGCTGCGCCAACTCCTCGATCTGACCTGCCATGGTGCCGTTCACGATCAGCCATCGCCCTCACCCTCCTCTATCAGCCTTTCTTGGCTTTTCCCGCGCTCTGCGATGCGATCGCGCGCAACGTCTGGAGGCACAGGAGACGTCGCGGCCCGAGGTGAGGTGAGCTTCGCGGTTCACAGCGGTTACAGTGGCGGCTTACACATGGCAACGATGCGGAGCCAGGTGTAACCGTGTTAACTGCCGTGACGCCGACTGACAAACCTTGCGAGTCGCTGAGCCGGACAGGGGACGAGTCGGGGGCCTGGCGACCGGCGACGCCTTTGTCGCCCATCGCATCTTGGCGATTAGAAGTTAGCAACGCGGCGCTCATCGCGCCGCCGTCGCTTTCGCCGCTTTGCGACCGCAAAGGAGCGAGCTGAGCCTCGCGTCGCGGATCAAAATTCTGGCCGCCAGCTCTACACGGCTGCTGCCGTCGCGTTGCGCCTCATATATCAAATCGCATCTTGATTTTGTTGTTCAGGGCCCAACTGTTCGCGCGCACTGGCGCCGGTGTGCAAGCACACTTGACAGGCGTGGCCGATTTTCTGTCGCAGCATCGGCTGTGTGCGTGGATTGTGCGGGTTTACTAGTCTTCAAAAAAAAAAAATTTGACGGGCGGTTTATTAGTCTCCATCGTCGTATTTTGACTCGAATTCTCTCTGTATATTCTTTTTTGTCAAAAGAATTAAATCTATTATAAAAGTTCATCCAAGCACAAAGAATCTCAAACATAATAAAATTAAATCAAGATTTTGAGACCATCGAACGATCATTACTGCCGTCAGTACGAGCCGCTAGCACGACGCGGTCGTTGCTCCCCTATCGGAGTCGGCTTCACCTTGTCAATGACAGCTGAGAAGTCTTTGTGCACGTGTTCCTAAGCACCAGCGCCTTGAATCAACAGTCATCGTTGTTGAACCCTTGCATAAATCTGAAGCATCTGACATCAAATCTCGTCGTATAACAAGAAATCCTAACCTCACTGTTCTAAGTTGACGGCAGGAATCTATATATGTTGGAGCGTCGTCAACTACATCCTGACGAACGGACTTGAGTAGGATCGAAGCCCGAAAAATAAACTCGAAGAAGAAGCGTCGCCATCCACCCGAGCGCCGCACTTGCGAGGACTAAAAAGCCCTAACCTAAACTACTAACCGGCGAAGGCACCGCGATTCCCCTCCCCGTCTCCGGCCGCTGAAGCGGCAGGCATATTGAAGGCGAATCCATCGGCTCATTGATGAAGTCTGGAGGAGAGAGTTTGCCATGAGGAAAACGAGAGCCCCGCTACTTTGTCCGTATGTTTGACTAGCAAAATATAAATAACATGGTACACAAATTATATTGTTGGATTGATATTTGATAGTACTTTCCAATGATTTTTTTTGCTATATATAACTTATATTTTATTAGTTACTACCTATGTATCAAAATTCAAGACGTTGCAGTTAGTACATTTTTGTTCAAATTAAGACACCCGGACGGAGGTAATACCACACTAGGACCCGGCTTAAATGTGAATAGTTGGGTCAAATTTAGTACTCCCTCTAATTCATACTATTTGACGTTGGTCTATTATAAAGTTGTATTTTTCTGTTCATAAATATAAGATATTTTGAATATTTCAATATATACTATATATGGACTGAAATAAGTGAACAAATACACTAAAACACATATATATACATTCGATTTAGAAAAAAGGTTGAACATCTTATAATTATGAATAGAGGGAGTGTTACCCCTAAAAAAATAAAGGGAGTATTAACTTTCTACTAATCTAGTATCAATTAATTTGGATCAAAGAGAGTAATTAATCACATTATTATTATTTTTTACAGTAATTTTGGTGTACTGCAATTAATAAAGAAGCACTATAACATATTGGTACTATGACTGAACTAGCTTAATAATGCTCCATATTGTGCCGTTTAGTGGTTGAAGAGGGCTAATGGCTGAAAATTGCCATGTAAAGAAGTTTCCACGCTTCCTATTATTGGCTATACACGGAATAGTGGGGGGACTATGACATCTATTCGTGGAAGTGGTAGTACATGTCAACCATCTAATGCATGCCCATTTATATCCATCAACTTCTACGCATGAATCACAATCATGCGAACCAACCTGTGGTTGAATGGTTAGAAGGACAGTGGTATTCCCATCCCATTAGGGTTCAAATTCTGATGTTCGCATTTATCATTTGAAGATTTCCGACGATACACGTTCAGTGGGAGGAGACGCCCCCCTCGACTACGAGGCGCCTACTATGACTTCGTAAAATCTCAAGATAACATGCCGGCTCAGTCTCTCGGAGGTGCTCATAGAGGTAGGGTGTGTGTGCGCGCGTTCATAGGGTGAGCATATGCACATATATATATGAGCGTTTGCGTCTGTACTGTGTTAAAAAAAATTGTTGACACTCATTTTCATTCACATACTACTACCTCCGTCTCGGTGAATAAGTCATTCGCGTAGTTCTAGGTCGACAATTTAACTATCTTAACATGTATTGTATGTGACACAAAATATATATTTAGAAACTACATCCGTGTAGAAATCTAGTGATATATTTTTCATGACATATAACACATATTAAATTTCTCAAATCGATGACCTAGAACTACGTGAATGACTTATTCACCGAGACGGAGGTAGTAATATTGATAACTAGCTATAAATTATAGTGATGGTTTGGCTAAGTTTGTTTCCTCTACGAGGAGGAGAAAGGCTTGGATATTTCAATCTTACATTCCGAACAAATCCCTGCCGTTCACGTGCCTTTAGATTGAAACTGGACCTTTCACCTAGAGTTTGTGCTTAGCTCGAACTGAGATTGGATATTCATATCGGCTACTGAGAGCATATGCTCCTGCGGTGAAACAAATGGTGTTCTTGATGTCAATAAAATCTGAACAAATATACATGTGTGTGCATGTCATTATCCTATGTGTAAATGTATTAGTTTTAGGACCCTGACAAGTACTGAACGCCAGGTATGGGCACATGGCAACTTAGATCGTTTTTGGCGGCAAGTCTAATGACACGGGGATGGTAACTTCAGAAGCATGGCAACTTTCAAGTTTCAGTTTATTTTGACAGAAACTTCTAGTGTGTCACTGAAATTTATTATCCTTGCGTAACTAAAATTGCCATCAATAAATGTAAGGGCCGAAGTACGCATCTGACCTGTGGCACTTATTATTTGAATAGATTTATAAAAAGAATAAGTGTTACTCCTAAGACTAAGAGCCACCAATGGCACACCGAAAGCATGCAAATTACAGTGGCGGAGCCAACTAGTCGGCTCTTAAAGGCATCTTCAATGGCAACCCGCAAATTTTCTTCCGCATCCGTTCGTGGACAGGGGGGCCAGTCCGCGGACACGGATGCGGGAGACCGACATCCAATCGTAGTCGCATACATCCGGCTTTCCTCATTTCTTTTAAATTCGCACGATCAAATAGCCACATACTAAGTGTACATACGTTCAAATAGCCGCATGCAGCAGTAGTTTAAATTTAAAAAAGTTCAAATATTACATCCCAGCATTGTTTTCCCCTTTGACCGCCCACTGATACTCAATCAGATCTTCCTTCAGCTGCTCGTGAGTTGGTCGATGCCGAATTTTATGATGCATTTGAATAAACTCTTCAAATGTGGCCGGATTCTGGTCTGAAAGTTGGTTCTCTCAGGTACTGAGGACCGAACACCTTGACCACTGTAGTTGCAAACCTGACCATGGCATCTCCGCATGTGCTCTCAGATATCCGTAGGTACTAGTCCCACGAATCGGCGGTCGTTGTCAGCGTGTGACACCCATGGGACCCCAAGGTACCCCTTTACGATTCGGCAGGGAGAGAGATATGCACAAAGAGCAGAACCAACAATCGACGCGAGGCGATTTTACCCAGGTTCGGGCCGCTGATCAACGTAAAACCCTACTCCTGCTTTGTTTTATTATGAGTGTTCTTGAGCCCAGGCTCCAGGAGCGCTTGCAATGAACAGTACGTTCAAAGAGCAGCTACGCATGCAGAATGGGCCAGAAGATCCTCCTCTCGCGCTCTGGCTCAGGAGCGCTGTGTGAGCTATAGTACACAGCCGTTACGCATGCAATGTGAGCCAGAGGCGTCCTCTTTTCTTCCTCCTCTTTCCAGTTGCCTTGGGCCTCCTTTTATACGCTCAAAGGGGTCACCACAGTGGCAAAATGTACATATGCGAGGTGTAAAGTAGCTACAGGATTATCATACTTAACCACTTACGGGTTAGGACAAATGCATTTAATGCTTTATGAGGTGTCCGCTTAGGTGTCCTCACTTTCTTGGGGACGGGAAAAGGAGCCGTCCTATCAGCACCGCTTAAGCTCTCCTTCACTAGTGCCCTGCCACGCATGCCAGGAGAAGGGGCCAGAATGGCAGGCCGGCTGCTGCGCTGGAGCGGTGGCATAGTGGCAGAACCATGTCGGGTGTGATCTTTGCCGGGCGCAAAATCTTGCCGGGCTTCGTAGGCCACCCCGGCAAGATCTTGCCGGGGAGGCTAGCTTTCAGTCTTCAGCTCTTCTTATCTGCTGATCCTGACGTCTTCGCCTTATTCTGAATCTTCCCCAGCTAACCCCCGGCAAGCCTTGCCGCGGGTGTGGAGGATACCTTGCCGGGAAATCCCGGCTTGCTTCCTGAGATGTCTATCTCGATCTTGCCGGCCCTGAGCTTGTCGGCGATGCGCGGACCTATTTCCGGCAAGTAAACCTTACCGGAAACCGGTCCTTGAATACGTCCTTGAGTGAATTCCCTCTCCGCCATGGCCTTCCCGCCCGGAGGCTGCAACTTGCCGGTGCGTGTCCAGGGGTAGTGAACACTCCCTGTTTACTACACCGACAGTCATGCCATATGCAAGCATCGGAGTGCGGCCGAGCACTTATGATAACCAGAGAACCCATCCTTCTTCAGGATGAAGTAGTCATCATAGGACCGGACACCATGGTACAAACGATCGAAGATAGTCTTGCACATCCAAAATGCTGACGAAAATGGTCAGCGAAGAGTGCATTGGGGGCAAAGTAGTCAGCCATCAGTGTCAAATGGCCGTGCGTCCCTATTCCGGTTGAGCACTTGACACTACTAGGAAAAGGGCTATAGATGATATGGCCACTAATGGCGCACCAGACATGTGGTGCGCCACTACTATATAGCAGTGGCGCACCATGTGTTGGTGCGCCACTAGTAATAATTTTTTTTTTCCAAAAATACTAATGGCGCACCATGCCAGAGTGCGCCATTACTAGTTTTAACTAGTAATGGCGCACCAGCCACAGAGTGCGCCACTAGTAACAATTTTTTTTTTTTTCCAAAAATACTAATGGTGCACCAGGGCAGAGTGCGCCATTACTAGTTTTAACTAGTAATGGCGCACCAGCCACACAGTGAGCCACTACTATATTTTTTTTAATTATTTTTTTGCAAAACTACTAATGGCGCACCACCAGCTGGTGCGCCATTAGTAACCAGGGTTTGGCTAGATATTTTGGACAGCCACACCTACACACTCACTTTCTCCACTTCATTCTCTCCACCTCCTCCTCCAAACTTGTGTCGGCTGTCTCCTCCTCCTCACCTCATTTGCACCATAGATTCATCAAAATTAAGTGGTTAAATTACCTTTTTTTGATAGGTAAGTAAGGGGAAAGCTATCTTTATGTTGTAGCTAGATCTACTTTTTTTCTCCCTCCAACAACATGCACATGCACTTTTTATGGCCTAGCTAGATCTATGTATGTTTGTGGTGTTGCATATGTTTGTGGTGTTGCATATATGTTTGTGTTTGCAGGTACCGGTATTTGAAATGCGATAGTTGCCAATATTTTGCCGGAATATTGATTCATTTCCGTTTCGGCGAGAATTTTGGCACTATGCATTCTTTTTTGTCCTATTTTTAGGGAAAGTCATGCCAAATTTTTTCTTGGTTCTAAAATATCGTTTTGCTCTACCCCGCAGGCGACCATGGTCCGCACGATGACCGAAGACATCGTGAATAGGTTTTTGAGCTCCGCGAAGGCCGAGATGCTTCAAAAGAACGAGACGAAGATAAGATGTCCGTGTCGAAGATGCAAGCTGAAGAGCCTTATTGCGGACCTGGATTCCGGGCAGGTGCGGGACCACCTGCTCTTGCGTGGTTTCATGGATGGCTATCGGTGGCAAGGTGATGAAGATGACTATGAAGTCGTCCATGGGGGCCGGGCAAGAAATGAGGAAGGGCAGCAAGACAACCACCGCGGCGAGGGCGGGCGAGAAGACGAAGAATCTCCAGGACATGATCACGACGGTGATGCTGTACACAGTCATCATGTAGAAGATGCCGGACATGATGATGAGGAAGATCAAGACGAAGGGCATGATCATGAAGATGAAGATGCCGGAGCAGACGACCATGGAGGCTGGGTGCAGGACCCTCATATTCAAGAGCTGCTTCTCAAGCAGACGGATAACGCAAGAGCTGCCACCCGAGAGAAAGCCAAGCTGGATCAACTGTAGATAGACGCGGTTACTCCATTGTATGAAGGATGCAGGCCCGAGGATACCCGCCTGAAAGTAACGCTCATGGCTCTGGAGATGAAGGTAAACCACAAAATGACCGACGCATGCTTCGACGAGAACATGTCATTCTGGCACGAACGTCTTCCCAAGGGGAACAAGTGCCCGACCAGTTTCGAGGAGGCGAAGAAAATCGTGTGTCCTCTGGATTTACCGCACGTGAAATACCATGTGTGCATGAACAATTGCATCATTTATCGGGACAAGCACGCGGAGTCTACCATATGTCCGGTGTGCGGCGTCACTCGATACAAGAAGAGGAAGAAAGCTCCTCGAAAAGTGGTGTGGTACTTTCCGATCACTCCTCGTCTGCAGCGGTATTTCGCGGACCCTAAGGTAGCAAAGCTCCTGCGTTGGCACGCGGATAGGGAGGAGAAGAAGCGAGAAGATGGCGGAAATGATCCGGAGATAAATAAAAAAGACAAGATGCTGAGTCACCCTAAGGATGCGAGCCAGTGGCAAGCGTTGAACTTCGAAGACCGAGAATTTGGGAATGATCCAAGGAACATCGTGCTGGGCGCGAGCACCGATGGAGTCAATCCGTTTGGCAGCCAGAGAAGCACACATAGCACCTGGCCTGTGTTTGTGTGGATGTACAACCTTCCCCCCTGGTTGTGCATGAAGAGGAAGTACATTCACATGAGTATGCTAATTGAAGGGCCGAAACAACCAGGGAACGACATCAATCTGTATCTGGGGCTGCTGAAAGAGGAGCTAGACATGCTGTGGAAAACACCAGCCAATATGTGGGACGCCGCAGAGAAAGAATATTTCCCTATGAGAGCCGCACTGCTCACGACGGTGCACGACTAACTCGGTTACGGATATCTCGCGGGGCAGGTGGTCCACGGATTTTCTGGATGCGTCAGGTGCATGGATGACACAACGTATCGCCAGCTAGATAGAGATCCCGGGTCTTCGAAAACCGTGTTCATGGGACATCGAAGGTGGCTTCGCGACGATGACCCGTGGAGAAAACGCAAGGATCTGTTCGATGGTGAAACCGAACCCCGAAGACGCCCGCGTACGAGGAGCGGCGAGGAAATAGACGAGCTGTTGAAAAATTGGAAAGATTGCCCACTGCCGGGAAAGAAGCAAAAGGCGCCAGAGCCGGGAAAGAAGCGAAAGACGCCAGAGCCGCTGCTAAAGGTATGGAAAACGAGGTCTGTTTTCTGGGACTTGCCGTACTGGAAGATCCACCGTGTGCCTCACAGCCTTGATGTCATGCATATCACGAAGAACGTGTGCGAGAGTCTGCTTGGTACCCTGCTCAACATGCCAGAGAGGACCAAAGATGGGCCGAAAGCAAGGGCAGACTTGAAATCAATGGGCATCAGGGAGGAGCTTCACGCTAATGATGATGATGATGATGAGGCGAAGCAGGACACAGAAAGTCGTCGCAAAGGCAAAAAGGACAAGAAGACCGGAAATGACTACCCTCCCGCGTGCTTCACTCTAAGTCAGGAGGAGATCGAGCAGTTTTTCACCTGCCTCGTAGGAGCAAAACTTCCTTACGGTTACGCGGGGAAGATAAGCAGATACCTAGACCCAGCGAAGCAGAAGTTCAGCGGGATGAAGTCTCATGACTGTCACGTGCTGATGATGCAGATACTTCCAGTTGCAATCCGTGGGATCATGGACGCGCACGTCAGTGAAACGCTATTTGGCCTATGCAACTTTTTCGACGTCATCTCTCGGAAGTCGGTTGGCGTGAGGCAACTCAGAAAGCTACAGGAAGAGATCGTGGTGATACTATGCGAGCTTGAGATGTACTTCCCGCCCGCATTCTTCGACGTTATGGTGCATCTTCTGGTCCATATCGTGGAGGATATCATCCAACTCGGGCCGACGTTCCTGCACAGCATGATGCCGTTCGAAAGGATGAATGGTGTCATCAAAGGATACGTTCGCAACATGTCACGTCCAGAGGGAAGCATAGCCAGGGGCTTTCTGACCGAAGAGTGCATCTCCTACTGCACGAATTATCTAGGCATCGAGAACCCCGTTGGTCTGCCCGTCAACAGGCACCTCGGCAGGCTCGCTGGATGGGGTCACCGCGAGGGTCGCCGCGAAATGCATGTCGACTTCGAGGGTCGACTCGCCGACTTTGAAAGAGCAAACCTAGTCGCGCTACAACACATAGACGTGGTCGATCCTTGGGTGGTAGAGCACAAAACCTTTATTGAGAAGACGTACAATGACCGAGGCCAACAGAGGACGGACGGAGATATAATCAAAGAGCACAACTCATGTTTCACGCGTTGGTTCAAGCAGAAGCTTCTGTCGTACCCTTTACATGAGGATTCTTCCGCGGAAGAACAACTCATATTCGCCTTGTCACAGGGTGCCGAGCACAACCTGATGACCTATGAGGCGTACGATATCAACGGCTACACATTCTACACCAAGGACAAGGACATGAAGAGCGATGGTTATCAGAACTCCGGGGTAACGATGGAATCCTACACCGGTAACGACAAGGACAGATACTACGGAAGGATCGAGGAGATCTGGGAGCTGAGCTACGCTGGAGAGAAGGTCCCGATGTTCCGTGTCAGATGGGCCAAGAGCGTCCTAAAAGAAGACCGGTATTTCACGACCATGGTTATACCCGAAGCCAAATCCAAGACCGCGGGCGCAAACATCACCGCGAAAAATGAGCCATGGGTACTGACTTCCCAAGTGGACCAATGCTTCTTCATTACCGACCCGTCAAAGCCCAGTCGTGTTGTTGTGAGGAGAGGCAAAAGGAAGATCATCGGAATGGATGGAGTCGCCAATGAGCAAGACTTCGACAAGTACGGCGACCCGAAGATGGAACATGACGACGACGATGAAGTAGCAGCATACACCACAAGAAGAAACAGGACCACCCTACCTAAAGGACGTCCGTTCCACAGAAGAACTCCATTTGCGAAAAAGAAGGGCAAGAAGATTGTGAACAGATAGCTAGCTAGCTAAGATCGATTGTATTTAAATTGTAGCCTTCATTTCTCGATTGTATTTCATGGGCACTTTTTGAACTCATGAATATTTTTAAATTTCATGGGCACTTTTTGAACTCATGAATATTTTTAAATTTCATGGGCACTTTTTGAATTCATGAAAAAATATTGAATATTCATGAGGACACTCGATCTCGATCCCCCTCCATCTCGATCGCTATCCCCCCTCGCCAGATCCCCCTCGCCGCCGAGCACCCCCCGCACCCTCCCCCGCTCCACCACCGCCGACGACCCCCGCACCCTCCCCCGCTCCACCATCACAAATGAATGCAACTAAAAATTATTACTGTTTTTATAAAAATTTATTACTGTTTCATATTCATATTCATTTTCTAAAAAAATATTAGATGCAACAAAAAATAATAATAATAATAAATTACTTATGGCGCACCGCTGGCTGGTGCGCCATTGCTATCTAAAAAAAAAGATTACTTATGGCGCACCGTCCCAGTGGTGCGCCATTGCTATAAAAAAAACATTCTAATGGCGCACCGCCAGGGGGTGCGCCATTAGTAATCTTCCCCCCTATAGCTAGTCGCCCGATCCCTTCGTCCCTCCCTTGCCAGATCCACTCCCCCTATAGCTAGTCGTCCGACCCACTGCGCCGCCGCCGCCCACGCGCCCCCGCCGCCTCCCTCTCCCCATCCTCCCCTTCCTCCCCCTCCGACCCCACCCCGACGCGTCTCCGTCTCCACGCCGCCCACTGCATCTTCCCCGGCACCCGCGCGGAACAGATCGGAGGAGACACAGAGACAGGCGAGAGGAGAGGAGGAGCCCGCCGCCTCCTCGACGCGTGCCGCCGGATCTTCAACGCCTAGCCGCTGCCGGAGCTTCAGCGCCTCGACGCGTGCCACTCGTCGTCGACCTGCCCCGCAGCTGCCACAACCTCCACATCGTCGTCATCGAAGCCGGGACGCCAGGTGAGAGGCCCTCTCCATCCCAGTTGTTGTTGCACTTGCTCTTGGACTCATGCTTCAGTGAAATCTGAGGCACACTTTCTTTTTCATCTGCTAAGGATGTTACTCAAGCAAAGTATCTACTTGAGAATACCAACTGCGCATATAAATTTACTAGATAATACCCCGCGCGTTGCTGCGGGACTTTAGATTGAATAAAAATGTGTACATAGTGAATGAATAGGAAAGCATGTTTGGACATTTGAGCCATTCAGTAATCAGGGGCTGGTACTAAAGGCCTAGAGAAACCAAATTAGTTGAAAAAGCATGTTCCTGCTCGAGAAACAATGACATAAATTTTATCTGCAGAAAAAAATCAGAGTCAATTTTGTTAATTCTCACGGTAGCGGAAGACTACAGTTGTTCCAGGGCTGGCATGTGGGTTATCGACAGTGGGAAATGGCAAAATTTGCCCTCTTTTCAAAGTTTAGCCAAAAATGACCCACCTCCACAACTTTAACCAAATATAACCCTTTTTTTCAATGCGAACACCTCTGGCAATGAGCTTGGCTATGTCTGTGCCACTCACCTTACCGTTGAAAATAAATAGTGTTTTCATGGTCGAAACGAAGGTTCCAGGGGCAACGCCATGGTCTCGGGCATTGAGCAAAAGGGTTAATTTTGTTATTTCCCATGGTCACTGGCAGCAGAAGATGGCTTGTTGGACCATGGCTAGCTTAAGACGGCTTGTTGGACCATGGTTAATTTTGTTACTTACTGAGGTGGGCACGGCGACAGTCTTGGTGAGTGGAGTTGAGTGGCGGTGGTTGTCCCTCTGCTTTCTGGTGCATGTTCAGGCCATAAGATGACGATGAATATGGTATTACAGGCAGAAGCAGAATATCTTCTGTGTCACACTGGCAATATTGTTCTCCACTGAATTTGATATAGGTAACTAGCGGCAAACACTCACTGTGTGCCCTCTACCGTCCTACGGAGAGCAGAGGTAGTTCGCGAGTGGCCGCAGCAGAGCTCCCCCACGGTCGATTTGGACTAGTACATGCTGTAGCTCCCAGCAAAAGTGAGTGTTTGCAGTTAGTTAGTAGTTACACATATCAAATTCAGTTGACAACAATATTGCTGGTGGGACACAAATGTGTTTATTTATGTCTACTCGCATCTGCGTAGCTATTATTCCAGCGTGTGTTCCAAGTTACGGCACTAAACACCTAAAAAAGTAAGTGTTTGCAGTTATTTATGTATATGAAATTCAGTTCAGAACAATATTTCCAGTGGGACACAAATGGTATTCTGCTTTTGCCTGCAATACCTATATATGCTGTAGTTCCCTGTAGAAGTGAATGTTTGCAGTTTGTTGAACAGATCAGATTCAGTTGAGAACAATATTGCCAGTGGGACACAAGTGAGTGTTTGCAGTTAGTAGTCGCATACTTCAAATTCAGTTGAGAAACAATATTACCGGTGCTGTTCTGCTTCTGCCTGTGTAATAATATGCACACAATAGCACCCTATAATCTGTTCCAAATTCAGTTGAGAAACAATATTGCCGGTGGTACACCAATGCTGTTTCTGCTTCTGCATATGTAATACTATGTATACTACTCCCTCCGTCCCAAAATAAGTGACTCAACTTTGTACTAGCTTTAGTACAAAGTTAGTACAAAGTTGAGTCACTTATTTTGGGACGGAGGGAGTATAATCCAATATGAGGCTACAATTGTTCCAATTTGCTCGTATGTAAACTATTGAAACTGTATAATCTGAGCTGAAAGTCCTCCTACATCGGCTGATTAATTCTTGTCTTGCTTGCACAGACCAAACATAATAGTGATTCTTCATGCTGAGAACTTCAGCTTTTTCAACTTGCTGGACTATATGTTCATTGGTACTACTTGTGATGCTGCTGCTGTACTACTTGGGAATTTTGTCAACTTGTGATGCTGCTGCTGTACCCCGAGAGGCCCTTGAGTTTGCCGGAATGTCGATTAACTTCCGTTCCGGCAAATTCGGGTACTCCATATGTCCTATTTTCAGCAAAGGTCATGCTGAAATTTTCCGTGAATTTTAGCATGACTTTGCTAAAAATAGGACATATGGGGTACTTGCGACTAATGCATGGGCCGGGGTATCTTAGTACTTAATTAAGTAGAATCAACTGCCCCTTTATTCTTGCTGCATTAAACACATATGATGAATTCATGTGTGGACAGACGAAAAAGCAACTGCCATAGGTGGCAATAGAGCCAAGTGATTATGCCCTAAATGATAAAACCTTGGCTTTTAGGGTGCCTCGGTGTCGATAAGAACCTAAATGATGAAAGCTTAGGCTTTTAGGGTGCCTCGGCGTTGACAAACCCTAAATGATAAAACCTTAGCTTTTAGGATGCCTCGGTGTCGACAAACCCTAAATGATGAGACCATGATAATTCCTCACAAACCCTAAATGATGAGATCTTGTTCCTTGACAATAACCAACTTTTTGACCAAACTTTTTTCCTATTTAGAGGGAAACATGGCCCACAACGATGAGGCCGGCGGTTCGGGCGGCAAGGCATTCTGGGAGCTGTCCCAGGAGATGGAGGAAGAACCTCACTGCTATGAGGACGCTGCGAAAGACACCGATCCTGACTACACAACCCCTAGTGGCGTCGGGGATGACACCACTGATGGTGCCGCCGAGGATGCCACCACTGATGGTGCTGCCGAGGATGCCACCACTGATGATGGCAGCGCACGCACAGATGGCAGCCAACCGAAGAGGCAACGGAAGGACCGGCGCCCGAACATGCTCCGCACCGTCAAGGAGGAATTTACTGAAGTGAACTCCGACGGGCATCCAACGGCGCCCAAACAAATAGTCAAGGGGTACTTGGTTCATCTCGGGTGCATTCTCCGGAGCACCGTCTCGATCAACACCGAGAACCTAAGGCATAAGGACCGAGGGAATTTGCGCACCCTCCTCTTCACGAAGCTGCACGAACGATACAAGTTCCCCGCTGAATTTGAAAACACACGCCTCTCAGGGAATAAAGTGAACAGTGCCGCCCTCACGAGGATGAGCACGGCCCTGTCTACTTGGAGAAGCGCGGTGAAGAGAATGATTGACAAAGGTGATAGTTATGAGAAGATCAAGGCGAAAAATCCTTCGATCAGCGAAGATGACTACAAGGAGTTCAAGATCAAGTGCGAGAGCAGCGCAACCTCCGAATCAAGTCAGTGGGGGAAAGAAATGCGGGAGTTGAACTTAGGGGAACACAAACTCGGTCCCGGCGGTTACAGAGTGGCGGAGCCTATATGGGACAAGGAGGACGCGGAGCGTGCCGAGCAAAGCCTACCGCCCCGCTTCGAGAAATACCGTGACAAGCAGACCAGGAACTATGTCAGGGCCCGGTACAAGGAGGACCCGGTAACAAAGGAGCTTACCACGGATCCGAAGACCAGGGCGCTTGAGCTTGTTCTGGTAAGGAATACACCCCCGCGTAATTAGCTCCATATGGTTGCATTCTAATTAATGAAGCCAAATTTCTAAATGGTTCACATTCCTTCCGCAGGAGACTGAAAGCAGTAGCGCGGGGTCGGCTCAGAGCACCCCTTGGGACAGCACTCTAAATAGGGCGTTGAACGTAATGAAAAACAAGGATAAGCTCAGTAAGCCGTCGTCAGCTGGTCGTGTGGCCGGCAAAGGCTTGTCCGCAAAATGGTCGTCATACTATAACGCTGGTGGGCAAAAGGAGAGAAAGACCAGCTCGGAAAGCAGTCGCGCGAGGTTCAAGAACTCAAGGCACAAGTGGCGCGGATTCCAGAGATTGTCCAAGAGCAAGTGCAAAAAAACTGGGATCGACGCTCACCGGAATTATGCCTACCTTGATTCATGGGCTGACGACGTGGATTGCGGGCGGCCAACAAGGGCCGCCCCCGATTCCCAGCTTCACGGCCAGCAACTCGCACAACGCGCAGGCAGCGCCATTGGTGTCTCCGGCGGAGGCGGTATTGGTGTCTCCGACGCCGGCACGGGCATTGGAGATTAATGCACCCGGGTGTACGCCGGCCGGCACCTCGGGGCAGCAAGCGGCCCCTCCGTCAATTGCATGCCCGCCGTTGGCGGTGCCTCGACATTAGCCGAGCTCGACGCCATCATCACGGTAACTAATTAAGCCTCTCGGCCGAGGACTTCATCTCCTTGCCTTTGACTGGGCATCCCTGACGCCCTACATGTTTTCGCAGGGCGCCGCCGACGTTCCGTGCACTCTCCTGCACTTCGTGAACGACGAGTTGGTCGATGTCGCCAAGGGCAGAATCGTTCAACCGGGCAACCCCGTGTTCCACGGTAATCCGATGCCACCCACCGTGTATAGGGTTCAACTGGTTCGGGTGCTGCCAGGCTGCGACGAGTTGTTACCTCCAATTCGACCCGCCAGGGCTGACGAAGATGATGTGATGACCCTCAGCGCCTGCCTAAGCTGGCCCCTGCTTTGGCCGAAGAGCCAGATTCGTTTGGGGGCGGGGGACACCACCCCAAAGACAACACCGCCAGTCGTGCCGGCGCCAAGCCATGGCAAGACCGCCGCAACGCTACCGGACATGCCGGACCTCCCTATGGCACAGGATCCGAACATGCATATGGCACAGGATCCGGACGACGACGACAACGACGACGGTACATTTACCAACGTCGATAAGTACTTTGCCGAACATGGGTACGATGACGAATTCTTGGGGCCTCCTTCTTAAGAACCCAACCCTACAAAAGACGATCGCGATCTAGCTGGTACCGCGGAGAAACCCAATTGCAACAGGCGTCGTCTGGCGTTCAGTTCTCAGGAGACGCCTCCAGCTGCCGACTTCACCGAGCCTCAGATAGCCGAGGTGCGAAATATTATCAGCCCCAACACACTCAAGAAGGCGGTCTGTGAGCAGAACTCGGTCCCATTACAGCAGAAGAAGGGACGGAAAAGAAAGAGTAACAAGGGTGCGAGCCAGCCGGCACCGAGTACGATCCGTGCTCAGGACGGGCCACCTTCACCTAAGGATATCTCGAGGAGGGTGCATGTGGCGGGTAGGCCGATGCTACCGACTAATATGCTCAATGCTGCAACCGGTGCTATGCGGAGTCTGCATGACAGTGTTCTTTCTTTGGAGAAGCGGCGTCTCAGAGAGAATGATGTGGCATACCCGGTTTTCGTGGCCAAGGTGCCAGAGGGCAAGGGCTTTGTGGATAGCGCCATCGGGGGTACGATCGTCCTGCGGTTTGATGACATCTTCGCTATGTTTAACCTTCATCCGCTGCACTACACCTTCGTTCGGCTATTTTCGCTGAGTATGGAGATGCGGATCATTAGAGACAAGACCCCGGACATCGTGATAGTCGACCCCTTCTACATGCGTGCCAAGATCTTGGGCAGCGCTGGGGACCGGCAAGTCGCGAGTTCTTACCTCGAAGGCGTCATTCTGGCAAACCCAGATAAGGATAACTTCCTCGTGCCTTACTTTCCCGAGTAAGTCGTCCCCTCAACCGCCCCGTAACATTTGATTTCTTAGATTTCGATCGTTTTTTTTTTAACATTCCGTGTTTTGTGCAGTGACACACATTGCACACTCATCCTCTTAAGCCTGAAATATTCCACGGTCACGTATTTCGACTCGGACCGTCAGTCGAAGAAAGACTACACAAATATCAAGAAAGTTCTTGATGATGTTCTCCCCGGCTACGCCAAATCTGGAGGCACCTTCACCAGGCCAGTTCGTAAGTACGGCAAGCACGTGTTCGCCCACAATACGACGTTCTGCTGCGTCAAGCAGCCGCCTGGCGGTCAGAAGGATGCCTACTACGCCCTCCATCACATGCGGGCGATCGTATGGGACCATAATCACCTTCTGCTACCAAATAATCTCAAAGATTGGGCCGCGAGCTTGTCGGCAATCCAGGATGCGGACATCAGACAAGAATTCTTTCGCATCCAGTCGGAGTTTGCGGAAATCATCCATCAAGATGTCCTTCGTACCTCGGGGCAATTCAACCTCAGAAATCAACCGTCCAACAGTGAGATAGACACAACGCTACAAATGCAGGCTGACAACGCCCGCGATTTCATGACCATCACGAGAGACGGCGGCTTCATCCACGCTCCGGTCCCTTGAGTCGAATCGAAAGTAGTGATGCTATGTGTAGTTCTGAAACATCGATTGGCTCATGTTGTAATTAAACTTTAATGAACTTGTATGTCTCTTTGGTTTGGACAGTCGTTCAACTTAG
Source organism: Thinopyrum elongatum (assembly GCA_011799875.1). NCBI lineage: Eukaryota > Viridiplantae > Streptophyta > Magnoliopsida > Poales > Poaceae > Thinopyrum > Thinopyrum elongatum. The sequence goes on from CM022298.1 coordinate 557,733,190, forward strand.
ATGTAATCGATGCTATTAATGTCTTGCTTTTCTCTTCCGATCCTTTTGTTGCATACTTATATATTGCTTATGTATTGTCTGTGAATTGCAACTAACGTTTTGTTTGGCTAGTGCATAGAGATGCCGTCGTATGTCGTGTACAAGGGTAAGGTTCCCGGAGTCTACGACGACTGGGAGGAGTGTCGGAGACAGGTTCACCGTTTCAGCGGTAACAGTTACAAATGGTACACCGCTAGGGCGGAGGCGGAATCTAGATACGCGCGCTATCTAGCGGGAGAGAGGAGGGAGCGTTGGAGGAACCGGATGAAGACCAGTTTCATCGCGATTATGCTCATCGTGATGACCGCAGCTCTCTTCTATGTGATGGTAGTTTAGATGATCGATATCGACTTGTAATGTGAAGACAAACTCGCTACTCGCGGTCTCGAGACTTGTAATGTTCTATCTTTGTTCGGTCTTTTGAATTCGGAGACTAATATGATGAATTGTATTCGGAGACTAATCTTCTATTGTATTCGATGAATCTGCTGTTGCTGTGTGGTGCTGTCTATATTCTGTCCAATAATATATTTTGCAACCTGTGAAAATATCAGAAAAGAAAAAAAAACCATAATATTCATACTAGTGGCGCACCACTCAGCACACTAATGACGCACTGCAAAAATGACACTAATGGCGCATCACCCACTAGTGCGCCATTAGTATGCCAAAGCACATGGGTACATATGGCCCCCTCGGAGGCATACTAATGGCGCACGGTGGGCTATACTAATGACGCACTGCGTGGTGCGCCATTAGTATTTACGTGGTGCTAGTGGCGCACCAGTAGTGCGCCATTAGTAGGCAAAACTGGTGCGCCACTAGCAGGCATTTTCCTAGTAGTGTGATGACCCTTGATCGAGCACTTGAAGTTGAGAACATGCTCCTCCATACGCTCCGCGTCTTCAAGGACCGCCTGCATCATCGCCGTCTCATTGAAGTACTCATCCTTATCCGACGAGCCGTCGGACGACTCAACATACTGCTTGTATATGTACTTCAAATGGGAATCCATTGCTAGAAAGAAGAAGGGAAAACTTTTTTAGCTTCGACAATTCATTGAACAGTTGCTGGCCATGGTGAGTATAGCAGCGGACAGTATCTGGCGGGGCGGTTGGAGGGTTGAATGGCGAGTATAGAAGCGGGCTGGAGCGCTGAAGGTGACGGAGATGTAGAGTTTCTGCAGGGGTGTAGTGTGGCGGCCGGGGTGGTAGAGCGGCGGCAAAGGCAGAGAGAAAAAATAAAAAAAAATGAGAAGGATGAAGGCGCGGGTTCGGAAAGAGTTTTGGATGGGCCGAGGTATCAGAGTCCTACGTGTCTGGTGTCCGTACTCCCGCAAACATTCTCACATTTGTCTTCGATTTGATTTACGGGAGAAAACGCGTCCTTACCGTCTCTCGGACCGATACACCCGCGTTAGATGACTTGACGGTCTGGACAGATATAGATGGTTTGCGAGTCTGACTGAGAGATGCCCTAAAGCAGAGCTGCGCCACTGCTGCGCGGCACAATTGGTGGCTGCACCAACGAGTCGATTGATCGGCTGAAAGAAAGGGCGAGCTGCGGCTGCTCTCGCTGTCCTGTCCCCTCACGCGCGAACGACGCATCCCACTATTCCGGAGCGCGACTGCGCGAATACGTATGTGCACATCCCGGAGGCCTCAAAGCCGAGTTTCTTTATATGGACTACTAGAACTGGACCACGCAAAGTACAGCCGCAGGGCGAGCCACGAGTACACCGGAGCGGATGGCGTTGCCTCCGCGTCGGCGTCGTCAGGCCACGACCCTGAACCCTACACTCCGTCCTGGTCGAGGTGGTCCCTTGGATATGCTTGAGGCGCCCCCACACGTGCCAACTGCAAGCGTCTGTCTGTAGCCCAGGGCTTGGGTGAGATGAAGGGGCATCCATGTGTGTGAATGTGTCTGTACATCACCGGCCCCTTGACATGACACCTTGTTTTGGGTGATTGCAGTTGCGCTGTATTACTACTGTCCATGCTCTACTGCTATGATCTACTTCGTCTGCAATAGTGTTATCACTTTGGGTGCTCTCCAAAACATGCTCTCGCTCCGCTTTAAAGATAAATCACAAACCCAGTTACATGGTTGAACCATACAAGGCAGGGAGTGAGCTCTCTTAAAAAAAATCTCAGGATAGCCGGACAACATAAACGCATGCGAACCCTTCTTTGCCGGTGCGAACCCTTCTTTTGAATAACAACCATTGGCAAGACCAGCGAAATCCGAATACTAATCCGAGGCTTTGCTGTTGTTCCTCGAAATAACGCCGCTACACGGCTAAGAACACGTAAGCTCCATGACAAGACTTCAAGAGGGAAAACGGCGCTAAGCGTCGTCGCTGCCGAGTCCGAGACTGACAAGGGTCTTCACCCGAACCCCTGGCATGAAGAGCAGAACCACAATGACGTTCTCAAGAGGAAAGCCGCACCCGCGGGCATCGCTGCCATCGACATCAAAGCTTGGCGCTTTCGCTCGGAAGCTTTGCTACCATGAGGCACCCGGGATAACTGTGACAAATACAAGCCTCCAGATCCAGATCTGAGCGTCGCCACTGCCAACGATAGATAGTGAGCTCGAGCCCCCCGCCACTACACCCCTCGCCGCTTAGACGACCAAGATGCATAGCTACCACCGCCTCCATGATGCCCGCCGAAGAGCCAACCATGCAGACCGCCATCCGGGCCCCGGGCCCCGGCATCCATGTTCCAGGACACCGCCAATCTTCCACATCACAACACGCCAACCACGATAGGAAGAGTGGAAGGCACTCCGTCCACTCCTAGCCCAGCATGAGCCACCGTGTCTGGGTCAGTGCCTCCACGGTAGGAGGCACCCGCATCTGCGTCCCCGGACAGTCTCGGTGGACAGGATGGACATAACCCAGTGGCTATTGACAGTCGCCCCGTGCAAGCCCCGACCCTAGCCCTAAGGCATTGGCCTATGTGAGCTCGCCTGCCGCCACATCTGTGGCCATCAACGCCAATCCGTACGACGACACAACAACGCCATTGGTGCTCAACCTCAGACCGACGCCGTCAATGAGCCGCATGCAAGTAGAGGAGAATGTGAAGGCTTGCACCAGCGCAGACAAGTCGTCCCCCGTACTTGCGCGTTGCCAGACGGCAACCAAAACTGCCAACGTCGCCACCACCAACCATCCCCGCCAGACAAAAGCACCACCACCGTCAACCAAGGACGTCGCCCAACCCCACATCATCTCCCAACCGCCACCAAACGGATATGGGTAGGAAACCCCAGATCCGCCACCAGCATGCACCACCTCCTTCCGGATAAACAACAGAGAGATGTCGCACAAGGAGGGGCCATGACGCCTTGGCAGCCAACACGTCGCCGGGGGAAGGAGGCCGGAGTCGGGGAAGGACCGTCGGCCGACGCCACAGCCAGACAAGCGAGCCCTCGTTCCGCACCGACCTGAGAATGGAAAACGGCCCCGCCGACTTCGCACGGGCTTCGCCTAGCGGCGCCCTATGGTAGCGGCGAGGTGAGGGTGGCGGGATGGGGAGCGTAGCCGGTGGCATAATGCGAGCTCCTGGGTCGCCCTCAGGAGAAGCGACACAGGAGAGCAATCTTTTCTTTCTCAGCCCATCACCTTGGCTGCTACTAAGTGCCGTCACAGAGTCATTGGCAACTATAAAATCAAACTAGTCAATGTGTACGTGCAATGCACGTTAATTTTGAAGTATATTAAGTGCATGCGGATATTAAATAGGATATTATTTACGTGTTATTATGTGATTAACACTATATTTAGCATGAAATTAACTGCACGCTAAACGTGTTGAGTGCTCGACATTGAAGCAGTCTAGGTCGTTGAATTGACATGATTTGATGGCCGAGATTAATTGGATCTGCCCCTTTGGATCTTTTTATATCGGTGATATAGATATAGATATAGATGAACATAGCAATATAGATTCAAACTATATGCTAGTGTTTTTGCAAACCCAAACAAAGACGAGCTCAAAGCCATTTCCCTGCAGCAACTCTAGCAGGTCCTCAATGCTCAACTCTTGAAAGCCACTTATTTGGAGCACTCTCGGAAATAGTACGAGTGTTGGGAGGTTATGTTCTATCATATCCCCTAGACTTAACTCCTCTTACTGAAATATATCTTTTTTATTTCTCAACCCTCCCCCTTCTGTATTTTTTTGGAAAAAGGAAATATATTAATATCGCGAAGATAAAAATTACACCCAGCGTCTGCACCAATAAGATGCCTCAAAGACATCCAGATGCACACAACCCGAAAAAAAAAAAAGGCCTCGCCACAGTGATTAACTCCTCTCAGCAGCAGTATCCAAACCACCACCAAAGACAACATCCAAAAAACATAAAAGGTCTCCAAAAGCGACGTATTCAAAAAGAAAACAGTGCACAAGCGCCGTCGTCGCCCAATCCAAGATCTTAGGTTTTCACCCTAGAGAATGTCCAATCTCTCAAAACAATACCTCCAACAAGGCAATTGCCAGGCACAACCAATGAATGTCAGACCTTAGGTTTTCACCCTAAAAGTCACTACTCGGCACCCGAGGAGCACCACCAAAAATGAAATCCTCCGGTGCTGCCGCCCCCACTTGTAACAGCTGCTTCTGAAAGTTATCAAACACCTGGCTGACTCAATCGCCTCCAAGGCCCCCCTTTTGTATATAAACACCATTTCAATTTCATTTAACACTGTAACAATCAAACTTTCATGTGTCGACTCACACAACTCAAATAACATTCAAGTCCATAACCTTGTGACAAAAAAGTGAGACGCATGTTGGAGAATCATAGCATTGCAATATTTGTGGTATCACTCACGAAACAAGCTTCAATGCAGTAGTACAATTTTCGAAATCTGAAGCCCTTAGAGCTGGCCATAGATCACACTAGGACTTACCAAGTGAAAATCAATTCAGGTATAGTGATCGAGACTGGTTGCTTCTGTTCTTAGCTATGGAGATCTTGTGATGCTCACTCTATGGAGACCCCGACATCACCAATGCTGATAGGAAAAACTTTTTTCAAAACTCGGTGGATTTCCTAGTTAATTATGTTTTTTTAAAGACCCAGCAAATTGCTGGCATTCATTGATTTAGCAGAAAGAAGCGGAATACAATGTTGATCAAATGATCAAAAGAGCGTAAAGAAGAAAGGGATCCTGGCCGATTGGCCCTGCATGTTCAGCTAACTACTCGCAAGCTCATCCCCAAAAGGGGGCTCAAAACACTTGGCACCTGCCAATCTCCACAGCTCAATGTTGTGTCCGATTTTTGCGATGACTTCGGGCACCTAGTTAATTATGTGAAGCTGCTTAATGGAGAACAATAGAGGAAAGATCGAAAAGGAAAAGGAAGTCAAATCAGACACTTATTTCTGTGATTCCTTTGCTATTCAGGACCAAGTCCCTAAGGCACTTTCCTGTTGGAAGTCTCCTAATGAAGGTATGGTCAAACTTAATATTGATGCATCTTTTATCTCTTATACTAGGGTAGCGACAACAAATATTATAGCCCCAAATCACCGCAGCAAAATTATTTTCACATCCACCTGTATTTCAATCTTTGGAATAGCGGAGAGGAAGCTGAAGCTTCGTTGGAGGGTCTTTGTTGTATCCTCAGTTCCTCACCATGGTATTTTCATTTTCAGTTCTCAAATTACTATTCATATTTTATATAATCAAATATTAATAATTATACAACAACCAACTTTTGTACTGTATTAACTCGTGAGGTGTCATCTAGTAATTAATAGTTTACAACTAGTGTGCATTGACCGCTGTAGAGGCGGAGACAAGATATCTTCCATCTAAAAAAAAATAGATCTCGTTTAGGGTCAATTGACCCTAGTGCCAATACATCAGCTTCATTCCCGGGATTAATAATTTTGCGCAACTTGTTTCCCTCTTAACTCTGAAATATTTCTCCGAGTTACCTTAGCGATGTCACAATCAAAGAATATGCCAGTGCAGAAAATACAAGCCATGCCACTAATGAGCTGCCTTTTGTTGAGGCTATCTCATAAGAAGTTGATCATTGCACACATCTCAATAAGAAGCAAGAGATGATCTTCGCAAAAAAAAGAGAGCAAGAGATGAATCTTAAAGCTTGAAAAAAAAGGTGCAGCTCATAATAAAGCTAATCCATAAACATTACCGTACCCCCGGGAAAAAACATTACCGCTGGTTGTAGAAAAAGATACATTGTCCCTCTAAAAAAAAGATACATTGCGTCCATATATATAGTTAAAAAACAATAACGTACAAAAATAACCATCATCCCGGAAGAAAACGGAAGAAAAATAAAAAGCCAAATAATAGTTAGGCCTTGATAGAAAAAAAAGGGCAAATGAAAGCTCCATGATTAGAGAGCCTGAAAGCGACGTGATTCTTCCCCACACGTCCGAAAGGAACTGCAAGGGGCTGTGGCTGCGATTACCTTAGTTGTTTGCTTCCCGAGCAACAGCTCATCGAGAGCGAGCGTCATGGCGTCCCTCACGCTTCCCGCCCGCGCGCTTCTTCGCCTGCCGGCTCCCTTATATAAACCGAGTTCCTCCGCGTGCATTAATTTATCCGACGGCGAACTCCATGCACACGCGCACTCCCACAGTCGCCACTCTCACCCACGCCACTCATCGACTGATACTCCATAAGCTCTAAGAGCTGTGTAGTGTAGTGCGGCCATTACCCTAGCTGATCAATCAATGTCTGGGCATGGGTCGTCGGGCAAGCACCCCTTCTACCGCGGCATCCGGAGCCGGTGCGGGAAGTGGGTCTCGGAGATCCGGGAGCCGCGGAAGGCCCGCCGCATCTGGCTCGGCACGTTCCCGACGGCCGAGATGGCCGCCGTGGCGTACGACGTGGCTGCCCACGCGCTCCGCGGGCCCGACGCGGCACTCAACTTCCCCGCCTTGGCCGCCACGCGCCGCGCGCCGGCGTCCACCTCCGCGGACGACATCCGCGCGGCCGCGGCCGCCGCGGCCGCCTCCATCCAGCACGATCGCGCCGGCGGCGGCGGCATTGCCCCCGCGGCTGCTGGATCCGCACTGCAGCAGCAGTTGGGTGGAAGCAGTGCCGCTGCTGCCTCGGCGAGCGGCGCGGCCCAGCAGGATCAAGCCGGCATTGGGTTCAATCAGTTCTTCCTGGACGAGGAGGCGCTCTTCGAGACGCCGCAGTTCCTGCGCAACATGGCCGCCGGGATGATGATGAGCCCCCCGAGGCTCAGCCCCGACTCCTCCGACGAATCGCCGGACCCTTCCGAGGCTGGGGAGAGCCTCTGGAGCTACCGTGACCCGTAGATCGGTCGATCATGGCACTGCTCCATGCCATGGCGTCGCGACTTGCTACTAGCCTACTACCACTACTGTTGCTACAGCACTACTACTGAACATGGAACCTGAAATAACGAGGATGGGTAAGGAGGCGCGTACCGGCGTTGAGAGCCGTTTTTTCTCTCCGGTAACGCATGCAGATGTGGGTTTAGCGTCTGCCTTGATCTCCTTCTACCTCTTCTCTCCTTTTTCTCTCTATCTAGAGTATTTCCCCCCCTTCTGATCGAAGTGTTTTGGACCTTCTGGTTTGAAAGCCAGAAGGGGAAAAGGTCTCCCGTTTCACCAGCTTTGGCACTGTCTGAAATATCCGAGCTCGGCAGTATATAAAGCTGCAGCCAGATACTTGACTAAAATGTCGAGCGGGTCACGAGGAGTACTGTATGCACTGTTTATGTGGATGTACTACATAGTTGTGTAATTAAGTGTGTACTGTAACTATTCTGTGGGTGTGGATTGGCTATAAGATGTGCGCACAGTGCATCGCTAGCTCCACCTTTACCCTTTTTAAAACGCTTGTTGCTGATGTTTCTAGAGTCTAGTGTGTGCTGTTGTGCGAGCTTTTGACCTGGGGTAGTTGGCCGTGGAAAAGGATGAAAACAGCCGATCACCGCTGGGGTACAGGTTGTATTTTTGATGTTTTGGGGATCAGCTGGTCTCCTACATGTAACTTAGCTCGCCGGTTACTATCTATAAAAATGTGTTGCTAGTAAATAAGTTACTCCATCGGATCCAAATTAATTGACACAACCTCTATACAATGTTGTATAGAGATTGTATAGAGGCCGCGTCAATTAATTTGGATGGGAGGGAGTAGTGAATTTCGACGAAAAGCTCTTTTGAGACATAAAATACATCTTAACAGAGGTGGTACTACCTTATTAAGGCGTGACCATTGTGGTGATCACAGGTGTAACAAGAGATCATGAACTTACAGTAGGCAATACTTCGAAACCCTAGATGAATACATAGCTATATATAATATTTCCCTACAAAACAAAATGATCTTCAAGATTCAAGACTTGTTTTTAGGGATTCAAGATTCAAGACTTTCATGGAGAGCCAAGCTAGGAAATGACTTTCTTGGGAATAAAAACGCTAACCCCACAACCATGACATCATCCTCCAGATTGGCAACATACCTTCTGTGTGTACAACAGGAAAAATCATTTGACTTTACTATACTAGTAGTTTGCCTAGAAGTGGACCAAAGATCGACTAAACAAACTCTATATTCAGTTTTGTTTGACATATTAAATAAAAAAGCTGACTTGTACAAAACAAGGTGAATAGTAACATTTTTAGCAAACAGTTCTTTAGCTACTATTCATAACAAAACTTTGTTTTTTTATTTTAAAACACGCGGATGGAACTTATATTTAATTTTGGTGCTATGGTAAATACACATTGTATCATTCACTCAAACAATAGAATTTTTGTTGTGCTTCTGTTGCGTGGTATCAGGGAATATTAGATATGTCCTCTGTGTAAGTTGAGAATATATCTAGTGTTCCGAGACACTAACACCTATTTAACCAAAATTCCTGATGAAAATCCAAGAAAACTGAATTTTCATATATGACACATCTACTTACAGTTTCATAACATTCAACGTGTGTGATCAAATTTTGACTTCAATTTATGTGATGTGCCAATGTACTTGATGTTATTGGTAAAAATAATAATATGATTTTGCGGTCACGCTGCCGTGGCTTGGAAGCACTGGTGGTATCCCAAGCCACTAACGCTAATCTATGTATAAATCCGAATAACTCGTTTTTATTGAAGCTCAAATCCGAATAGCTAACCATTTTTGTCCATGTGATGCTAATTCTTGGATGCCTGAAACATTCTCATATCACAACCATCTAAAATTACACATGTCACCATGGTTTTTTTTTTTCATTATTACATCATGTTTCAGTTTGTGAGTTATATATAAACTGATGTGGTGAGGAGGAGGACTGCAAATTAATTCAAATGCTCAAAAAATAAGTGAAATTAAAAAAATCACAGCAGTAGCTCGAGTATCACAGCAAACAGCGAGTTGCCCACCTACGCGAGCAACACGTGTCCACCTCCCCTGAGGCAAACATGAGTGGAATACTGACGGGACGACAAACCAAGGCCTCGGTGTGGCCCACCCTTACGCTGCGCGCGGCCCGGCAGCAGCATGGGTTCTTCGGCAGGTACACACCCTCGCCGGTGGTCCAAGCACTCTGATCTGAGCTCCTGAGCCTCTGCGCGCACGCTGCCGAAAAACGGGCAAAAGCGGGGATACTCTGTTGGCGACGCAGCTCAGGCCGGGGCCCCAACTACGGCCAGATCGACAAAACCCAACAGCCGGGCTTGTACGGATCGCCTGGCGCGTCGGATTCCAATGGGATAGCGACGCGAGCGCGCCACCGCACGGCGGCGCTGGTTGGACGCGGAGGTGGAGCGGAGCCCGTCCGAATCATGGAGCACGGGCCGTACGATTTGCGTGCCCCCACCCTGCATTGGCCTTTGCTGAGCTGCGAATGTGATTTTTACGAATCTGGGATCTGTAGTCTCCCTTCCCAGCACCGCGAGACTAGTCGTTGCTTGCCAGGCTAGCCCGAGACAGCCGTCATCGTGCGATGATTTTAGGGTTTCCTTCTTCTCTTACGTGAACGAGAAACAAAGTGAACAGTAAGAGCAACTCCAACGCGCCGACTCAAACGAACGGCGCATTTGTCCGTTTTTTGTCTGTTTGGGTCGGCCGGCCGCTCGGTGTCCGCCCACTTTTTGAATTGGGTCGGCAGTGCACCCAACACGCCGACCCATATTTGCCGGCGTGGCCGGCTGGCCTTCATTTTAAATGAACACTTTGCATATTTCACGAGCAAATATATAGTTTCATAAGGAAGCATAGTTTTCACAACCAAATATAAAGCATAGTTTTACAAGCCCGAATATAAATTAAATTATTCTCACATAGTTTTACAAGCCAAATAAAAATGATACATCTATTGGTTGTCAACATGAGCCCACATATGCTCGACCAAATCATTTTGCAGTTGCATGTGAGTTTCCCAATCACGCATTTCATGATGAAATTGGGTGAACTGTTCAAATGTTGCCGCTTCTCCATGCTCAGGCACAACATTCTCACCCTGAAACTGAAATCCTTGATCGTAGATACGTTCCGGATACTCATCTTCTACGATCATATTGTGCATGATCACACAAACGGTCATCACCTCCCACAGCTTCTTCGTGCTCCAAGTCCTAGCAGGATACCGAACGATGCCCCATCGAGATTGCAAAACACCAAAGGCATGCTCTGCGTCCTTCCTAGCACTCTCTTGCTCTTGGGCGAATCTTTTCCTCTTCTCTCCGACAGGGTTGGGGATTGTCTTCACAATAGTGGTCCACTGAGGATAGATACCGTCACCTAGGTAGTATCCTTTGTCGTAGTATCCCTGGAAAGCCCCTGCTGGCATTCATCGCCAACAAGCGGGCAGTATCTTGAGCAGTCGGCTCTCTCAAGTACTCAGGGCCAAACACAACAATCACAGCCTTGCAGAACTTGTACATGGAGTCTAGACACGTAGACTCGCTCATACGGACGTACTCGTCAATGAGATCATCGGGCACTCCGTATGCAAGCATCCGTACGGCTGCAGTGCATTTCTGATAAGAGGAGAAGCCAATATTTCCAAGGGCATCCTCTTTGCACTCGAAATAGTCATCATATCCGACCACCCCCTCTCTAATACGGTTGAAAAGATGCCTACTCATACGGAAACGGCGCCGGAATTTCTGGTGTTTGGACAGCGGGTTCGTTGTGTCAAAGTAGTCCTTCCAAAGAAGTAAATGCCCGCTCTCTCGGTTGCGATTCAACGCCGGAAGGTGCCTCGGAATGGAGCCACGAAACAACGGCCGCTGGTTATTGAGGTGGTGATGGACCAACATGGCAGCCAAGATCTCCTCCTCCTCATCGGACGAGGAATCGTCGGAGTCGCAAAGGAAATTATGGAAAAAGAACTCGTCGGCGGAGTCCATTTTGTACCTTGGCAAACTATCGAACAACTTGCGGGCGTCGACGAAGGAGCCGGCCGGCAAAGGGAGTCGCGCCACCCTCGGACCAGCTGGCTGCTGTGGCGGCGTCCGACGAGCGTGTCGGCGTCCTACGAGCATGCCGGTGTCAGGACGAAGGAGCTGGCGGGGCGGCGAGGCGACTTCCTGGTCGCGGCTGTGTTGGGAAGCTTTCGGAGCCCCGGCGGCAAGACGACGGTGGCGGTGTTGGAGGAGGGGGGTGGGGGGATGTTGTGGCACCGGCAGCTGGCAGAGGCACCGGAAAATGGGCAGCGGCGGCATCGATGAAGGAGGCGGGCGAGGGTTTGCTGTTGGAATGGGAGAGGATGGCCAATGTGCCACCGACTAGCGGGCCAGGGGGAGGAGTAGGCGGGCACCGCGCGTGTCTGTTTTGTGTCCGCCCCGACGCAAATGAGGCTCAAAATTGGGCATGGAATGGGTCGGCAGGCGGACGAAAAGCGGACGCGCGTCCGTTTGGGTCGGCGTGTTGGGCCGACTTTTCTGTCCGCGCCGATCCAAACGGACGCGCGCGGACGAAATGGGTCGCCGCGTTGGAGTTGCTCTAAGGATTGGGATATTTTCTTTTTAAGCTAGCAAGAGGGCTGCTAAGATTTCATTGTAGAAGAAGAAGAAAAGGTCAATAACTGCTTGGTTTATTGGAGAAAAACCGGGCAAAAACATTTGCAAAGTACACATCACACATAGCTAGACTAGTTTCAAAATACAAAAAGACGTAAAGAAAAATGCTAAAAGGCCTATCAAACACAATGCAAACAGAGAAGAACACCGCCGACAAAAGCGGTGTGACCGTACATCGGCAACGGCGCTCACGGTCCGTTGACTTCAACTTCATCGCAACTTCACCAAAGTGCACCTTCCTGCTGCATTGGTCATGACCAACAAAAGCATGTTCGACAACCCGTCGACATTGGAGAGAGAAGACATCTGAAAGAGGAGCGGACATGTGATGCTTCAATATCAACAAGACGACCAACATGACTTGTCTAACGCTATTCACATGTACAAAATGCTCCAACAAGCTACACCTCCATTCGCATGTAAAAAATGCTACAACAACCTACACCTTCGGCCAACAGCCGCCCTTAGATGGACACACTACTGCAGACACCACACCCATCCAGCCACCGCCATAGCCATCATCAGCTCATCACTAGACACTCCACCACAAACCAAATGCTCCCGCCAAGAGGTCAAATCTCCCAAAACGATGCTTCCATGGAATAGATAACGCCAAGGGTGCCGCCATCGCGACTCTACAAGGTAGATCTTGGTTTTCACTCGAATACAAGATCTTCAGGACGGTAGAGATTTCGGATCACCTCGATGACGCCTCCAACAAGGAAACAACACACACATAGATGTTTGTCATCACTATCTGCAAGCAGGAATTTCGTCCGAAGAATTATACACCTATGTTTGGGGCAAAGCCTCGGATGCACCACACCAATAGATCAGGAACATGTCAGTCCTCGTCCTAGCCGAAGTTTAGACAACAGTACCGCCACCCTGCCCGAGAGCCTATCAAGGAAACCAGGTGCCAGATCTGCATCCCTACTCATCCGGGCCGCAACTAGAACACCACGCCACTTCTGTCGACTGAATTCGCAGCTAGCTTGGGAACCATGGCCAAAGGAGTAGATCATCCAACAGATCGGTGTTGGAGGCACCAATGCTAGCCAGAGGAAGATGTTGGTCAATAGATCCATGCAGGGGCATGATACGTGTCTGATGTATCTATAAATTTTTATTGTTAAATGCTATTATATTATCATCTGTGTATGCTTTATATGCTATTTTATAATATTTTTCTGGACTAACATATTAATCTAGTGCCCAGTGCTAGTTCATGTTTTTTGCTTGTTTCTTGTTTCACAAAAAAACCATACCTACTGTTGGGGAACGTTGGATGGAAAACAAAAAAATTCTACGCACACGCAAGATCTATCCATGGAGATGCATAGCTATGAGAGGGGGAGAGCATCTACATACCCTTGTAGATCGCTAAGCGGAAGAGTTTATCAACGCAGTTGATGTAGTCGTACAACTTCATGATCCGTTCCGATCAAGCACCGAACGCACGGCACCTCCGCGTTCAGCGCACGTTCAGGTCGATGACATCCTCGCCTTCTCGATCCAGCAAGAGAGGCGCAGTAGTAGATGAGTTCCGGCGGTACGACGGCGTGGTGACGGTGGTGGTGAAAACTATTTCCGCAGGGCTTCGCCAAGCACAACGGTTTAGAGTGGAGGACGAACTAGAGGGAGAGGGGGCGCCGACACTCGGCTTGGGGAATCGTGGTGTATGGCGCCTGATACGTCTCCGTCGTATCTACTTTTTCTAACGCTTTTGCTCTTGTTTTGGACTCTAATTTGCATGATTTGAATGAAACTAACCCGGACTGACGTTGTTTTCAGCAGAACTACCATGGTGTTGTTTTTGTGCAGAAATAAAAGTTCTCGGAATGGAACGAAACTTTTTGGAGAATTTTTATACAATAAAAGAAAAATACTGGAGCCAAGAACCACCAGAGGGGGGGGGGGCCTGGATGAGCACAACCCACCAGGGCGCGCCCCCCTCCAGGTGCGCCAAGGTGGGTTGTGCCCACCTGGTGGCCCCGCAGACCCTGATTCCGACTCCTTAAATACCTATATTTGGAGAAAAAAAATCAAGGGGGAAGAATTATCGCGTTTCATGAGACGGAGTCGCCGCCGCCTCCTGTTCTTCATCGGGAGGCCAGATCTGGAGTCCGTTTGGGGCTCCGTAGAGGGGAATCTTCGATCTTCGTCATCACCAACCCTCCTTCATCGCGAATTCCATGATGCTCCCCACCGGGAGTGAGTAATTCTTTGTAGGCTCGCTGGTCGGTGAGGAGTTTGATGAGATTCATCATGTAATCGAGTTAGTTTTGTTAGGGCTTGATCCCTAGTATCCACTATGTTCTGAGATTGATGTTGCTATGACTTTGCTATGCTTAATGCTTGTCACTAGGGCCCGAGTGCCATGATTTTAGATCTGAACCGTTTATGTTTTCACCATTATATCTATGTTCTAGATCTGATCTTGCAAGTTATATGCACCTGCTACATGTTATGATCCATAAACCCCGGAGTGACAATAGTCGGGATACTTTTCGGTGATGACCGTAGTTTGAGGAGTTCATGTATTCACCATGTGTTAGTGCTTTGTTCCGGTTCTCTATTAAAAGGAAGCCTTAATATCCCTTAGTTTCCTTATTGACCCCGCTACCACGGGAGGGTAGGACAAAAGATGTCATGCAAGTTCTTTCCATAAGCACGTATGACTATTTATAGAATACATGCCTATATTATTTTTATGAACTGGAGCTAGTTTTGTATCGCCCTAGGTTATGACTGTTACATGATGAATATCATCCAACGAATTCACCGATCCAATGCCTACGAATTTTCCACATATTGCTCTTGCTAAGTTACTACTGCTTTTGTTACTATTACACTTGTCACAAACTATTGCTATCAGTGTTACCGTTACTACTACTGTTACCACTGCTATCAAAACTATCATATTATTGTGCTACTGATCACTTTGCTGCAGATAATTAATCTACAGGTGTGGTTGAATTGACAACTCAACTGCTAATACCTTCAAATATTCTTTGGCTCCCCTTGTGTCGAATCTATAAATTTGGGTTGAATACTCTACCCTCGAAAACTGTTGTGATCCCCTATACTTGTGGGTTATCAAGACCTTTTTCTGGTGCCGTTGCCGGGGAGCATAGCTATATTTGTTGAGTCACTTGGGATTATTATCTATTTATCACTATGAAGAATCTGAAGGATACTAAAATCAAGATCGTTCCCTCTAAGATGAGGGGAGGGAAGGAACTGCCATCACACTCTGCACTTGATTCACCTTCTGTTTTGAGTAGACTTGCAACACCACCACATGCTATTAATCCTGATATGTCGCAAGTTATTGATGATGCTACTTCTGCTATGAATGCTACTCATGATGATGCTAGTACCTTGCTTGATGATAATGTGCCACTAGGTGAATTTCTTGATGAACAAATTGCTAGAGCTAAAGAGAATGAAATTACTGAAACTGATGAGATTACTGAAATTGATGAAGTACTTGAAACTGAAAATCTTGAAACACCTGGTAGACCTAGCTCTCCTAGATAGGAATTGCCTAAGATACCTGAGGGTTATGTTATGGATGAGGAGACAGCTAGAGACTTTCTTGCTTGCAATGATAGAGATGATCTTAAGAAATTATTATGCAAACTGAAAGAAAAAACTTTGAATGCTAGAATGAAATGTGATCCTAAGTTTGCTACTTCACCTATCTTTGTTACTGATAAGGATTATGAATTCTCTGTCGACCCAGAGTTAATTACTCTGGTTGAATTTGATCCTTTCCATGGTTATGAAACTGAAACTGTTGTGGCACATCTTACTAAGTTAAATGATATAGCCACCCTTTTTGCTCATGATGAGAAAATTCGCGACTATTATATTCTCAAATTATTTCCGTTCTCATTAAAGGGTGATGCTAAGATATGATACAATACTCTTGCTCCTGGTTGTGTGCGTAGTCCCCAGGATATGATTTACTATTTCTCTGAAAAATATTTTCCTGCTTATAAGAAACAAGCTGCCTTACAGGAAATATTTAACTTTGTGAAAATTGAGGAAGAGAGTCTCCCACAAGCTTGGGGGAGGCTTCTCCAATTGCTTAATGCTTTGCCTGATCATCCACTTAAGAAAAATGAAATACTTGATATCTTCTATAATGGACTAATTGATGCTTCTATGGACTTCCTAGATAGTTGTGCTGGTTGTGTTTTCAGGGAACGAACTGTTGAACAAGCTGAGGAATTATTGAATAATATATTGAAAAATTATGATGATTGGACTCTTCCTGAACCACCGCCTAAACCCACTCCGAAGAAGAGGGGTATCTTAAATCTCAGTCCTGAAGATATGCAGGAGGCAAAGAAAAGTATGAAGGAAAAATGTATTAAAGTAGAGGATGTTAAGAATTTACCACCTATTGAAGAAATACATGGACTTGACACACCACCACCAAAGGTGGTAGAGGTAAATTCTTTATTAAAGTTTGATGAAGGTGATATTCCTTATAATAAACACCCTAGTCAGTGCTTATATGAGTTTGACAACTACATTATGAAACAAGATCACTTCAATGTCAATGTTATGAAACAATTGAAATATAATTCTGATATGATTGCCCGCTTGAGTGATTTGTTATTTAGAATCTCCAATGATGTTAGAGGTGTGGGAAAACATGCCTCTATGGTTCAAACCCAGTTAGAACAAGTTGCTAAATCTCAAAGAGAATTGCTCGATGAAATGAATAATAATATAAATGACTTTGCTGTTAGAGTAGCAACTAGAGAAGGTAAAATGACTCAGGAACCACTTTATCCTGAGGGACACCCTAAAAGAATTGAACAAGACTCTCAGAGAATTAACACTGATGCACCTAGTCCATCTAGAAAGAAAAAGAAGAAGAAAAATGATAGGACTTTGCATACCTCTAGTGAACCTGAGATAGAAAAACTTCCTGAAGATAATAATGATGTTTCTATTTCTGATGCTGAAACTCAATCTGGTAATGAACGTCCATCTAGTGATAATGAAAATGAAAATGATGATGCTCATGAAGACACTCAACCAGACAATAATTAATAACCAGATAATGATGTTGAAATAGAACCAGCTGTTGATCTTGATAACCCACAATCTAAAAATAAAAAGTATGATAAAAAGGACTTTGTTGCTAGAAAACATGGTAAAGAAAGAGAACCATGGGTTCAAAAACCCATGCCCTTTCCACCTAAATCAACTAAGAAAAAAGATGATGAGGAATTTGAACACTTTGCTGAAATGATTAGGCCAGTCTTTTTGTGCACTCGCTTGACCGATATTTTAAAAATGGCCCCTTATGCAAAATAAACGAAAGACATCATCACTAATAAGAGGAAAATACCTGAAGCTGAAATCTCCACCATGCTTGCTAATTATTCTTTTAAGGATGGAGTACCTAAAAAACTTGAAGATCCGGGAATACCAACGATACCTTGCTCCATCAAACGAAATTATGTCAAACTGCTTTGTGTGATCTAGGAGCTGGTGTTAGTGTTATGCCTTTCTCCTTATATAAAAGATTTGATTTGAATAAAATCACACCTACTGAAATATCTTTGCAAATGGCTGACAAATCAACTGGCATACCTATCGGTATTTGTGAGGATGTGCCCGTTGTTGTTGCAAATGTTACTATCTTAACTGACTTTGTTATACTTGAGATGCCCGAGGACGACAACACGTTGATTATCCTTCATAGACCCTTCTAGAATACTGCAGGGGCTGTTATTGATTGCAATAAAAGCAAGGTCACTTTTCATATCAATGGTAATGAGCATACGGTGCACTTTCCGAAGAAACAGTTCCAAGTGAATGGTATTAATGTTATTGAAAAATCTCCGACACTCATTATTGGAAGTTTTCAACTACCTCTACCTACTGCCAAAAACAAATATGAAGTGCTTATTGTTGGGGACATGCATATCCCCGTTAAGGTAACTTAGTGTTTTACAAAAGTTCTTCGGTTTCATGTTAATGGGAAGTGGTTGTTAATAAGACTTGATCAACCTTATTAATGGATCATTTTTAAGAGGTATGAAGTTGATGAATCTAGTAGGCACAACCTTCTATCCCTATCCTTGTTTTTTTTCTTAGTTAAATAAAATAAAATGCCATGTTTTGCCTGCTTTCTGAATTTTTCGTGCAATAAAAATAGGTGCCCAAAAATAAAAGTTCTCAGAATGCTCTGAAAATTTAATACGATTTTTTCTGAATATTTCTGAATTTCTAGTGCAAATAACATCAGAGGGGGGGGGGGTGCACCAGGTACGCACAACCCACCTGGGTGCGCCAGCAGCCCAGGCGCACCCTGGTGGGTTGTGGTCCCCATGTGGCCCCCCTCACTTACCTTTTAGCCCAAGTCATCTCCTACCTCCAGAAAAAAATCACCATTGCTCTCTCTCTCTCTCGTGTTCTTGCTCTCAAACTCGCGGATTTCGATCTCTTTGCTTGAAGCTCCATTTCCAAAACTGTTTTGGCGATTGCTACTTGGTATGTGACTCCTCCATTGCTCCAATTAGTTATTGCTTTAGTGGATTATATTTTGAATAATTAGCTGCTCTTGGTGCTGCAGTAGATGAGCTTGCATGTCGAATTCTTGGACTTCTAAGTAGTTTGAATGCTCAATATAGCCTCTATGCATCCATATGAATAGTTGCTATCAATCTTGTGAAGTTTTGTTGACAAAAATTTTGTGGACTAAACTTTTAAGAATTTTATCTATCGGAAAAAGATGAATTTCTTTGGAAGGAGTTCTTCGAGGAAGGGGTCTACGGGGGAATCATCTAGTAGTGGCTTGATGCGTCAGTCTTATGTTGAACCAAGTGCAAGCTCAATACGGGATGCCGCTATTAAATCATGCCTATGGCCGTGCAACGATTTTATGGTGAGTGCAGGTATTAAAGAAGAATTTGAGCAATATGTTCACAACGCCGAGTTCGGTCCCTACATTGAAGATAAGTGCAACCAGCATCTTAACCTCACAAAATCGTTTACTAAGGAATTTAAATTTCATCCTCGTGAGTCTAGAGTCTCGTTTAAAATTTATGACCATCCATTTACGATGCCTCTAGAAGTGTTTTGTGGTATTTGTAAAATTCCATTTTGGGGTTCGCTAGACGAGCCACCAAGATCTGAATATGAGTCATTTTTAACTATTCTTTGCTACGGTGAGGATAGAGGCGTGACACAAGGTAGAATAAAAAGTATTCATTTCCCATCAATTCAATACTTTGCACCCTTTAACGGCAAATGCATTGTAGGAAAGCAGGATTGCAGCACACTATGTGAAGGAAATATGCCCTAGAGGCAATAATAAAGTTGTTATTTTATATTTCCTTATTCATGATAAAGGTTTATTATTCATGCTAGAATTGTATTGATCGGAAACTTAAATACATGTGTGAATACATAAACAAATACCGTGTCCCTAGTAAGCCTCTACTAGACTAGCTCGTTGATCAAAGATGGTTAAGGTTTCCTAACCATAGACATGTGTTGTCATTTGATAATGGGATCACATCATTAGGAGAATGATGTGATGGACAAGACCCATCCGGTAGCTTAGCATATTGATCGTTCAATTTATTGCTATTGCTTTCTTCATGTTAAATACATGTTCCTTCGACTATGAGATTATGCAACTCCCGGATACCGGAGGAATGCCTTGTATGCTATAAAACATCATAACATAACTGGGTGATCATAAAGATGCTCTACAGGTATCTCCGAAGGTGTTTGTTGAGTTGGCATAGATCGAGATTAGGATTTGTCACTCCGAGTATCAGAGAGGTATCTCTGGGCCCTCTCGGTAATAAACATCATAAGCTTGCAAGAAAATGACTAAGGAGTTAGTTACGAGGTGATGTATTACAGAACGAGTAAAGAGACTTGCCGGTAATGAGATTGAACTAGGTATGAAGATACCGACGATCGAATCTCGGGCAAGTAACATACCGATGGATAAAGGGAACTACGTATGTTGTCATAACGGTTTGACCGATAAAGATCTTCGTAGAATATGTAGGAACCAATATGGGCATCTAGGTTCCGCTATTGGTTATTGACCGGAGAGGTGTCTCGGTCATGTCTACATAGTTCTCGAACCCGTAGGGTCCGCACGCTTAACGTTCGTTGACGATATAGTGTTATATGAGTTATATGATTTGGTGACCGAATGTTGTTCGGAGTCCCGGATGAGATCATGGACGTGACTAGGAGTCTCGAATTGGTCGAGAGGTAAAAATTGATATATTGGACGATGGTATTCGGACACCGGAAATGTTTCGGAGTGTACCGGATAGTCATCGGAGTACCGGAGGGGGTACCGGACACCCTCGGAAGGATAGTGGGCCTATTGGACCATTAGAGGGGAGCACACCAGCCCACTAGGGGCTGGCGCACCCCCTATGGCAGCCGCCCAAGTGGGGAAAAGGAAAGGGGAGGGATTCGACCTCCCCCTTCCTTCCCTCTTCCCCCTTTCCTTTCTCCCTCCGATAAATATGGTAAGGGGGGCGCCACTTGGGAAGGGACCCCAAGTAGGATTCGACCTACTTGGGGGCGCCTCCTGGCTGCTCCCTCCTCCCCCCACCTATATATATGTGGGAGGGGGGCGCCCCCCTCCACCGTTTACACCCTCGGTCATATTTTCGTAGTGCTTAGGCGAAGCCCTGCGGAGATAACTTCACCATCACTGTCATCATGCCGTCGTGCTACCGGAACTCATCTACTACCTCGCTGTCTTGCTGGATCAAGAAGGCAGAGGATGTCACCGAGCTGAACGTGTGCTGAACGCGGAGGTGCCGTACGTTCGGTACTTGCTCGGTTGGAGCGTGAAGAAGTTCGGCTACATCAACCGCGTTACTAAACGCTTCCGCTTATGGTCTACGAGGGTACATAGACACACTCTCCCCCCTTGTTGCTATGCATCTCCATGGATAGATCTTGCGTGTGCGTAGAATTTTTTTCCATGCAACGTTCCCCAACAGTGGCATCCGAGCCAGGTCTATGCGTAGATGATATGCACGAGTAGAACACAAAGAGTTGTGGGCGGTGATAGTCATACTGCTTACAACCAACGTCTTATTTTGATTCGGCGGTATTGTGGGATGAAGCGGCCCGGACCAACCTTACATGTCCACGCACATGAGACCGGTTCAACCGACAGACATGCAACTAGTTTTGCATAAAGGTGGTTGGCGGGTGTCTGTTTCTCCTACTTTAGTTGAATCAAATTTGACTGCGTCCGGTCCTTGAAGAAGGTTAAAACAGCAAACTTGATAAATCACCGTTGTGGTTTTTACCGTAGGTAAGAACGGTTCTTGCTAGAAGCCCGTAGCAGCCACGTAAAACTTGCAACAACAAAGTAGTGGACGTCTAACTTGTTTTTGCAAGGCATGTTGTGATGTGATATGGTCAAGACATGATGTGATATACATTATTGTATGAGATGATCATGTTTTGTAATTTATCGGCAACCGGCAGGAGCCTGATGGTTGTCTCTTTATTGTATGAAATGCAATCGCCATGTAATTGCTTTACTTTATCGCTATGCATTAGCAACAGTTGTAGAAGCAATAGTTGGCGAGACGACCACGACGCAATGATGGAGATCAAGGTGTCGAGCCGGTGACGATGGAGATCATGATGATTCTTTGGAGATGGAGATCAAAAGCACAAGATGATGATGGCTATATCATGTCACATATTTTGGTTGCATGTGATTGTTTATCCTTTATGCATCTTATTTTGCTTAGAACGGCGGTAGCATTATAAGATGATCCCTTCACTAAATTTCAAAATAAAAGTGTTCTCCCCGAGTATGCACCATTGCTAAAGTTCGTCGTTTCGAAGCACCACGTGATGATCGGGTGTGATAGACTCTACATTCACATACAACGGGTGTAAGACAGTTTTGCACACGCAGAATACTTGGGTTAAACTTGACGAGCCTAGCATGTACAGACATGGTCTCGGAACACTGGAGACCGAAAGGTCGAACGTGAGTCATATAGTAGATATGATGAACATAGAGATGTTCACCATTGATGACTACCCCATCTCACGTGATGATCGGACATGGGTTAGTTGATTTGGATCATGTATCACTTAGATAACTTGAGGGATGTTTATTTAAGTGGAAGTTCATTTGTAATTTGATTAATCGAACTTTAATTTATCATGAACTTAGTCCTAATAGTATTTACAAATTATGTTGTAGATCAATAGCTCGCGTTGTAGCTCCCCTATGTTTTTGATATGTTCCTAGAGAAAACTAAGTTGAAAGATGATAGTAGCAATGATGCAGACTGGGTCTGTGATCTGAGGATTATCCTCATTGCTGCACAGAAGAATTATGTCCTTGATGCACCGTTTGGTGACAGACCTATTGCAGGAGCAGATGCAGACGTTATGAATGTTTGGCAAGCTCGATATGATGACTACTTAATAGTTTAGTGCGCCATGCTTTACGGCTTAGAACCGGGACTTCAAAAATGTTTTGAACACCACGGAGCATATGAGATGTTCCAAGAGTTGAAATTGGTATTTCAGACTCATGCCCGTGTCAAGAGGTATGAGACCTCTGACAGGTACTTTGCCTACAAGATGGAGGAAAATAGCTTAGCTAGTGAGCATCTGCTCAGAATGTCTGGGTACTACAATCGCTTGAATCAAGTGGGAGTTAATCTTCCAGATAAGATAGTGATTGACAGAGTTCTCTAGTCACTGTCACCAAGCTACTAGAACTTCGTGATGAACTATAATATGCAAAGGATGACGAAAATGATTCCCGAGCTCTTCGCGATGCTAAAATCTGCGAAGGTAGAAATCAAGAAAGAGCATCAAGTGTTGATGGTTAACAAGACCACTAGTTTCAAGAAAAAGGGCAAGGGAAAGAAAGGGAACTTCAAGAAGAATGGCAAGCAAGTTGCCACTCCTGGGAAGAAGCCCAAAGCTGGACCTAAGCCTAAAACTAAGTGCTTCTACTGCAAAGGAAATGGTCACTGGAAGCGGAACTGCCCCAAATACTTGGCGGGTAAGAAGGATGGCAAAGTGAACAAAGGTATATTTGATATACGTGTTATTCATGTGTACCTTACTAGTATTTGTAGTAGCCCCTGGGTATTTGATACTAGTTTAGTTGCTAAGATTAGTAACTCGAAACAGAAGTTGCAGAATAAACAGAGACTAGTTAAGAGCGAGGTGACGATGTGTGTTGGAAATGATTCCAAAGTTGATACGATCACCATCGCACACTCTCTCTACCTTCGGGATTAGTGTTGAACCTAAATAAATGTTATTCGGTGTTTGTGCTGAGCATGAATATGATGTGATGATGTTTATTGCAATACGGTTATTCATTTAAGTCAGAGAATAATTGTTGTTCTCTTTACATGAATAAAACCTTCTATGGTCATACACCCAATGTAAATGGTTTATTGAATCTCGATCGTAGTGATACACATATTTATAATATTGATGCCAATAGATACAAAGTTGATAATGATAGTGCAACATACTTGTGGCACTGCCGTTTAGGTCATACTGGTGTAAAGCGCATGAAGAAACTCCATGCGGATGGACTTTTGGAATCACTTGATACTTGCGAACCATGCCTCATGGGCAAGATGACTAAAACTCCATTCTCCGGAACAATGGAGCGATCTAATGACTTATTGGAAATAATACATACCGATGTATACGATCCGATGAGTATTGAAGCACGCGGTAGGTATCGTTATTTTCTGACCTTCACGGATGAATTGAGCAGATATGGGTATATCTACTTGATGAAACACAACTCTGAAACATTTGAAAAGTTCAAAGAATTTCAGAGTGAAGTGGAGTATCATCGTAATAAGAAAATAGAGTTTCTATGATCTGATCGCGGAGGTGAATATTTGAGTTATGAGTTTGGCCTTCATTTAAAAACAATGTGGAATTGTTTCACAACTCACGCCACCTGGAACAACACAGCATAATGGTGTGTCCGAATGTTGTAATCGTACTTTATTGGATATGGTGCGTTCTATGATGTCTCTTACCGATTTACCACTATTGTTTTGGGGTTATGCATTAGATCCTGAATAAGCCGGAGCACCAAGTCACCTTCTTGAAAGGTTCGGGTTTTAACTCGACGGCTATGATAACGACGCAGATCTTGCTGGTAAATCGCCGAACGAGCCGCCGCCAGGTCACGCTCCTCATCCAAGAGGTCGATATCTCTTGACGTGCTTTTTCGTTATCAGCTTCAACATAAGCCGCCACACGGGGCGAATCGTGACGGATGTCACTGGGAAGAACCGCCTCTGCTCCGTACACCATGAAGAAAGGTGTATAACCCGTGGATCTGTTGGGGGTAGTATTGATACTCCAAAGCACTGAGGGTAATTCCTCAACCCAACAACCCGGCGTCCTCTGCAAAGGGACCATAAGCCGGGGCTTGATACCTCTCAAGATTTCTTGATTGGCCCTTTCAGCTTGACCATTGGACTGAGGGTGAGCCACTGATGACACGTCGAGACGAATATGCTCTCGTTGACAAAATTCTTTCATAGCACCCTTGGACAGATTAGTACCATTATCAGTTATGATGCTATGCGGATAGCCAAAACGGAAAATCACCTTTTTAATGAATTGAACCGCCGTTGCCGCATCACACTTGCTGACCGGCTCTGCCTCAACCCACTTTGTAAACTTGTCAACTGCCACCAAAAGGTGGGTTTTTTTGTCCTTGGATCTCTTGAAAGGTCCAACCATATCCAGCCCCTAGACTGCAAACGGCCAAGTGATTGGAATCATCCTCAATTCTTGAGCCGGCACATGAGCTCGTCTGGAAAATTTCTGACAGCCATCGCACTTGCTAACCAGATCTTCTGCATCAGCATGAGCCGTCAGCCAATAAAACCCATGACGAAAAGCCTTAGCCATGAGAGATTTAGAGCCGGCATGATGACCACAATCTCCTTCATGAATCTCCCTTAGAATTTCACGGCTCTCTTCAGGAGAGATACATCGCTGAAACACCCCTGTAACGTTGCATCGGTGTAACTCGCCATTGACAATCGTCATTGACTTAGACCGCCGGGTTATTTGCCTGGCCAAAGTTTTGTCCTCAGGTAACTCACCCCGGGTCATATAAGCCAAATATGGAACTGTCCAATCAGGAATAGCATGAAGAGCCGCCACCAACTGTGCCTCCGGGTCAGGGACAACAAGATCCTCTTCCGTAGGCAACTTAACCGAAGCATTGCTCAGAATATCAAGAAAAACATTAGGTGGTACCGGCTTACACTGAGACCCCAGCCGGCTTAAAGCATCAGCCGCCTCATTTTTCCTGTGATCAACATGTTCCACTTGATAACCTTTGAAATGGCTAGCAATAGCATCAACCGCCCGACGATAAGCCGCCATGAGTGGGTCTTTGGAATCCCAAGTTCCTGAAACTTGCTGAGCCACCAGATCTGAATCGCCAAAACACCTGACCTGGCTTAGGTTCATCTCTTTAGCCATCCGAAGACCATGGAGTAAAGCCTCATACTCAGTTGCATTGTTAGTACAAGGAAACATCAACCTTAGGACATAGCAAAACTTATCACCTCGTGGGGAAGTCAAAATAACTCCAGCCCCCGAGCCTTCCAACTGCCTGGATCCATCAAAATGTATAGTCCAATACGTATTATCAGGCTTCTCCTCAGGCATCTGCAATTTCGTCCAGTCATTGATGAAATCCACAAGTGCTTGAGACTTGATGGCTGTTCGGGGCATATATTTCAAACCATGGGGTCCAAGCTCAATGGCCCACTTGGCCACCCGACCTGTAGCTTCTCTGTTTTGAATAATATCCCCTAGAGGAACAAAACTGACCACAATGATGGGATGACCAAGGAAATATTGCTTCAACTTACGACTGGCCATGAACACTCCGTAAACCAGCTTCTGCCAATGTGGGTACCTCTTCTTAGATTCAATTAGTACCTCACTGACATAGTAAACCGGCCTCTGAACCAGATATTCCTTGCTTGACTCCTTCCTTTCCACAACAACCGCCACGCTGACGGCCCTGCTGTTAGCAGCCACATATAAAAGCAAGGGCTCCTTGTCAATAGGAGCAGCAAGAACCGGTGGCTCAGCCAACTGCCTTTTAAGCGCCTCGATCGCCTGATTAGCAGCATCACTCCAGACAAAGTGATTTGTTTTCTTCATCATCTGGTATAAAGGGATAGCCTTCTCTCCCAGGCGGCTTATAAACCAGCTCAAAGCCGCAATACGACTCGCCAAACGCTGAACGTCGTTGATACATGCCGGTTTAGCCAAAGAAGTGATAGCCTTGATTTTCTTCGGGTTAGCTTCAATACCTCTCTCAGAGACCAAAAAACCCTAGAGCTTGCCTGCTGGCACACCAAAGACACATTTGGCCGGGTTAAGCATCATCTTGTAGACCCGGAGATTGTCAAAGGTCTCCTTCAAATCATCTAACAAGGTCTCCTTCTTCCTGGATTTCACAACTATATCATCCACATAAGCATGAACATTGCGTCCAATTTGGTTGTGGAGGCAATTCTGAACACAACGCTGATAAGTCGCCTGGGCATTCTTGAGCCCAAAAGGCATAGAGACATAACAGAAGGCTCTAAAGGGAGTGATGAAAGATGTTTTCTCCTTGTCCTTAACTGCCATCTTGATCTGATGATAACCAGAATAAGCATCCAAAAAACTCAAACGCTCACAACCCGTCGTAGCATCAATGATTTGATCAATACGAGGGAGAGCAAAAGGATCAGCCGGACATGCCTTGTTAAGGTCTGTGTAATCCACACACATACGCCAAGTGCCGTTTTTCTTAAGTACCAGCACCGGGTTAGCCAACCATTCAGGATGAAAAACTTCAACAATAAACCCGGCCGCCAAGAGCCGGGCCACCTCTTCACCAATGGCCTTGCGCCTCTCTTCATTAAAATGATGAAGAAATTGCTTGACCAGTTTAAACTTCGGATCAATATTGAGAGTGTGCTCAGCGAGTTCCCTCGGTACACCTAGCATGTCTGAAGGCTTCCATGCAAAGATGTCCCTGTTCTCACGGATGAACTCGATGAGCGCGCTTTCCTATTTCGGATCCAGGTTGGCACTGATAGTGAACTGTTGGGATGAATCGCCAGGGACAAAATCGACCTGCTTGGTGTCATCTGCCGACTTAAACTTCAACAAGGGGTCATGCTCTGTGGTTGGCTTCTTCAAAGGGGTCATATCCGCCAGGTCAACATTATCTTTGTAGAACTTCAACTCTTCCGTTGCACAAACAGACTCAGCGTAGGCAGCATCGCCCTCTTCACACTCCAAAGCTATCTTCCTGTCACCATGCACCGCGATGGTACCCTTACGACCCGACATTTTAAGCTGCAGATAAACGTAACAAGGTCGTGCCATAAACTTGGCATAAGCCGGCCGTCCAAACAGGGCGTGATAAGGGCTCTTGATCTTGACCACCTCAAAAGTCAATGTTTCAGCTCTGTAATCATGCTCATTGCCAAAAGCCACTTCCAAGGCTATCTTGCCCACCGGATATGCCGACTTACCACGCACCACCCCATGAAAAATAGTAGAAGACGGCTTAAGATCTTTATCAGTCAAACTCATACGACGAAAAGTATCATATTAGAGGATATTGATACTGCTGCCTCCGTCCATAAGTGCCTTTGTGAACTTGTATCCTCCAACCTGAGGAGCCACCACCAAAGCCAGCTGACCCGGGTTGTCAACCCAAAGCGGGTGATCCTCACGGCTCCATACAATGGGCTGTTCTGACCATCGCAAGTATCGAGGGACTGCCGGCTCGACCGTGCTCACCACGCGTTTACGAACCTTCTGATCTCGCTTGCACAAACTCATGGTAAAAACATGATATTGGCCACTGTTCAGCTGCTTTGGATTACTCTGATAACCAGACTGCTGCTGCTGATTACCCTGACCGGACTGCTGATTAACACCGCCTTGATTGCCTTGGCCCTGAAAACCAGAGTTTGAACCGCCACCTCCAAAGCCGGGCCTGTGAGGGCCAGATCCTGACTCGCCATTCGGGCCGTGATGGTTCTGATAAAAACCGGAATTTCTATACTCCCTCATGATGAAGCAATCTTTCCACAAATGAGTGGCCGGCTTATCCTGAGAACCGTGCTTCGGACAAGGTTGATTCATTACCACCTCCAGGTTAAACTTTGGCCCGCCAAACCGGGGCACTGATGATTTCCCCTTATGGCGCTGATTGCTATTCTGCGTGCTGGTGTTAGCCACAAAGTCGGAACCACCATCGGTTTGCTTGCGCTTACCATTGTTGCCTTGACCCGCCGTATTATGCTGCTATCCCTTTCCATTGCCGCCCTTCTTCCCCTTGCCAGCCTTCTCTTCATCAGACGCTGGGTCTTTAGTACTATCTGAGTCGGCATATTTGGTGAGAGCCGCCATGAGCTCTCCCATATCATTGCAGTGGCACTTAAGCCGCCCTAGCCTCTGTTTGAGGGGAAGGAAACGGCAATTTTTCTCCAAAATTAGGACGGCTGAACCGGCGTTGATGCTATCTGATGAGTGAATAACAGCCGAGACCCGGCTGACCCAGTGATTGGTTGACTCATCCTCAAGCTGGACACATGCATCAAGGTCGATGATCGACATGGGTTGCTTACATGTATCTCTGAAATTTTGAATAAAGCGTGCTTTCAACTGTGCCCATGAACTGATGGAGTTGGCAGGTAACCCTTTTAGCCAGGTACAAGCCGGCCCATCCAACATCATGGTGAAATACTTAGCGCACGCAGCGTCGTTGACGTCTAACATCTCCATGGCCATCTCATAGCTCTCAATCCATGCCTCCGGAGGTTGATCAGCCGTGTAATTGGGCACCTTGCGAGGGCCCTTAAAATCCTTGGGCAGATGCTCATTACGCAAAGCCGACACTTGACACGGCACACCCACGTTCCTAGAAGTCATCCCAGCTTCTATAGACACCGACGGGTTAGGCTGAGGTTGCTGATAAGCCGCTAACTGAGCCGCCAGCTCCGCCTCCCGGCGTGCCCTGGCCTGATCCACCAAGGCCTGAGCATTGTTCTCAGCACATGGCAGGTCATGCCCACGGGGCTGGTTATTGTGCTGCTCACTGTTCAAAACCGCTGGTGACTCAATGCGCCGGCTGTAACTCCGGCTTTGGCGTGGGGTTGAATGAATCCGCTCATGGCTATATGAATATGCTGCTTGCTGAGCTACCGCAGTTTGAAGTAGTTCCATAGCCTTCCGTGCCTCAACCGCCGCGGGAGACTCGCCTTGCATCGGGAGAGCCGCCAGCCGCGATGCCGCAGCAATCATGTTATCCAGAGGGTTAGAAAAATGACCCGGTGGTGTTGGTACTTGCTGAGGTGGGGTCAGATTCAAACGAGGCGGATCCGCACCACGTAGCTGAACCGTCACCCCTGCCGCAGGCGCTTCAACAGCCCGGTTTACCTCAAGCGGGTTACTTGGTCCTGCTCCAGGGGTGTTGAAAATATTCCTCGCATCATAGTCCAAAGGTAGACGACTCTGGTGCCTCCTTCGCAGAATGGCGTTGGATGCATGCTGATCCAAGCTTAACCGGAAATTTTCTGCTTGAATCCGTTGTGACTCAGCGTCCCGGGCGGCTTGTTCTGTCGCCATCATAACATTCTCAGCATTAAGCTCCTCCTTGGCCTGAGCTATCTCATCTCGCAGCTTCGCGACGTCCACCTTATGCTGTGCTTGAGTCTCCGGGGTTATTTCTGCAGCTAATAAGGTTTCCAAAGCATCCAAGAGCCAGGATAAAACTTGAGCCGGCGGGCGCCCAGAACCGCTCGCCCCGGCTGTCGCTGCGGCCATTGAGCTGGAGGTCATAGCCGCAGCGGTTGATGAATTCTGCACCGGTTGTGTGCCTCCCATGAAGATCACGACTCTGTTTGGCGGCTAATAAGGGTTCGGAATACTGTTGCCATTGGAATAGCCCCCAAGCCCGCCATCTTGCAGTTGATACATTGAATCGGTCTCGCCGGTTGAGGACTCATCATCAGAATAGATGGTCGTCTCTCCTCCGGACACAGATCCTTCCTCAAGATCCTCCCCATGGATGAAACCAACAAAAGCGTGCTTCACGGCGGTCTGAACCTTGGCGGGTCGTGCACGCTGAGCCGTCTCAATGATGTCGGTGCAGGTGTCCAGCTCAGGCTCCGACTCGCCGATCTTGCCGATGAAGACGTGGATTCCGCCGAAGGGGACCCGGTACCCATATTTGATTGAATCAGCCTCGGGACCCCAGCCTGCATCGTTGATGTAGATCTTGCCACGACGACTCTTGGTCATCTAGCCCACGACATATCCCTTGATCCCTGAGAAGCTGCCCTTCAGGAACTCGAAACCACCATGCACTGGTCCCACGGTGGGCGCCAACTATCGTGGACTTAACACGGCAAATGCCCTAGCAGAAGGACTTAGGTGTGGAGCCATCGCAACTAGGTTAGCTTGAAGGGGTTAAACAGGACAAAGGACACAGAGAGTTTACCCAGGTTCGGCCCCTCTCAACGAGGTAAAAGCCTACTCCTGCTTTAGGTTGTATTGCTTGGGTTTCGATCACCAGGGAGCGAATATGCTTGACCTAGTTCTCGAAGAGTTGTTTCCTCCCTTAACCAGCCGCCGGGTCACCGCCGGGTCACCCCTTTATATATAGGTTAATGCCCGACGGCTTACAGAGTCCCGGCCGGTTCACACAAACGTGACCGGCTCGGTTTCTAACTAAGTTTGCCTTACAAGACAAGTTTAAACATATGGCGGCTCACACCCGTGGGCCTCAAGTTGTCTTCGGGTCTTGGGCCTTCAATTGACTTGCTCTACGAACCGCCATCTTCATATCTTCTTGGACCTTATCGGGCCTCTTCATCTTTAAGCCGCCAGTGACATGACCCGGCCCCTCCTGGGCGGGTCATACCGAGTAGTTACATCCCCAATAGTGACTGAATGTTGTTCGGAGTCCTGGATGAGATCACGAACATGATGAGGAGTCTCGAAATGGTCGAGAGGTAAAGATTGATATATAGGACGATGGTATTCGGACACCGGAAGTGTTTCGGAGTGTACCGGATAGTCATCGGAGTACCGCAGGGGGTACCGGACACCCCCGGACGGATAGTGGGCCTATTGGGCCATTAGAGGGGAGCACACCAGCCCACAAGGGGCTGGCGCACCCCCTATGGCAGCCGCCCAAGTGGGGGAAAACAAGGGGAGGGATTCAGCCTCCACCTTCCTTCCCTCTTCCCCCTTTCCTTTCCCCCTCCGATAAATATGGTAAGGGGGGCGCTACTTGGGAAGGGACCCCAAGTAGGATTTGGCGTACTTGGGGGCGCCTCTTGGCTGCTCCCTCCTCCCCCCCACCTATATATATGTGGGAGAGAGGCGCCTAGCACAACCAGAACAATTGCTTAGACGTGTGCGGCGCCCCCCTCCACCGTTTACACCCTCGGTCATATTTTCGTAGTGCTTAGGCGAAGCCCTGCAGAGATAACTTCACCATCACCGTCATCACACCGTCGTGCTGCCGGAACTCATCTACTACCTCACTGTCTTGCTGGATCAAGAAGGCGGAGGACGTCACCGAGCCGAACGTGTGTTGAACGCTGAGGTGTCGTACGTTCGGTACTTGATCGGTTGGAGCGCGAAGAAGTTCGACTACATCAACCGCGTTACTAAACGCTTTCGCTTATGGTCTACGAGGGTACGTAGACACACTCTCCCCCCCTCATTGCTATGCATCTCGATGGATAGATCTTGCGTGTGCGTAGATTTTTTTTCCTTGCAACGTTCCCCAACACTATGTGCCCTTGACTTGAGCCTCATACACGCTGCTCTCACCGGTATTAAACGTTATAACCTTGGAGCGATTGTTGCATGCAGATTGCAGCACAATGCTGGTAGTGGTTATTTTTATGGTGGGATTTATGCTTCTCGTTTAGCTCAAGAGGCGGGTGTTACACCTCTTCCTCATGACCCTATCTTGCCTACTTAGTACATAGACTTTGATGCCATGAAACGCCATAAGTTCCTTAAGGGCAAAATCACTGATTATACTTATAACTTGAGGTTCAATAAAGAAACCATTGTGCATATTGCTTTGCCTGCGCCTGCTCTCTTTGATTTTAACAGCAAAAGAAGACATTATGTTCTTGAGAGTGAGGCCCGCGCGTACAAGGCGGAGATCGAGGCAGCTCGGCGGGCTAAGGAGGCTACACCAAGGTCCTCCGTGAGCTATCACTCTGATTATTATGCAGGCCGTGGATGGTGATTTCCAAGATAGGCCAAAAGCCTAAGCTTGGGGGAGTATGTATTTCCACCGACTTTACATTCATGTTCACACATTTCATTCCAGTTGTCGGTGTTCACACTTTTTCCATTGTATTATCCGTGTTAGATTTATTTTCTTGCTTTCTTCTTGTGTGTTTGAAGAACTTTGAGAAAACCCAAAAAAATGTTTCTTGCTTCTTTTCGATTTTTAATTCTAGGTTAGTTAGTTGTAGTATTGAAAAGAAAACCCAAAAAGATTTCCTTGTTCTTCTTTTGCTTGTTGGGAGCTCTCCCATGTAAATAGTTTTTCTCATTTTTGTTTTCTTTCTCTTTAATTTGCTTTCTTCAAGAAAAACTAAAAACTCCAAAAATATTTCAGTGTGTTTCTCTGAAATTCTTTCCTTTTTATTGAATCATACCAAGGAGAAGACCACGATGAAAATGTTGAGTGGCTCTCTTATGCACTATTGTTGATCTAACAAGGAGCCCAAATTACCTTGTCTTCTCCTTCGAATAAAATGTTTGCAGATTCCAGCTTAGTCCACGACACTCTTGCACTATTATCATTTTCATATCATTCGGTCATGCAAGTGAAAGGCAATAATAACGATATTTGATGAAGTGACTGTGGCAGAGAGAAACGGGTATGAACTCAACTTGTTCTATTTTTGTAAATATGTTTAACCTAGTATCCATGATTCAGCATATTATGATCAAACATGTTTGCAATGACAATTAGAGATTTTAGTTTCTCATGCCATTCTTAAGTAGCTAGGAGTGGATAATGATTTATCTTGGATGTCAACATGCATTAAAATGATCGTGATGTAGTATGATGATATGGTATCCTCCTCTGAATGTTTCAAGTGGCTTGACTTGGCACATGTTCATGCATGTAGTTGAATCAAAACCAACATAGCCTCTACGATATTTATGTTCATGGTGTTCATATCCTACTCATGCTAGTATTCAATGTTTATTATGCATAATGCATGTTCATGACCGTTTTCGCTCTCTAGCTGGCCGCTTCTCAACCTATTTGCTAGCCTCCGCCTGTACTATGTGGAAATACTGCTTGTGCATCAAAATCTTTAAAACCCCAAGTTGTTCCAGATGAGTCCACCATATCTACCTATATGCGGTATTACCCTGCCGTTCTAAGTAAATTTGCATGTGCCACCTCTAAAATTTCAAATGAACATCTGTTTTTGTGTGCCTGGATTGTTCACAGAGCGATAGGGGGTAGTCGGTATCTTCCATGCTAAGCGGGTTATTCTCATGATGAGTGTTTATTGGCTCGTCCTTGCACGAGTGCGGCGGTAATATGGATTCCCAGTCCTGCAATCAAATTGTTTTTACAAATAACTAAACAAAACTCCCCCAGGATTGTTGTTGGTATGGGCAGTACCCGTGGATTCGGCTAGCCGTGGAGTGTGTTTGTTGGTGGAGGGGGAGTAAACCTTTACTTTTATCACTTGGGAACCGCTACTAATTGTTGGGAAACGTTGCATGGAAAACAAAAAAATTTCTACGCACACGCAAGATCTATCCATGGAGATGCATAGCAATGAGAGGGGGAGAGCATCTACATACCCTTGTAGATCGCTAAGCGGAAGCATTTATCATGCGGTTGTTGTAGTCGTACTCTTCGCGATCCGATCACGATCCAACCGATCTAGTGCCGAACGGACGACACCTACGAGTTTAGCACACGTGCGGCTCGATGATGTCTCCTCCTTCTTGATCCAGCAAGCAGGAGAGGAGAAGTAGATGCGATCACAACCAACACGACGGCGTGGTGGTTATGGTGGTGGTGGAGCACCGACAGCGCTTCGCTAAGCGTCGCCGAGACGAGGCGGTGGAACTACGGAGTAACGAGAGAGAGAGGGGCGCCAAGGGCTTGGTCTGTCCTCTTGGGGTGCCCCCTCCCCTCTATATATAGGTGGAGGGGCATGGAAAACAGCCCCTCCAAGCTCTAGGGCGCAGCTAAGGGGGAGAGGACTTGGACTCCAAGTCCAATCCTATTCCTACTAGGACTCCTTCCTTTTTTGCCTTCCCTAGCCACATGGGCTTTTGAGGACTTGGTGCGCCTAACCCAATAAGGCTAGGGTGCCTCTCCACAGCCCATTCTAGCCCTTGGGTCGTGGTGAACCCACTTGTGGACTTCCGGACCCCTCCGGAATCCTCCGGAACCTTCTGGAAGCTTCCCGGTACAATACCGAAAAAACTGCACCTTTTTCCGGAACCCAAAATATGACTTCCCATATATAAATCTTTACCTCTCGACCATTCCGAGACTCCTCGTGACATCCTGGATCTCATCCGGGACTCCGAACAATATTTGGTTACCACTCATCAAATATCCCAATACATCTCTAGCGTCAACGAACGTTAAGCGTGCGACCCTACGGGTTCGGGAATTATGTAGTCATGACCGAGACACCTCTCCGGTCAATAACCAATAGCGGGACCTAGATGCCCATATTGATTCCTACATATTCCATGAAGATCTTTTATCGGTTGAACCTTTATGACAACATACGCAATTCCCTTTGTCTGTCGGTATGTAACTTGCCCGAGATTTGATCGTCGGTATCTCTATACCTAGTTCAATCTCGTTACTGGCAAGTCTCTTTACTCGTTCCATAATACATCATCTTGCAACTAAATCCTTAGTCACTTTGCTTGCAAGCTTCTTGTGATGTGTATTACCGAGAGGGCCCAGAGATACCTCTCCGATACACGGAGTGACAAATGCCAATGTCGATTCACACCAACTCAACAGACACCTTCGGAGATACCTGTAGAGCATCTTTATGATCACCCAGTTACGTTGTGACATTTTATAGCACACAAGGTATTCCTACGGTATCCGGGAGTTGCATGATCTCATGGTAGAAGGAACATGTATTTGACATTATGAAAGAAGTAGCAATAAACTGAACGATCATATGCTATGCTAACGGTTGGGTCTTGTCCATCACATCATTCTCCTAATGATGTGATCCCGTTATCAAATGACAACACATGTCTATGGTTAGGAAACCTTAACCATCTTTGATCAGCGAGCTAGTCTAGTAGAGGCATACTAGGGACATGCTATTTGTTTATGTATTCACACATGTATTTAAGTTTCCGATCAACACAATTCTAGCATGAATAATAAACCTTTATCATGAATAGGGAAATATAAAATAACAACTTTGCCTCTAGGGCATATTTCCTTCAGTCTCCCACTTGCACTAGAGTCAATAATCTAGTTCACATCACCATGTGATTTAACACCCATAGTTCACATCTCCATGTGACCATCACCCAAAGAGTTTACTAGAGTCAATAATCTAGTTCACATCGCCATGTGCTTAACACCCAAAGAGTACTAAGGTGTGATCATGTTTTGCTTGTGAGAGAAGTTTAGTCAATGGGTCTGCCACATTCAGATCCGTATGTATTTTCCAAATTTCTATGTCTACAATGCTCTGCATGGAGCTACTCTAGCTAATTGCTCCCACTTTCAATACGTATCCAGATTGAGACTCAGAGTCATCTGGATCAGTGTTAAAGCTTGCATCGATGTAACCCTTTACGACGAACTCTTTATCACCTCCATAACCGAGAAATATTTCCTTAGTCCTCTTAGGTAACTAAGGATAATTTTGACCGCTGTTCAGTGATCTACTCCTGGATCACTATTGTACCCACTTGCCAAACTCATGGCAAGGTACACAATAGGTCTAGTACATAGCATGGCATACTTTATAGAACCTATGGCTGATGCATAGGGAATGACTTTCATTCTCTCTCTATCTTTTGCCGTGGTCGGGTTTTGAGTCTTACTCAATTTCACACCTTGCAGCACAGGCAAGAACCCTTTCTTTGACTGATCCATTTTGAACTTTTTCAAAATCTTGTCAAGGTATGTGCTTTGTGAAAGTCCTATTAATCGTCTTGATCTATCCCTATAGATCTTGATGCCCAATATATAAGTAGCTTCACCAAGGTCTTTTATTGAAAACTCTTATTCAAGTATCCTTTTATGCTATCCAGAAATTCTATATCATTTCCAATCAATAATATCATAAATGCTACAGAGCTCCCAGTCACTTTCTTGTAAATACAGGCTTCACCATAAGTCTGTATAAAACCATATGCTTTGATCACCTCATCAAAGCGTGTATTCCAACTCCGAGATGCTTGCACCAGTCCATAGATGGATCGCTGGAGCTTGCACACTTTTTTAGCACCTTTAGGATCGACAAAACCTTTCTGGTTGTATCATATACAACTCTTCTTTAAGAAATCCATTAAGGAATGCAGTTTTGACGTCCATTTGCCAGATTTCATAAAATACGGCATTTGCTAACATGATTCAGACAGACTTAAGCATCGCTACGGGTGAGAAAGTCTCATCGTAGTCAACCCTTTGAACTTGTCGAAAACCTTTTGCGACAAGTCGAGCTTTGTAGACAGTAACATTACCATCAGCGTCCGTCTTCCTCTTGAAGATCCATTTATTCTCAATGGTTTGCCGATCATCAGGCAAGTCCACCAAAGTCCACACTTTGTTCTCATACATGGATCCTATCTCAGATTTCATGGCCTCAAGCCATCTCTCGGAATCTGGGCTCATCATAGCTTCTTCATTGTTCGCAGGTTCGCCATGGTCTTATAACATGACTTCCAGGACAGGATTACCGTACCGCTCCGGTGCGGAACGCGTTCTGGTCGACCTACGAAGTTCTGTAGTAACTTGATCTGAAGTTTCATGATCATCATCATTAGCTTCCTCTCTGGTTGGTGTAGGCATCACGGGAATGGTTTTCTGTGATATGCTACTTTCCAATTCGAGAGAAGGTATAATTACCTCATCAAGTTCTACTTTCCTCCCACTCACTTCTTTCAAGAGAAACTCCTTCTCTAGAAAGGACCCAAACTTAGCAACAATGATCTTGCCTTCGGATCTGTGGTAGAAGGTGTACCCAATAGTTTCTTTAGGGTATCCTATGAAGACGCACTTCTCCGATTTAGGTTCGAGCTTATCAGGCTGAAGCCTTTTGACATAAGCGTCGCATCCCCAAACTTTAACAAACGACAGCTTAGGTTTCTTGCCAAACCATAGTTCATACGGTGTCGTCTCAACAGATTTAGACGGTGCCCTATTTAACGTGAATGCAGTTGTCTCTAATGCATAACCCCAAAACGATAGTGGTAAACCGGTAATAGACATCATAGAACGCACCATATCTAATAAAGTACGGTTATGACATTCGGACACACCATTAGGCTATGGTGTTCGAGGTGTCGTGAGTTGTGAAACAATTCCACATTGTTTTAAATGAAGGCCAAACTCGTAACTCAAATATTCGCCTCCGCGATCGGATCGTAGAAACTTTATTTTCTTGTTACGATGAGTCTCAACTTCACTCTGAAATTCTTTGAACTTTTCAAATGTTTCAGACTTGTGTTTCATCAAGTAGATATACCCATATCTTCTCAAATAATTAGTGAAGGTGAGAAAATAACGATACCCGCCGCGTGCTTCAATACTCATCGGACCGCATACATCGGTATGTATTATTTCCAATAAGTCATTAGCTCGCTCCATTGTTCCGGAGAACAGAGTTTTAGTCATCTTGCCCATGAGGCATGGTAGGCAAGTATCAAATGATTCATAATCAAGTGATTCCAAAAGTCCATCCGCATGGAGTTTCTTCATGCGCTTTACACCAATATGACCTAAACGGCAGTGCCACAAGTATGTTGCACTATCATTATCAACTTTGCATTTTTTGGCATCATTATTAGGAATATGTGTATCACTATGATCGAGATTCAATAAACCATTCACATTGCATGTATGACCATAAAAGGTTTTATTCAGGTAAAGAGAACAATAATTATTCTCTGACTTAAATGAATAATCGTATTGCAATAAACATGATCCAATCATATTCATGCTCGATGCAAACACCAAATAACATTTATTTAGGTTCAACACTAATCCCGAAGATAGAGGGAGTATGCGATGGTGATCTTATCAACCTTGGAATCACTTCCAACACACATCGTCACCTCGCCCTTAACTAGTCTCTGTTCATTTTGCAACTCCTGTTTCGAGTTACTAATCTTAGAAACTTAACCGGTATCAAATACCCAGGGGCTACTATGAACACTAGTAAAGTACACATCAATAACATGTATATCAAATATACCTTTGTTCACTTTGCCATCCTTCTTATCCGCCAAGTATTTGGGGCAGTTCCGCTTCCAGTGACCATTTCCGTTGCAGTAGAAGCACTCAGTTTCAGGTTTCGGTCTAGCTTTGGGCTTCTTCATGGGAGCGGCAACTTGTTTGCTGTTCTTCTTGAAGTTCCCTTTCTGTCCCTTGCCCTTTTTCTTGAAACTAGTGGTTTTGTTAACCATCAACACTTGATGCTCTTTCTTGATTTCTACCTTCGTCGATTTCAGCATCGCGAAGAGCTTGGGAATCGTTTTCGTCATCCCTTGCACATTATAGTTCATCACGAAGTTCTAGTAGCGTGGTGATATTGACTAGAGAACTCTTGTCAATCACTATCTTATCTGGAAGATTAACTCCCACTTGATTCAAGCGACTGTAGTACCCAGACATTCTGAGCACATGCTCACTGGCTGAGCTATTCTCCTCCATCGTGCAGGCAAAGTACTTGTCAGAGGTCTCATACCTCTCGACATGGGCATGAGTCTGAAATACTAATTTCAGCTCTTGGAACATCTTATATGGTCCATGATGTTCAAAATGTCTTTGAAGCCCCGATTCTAAGCCGTAAAGCATGGCACACTAAACTATCAAGTAGTCATCATATTGAGCTTGTCAAACGTTCATAACATCTGCATCAGCTCCTGCAACAGGTCTATCACCTAGCGGTGCATCAAGGACATAATTCTGTGCAGCAATGAGGATAATCCTCAGATCATGGACCCAGTCCACATCATTGCTACCATCATCTTTCAACTTAGTTTTCTCTAGGAACATATCAGAAATAGAGGAGCTATATCGCGAGCTATTGATCTACAACATACAATTGCAAATACTATCAGGACTAAGTTCATGATAAATTAAGTTCAATTAATCAAATTACTAAAGAACTCCCACTTAAATAAACATCCCTCAAGTTATCTAAGTGATACGTGATCCAAATCGACTAACCCAAGTCCGATCATCACGTGAGATGGGGCAGTCATCAATGGTGAACATCTCTATGTTGATCATATCTACTATATGACTCACATTCGACCTTTCGGTCTCCAGTGTTCCGAGACCATGTCTGTACATGCTAGGCTCGTCAAATTTAACCCAAGTATTCTGCATGTGCAAAACTGTCTTACACCCATTGTATGTGAACGTAGAGTCTTTCACACCCGATCATCACGTGGTGTCTCGAAACGACGAACTTTCGCAACGGTGCATACTCAGGGAGAACACTTATATCTTCAAATTTAGTGAAGGGATCATCTTATAATGCTACCGTCGTTCTAAGCAAAATAAGATGCATAAAAGATAAACATCACATGCAATCAAAATATGTGACATGATATGGCCATCATCATCTTGTGCTTTTGATCTCCATCTCCAAAGCATCGTCATGATCTCCATCGTCACCGGCTCGACATGTTAATCTCCATCGTTGTGTCGTGGTTGTCTCGCCAACTATTGCTAACACACAGCGATAAAGTAAAGCAATTACATGGCGCTTGCATTTCATACAATAAAGAGACAACCATAAGGCTCCTGCCGGTTGCCGATAAATTACAAAACATGATCATCTCATACAATAACGTATATCACATCATGTCTTGACCATATCACATCACAACATACCCAGCAAAAACAAGTTAGACGTCCTCTACTTTGTTGTTGCAAGTTTTACGTGGCTGCTACGGGCTTCTAGCAAGAACCGTTCTTACCTACGGCAAAAACCACAACGGTGATTTATCAAGTTTGCTGTTTTAACCTTCTTCAAGGACCGGCCGCAGTCAAATTCAATTCAACTAAAGTAGGAGAAATAGACACCCGCCAGCCACCTTTATGCAAAACTAGTTGCATGTCAGTCGGTGGAAACGGTCTCATGTACGTGGACATGTAAGGTTGGTCCGGGCCGCTTCATCCCACAATGCCGCCAAATCAAAATAAGACATTGGTGGTAAGCAGTATGAACATCACCGCCCACAACTTCTTTGTGTTCTACTCGTGCATATCATCTACGCATAGACCTGCCTCGGATGCCACTGTTGGGAAATGTTGCATGGAAAACAAAAAAAATTCTACGCACACGCAAGATCTATCCATGGAGATGCATAGCAACGAGAGGGGGAGAGCATCTACATACCCTTGTAGATCACTAAGCGGAAGCATTTATCACACGGTTGATGTAGTCGTACTCTTCGTGATCCGATCACGATCCAACCGATCTAGTGCCGAAAGGACGGCACCTCCGAGTTTAGCACACGTGCGGCTCGATGACGTCTCCTCCTTCTTGATCCAGCAAGAGGGAGAGGAGAAGTAGATGGGATCACAACCAACAGTGGTGATGGTGGTGGTGGAGCACCGACAGCGCTTCGCTAAGCGTCGCCGGGACGAGGCGGTGGAACTACGGAGTAACGGGAGAGAGAGGGGCGCTAAGGGCTTGGTCTGTCCTCTTGGGTTGCCCCCTCCCCTCTATATATAGGTGGAGGGGCGCGGGAAACAGACCCTCCAAGCCCTAGGGCGCAGCTAAGGGGGAGAGGACTTGGACTCCAAGTCCAATCCTATTCCTACTAGGACTCCTTCCTTTTTTTGCCTTCCCTTGCCTTCCCTAGCCACATGGGCTTTTGAGGACTTGGTGCACCTAGCCCAATAAGACTAGGGTGCCTCTACACATCCCATGCTAGCCCTTGGGTCATGGTGTACCAACTTGTGGACTTCCGGACCCCTCCGGAATCCTCCAGAACCTTCTGGAAGCTAACCGGTACATACCGAAAAAACTACACCTTTTTCCGGAACCCAAAATATGACTTCCCATATATAAATCTTTACCTATCGACCATTCCAAGACTCCTCGTGACGTCCGGGATCTCATCCGGGACTCCGAACAAAATTTGGTTACCACTCATCAAATATCCCAATACTACTCTAGCGTCAACGAACTTTAAGCGTGCGACCCTACGGGTTCGGGAATTATGTAGTCATGACCGAGACACCTCTCCGGTCAATAACCAATAGCGGGACCTGGATGCCCATATTGATTCCTACATATTCCACGAAGATCTTTTATCGGTTGAACCTTTATGACAACATACGTAATTCCCTTTGTTTGTCGGTATGTAACTTGCCCGAGATTCGATCGTCGGTATCTCTATACCTAGTTCAATCTCATTACCGGCAAGTCTCTTTACTCATTCCGTAATACAACATCTTGCAACTAACTCCTTAGTCACTTTGCTTGGAAGCTTCTTGTGATGTGTATTACCGAGAGGGCCCAGAGATACCTCTCCGATACACGGAGTGACAAATCACAATGTCGATTCACACCAACTCATCAGACACCTTCGGAGATACCTATAGAGCATCTTTACGATCACCCAGTTATGTTGTGACATTTGATAGCACACAAGGTATTCCTACGGTATCCGGGAGTTGCATGATCTCATGGTCGAAGGAACATGTATTTTAAGGAAATATGCCCTAGAGGCAATAATAAAGTTGTTATTTTATATTTCCTTATTCATGATAAAGGTTTATTATTCATGCTAGAATTGTATTGATCGGAAACCTAAATACATGTGTGAATACATAAACAAACACCGTGTCCCTAGTGAGCCTCTACTTGACTAGCTCGTTGATAAAATATGGTTATGGTTTCCTAACCATGGACATGAGTTGTCATTTGATAATGGAATCACATCATTAGGAGAATGATGTGATGGACAAGACCCATCTGTTAGCTTAGCATAATGATCGTTCAGTTTTATTGCTATTGCTTTCTTCATGTCAAATACATATTCCTTCGACTATGAGATTATGCAACTCCCGGATACTGGAGGTGTGCCTTGTGTGCTATCAAACGTCACAACATAACTGGGTGATTATAAAGATGCTCTACAGGTATCTCCAAAGGTATTTGTTGAGTTGGCATAGATCGAGATTAGGATTTGTCACTCCGAGTTTCGGAGAGGTATCTCTGGGCCCTCTTGGTAATACACATCATAAGCTTGCAAGCAAACGACTAAGGAGTTGGTCACGAGGTGATGTATTACGGAATGAGTAAAGAGACTTGCCGGTAATGAGATTGAACTAGGTATGAAGATACCGACGATCGAATCTCGGGCAAGTAACATACCGATGGACAAAGGGAATTACGTATGTTGTCATAACGGTTCGAACGATAAAGATCTTCATAGAATATGTAGGAGCCAATATGGGCATCCAGGTTCCGCTATTGGTTATTGACCGGAGAGGAGTCTCGGTCATGTCTACATAGTTCTCGAACCCATAGGGTCCGCACGCTTAACGTTCGTTGACAATATAGTGTTATATGAGTTATGTGAATTGGTAACCGAATGTTGTTCGGAGTCCCAGATGAGATCCCGGACATCACGAGGAGTCTCGGAATGGTCGAGAGGTAAAGATTTATATATGGGAAGTCATATTTTGGGTTCCGGAAAAAGGTGCAATTTTTTTGGGTATTGTACCGGGAAGCTTCCAGAAGGTTCCGAAGGATTCCGGAGTGGTCCGGAAGTCCACAAGTGGGCCCACCACGTCCCAAGGGCTAGCATGGGCTAAGGGGAGGCGCCCTGGTCTTATTGGGCTAGGCGCACCAAGTCCTCAAAAGCCCACGCAGCTAGGGAAGGAAAAATGGAGAGTCCTAGTAGGAATAGGATTGGACTTTTGAGCCCAAGTCCACGTGTTTACTATTCATGGTTACTGTTCACGTGGCACTATTCCTTCTACTCCAAGCCCCTACACATATATAAATAGAGGGGAGGGGGCGCCCCAAAGACTGACAACATTGGCTTAGCCGTGTGCGGCGCCCCCGTCCACCGTTTACTCCCTCGGTCATATTTTCGCGGTGCTTAGGCGAAGCCCTGCGGAGATCACTTCATCATCACCGTCACCACGCCATCGTGCTGACGGAACTCATCTACTACTTCG
Source organism: Thinopyrum elongatum (assembly GCA_011799875.1). NCBI lineage: Eukaryota > Viridiplantae > Streptophyta > Magnoliopsida > Poales > Poaceae > Thinopyrum > Thinopyrum elongatum. The sequence continues at coordinate 557,776,802 of CM022298.1, forward strand.
CCCGTCTTGCTGGATCAAGAAGGCGAGGACGTCACCGAGCTGAACGTGTGCAGAACGCGGAGGTGCCGTGCGTTCGGTACTAGATCGGTTGGAGCACGAAGAAAGTTCGACTACATCAACCGCGTTGTGAAACGCTTCCGCTTACGGTCTACGAGGGTACGTAGACACACTCTCCCCCTCGTTGCTATGCATCTCCATGGATAGATCATTGCGTGTGCGTAGAATTTTTTTTGTTTTCCATGCAACGATTCCCTACAGTGGTATCATGAGCCAGGTCTATGCGTAGATGATATGCACGAGTAGAACACAAAGAGTTGTGGGCGGTGATAGTCATACTGCTTACCACCAATGTCTTATTTTGATTCGGTGGTATTCTGGGATGAAGCGGCCTGGACCAACCTTACATGTCCACAAACATGAGACCGGTTTCACCGACTGACATGCAACTAGTTTTGCATAAAGGTGGCTGGCGGGTGTCTGTTTCTCTTACTTTAGTTGAATCGAATTTGACTGCGGCCGGTCCTTGAAGAAGGTTAAAACAGCAAACTTGACGAATCACCGTTGTGGTTTTTGCCGTAGGTAAGAATGGTTCTTGCTAGAAGCCAGTAGCAGCCACGTAAAACTTGCAACAACAAAGTAGAGGACGTCTAACTTGTTTTTGCAGGGCATGTTGTGATGTGATATGGTCAAGACATGATGTAATATACGTTGTTGTATGAGATGATCTTGTTTTGTAAGTTATCGGCAACTGGCAGGAGCCTTATGGTTGTCGCTTTATTGTATGAAATGCAAATGCCATGTAATTGCTTTATTTATGGCTATGAGTTAGCAATAGTTGTAGAAGCAATAGTTGGCGAGACGACCACGACGCAACGATGGAGATCAATGTGTCGAGCCGGTGATGATGGAGATCATGACGATGCTTTGGAGATGGAGATCAAAAGCACAAGATGATGATGGCCATATCATGTCACATATTTTGATTGCATGTGATGTTTATCTTTTATGCATCTTATTTTGCTTAGAACGGCGGTAGCATTATAAGATGATCCCTTAACTAAATTTCAAGGTAAAAGTGTTCTCCCTAAGTATGCACCGTTGCTACAGTTCGTCGTGTTGAGACACCACGTGATGATCGGGTGTGATAGACTCTACGTTCACATACAACGGGTGCAAGACAGTTTTGCACCTGCGAATACTTGGGTTAAACTTGACGAGCCTAGCATGTACAGACATGGCCTCGGAACACTGGAGACCGAAAGGACGAACGTGAATCATATAGTAGATATGATCAACATAGAGATGTTCACCATTGATGACTACCCCATCTCACGTGATGATCGGACATGGGTTAGTTGATTTGGATCACGTATCACTTAGATGACTTGAGGGATGTCTATTTAAGTGGGAGTTCTTAAGTAATTTGATTAATTGAACTTAATTTATCATGAACTTAGTCCTGATAGTATTTGCATATCTATGTTGTAGATCAATAGCTCGCGATATAGCTCCTATATTTTGATATGTTCCTAGAGAAAAATAAGTTGAAAGATGATGGTAGCAATAATGCGGACTAGGTCCGTGATTTGAGGATTATTGTCATTGCTGCACAGAAGAATTATGTCCTTGATGCACCGCTAGGTGACAGACCTATTACAGGAGCTGATGCAGACGTTATGAATGTTTTACAAGCTCGATATGATGACTACTGGATAGTTTAGTGCGCCATGCTTTACGGCTTAGAATCGAGGCTCCAAAGACGTTTTGAACGCCACGGAGCACATGAGATGTTCCAAGAGATGAAATTGATATTTTAGACTCATGCCCGTGTCGAGAGGTATGAGACCGCTGACAAGTACTTTGCCTACAAGATGGAGGAGAATAACTCAGCTAGTGAGCATATGTTCAGAATGTCTGAGTACTACAATCGCTTGAATCAAGTCGGAGTTAATCTTCCAGATAAGATAGTGATTGACAGAGTTCTCTAGTCACTATCACTAAGCTACTAGAACTTCGTGATGAACTATAATATGCAAGGGATGACGAAAACGATTCCCAAGCTCTTTGCGATGCTAAAATCGGCGAAGGTAGAAATCAAGAAAGAGCATCAAGTGTTGATGGTTAACAAGACCACTAGTTTCAAGAAAAAGGGCAAGGGAAAGAAAGGGGAACTTCCAAAGAATGGCAAGCAAGTTGTCACTCCCATGAAGAAGCCCAAAGCTGGACCCAAGCCTGAAATTGAGTGCTTCTACTGCAAAGGAAATGGTCACTGGAAGTGGAACTGCCCCAAATACTTGGCGGATAAGAAGGATGGCAAAGTGAACAAAGGTATATTTGATATACATGTTATTGATGTGTATTTTACCAGTGTTCATAGTAGCCCCTGGGTATTTGATACCGGTTCAGTTGCTAAGATTAGTAACTCAAAACAGGAGTTGCAAAATGAACAGAGACTAGTTAATGACAAGCTGACGATGTGTGTTGGAAGTGATTCCAAGGTTGATAAGATCGCCGTCGCATACTCCCTCTACCTTCGGGATTAGTGTTGGACCTAAATAAATAAATGTTATTTGGTGTTTGCGTTGAGCATGAATATGATTGGATCATGTTTATTGCGATACGGTTATTCATTTAAGTCAGAGAATAATTATTGTTCTGTTTATATGAATAAAACCTTCCATGGTCATACACCCAATGTAAATGCTTTACTGAATCTCGATCGTAGTGATACACATATTCATAATATTGATGACAAAAGATGCAAAGTTGATAATGATGGTGCAACATATTTGTGGCATTGCCGTTTAGGTCATATTGGTGTAAAGCGCATCAAGAAACTCCATGGAGATGGGCTTTTGGAATCACTTGATTATGAATCATTTGATACTTGCGAACCATGCCTCATGGGCAAGATGACTAAAACTCCGTTCTCCGGAACAATGGAGCGAGCTAATGACTTATTGGAAATAATACATACCAATGTATGCGGTCCGATGAGTGTTGAAGCACGCGGCGGGTATCGTTATTTACTGACCTTCACAGATGATTTGAGTAGATATGGGTATATCTACTTAATGAAACACAAATCTGAAACATTTGAAAAGTTCAAAGAATTTCAGAGTGTAGTGAAGAATCATTGTAACAAGAAATTAAAGTTTCGACGATCTGATCGCGGAGTCGAATATTTGAGTTATGAGTTTGGCCTTCATTTAAAACAATGTGGAATAGTTTCACAACTCACGCCACCTGGAACACCACAGCGTAATGGTGTGTCCGAATGTTGTAACCGTACTTTATTAGATATGGTGCGATCTATGATGTCTCTTACCGATTTACCACTATTGTTTTGGGGTTATGCATTAGAGACAACTGCATTCATGTTATATAGGGCACCGTCTAAATCCGTTGAGACGACACCATATGAACTATGGTTTAGCAAGAAACCAAAGCTATCATTTCTGAAAGTTTGGGGATGCGACGCTTATGTGAAAAAGTTTCAGCCTGATAAGCTCGAACCCAAAACAGAGAAGTGCGTCTTCATAGGATACCCTAAAGAAACAATTGGGTACACCTTCTACCACAGATCCGAGGGAAAGATCTTTGTTGCCAAGAATGGGTCCTTTCTAGAGAAGGAGTTTCTCTTGAAAGAAGTGAGTGGGAGGAAAGTAGAACTTGATGAGGTAATTGTACCTTCTCTCGAATTGGAAAGTAGCTCATCACAGAAAACCGTTCCCGTGATGCCTACACCAACCAGAGAGGAAGCTAATGATGATGATCTTGAAACTTCAGATCAAGTTACTACAGAACTTCGTAGGTCGACCAGAACCCATTCCGCACCGGAATGGTACGGTAATCCTGTCCTGGAAGTCATGTTATAAGACCATGGTGAACCAACGAACTATGAAGAAGCTATGATGAGCCCAGATTCTGACAGATGGCTTGAGGCCATGAAATCTGAGATAGGATCCATGTATGAGAACAAAGTGTGGACTTTGGTGGACTTGCCCGATGATCGGCAAACCATTGAGAATAAATGGATCTTCAAGAGGAAGACGGACGCTGATGGTAATGTTACTGTCTACAAAGCTTGACTTGTCGCAAAAGGTTTTCGACAAGTTCAAAGGGTTGACTACGATGAGACTTTCTCACCCGTAGCAATGCTTAAGTCTGTCTGAATCATGTTAGCAAATGCCGTATTTTATGAAATCTGGCAAATGGACGTCAAAACTACATTCCTTAATGGATTTCTTAAAGAAGAGTTGTATATGATACAACCAGAAAGGTTTTGTCGATCCTAAAGGTGCTAACAAAGTGTGCAAGCTCCAGCGATCCATCTATGGGCTGGTGCAAGCATCTCGGAGTTGGAATACACGCTTTGATGAGGTGATCAAAGCATATGGTTTTATACAGACTTACGGTGAAGCCTGTATTTACAAGAAAGTGACTGGGAGCTCTGTAGCATTTCTGATATTATATGTGGTGGCTTATTATTGATTGGAAATGATATAGACTTTCTGGATAGCATAAAAGGATACTTGAATAAGAGTTTTCAATAAAAGACCTCGGTGAAGCTACTTATATATTGGGCATCAAGATCTATAGGGATAGATCGAGACGCTTAATAGGACTTTCACAAAGCACATACCTTGACAATATTTTGAAAAAGTTCAAAATGGATCAGTCAAAGAAAGGGTTCTTGCCTGTGTTGCAAGGTGTGAAGTTGAGTAAGACTCAAAACCCGACCACGGCAGAAGATAGAGAGAGAATGAAAGTCATTCCCTATGCCTCAGCCATAGGTTCTATAAAGTATGCCATGCTATGTACCAGACCTATTGTGTACCTTGCCATGAGTTTTGGCAAGGGGGTACAATAGTGATCCAGGAGTAGATCACTGAAGAGTGGTCAAAATTATCCTTAGTTACCTAAGAGGACTAAGGAAATATTTCTCGGTTATGGCGATGATAAAGAGTTCGTCATAAAGGGTTACGTTGATGCAAGCTTTAACACTGATCTAGATGACTCTGAGTATCGATCTGGATACATATTGAAAGTGGGAGCAATCAGCTAGAGTAGCTCCATGCAGAGCATTGAAGACATAGAAATTTGCAAAATACATACGGATCTGAATGTGGCAGACCCGTTGACTAAACTTCTCACACAAGCTAAACATGATCACACCTTAGTACTCTTTGGGTGTTAATCACATGGCGATGTGAACTAGATTATTGACTCTAGTAAACTCTTTGGGTATTGGTTACATGACGATGTGAACTATGGGTGTTAATCACATGGAGATGTGAACTAGATTGTTGACTCTTGTGTAAGTGGGAGATTGAAGAAAATATGCCCTAGATGCAATAATAAAGTATTTATTTTATATTTCCCTATTCATGATAAAGGTTTATTATTCATGCTAGAATTGTATTGATCGGAAACCTAAATACATGTGTGAATACATAAACAAACACCGTGTCCCTAGTGAACCTCTACTAGACTAGCTCGTTGATCAAAGATGGTTATGGTTTCCTAACCATGGACATGAGTTGTCATTGGATAATGGGATAACATCATTAGGAGAATGATGTGATGGACAAGACCCATCCGTTAGCTTAGCATAATGATCGTTCAGTTTTATTGCTATTGCTTTCTTCATGTCAAATACATATTCCTTCGAGTATGAGATTATGCAACTCCCGGATACTGGAGGAGTGCCTTGTGTGCTATCAAATGTCACAACCTAACTGGGTGATTATAAAGATGCTCTACAGGTATCTCCAAAGGTATTTGTTGAGTTGGCATAGATCGAGATTAGGATTTGTCACTCCGAGTTTGGGAGAGGTATCTCTGGGCCCTCTCGGTAATACACATCATAAGCTTGCAAGCAAACGACTAAGGAGTTGGTCACGAGGTGATGTATTACGGAACGAGTAAAGAGACTTGCTGGTAATAAGATTGAACTAGGTATGAAGATACCGACGATCAAATCTCGGGCAAGTAACATACCAATGGACAAAGGGAATTACGTATGTTGTCATAACGGTTCGACCGATAAAGATCTTCGTAGAATATGTAGGAGCCAATATGGGCATCCAGGTTTCGCTATTGGTTATTGACCGGAGAGGTGTCTCGGTCATGTCTACATAGTTCTCGAACCCGTAGGGTCCGCACGCTTAACGTTCGTTGATGATATAGTGTTATATTAGTTATGTGAATTGGTAACCGAATGTTGTTTGGAGTCCCAAATGAGATCCTGGATGTCACGAGGAGTCTCGGAATGGTCGATAGGTAAAGATTTATATATGGGAAGTCATATTTTGGGTTCCGGAAAAAGGTGCAGTTTTTTTCGGTATTGTACCGGGAAGCTTCCAGAAGGTTCCGGAGGATTCCGGAGGGGTCCGGAAGTCCACAAGTGGGTCCACCACGTCCCAAGGGCTAGCATGGACTAAGGGGAGGCGCCCTGGTCTTATTGGGCTAGGCGCACCAAGTCCTCAAAAGCCCACGCAGCTAGGGAAGGAAAAAGGGAGAGTCCTAGTAGGAATAGGATTGGACTTTGGAGTCCAAGTCCACCTATTTACGATTCATAGTTACTGTTCACATGGCACTATTCCTTCTAATCCAAGCCCCTACACATATATAAATAGAGGGGAGGGGGCGCCCCAAAGATGGACAACATTCTCTTAGCCGTGTGCGGCGCCCCCGTCCACCGTTTACTCCCTCGGTCATATTTTCGCGGTGCTTAGGCGAAGCCCTGCGGAGATCACTTCATCATCACCGTCACCACGCCGTCGTGCTGACGGAACTCATCTACTACTTCGCCCGTCTTGCTGTATCAAGAAGGCGAGGACGTCACCGAGCTGAACATGTGCAGAACGCGGAGGTGCCGTGCGTTCGGTACTAGATCGGTTGGAGCACGAAGAAAGTTCGACTACATCAACCGCGTTGTGAAACGCTTCCGCTTACGGTCTACGAGGGTACGTAGACACACTCTCCCCCTCGTTGCTATGCATCTCCATGGATAGATCATTGCGTGTGCGTAGAATTTTTTTTGTTTTCCATGCAATGATTCCCTACAGTATTTGACATTAAGAAAGTAGTAGCAATAAACTGAATGATCATATGCTATGCTAACGGTTGGGTCTTGTCCATCACATCATTCTCCTAATGATGTGATCCCGTTATCAAATGACAACACATGTCTATGGGTAGGAAACCTTAACCATCTTTGATCAACGAGCTAGTCTAGTAGAGGCATACTAGGGACACGGTATTTGTTTATGTATTCACACATGTATTTAAGTTTCCTATCAATACAATTCTAGCATGAATAATAAACCTTTATCATGAATAAGAAATATAAAATAACAACTTTATTATTGCCTCTAGGGCATATTTCCTTCAGTCTCCACTTGCACTAGAGTCAATAATCTAGTTCACATCACCATGTGATTTAACACCCATAGTTTACATCGCCATGTGACCAACACCCAAAGAGTTTACTAGAGTCAATAATCTAGTTCACATCGCCATGTGATTAACACCCAAAGAGTACCAAGGTGTGATCATGTTTTGCTTGTGAGAGAAGTTTAGTCAATGGGTCTGCCACATTCAGGTCCGTATGTATTTTGCAAATTTCTATGTCTACAATGCTCTCCACGGAGCTACTCTAGCTAATTGCTCCCACTTTCAATACGTATCCAGATTGAGACTTAGAGTCATCTGGATCAGTGTTAAAGCTTGCATCGACGTAACCCTTTACGACGAACTCTTTATCACCTCCATAACCGAGAAATATTTCCTTAGTCCTCTTAGGTAACTAAGGATAATTTTGACCGCTGTTCAGTGATCTACTCCTGGATCACTATTGTACCCCCTTGCCAAACGCATGGCAAGGTACACAATAGGTCTGGTACATAGCATGGCATACTTTATAGAACCTATGGCTGATGCATAGGGAATGACTTTCATTCTCTCACCATAAGTCTGTATAAAACCATATGCTTTGATCACCTCATCAAAGCGTGTATTCCAACTCCGAGATGCTTGCACCAGTCCATAGATGGATCGCTGGAGCTTGCACACTTTGTTAGCACCTTTAGGATCGACAAAACCTTTCTGGTTGTATCATATACAACTCTTCTTTAAGAAATCCATTAAGGAATGCAGTTTTGACATCCATTTGCCAGATTTCATAAAATACGACAATTGCTAACATGATTCAGACAGACTTAAGCATCGCTACGGGTGAGAAAGTCTCATCGTAGTCAACCCTTTGAACTTGTTGAAAACCTTTTGCGACAAGTCGAGCTTTGTAGACAGTAACATTACCATCAGCGTCCGTCTTCCTCTTGAAGATCCATTTATTCTCAATGGTTTGCCAATCATCGGGCAAGTCCACCAAAGTCCACACTATGTTCTCATACATGGATCCTATCTCAGATTTCATGGCCTCAAGCCATCTCTCGGAATCTGGGCTCACCATAGCTTCTTCATAGATCGCAAGTTCGCCATGGTCTTACAACATGACTTCCAGGACAGGATTACCATACCACTCCAGTGCGGAACAGGTTCTGGTCGACCTACAAAGTTCTGTAGTAACTTGATCTGAAGTTTGATGATCATCATCATTAGCTTCCTCTCTGGTTGGTGTAGGCATCACGGGAACGGTTTTCTGTGATATGCTACTTTCCAATTCGAGAGAAGGTACAATTACTTCATCAAGTTCTACTTTCCTCCCACTCACTTCTTTCGAGAGAAACTCCTTCTCTAGAAAGGACCCAAACTTACCAACAAAGATCTTGCCTTCGGATCTATGGTAGAAGGTGTACCCAATAGTTTCTTTAGGGTATCCTATGAAGACGCACTTCTCCGATTTAGGTTCGAGCTTATCAGGCTGAAGCCTTTTGACATACTAGGGACACGGTATTTGTTTATGTATTCACACATGTATTTAAGTTTCCGATCAATACAATTCTAGCATGAATAATAAACCTTTATCATGAGTAAGGAAATATAAAATAACTACTTTATTATTGCCTCTAGGGCATATTTCCTTCACTAATGTGTTTAGCATGGAAGATATTGATAACTTTTGGTCGTGAAGTAAACAGGAAGGGTGCATTTCCCAAAATTTAATTTATCTCTGATTGAAGCTTTGAGCTCTGGCACCTCTGCAAATCCCTGCTTCCCTCTTCGAAGGGACTATCTATTTAATTTGATGTTGTGTCATCACCTTCTCAAACAAGCGCCAGATCTGAGAGCACTATTGTCATCCTCATGCATTGTGTATAATTAATGTTGAATGCATCATGACTGGATCTTTTCTACCATGAATTACAATGTTTAGTTGTTGCTTGAACTTTTGAGCTGCTCTGCATTTATGTTTTGCAGTCCAGAAAGGGCTAGCGAGATACCACTATTGTCATATTATATCATGGTTGTTTTGACAAAGTGTTGTCTTTTGAGATATCTTATTATTGCTCGCTAGTTGCTTATGCTATTGATATGAGTTAATATAATTTTTAAGAGTTATTGTTGACATTGTTAGTCATGATCTTTGTTGAAAACCTGGGTGCTACTTAACATTATTTATGTAAACAAGAACAAAAGAGTTCGTAAAAGTTTTTCTTTTTCACTTTCAGTTTATCAACTGAATTGCTTGAGGACAAGCAAGGTTTAAGCTTGGGGGAGTTGATACGTCTCCGTCATATCTAATTTTCCTAACACTTTTGCTCTTGTTTTGGACTCTAATTTGCATGATTTGAATGAAACTAACCCGGACTGACGCTGTTTTCAGCAGAACTACCATGGTGTTGTTTTTGTGCAGAAATAAAAGTTCTCGGAATGGAACGAAACTTTTTGGAGAATTTTTATACAATAAAAGAAAATTACTGGAGCCAAGAACCACCGGAGGGGGGCCCCTGGGTGAGCAAAACCCACCAGGACGCACCCCCCTCCAGGCGTGCCCATGTGGGTTGTGCCCACCTGGTGGCCCCGCAGACCCTGATTCCGACTCCTTAAATACCTATATTTGGAGAGAAAAATCAGGGAGGAAGAATTATCACGTTTCACGAGACGGAGTCGCCGCCGCCTCCTATTCTTCATCGGGAGGCCAGATCTGGAGTCCGTTTGGGGCTCCGAAGAGGGGAATCTTTGATCTTCGTCATCACCAACCCTCCTTCATCGCCAATTCCATGATGCTCCCCACCGGGAGTGAGTAATTCCTTGTAGGCTCGCTGGTCGGTGAGGAGTTGGATGAGATTCATCATGTAATTTAGTTAGTTTTGTTAGGGCTTGATCCCTAGTATCCACTATGTTCGGAGATTGATGTTGCTATGACTTTGCTATGCTTAATGCTTGTCACTAGGGCCCGAGTGCCATGATTTCATATCTGAACCATTTATGTTTTCACCATTATATCTATGTTCTAGATCTGATCTTGCAAGTTATATGCACCTGCTACATGTTATGATCCGTAAACCCCGGAGTGACAATAGTCGGGATACTTTCCGGTGATGACCGTAGTTTGAGGAGTTCATGTATTCACCATGTGTTAATGCTTTGTTCCGGTTCTCTATTAAAAGGAGGCCTTAATATCCCTTAGTTTCCTTATTGACCACGCTGCCACGGGAGGGTAGGACAAAAGATGTCATGCAAGTTCTTTCCATAAGCACGTATGACTATTTATGGAATACATGCCTACATTATATTTATGAACTCGAGCTAGTTTTGTATCGCCCTAGGTTATGACTGTTATAAGATGAATATCATCCAACAAATTCACTGATCCAATGCCTACAAATTTTCCACATATTGCTCTTGCTAAGTTACTACTGCTTTTGTTACTGTTACACTTGTCACAAACTATTGCTATCACTGTTACCGTTACTACTACTATTACCACTGCTATCAAAACTATCATATTACTATGCTACTGATCACTTTGCTGCAGATATTTAATCTCCAGGTCTGGTTGAATTGATAACTCCATTGCTAATACCTTCAAATATTCTTTGGCTCCCCTTGTGTCGAATCTATAAATTTGGATTGAATACTCTACCCTCGAAAACTGTTGCGATCCCCTATACTTGTGGGTTATCAGCGCCCCCTCCCCTCCTCTCATATATATAGGTGGAGGGGGGAGGGGAGGCATCCCTAGGTGTGCCCCAAGGGGGCCGACGGTCGTCCTAGGGCGCCTGCCCTAGGCGCCCCCCTTCCTTCTTGGCGCGTGGGGGGGGGGGAAGGAAACGGGATCGGCTGCCTTATGACGCCTCCCCTTCCTTCTCCCTAGCGTGGAGAAAGGCAGGAGGGGGCCAGCCCCTCCTCTTTCCTTCCTAGGGCCGACGGCCAGGAGGTGGGCGCGCCACCCCCCTTGTGGGCTGGTGTGCTCCCCTCTTCTTGGCCCGTTAAGCCTAATAACTCCCCGTGGCCTTCCGGAAGCCCTTCCAGAGATCCGATAATTATCCGGTGCATTCCGAAACTCTTCCGGAGACCAAATACTATCATCCTATATATCAATCTTTACCTCCGGACCATTTCGGAGCTCCTCGTCATGTCCGTGATCTTATACGGGACTCCGAACAACATTTGGTCACCAACATACATAACTCATATAGTACTATATCGTCAATGAACGTTAAGCATGCGGACCCTACGGGTTCGAGAATGATGTAGACATGACCGAGATGCTTCTCCGATCAATAACCAATAGTGGGAACTGGATGACCATATTGGTTCCTACATATTCTACGAAGATCTTTATCGGTCGAACCTTTATGACAACATACGTAGTTCCCTTTGTCTGTCGGTATGTTACTTGCCCGAGATTCGATCGTCGGTTTCTCCATCCCTAGTTCAATCTCGTTACTGGAAAGTCTCTTTACTCGTTCCGTAATACATCATCTTGTAACTAACTCCTTAGTCACTTTCCTTGCAAGCTTCTTGTGATGTTGTATTACCGAGAGGGCCCAGAGATACCTCTTCGTCATACGGAGTGACAAATCCCGATCTCAATTCATGCCAACTCAAAAGATACCTTCGGAGATACCTGTAGAGCACCTTTATGATCACCCAGTTATGAAGTGATGTTTGATAGCACACAAGGTATTCCTCCGGTATCCAGGAGTTGCATGATCTCATGGTCGAAGGAATATGTATTTGACCTTATGAAAGCAGTAGCAAAACTAAACGATCATATGCTATGCTAACGGATGGGTCTTGTCCATCACATCATTCTCCTAATGATGTGATCCCGTTATCAAGTGACAACACATGTCTATGATTAGGAAACCTTAACCATCTTTTGATCAATGAGCTAGTCTAGTAGAGGCTTACTAGGGACTTAGTATTTGTTGACGTATTCACATATGTATTTAAGTTTCTGATCAATACAATTATAGCATGAATAATAAACCTTTATCATGATTAAGGAAATATAATAATAACCACTTTATTATTGCCTCTAGGGCATATTTCCAACACCTACCGAAGTTCAAACACGATGAAACTTTACGATGTTTTTATCTAGAACATAAGAGACCCTAGAATCTTTGGGAGTGGACGAGAAGGCCCACGAGGAGCCCATAAGCCAAGTCAGCATGCTAGGAGGTAGGTGCGTCCCCTGACTTGTGGGCACCTTGTTGCTCCGTTTGCCCTAATTCCTGGCCAATAAATTCCCAAATGTTCAGCATCCCTCGAAGCGAGACCCAAAACATTTTTATCACCGTTGCAAGCCTCTATTCTTACGCAATCCCATCTGGAGCCATTTTTTGGTGCTCTATCGAAGGGGGAATCATTGGGGAGGCTATCTTCATCAATCTTGCTGCCTTCATGATGATGTGTGAGTAGTTCCTTCTGGACCTACGGGCCCATAGTAGTAGCTAGATCTCTCTCTCTCTCCCTCTCTCGATCTTCAATACAATGATCTTCTCTAAGATCAATCCGATGTAATTTGTGGTGTGTTTGTTGGGATCCGATAAATTATGGGTTTATGATTATAATTATCCATTGAATTATTTGAGTCTCTTGAGATTTATTTGCTGCATAATTTATAGTATTTTATTTCTCTTCGATCTATCCGTCTTCTTTGGTTAATTAGATTGATTTATCTTCAGTGGGAGAGGTGCTTTGTAGTAAGTTCAATCTTACGGTGATCTTGCCCTGTGACAGGAGGGGCGAAGGTACGTATTTGTATTGTTGCCACTAAGGATAAAACGTTCGGTCATATTAATTGGTCTTACTTATCTACATTATATCATCTTGCTTAAAGTGTTACTCTGTTTGTCATCAACTTAATACTTTGAGATGCATGCTAGATAGCGGTCTTGGGGTGAAGTAATAGTAGTAGATGGAGTTGGATTACATTCTATTTGTCCCGGACGTAATACCTATATATTATGCCTTGGATGATCATTATTACTATGCGTAATTTTGTCAATTGCCCAACAATAATTTGTTTACCCTTTTCTACACTTATGAGAGAGATGCCTCTAGTAAAACTATGGCCCCCGAGTCCATTCTCCATTAAAACTAAGAAATAATTGCTTCACATTCTTTATTTTACCTTATTTTTACTTTTATTTGTTTTGCCGATCACTATTAGATTTAATCTTGCAACTGGCGAGAACAAGGGGAGTGACGATCCCCTTGCCTTTGTTGGGTGCAAGCATTTGCTTTGTGTGTGTGCAGGTACCGTTCATGTTGTTTGTGTGTTATCTCCTTCTGGTTTGATAATCTTGGTTCTTAACTAAGGAAAATACTATATGCTATTGTACTACTTCACCCTTCCTCTTTGGGAAAATCTAACAACTATTAGGAGTAGCAGGGCACAAACCACACCATACGTGTAGATGATGACTAAAGCTCACGATAAATTATTTTGATCATGTCTATGGAGTTTTATTGCCACTCTTTGGATGGTTGCCAATAATTTCTTATGTGCACCTACACTCCCTAGCCTACTCTAATTTTTTTCAATACTAGCTAATTGCCCATGTGTTACAATGGGGCATACATATTCTAGTGGTTCAACATCAGTCGTATCCGACAGATACCTTACACCCATCAAATTCTAGATTTTGGTAATTTGATTTGATTTGAGTATGGATAGGGGAAGACAAGGAATTTTTGGATTTATTTAGAGTTTTTATAAGATTTTAATTGATTTTGGTATGGATAGGGGACCGCAAGAGGTTTTGGTAAGATTTGATTTGATTTGATTGAATTAATGCATTACGTTGGGAGGGATGGAATAAAACAGGGAAAACCAAACAAGGGAGGGGTAATGGTGGGGGCGAACTTACAATGACCAACTCCCATTTACTTGTAGAGATTTATCAAATTACAAATACCTAATACATTAATCAAATGTGGCCTAGCCAAAAGGCATGGGCTCAAACCAAACACAAACCAATGTTGACTTAATATCGCTCTATGTTGGCTTCTCTCTCTCTCTCAAACATATTGCCTTCTCCATCGATCTTCCTTGCCTCCTAGTGGTGATTGGGTTTCTCAGTTGAAATTCAACCATTTCGATAGTGTCTCGCATGGTGTCACTTTTGAATCTAGGTCACCAGACATAAGGTACTACTGGTACAAGGTTATGTGACAGAGACATGTGGCAGGCGAGGGACATGAGAGGAGCTACATTTGGCATAAATCGGCGACCTTGGTGTATGACACTTTGTGGTCGGGTGTACTTTCAAGGAATGTCCAAATGGGATGGCATTGTATTGCATAGCATATCATGAAAATGGTGCCACATGTGATACAGTAATTCAAGCTGGCTTAGGCGATAAGTCAACATCATTGACACAATTCTAGTGAACTTATTCTAGATTCCAATGCAAATGGGCATATGGGTATCATGTACATGTTCTGGTGACATGGTAATTTTTCTTCTCCCATTAAGAATAAACTAATGTTCCACGTGAGAAGGTGTTTGTCAGTTGAGATGGTAAATATCGGCAATGGTGGTGCTAGTCTTATTAGACTGGTTGGATGACAAGTTTTGATGGGTTTCTCCTATCGAAAGTCCATGATCTAGCTTTCATTGGGTAGATCTTGTAGCGTTAATGTACTTATACTATCCACTTGTTGAATGTATTAGCTGAAGGCTCATCTTAGAGGTGATAACACAAAGTTTGGCTTGTATTGCTTCACCCACCAATATCATCGCGGTGCTAGCGGTGATTTCATCTTGGAGACATCGTCGTGCAGTAGTGTGCTCTTTAATGGCTCTTGTGTCATTTTTTTGGATACCTAGTCCCCAAAGATAGGATCGTGGTAGACGATAGATAAGACCGATGATATGAGATCAACTTTGGATAATGGTCTGGGATATCTTATCTTTTGAGTGACTCAAGGTGCCAAATGTATTATTCTTTGGTTTGCTTTCTATGTGTAAGCTTTTATTTCAATGTCTATCATATTTTGGTATAAATAAACAAATTATGATTGGTGATGCAGAAGTCAAGATCCCGTTAAAGAAAAAAATGATCCAATAATCAGGAGTCGAAGACAAAATAGTTTGGTGGTGTAATCACACACTGAACTTGAACATGCACAATTTTATTAGTGGATAATTAGACAATTTTCATGATTAATTCCAGAATCTAAATCATGATTAAAACTATTATTAGCATGTGATAAGTCTCCAATGTATCTATAATTTTTTATTGTTCCATGCTGTTATATTACCAATCTTGGATGTTTTATATTCATTTACTAGCAACTTTATATCATTTTTTGGGACTAACACCTATTAACTTAGTGCCCAGTGCCAGTTGCTGTTTTTTGCTTGTTTTTTACTTTATAGAATATCAATACCAAACAAAGTCCAAATGCCACAAAACTTTTTGGAGATTTTTTTCTAGCAAGACGAGACCCTAGAAGCTTCTTGAGGCCACGAGAAGAGACTCGTGGGGCCCACAAGGCACCAGGGCGCGCCAGAGGCCCCCGCCACGCCCTGGTGGGTAGTGGGGCCCACGGGTACTGCCTTGACCTACCTCCGCCTCTATAAATACTCTAAAATTCCAAAAACCCTAGGGGTGTCGACTAAATACTTTTTACGCCGCCGCAAGTTCCAGAACCACGAGATCAAATGTAGAGGCCTTTTCCGGCACTCTGCCGGAGGGGGCAACGATCACGGAGGGGTTCTTCATCATCCTTGCTGCACCTCCGATTATGCATGAGTAGTTTACCAAAGACCTACGGGTCCGTAGTTAGTAGCTAGATGGCTTCTTCTCTCTTTTTTTATCTTCAATACAATGTTCTTATCAATATTCTTGAAGATCTATTTGATGTAACTCTTTTTTGCGGTGTGTTTGTTGGGATCCTATGAATTGTGAGTTTATGATCAGATCTATCCATGAATATTATTTGGGTTTTCTCTGAACTCTTTTATGTATGATTTTTATAGCCTCGTATTTCTTCTCCGAGTTATTGGTTTGGTTTGGCCAACTAGATTGATTTATCTTGCCATGGGAAGAGGTGCTTTGTGATGGGTTCGATCTTGTGGTACTCAATCTCAGTGACAGAAAGAGACATGACACGCATGTATCATTGCTATTAAGGGTAACAAGATGGGGTTTATTCATACGTGAGTTTATCTTGTCTACATCATGTCATCTTTCTTAATGCATTACTCTGTTTTTTCATGAACTTAATACACTAGATGCATGCTGGATAGCGGTCGATGTGTGGAGTAATAGTAGTAGATGCAGAATCGTTTCAGTCTACCAATCTTGCACGTGATGCCTATATACATGATCATTGCCTTGGATATCTTTATAATTATTTGCTTTTCTATCAATTGCCCAACAGTAATTTGTTTACCCACCGTATGCTATTTTCTCGAGAGAAGCCTCTAGTGAAAACTATGGCCCCCGGGTCTATTTCCTATCATATATCAAAATCAAAAAATACCTTGCGGCAATTTTCTATTATTTATTTTATTTTGAATCTTTGTTAGATCTATTAATCAAAACCTTTACAATTTAATCTACCTCAATACCGTTGAGGGATTGACAACCCCTTCACGCGTTGGGTTGCAAATATTTGTTGTTTGTGTGTAGGTGTTGTTTACATAGTGTTGCTTGGTTCTCCTAGTGGATAGATCACCTTGGTTTCATAACTGAGGGAAATACTTACCTCTGCTGTGCTGCATCATCCTCTCCTCTTTGGGGAAATACCAACGCAGATTACAAGTAGCAGCATGGAACGGTATAACACACTAGATGAACAGGAAAACATGCACAACATCGCATATGTAATAGCAACCATAATTAGAGACATGAACAAATCATGAAGCATGTATTGTTCATTTGTATCCATAGGTGTTGTCGGAGCGATGTTGTTGACGGTGACGTTGGTGAAGACTGATCGAAGGAAACGACGTTGGAGACATCGGTACGCGACGTCGCCCAAATTGGATGGAATACAACCCGTGGTGAAGACTAATCGAAGCAGACGATGTGCATCTTTTTCGTATAGAGCTAATTTTGGATCGAAGCACCGTAGATTAGAAGGGATTATGTAAAGGATATTAGAGAGTCGAATCAAACAAAACATGTGCAAATCCGTATACATGCTCGCACCACTAGAGTCACCATGCAGGCTTGAGCTGCATTGCTTGGGCTTGGCTCTGAAAAAAAGATCGATTTGAGCGTTCCACTGAGCCAGACCAAGAGAACTTTTAAGCACTGCCCAATAATATTTGCACACAACAAACAACCCAAAATCAAGAAATGTTTCATCCAGGTTAAAGTTGATGCAGACCCTCATCATGGCCGGGCAAAACTTGTTGTAGTAGACCGTCGAAAAGTCGTCGTGTTAAGGCCTCATAGGACTAGGGCACTAGAACAGCAACCGCCGCCGATGAAGAAACACGTAGATTGGAATGATCTAATCAGAAGACACATGAACGTAAACGAACAAAGTTCAGATCCGAATAGATCCACCAAAGACAAACCCCGACCCAATCATGTGGGATCCGCCGAAGACACATCTCAACACGCCCTCCGACGATGCTAGAAGAAACACCGGGATGTGGGCTAGACAAGGAGAAGCTTACTCCATCTCCACGGAGCTGCTGCCTCGTCTTCTTAAACATGACACAAGACTTAACAAAACTTAAATAAACATCTAAAAATGGAGGCCTCCCGTCGGCAAAATTGAGATCCAAAATGCCCCATGGCCCTAAGGCCAAAGCAAACGAGGCACAACGGCGCCGCCGACTTGGAGGTTGATAAGGAGGCCAAGAAGACCATGGTCAGCCACCAAGAACTAGCAGCCAGCGATCAACCCTGGCGCTCATAGCCGCATATACTGGAGACATGGGGATTGATGACAAGTAAGTCGACTGAATTTGTGATTTGAGTCAACCATCTTTTTTGCATTCAGCGTGTGGTGTGGTGTGTTTTGTGCGTGCGCACATGAGCTAGCTAGCTCCGAGTCACGCGTGAGCTTAGTAGCTCTGGCTGTCTCTGTGCATGAGCTAGCTAGCTCCGGCTGGCCATGTGCTACTTGTGAACTGCGTTGGGATTTCCCCGAAGAGGAGAGGATGATGTAGTACAGTAGAGATAAATATTTCCCTCAGTTAAGAACCAAGGTTATCAATCCAGTAGGAGAACCAAGCAACACCTCGTTAGCAGCACCTGCACACAAACAACAAATCCTTGCAACCCAACGCGAACAAGGGGTTGTCAATCCCTTGACGGTTACGAGCAAGATTAAATTGTATGGTGATAGATAGATAGATAGATAGATCAAACAAAAATACAAAATAAAATAAATAAAATAAAAACACAACAAGGTATTTTTGGTTTTTATATATGATAAAAGATAGACCCGAGGGCCATAGTTTTCACTAGAGGCTTCTTTCTTGAAAATAGCATACGGCGGGTAAACAAATTACTGTTGGGCAATTAATAGAAAAGCAAATAATTATGATGATATCCAAGGCAATGATCATATATAGGCATCACATCCGATACAAGTAGACCGAAATGATTCTGCATCTACTACTATTACTCCACACATTGACCGCTATCCATCATGCATCTAGTGTATTCAGTTCATAGAAAACGGAGTAACGCCTTAATCAAGATGACATGATGTAGACAAGATAAACTTAGGTATGAATAAACCCCATCTTTTTACCCTTAATAGCAACGATACATATGTGTCATGTCCCCTTCTGTCACTGGGATTGAGTACCGCAAGATTGAACCCATTACAAAGCACCTCTCCCATTGCAAGAAAAATCAATCTAGTTGGCCAAACCAAATCAGTAGATTAATGAGAAATACGAAGCTATAGTAATCATGCATAAAAGAGTTTAGAGAAAACTCAAATAATATTCATGGATGGATCTGATCATAAACTCAAAATTCATCGGATCCCAACAAACACACCATAAAAAGTCATTACATCGAATAGATCTCCAAGAACATCAAGGAGAACATTGTATTGAAGATCAAAGAGAGAGAAGAAGCTGTCTAGCTACTAACTATGGACCCGTAGGTCTATGGTAAACTACTCACGCATCATCGGAAGGGCAGTAAGGTTGATGTAGAGCCCCTCCGTGATCGATTCCCTCTCTGGCACAGTACCCGAGAAGGCCTCCAGATGGGTTCTCGTGGTTCTGGAACTTGCGGCGGTGGAAAAAGTACTTCGGGTGGCTCTCTGATGCCAGGGGAATATTTGAGAATTTACAGAGGTGGAATTAGGGTTGGACATGCCATGAGGGGCCCACAAGACTGGGGGGCGCGCCCCTAGGGCTTGTCGCTTCCTCTTGGCTCTTCTAGCCTTCTCCCGAACCTTATAGGGTCTCTTCTGGGCCAGAAAAAAATAATCCAATGTTTTTTCTCCATTTGGACTGCGTTTGATATTGATTTCCTGAAAAGCCAAAAACATGCAAAAAAAACACCAACTGACGCTGGGCACTAAGTTAATAGGTTAGTCCCAAAAAATGATATATAATTGCATAAAATGACATATAAAACATCCAAAATTGATACTATAATTGCATGGAACAATAAAAAATTATAGATACGTTGAAGACGTATCACCGTGGTTTGTGGCATATGATATTTCATTGCAAAAAAGAAGGAAGAAAATGTAAAAACGCATAAAAAACAATGACAAAAAATTGCACATGATTGGCATAGAATTTGCATTGTTTCATAATATATAAAAAATAAGCATATAGTAGTGAAATTTTTTACACAGCGGCATGAATCACACACACCCATTGTATAAAAATTGAGTGAGTATATATCCATGTTATGGGGCTATATATATTATTTGATAGGCGCCTATTTTTTGGGCATTCAGTCAAATCGTCTCCACCACTCTCCACCACCCGATCTAGACGCAAAGGTCCAGCCTTCTTCTTCTTTTTTAGGCTTCTTCTTCCCCTTATACTAATACTAAGAAAATAAAATAGAACCACAGAAATGAAGTTTTCTATGGAAGAATGAATTAGTGGCATGGTATTACACCTTAAGAAAAAAAACAATCACAAAAATTGCACTATTTCATCATATTCAAGAATAAGCATATAATGGTGGATTTTTCGTCAAAAGAAGTTTCTCAAGAAGGAATAAGTTAATGGCATTGGTAGTATGCTTAAAGAAGAAAGAAAATAAAACAAAAACAAAATAATCAGAATAATTATGTTTTCTAAGAAAGAATAAATTAAGAAAGCTAGTACATACTTACAGCTGAGAGTGCACCCAGTCGACCATAATAACTAAACAAAAACTAAAACCTCAAGCTAATACAAAACTGGAAAAATAGATTTTATTTTTCTAAGAAAGAATAAATTAAGGACATTGGCATTGGCTAAAAGACGAAAGAAAATGTAAAAACACATAAAACAAACAATGATAGAAAATTGCACACGATTGACACAAAAATTGCACTGTTTCATAATATGCAAAAAATAAGCATATAGTAATGCAATTTTTAGATAGCGGTATGAACCGCACACACATACCACGAAAAATGGGTGAGTATATATCCATGTTACAGGGGCTATTATTTGATGGTTCCTAATTTTTGGGGGCATTCAGTCAAATATTATCCACCACATGATTAATCGAAAGGACCAACAGCCTTCTTCTTCTCCCCCCCTATACTAATTTTACAAAATAAAACAAGGCCAAAAAGTGAAGTTTTATAGGCAAGAATGAATTAGTAACATTGGTATTACCCTTTAAGAAGAAAGGAAATAAAAAAAAACAATGACAAAATTTGCATCAAATTTACACAAAAATGCCCTATTTTATAATATGCAAGAATAAGCATATAACGGTGGATTTTACCAAAGATAAGTTTCCTAAGAAGGAATGGTTTGTGCCATTGGTGGCATTAGTATTACCCTTAAAGAAGAAAGAAAATGAAATAAACACAACATTATTAAAACAATGTAGTTTTTGAAGGAAGAATGAATTAGTGCATTGATTACCTTAAAAAAAACAAAATGAAATAAAAACTAAAACAAAAGGAAGAATGAATTGGCATTGGTATTACCCTTTAAGAAAAAGAAAAAGAAACAAGAACTAAACAAAATCAAAATAATAAAATTTACTAAGGAAGAATGAATTTGTGGCATTGGTATTACCCTTTAAGAAGAATGAAATGATATAAAATAATAGAATGACAAAATTTGCACATAATATACAAAATAATTGTGCTTTGCTATAGTGCGCAAGAATAAGCTTATGATAGTGAAATTTCACAAAAAAGAAGTTCACAAGAAGGAATGAATTAGTGAATTGGTGTTACTCTTAAAATAGAAATAAAATGATAAATAAAACAAAATCAAAACAATAAAGTTTTATATGGAAAAATGAATTAGTGGTATTGATATTACCCTTTGAGAAGCAAAAATGAAATAAAAACTAAAATACCATCAAAAAATAAGATTTTCTAAGGAAGAATGAAGTGGTCGCATTGGTATGGCCCTTTAATAAGGAAGAAAACCAAAATAAAATCTAAAACAAACACTGAAAAAATTTGCACACAATATGCACAAAATTGCATTTTTTTAAATTATGCAAAATAAGCATATAACGGTAGAATATTTGTATAATTTTTTTCCTAAGAAGGAATGAATTAGTGGCATCAGTATTACCAATAAAGAAGAAAGACAACAAAATAATAAATAAATCAAATTTAAAATATCAAAATTTTATAAATAACAATTAATTAGTGCCATTGGTATTGCTCTTTAGGAATAAAGATAATGAAAATAGTTAAAAAAAGTTGTACACAACATTACACTAAAATTGCACTTTTGTAGTATGCAAACAATAATCATAGAATAGTGCAGCGCTGAGAGCTAGGCGCTACACTGTAGAGTGTGGCGCCTTGATATCGGGCGCTACATAAAAGGGTCAGCTGAGCGATTTTTTTTTTGAAATGAGTTCAGTTTGTGAATTATTTTCGTCAATAGGTTAATTTTGTCGTTTTTGCCGTAGGCTTTGAGAGACGCTGGCCAGACGTGCAGCGCTGAGAGCTAGGCGCCACACATGTAATGTGCAGCGCCTAAGAGCTAGGCGCCACACATGTTATGTGCAGCGCCTAGGGCTTAGGCGCTGCTCTGTGACTTTCTAACAGCCGCGCGCTGGCCCTCCCCCACCCCACCCCATTTGTTCCAGTTACAGATCGCGGCAGCTTCCTCCTCTCCCCCTCTCAACTCTCTCTCCCAAATTCTTCAGATCTGACGATTTGGTGTGTGGATTTCTTCATCAATCCATCCTAGAAGGTATTCTCCTCAGATCCCCTTCTTTCTATCCAGAAAATGCTACTTATTTTGAAGATTTGTGGAACCCTTGTTTAGCTGGATTAGAAACTTGCATGTATATTTTGAAATAGATCTGTGGGTTCTATGATTTGTAAGATGAACCCTATAGATGTCTAGATGTTTGCGTTGATGTTTTTTTAGGATTTGTAGATGCTTGCATGCACTTTGATGATTTGGTGAGATGAACCCTATACATGTCTAAATGTTTGTGTTGATGTTTTTTTAGATGAGTGAGATGAAATCCTAGATTTGTATTGACAAGAATGCTTTTGTTGCGGAACCCTACATGTCGAGATGTTTTTTAGATGAAATCATTATGGAACCCTACATTGTTTTGGATACATATGTTTTTTGTGATGATTGTTGGCATGCTTTGATTGTATATATTACTTTAGTATTCAATTTTCCTTTTAGTTTGTATCGATTGTTGGAATTTTGCGTAGGAAGTATGGTAGTTAGCTAACGTATGTTTATTGTTTGAAATTTGTAGAATGGTTTGGCTTCTCGATGATCACTATGACACTCGACACCTGGCCTACTTTATGTCGGTGGAGCAATGGGTAATAATCAAAGTGGCCAGTATTATGAATTTTGTGTTTATTTTAAACACACATGCCCCATATGTAATATTCTGATTTGCTAGTTTGTAGGAGCTTCAACCTCTGAAGATTCGATCTCACGGGGTCACCAGTGGTTTCATGCGCTATGATGAGTAGTACACACTGTACATAAGGGAGACATGACTCCTCCCTTTCATTCAGCTGGTCAGCCGGTCGATGCCGAGCCTCAATGTTGCAACAATCACCGCGCTTGTTGATCGGTGGAGGACGGAGACACACAGTTTCCATCTTCGGACCGGGGACATGACCGTGATGCTCCAGGATATCGCTATGATTGCCGGTCTTCCTATCGAGGAGAATCCTGTCTGTATGAGCACCGATTCTGATGGGTGGCGCCAGCAGATGGAGGCCCTTATTGGTATGTCTCCTCCAGAGCCTCCGGCAAGAATAAGGAAAGAGTCGCAACCGGTGCTCCTTTCACCTGGATTGCATTCCACTTTGGGAATTGCCCTCAGGATGCTACCAATGAAGAGGTACAGACATATGCTCGTGTCTACATGTGGTACGTTATCTCCAGGACTCTGTTTGCTGACTCCACATGCAAGAATGCTCCATGGATGTGGCTGAAGGCGTTGACCGTCTTCGATAGCAAATGGAGCTGGGGTTCGGCGGCACTGGCTTACTTATATAGACAGGTGGGTAGTTGTTTGTTTTCAATTCATTGCTACATTATCAATGCAATCTTCCTGTTAAGTCAACCATGTTTTCTTTTATGTGCAGTTGGACGACGCCTCTTGTAGGATCTCAAAGGACGGATGTAATGGTGGTTGTATGCTCGTACTTTCTGTATGGAGCTGGGAGCGCTTGCCGGTTGGACGCCCGAAGCAGGTGAAGTATGAGGACTAGGATGACAAAGACGACCCACTATGGCTCGCCACTTGGGCTTACAAGTGGAATGTGTTAAATGAGATGACGGACGATCCCTTGCTCATGTATAAGTAGTACATGAGCGAGTTGGACACGAATACGGCTGAGCATGTGACTTGACATTGCATCACTCATTCTCATGCTTTTATCGAAACTCGACATCGATGTTGCCTTATTGTATGCTATGTTGCAGGTGGAATGGGAGCCGTATGGCGCCGAGAATAGATTAGGCATTGCACTGTGTGGTGCAGCGCCTCGGCTCTAGGCGCCACATAAGGACTTACCAAAAAAATTGCCACATAACTGGCTAGAAAACCTTATGTTGCTCTCTGGACAGTTTGTCCACATGTGCAACGCCTAGCACTGAGGCGCTGCACTGTGTGGTGTGGCGCCTCAGAGCTAGGCATTGCACATGTGGACAAACTATCCAGAGAGCAACAGAAGGTTACACGCAGAATCTGAGTTGTGTGGCGCCTCA
Source organism: Thinopyrum elongatum (assembly GCA_011799875.1). Classification (NCBI taxonomy): domain Eukaryota; kingdom Viridiplantae; phylum Streptophyta; class Magnoliopsida; order Poales; family Poaceae; genus Thinopyrum; species Thinopyrum elongatum. The sequence goes on from CM022298.1 coordinate 557,801,574, forward strand.
GAGCTAGGCGTTGCACTATGTGGTGTGGCGCCTCAGGGCTAGGCGTTGCACATGTGGACATGGAGTACAAAGAGTAACAGAAGGTTACATGCAGAATCTGGGTTGTGTGGCGCCTCAGAGGAAGGCGTTGCACTATGTGGTGTGGCGCCTCAGAGCTAGGCACTTCACTGTGTATTTTGGCTGCACTAGTGAAGACAATGGATTTTTGGGAATATTGAAGGAAGCGCATATTGAAATAGATAACACATAGCACACATACACAATCAGAGCATACAGTGGTACACATGGAGGACTCCATAGCACATACTAGTTCAAATAGAGGAGTCCATAGCACATAGATGGTACACATGTAGGAGATAACAAGGTCACAACTAAATCGAGGAGGAGTCCAAAACACATACTAGTTCACAACCAAATCGAAGATCATAGTTTAGAAGACAACAAGGTCATAGTCCACAACCAAATCAAAGTTCATAGTTCGGAAGATATCAAGGTCACATAGCTCTATTGTGTTGAGCAAGGCCTCTTTCCATTCTTCTTCTTCCTCTCTTCTTCTTCCTCCTCCCTTTTCCTTATGCGATGAGCCTCCTGAACCACCCTCTCCATGAATATCTTGTTCTCCCTCTCTTTCTTTGCATCTTCGAAAGCCCAAAGTTTGAAGCATCTTTCTTGAAAATCCTTTAGTCGTTTCTTCTCTGCCTTCTCACATGTAATCCTTAAGTTGTCCCTCCTCGTGAGCTTCTCAAATATCCCTCTCTAATTTTCCTTCCTCTTCCTTTCAATCTCCTCTTGCTTCTTCTTCTGTAGTGCGGCTGCATCCTCCTCTCTCAGCTTCCTCGCAGTCTCCTCCCACCACCCCACCATCCTTCTCGTCCACCCCCTTCATTGTTGGTTTGTTGGGTTGAGAAGCCACCATACCTACGATGAGAGAAACGTAAGATTTAGTAATGACAAGAAAAACATATGGAAAAACATGTAAATTGCAACATACCAGTGAATAAGAACAAGAACAACATATGAAAAATATGTAAATTGAAACATTATAGTTAGTGAGCAACATACGGAATGGTCCATCGAGGTATCCAAACATTTCTCTATAACGACCTTGCCCAAGACTACCACCAAGGCCAAGACCGCCACCACGGCCTAAAGCACCGCCACAGCTAGACCACCACCACGGCCTAGAGCACCGCCAAGGACTAGACCACCACCACGGCCTCTACCACCACCTCGTCCTCTCATAAGTCCTAGTTGCCTCCCTCTTTGTTGCGTAGTTCCTCTTTGGCCTGCCAATTGTTGGCTTGCCCCTTGTTGAGTAGTATTTGCTTGGCTAGGACCTTGTTGGGTACTATTTGCTTGGCTAGGACCTTGTTGAGTACTATTTGCTTGGCTTGGACCTTGTTGGGTACTATTTGCTTAGCTTGGCCCTTATTGAGTACTATTTGCTTGGCTAGGACCTTGTGTACCTCCTTGTTGGCTTGTGCTTGCATCATTTTTCTATGACCTCTTTCTTGGTTTGGTACATTTTCTTTTGTTGTGGCCCTGACCTTTTCATTCCCCACAACGGGAGCTCTCACGAGGCTCTTGAAATTGGTCATTGCCCGATTGACGGTTGCCACCGTGGCCCCATCCGTCCATGTCACTATCGGGGTTATGATCCTGGCAATGAGTACTAGGGGTACGAATAAGGGGTAGAGCCTAGCTACGGCGTAGGTGTAACACTCGGTGTTTAACAAGTTCAGGCCCCTCACTCGGTGGAGGTAAAAGCCCTACGTCTCGTGCCCTGAGGCTTGATTTGATATGATAGGTATGGTCACAAAGGTTTCTCCCTGCCTAGCTTTTGAGAAGGGTGCGGCTTATATAGAGTGCGTTGCAGACCATGTCTCCCACGTCGCCGAGGCAATTAATGACATTGAATGAGTCAGTTACTAGTATAACGAGCCTCTACTACAGCAGTTACAGGTAACGGTAGCTGTGACTCTACTTAATGGATGACTTAGGATCCCTCAACCGTTGCAGCTCCCACGACGTCCTCCTGTCTTCTATGTCCAAGTGGTGGTCCCTTAGTCGAGTGACTTGTGGTAGTCCGAGTGTCGTCGAGCTGTCCGAGTGGACTTCTTGATGTATGCATCTGAATGTTCGCATGGTCCAGGGACCTACCTATGATGGTGATGGGCCCCATGTGGGTCCCGAATGATGGGTCCTTGACCCTACCCAGAATAGGTGACCACATCATTAGCCTCCGAATCGGTTGGGATTTCGTAGGACAAATAAACCGATCCCTCAGTTGACTCCAAGTGCTGCTGGGGCACCCGGAATATGTTTCCGAATCGTGGTTTGTTGTTCCTTGGGAGAAAACACAACGGATTCTGGACTTTAGGTTTACCCAGATGACCGGGTATTGTTGATCGTCGAGAAAAACCCGGTAGCATTCGTTTTGTCTCTCGGAGGAGATAGACTAGAGGCCCGAGTGCAGGCATGCCATTATAACCCGAGTGGCGACGCCGGCGCGTGGTCTGACTCTCCAGAGAGATGCCACTCCACATCCTAGGGGAACGCCAGCGCAGGCCTGCTACGAGTCCAGGTTTATGAGTCATGCGCCTTGTGTTGGGGAACGTAGTAGTAAATCAAAAAAATTCCTACGCATCACCAAGATCAATCTATGGAGAGACTAGCAATGAGAGAGAGAGGATTGTATCTTCATACCCTTGAAGATCGTGATGTGGAAGCGTTGCAAGAACGCGGTTGGAGGAGTCGTACACGCAGCGATTCAGATCGCGGTCGATTCCGATCTAAGCACCGAACAACGGTGCCTCCGCGTTCAACACACATGCAGCCCAGTGACGTCTCCCGCGCCTTGATCCAGCAAGGAGGAGGGATAGGTTGGGGAAGACAGCTCCAGCAGCACGACGGCGTGGTGGTGGAACTTGCAGTTCTCCGGCAGGGCTTCGCCAAGCACAAACGGAGGAGGAGAAGGTATTAGAGAGGGGGAGGGCTGCGCCAGGGGAGAGGATGCGGCCTCCCTCCCACCCCTCCACTATTTATAGGCTGGGGGGATAGGGGGCCAGCCCCCCTAGATCCCATCTAGGGTTGGGGCGGCGGCCAAGGGGGGGAGGAGTGCCTCCCAAGTCAAGTGGAGGCCCTCCCCCTTTAGGGTTTCCCCTCTCCCATGCGCATGGGCCTTAGGGGGGCTGGTGCCCCTAGCCCATTAAGGCTAGGGAGCCCCCTTACAGCCCATGCTGCTGTATTGGACGTGGTGGAACACTTTCCGGACTTCCGGACCCCTCCAGAATCCTCCGGAACCTTTCGAAAGCTTCCCGGTACAATACCAAAAAAAACGAACCTTTTCCGGAACCCCAATAACAACTTCCCATATATAAATCTTTACCTCCGGACAATTCCGGAACTCCTCGTGACGTCCGGGATCTCATCCGGGACTCCGAACAACATTCGGTATTCACATACTATTTCCCATAACAACCCTAGAGTCACCGAACCTTAAGTGTGTAGACCCTACGGGTTCGGGAACCATGCAGACATGACCGAGACATCTCTCCGGCCAATAACCAACAGCGGGATCTGGATACCCATGTTGGCTCCCACATGTTCCACGATGATCTCATCGGATGAACCACGATGTTGAGGATTCAATCAATCCCGTATACAATTCCCTCTGTCTACCGGTATGATACTTGCCCGAGATTCGATCGTCGGTATCCCTATACCTTGTTCAATCTCGTTACCGGCAAGTCTCTTTACTCGTTCCGTAACGCATGATCCCGTGGCTAACTCTTTAGTCACATTGAGGTCATTATGATGATGCATTACCGAGTGGGCCCAGAGATACCTCTCCGTCATACGGAGTGACAAATCCCAGTCTCGATTCGTGCAACCCAACAGACACTTTCGGAGATACCTGTAGTGCACCTTTATGGTCACCTAGTTACGTTGTGACGTTTGATACACCCAAAGCATTCCTACGGTATCCGAGAGTTGCACAATCTCATGGTCTAAGGAAATGATACTTGACATTAGAAAAGCTTTAGCAGACGAACTACACGATCTAGTGCTATGCTTAGGATTGGGTCTTGTCCATCACATCATTCTCCTAATGATGTGATCCCATTATCAACAACATCCAATGTCCATGGTCAGGAAACCGTAACCATCTATTGATCAACGAGCTAGTCAACTAGAGGCTCACTAGGGACATGTTGTGGTCTATGTATTCACACATGCATTACGATTTCTGGATAACACAATTATAGCATGAACAATAGACAATTATCATGAACAAGGAAATATAATAATAACCACTTTATTATTGCCTCTAGGGCATATTTCTAACAGTCTCCCACTTGCACTAGAGTCAATAATCTAGTTACATTGTGATGAATCGAACACCCATAGAGTTCTGGTGTTGATCATGTTTTGCTCATGGAAGAGCTTTAGTCAACGGATCTGCGACATTCAGATCCGTATGCACTTTACAAATATCTATGTCTCCATCTTGAACATGTTCTCGAATGGAGTTGAAGCGACGCTTGATATGCCTGGTCTTCTTGTGAAACCTGGGCTCCTTGGCAAGGGCAATAGCTCCAGTGTTGTCACAGAAGAGAGTCATTGGGCCCGACGCATTGGGAATAACTCCTAGGTCGGTGATGAACTCCTTCATCCAGACTGCTTCTGCGCTGCCTCCGAGGCTGCTATGTATTCCGCTTCACATGTAGATCCTGCCACGACGCTTTGCTTGCAACTGCACCAGCTGACTGCCCCTCCATTCAAAATATACACGTATCCGGTTTGTGACTTAGAGTCATCCAGATCTGTGTCGAAACTAGCATCGACGTAACCCTTTACGACGAGCTCTTTGTCACCTCCATAAACGAGAAACATATCCTTAGTCCTTTTCAGGTACTTCAGGATGTTCTTGACCGCTGTCCAGTGTTCCATGCCGGGATTACTTTGGTACCTTCCTACCAAACTTACGGCGAGGTTCACATCAGGTCTGGTACACAACATGGCATACATAATAGACCCTATGGCTGAGGCATAGGGGATGACACTCATCTTTTCTCTATCATCTGCCGAGGTCGGGCATTGAGTCGTGCTCAATCTCACACCTTGTAATACAGGCAAGAACCCCTTCTTGGACTGATCCATATTGAACTTCTTCAATATCTTGTCAAGGTATGTGCTTTGCGAAAGACCAATGAGGCGTCTCGATCTATCTCTATAGATCTTGATGCCTAATATGTAAGCAGCTTCTCCAAGGTCCTTCATTGAAAAACACTTGTTCAAGTAGGCCTTTATGCTTTCCAAGAATTCTATGTCATTTCCCATTAATAGTATGTCATCTACATATAATATGAGAAATGCTACAGAGCTCCCACTCACTTTCTTGTAAACACAGGCTTCTCCATAAGTCTGTGTAAACCCAAACGCTTTGATCATCTCATCAAAGTGAATGTTCCAACTCCGAGATGCTTGCACCAGCCCATAGATTGAGCGCTGGAGCTTGCATACCTTGTCAGCATTATTAGGATCGACAAAACCTTCCGGCTGCATCATATACAACTCTTCCTTAAGGAAACCATTAAGGAATGCCGTTTTGACGTCCATTTGCCATATCTCATAATCATAGTATGCGGCAATTGCTAACATGATTCTGACGGACTTCAGCTTCGCTACGGGTGAGAAGGTCTCATCGTAGTCAACCCCTTGAACTTGTCGATAACCCTTAGCGACAAGTCGAGCCTTATAGATGGTCACATTACCATTCGCGTCTGTCTTCTTCTTAAAGATCCATTTGTTCTCTATGGCTTGCCGATCATCGGGCAAGTCTATCAAAGTCCATACTTCGTTTTCATACATGGATCCTATCTCGGATTTAATGGCTTCTAGCCATTTGTTGGAATCCGGGCCCGCCATCGCTTCTTCATAGTTTGAAGGTTCACCATTGTCTAACAACATGACTTCCAAGACAGGGTTGCCGTACCACTCTGGTGCGGAACATGTCCTCGTGGACCTACGAAGTTCAGTAGCGACTTGATCCGAAGTTTCATGATCATCATCATTAACTTCCTCTCTAGTCAGTGCAGGCACCACAGAAACATCTTCCTGAGCTGCGCTACTCTCCGGTTCAAGAGGGGGTACCTCATCAAGTTCTACTTTCCTCCCACTTACTTCTTTCGAGAGAAACTCTTTCTCCAGAAAGGATCCATTTTTGGCAACAAAGATCTTGCCTTCGGATCTAAGGTAGAAGGTATACCCAATAGTTTCTTTAGGGTATCCTATGAAGACGCATTTTTCTGATTTGGGTTCGAGCTTTTCAGGTTGAAATTTCTTGACATAAGCATCGCATCCCCAAACTTTCAGAAATGACAGCTTAGGTTTCTTCCCAAACCATAATTCATACGGTGTCGTCTCAACGGATTTCGATGGAGCCCTATTTAAAGTGAATGCGGCAGTCTCTAAAGCATAACCCCAAAATGATAGCGGTAGATCGGTAAGAGACATCATAGATCGCACCATATCCAATAGAGTGCGATTACGACGTTCGGACACACCATTACGTTGAGGTGTTCCAGGCGGCGTGAGTTGTGAAACAATTCCACATTTCCTTAAGTGTGTGCCAAACTCGTGACTCAAATATTCCCCTCCATGATCTGATCGTAAGAACTTTATTTTCCTGTCACGTTGATTCTCTACCTCACTCTGAAATTCCTTGAACTTTTCGAAGGTCTCAGACTTGTGTTTCATTAAGTAGACATACCCATATCTACTTAAGTCATCAGTGAGGGTGAGAACATAACGATAACCACCGCGAGCCTCAACGGTCATTGGACCGCACACATCAGTATGTATGATTTCCAATAAGTAGGTTGCTCGCTCCATTGTCCCGGAGAACGGAGTCTTGGTCATTTTGCCCATGAGGCATGGTTCGCACGTGTCAAATGATTCATAATCAAGAGACTCCAAAAGTCCATCTGCATGGAGTTTCTTCATGCGTTTGACACCAATGTGACCAAGGCGGCAGTGCCACAAGTATGTGGGACTATCATTATCAACCTTACATCTTTTGGCATTCACACTATGAATATGTGTAACATCACGTTCGAGATTCAATAAGAATAAACCATTGACCAGCGGGGCATGACCATAAAACATATCTCTCATATAAATAGAACAACCATTATTCTCGGATTTAAATGAGTAGCCATCTCGCATCAAACGAGATCCTGATACAATGTTCATGCTCAAAGCTGGTACCAAATAACAATTATTGAGGTTTAAAACTAATCCTGAAGGTAGATGTAGAGGTAGCATGCCGACGGAGATCACATCGACCTTGGAACCATTCCCGACGCGCATCGTCACCTCGTCCTTCGCCAGTCTCCGCTTATTCCGCAGCTCCTGTTTTGAGTTACAAATATGAGCAACCGCACCGGTATCAAATACCCAGGAGCTACTACGAGCGCTGGTAAGGAACACATCAATAACATGTATATCACATATACCATTGGTATTGCCGGCCTTCTTATCCGCTAAGTACTTGGGGCAGTTCTGCTTCCAGTGACCGTTTCCCTTACAATAAAAGCATTCAGTCTCAGGCTTGGGTCCATTCTTTGGCTTCTTCCCGGTAGCTTGCTTACCGGGCGCGGCAATTCCCTTGCCGTCCTTCTTGAAGTTCTTTTTACCCTTGCCTTTCTTGAACTTGGTGGTTTTATTCACCATCAACACTTGATGTTCCTTTTTGATCTCCACCTCCGCTGATTTCAGCATTGAATATATCTCAGGAATGGTTTTCTCCATTCCCTGCATATTGAAGTTCATCACAAAGCTCTTGTAGCTAGGTGGAAGCGACTGAAGGATTCTGTCAACGACCGCGTCATCCGGGAGATTAACTCCCAGCTGAGACAAGCAGTTGTGCAACCCAGACATTTTGAGTATATGCTCGCTGACAGAACTATTCTCCTCCATCTTACAACTATAGAACTTGTCGGAGACTTCATATCTCTCGACCCGGGCATGAGCTTGGAAAACCATTTTAAGCTCTTGGAACATCTCATATGCTCCGTGTTGCTCAAAACGCTTTTGGAGAACCGGTTCTAAGCTGTAAAGCATGCCGCACTGAACCAGGGAGTAATCATCACTACGCGACTGCCAGGCGTTCATAACGTCTTGAGTTGCTGGGAAAACAGGTGCGTCACCTAGCGGTGCTTCAAGGACATATGCTTTCTTGGCAGCTATGAGGATAATCCTTAGGTTACGGACCCAGTCCGTGTAGTTGCTACCATCGTCTTTCAGCTTGGTTTTCTCTAGGAACGCGTTGAAGTTGAGGGCAACATTAGCGTGGGCCATTTTATCTACAAGACATATTGTAAAGATTTTAGACTAAGTTCATGATAATTAAGTTCATCTAATCAAATTATTCAATGAACTCCCACTCAGATAGACATCCCTCTAGTCATCTAAGTGATACATGATCCGAATCGACTAGGCCGTGTCCGATCATCACGTGAGACGGACTAGTCATCAACGGTGAACATCTCCATGTTGATCGTATCTTCTATACGACTCATGTTCGACCTTTCGGTCTTCCGTGTTCTGAGGCCATGTCTGTACATGCTAGGCTCGTCAAGACAACCTAAGTGTTTTGCATGTGTAAATCTGGCTTACACCCATTGTATTCAAACGTTAGAATCTATCACACCCGATCATCACGTGGTGCTTCGAAACAATGAACCTTCGCAATGGTGCACAGTTAGGGGGAACAATTTCTTGAAATTTTAGCGAGGGATCATCTTATTTATGCTACCGTCGTTCTAAGCAAATAAGATGTAAACATGATAAACATCACATGCAATCAAATAGTGACATGATATGGCCAATATCATTTTGCTCCTTTTGATCTCCATCTTCGGGGCACCATGATCATCATCGTCACCGGCATGACACCATGATCTCCATCATCATGATCTCCATCATCGTGTATTCATGAAGTTTCCTCGCCAACTATTACTTCTACTACTATGGCTAACGGTTAGCAATAAAGTAAAGTAATTACATGGCGTTTTTCATTGACACGCAGGTCATACAATAAATTAAGACAACTCCTATGGCTCCTGCCGGTTGTCATACTCATCGACATGCAAGTCGTGATTCCTATTACAAGAACATGATCAATCTCATACATCACATATATCATTCATCACATCCTTTTGGCCATATCACATCAAACGGCATATGCTGCAAGAACAAGTTAGACGTCCTCTAATTGTTGTTGCAAAAATTTTTACGTGGCTGCTATAGGTTTCTAGCAAGAACGTTTCTTACCTATGCCACAACCACAACGTGATATGCCAATTTCTATTTACCCTTCATAAGGACCCTTTTCATCGAATCCGATCCGACTAAAGTGGGAGAGACAGACACCCGCTAGCCACCTTATGCAACTAGTGCATGTCAGTCGGTGGAACCTGTCTCACGTAAGCGTACGTGTAAGGTCGGTCCGGGCCGCTTCATCCCACGATGCCGCCGAATCAAGATAAGACTAGTAACGGCAAGCAAATTGACAAAATCGACGCCCACAACAACTTGTGTTCTACTCGTGCAAGAAACTACGCATAAACCTAGCTCTGATACCACTGTTGAGGAACGTAGTAGTAAATCAAAAATTTTCCTACGCATCACCAAGATCAATCTATGGAGAGACTAGCAACGAGAGAGAGAGGAGTGTATCTTCATACCCTTGAAGATCGCGATGCGGAAGCGTTGCAAGAACGCGGTTGGAGGAGTCGTACATGCAGCGATTCAGATCGCGGTCGATTCCGATCTAAGCACCGAACAACGGTGCCTCCGCGTTCAACACACGTGCAGCCCGGTGACGTCTCCCGCGCCTTGATCCAGCAAGGAGGAGGGAGAGGTTGGGGAAGACAGCTCCAGCAGCACGACGGCGTGGTGGTGGAACTTGCAGTTCTCCGGCAGGGCTTCGCCTAGCACAAACGGAGGAGGAGGAGGTATTGGAGAGGGGGAGGGCTGCGCCAGGGGAGAGGATGTGGCCTCCCTCCCACCCCTCCACTATTTATAGGCTGGGGTGGAGAGGGGGCCAGCTCCCCTAGATCCCATCTAGGGTTGGGGCGGCGGCCAAGGGGGGAGGAGTGCCTCCCAAGTCCAGTGGAGCCCCCCCCCCCCTTTAGGGTTTCCCCTCTCCCATGCGCATGGGCCTTAGGGGGGCTGGTGCCCCTAGCCCATTAAGGCTAGGGCGCCCCCTTACAGCCCATGCTGCTATATTGGATGTAGTGGAACACTTTCCGGACTTCCGGACCCCTCCGGAATCCTCCAGAACCTTTCGAAAGCTTCCCGGTACAATACCGAAAAAACCGAACCTTTTCCGGAACCCCAATAACAACTTCCCATATATAAATCTTTACCTCCGGACCATTCCGGAACTCCTCGTGACGTCCGGGATCTCATCCGGGACTCTGAACAACATTCGGTATTCACATACTATTTCCCATAACAACCCTAGAGTCACCGAACCTTAAGTGTGTAGACCCTACGGGTTCGGGAACCATGCAGACATGACCGAGACATCTCTCCGGCCAATAACCAACAGCGGGATCTGGATACCCATGTTGGCTCCCACATGTTCCACGATGATCTCATCGGATGAACCACGATGTCGAGGATTCAATTAATCCCGTATACAATTCCCTTTGTCTACCGGTATGATACTTGCCCGAGATTCGATCGTCGGTATCCCTATACCTTGTTCAATCTCGTTACCGGCAAGTCTCTTTACTCGTTCCGTAACGCATGATCCTGTTGCTAACTCTTTAGTCACATTGAGCTCATTATGATGATGCATTACCGACTGGGCCCAGAGATACCTCTCCGTCATACGGAGTGACAAATCCCAGTCTCGATTCGTGCCAACCCAACAGACACTTTCGGAGATACCTGTAGTGCACCTTTACGGTCACCTAGTTACGTTGTGACGTTTGATACACTCAAAGCATTCCTACGGTATCCGGGAGTTGCACAATCTCATGGTCTAAGGAAATGATACTTGACATTAGAAAAGCTTTAGCAGACGAACTACACGATCTAGTGCTATGCTTAGGATTGGGTCTTGTCCATCACATCATTCTCCTAATGATGTGATCCCGTTATCAACGACATCCAATGTCCATGGCCAGGAAACCGTAACCATCTATTGATCAACGAGCTAGTCAACTAGAGGCTCACTAGGGACATGTTGTGGTCTATGTATTCACACATGCATTACGATTTCCGGATAACACAATTATAGCATGAACAATAGACAATTATCATGAACAAGGAAATATAATAATAACCACTTTATTATTGCCTCTAGGGCATATTTCCAACACCTTGGAGCCTACTGAGAGGGCCAAGTGAACCCGCGGAGGGGCGTCAAGCTCGTCACATAACGATCCTGAAGAAGACTTCAGTCGGGTGTTTAACGTGGCCGAGTGCACGGGTCCCCGCAGAGGGTGGTCAGTCGGACTGACGTGTGTCCCTTACGAAAGGAATCGTAGGTGATCAATCGGATTGATTTGTCCCGGAAATCTCAGGATTTGAATTCGCGTGTTCGCGCTTGGAAGCGGTAACATCGTGCGTTAGTGGGAAAGTGGGGGCGTGGCTCCTCGATTTACGCGCATGATCCCCGCCATGGGTTGCGCCTGCTCTACGCAAAGCCCCTTCACGCGGGCTGTCGATCCAGGGATTCGTGGTGAGCGATCCGGCTGGAGATTTTTTTTGGTGATATAAAAGATCCGGAGACAGAGGTCCAACCCTCAGATCCCCTTCTCATCGCTCCGACTCCTCCGCCTCCTTCCTCCTCTCGAGTGTGCGGTGATGGCGAGGGATTCCACGGTTAAGGCAGAGAAAGCGAAGAAGGCGGGGAAGGCGGCCTCCTCCGGCTCTGGTGTGGCGGCTGGAGGCGCGTCGGGGGACTGGATCGCGTCGCGCATTTTGGATCGGCAGTTGGAGGAGCTCACGGAGGAGGGGCTGATTCCGCATGATGGGTGGCGTCGCCCAGGCGTGGGAGAGGTCGAGCCGGCACCACAGGAGGACGAGCGAGTCCTGCTCATCACACACATCGAGCGGGGCTTTTCGATGCCTCCCCACCCTTTCTTTCGGGCGTTTCTCGACCACTTCGGAGCGCAACTTCACCATCTTCCTCCCAACGCCATCATCTACCTCTCGGCTTTTGTCTCTCTCTGTGAGAACTTCTTGGGCTGCCCGCCCCATTCGGGCCTCTTCAAGCATATCTTCACTTGTCGGTCGATGACCGTCAAGAAAGGTCCACCAGTCGACACGAAGACCCACATCACCCATTTATGTGGAGGCCTGGGCATCCAAGTCCGTGGGGGAAGCGCTTTCCCAAAGATGAGCTTTCCCGGGTCCGTCAAGGGGTGGCAGGGAACTTGGTTCTACTGTAGAGATGTCCCCAGTGGGCAAAACCAGTCGGGTCTTCCCCCATACTCGACGGAGAGGGTGAGGGCTCCCGAGTCCCTCGTGGTGGCGAAGGAGGAGAAGACAGAGGTCGGAATCTTGGCCACTGCCCTAGTCGGGATCGTGAACGCGGGCGTGAACGGAATGGATCCGTTAGAGACTTTTCTCACTCGGCGGATCCAACCGCTAGAGGCCAGGGCCCACCCCATGTGGCAGTATGAGGGCCCGAATGATCCCACCCGAGTGCACCCGGAGGAGCTCACCGAGAAGGATGTGGGGGCCAAGATCAGGGCCATAACCTCTACTCGGGATAATCTGCGGGGGGCCAGGATGGTGTCGGCTTATTCCAAAGAGCTCCAGCTGACTGTTGAGGTAAGATGTTTCTGCTTGTTTGACACATTGGTGCGTTGTTTTCTATGCATCTGACTTTGATGTTTTGGTGCGTCTGCTCTTCAGGAGTTTCAGAACATGACCTCCAAGATTTCGGTGGTGGACCGGTCACCCTAAGATGTGATGAGTGACACCGAGCAACGGTACTTGGGGGAGTCCGGCGACGACGAGAGTGATGACGAGGAGGAGAGCGATGACGATGAGGAGGAGAGCTCTGAGGAGGGAGAGGAGGCGAAGTCCTCCCCATCTTATGAAGCTCCCAAGGAACCCTGTTCCAAGGCGTTGCACGATCCAAAGGGCAAGGCGAGTGGGGCTCAGCAGCCGACTGTTTCTGGTCGGGCGACTCGAAGCTCGAAGCGTGCTCGTGCTGAAGCTAAGAGCTCGGCAGAGAAGCAGCCCAAGCTGCCCAAGCAGATCTCCTCGAAGCCCCAAAAGACTGCGGTGCCTCAGATCAAGGTGGCAGTGCCTGTGACCTCGATGTGAGTGCTTTCATCAATTACTTGTTTGTTTTTGCATTGATTCGGTTGCTGATCGAGTGTTGTTTGACTCTTGTAGCAATGACACCTCGTCCACTTCGGCGGAACCGCACGCCCGCAAGCCAGGCCCGAGTGTCGCTGACGCGGCGGATGCCGCCACCTCCAAAGGTAACTTTATGTCGACTGCTCGTGGTGCTTGACTATCTTCTGACTGGTCTTCGTTGACTCTTCTGGTTCGTGTATTCATGTAGCTCCACAAGAAATCATTTAGCTGGATGATGACCAAAGGAATGCTTCGCCCAACCCAGATGCCGCCAAGGAGAAGGCGCCGAGTGTGGATGTGCCAATGCCGGACGCTTCCCCTCGCTGAGTGACCCTCGTTTCCCCGGCGAAGACCGCCACAAGAACTATGGGGCCGAGTCCTCTTGCTCCGAGTGGCTCGGCGTCCGCGACTACGGTGATCCCAGCTACAGGGGGTCGCTGGTTCCTCCGAGTGGGTCTGCAACGGTCCCAGCTCCAAGGCCTGCCTTTGCGTCTCCCTCAGCTCTGGTCACTTCTTTCCCCCTGTACCGTGTCCCTGAAGACCAGGTGGGGGCAAGCAAGGAAGCTCTGATCCAGGTGGGGTTGATGTGCAGCCGACTGAAGGAGGCCTATAACGCCAGCACAGCGCTGGAGACTGTAGGCGTTCTGGGATCGGGGGTACCCAGACCCGCCTTCCTGCGGCCCATCGCGTGACTTCATCGACGGCCCGGTACGGCCCAGATACAAGACAGCGCAGGCAAGACCCTCATGAGGGCACCCGGTCTCACGAGGCGAATGACACCAAGACCTCCCAGGGAGCAGCCCCCGAGCCAGCCTCCCGAGGAGCGGAGAACTCTATGTAGGTACCCCGCCTCACGAGACTCGCGAGGACGTGAGCCATGACGACCAAGGCCAGACGGGCGCCAGCGGGCGCAGAGGGGATAGTTTCCCTTCTTGTACTAAGGAAGCAAGGGCAGGCGCGGGTTCCCGAGGACAGCCCCAAAGGTTTCCATTCTGGTGCAACGAGACCAGGACCCCGAGCTCGGCAGGACGGATGTCATCGCCGAGCCCACCACCACGCCATGGCCAGAAGCTTTGCAGGCGAAGACCACCTTTCGTCAGGATAAGATGTACTTCTTGTCCCCTTTCAAAATTGGCTGTTGTGGGATCCCTTCCCGCCTAAGCTATGAGGGAAGAGGACCAATGCCACTATAAATATAGGCTAGTCTCCACCGTAGAAGGGGTCGACTCATTCTCACCCTCTGAGCCCTCGCGAGGCAGCTCAACCTCTGTACTAGTTCATCCTCAGCCTCCTCGTGAGGCCAATTCACCACCAAACAGGAGTAGGGTTTTACACCGCAAGGTGGCCCAAACCTGGGAAAATCCCCATGTCCATCTTTTCACCCCGCTCGCACATACTTGGAAAGATCATATCGTGGGTGCGGTGAGTAGAGCACCGTCATGAAGCGAGATCCTTCGCACGTGCCCTAGAGTTTGAACCTAGTTTGGGTCTGCGGAGCCCCGATTCCAACAGAGACCAATGTCCGAGTAAGTACCATTGTGAGTATTATTTCTAGTTGAAGTTTTTTCTTCTTTCTCCACTTGGTAGGATTCCTGTCAGTGGGTTTACGCAGGGCACACCCACTAGGTGTTCTCGATCCGGTGGGGGCATGCTGAGTGCACCCACTGGGTGTAGTCCCCGAGGCTACCATTGACTGGGACAGTCGGCGGTAGTCGTAGAACTTATGGTTGCTTTGCCCTGAGGCTGTTTGTGGTTTTTTTAGCTCATCAATGAGTCACTTTCCAGTGGGGGCACGCTGAGTGCACCCACTGGGTGTAGTCCCCGAGACTACCGTCGATTGCGGGCAATCGATGGTAGTCTTTAGAACTGTCGCTTAGGCATTCAGGACGCTCGACGACACCCGTTTACTGGTGAGTTGATAGGTAAGATCTTCTTCATTGCTGACTCGGAAGTTAGTCGAATGAGGTAGATCGTATTGTGTTGTTGTACTCAATCTTCTTCATCGCCGACTCAATGGCTAACCGAGTGAGGATAGATCATAGGGTACTTCAAGATCTGGTACTGATCGAGCTTGTTCCACTCGGTAGTGCACGATCGACTCGGTAGTCAGTAGGTACTTGAGGATTTGGTACTGGTCAAGCTTGTTCCAATCGATACCGAGGGTACTTTAGGATCTGGTACTGATCCAGTTTGTCCCACTCGGTTGTGATCCACAGGGTGTCTGTGTGTTAGTGCTTTGATTTTTCCTTCGGGGTGGCGACTGATTACTTCTTGTATGCTGCAGAGAACCTGTGAGTTGGGATCCTTTTATGCTGCACTCGAGAAGGAGGTGATATCCCTCTGACTGGATCTGGATGCTGAGAAGCTCAAGAGTGCCCGACTGGAGAAGGAGAAAACCGCTCTAGGAGGTGAGTCATTTCCTTTAGTCGGTAATTGTAATCTGTTTTCATCTTTGATTTGAGTCACTCCGCCTCGGCAGATGTTCGTAGCGAGAATGCCCAACTCGTAATGAGGCTCGGGACTTCTATTTCTTTAGAAGCCATGAAGCAGGCTCTGGAGAACAAGGATAAGGATCTGGCGCTGGCCCAGAAGGAGGTAAGGACCAAGGCCAAACTTGCCGATGAGAAGCTGGCTTCAGTCGGCAGGCTGGAGGAGGAGATCAAGAACCTCAAGGCTGCTGCTAGTGCCTTCACTCAGGAGAAGCAGACAATGGAGGAGAAGGTCACACAGTTGACTGAAAAGAAGGATGCCGTGGAAGCTCACATGGAGGAGGTTTGTGATGAGTTTTAGCGAGAAGCTCTCCGGTAAGTTCTTCCTCGATCGAGTGAATTCCATGTGCCACCAAATCTTTTCTCAACCATTCGCTCATGTTCTGTCTTCTTCCAACCAGAGCATTGCTACAACAAGGAGCTAGAACTGGAGAGAATAGAGAGGGACATGAACCCTTCTAGGTCACTCGTTGCCGATAAAGCGGCACTTGCCATCCTTCGGTTGGAGGATCGCCTAGAGAATGCGCTGGGCTATATTACTCGGACACGAGGTGCCATGGGCCAGATTAACAAGGAATTGCAGCCGGGTGAGGAGACCCAGATGGACCTAGAGTCGGTTATGACAAGGCTGAATGAAGTCCCTGCTCAGGTGGAGGCTTGGAAGAGGTCCACTGCTCAGAGTGGTGCTGACATGGCGCTTTCACTTGTTCGTGTTCATTGCAAGAACGTTGACGAGGAGAAGCTGAAGGGACTCCGAGTGATGAACAAGAAGAACCTCAAGTTCAAGGATTTCATGGACACCTTTACCGAAGCCTCCACTCTCATCGCTGACGGGATCGACCTGGAGACTTTTGTTGACCCAGCTAGCCCTCCGCCTGAGGCCTAAAATACTTGATTGAATTTGCCTCGGAATGCCGGGTGGTTGATGTAATGAGATACTTTGCTGAGCCTGGGGCTCGTTTAACTTTTGCTCGAAAACATTCGGCCGGATCGAATACTTGATTCGTGCTCATTTGAGGATTTATTTGCTTTCTATGCTTTTGTTTCACTTAGGCGAAATCTGGTTCGCAGCTAAGCCCCTGAGTGTGGAGTAGATCCTCACTCGGATTGTTTTTAAACTTAGGCAAAAGCTGGCTCGCAGCTAAGCCCCCGAGTGTGGAGCAGATCCTCACTCGGATTGTTTTTAAAACTTAGGCGAAAGCTAGTTCGCAGCTAAGCCCCTGAGTGTGGAGCAGGTCCTCACTCGGATTGTTTTTTAACTTAGGCGAAACCTGGTTCACAGCTAAGCCCCCGAGTGTGGAGCAGGTCCTCACTCGGATTGTTTTTTAACTTAGGCGAAAGCTGGTTCGCAGCTAAGCCCCCGAGTGTGGAGCAGATCCTCACTTGGATTGTTTTTTAACTTAGGCCAAAGCTGGTTCGCAGCTAAGCCCCCGAGTGTGGAGCAGATCCTCACTCGGATTGTTTTTTTAACTTAGGTGAAAACTGGTTCGCAGCTAAGCCCCCGAGTGTGGAGCAGATCCTCACTCGGATTGTTTTTTAACTTAGGCAAAAGCTAGTTCACAGCTAAGCTCCCGAGTGTGGAGCAGATCCTCACTAGGCGAAAGCTGGTTCGCAGCTAAGCCCATTAGTGTGGAGCAGATCCTCACTCGGATTGTTTTTTAACTTAGGCGAAAACTGGTTCGCAGCTAAGCTATCTCCTCTCTTCACCCACTGGAGGTGTGTTAGTTTCCGGATGCGATTAGTCACCTGAGTGAAACGTGACCGTAGGCCGAACTAGACGATATATATATGGGAAAAAGTGAGACTTTTATTCATCTAAGTTCATTCGGATTAACTATTACAAGGGAGAAATTTCATTCTAAGTGTAAAACTTGCGGAGCAAATCTATGTTCCAAGCTCTGGGCTCTTCTATTCCTTTGGCGAAGTTGTATAGTCTGTATGCTCCATTGTGTAAGACCTTCGAAATGGCAAATGGCCCCTCCCAGGGGGCGCCAGTTTGTGAGGTTTCTGTTGATCCACTCGGAGGACCAGGTCTCCTTCCTGGAAGGCATGTCCTCTGACGTGTCTGTCGTGGTAGCAACGCAAATCTTGTTGGTACAATGTTGATCTTATAAGCGCTAGCTCACGCTCCTCCTCCAAAAGGTCTAAGCCATCCTGCCTTGCCTCCTTGGCCTTGGCCTCCGAGTAAAGATCCACTCGGGGAGAGTTGTGGAGCAGATCACTCGGCAAAACCACTTCTGACCCGTACACCATAAAGAATGGGGTGCGGTTGGTGGATCGATTCGGGGTCATCCGCAATCCCCAGAGGACTGACGGTAATTCAGTCACCCAGGCTCCGGCTGCATGAGTTAGGTCATGCATGAGGCGAGGTTTCAAACCTTGGAGTATGAGCCCATTCGCTCGCTCGGCTTGCCCATTCGGCTGCGTGTGTGCCACAGAGGCGTAATCGACCCGAGTGCCTTGGGTGTAACAAAACTCACGGAACTCGTCCGAGTCGAAGTTAGACCCGTTGTCGGTGATGATGCTATGCGGGACTCCGAACCTGAAGATTATCTCCTTGATGAACTGAATGGCAGTGGCTGAGTCCAACTTCTTTATTGGCTTGGCTTCGATCCACTTGGTGAACTTGTCCACTACCACTAACAAGTGTGTAAAGCCGCTCGCCCCGGTCCGAAGAGGGCCGATCATGTCGAGTCCCCAGATGGCGAATGGCCAAGTGAGGGGAATAGTCTTTAGAGCGGACGCCGGTTTGTGCGACTGGTTCACGTAAAACTGGCACCCGACGCATTGATCCACTATATCCCGAGCAGCCTCATTGTCCCGGGGCCAAAAGAACCCAGCCCTGAATGCTTTGGCGACCAGGGTCCGAGAGGATGCATGGTGACCACAGGTTCCTGAGTGAATCGCTTGCAGAATTTTCTGCCCTTCCTCCGGTGATATGCATCACTGAGTGACTCCGGTCGTGCTCTTCTTGTACAGTTAGCCTCCCATGACGGTGAAAGGCATGGATCGACGAATGATCTGTCGAGTTTCATCCTCATCTTCTGGGAGTTCTTGTCAGAGCAGGTATGGCTCAGTCCACTCGGGAGTGATGAAACGGATCTCTTGAACCAGATCAATTATTGCAGGAATGTCTACTTCAGTCGGATTGGAAGGTCCGACTGGTTGCGGGGGCTCCTCCACAAAAGGATCTTCCTTGATTGTGGGCGAGTGTAAGTGTTCGAGAAACACATTCTTGGGCACCGTCTTCCGAGTGAAGTCCATCTTGGCCAGGTCGTCAGCTGCTTGGTTAATGAGTCGCGGCACATGATGGAGCTCCAGCCCTTCAAAGTGTTTTTCTAGTTTTCCGACGGCGTTGCTGTAGCAAGTCATCGCCGGATAACGGATATCCCATTCCTCCATGACTTGATTCACCACTAGATCTGAGTCGCCATAGACCATCAGTCGGCGACTTCCCAGAGAAATTGCCATTCGCAGCCCATACAGGCGAGCTTCGTATTCGGCTTCATTGTTGGAGGAGTCAAAGTGAATCTGAAGCACATAACTGCATCGATCGGCTTTAGGGGACACCAAGACCACTCCGGCCCCGGAGTCGTGCAGCATCTTGGAGCCGTCGAAGAACATCATCCAGTGTTCGGGAACACTCAGAATGAGTTGCTCTTGCTCAATCCACTCGGCGATGAAATCTACCAGGGCTTGCGACTTGATGGCCTTCTTGGCTTCAAACTTGATGTCCAGCGAGAGGAGCTCAATGGCCCACTTAGCCACTCGGCCAGTGGCATCTCTGTTGTTCATGATCTCAAATAGAGGGGCGTCACTTATCATCATGACCGAGTGTTCTTCAGAATAATGCACCACCATCTTTGCAGTTAGATAGATTCCGTATACTAACTTCTGATAATGTGGATACCTTTGCTTGAAGGCGTCAGGACTTCAGAGATGTAGTAGACCGGTCGTTGGATCTTGAAGGCTTTGCCTTGTTCTTCTCGTTCCACAGTGAGGACTGTGCTAATAACTTGGCTCGTGGCCGCGATGTATAAGAGCAAAGGCTCCTTGCTGCTCAGAGCAGCTAGCACCGGCTGGGTGGAAAGCAAGGCTTTAAGTTCCTGGAATGCAACCTGCGCTTCGGGAGTCCACTCGAACCTGTCAGACTTCTTCATCAATCGGTAAAGCGATAGGGCCTTTTCATCGAGTCATGAGATGAACCTACTCAGGGCTGCCAGGCAGCCTGTGAGGCGTTGTACGTCATGTAGACGTTCCGGTTGTTTCATTCAGACGATAGCCCCTATCTTCTCGGGATTGGCATCGATCCCTTGTTCAGAAACAAGGAAACCGAGTAACTTGCCTGCTGGTATGCCGAATGTACACTTGGTTGGGTTGAGTTTGATGTCAAAAGTGCGTAAGTTCGCAAAAGTTTCAGCGAGGTCGGTCAGGAGGTCGGAACCTTTCCTAGACTTAACCACGATGTCATCCATATAAGCTTCCACGTTCCGACTGATCTGCTTCCATAAGCACTTCTGGATCAAACGTTGAAATGTGGCCCCAGCATTTTTCAACCCAAATGGCATCGTGATATAACAGAAACACCCGAATGCAGTGATGAACGCTGTTTTTATTTCATCAGGGTCGTACATTCGGATCTGGTGGTACCCGGAGTACGCATCCAGGAACAACAACCGCTCACATCCGGCAGTAGAATCTACTATCTGATCTATGCGAGGGAGAGGGAAATGATCTTTTGGGCAGGCCCGATTAATGTGAATAAAATCTACACACATTCAGAGAGTCTTGTCCTTCTTCGGCACTAGGATGACATTGGCGAGCCACTCGGAGTGGTACACCTCTCAGATGAATTCGGCGGCCAAGAGCTGCGCTATCTCCTCGCGAATCGCCTTGCGCTTCTTGGTAGAAGATCATCGAAGGTGCTCCTTGACAGGCCTCATCATTGAGTCGATGCGAAGTTTGTGCTCGGCCAGCTCCCTAGGAACAGCCGGCATGTCGGAAGGCTTCCATGCGAAGATGTCCCAGTTCTCACAGAGGAACTGGATGAGCGCGGCTTCCTATTTGCTGTCCAGGGTAGTGGAGATGTTGGTCGGGGCAGCATTCGGGTCCTCAGGATGGATGTGCACTGGCTTCGTCTCCCCAGCCGACCGGAAAGTGGATTCCACAATCGGCTTCTTGGACTTCAGCAACTCGCTTGAGTCCACCACCTTCTTGTACTCGTCCAACTCGGCCATCGCCATCTGTTCATCGGCAATCTGAGAGCCCTTCTAGAGACACTCCTCGGCTAACTTTCGATTGCCCGTGATAGTGATCATGCCTTTCGGCCCTGGCATCTTAAGCTTAAGATACACGTAACATGGACGGGCCATGAAACGAGCGTAGGCAGGCCTACCCAGGATGGCATGGTAAGCACTTCAAAAGTCTACCACTTCAAAAGTCAGCAGTTCCTTGCGGAAGTTCTTCTCTTCACCGAATACGACATCAAGGGAGATTCATCTGAGTGACTTGGCCTTCTTCCTGGATATTACCCCGTGGAACTGCATGTTACTCTTGCTGAGACGGGTCATCGGGATGCCCATTGCCTCCAGTGTGTCAGTGTAAATGATGTTAAGCCCGCTGCCGCCGTCCATTAGGACTTTGCGCAGTCGGACTCCACCAACAACTAGGTCAACCACCAAGGCCTACCGCTCGGGGGTTGGTATGTGTGCCGGATGATCCGATTGATCAAAGGTCATGGGCGTCTTGGCCCAGTCGAGGTATTTCGCGATAGTCGGAACAACCATGTTGACCTCTCGGTTAATGACTTTGAGGTGACTCTTGCTCTCGACGTCGGCGAAGATCATCAAGATGTTCTCAACATTGGGGTTCCCGGAAGTACCTTTGCCTCCATCATCGTCGTCTTCATCCTTGTCCCCGGAGGAATCTTGCCGCATCTCTTGCTTCAGGAGCCGGCACTCCCGAGTGGTATGCTTGGGCAAAATCAAATTACCCTCCTTGTCTTTTTTCGTATGGATCTGGCAGGGTTGGTCGAGTATGTCACTCTTCTGGGTGACTTGCTTTTTCCCCCTCCAGTCCTTCTTCTTTGGTTTTGGGAGCCTTTGCTCTGGCCTTGGCTAGCCAGAGCTGCAGTCTCAGCGCTCCCTCCAGCGTCAGCCTTGCGCTTGTGCTTTTTGCCCTTGTTTTCCGACTGATGAGCGTCACCTGTCCGGCTTTTACCGCTTCTCAATCGGTCTTCTTCTTCACCATTGGCGTACCGATTGGCTATCTCCATAGCCTGACTGAGAGTCAGGGTCTCAGTTTGGCCGAACTTCATGTTCAGCTCACTGTATATTACTCCGGCCTTGAAGGCGCAGATTGCCTGGTGCTCGGTGACGTTCTCCACCGTATTGTGCAGAGTGGTCCACCGCTGGATATACTCACAAAGAGTCTCGTTCTGTTTCTGCACACAGTGCTGCAACTCGGCCAAGCCTCCTTCTCTCTTGTATGTGCCATCAAAAGTTTTGACGAACACTCTCGCTAGGTAATCCCAGCAGAATATGCTACCCGACGGGAGTTGTGTTAGCCAAGCCCTAGCGGAGCCTTCGAGCATCAGGGGCAGGTGTTTCATGGCCACGTTGTCGTTGCCGCCAATGATATGGACTGCCACTCGGTAATCTTCCAACCAAATTTCAGGCTTGGACTCTCCAATGAACTTGTTGATCCCCTTGGCTAACCTGAAGTTGTTGGGAATCTCTGCTGCCTGTATGTAACAGCTGAAGCACTCGGGGCCCGATGGTACAGAACCACTCGGGATGTCATGATCTTGGCCTTCTCGCAGGGCACGGCCCCTGTCGACCAAGCTCTGAGCGAGAACGGATCTCGCGTTGAATAGAGGGTCTCGAGTGTCCCTCGTATGACGAGCAGGACTCGGCCTACGATCGCCGCCGTGTGTACGCCTGTCATCGTAGGGCTGACGCCCGTACGCGTTGTATCGTGGTGGAGGCATCAGAGGCACGATCATAGTCGTCGTGACTGTTGGGAATCATTGCATGGAAAACAAAAAAAAATTCTATGCACACACAATGATCTATCCATGGAGATGCATAGCAACGAGGGGGAGAGTGTGTCTACGTACCCTCGTAGACTGTAAGCGGAAGCGTTTGACAACGCGGTTGATGTAGTCGAACTTCTTCTAGCTCCGACCGATCAAGTACCGAACATACGGCACCTCCGAGTTCTGCACATGTTCAGCTCGGTGACGTCCCTCGCCTTCTTGATCCAGCAAGATGTCGATGTAGTAGCTGAGTTCCGTCAGCACAACGGTGTGGTGACGGTGATGGTGAAGTGATCTCCGCAGGGCTTCACCTAAGCACTACGAAAATATGACCGGGGGTGTAAACGGTGGAGGGGGCGCCGAACACAGCTAGGCAATTGTCTGGGGTGTGCTAGGCGCCCCCTCCCACATATATATAGGTGGGAGGGAGAGGGAGCAGCCAAGGGGGGCGCCCCAAGTAGACCGAATCCTACTTGGGGTCCTCCCCAATTCGGCCCCCCCTCCTTCCTTATTTACCAGAGGGGAAAGGAAAGGGGGGAGAGGTGGAAGGAAGGGGGAATCCTATTCCCTTTCTTTCCTATCCTCCTTCCCCTTTCCTTCTCCACCTTGGCCGGCCCATATGGGGGGAGCACCAGCCCCTTTGTGGCTGGTGTGTTTTCCCTCTTGGCCCATAAGGCCCATATCTTTTGCCGGGGGTGTCCGGAACCCCTTCCGGTGACCCGATAAGTACCCGGTGACCCCCGAAACACTTCCGGAGTTTGAATACCATCGTCCTATATATCAATCTTTACCTCTCGACCATTTCGAGACTCCTCGTCATGTCTGTGATCTCATCCGGGACTCCGAACAACATTTGGTCACCAAATCACATAACTCATATAATACTATATCGTCAACGAACATTAAGCGTGCGGACCCTACGGGTTCGAGAACTATGTAGACATGACCGAGACACCTCTCCGGTCAATAACCAATAGCGGAACCTGGATGCTCATATTTGCTCCAACATATTCTACGAAGATCTTTATCGGTCGAACCATTATGACAACATACGTAATTCCCTTTGTCTATCGGTATGTTACTTGCCCGAGATTCGATCATCGGTATCTACATACCTAGTTCAATCTCGTTACCGGCAAGTCTCTTTACTCATTCCGTAATACATCACCTCGTGACTAACTCCTTAGTCGTTTCCGTGCAAGCTTATGATGTGTATTACCGAGAGGGCCCAGACATACCTCTCCGATACTCGGAGTGACAAATCCTAGTCTCGATCTATGCCAACTCAACAGACACCTTCAGAGATACCTGTAGAGCATCTTTATAATCACCCATTTATGTTGTGACGTTTGATAGCACACAAGGCATTCCTCCGGTATCCGGGAGTTGCATAATCTCATAGTCAAAGGAAATATGTATTTGATCAACGAGCTAGTCTAGTAGAGGCTTACTAGGGACACGGTGTTTGTTTATGTATTCACACATGTATTATGGTTTCCGATCAATACAATTCTAGCATGAATAATAAACCTTTATCATGAATAAGGAAATATAAAATAACAACTTTATTATTGCCTCTAGGGCATATTTCCTTCAGTCTCCCACTTGCACTAGAGTCAATAATCTAGATTACATTGTAATGATTCTAACACCCATGGAGTCTTGGTGCTGATCATGTTTTGCTCGTGGAAGAGGCTTAGTCAACGGGTCTGCTACGTTCAGATCCGTATGTATCTTGCAAATTTCTATGTCTCCATCCTTGACTTGTTCACGAATGGAGTTGAAGTATCTCTTGATGTGTTTGGTTCTCTTGTGAAACCTGGATTCCTTCGCCAAGGCTATTGCACCAGTGTTGTCACAAAAGATTTTCATTGGATCCGATGCACTAGGTATTACACCTAGATCGGATATGAACTCCTTTATCCAGACTCCTTCATTTGCTGCTTCTGAAGCAGCTATGTACTCCGCTTCACACGTAGATCCCGCCACGACGCTCTGCTTGGAACTGCACCAACTGACAGCTCCACCATTCAAAAAAAATACGTATCCGGTTTGTGACTTAGAGTCATCCGGATCAGTGTCAAAGCTAGCATCGATGTAACCATTTACAACGAGCTCTTTATCACCTCCATAAACGAGAAACATATCCTTGGTCCTTTTCAGGTACTTCAGGATGTTCTTGACCGCTGTCTAGTGATCCACTCCTGGATTACTTTGGTACCTCCCTGCCAGACTTATGGCAAGGCACACATCAGGTCTGGTACACAGCATAGCATATATGATAGAACCTATGGCTGAAGCATAGGGAATGACTTCCATTTTCTCTCTATCTTCTGCAGTGGTCGGGCATTGAGTCTTACTCAACTTCACACCTTGTAACACAGGCAAGAACCCTTTCTTTGACTGGTCCATTTTGAACTTCTTCAAAACTTTATCAAGGTATGTGCTTTATGAAAGTCCTATTAAGCGTCTCAATCTATCCCTATAGATCTTGATGACCAATATATAAGCAGCTTCACCAAGGTCTTTCATTGAAAAATTCTTATTCAAGTATCCTTTTATGCTATCCAGAAATTCTATATCATTTCCAATCAACAATATGTCGTCCACATATAATATCAGAAGTGCTACAGAGCTCCCACTCACTTTCTTGTAAATACAGGCGTCACCAAAAGTCTGTATAAATCCATATGCTTTGATCACTTCATCAAAGCGTATATTCCAACTCCGAGATGCTTGCACCAGTCCATAGATGGATCGCTGGAGCTTGCACACTTTGTTAGCACCTTTAGGATCGAAAAAACCTTCTGGTTGCATCATATACAACTCTTCTTTGAGAAATCCATTAAGGAATGCAGTTTTGACATCCATTTGCTAGATTTCATAATCATAAAATGCGGCAATTGCTAACATGATTCGGATGGACTTAAGCATCGCTACGGGTGAGAAAGTCTCATCGTAGTCAACCCCTTGAACTTGTCGATAACCTTTTGCGACAAGTCGAGCTTTGTAGACGGTAACATTACCATCAGCGTCAGTCTTCTTCCTGAAGATCCATTTATTCTCTATGGCTTGCCGATCATCGGGAAAATCCACCAAAGTCCACACTTTGTTCTCATACATGGATCCTATCTCAGATTTCATGGCCTCAAGCCATCTGTCGGAATCTGGGCTCATCATAGCTTCTTCATAATTTGTAGGTTCATCATGGTCTAGTATCATGACTTCCAGGACAGGATTACCGTACCACTCTGGTGCGAATCGTGCTCTGGTCGACCTACGAGGTTCAGTAGTAACTTGATCGGAAGTTTCATGATCATCATCATTAGCTTCCTCTCTAGTTGGTGTAGGCATCACAGGAACGGTTTTCTCTGATGTGCTACTTTCCAATTCGAGAGAAGGTACAACTACCTCATCAAGTTCTATTTTCCTTCCAATCACTTCTTTTGAGAGAAACTCCTCTAGAAAGGTTACATTCTTGGCAACAAAGATCTTGCCTTCGGATCTGTGGTAGAAGGTGTACCCAATTATTTCTTTAGGGTATCCTATGAAGACGCACTTCTCCGATTTAGGTTCGAGCTTATCAGGCTGGAGCTTTTGGACATAAGCGTCGCATCCCCAAACTTTACGAAACGACAGCTTAGGTTTCTTGCCAAACCACAGTTCATACGGTGTCGTCTCAACGGATTTAGATGGTGCCCTATTTAACATGAATGTAGCTGTCTCTAATGCATAACCCCAAAACGATAGTGGTAAATTGGTAAGAGACATCATAGGTCGCACCATATCCAATAAAGTACGGTTACGACGTTCGGACACACCATTACGCTGTGGTGTTCCAGGTGGTGTGAGTTGTGAAACTATTCCACATTGTTTTAAATGAAGGCCAAACTCGTAACTCAAATATTCGCCTCCGCGATCAGATCATAGAAACTTTATTTTCTTGTTACGATGATTCTCCACTTCATTCTGAAATTCTTTGAACTTTTCAAATGTTTCAGGCTTGTGTTTCATTAAGTAGATATACCCATATCTGCTCAAATCATCTGTGAAGGTCAGAAAATAACGATACCCGCCGCGTGCCTCAACACTCATCGGACCGCATACATCGGTATGTATTATTTCCAATAAGTCATTGGCTCACTCCATTGTTCCGGAGAACGGAGTTTTAGTCATCTTGCCCATGAGGCATGGTTCGCAAGTATCAAATGATTCATAATCAAGTGATTCCAAAAGTCCATCTGCATGGAGTTTCTTCATGCGCTTTACACCAATATGACCTAAACGGCAGTGCCACAAATATGTTGCACTATCATTATCAACTTTGCATCTTTTGGCATCAATATTATGAATATGTGTACCATCACAATCGAGATTCAACAAAAATAGACCACTCTTCAAGGGTGCATGACCATAAAAGATATTACTCATATAAATAGAACAACCATTATTCTCTGATTTAAATGAATAACCATCTCACACTAAACAAGATCCAGATATAATGTTCATGCTCAACACTGGCACCAAATAACAATTATTCAGGTCTAAAACTAATCCCGAAGGTAGATATAGAGGTAGCGTGCCGACGGCGATCACATCGACCTTGGAACCTGATATCGACCTTGGAACCTGATACGTCTCCAACGTATCTATAATTTTTTATTGTTCCATGCTATTATATTATCATTCTTGGATGTTTTACAATAATTTTATATCATTTTTTGGTACTAACCTATTGACATAGTGCCCAGTGCCAGTTGCTGTTTTCTGCATGTTTTTTACAACGCAGGAAATCAATACCAAACGGAGTCCAAACACAGCGAAACTTTTTGTGGTTTTTTTTTGGACCAGACGACATCCAGTGGGCCGGAGAAGCACCTGGGGGGTGCTTCGAGGGGAGCACAACCCACCAGGGCGCGCCTGGAGGCCCAGGCGTGCCCAGGTGGGTTGTGCCCACCTCGGGGGCCTCCCGCACCGCCTCTTTGCTCTATAAATACCCCAATATTCCAGAAACCCTAGGGGAGTCAACGAAAATCAATTCCAGCCGCCACAAGTTCCAGAACCACCAGATCCAATCTAGACACCATCACGAAGGGGTTCATCATCCTCATTGGTGCCTCTCCGATGATGCGTGAGTAGTTCATTGTAGACCTGCGGGTCCGTAGTTAGTAGCTAGATGGCTTTCTCTCTCTCGTTTGACTCTCAATACAATGGTCTCTTGGAGATCCATATGATATAACTCTTTTTTGCGGTGTGTTTGTTGGGATCCGATGAACTTTGAGTTTATGATCAGATCTATCTTTTTATCCATGAAAGTTATTTGAGTCTTCTTTGATCTCTTATATGCATGATTGCTTATAGCCTCGTACTTCTTCTCCGATATTTGGGTTTTGTTTGGCCAACTTGATCTATTTATCTTGCAATGGGAAGAGGTGCTTTGTGATGGGTTCGATCTTATGGTGCTTGATCCCAGTGACAGAAAGGGAAACGACACGTATGTATCATTGCCATTAAGCATAACAAGATGGGGTCTATTTCTACATAAATAGATCTTGTCTACATCATGTCATCATTCTTATTGCATTACTCTGTTTCTCCATGAACTTAATACACTAGATGCATGCTGGATAGCGGTCGATGTGTGGAGTAATAGTAGTAGATGCAGGCAGGAGTCGGTCTACTAATCTTGGACGTGATGCCTATATAATGATCATTGACTGGATATCGTCATGAGTATTTGAAGTTCTATCAATTGCCCAACAGTAATTTGTTTCCACCGTTTGCTATTTTTCTCGAGAGAAGCCACTAGTGAAAACTACGGCCCCCGGGTCTCTTCTTTAATATATTTGCCTTCAAGATATATTTTGCTATTCGCTCTTTTATTTATTTGCAACTTTTATTTTCAGATCTATTAATCCAAAAACCCAAAAATACCTCACTGAATTTTATTTGCATCTTTGAATCTACTACAATTTTATCTATCTCGTTACCCGAAAAGGATTGACAACCCCTTTAACACGTCGGGTTGCAAGTATTTGTTCTTTGTTTGCAGGAGCTGTTTACGTGGTGTTGCGTGGTTCTCCTACTGGTTCGATAACCTTGGTCTCATCACTGAGGGAAATACCTACCGTCGTTGTGCTGCATCATCCCTCCCTCTCTGGGGAAAAACTGACGTAGTTCTAGCAGACATCAAGAGGAGTTTCTGGCGCCGTTGCCGGGGAGACACCATCAACATCAACCAGGTTCCTAATCACAAATCTCATCTCCTTGCAATTTACATTATTTGCCATTTGCCTCTCATTTTCCTCTCCCCCACTTCACAAAAATTTGCCATTTTATTCGCCCTCTTTTTCGTTCGCCGTTTTCTCGTCAGAACTGTTTTTGAGTGCAATCTTGTTGCAAGTCACCATGACTCAAGAGAACACCAAGTTGTGTGATTTCTCAAATACCAACAACAATGATTTTATTAGCACTCCGATTGCTCCTCCCGTCACTAGCGCGGAGACTTGTGATATTAATACTGCTTTGTTGAATCTTGTTATGAAAGATCAGTTTTCTGGTACTCCTAATGAGGATGCCGCGTCCCATCTTAACACATTCATGGAATTATGCGATATGCAAAAGAAAAAAGATGTGGACAATGATGTTGTGAAGTTGAAATTATTTCCATTTTCTTTGCGAGATCACGCAAAAATTTGGTTTCCTCTTTGCCTCACAATAGTATCGATTCTTGGAATAAGTGCAAGGATGCTTTTATCACTAAGTTTTTTCTGCCCACGAAAATCATTTCCCTTAGAACCCAGATCATGAATTTCAAGCAACTTGAGCATGAGCATGTTGCACAATGTTGGGAAAGGATGAAAATGATACTAAGGAATTGCCCAACTCATGGGTTAAATCTTTGGATGATCATACAATTTTTTTTTGCGGGATTCAATTTTGTTTCTCATAATCTTTTAGATTCTGCCGCGGGGAGTACTTTTATGAAAATTACTTTGGGTGAAGCTACTAAATTACTAGATAACATCATGGCAAATTATTCACAATGGCATACCGAAAGGGCTCCTACTAGTAAAAAAGTTAATTCGGTAGAAGAAATAAACTCTTTGAGTGAAAAAGTTGATGCTCTTATGAAGTTGGTTGCTAATAAAAATGCTCCTATTGATTTTAATGATATGCCTTTGTCTACTTTGATTGAGCAAAATAGTGATGCCATAGATGTGAACTTTATTTCGCGAAACAACTTTAATAACAATGCTTATAGAGGTAATTTTAATCCTAGGCCTTCTCCTAGTAATTCCTCTAATAATTATATGATAATTCCTATGGTAATCCTTCTTATAATAATAATAGGAACACCTCTGATCTTGAGAATAATATAAAGACTTTATCAATACTCAAAAAGTTTTCAATGCTACAATCGAAGAAAAGCTGAATAAGATTGATGATATATCTAGAAGTATTGATAGAATTTCTCATGATGTGGAAAATCTCAAGATGAAAATTTTTGTATCTAAGGTTGAGGAATCTATTAAAGCTCTTTATGTTTCTATGGATGAAAGTAAGAAAAGAACCGCTATGCTTAGAGCTAGACAAGAATTTTTAGAAAAAGCGTTTTCTAGTGATTGCCTTCATAAAAGTGATGAAGATCTTAAAATGATTGGTGTTTCTTCTATTGATTTCTTGTTTAGTAAAATTAAGATTGATGATAAAGGGACTAGAGAAGAGTTAACTTTAGCTAGAAGGCGTCCCGATAATTTGGACGGTGAAAATCTTGTTGAAAATTTTGATAAAAGTGGGTTTGAAGAGGTCAAGACTTTAACTAGTGATGTGCCCACTATTTTGGATTACAAAGACTTTAATTATGATAGTTGCTCTTTGGTTGATTGTATTTATTTGTTGCAATCCATGATAAATTCACCCCATGCTTATGAACAAAATAAATCTTTTACTAAACATATTGTTGATGCTATGATGAAAGCTTTTGAAGAAAAGTTGGAATTAGAAGTTTCAATTCCTAGAAAATTACATGATGAATGGGAACCTACTATCAAAGTCAATATTAAAAATTATGAGTGTTTTGGTTTACTAGTAGGCGTGCACGTGCAACGCACGTTATAACCTTAACATAAAAAGTCCACATTCATTCAAATTAGGAGACACATACTTAAACAAAACAAACTAATTTCTTCTTAAGGTTATAACCAGAAAAATTCTCACATGTCACTTGGTTGAAATATTCTGAAAATGCAATCAAATAGGTAATTGAGCGTTTGAGTGTACTGAGAAGGTATGTTCACATACCTCTAAAAATGCTATGAAACTATGCTAAATATAAGAATGCAAGGGCCATGACACTCTGCTTTGGTAGGAGACAGACATCCCAAAGAAAAAAATGTGATGTGGCTTAGTTCGCCAACAGCGCATGATAAAGAGAAAGCAATTGCTTAACATAGAAAATGGGGTAGCAAAAAGGCATGTGTCACCTTCTAGTGCATATTTTACAGCTTGACTTTCTCAAGTGAAGACAATCATCGAGTCATATAAATGGAACACCTTTTCAGTGTTGCAACTTACAACAAAAGCAGAAAATCAAGATGCATAGATAAGCATCACTCCGTGAGTAGCCCGGTATCGAATTTAGCAAACCAAATGCAAGGGAGATCTCAGAAGTAGGAGTACATGTAGAATAAAAAATAGACACAACTCTTGCCTCTTTATTGCCAATCTAAAGGCACAATTTTTTTTACTGGGCCTTTTAAATCTTGTCATTTAATCCCAACTTCAGATAGGCATTCCAGGAAGAAGCACTTCATCAGAATCTTTCCTATCACGTCACATCGTAGAACACTCCCTGCAGAAATATACACAATGGACATCAAATAGCTGAACAGGAAAGACCCCGGAGGGAGGGGAAAATCTTCATGTTAGACACAGTCACATTTTCACTCCCCCACCCACCCCCGCGTCGCCCTGCTTCCCCATCCTCCCTCCCTCGCCGCCGCCTGAGACAGCAGCCGGGCAAGCCCGGGGTGCTGCCAAGGATGGTGGCGGCGGGTCCTTCAATGGTCCTGCCCTCGCGTGGGGAGCCATGGATCTGGAGCGGCGGCTCCCCTGGTGAGGCATCACCGGATCTGCGGTGACCAGCAGTGCGGACGGTGGATCTGGGGTCCCTGGTCGCGTGGGCGGCAGGATCTTGGTGGTGGAGGCGGGCGGCTGGTAGCTGCTCTAGCGGCTGGCGGTGTGAGATCTGGTGGCTTCCCCCTCCCCCGTTTGGCGTGCAGGCCCATCTGGCCGGGCCGTGCTTCCTTGGTCGTCGGTCCCTGGTCAGGAGGGTGCTGCTGGTGGCATGGGGGCAGTCCAGGCGAAATCCCTGGCTGGCCGCGTCGACGGCGATGCCCGGGGGTGTCGTTCCCCTCCTTGGAGGCGTCGGTATGGACTGTTCCTCCCCACTTCCCCTTTCCCTAGGTTTCCCGGGCGAAAGCCCTAACTCTGTTGGGCGGCGGCGGTGCTCCCAGCACCGCTCCCTTCTTGAAGGCGCCATCTTGGGAGCCTTGTGGTTGGTGGGCGCTCGGTGGCGTCGACGGTGTGGCCCTCTTCGTCCTGGCATGATACTTCCCCTCTTCTTGTGCTGGATGTTTGCAGCGGCGCCGTTCTGCTCATGGAGAGCCTCCGACGGCTCGTGGGGGATGCACTGACCCTCTCCATGTGGCCACCTCCGGCGGCATTCACGCCATCTTGCGACGGTGCGGCGCCTTTGATCCAGGCGAGGAGGTAGTGGCGTCCTTCGAAGATGGTTTGTTGGATGTGCCATGCCGGGGTCCATAGGTGTATGGCGACGCCATGCCCCGCTGGTGCCAGTCCCACTCTCCCCTGAGCCTGTGTGATCTTGCTCCTGGTGCAACATTCTCGGTTGAGGACCTCGGCGGCTACGGCTTCATCTTCCATTGCTCATCTTCAGTTGTTGCAGTGTGTGAGGTTTAGTGTGATGCTGTCCATCGTTTGTGTATCTTTTTGCCGTGTATTTCCTTCTCTTTGCCTTAGGGCGTGTGCTTGTAATCCTGGCCGGTTGATGGCTTTGTTAATTCAAAGTCGGGCTAGGCTCGAGCCCCATCTCGGGCTCGGTTGATGCCTTTTCTCTAAAAAAAGGACACTGGGAACCTCAGACAAGATAAGTAAAATTTGATGGTCCATAGAATCCCTTTAGAAGACATAAGAAGGTTTATGCTCGCAACAATGTGCCAGAAAACCTAACATGCGAGAAGAACTTATTAGTCATTACTGTTGCTTCACTTGCTAAATGAAAGTAAAAGTGAGATGACATTAAGGACAACAAAGAAACGAACAGAGGAAAGTATGGGCCATTGTTCTAACAGGAATGCTGGTACATGCACAATATGTATCAGAACTGAGATGCATTTGAAAATGTATGCAGGATGATGGCATTGCTAGTAGCCCATGCTCTGAAGTCTGATAGGAACCTAGGACCATTAAAAATGTTGGTGCTATGCTTTTTTTTCGGATACAGCTGAAGCCTCCTTACATATTTACCTGATTCTTCTTGTACACCAGACCCTCTCTTCTCTAACCAACAGCACCGGTAACTTGCAGGGTTGCATTTGGAACAGGCTTATCAGAAGGCTATCAGTACAGAGAAAAGGAAATATGATTTAGTTACTTACCTAGAAATAAATAGGAACATACAAAATTATTTTTTATATATCCAATACAGCAGACTTCATTTTTCATATATTTCTGACCTTGGAGGAAAATGGCGACCATACGCCTTCCTAGGTTATATATAACTTCGAAATTTCAGATGAGAGATTCTGAGGAGAACCGAAGTCCATAATCTTGGCACAGTTGCATAGAGTCAGTATTGCAAACAAAAAAAACTGGTAACCACCCACAAAAATACCTGTTATACAGCTACTTGGCTGAATCGCACATCAGAAGTGATGAAGTAAGTTATTCACAATACTTTAACAGAAGCTACAGCTTACAGTGTTCAGTTTCAGTATGTATCCCCATGGCAAAAAGGCAGGACATGTGCATGGCAACACTGAATAGCAGGAGGTACAAATGGATCAGATGCTGCTAGTACAACTATTGTGTCGGTTAACTGTACAATTATTTCTTCCACGTTGGACAACAAACTGATTATTTTTTCTGAAACATACTTATAACACAACTATAAGTAGTACCAAATGTTAGTGAAATCATGCCTTGCCGGAATTTTCCTTGTTTCCTACAATAGTATGACAAGTAAGCCTCCACGACTCCGGTTTCTGACCAAAGCAATGAGCTCCAAAGAGTAGAGTTAATTGACAACTTTACAATAAAATGGGCAATGCATATACCACATTAACTACTGCTAAACTATTAGTGGAAAAGATGTAGCCCACACCCTGATATATAATTATATATACTCATGCGCATGATGTGCCATTCTTACTTGCATGGTGAACTCCATCGATAGTTGCACATCTCTATTGGTGGCGGGTTGATCAGGTTGTGTTATTTCTGTATGTACCTGCTGCCTGGCAGGTCACCTCTTGCTCTAGCTGGGCCAGCTTTATAAGGCTTGGCTCTATCTGCTAGATATAAGCCTGTGTGAAGAAACACAACAATGGCGTTAGTCAGATTGAATCATATCATGGCCATGTGTACTCTAGCATGGTGATGATATTCAGAATGTTAATAACCTTTTTTTCCTTATAAGGCAACTTTTTCGGGCAGCCTCTCCGTTTTGTCCTCGTCCTGTCAAGACCTAAAATTCAAGTTAACATCCGCATGATAATCTCCATTCCCAAACATATTTAAGAAAGAAGACTAAATATACAGTAACATGCCGTGGAATGTGTGATAGAGTATTTGATGATCAACTTGTCTTGCGGCTTGTTCACTTCCTAGTTGGCATCCCCTGCTGGCTCCAACTCTTCCAGCTGCAGCAAAGCACACTAAATGAGCACGCAACACAAATAATGTTGAGGAAGAGGAACGTGTTGAGCCAGCGAGAGTCGATAACTGACCCGGTACGATCCAGCTTGGTGTCCGGCTCCATGATGGTGAGCCAGCTAGCGGGCTGGCCGCGAAAGCCGAATATGTGCAACTTCTCGCGCAGCATTACATATGCAAGTACAACACTGCAGTACAAAAAGAATCCAACTTAATGATGAAAGGGGTCAGTTATGCTAAGAGCACTGTAGTACAAAGAGAATCCATCTTAATGATGAAATTTGGAACTTCCCCAACAGCCACTCAAAAAAAAATTAGAAAGGTCGACAGTACAAGATAAGCTACAGTTATACGCACCAAGCATATCACTTGGGATAAAAAATTAGATAACAAATCCAATTTGGGGCATTGAACACACATATTGCAGGGAGGTGCAGATCTTATTCTAACATCATAATCAGGCCTAGCAGACTCACCGATAAGTGCTTGTATGGCATCAATGGACGAAGTACCAGGGTACATGATTTATATGGCATTTAGAGCTTGGTCAATCAATCGAGCACTTGCACCACTCCTAAATTGTATTTACATCAGGTTAAAGGATCAGTCAAATCTCAATAGGACAACATTGTTTCGGAACCAGTAAGATTAAAACAATGAGCATTACTATCTAACCCTATATTCCATATCTTACTATTCTGACCATCTTAAAATTATCATTTTCTGGCCCAACATTGTCTATCAGTCTATGTACCACGTCCTAGGTTGATATAAATGCTTAGAATACATAATATTTTTAAAGAGACCACAAAACAAACTACAGTAGGCAAAATTTTCAATAATGTATATTAAGTAGCCTAGGTTAATACATGCCCTAATAAATCACCGAAGAAGGCATGCACTTGTACTCATACAGATTGGACGGAAAGAAGAGAGAGAGGAAAGCACATAGTTTTAACGCTGGTGTGCCTCACAATGGGATTTTAATTTATTAATTTAAATTATAGATTAAAATTAGCTAGTGGCATTGATGCTTCAGCTGGTTACCTCTTGGAGTTGAGTAGAGATGATCTCCACTCTCCAGAACAAAATGTTGGATGTTGTATCTAGGCTTGAACTGAACACACTTCATTTTTTTCCTCTTGCACAAACTGTATATATTCAATAACCTGCAATAGAAAATGGTGTGCAAAAGAGGCAACTCAATCAAATCGGCTACTGCTTAAGCAATAGGCTTTGAGGAATATGGAGTATATTTGTTTGCAACTCCAGTTACAACTCAACTGAATGTATGAAAATATCCGTGAAGAAAAAAAATCAATGACAACTTGCTACTATATTGACCACTTTAAGCAGCAGGACAGGGCATATACTCCACCACGTTTGACCAATTATCTATACTCGATCAAACTAAAAGTATCTGGACAGGTTCATGAAACTGAACTAATTAACCAAAAAGCAACATAGTGGACATTACCTCAAACACATTGTGTGCACCGTAGTGCGGGATCAGCAGCAACAGAACATGGGCGTGTCTGGCATGGGGAGGACAACAGCTGATGTGTGGCCTTGACCACCTTCTTCCTCCTCTCCGGCGCCTGGATCTTCCCTCTCCTTCTCTGGTTCTCCCCACGGCTGCTGCAACCCACCGCGCGACCGCTGCAATCAGGAAGCACGGCGGGGGAAGGCAGAGGCAGCGGCGAGGCTGCAACGGTTGGGCGGGGGCGCCGGCGAGGGAGGTGGCGCTGGGTGTGATGCGGACGGCTAAGGAGGCCGCGCTAGGCGGGGGCGCCGGCGAGGGAGGCCGCGGTTGGTTTCTGCGCATGGTGGAGGCGGACGACGCGGAGAGGACGGCGGGGCGAAGGCAATGCGTGGCGTTGTGGCGGCATTGATGAGATCACGAACATCACAGACGTGGTGTTTTTTTCTCCGGAGGTAGCGATCAGATCGCGAACATCATGGACCTGCCGTTGTACTTGTACGTGCGGGGGCAGTCTGCTGGCAGAACATTTGATCTGAATCGTTGATCAGATTGACAGACCATTGATGTAATATGGACACTCTAATCTGATTAAGTTGATTTGATCCGAGGTGTCTGCTTATTCTGTGTACACTTTGTGGTGTGGCCATAGGGGGAACTAAGTTTGCTCTTTTAATAGTAGGAGAGATGTGACTTGGATGCTAGTGTTTCTACAATTCCGAAATCTTTATGTGATGTGCTTGGTCTTATCGATATTGAAGAATGCTCTTTAAATTTGCACTTGGCGGATTCTACTATTAAAAAGCCTATGGGAAGAATTAATGATGTTCTTATTCTTGCAAATAGGAATTATGTGCCCATAGATTTTATTGTTCTTGATATTGATTGCAATTTGTCTTGCCCAATTATTCTTGGTAGACCATTTTTACGTACTTTTGGTGCCATGATTGATATGAAAGAAGGCAATATTAAATTTTAATTTCCACTATGGAAGGGTATGGAGCACTTCCCTAGGACAAGTAGGCCACCTTATGAATCAATCATGAGGGCATCTTATGGATCTCGAAACAAAGTTGACAATACGTAGATCTTTTACATTATGCCTAGCTAGGGGCGTAAAACGATAGCGCTCGTTGGGAGGCAACCCAACTTGTATCTTTTTTGCTTTTTGGTTTTCTTGCTGTTTTAAATAAAGTACCCAATTATGCCTCTGGTTAGATGTGTTTTTGTGGTTTAAATTTGTGTTTGTGCCAAGCAAAGCCTTTGGGGTGATTTGAGTGGTAGTTGATTTGATCTTGCTGAAAAACATAAACTTTTGCGCTCATGAAAATATTTCTTAATTTTTACAGAAGAGTGATTTTGAGTTGATTCTTTTTGCAGAAGATTAAGAAACAAATTTCTCAGGCTTTCCTAATTTTTCAGAATTTTTGGAGTTACAGAAGTATTCGAAGTTTTCAGATTGCTACAGACTGTTCTGTTTTTTACATATTCTGTTTTCTTTGCGTTGTGTGCTTGTTTTGATGATTCTATGGTTTTCTTTGAAGAGTTTTTGCCATAGAAAAGTTGGAATACAGTAGATATAATGAAAAAATAAAATATGAATGGGTTTGCAACAGTACTTAAAGTAGTGATTTATTTTCTTATACTAACGGATCTCACGAAGGTTTTGTTGAGTTTTGTGTGATTGAAGTTTTCAAGTTTTGGGTGATATTACGATGGATGAAGGAATAAGGATTAGCAAAAGGCTAAGCTTGGGGATGCCCGAGGCACCCCAAGATAATATTCAAGAAGTATCAAGCAACTATGCTTGGGGATGCCCCCGAGTGGCTTCCCTTCTTTCATCTAACGACCATCGGTATTTTACTTGGAACTATATTTTTATTCGTCACATATTATGAGTCTTGCTTGGAGTGTCTTGTATGATTTGAGTCTTTTCTTGTTTTGCTTTTTATTTTAAGTCTTGAATCCTTGCTGGACACACCTTTTTGAGAGAGCCAAAAACTATGCTATGCTTGCTCCTATGCTTCACTTAAATTTTTTGAGCCTTGGAATTGCTCTAGTGCTTCACTTATATCTTTTTTGAGCACGGTGTGCTTTGTTATTTTTGAAGAAATGCTCTCATGCTTCACTTAGATTTATTTGGGAGTTAGTAAAATTTTGAAGAAATTCTCTCTTGCTTCACTTAGATTAATTTGAGAGAAAGAAATATTATGCTCATGTTCTTCACTTATATTTGTTTGAGCTTATTAAAAGCAACATATGAAACTAGTCCCAAAGTGATAGATATCCAAGAAGGATATAATAAAAACTTTCATGAAGATCATTGGACAAAATAAACTTGGTTCTTTGTAATAGTTTTGAGATATGACAATATAATATGTGAGCCATGTTGATGAGTATGTGTGCTTTAGTAAGAATATTGGTGTTAAGGTTTGTGATTCCCTATGCAAGTACGAAAGTCAATAGTTATGCAATGAAATTATATCTTACTTATGGTGCATTATTCGGTGTTACTTATGCTTAATGCTTGCTTACGAGATTATTCGTTTCTTGGTTGGGCGCTTCTCAATCATTTTGCTAGCCTTCATTTGCACTAAGTATGATCACTACTTGTGCATCTAAAACCCTTTAAACCAGTTTTGCCATGTGAGTCCACTATACCTACCTATATGCGGTATTTCCGTGCCGTTCTAAGCAAATTTGTATGTGCCATCTCTAATTTTCAAAATAAAATTCTCTTTTATGTGCTCGTACCGCTCGCGAGGCGGTGAGGGGTGGCCGATATTTTCCATGCTAGATGTGTTATTCTCACGATGAGTGTTTATCCACTTGTCTTTGCACGAGAGTACGACAAAGGTATTAGGGATGCCCAATCCCGAAATGAAAAAATGAATTTACTTTATGTTGTCAAATAATAAATTCCTTGGAGAGTGTTGGTATGGAGGGCACCCGTGGATACGGCTAGCCATGGAAAGTGAAAGAAATGGTGGAAAAAGGAATAAACTTTATTTTCTGTTTGGGAACCGCCTATGATATATCTAGCATGGAAAGTGTTGGGAGCTCTAAGTCGTTTTCGTTGGTGGGAAAAGTATGCCTCTCAAAATGTTTTTATCTCTCAATTTAAGCTTTGAGCTCTAGCACCTCTACAAATCCCTACTTCCCTCCGCGAAGGGCCTTTCTTTTACTTTATGCAACTTTTATTTGAGTCTCCATCTTCTCTTATAAAGCACCAACTAAGGGGCACTATGATCATACTTGAGCATTGGGTGTAGCTAATATTCGAGTGTGTTTCATGAATAGATCAATGATTGAGCATGACGGGTTAGGGATAACTTGCTTTAGCGTTGATATTTTGAAAGACATGGTTGCTTGTTGATATGCTTGAGTATTTAAGTTATCATGTCAAAACTAGACTATTGCTTTGAACCATATAAAATTCCACATGTCCATGCTATTAAGAAAAGAATATATGATGAACATGTTAGGCAGCATTCCACATCAAAAATTCTGTTTTTATCATTCACCTACTCGAGGACGAGCAGGAATTAAGCTTGGGGATGCTGATACGTCTCCAACATATCTATAATTTTTTATTGTTCCATGCTGTTATATTATCATTCTTGGATGTTTTACAATCATTTTATATCATTTTTTGGTACTAACCTATTGAGATAGTGCCCAGTGCCAGTTGCTGTTTTCTGCATGTTTTTTACATCGCACGAAATCAATACCAAACGGAGTCCAAACGCAGCGAAACTTTTTGTGGATTTTTTTCGACCAGAAGACATCTAGTGGCCGGAGAAGCACCTGGGGGGTGCTCTGAGGGGAGCACAACCCACCTGGGCGCGCCTGGAGGCCCAGGCGCGCCCAGGTGGGTTGTGCCCACCTCGGGGGCCTCCCGCACCGCCTCTTTGCTCTATAAATACCCCAATATTCCACAAACCCTAGGGGAGTTGACGGAAATCAATTCCAGCCACCGCAAGTTCCAGAACCACCAGATCCAATCTAGACACCATCACGGAGGGGTTCATCATCCTCATTGGTGCCTCTCCGATGATGCGTGAGTAGTTCATTGTAGACCTTCGGGTCCGTAGTTAGTAGCTAGATGGCTTTCTCTCTCTCGTTTGATTCTCAATACAATGGTCTCTTGGAGATCCATATGATGTAACTCTTTTTTGCGGTGTGTTTGTTGGGATCCGATGAACTTTGAGTTTATGATCAGATCTATCTTTTTATCCATGAAAGTTATTTGAGTCTTCTTTGATCTCTTATATGCATGATTGCTTATAGCCTCGTATTTCTTCTCCGATATTTGGGTTTTGTTTGGCCAACTTGATCTATTTATCTTGTAATGGGAAGAGGTGCTTTGTGATGGGTTCGATCTTACGGTGCTTGATCCCAGTGACAGAAAGGGAAACGACACGTATGTATTGTTGCCATTAAGGATAACAAGATGGGGTCTATTTCTACATAAATAGATCTTGTCTACATCATGTCATCGTTCTTATTGCATTACTCCGTTTCTCCATGAACTTAATACACTAGATGCATGCTGGATAGCGGTCGATGTGTGCAGTAATAGTAGTAGATGCAGGCAGGAGTCGGTCTACTAATCTTGGACATGATGCCTATATAATGATCATTACCTGGATATCGTCATGAGTATTTGAAGTTCTATCAATTGCCCAACAGTAATTTGTTTCCACCGTTTGCTATTTTTCTCGAGAGAAGCCACTAGTGAAAACTACGGCCCCCGGGTCTCTTCTTTAATATATTTGCCTTCAAGATATATTTTGCTATTCGCTCTTTTATTTATTTGCAACTTTTATTTTCACATCTATTAATCCAAAAACCCAAAAATACCTCATTGAATTTTATTTGCTTTTATTTTCATCTTTCAATCTACTACAATTTTATCTATCTCGTTACCCGAAAGGGATTGACAACCCCTTTAACACGTCGGGTTGCAAGTATTTGTTCTTTGTGTGCAGGAGCTGTTTATGTGGTGTTGCGTGGTTCTCCTACTGGTTCGATAACCTTGGTCTCATCATTGAGGAAAATACCTACCGTCGTTGTGCTGCATCATCCCTCCCTCTCTGGGGAAAAACCGACGTAGTTCTAGCAGACATCAGAACCATTCCCGACGCGCATCGTCACCTCATCCTTAACCAATCTTCGTTTAATCCGTAGCTCTTGTTTTGAGTTACAAATATGAGCTACCAAACCAGTATCTAATACCCAGGCGCTACTACGAGCATTAGTAAGGTACACATCAATAACATGTATATCACATATACCTTTGTTCACTTTGCCATCCTTCTTATCCGCCAAATACTTGGGGCAGTTCCGCTTCCAGTGACCAGTTCCTTTGCAGTAGAAGCACTCAGTTTCAGGCTTGGGTCCAGCTTTGGGCTTCTTCCTGGGAGTGGCAACTTGCTTGCCATTCTTCTTGAAGTTCCCCTTCTTTCCCTTGCCCTTTTTCTTGAAACTAGTGGTCTTGTTAACCATCAACACTTGATGCTCCTTCTTGATTTCTACCTCCGCAGCTTTGAGCATTGCGAAGAGCTCGGGAATTGTCTTCTCCATCCCTTGCATATTATAGTTCATCATGAAGACTTTGTAGCTTGGTGGCAGTGATTGAAGAACTCTGTCAATAACACTCTCATATGGAAGATTAACTCCCAGCTGAGTCAAGTGATTATGATACCCCAGACATTTTGAGTATGTGTTCACTGACAGAACTGTTCTCCTCCATCTTGCAGCTATAGAACTTGTTGGAGACTTCATATCTCTCAACTCAGGCATTTGCTTGAAATATTAACTTCAACTCTTGGAATATCTCATATGCTCCATGATGTTCAAAACGTCTTTGAAGTTCCGATTCTAAGCCGTAAAGCATGGCACACTAAACTATTGAGTAGTCATCAGATCGAGCTTGCCAGACGTTCAAAACATCAGCATCTGCTCCTGCAGTAGGCCTTTCACCTAGCGGTGCATCAAGGACATAAATCTTCTGTGCAGCAATGAGGATAATCCTCAAGTTACGGACCCAGTCTGTGTAGTTGCTACCATCATCTTTCAACTTAGCTTTCTCTAGGAACGCATTAAAATTCAGAGGAACGGTAGCACGGGCCATTGATCTGCAACATAGATATGCAAATACTATCATGACTAAGTTCATGATAAATTAAGTTCAATTAATCAAATTACTTAAGAACTCCCACTTAGATAGACATCCCTCAAGTCATCTAAATGATACGTGATCCAAATCAACTAATCCATGTCCGATCATCACGTGAGATGGAGTAGTCATCAATGGTGAACATCTCTATGTTGATCATATCTACTATATGATTCACATTCGATCTTTCGGTCTCCAGTGTTCCAAGGCCATGTCTGTACATGCTAGGCTTGTCAAGTTTAACTCAAGTATTCCGCATGTGCAAAACTGTCTTGCACCTGTTGTATGTGAACATAGAGTCTATCACACCCGATCATCACGTGGTGTCTCAACACGATGAACTATCGCAACGGTGCATACTCAGGGAGAACACTTATACCTTGAAATTTAGTGAAGGGGTCATCTTATAATGCTACCGCCGTACTAAGCAAAAAAAGATGCATAAAGATAAACATCACATGCAATCAAAATATGTGACATGAAATGGCCATCATCATCTTGTGCTTTTGATGTCCATCTCCAAAGCATCGTCATGATCTCCATCATCACCGGCTCGACACCTTGATCTCCATCGTAGCGTCGTTGTCGTCTCGCCAACTATTGCTTCTACAACTATTGCTAACTCATAGCGATAAAGTAAAGCAATTACATGGCGTATGCATTTCATACAATAAAGAGACAACCATAAGGCTCCTGCCGGTTGTCAGATATCTTACAAAACATGATCATCTCATACAATAACATTTATCACATCATGTCTTGACCATATCACATCACAACATGCCCTGCAAAAACAAGTTAGACGTCCTCTACTTTCTTGTTGCAAGTTTTATGTGGCTGCTACGGGCTTCTAGCAAGAACCGTTCTTACCTACGCATCAAACCACAACGGTGTTTCGTCAAGTTTGTTGTTTTAACCTTCTCCAAGGACCGGCCGCAGTCAAATTTGATTCAACTAAAGTAGGAGAAAGAGACACCCGCCAGCCACCTTTATGCAAAACTAGTTGCATGTCTGTCGGTGGAACCGGTCTCATGTGCGTGGACATGTAAGGTTGGTCTGGGCCGCTTCATCCCACAATACCGCCGAATCAAAATAAGACATTGGTGGTAAGCAGTATGACTATCACCGCCCACAACTCTTTGTGTTCTACTCATGCATATCATCTACGCATTGACCTGGCTCATGATGCCACTGTTGGGAATCGTTGCATGGAAAACAAAAAAAAATTCTACGCACACGCAATGATCTATCCATGGAGATGCATAGCAACGAGGGGGAGAGTGTGTATACGTACCCTCGTAGACCGTAAGCGAAAGCGATTGACAACGCGGTTGATGTAGTCGAACTTCTTCTAGCTCCGACCGATCAAGTACCGAACGTACAGCACCTCCGAGTTCTGCACACGTTCAGCTCAGTGACGTCCCTCGCCTTCTTGATCTAGCAAGATGTCGAGGTAGTAGATGAGTTCCGTCAACACGACGGCATGGTGACGGTGATGGTGAAGTGATCTCCGCAGGGCTTCGCCTAAGCACTACGAAAATATGACCGGGGGTGTAAACGGTGGAGGGGGGGGGGGCGCTGCACACGGCTAGGCAATTGTCTGGGGTGTGCTAGGCGGCCCCCTCCCACATATATATAGGTGGGAGGGAAAGGGAGCAGCCAAGGGGGGCGCCCCAAGTAGGCCGAATCCTACTTGGGGTCCTCCCCAATTCGGCCCCCCTCCTTCCTTATTTACCGGAGGGGAAAGGAAAGGAGGGAGAGGTGGAAGGAAGGGGGAATCCTATTCCCTTTCTTTCCTTTCCTCCTTCCCATTTCCTTCTCCACCTTGGCCGGCCCATATGGGGGGCGCACCAGCCCCTTTGTGGCTGGTGTGTTTCCCCTCTTGGCCCATAAGGCCCATATCTTTTGCCGGGGGTGTCCGGAACCCCTTCCGGTGACCCGATAAGTACCCGGTGACCCCCGAAACACTTCCGCTGTCCGAATACCATCGTCCTATATATCAATCTTTACCTCTCGACCATTTCGAGACTCCTCTTCATGTCCGTGATCTCATCCGGGACTCCGAACAACATTCGGTCACCAAATCACATAACTCATATAATACTATATCGTTAACGAACGTTAAGCGTGCGGACCCTACGGGTTCGAGAACTATGTAGACATGACCGAGACACCTCTCCGGTCAATAACCAATAGAGGAACCTGGATGCTCATATTGGCTCCTACATATTCTATGAAGATCTTTATCGGTCGAACCGTTATGACAACATACGTAATTCCCTTTGTCCATCGATATGTTACTTGCCCGAGATTCGATCATCGATATCTACATACCTAGTTCAATCTCGTTACCGGGAAGTATCTTTACTCGTTCTATAATACATCAGCTCGTGACTAACT
The DNA here is from genome assembly GCA_011799875.1 of Thinopyrum elongatum. Classification (NCBI taxonomy): domain Eukaryota; kingdom Viridiplantae; phylum Streptophyta; class Magnoliopsida; order Poales; family Poaceae; genus Thinopyrum; species Thinopyrum elongatum. Next base: position 557,846,513 of record CM022298.1, read on the forward strand.
CCTTAGTCATTTGCTTGCAAGCTTATGATGTGTATTACTGAGAGGGCCCAGAGATACCTCTCCGATACTCGGAGTGACAAATCCTAGTCTCGATCTATGCCAACTCAACAGACACCTTCGGAGATACCTGTAGAGCATCTTTATAATCACCCAGTTATGTTGTGACATTTGATAGCACACAAGGCATTCCTCCGGTATCCGGGGGTTGCATAATCTCATAGTCAAAGGAATATGTATTTGACATGAAGAAAGCAATAGCAATAAAACTGAACGATCATTATGCTAAGCTAACGGATTGGTCTTGTCCATCACATCATTCTCCTAATGATGTGATCCCGTTATCAAATGACAACTCATGTCCATGGTCAGGAAACCTTAACCATCTTTGATCAACGATCTAGTCTAGTAGAGGCTTACTAGGGACACGGTGTTTGTTTATGTATTCACACATGTATTATGGTTTTCGATCAATACAATTCCAGCATGAATAATAAGCCTTTATCATGAATAAGGAAATATAAAATAACAACTTTATTATTGCCTCTAGGGCATATTTCCTTCAGTGGCACCGGGGCGACTCGACTCGATCGCGCCTCTGATCTTCGTAGTGATCTCTTGAGGAAGTGACTCGGCGCCTGCCGGAGTCGAGTGGGTTATGTGCCGACTGAACGGTTTCCACGTGCACTGATGCGCTGTGGATCCGATCTCTGGACTGGGACACTGCCGCGTTCTGCGACAATGTTGTCTTCAGGAGCGCCCGGATATGCCGAATCCCCTCTCCGGCTGTAGAACCGGAGGGCTGGATGGAATCCGCAATCCGAGTGGCAACTGCCAGATTTTGCAATGGAATACTAAGAGCTTGATACTTACGAGGCTGGACACTCGAGTAGAGCCGGTGCTTATGCCGACTGGAGCTGGGTTGACGGCGCTCGCATCGTCCAGCTCTCTCTGAAGCCGTTCGAGGCGATCACGCTCAGCCAAGGTGGCCAGACGAGTCGACTCCATAGGTAACGCCTCGGGGGTCGTCCCCGTGATGGGGGTGTTCAGGAGCTGTTCGTTCCTACAGCGGAGCTCATCCCACTGCTCCCGGGTGAGAGCTTGGGGTACATATGGCTCGTGGCTCGGAATGCCGCCATCGGTGTTGATGTGGGACGTACCCGCACGACTGTCTTTGGGCTCCATGTAACCTTGGGGTACGCGGTGCTTGGAGTTATCCGCCATGACAATCTTGGCAGTCGACTCGATGCTTTCGTACTCAGACTCTTCCGAAGAATCGCCGAGTGATCCGTTGGAGAGGTCGAGGGCGGGCTCGTCGAACTCGAGAGTCGCCACCTGTTCCGCCGCTGCCTGGGTGGCAACAGCGTGCTTGATCCAACGTTGCAGCCACGAATGCCCGGAGCGCTTGCGACGGTGCGTAATGGTGGGGTGGACAACCACTCGGTACGGAGCCGAGGACTGTCGGAGAAGGACTCCATAGGAGGAAGCACGGAAGTGCGTCGCGCCACGAATGGGCAATGCCTCCACATCCAGCGGGGCTTTGCGTAGCCACACTAAGTCGTCGGCGATGAAGGAGATCGTCCTGAAACCAGATTCGCCGCCGACTGACATGATGATGAGGAAATCCACCTACACCGTGAAACTTTGAAAGACGCCTAGCCCCACGGTGGGCACCAACTATCGGGGTTATGATCCTAACAATGAGTACTAGGGGTACAAATAAGGGGCAGAGCCTAGCTACGACGTAGGTGTAATACTCGGTGTTTAACGAGTTCAGGCCCCTCACTCGGTGGAGGTAAAAGCCCTACGTCTTGTGCCCTGAGGCTTGCTTTGATATGATAGGTATGGTTACAAAGGTTGCTCCCTGCCTAGCTATGGAGAAGGGTGTGGCTTATATAGAGTGGGTTGCAGCCCATGTCTCCCACGCCGCCGAGGCAATTAATGACATTGAATGAGTCGGTTACTAGTATAATGAGCCTCTACTACAGCAGTTACAGGTAACGATAGCTATGACTCTACTTAATGGATGACTTAGGATCCCTCGACTGTTGCAGCTCCCACGACGTCCTCCTGCCTTCTATGTCCGAGTGGTGGTCCCTCAGCCGAGTGACTTGTGGTCGTCCGAGTGCCGTCGAGCTGTCCGAGTGGACTTCTTGATGTATGCATCTGAATGTTGGCATGGTCCAAGGACCTACCTATGATGGTGATGGGCCCCATGTGGGTCCCGAATGATGGGTCCTTGGCCCTACCCAGAATAGGTGACCACATCAGTCACCTCTAAGACGCTTTGTCTTACGTCTACCCCGTTTAACCACCTTCAAATCCGGATCGGGCCATAGTTGAACTCCATGGTACTCCGACCATTGTGATTGGTCAAAGTATGGGTGAAATCAGGAAGCCCATGTATTCTTGACCGTCATGATTGAGAACTCCGACTCCCTCACGGTGAGCGGGTGATTGACGTCCACATTCCTAACGCGAGCTGCGGTATACAAGTGTGAGCATGGGAGATGAAACAACAATGGCCTCCTACAAGAGCAATCACACCGTGTTAGGGAGACCTTGAAAGCCCGACCTCCGTGTTGGCGGCCATCGTTTGTGGTTCCTCCTGGCTCTTTCACTTCGTACAACCAATCATCGTTGTTATATAGTATAGCTTCTTGTGAGTCTGCCTTCCGTGATTGAAATCCAACCATTCATCAACCTTGGGTGGGAACTTGTACTTGTACTTGCGCTTGTTCTCACCCGCAATCTGCGCATCCGTTTCCATTGAGTACTTTAGAAAGTACGCATTCATCTTGTCAAATGTGTATTGAACTATTGTCGTCACGGGTAATGCACCTACACCCTTCAGCACCCTATTGAAGCATTCGGCCATATTGCTGGTCCTTTGACCATACCTCTGGCCATCTTCATCAAAAGCACGTGCCCACTTATTCCTTTCTTGAATGTTCCTATTGAGAAATTCAAGACCCCCGGGATCAAGTTTTTTGTGTGTGAGCAATTTTTTGTACAAGTTGGTGAACCACTTGTCGGAGAAAGCGAGACAACAATCTTGAAGATCATCAACCAACTCCTTAAGGCCACATGCCCTATAGAAGTTAGAACAAAAGTGCCTCATGCACCATCGATGGTGCAACGGAGCATGCCCGAGAATGTCAATGTCCACCGCGTTAAGAATTCCTGGATGGCGTTCCGATATGACACAAATTCCCCTTTGAGCAGGTAATACCTTGGTCCTCAAAAGATGCAAGAACCAGTCCCAGTTGTCATTGTTCTCCACCTCAGCCAAAGCAAATGCCAAAGGCAACACTCGGTTATTGGCATCACTTGCTATTGCAACCAACAAGGTGCCCTTGTATTGTCTAGTCAAGAACGTGCCATCAACGACGATGACCGGCCGACAGTGTTCGAAAGCCCTCATGCATTGCTCGAACACCCAAAATGCACGGCCAAATACTCGGACGGTCCTTCCATCGTGAATCGTTGTTTTTTGCCCATGAGGCTCGACCACATGAACCATGCCCGGGTTAGTGGCGGCCATCGCTACCAACAATCTAGGAATTCGGTTGTATGCTTCCTCCCAATTACCATACAACATCTTAAATGCGGCTTGCTTCGCCTTGCATGCCTTGCCGTATTTCACCTTGTAATGAAAGATGGCTTTCAGAAGGTCCATGACTTGTTGGATGCTCATTGTTGGAAGTGTGATATTGAGTTGGAAAGCCCGTAAGCGATGAACTCAGACGTGAGTTGTCTGTGGTTTTGGGACACAACCTTGCCATCCACCTTCTTGCCTTGGCACATGTGACTTGGTACACAACTCACTACGTGCTAAGTGGGCCCTCCTTTCCATGGTCTTGCACGCACAATCCATGGACATTTTTTCTCTTCACATGCAACCGTGTAACGCTCATTGACGTCCGAGTGAACCACCTTGTGTGGACAATAATGCGTAACCGAGTAGTTGTCGAGCCACATCTTCAATTCCAAGAAGGTTCCAAACTTAGACTCGGGAGACATCTCGTTCTTGCTGTCTTCCAAATCCCGGTGAGAACTTGGCCTAACTCCAAGAAATATACCTTGGCCACCATCTACCACGGCTTCATGCACGAGACTAACATCCTTGAACAATGGTGTCCGATGATCTCGCCCGAATACCTTCTCGAAAGCTTCGGCCTCCTTCACCGTGAACCCCTCCTCATCAACTTCTTCATCGGGACCTTCGTCATCTTACTCCGATGCATAGCCAGGGGAATAAGGGATGGAAGGGTCCATTGTCTCTTGCACATGATATTTGTCGAGATCACCCACATTGTTGTCATGGAGATCAACTTCATTGTCATCGTCCGCATACTCAGCATTCACCTCTTGCAAAGCTTCATTTTGGGGCTCAATGTTGGACACACTTGTTGAGTTAAAGGAGGTTCACTCATTTCATCTTGGTTCATGCATGGGGGACTACTAACAACCAACGGGGAGGGGTTCCGGTTCAAGTCGAAATGCAAACTAGAATCAACCTTCTTCCTAGCAAATAACTCAAGAGCCTTGTCTAGTGATTCGGCCACCGTCTCCTTGTATGCAACCCAATGTTGCTCGGAGTTCACACGCATGGTCTTCCAACGGATGTGCATTCCAAAACCAACATTATGCCTTCCCTCAAACTCAACGATATCACTTGGGTCCATCCAATTCAAATCTTTCCTTACTTGTTCCAAGACCTCCGCATAGTTAGGACTACTATCAAACACCATGTCAAGCTCATCCGGGTCTGGTTCAGTATTGCCTTTCAAAAGGGCGTCTTTGTCCACATGATGAACATACACACATGTTCTTCCCATCCCTATAAGCATTAAAACAACAAAACGTAACATCTCCTCCATAAGTACTCATCCGAAGATTAACACGGAATACAAACCCTAACATAGATATGAAACAATAACCCTAACCCCCACTTAACACTGACCATAAGCACAACCCTCACATACTAACAACCCTAACCCTAGCCCCAACATAACAACACCCATAACCCTAACCCTAACATACTAACAAGCCTAACCCTAGCACCAACATAACAACACCCATAACACTAACCCTAACATACTAACAAGCCTAATCCTAGGAAATGGGCAAACAAACATCTCATATCTCCATACAAATTTCAAGATCCATAAAAAACTAGGATTTCCCCAAACTAGCAACAAATGAGCAAATGTGAGCATTTTTTGGATGAAAACAAGGGGATCGGAGGAGATTACCTTGAGGGAGGGATTGGGTTCGAAATCCACGGAGAAAATCTTCAGATTTGGAAGATTTGGAGAAGGATTAGAGAGGGGGAGAGAGGGCAAATCATGGGTGGGGGTGGGGTTGGGGGTGTGTGGGGGGAGTGGGGAAGGGGGTTAGCCTACCAACTACTAACAGGATGTGCAGCGCCTAAGAGCTAGACGCTGCACATAACATGTGTGTCGCCTAGCTCTTAGGCGCTGCACATTACAAGTGTGGCGCCTAACTCTCAGACGATGCACTGCTGGGTGTGTGATCCGGGGGTGCCACGCTGGCCAGACGTGCACCGCTTGAGAGCTAGGCGCTGCACTATAAAGTGTGGCGCTTTGGTGTCGGACGCCACACAAAAGGATCAGCTGAGCGAAATATTTTTGAAAGCAGTTTAGTTTGTGAATTGATTTCATCCACAGATTAATTTTGTCGTTTTTGCCAAAGCCTACGTCCATTTTTCCGGAGCAACAGAAGTGCAAAAAGACGCCAAAGCTAGAGCGCAGCTCAGCCTTATCTGGACTACGGTCGGTGTCCATTTACTCTTGGCAGGTGCGTGCGTGCGCGTACGACCCAGCCACGACAACTGCGTTTAGGATATTTTCGTAACCGGCTGAAAATGGCGTCATGTCGTCGTTATCTTCGTCAACTGTAAACCGACGATCCCTCAGAGGGTCACGCGCTCTCCAACTTACGCAAGTGCAAGTCCACATCAATCAAACAGTTTAAAGCCAGCTCAAGTTATGAGAAATAATCGCAGTCCCTCGCCGCGAGGTTTCTTTCAGCACACGTGACACGTCCTCTTCACAACCCCACAAATAGTAAATTTGTCTTTTGAGAATGGCGCGAACAGTAACTCCAAACCCACAAGCGAACAGAAGCGAAGCCCAGCAGCCCACAAGTCCGTCCATCGCGCGCCGTCGAAAGTTCAAAACCCCATGGCCCATGGCAGCGCGTCGCGGGCATCGCCATCGCCTTCCGTCCGTGCAGCCTCCAGCTGGTCTGACAGCCAACTGAAACAGCGAACACCCCACCTAACCAACCGCCGCGGCCGCGAGAGCCTCGTCCCGCGCGGACCCGGCTCGCACGTCGCCCTTCACCTCACTCCGGCTGGCTCCTCGTGTCACCCCGCGTTTGCAGCAGCGCTCCGCACGCGTTCCCTCCCATCACATCCCATCCATCAAATGCGTAGCTATATAAACCGCCGCCGGATCTTCCCTTTCCCTCCCAAACTCAAACAAAGGCAGACACTGACACACACAAAACCATTTCGAACGGACTGATCATCACTGATGGAGCGGGCGTACTGCGGCAGCGACTACTCGTCGTCGGGAACGCAGTCTCCGTTGGCCGGCGGCCGGGAGGAGGGCTCGTACATGACGGTGTCGTCGGCGCCGCCCAAGCGGCGGGCGGGGAGGACCAAGGTCAGGGAGACGAGGCACCCGGTGTACAAGGGTGTGCGCAGCAGGAACCCCGGGCGGTGGGTCTGCGAGGTGCGCAAGCCGCACGGGAAGCAGAGGCTATGGCTCGGCACCTTCGACACCGCCAAGATGGCGGCGCGCGCGCACGACGTCGCCGCCCTCGCGCTCCGCGGCCGCGCCGCGTGCTTCAACTTCGCAGACTCGCCGCGCACGCTCCGGGTGCCGCCGCAGGGGGCCGGCCACGACGAGATACACCGAGCCGCTGTCGAAGCGGCCGAGCTGTTCCGCCCGGCGCCCGGGCAGCGCAATGCAGCCACCGAGGCGCCGGCTGCTTCGCCGGTAGCATCGGGGAGCGCGGAGCTCGTCACAAGCTCTCCTTACTACCTCATGGATGGACTGGAATTCGAAATGCAGGGGTATCTTGACATGGCGCACGGCATGCTCATCGAGCCACCGCCAATGGCCGGTCCGTCGACGTGGATCGAAGAGGACAACGACTGCGAAGTCAGCCTGTGGAACTACTGATGCCGCGCGCCTGAGCCGGCCAGGCCCTAGCGTTCATGACTCACTGTACATAGTACTACATATTATCATGGCCATCCAGGACGACCTGTACTTGTGGTGTGTAATGTTTCCCTGCTATTCTGACGAAAATGTCATGACAGTGTGGGTCGACAAACACTTGATGCCAGAGATAGCACTTGCACGGGCGATCTTGGCACGCTGAATTCCAGCCTTTACTCGACCGATTCATATATTTCCCGCTTTGAGAAACTTGGTCAGAGTAACAGGCTCTTGCCCTGTCGCAGAAGTTTCGGGACGAGTTTTTCAGGTCGCATTCCCGGATGCAGATTAACCAGCGGAAAAAGACATGGGCAAAGAAAAAACAGCGGAAAAAGACCTGAGCTGTCCCATTCTCCACACTGGTTCCAACTTGAGAAAGAAACTTCAGGAACAAAATTTGAGGCCGAATTGCTTGTCACACTCAAGCATTTTTACCGAGTCCTTTGAGTCTGATGGTGTGTCCGTGGAAAATGGAGGTGTTGCTTCGCCTTTCACCCACTAGCAAAGCAGTTACAGAAACTTCGGTTTTAATGTCAGTATACGAGCAGCATATGCCAGCATCAAGGTTACACGCGATTTTGTTAACGTCCAAATCCAGTGAGCATGATATATGACACTCCCTCCAATCCAAAATAAGGGTCGTAGTTTTGAACAAAGGTTTGCAACTGCAACACTTATTATGGATTGGATGGAGTACGTAGTTACTAACCCCGTCCTCTTCTAGCTCTTGAGTTGATGTACTCGAGTAGTACTTCATTACAGATATCAACAGCTAACAACAATTGCTGACTATTTTGGAAACAAAGAGCAAAGACTGAATATGACGCTTTTGGAACTTGTAGCATTACCCTGATGTACTTTAGTTAATTAATAAAACACTTTAGCCATATTAAGTTGCTTGATTTTTAAATTTGGATAAATCAATTTTTTGACTGTTGATTTTTTTCAAGATTTGTATTGTTTTTTTTTCTTGTGTTGTTTCATGTCTTCTTGGGCTGAAATTTTCACTTCCTTGTTTGGGATCAGTTGATTTTCCTATGTGGCTTGAAGCCCGTTACTCATTGCCCTTTTTTCTGTTTGTATGCATTTTTGTTTTTTTTTTTTCTTTATCTTTTCAGTTTGTTTTTGTTTTTTCTATATCGATATTTTTTTAGATGTTTGCAAATTTATACACATAAGTATAAGTACTATAGAGTAGGGTTGTAATTTACATTAGAGGTGTGAAAATTGCACTATTTATATGCTTAATTTTTGCATATTGCAAAAAGTGCAATTTTAGCGTAAAGTTGTGTGCAAGTTTTTTTCATTTCCTTTCTTCTTAAAGGGAAATACAAATGCCACAAATTTATTCTTTACTAGTGGTTGGGGCCCGCCAATGGCGGGCCTCCTGAGTGCGTGCTTGTGGCGCACTTGCCTTGCTGAAGTGGCTCATTGTGCCTCCCATGTGTTCATTTTCATACACTTTTGAGAAGCACACAAGCTATGAGCTAGGATTTCTTTTCTCATCACCAAATTGACTCAGTAAGCTACTCCCTCTGTAAACTAATATAAGAGCGTTTACTTATATTAGTTTACAGAGGGAGTAGCAAACAATTAACTAATCATAGGATTGTTCGATGTGGTGCCATGTTTCAAGAGTGTAGAAGCATCACATGTTGCATAACCCAGTTCCATCCATTAACAAATAAATAAGGAGCAGCAGGCCTGGGGAAGGCCATGCTTACATAGGGCATGATTCCAGAGATGAAGGTGAGAACCACCGGACACTCTTTCTACACTGCCTTCTCCCATTTCCTTATCTCTCGGCCACCGTATCTGCTGCGGCGAAAACCTCAAGCACCACCACATCACAAGCAACTTGAATGTGATTACAGCCAAAGCTAGCGCAAGATAAAAAAAGTAAAAATGAGAAGGTAAATTGTTGCTTCTGACAGGAAATGAATGTGCATTGATCCATGTCAGTTCAACATAGGTAATATCTCCTCATATTATCAAAGTGAAATTTTAATTTGGAAACTAAATCTTCATTTCATTAAATATTTAAGCAGCAAATCCATCAAACTGCAAGTAAAGGGGGACAGAGAAAAGGATCCCATCCTCACTGAGAAGCAGGTTCGAAGTCTTGATGTTGTGGTGAAGGACACCCTTGTTATGGCAGTGCTCAATTCCAAATAGTTGTTGTTTCATATAGCACTTCACCTGTAAACCGACAATCACACTTCACAAAAAGAACACAATTCAATCATGTTCATAAGTGTGTCCATTGGAAAAAGATTGTCCTTGTTTAATACTAAATGAAATGAGTTCTTTGTGTAAGAAATGAATACTAAATGAAATGAGTCCATATATGTGTCCAAAAAAATATTTTCACACCATTGACAATTCTAAATGAAATGAGTTCATAACAATCACTGATCACAAATCGAAGGAAAGAAGTGGGATGAAAGGAAAAGTGATGCGCACCTGAACTCCAAATGTGAGCTACTTCGGACAGCCAATCGTGAACAAAACCGAACGATCATGCAATCCGTACAAATTCAGATGAACAAGACGAAAACATCAGAGCAGGGCTCACAAAAGAAAAAACATCAGAGCAGGGCATGAGTGGAGCATAAGTTCGAACAGGTGATGAGAGACAACCAATTGACAGTAATGATATTGCCTTAGTCTTCCATGTGCTAACGGTGGATTGGATACCTGGAAGTAAAGTGTCTGCACCAAAGATATAGCATTCAAACATTAGAATCATGAATGGTTTGATTTTGAACGGAATGTAGTGATATGATGACTAACCAATTCAAACTTTTGTAGGATAGAAAATCAAGAGGCCATGTTATACTCCAACAAGCTATACTGCAATATTGCCAGATCTATCATCACACTGATTACATACTAGATGCATTGCTCTAAGAAAAAGACATTCAGGACTGAAAAACTGTTGCGGGATAGAAAACTGAAGTCGTACTCGACACCCTTTGATGTCAGGCTGGATCGAGCTCTGAAGAAATACTCTGAATGAGTTACTGCTTCCTAAGTTTAAGAGTTAAAAATGTGTTCGGGCTGCGTTGACAGGCTTTGTTTCTACACTGTGTATGAAGAATGACTCGTAGATTTGGAGTCTGAATCCAACTGAATTTTGTGTACATTGAAATGGAGATGCATATTTATTTCCTATGCCTGATACGGAAGTTCAAGAAAAATGGCTTGTTTGTGTTTTTACTTTTCAAATGTTTTTTGGGAAGATGATTTGGTTTATTTTCTTTCCCTTTTATATGTTCTTACATTTTCCCTCTATTCATATTTTGCATGACATTGAGGAGGGACTGAACTTGATGGGTTTGTGCTTACCGAGAATGCACTCGCTACCTTGATGGGGCTGAACTTGATGTTCGGGTGCATTATGAGGTATCATCTATTTATCTTTTATTCCTTGAATCATATTCTTTCTGAAAGAAATTCAACTCATCTTTTGTTGGCTTACTGTTCCTTTAAACTGACTGAATATAGTTCAATTGGTTTGACAGCTCATTCAAGTTCTTGAGATAACTACTCATTCAGTTACATGACTATCCTTTAAACTGACTGAATATAGTTCAATTGGTTTGACAGCTCATTCAAGTTCTTGGGATAACTACTCATTCAGTTACATGACTATTAGAGAAAACACCAAAGGAAGGATACCAAAGGTGAAGGCTGTGATTGTTGATATAGTTACCAGAGAAGGTAATATGATCTAGTTTTTTCTTGAAGCAATTTGCAGAATATAGGGGAGAAGTGGGCTCTCATGCCCTGCCGTTCATTCTAAAGATTGTTCTAGGTGTTCTTTCAAATCATTATAAATTGTCATCCTCGATTCTTCATTCTGCAGAGTCACTTAATTTGTGTATGTACTTTTCTGTTGATTGTCAAATTATTTCACCTACCATGCTGCAAGATATATGTACTTAAATACCAAAATTGCCGCTTTCACTTAAGCTCTACAATGCTTACTTCCTATCAAACGTGAAAACTGTACATAGGGACTATGGAATTAGTTTTGGTAGAAAAAGGAGACACAGATTATTCACACGTTTTGCAATGGTATGGAAGTTGAAAGACATAATACTACAAAGAGCATAGAAATGTGCTTGTGCATCTTATGAAATTGAAGAATATCATGTTGAACCTTCGATTCAATAAACTATTGGGAAAACCTCAGTTCAGTTGACTGATGGGAATTTACAGATATGGCATAATAGGAACCGTTATTTCTTGATCCATTTCGCTCAGGCATATTTTTCACGGACCATAAGTGCCGGTGGTTGTTGGTAATTCTCTGAAGAACCACCAGCAGCATGGAGACCAAAAGTGCGGCCATTCAACAAGAAACAGAGAGGGGGAAGACCATACCGTCAAGAAGGTTGCTGCCGGGGAGAAGAGACAGAGGGACGCCACAGATGGCGTCGTAGCCGTCACTGACGAGCTAGCAGCACCGCAGTTCACCATCGGGTCAGCACAGGAAGAGAATGGGGAGCCCAGGGACGGCGCACGTCTGTGGAGGGAGAAGCAGAGGGGGCAAAGGGTAGCGACGGCGTGGGCGACCCGTGGATCTTCTTGAGCGAGGGGAGGCCGTCAGGGCCCCGCCGGTGACGAAGGGGACGCCGCACCCGAAACCCTAGCCACGGCTGAGTGTCGGGAGCGAGCGCGGGAACCCTCTAGCAACGAATCTGGAGGGATGGAAGGAAGGAGCAGAGAGAGGGGAGGTCGTTGGTTTGCCACCTGCCGTCGGGACTCGCCGGAATTGGCCGGCGTGAGTGGTGGCAGCGGCGAGGAGTCGCGGGGGGAGAGAGGGCTCGCGAGAGAGGAGGCTTGCATGTGAGAGGATCGATGGGTGGATGCGTTTTTAACTTTTTCCCTTTGGCACAGCAAAATCGATGTGGCATACACGAGAGGCCGCCCTTCACGCGACTGTTAATGTGTTTGATTGGAAAATTTTATTTTTTAAATTAGTTTAGTTTTATTTCATTTTCTATCTTCTTTAAGGTAATAAAATTCCACTAATTCACTCTTTTTTAGAAAACATTTTTGTGATAATTGCACTATTAAAGGCTTATTTTTGCATATTATGAAAAAACGTATTTTCTGTGTATAGTGCATGCAAATTTGTCATTATTTGTTTTAAGTTTTTTCATTTTCTTTTTTCCTTAAAGGGTAATATCAATGCCCACCAGGATTCAAATTCTAGACTTGACACTGGTGCTTGCATTTTTCTAGATTTATTTCAGACCTTTCGGCGATGTGCGTTCATTAGAAGGAAACGTTCCCGTCGACTACGAAGGCGTTTATGGTGACTTCGTCAATCTCAAGATGGTTTGTCGGCTTAGTCTCTCAGAGGTGCTCATAGGGGTAGGGTGTGTGTGCGAACGTACATAGGGGTGAGTGTATGTGGGTATGTATGAGCGTATGCGTCTCTACGGTGTCCATAAAAATACTAGTAATTTATTCTCCGTTAGAAAACTTTATTAACTTGATTTTGTTTTAGTTTTTGTTTCATTTTCTTTCTTCTTAAATGGTAATACGAATGTCACTAATTCCTTCTTCCATAGAAAGTTTCATTATTTTTATTTTGGTTTAGTTTGTATTTCATTTTATTTCTTCTGTAAGGTAATATCAATGACACTAATTAAAAACTTCTTTTTGCGAAAAAATTCATGTTATATGTGTATTCTCGCATATTATAAAAAAGCAGTTTCTATGTAAATTATGTGAACTATTTAAAAAAAAAATTTGTTCTTCCTTGTCAAATGGTAATACCAATGACACAAATTCATTATTCTTTAGAAAATATATAAACACAAGTACTATAAAAATATGTGTGTAAATTATGCTATAGTGAGAAAATTACACTATTATATGCTTATTCTTTGCGTATTAGAAAATGTGCATGTTTTTTAAGTTTCCTATTTTCTTTCTTCTTAAAGGGTAATATATCTATACCAATAATTCATTCTTCCTATTATTCTGATTTTACTTTAGTTTTTTTATTTCTTTGTTCATTAAGGGTAATACCAAGGTGACTAATTAATTCTTTCATAGAAAACATTTTTTTGTACAAAAATCCTTATTATATGTTTATTCTTGCATCGAAAGCGCAATTTATGAGTAAGTTATGTTCAGATTTTGTCTTTATTTTTTTTTCGTTCTTCTTGAAGGCTAATGCCAGTGCCATTAATTTATTCTTTCTTAGAAAACTTTTTTTATTTTTTATTTTATTCATTTAACCTATAAGGTGACACCACCACAAGTATTAGAATTTTAATTAGGTGACTGGTCCTTTTTCTTATTTTGGTTATTGGGTTAACAACTCACATTAATTAGAACCAAGATAATTAACAAACTATGATATTCTAAGAATACTTAGAAAATACTTTGCTATCAAATGGGATCTTAGTTATATACGATAGGAAGGAGTTGTGTGGTTGGAAGGAAGTCATGTCTCTCTGTAAAAATGATCGGTAACCATCTCTCTGTAGGTATAACATTTTTAGAGATCGCTCCCGGCCGTTCCAAGCACATACGCAGAGGATGATTGTGGACTTGTGGTCAGCCGGGAGCAATCTCAGTTGGGAGCATGTCCTAGTAATCTTCCTGACATACTATCAACTGGGCCAAATCGACTGAAACAAATTTGTGGTTAGTTGACTGATCTAAATTTTATTTTCAGCCAACTGACCTCCAGCCAATCCCTAAGAAAGGATGTCTTTCTTTTTGCGGGATTAACGGCTACTAGTATTGACAATCAGTGATGGGGCGATAAAAGAGCTAATTACACCTACAATACATAAACTTGTACTATGGGTACAGTTTCATACAAAAAGTTAAAAAGTGACACAAATTAACCCTACAACTTGTACTAGCCAAAAAAAAAAACCTACAACTTGTATTTTAGGTGCAAATGGGTACATTTCCGTTGCATGCCCGTTAAATCCGCCAGTAGGCGCATTGCCCGCTCCCTTTTATCTGTGAATCCCACCTCTTATTGAGGGAAAAAAGAATGGGCCCCATATGTTAGTGGGGAGAGAAAGAAACAATACCACAAAAACAGCGCGCGTGCGGCAGGATTTGAACGCTGGACCTCGGCAAAAATGCGCCACCAGCTGACGAGCGCACGACCTGCTATTTTCGGTACAATTTGCAGGTAGAAAATCTTTGTTATATTGTTCGGTTGAGGAATTTGTCCCGTTCTCTCTATTTGTTTGTGGGGATTTAACCAGAATATTGCTCTGTGGCTTTGAGAGCTTCAAGCTTGCCACTGTTTTGTTCATCGATGTCGATAGTTACTACATTTAAGTACAGGCCATGCAGTTTTCAGGGCTCGCAGTTGTCTCTTTAATATTCGAGAGTGAAACCATTGATTTATTTTCAGGCTAGGATTTATTTATTAAATACTCCCTCCGTCCCATAATATAAGAGCGTTTTCGACACGACGGAGAGAGTATTTAACAAAATACAAAGGGCTGAAAGCTAGCTCCTACTCTTGTACAGACTATAGACAAGGGGTCTTCGCAGTCTCGGCGATAATATTTTCGTCACTCAATAGCGTGCAGTACATATTTTCACACAGTACTTTTCTCTTGCAATGTTCGTCGACAAAGTTAGAGCTGCCTGCCTGATCGCCGGCGCGTGTGGGTGACTACTTGGCTTCGGCCGTCATAGACCTTGGCACTTGTTTGCAATGAGGGCTTCATCGGTGGTTGCTGATGGTGGAGTCGGAGTCACCCTCGCGGAGGTGTGATGACGATGGCGCCGGATTGCAACCTCGACGACGCTTTTCTCTTCAACGGCGTGTGTGCGTTCTTGTGTGGATAGCCAGTGTTAGAAGGGATAGAGAGGGATTGGTGGAATAGTTTGTTGTATTGTTTGAGCCTTGTGGGCATATATATAGTCTTGGAGTACAAGTCAAGGTAGAAAAAATCCTACACTATCCTACATTTTCTAAATGAACATTATACTCAACACCCCCCGCAGTCACAACGGTAGCAACGCAGACGGTGAGACTGGAGAAGAATCCGAAGGCAAGCCGACGAACACCCCCCACAGTTGTAACGGTCGATGCATCGCGGAAGTCATGGCTGGAGTGGAAACCGACGAGGTTGCTCAAGCAAGGCGGTAGCCCTTTGTGCCGTTGTCGAGGTAGCCGAAAGCGTAGGGGTGGTGTAGCCGTGGTCGAGGTAGCCGTGCGAAGAATGCCGTGGTCGATGTCGAGTCGGGGTGGCCGGTGTCGAGGAACTCGCCGTGGAGCCGCGGGCGCAAGAAGGCGCCGAGTTAGTCATGGCGCAATGGTGTCGAAGTAGTGGTGCGCCGGGAAGAAGACGTTGTTGACGACGCGTCGCGTCGGGTTTGCCAAGCCCGGGGACACATCATGGACGAAGGCATGCATCGGTGTTGCCAGCACCAGACATGCGTAGACGGACGAAGACGAAGTTGACGAAACGCCGACCAGGCTTGCCATGCCCAGGGACACGTTGTGGACGAAGGCACACATCGGTGTTGCCAGCACCGGGCATGCGTAGACGAGGGACCTGCACGAGCTGTACGCCATGTCGAGGAGTCGGAGGGGCCAACAAAGAAGGAGACTTGACGACGATTGTGGCGCCAATCAGCGTGGGGCCGATGTTACCAACGATAGTCGGAGTAGACGAAGTGGTCAGGGTAGATGACGGCGATGCTGGCGACGGACTCGTGCTGGACAAAGACGAAGGGGGTGGACGGGCGACGGCGGCTACGGGGGTAGTAGCGGGCGGCGGCACCCTGACAGCGGCGGCAGCGGCTAGGTTAGGAGCGCAACGACGGTGCTCGAAGTAGTCGACGAACCCGACATGAAGACCGACGCGGACGGTGGCGTTCCCGCGTAGAGGGGGGCGTCGCGGTGCATACCACGGGAAGTCGACACGCGGTGACGGCGGAGTGGACTGCGGGCCGCGGCGCTACGGCCCGAAGGAGCGATGCAGCGGCAGCGGGTAGGTCGGTGCGACGGCGGGAAGACCTCAGGGCGGCGTGGACCGTGTGCCGCGGTGCTACGGCCCAAAAGGGCGGCGCAGCGTGTGGCGCCCCCTGCTCAATCGTACACTAATCATACACGCAAACGTGTACGATCAAGCACAGGGACTCACGGGAAGATATCACAACACAACTCTAACACAATTTAAACGGAGGTCCACAATATTACAAACCAAGGATCCGAAGATCCGAATACATAAGTCAGTCATACAAACATTATCTGAGTACATACATAGTTAGACAAGTTTTGCCTTAAAAAGGCTAGCACAAACAGCAACACTAGATCGAAAGGCGTTGGCCTCCTGCCTGGGAGCCTCCGATCCTACTCCTGGTCATCCGGCTCGATCCAGTAGTAAGTACCCTCTGGACCCTCCTGGTAGTAAGCTCCGGTGGTGGCATCTGGCTCCTGGACTCCATCGTTTGTTTGTATCATCAATGTGGGGTATATGGGGAAAAGAGAAAGTAAAGCAACCATGAGTACTCATCCGAAGTACTCAGCAAGCAAGGATCTATACTACATATGCAACATTATCAATGGAGAAAGGCTGTATAAGTGGACTGGGCTGCAGAAATGCCAGAATAGAGAGAAGGCCTAGTCCTATCGAAGACTAGCATCTTCAAACATCTTCACAAGGCCATCATCTTGCAGCAGTAGAAGAGAGTAGAATAACATTTTATTTAGCAAACATGTTGAAGTACAGCTTAAAGATCCTTCCTCGACTCCCAAGCGAGAAAGCGATCCCGAAGCTTCAATTAAGTAACAAGTATCCAGTTTAAGTAGTAGATCGGGATACACAAACTGAGCGTCCTTTACCGTAGGACCGGCTATCGATAGAAGATTCATCCCTGCAGGGGTGCACTACTGTTACCCAACACGCTCGATCAACTCCGGCCGGACACACTTGCTGGGTAATGCCCGTCCTCGGAAGATCAACACAAAGCAGCGCTCTACCTAGGCTCGGCAGAGAGGTCAGCACGCCGGACTAACCTATGCACCCAGAGGTCTCGGGCCATCGCCCTGGGCACCCTACGCGTTGCGAGACTGGCCGGGGTGCAGGCGCGACACTGAACTCGTCAGTGAAGTATCCAGCCCAATCCCGACAATCAGCCCGCACGGTGAATCGTGACGTCAGACGAGCTTTCGGAGAAACGTACTTCACAGAGGGTCCCATAACCATTATCCCGCGTGGTGGTAGTGCGTATAGGGCACGTCGACCCACTCAGATCACACACCCAAATCCAATAGGCTCAATTAGTATCAAGCGGAGACAATCTGAGTCTCTGATGCTCCGCCACAATGTCACACTCGAGTGCCCTTCCGGCACACCCGAAATCATAGATCCCCAGCGGGTACCCACCAGGGTGGACCCGCCTGTAACAAGGGTCAAAGTAACCGTGTGGTCATAACATCAAGGGGGAAACCCGAGGAATCACCCTCGGCAGATTCCACTCGACGAAATCATCAGGGCGAACGTATGAGGTATCACCCTCGAGGTTCACACTGAGGGTTGCACGACAGAGTCGTATCGGAAGTGGAGAAGGAGGAATCACCCTCGATGACCACGACCGAACAGCTACACTGCAGAGTATTCATCGTGAGTGCGTTACGAGGTATCACCCTCGGCACTCGATAATAACTATGCAGAGTCGTACAACTAAGGGGGTGTGAAGTGAGGTGTCGGTCTCTGGTCGACGATCACGTTGATCGAGTCGTCGATGATCAAGCAAGGGCAACAAAGGAAAGGTGGTGGGGTCACTGATGGTTCACTCCAACCTAAACTAAACAGTTTATCATAGGCAGGTAAGGTAGCAATGAACAGGTTACAACAGCAGGCTATGCATCAGAATAGGAGCATATATTAACAGTAGCAAAATCTAATGCAAGCAGGAGAATAGAATGGCGATATCTGGAATGCTCAAGGGGGGGGGGGGGGCTTGCCTGTTTGCTCTGGCAAGAGGGGAAGGTCGTCAACGGGCTGCTCGTCGGTAGAGTAGTCGTATCCAGTGCACGCCGTCGTCTCGACGTCTATCGAGGAGAGAAGGAGGGGGAGAGAAACAATAAATTCACGACAATAATGCAAACAATATGTATGACATGCCTAAATGATATGTCGGGGTGTTCTACTGCCTAGTTATATGATTTAGTTAATTTAGGAATTTATTTGGATTTATTTAATTAAAGTTGGACACTATTCATTTACAGAAAACGGTCTAAAAGTTTAATGTTCTTGTAGCTGCGGGCGTCTGACGGGAATACGGAGGACGTATTCGGATTCGTATCGTCGTTCTGAGTAAGTTTCATGTATAAAATATTTTCATTGGAGTTACGGTTTATTTAATATGATTTTCTAAAGTTTTATTAATTTCTGGAATTTATTTAATTATTTAATTTAACATTATCCGAAACAGTGCTAATGATGACATCAGCATGACATCATGCTGATGTCAGCGAGGTTAATTAAGTTAATTACTAATTACTATTTAATTAACACTAATTAGTTAATTAGATTAACCTAATCAGGATTAATTAACTAATTAATTATTTATTTATTTTTATTTTTATTTTTACTAAACGTTTTTTCGGGCGGGGCCCGTTCGTCAGCGTCTCAGGGGGGGCTTCGGCCCCACGGTCAGTGGCATAGAGGCCTCGCGGGCGAACGGGCGTGGGTGCGGGCGCGGCGCGGCGCGTGCGCGGTGCAGGGCGCGCGGAGGCGAGGCGGGGGCTGGAGCGGGTCGGCGCAGGGCGAGCGCGTGCGCGCGCGGCGATGCGCGGGCGCGGGGAGGCGGAGGCGCAGGCTCGGTCGCTGCGGGCGAGCAGCGACGGGCAGGCAGCGGCGGGCGGCGACAGCAAGCAGAGCAGCAGGGCTCGGAGGAAGGGTGAGCGGGAGGGGGCCACGGGCGGCGAGCAGCATAGGGAGAGGCGAGGCGAGGCCGACGCGGCGCATACGCAGCGCGGGCGTGTGGGCGCGCGCACGGGGATACACGGGCGAGGCAAAGCACGGCGACGGCCCGGGCGAGCGAAGGCCGGCGCGGACGCGGCCGGAGCGCGGCGAGCGAGGCGAGAGAGGGGAGAGGCCGGGGCCGGGCCTCACCGGGGTTCGCAGGGACGGGGCAGCGGTGCGTGAGGAGGAGGACGGAGACGGCGCGTCGTGGAGGAGGCAGTCCGGCGAGGAGGGGCTTGACGTGCGCGGCGACGGGGTTGCGACGATGTCGGGGGCGAGGCAGCGGCGTGCGGCGTCGAGGCGGCGGGGCGCGTCGAGCGAGGGCGAGGCGAGCGCGCGGCTCGATCCCGATCCAGGAGGGGATCGGGAGAGGGGGGGGGGAGCGAGGGGGGGGGGGGAAGTGTCGGTGGGTTGGGGGGTTAGGGTTCGGTGGTCCAGGGGACAAGGGGGTGGGGTGGGCCGGCTGAGCCAGCTGGGCTGGTGCCCAGTTGGGCCAGGGAGGTGGATTTTGCTTTTTCTTTTTGTTCTGTTTTTCTTTTATCTTTTTCTTTATTCATTTTCTCTTTTCTCAGTTTACTAAACATTCAGGCCACATATTGAATTTTGTAAAACATAACATTTGCTCCAACAAATACTAGGTATTACCTAACACTACCAAAAATTAGTTTGGAGGCAATTGGAGCTCCCACAAATTTTATAATATTTAATATGCATTAATCCTCACTGTCTTAATTATATTAGAGCCACCTAATTATTTTATTATTTATTGGTTTCAATTTTAGACTAGCCTCTGCAATATTTGTTATTTATCAAACATTTTAGTTTTTATGTTGGACAACTTTTACATTTCACTTTTCATTTAAAATTGAATTTGACTTAGGAGTTGAAATGCAATATGATGCAAATGATGATTATGCACTGTTAATCTTGCTAACATGTCATTATGAAAAGTGATTACTGTTGCTAATCACCGGGGGTGTTACACAGCGGCAATGCGCAGGTCGGTGCTTTCGCGGGGACGGCCTCGGGCGGCGGCGGAGACCGTGTTCCGCTGCGCTACAACCCGAAGAGGCGGTGTAGCGGCGACTCGTGGGTCGGGGCAGTTGCGTGGAGAACCACTGGCTGGGGGCGACGGCCCGATGGGAGGCGGCGTGGACCGCGTGCCGCGGCGCGACAACCCTAAGGGGCGACGCAAAGGCGGCGACAACTACAGGGGTAGCCGACGGGAGGATCTTGGGGCGACGGCATGGACCGCGAGCCGCGACGCGGCAGCCCGAAGGGGCGTCGGCGGGAGCGACGCGTAGATCGGGGCAGCCGGCGGGAAGACCTCGGGGCGGCGACGCAGCGGTCTGAAGGGACGGCACGACGTCAACCTGTGGCTCGACGACGGTAGGCGCGTGCTCGGGGACGTGCTTGGCGAAGACAGGCACGTGGTCGGTTGATCAGACCGCCGGCAGCGTTGTACGCGCCATGGCGGAGACGACGTGCAGATCGTAGTCGATGGCGACGTTGTCGGTGATGTCTTGGGCGATGACGAAGACGGACCAGCAACGGAGACCGCGCGGACGAGCGGCCGACAACGACTTACGAAGGCGTCCCTTGGGCGGCGTGTCCAGCCTTGCCGCACGGTTGATAACGAAGTAGCCGATGTAGTTGACGCCGATGTCGGAGTAGAGGCGCGGGGGTCGACGACGACGGCGGGCGACGCAAACCGATCTTAGATCGGAAAACCAAAAAGTAAACACCGATCAAAGCGACCGGCGAAAGAGAGAAAAGCCGGATCAAGAGATCGGGAAAAACACTTTCTAAGGCAGCCGGTCAACACGACCGGCGGACGAATCCTAGATACGGGCGACACGCCCCCCTTGGTGGTCATGGAGGCACTATCATACGTTTCCTAAATAAACATTATACTCAACAGCCAGCGACTCTCTTCTTTCTTAATAAATTTGAGATCCTTTGAGGTAGACTTAAGAAAATCACTTTTTAATCAATTATACCAATAACTATATGGAAATGTTGATATCTCTAGCTTGTACAAGAAATAGCATCTGGTGCATTAGTTAGTGCCAAAGCCGTAGCGCGCGCCCTATAGTTTTGAAGCAGGGTGAGACAATTGTAGCTAGGAGCCTTTTTTCCTTCTGCCCGGCTCCGGGAAAACAACATTCAACTTGCATGTGTTAAGCATAGTAGCTAGCATTCCTTCTGAGACAGGGCCCCATGTTCACAACGCGTTGTCTTGTGTTTGAATCATGTCGGCCTCCTTGTTATCTTATATGTTTCTATATATTCTTTCTCTACCAACTGATAGTGGGACCCACAGATAAATGAGAGCTGGCACCATGCTAAGTAGGCGGATTTAGTAGAGAGTTAACACGGAGCGACAAAAATGTATCCATTTGTACCTAGAATACAAGTTGTAGGATTGATTTGTGTTTTTTTTAATTATTGTATGGATTTGTACTCATCGTGTAAGTTCATGTACTATAGATGCAATTAACTTGAGATAAAAGTACAGTTTTGACATAGAACAGCCATAAAAGTAAAAAAAAAATACAGGTGCTGCTTTAAGATCTCGGCGGGCCTTGTCGCCGTCCCTTCTTCGGAACGTACTTCCTCCGTCCTTTAAAGAGTGTACTTCCAACTTTGTTGGAAAGTCAATTTTTTTATGTTTGACCGTATTTATACAATAATATATTAACATTTATGCCATCAAATTTGTAGCATTAGATTCATGATAAAATATATTTTCATCATATACCTATTTGATTTCACAAACATTGATATATTTTTGCACAGACTCAATTAAACTTTGAGATAGTTTGACCCTCCAACTTTGTTGGAAGTACACTTTTTAAAGAACGGAGCGAGTAGACACAAGCTGTAGAAAAGCCAAGCACACGATCGAAACTGCACCCGAGCAAAGACAGACCTAACCTGCTGGTACAGGCTAGGCTGCTACCGCCTACGGATGGAATCCAATAAACAGCACGGGTGAGCACTTCAATATACTACAGCAGTAGTAGGCTAGTATAGTGACATTGCCGTGCCCTGGATCGAGCCAAGAAGGCATCCTCGGAAGTTCAACACGGGCAGGTGAGGCCGTCGGGTGCCGGTCCCGGACTCCACCGCCACAAGCGGGGCGCGCCCACCCACCTCGGCCGTGCACGCCTCGCAGATCTCCATGACCCAGCGCGCGGCTTCGGCCGCACGCGAGCGCCCGATCGCCCAGCCAAGCACCGTCGCCCACGTAGAGCGGTGGAGCGGTCGGACCGGACGTGCCAGCGGTTTTTGAACCCGCCGGCCAGCACTTGTCCGGGTGGACCCGACGAGCCCTAAAACTATTCGGCCGTCACATGAAGCCAGCTCTGCCCGGCACGGAGCTCCACTCAGCGCGCTCTGCGCTTTGGGTGCGAAGCGAGACGCGAGCTTCGCCACGCCGAGTTCAGATTTCCATGGACAAACGGAGGTGGTCCTGTCTCAAGTAAAAGATCGACTGAGACTGTGGAAGTCTTTTGCGCAATTTTTGTTGCTTGGATGCATGTTCTCCCTACAAAAGTGTTTCTCAGCGGCCGAGGAGTGCATGACAGCATGTATGTGATTTCCGCACAAAGAAAATCGCTATCGTTCGGTACCAGCTCCTTTTACATACTTATTAATGACGCCAAGACAAATCTGCATTCTAATTTTGCACTGGTTAGCTTACAAACTCTGCAGTTCTAGCTGACTGACAATTATTTAGCCAGTATAAGCACGACGACAGTGACCTGCGGACATACCACATGTTTACTAGTAGTAGTATTAGTCGAAAATATAAAGGTGAATATGGTTTCATGTGCACCCACGTGAATAATAAATTCTAAAAAAATACTAAAGAAATTCTAAAAATTCTAAAATTTGGAGGTATCAAACTTGGCCGATCATTCTACTCACATGTGAAAGTTTCGTAAAGTATTGACACCCGTGGTATTCCTAGTGAAGAAAATACAATTGAGACCTTACTATTCATCAAACAATGTTTTTTAATATAGCTTTGATTTTGACATTTTTATCTAGAATACCACGGATGTCATTTTTTCATGAAACTTTATACATGAGTATACCGGTCGACTACGTATGTTATAAAGAATATTCAGATTTTTTTATTTTTTCTAGTATTTTTTTTCAAATTTACTATTTATAAAGGGTGCGGGTGGAACCATGTTCACCAAATCCGCATCCTAGTATTAGTACTCTTTTAGAGTACTCTACTTTGCACGGTCATTCTAATCCATTATTAAACCCCGCCAAAGACGACAAACAATGCGTGAAAACTTTCACGACCAAAGCATCCGATGTAGGCACTGTTTTGGCTGCAACCCTTCGAAAACCCACGTGGCACGTTTCTTAGAGCATGGTTAGTAGTACAGCCAGCCAATGGCTCTGTAATATTGTCACGTTATCTATAGTTAATTTTATAGCCGGCAAGTACAATAGTTAGATATAAATATGTACTTCGTCCTGGTTTATTGGTTCTCATTGATTTCTGTGCTAAATTTTGACCATAAATTTAACTAACAAAATGTTCATGCATGTCAACCAAAATTATATCGTTGGATTCATATTTGAACATAGTTTTCAATGATATAATTTTTTGTTACATGCATGAACATTTCAACAGTTAAATTTGTGGTCAAATTTTGGCATAGAAATCAATGGGGACCAATAAATCAGGACGGAGTTATAGTCCGTTTTTCTTCTCTCTCCTCGAACTCAACAAAAATACAATATTTAATCAGATTTGTTATTTCACATCTACATGTGAAATATTATCTCACATCTAACTTTTTAATCACATGATCTAGACATCAAGATTAGTATTCTTTGCTCTCTTTTTTTCGTTCGGTGTTGTTACGTGTCACCCGTGTGAAGGGCCATCATGGCGGTAGGCCTCTGTTTCATTTTTTCCACAACCCTCTACCCCTCGTACATTGCGTGAGCATGGGCTGAGGCCACAATTTTTTTAATTCTCTTTTTTCTGTTTCTTTTTTTCTTCTGTTTTTCATTTATTTGTTTCAAATTTGTAAACTTTCTAATTTCATATTTTTTATTTTCTCTTTTTCATTTTTTGACATTCAAGAATTTTTTTTCATTGTTGTTAGTTCAGTGTCCACCACCAGATAGAGGCGTGTCTTTTTTCTTGTTTCAGTTGCAAGTCTACCCTCACATGCAACTTGGGCCCGATCTTCTTTTGTCACAGTTGCAATCTCACCCTCGACTCGCAACTGGGCTTCGATATTTTTTTGTCTGAGTTGCAAGTCCATCCTCGACTCGCAACTAGGGCCTGAAACTTTTTTTTGTCTCAGTCGCAAGTCCATTCTCGACTCACAACTGAGACTCAACTTTTCTTTTGTACTAGTTACAAGTCCACCCATTGACTCGCAACCGGGGCCTGCTTTTTTTTCTCAGTTGCAAGTCCACCCTTGACTCGCAACTGAGGCCAACATTTTTTTGTCCTAGTTGCAAGTCCACCCTCGACTCGTAACTGGGGCATGATTTTTTTGTCCCATTTGCAAGTCCACTCTTGACTCGCAGCTGGGCTCCTACCTTTTTTTGTCCAGTTGCAAGTCCATCCTTGACTCGCAACTGGGGCCCGATCTTTTTTTTCAGTTGCAAGTCCACACTCGACTCGCAACTGGGGGCCGATCTTATTTTGCCCAGTTGCAATCCCACCCACAACTCGCAAACTGGAGCCCAACCTTCTTTTTGTTCCAGTTGCAAGTCTATCCTCAACTCGCAACTTCGTCCTGACCTTTTTTATCCCAATTGCATGTCAACTCTCGGCTCACAACTTGGGGTCCGACCTTTTTTTGTCCGAGTAGCGACATAGTGGGTGTGTGGCTTTTTCATGGGCAACTAACAAAAAACAACAAGAAAACGTAACAAAACAAACAAACAATACAATGGTGTGGCTTTACTTATCTGCTAATGCGGGATGATGTCATAGTTATATGTGAGGTATTATCTCACATCTAGATGTGACATGGTCGAAATATCCGTCTACGCCACCTTATTGTACTTGGTCTTAATCCTGACCTGCCAAGTGCAAACATCCTCTGTACCTCCGGGGAGGCTCGCTCCAGCTTCCAAACAAAAATTTACTACACTACCAAATTGTCCCACTCCGAGTCTCCGGCTAACTTGTGCGTGTCACAATCCCGCAGATTACATACAAGATTACTACTTGTAGTGTCTTCGTCTGGTGCTCTGTTCACCACCCTCCAAAGGTGAACATCCTCCGTACTACTACGGCGCCAAGCAGCCCGCAAACCCCGCCAGTACGGTTCCTTACATCGTCGATATTAACGCGGCGCCGCTCTTCTCCGAGTATTCTTCGCCATCGTTCGTCCAGGCGAGGACGACAGGCGGAGAGCAGATGGGTGCCTGCACGCTATTTGCTGCAATGCCGAGAGCGGGGGAATCGGCATACGACGCGGATAGGGAGATGCTCGATATCATCCACGACGGAAGCGAGGGAGGAGGAGGGGGCTATGAGACGGGCAGGTGAAAGACTCGGATCTCACCAGTTCCGGCAACTACCACCAGCAGCAGTCCTACACCTAGACGGCCACATAGCAGTCCTACACCTAGACCGGCAATGGCACACAACAACAACAACATTTGGCTGCCGGAGAGCAGCATCCAGAGGGGGGAGGAGGGGGAGGAGGAGGAGGGCGATGCTGATGATCCGGATGATACATTTGGCGATCCGAAGAAGAAGGGTAGGGGAGAAAGCTTCAACATGCGGGAGGATGAGCTGCTGTGCGACGCATGGTTGGCCACTAGCCTCGATCTTGTCCATGGCGCGGAGCAAAAGGGCACAACCTTTGGGAGGAACATTCACATATGGTTCCTTAAGCACAGGCATTTCGCGCCCTACTCCGACGCGTTGATCCGCAACCGTGAGTGGAAGTTCCTCAACCATCGATGGTACACCATCCAAGAGGCCGTCTCGAAGTATTGCGGGCACTTGAAGCATCTTATCGCACGGTGGCCTAGCGGTGCACAAATCACCGAGCAAGTAGGTTGATCACCAGCCGGATATGCTTTAGTTTTGTTGATCACTAGCCGGATATGCTTTAGTTTTGTTGATCACTAGCCGGATATGCTATAGTTTTGTTGATCACTAGCCGGACATGTATTGTTTTGTTGCTCACTTTGTAGCCTACTCGTGCTTGTGTGGTGTACAAGAAGTTGGAAAATAAGTCCTTCACCATCCTGCATTGTTGGTTGAAATTGAATGGGTAGCCGAAGTGGAACCTTTTCATTGCCAAGACCGCCGCCCAAGCCAACGAGGAAGAAACCGATGACCCTACCGACACAGCCCAAGAACCGCCGAAGAAGGTTAGGAGAAACCTACGGGGTAAGAAGTGGGAGGAGGAGAGGGCGAAGCGAGAAGGTGCGGCGGCCAAGCTGACGGAGAGATTCGAGGAGATCTTGGCGAAGAAGGAAGAGGCATGCATGAGGCGCTCGGACATCAAGGAGGAGCGGAAGGCGGAGAGGTTGAAGCAGTTGATGGAGACGACAGAGAAGAAGATCAAGCTCGAAGAGAGGAGGACCATGATCGAAGAGAGGAAGGCGGCGCTCGATCAGAAGAAGGCCGCGCTCAAGAAAAGAGGGTGAAGATCGCCGTCAATGCGGAGGACGCCAAGATGTTGACCTTGAATATCGACTCTTTGGATGCCGACGCTAGAATGATCGTGCAATCCGTCCGCTACCAGATGCCGGAGCGGCAGAAAAATGAGTTGGCGGCGGCGGCAGATGAGGACGCAGCGGAGGCAGAGGTGGACGCGGACGCGGAGTCTGCCTACGCGGCGGCGATGACACCTCCTTGATGTTGAAGCATCTTACTGGGATGGTCGGTCCGGTAGAGTAGAAATGCATGGACTGTCGGAATGATATTCTTTTGAATTCGGGCATGTAAAAATTAAGCATATTTGTCTTTTTTGGTTGTGATCGGGGGATGCAATCCGGCGCGGATGTAATCCGACGCATTGCGTTTGTAGCGCAGTTTTGAATTTGAATTTGCTGACGGACATAATACGGCTACAATGGGATGATGACCACGGACGGATGCAGCAGGTTTTTTACGGATTGCCGTTGAAGATGCCATGAGTATCCGATGCCTACACTGTTTTGGCTGCAACCGTCCCGAAACCCATGCGACACGCTTCTTAATCCCGGCCTGCCGAGCGCAAACATCCTCTGCACCTGCGGGGCCCGCTCCAGCTTCCAAACAAAATTTTACTACACTACAACCCAAACCATCCCACTCCGAGCCTCCGGCTAACTCGTGCGTGTCACAATCGCGCAGATTATATACAAGATTACTACTCGTAGTGTCTGCGTCTGTCGCTCTGTTCACCACCCTCCAAAGGTCACACAGGTCTCTCGTCTCCTCTGCTCCATCAGCCATCAGGGTACAAGCTAGCAGAACACTACTTTCATCATATTCTCCGGGAGTGCAATTCAGTTGGGAAGCCTTGCAAGAAACCGCAGGTGACAGCCATGGAGTTGGAGGGGAGGCCGGCGCTGATGCTCAAGGAGTGGCTTGAGCTGGAGTTCAGCGCGGAGCTCTCCCGCGACGGCTTTGGGTGCTACCCGCGCCACCTGGTCGCCGAGCTCCGTACCACACGGCGGAACGGCGACGTCATCGCGAGGGTGTCCGCCGCGGTGAGGGCCGCGCTGTTCCGGCCGTCGGGAAGGGAGGGGGAGGTCGCGCTCTCGGGGAACTTCCCGAGGAGGCTGCGAATGGACTTCTGGAAGAAGCGGAGGGGGGAGGAGGCGGTGGATAGGAGGGTGCCCAGCTGTTCAGCGTCGACTACCGCCGGTGGGAGGAGGGATGGTTCGTCGCCTGCGATGCTACCGCGAGGACGGAGCCGGGAGAGTGCCCAAGCCGGTGGCGTCGGTGCAGGTGCCGCCGGCCGCCGCAGCAACGAAACAAAGGTAAGAGTGCACTCTTTTCCGAGAATTCACCTCACGTCTCAATTGCCTTTTCTGATCATGTTCTTGGTCTAACCTGGTTTTTTGATTTGCATTCGATCGGGCGACAATAGCAGGTTGCGGGGCTCGAGGCGACGCGCCACTTGGACCAGGAGCAAGAGCGGAAGCAACGTCTGAGCCCAGTTTCTGTGATGGATTTCCTCAGCCAGGATGAAGATGACGACGGCGACGAGGACGAGAACGGCAACGGTGACGGCGACGGCGTGGACGGAGACGACGAGACCGCGTCGCCGACGTTCCAGCGAAGCATCGCCAACATTCGAAGTAAGGCTTTCGGCTCGTTTCAGTGTGAAGTGAATTATTTTCGTTGATCCAGTCACTGCTACGTTAACTCCCTGCAAAATTGCACTCGCACATGCTGATTTACTTGACGCCCGTAACACCAAGCTACGAGTATGTTTTTTAATTTTTCTAGAACAGTAAGACCAGGCTAGCTGCTTGGGCGACTCGATCACGTAGCGATACTAGTTGACTCTGGTCCCCGACCGACAGGCGCAACGTTTTCTACCACGGCTTCTCCGTCCTCCAGAGTGTAACCGTACGTGCTGCAGTCATCAGCAAAGTTGCCTTTTGGTTCGTACTACTAAAACCTACTCCAGATTAGTTAGAAAATAATCGTGTGGAAATGATATGAGGCCCTAATTAATGTAGGTCGATGTATGCACACGAACTGTTGGCGTATTAGGCTATGGCTATGATAACCACATGCCACGAATATATATCCGGTGACCCATTCCTGTCTCCCATCTTATCAACTCAAGCACACCGTTGGATGCAAATACGTGCAAGTAAGGAACAGTGTAATGTAGTATAAGAAGAAAAAGGAGCGGGGGAAACGTGACGTTGATGGCCAACCGGTAACTCATAATGGTTGCGTGGAGAATTGTATATGAGCACATTAAACAAGTGTTAACTCGGGGGCCAACTTGATTCTCGATCGCGGTCTACACTATCGGAAAGTACAGAGCATGTCGTATTCTAAAGTTTCCGAAGGAATATGAAAAGCGAAAAAGGGGGGAAATGATAGACAGAATAATCGCCTTATCAACCGAATAGCGGCTGGCCAGTGGGTGTAATCATGTAGGGCGTACCATCCATCTGGTGCTCATTCAGAGTAATCTTGCTTTAGCTTTGCATACGTATATATTAGTAGCATTTCCTAACTCAAAAGGGACATAGACGGGCTGTCGACCATGATTGTCTTCTTTAGATGTGCATACTTGGAGTTAACAATTTAGCATGCACTGGCTCGTTTAGTGTCATATACAGTATGAAGATGGGCACAAATCTAAACCAATACAGTATGTAGTGAGTAATTCACTGTGTCCATGAATAAAGGTTGGCTACCTCTAGATTGGACTTTATTAGGATAACTCCTCTGCGTATTAACTTATGTTCAATACGGACGAACAGTATCTAGACACGGATTCTCCGGAGTTTGGACCGCCGAAGAATGTGGCAATTAAGCTAGCCGCCTAGCAATGCCAAGCAGTTATGGGCCATATACACGACCCAATATCTTGTGTTTTGTTGTGACTTGCCATGCCAATGATGCCATGTTGGCCCCCTATGGGGTTTTCACCATTGACCTACTACTATTCAATGCTCACCGAGTTTTTGTTGTAAGAAGATGAACCGGCGACAATGGACCATCTATCTATTGTCGACCATTACCAATGGACCAGATGTTAGTGTAAAGAGCCCCCTTTGCTAATGCAAGTTATTTTTGGAGCTCATAATATGATTTACCATCTCCCAAATCACTCTACTTCAGTTGTTGATTAAAACTTATGTTGTGTAGGAGCAAGTCAGGAGCTGCTTCAAAAAATCCGGCAGTTTGAACAGCTAGGCGAGCTAGACATATCAGACGGGGACGATGCAACCACGACCACGGAGGATGTAAACTACAACATGGCAGAAACAGACTCCATAGCAGGTAGTGACGAAGCGTCAGCACAGGGCATACTAGACCTCCTAGAAGCAAGCTCCTCCGGGTCCAGCCAATGCTTCCAGAAACTTCTAGTAGATTTCTTTCGCGACGATAAAACCCCGAGAAATCTAGGCCGAGGAA
Source organism: Thinopyrum elongatum (assembly GCA_011799875.1). NCBI lineage: Eukaryota > Viridiplantae > Streptophyta > Magnoliopsida > Poales > Poaceae > Thinopyrum > Thinopyrum elongatum. The sequence goes on from CM022298.1 coordinate 557,876,860, forward strand.
AGGCGTTGCTGGAGACCGCTCAGGCATGGCTGGATGGGCAAAATTGTTCATTAAGACCAATTTGGACAGTGGTGATGACAGAGATTGCGTCCATCGAGCAGTGGAGATGCTCTAGGGAAGATGAAAAGAAGCAACTAGCTGCAGATCTGGAGAGCGATATCATCTCGTCTTTGGTCGGAGAATTGGTTGACGAGTTATGTTGACTGCTCGCAATGACCAGATGACTGCTGAAAACTGCTTTGGAACATGGAGATAGTTGGACCGGGCAACTTTGTCCCGCAACTTACATTTGGTGTGTGTATCATCGAAGCAGAAGCCCATCTGAACTATTGCAACCTTGCGTGATCGCACAACATAATATGTAGATACAACGATGCTGCAATTCGCAAAAAAAAAATGCTGCTGCAATATTGGTGACGTGTAAGTGCTTGTACATTTATGAATGATCCACAATCTATTGGATATGGATTTTTTGCTTGGTATAGGGAGTCAAAAGTTTGGCAACGTTGTGTTTCTGACGTAGAGATTTGTAATAAAAGATGTGTTCTTATAAGATCCTAGGAAAACACATGCATTGGGATAAATTTGTAATAAAGATTGTTTTCCCCAAATACTAAAGAACTGTTGTGACTTCTGACATGGAGAACTGGTCGAAGAATTATATTGATTGTTGACAATGAGAAGGTGACATCTGGAAACTGCTGTGAAATATGGAGATAATTGGACCGAGCAGCTTTGTCTTCCAACCTCCATTTGGTGTATCTTTCGTCAAAGCAAAAGCACATGCCCCCATTTTAGAACTGTTGTAGCCTTGCAGGGTCTCACAACATGATATACCGATACAACGATTCTACAATACTTGTGACGTGCAAGTGCTTGTACATTTATAAATGATCAACAATCTATTGAGGAGCAAAATGTTAGATATGGATCTTTTGCTTGTGACCAGGCATTAAAAGTGTAAATATTCCGTGTTTATTGTGCAAGTCCCTGGATTGACTCGTTCAACACATGATATTCATGAAGTACCAAAAACAAGTGGATCATACTCTATTGCAATGAATGATCGAGAATACATAGTTTAATACAAATCGCTTAGCCCAAGGCTATCTCAACAAAGTAAAGATACAGTATAAAGCAAATAAACACCATGTAGTCTCACCCGATGCCACAGGCGAATATTGTCGAGTGAACACCCTTACTCTTCGTATGATCCACCTACAACATGACACCGTTGCAACCACATAAGGGTCAATACATTGAATGTGTTGCCAAGTGTCACAAAGTTGTATAATATACCTATCTCACATACATGCATTTGAGGGATAAGTGGAGTCTTTGGTTTTATTTGCAGAAAGCAATCATAGTTTTATCTTATTTTTGTAATGGACTACTCTAATAGCATACACATGGACAGATTGTTCACTCCCAACGGAGATCTAGCATACACACACACACACATTGGGGAACACCCAATGGAGGTCCGACACAAATTGATTCACTCCTAACAGAGGTCCTTAATACATTGGTCACGTCCATCGGAGGTCATATTGCCATGTTGAAATTCATCATGTTTTAGTTAAAGAAATTAGGGTGATGGCACCATCCAATAACTCTAGGTCTAGTTGCTCAAAAAAATTCATAGGCGTTCAAATGGCTAATATTGATCAATTTTTACACTCTCGAGAGGTTAGTGTACTTTACCCGCATGACCCAGTCATGCCCATCTGAGACTACACTCCAATGTATAGTAACCGGGACAAGACCGAGATGAAGCTTTCAGGCAGTACCCTAAACCTACGGTAGACTCAGTCCATCCTACTCTAACAACATCAACTCACCATACCTAGGTCAGCTCCGTACATTTTACTTAGCAAAGACAGATCCCATATGATACACGGTTAAACATGGAAGCTACTACATATAGAACCTGTCCGATCTCTTTGAACCTGGTCTTAGGTCCCCACCAATATATCCACTATATGACTCCTCATACCACTCCGCCCAGAGAATTCATCAACTAAGTTTGAATTTAAGCAATCAAACTTCATAACTTTGATGTGATTCCCATCCCACCCCATATATCATAGCATATCTAAGGATCCAACTACCTATTGTGGCGAAAAGGAACAACGTTGAGAACATATGGCTACCCTACTAGATTTTTTCTAGCATAGGACAATACTTAGCACAATTCTACACCTGCACTTCTACTAAAGAGTTCTACATGCATAGAAGATATGGTGTCTCATGATCAAAGTTCCACTTGCCTTGGTAGTAGTTGTTGAGTGAAAACTCTTCACAGTAGCAAAACTTGCCCTCCACACAATCTATACGTTAAAGGAGACCATAAGTAACCAACATCAGAACTAATTATCATGGAAAAAGGAAACTTTCATGAAGATAACTCGTGTTAATACCATACTGGTTAAGGTTCATTGCAAGATTCAATATGCAAAAAAATCATTATATTGGGTTAATGGTTTGCAAGTTATGCCTTTCTAATGGTTCATACTCCATTTGAATAAATTAAAATTTGACAAATCAATGACCTCAAAGTGGTTGCATGCTTGCACTGGATAGTGGTTTGCATGGGATTATTTTTTTGAAAACATCTCATTTGGACATGTGGTTTGCAAACTATAGATTAATGAAGTTTGAATTCAAATGTGAAACAATAAAAAAAGTACAAGTAAGGATCTACTGGATGCTTGTGGTTAGTGTTAACACAATGCAAAAACTAATTATTGAATTTGGGACCCTGGATCTAAAGTGATAGCAAATTCAAATTTAATATGAATCTAGTGAGACACTATGTTGTGGCAACATTTTCGGCACAACAAAAATCACTGCCATGGAAGCGTTTTCAGCTGCAGCTGAAATAGGGACATGTGTCATGTCTCTATTGGACGATACCATTTCAGCTCGGGATAAACATGAACCGTTGAATTTTATGAAGGATCGATGGCTGAGATCAAAAGATACCCCATTGACCCATAAATGATGTGGTGATGCCCTATTGGCCCATACCAGGCCTGCACACGATCGAACCATCAGTGTATTGGAAATATGCCCTAGAGTCAATAATATTTGTATTATTATATTTCTGTATTCATAATTATAGAGTTTATATTCTATGCTATAACTGCTATGATCCTGAAATCTGCAATTCAGTGGAAAACTCATATGCACGTGTGGAATGATAAACGGCTAAATAAAAGGTTCCTAGTCTTGCCTCTAGAACTAGCTCAAGTATTTTTGGTGATCACGTATTCCGGATCTTAGGACACCGTGTAAGTGTTAAACGATAGTCGTAAAACAACATTGAGAATATGACATTGGAAAAATGATCATATCGAATCAACCCAATCTTGTTTGTTATGAATTGCGTAATATCGTCTATAACCAATTGTAATAACATGGAGTGTTCACGTGTGATTTTTCTCCTTAGACCATGAGAGTATCATAGTCACTTCCTACCATACGGTGAGATTTGGGGTTGCTGAAATGTCACCTGTAGCAAGGTGATCATAACGACAACTTACAGGTTCATCGAAAAGTTTGACAAGTGACTAGATAGCTTGAGAGTGGGATTTTCTTCTCCGACGATGGAGAGATATTCTTAGAGCCCTCTCGGTGTGATATGGCCGATGGTGTCATAGACTAGGGGGTACTCACCATGTCGTCTACCAACCAGGTGGGTCGGGCCGAGGACCCCCATGGCGGTTCACTATTGGGCCACTTCGGGCAGCCGATGACATACACGAGGAAGATTCCACAAGACTTGGTGATCAAGACAAGGACTCCTCTCCACGGGCGTATTCGACTAGGACTCTTGTTATCCTAGGCCTCTGGTACATTATATAAGCTGAGGCTAGGCTAGTCGATAGATTATTATGATATTCATCATCATCATACCCCTAAGGTTTAGACCACAACTTACGATCTCGAGGTAGATCAACTCTGTACTCGATACATCATCATCAATATTAACAAGAGCATGATGTAGGGTTTTACCTTCATCAAGAGGGCCCGAACCTGGGTAAACATCGACTCCCTTCTTCCTATTACCATCGATCCAAGAACCATAGCTTGGGACCCCCTTCCCCGAGGTCTACCGGATTTGACTCCGACAATGGTGCTTTCATTGAGAGTTCCTCTCTGAGATCGACGAAGGATCAATGGCCAGCCTGCAGATCAACTGCGACGTCGGCATCTTCGTCGCCGGCTCGATTAGTCACCTTGGTTCGACCGAGAACTGCGCTCCATCTCAGATCATCATGTTCGGACGAGGGCCTTCATCAACATCAACTCCAGTGTCTATCAAGATCATGGACGAATCATCCATGGAGCTCGGGGGCTCAACGTCAACATAGCCCTCGAGCGACCGTGCTATTTTTCTGGACAACGAACTTGTATCTGCCGCCACCGCTTCCTTGAGCGTCGCTTTGACTATTGCTTCGGTGGAATTGTGTGGAATTGAGTCTGCAACAACCTGTAAAATTTTGTCGCGTTCCGATGGAGGAATCTCCGGCGATCTCCGATATACCGGAGCCGTGTCAAATCTGGACGGGAATCTCGATGAGTTTACGGCGAGGAGTCCAACGTACAGCTCGGATATCATTTGGAAGATCCAACCGTTCATCGGCTGCCGAATTCCTATATCGACCACCCCTCAAAATTTCAGCTCGATCCGATCATTCAAACTCCGGGAAACTTCCAATGAGTGGATCAATTTTTGGATCGGTTTTCTGCGCGAATACGAATCCGACCCGAGTTCATCTTTCTTCATGAACGGGATATTGGACAACCTTTTTGGAGGAATCTCTTTCTAGGGTATTGTGTTTTGTTTCCAAACACATGCTCACAAATTTTGCTCCTCTTCGGAGGTAATCTTCACCGTCGCGCCGGTGTCAAACCAGCCCGACAACGTTGCTGCATGGCTGCCGACCTGCGCTTGACGGGTCGTCGCTTCATCGAGCCGAGCTCAACCTTATCGGATCATCATCTTGGCAAGCCGAACAAGAGTTCGGCATCACGAAGGCTAAATCATCACCAACATCGTCACCCCAGGATTGCACGGATCGGGCGCGCCGGCATCGCCGCACGGTCACTTCATCAACCCGGCATTGAACGCGTCACAAGTTACGACCTGCGTCGGCATGGCCGCGTCGTTGCTTCTTCAAGCCGATGTCCACCACGCCGACCTGCTTCGACTCCTCGGCTGGCATGGGGGCTGCAACATCGCCTTACCGACCTGCTCCGCCACCTCGGCTAGACCGAAGGCTTCGTCATCTCTTCATCAACCTACTCCGGGGAGTTCGGCATCACCAGCCGACCAGCCTCGTCACCTCGGCTGGACCAGGGGCTTTGCCTCGCCATGTCGACCATGTTGCGTCGCCACTTCGTCAAGCTGAGCTCTTCACTCGATCACCTCGGGCTTGGGGGCTGGGACCTCGGCCAGGCCGAGGACTACGTCTTCGTCTCGCCACAAGCCTGGACCTCTTCATAAACACCGAGCACACTAACCAGCTAAGCCACTTTCATGCTCAAATTTCCTCAATTCTTAATTTTTATTCTGTTCGACCAAGCATTATATTTATGTTAAAACTTATTTGTTAAAAGTGTTGTTTGTTAAAAAACACTTCTTTTCCTGGGTTAACTGGGGGCTCTTAAAATTTATATGAGCCGTTTTATAATAACTGTTTTCTTCTAAGTTATTGCAAAGTATTTTTTTGCCACTCCTTTCTCGACTCGAGCGTATGGTCAATAGCCGGGTAGCCTGGCTTCTCTCTAAAGCCGCTCGAGTTTAGTTCGTTAAATTGGCCTTGGAGAAGTACTCCGCCTTCGGGATAAGGAGGTTGAAGCTGAAGGCTGAACTACCTGAAGTTTAGAGATCGGATGTGTCATGTTAAAACACGACAGAAGCACAAATTTTTTTTAAGACCAATTTTGGATTGACACCAAAAAACTTGATTAAAATTAGACGTAAAGTTTTTATGTGAGTTTTTTGGTTTTCTGAGTTTGTGGCACTTTTAACCTATTTGTGTGTCTCCGGCATAACTCTCGCAGTACAAACGTCGGACATCTTTGAAGCATTGGCAATATCAACGGGAACTGCAGCTAGTGCCGAACCCACCAAAAGCCGAGGTATTACATGGAGTCCTCGGCAAAACATTCTCGGATATTGCTTTATATGCATCGGTTTCGAATTGTGTCTTCGGTCAATAGTTGGGTTGGCCGGCTCTTGTGCTTGCCTCCTATGTTCCGCTTTGTTCGGCTAGGTGTGCAAAGGGAGAACCACAGCGATTGTGCTTCCAGCTCGAATGGTTAAGCGCCTCAGTGGAGAGAGCCGAAAACTGACTGTCACAATGCGTGTAAACTGGTGAGCGGTCCAATGACTGTGTCAAACTATAGATTGATAGAGGTTACCCCATGTTAAATGATGGGCCCTTCATAAAATTTTCCGAAGTGTTAATGGCTTGACCTCGGCTGACGCCAAACACTAACCGGGGGCTAGTAACTGGCCTCCCAACTTTAAGCTCCTATGACTAAGTGAAAATTATAAAGCCTGGATACCTGATTGCCTCGTTTCCGCTAACACAACCGCCTCCGGGCTCTGAGACGTCGGCTAAGGGTTGCCTCGTTACTACGGAAACACCCTGCGTAGCATCTACAAAGGGGTAGAAGCCGACGATGGGCCACTTTCAAATGATAAACGGTCGCAATGGAGTCAAAATAAACATATATCATCAGTGTTTGTATTCAATATACAAGAGCCGCCTTCCGTAATTATCATTATAAAGCCATAAATATGCATCAATTTGACTTAAGATTTTGGCCAAGCTGGGTTGCCTGGCTCCTGTGTTTACACCCTACGTTCCCGATTGTTCGGCTAGGGGGTAAAGGGAGCGCCTCTATGATTGTTACTACCGGGTCATCCGAGCTAGTTGATGACCCACAAGTATAGGGGATCAATCATAGTCCTTTCGATAAGTAAGAGTGTCGAACCCAACGAGGAGTAGAAGGAAATGACAAGTGGTTTTCAGCAAGGTATTTTCTGCAAGCACTGAAATAGTCGGTAACAGGTAGTTTGATAGCAAGATAATTTGTAACGGACAAGTAACAGTAACGATAAATAAAGTGCAGCAAGGTAGCCCAATCCTTTTGTGGCAAAGGGCAGGACAAAATGGTATCTTATGATAAGCAAAGCGTTCTTGAGGGTACACGGGAATTTCACCATGTCACTTTCATCATGTTGGTTTGATTCGTTTCGCTACTTTGATAATTTGATATGTGGGTGGACCGGTGCTTAGGTGTTGTTCTTACTTGAACAAACCTCCTACTTATGATTAACCCCCTCGCAAGCATCCGCAACTACGAAAAAAGTATTAAGATAAAATCTAACTATAGCATTAAACTTTTGGATCCAAATCGGTCCCTTACGAAGTAGCGCATAAACTAGGGTTTAAGCTTCTGTCACTCTAGCAACCCATCATCTAATAACTACTCCACAATGCATTCCCTTAGGCCCAAATATGGTGAAGTGCCATGTAGTCGACGTGCACATGACACCACTAAGGGAATAACAACATACATATCATCAAAATATCGAACACATATCAAGTTCACATGATTACTTGCAACATGACTTCTCCTGTGACCTCAAGAACAAAAGTAACTACTCATAAATAATAATCATGCTCAAGATCAGAGGGGTATTAAATAGCATAATGGATCTGAACATATAATCTTCCACCAAATAAACAATATAGTAATCAACTACAAGATGTAATCAACACTACTAGTCACCCACAGGTACCAATCTGAGGTTCTGGTACAAAGATTGAACACAAAATATGAACTAGGGTTTGAGAGGAGATGGTGCTGTTGAAGATGTTGATGGAGATTGCCCTCCCAAAGATGAGAGGGTTGTTGGCGATGACGATGGCTTCGATTTGCCCCTCCGGGAGGGAATTTCCCTCGGCGGAATCGCTCCATCGGAGGGCAAAAGTGCTCCTGCCCAAGTTCCGCCTCGAGACGGCAGCGCTTCGTCCCGAAAGTCCTCTCCGGTAGTTATTTTCTCCAGTATTTTTTATATATTCCAAAATAATTCTCCGTAAATTTTCAGCTCATTTGGAGATGTCTAGAATAGGTAACTCTTTTTAGGTCCAGAATTCCAGCTGCCGGCATTCTCTCTCTTTGTGTAAACCTTGCATATTATGAGAGAAAAGGCATTAGAATACTCCATAAAGCATTATTATGCATAAAAACATTATAAATAACAGTATGAAATCATGATGCAAAATGGACGTATCACTAGTACCTCGGACTGGGTGAAGTCAAAAGCTAGCTATCTTAAGAATATAATTGGTCGGCAACGACGGAAGTGAAATTTTTGGTTCATTAAGACCATAGAGTTCGGGAACTTTCCCCCAACTAAATCCTTAATATTTTCCTCCCGCATTGATTGGAGGTGAGGTTTCATGATCATGATCAACATGACAGCCTGGGAAAAAGAACTTATAAAGGAACTATTTTTTCCTAGAAGATGTTTCTTACGTTAAATAGTAATATAACTTATCTCTCCGCATACCTTTGTTTATAAAACAATATGGCCGGATTGTCTTGTTTGCCGTAAATCTTTGCCCTTGTAAAGGCTTTATAAAGTAGGACAAACACTCCCCGGCTATTGGCCGAGGAGGTTGAAGCCGATGGTCGGTCAGCAAAGTTTTGTACAATGCGGATCCGAGCATTAATGATGTAGAGTACTTGAATACATAGAATCATTACACATGAATTGTGGTTAAAGTCAATTTATTCAGGATATCGATCCTTAAGTTGGCCACCCGTGCCCACATTAAGGCTCAGGGGCTACTAGGCTTCGCGCTTGCCAATTAAAAGCCATTAAAGGGGTACATTGATCCCCTGATCTGGTGTTGTCACCCGACCAGTGGCTCGGGGGCTACTGCATTGCCTATTCAATGCAAAAATTAAAAGTGCAAAACAGTTTTCAAGGAGATTACGATCCTTAGGTTGGTCGGCCGCACCCAACCTGAGTCTTGAGGACTATGCACACCGCGTTTCTGTTCCTAAGTATGCTGCCGAGCTTGGAGTTGATCCTCAGGCCGATGTTGTGAATCGACCTGAGTCTCAGGGGCTACTGGGATCAGCGGTTTTAAGTTTTCCTTCAGGTGCATCTTGGATTTTAGACCGACACACACCTTGAGGGCTACTGGCTATATGTCTCGTTAGCAAATAAATTGCCCAGATTGGAACTAAACTCCGCAAAAAATCAGCCCAAGACCGAGGTGGTGCACCACCTCGGAAGCAGTCCGGCATAAAGCTCGGATGCAAGTAGCTGGCTCCATAGAGGGCATTTCCGGCATTAAGCTCGGCTGAACTCCTGTAAAATTTTTCAAGAGTGAGGTAATTTATGACACCTCGAATGCAGTCCGGCGTTGGAGCTTGGATACAGTCCGGCGTTGGAGCTCGGCTGCAAAAAGACACCTTGGATGCAGTCCAGCCTTGGAGCTTGGATGCAGTCCGACGTTGGAGCTCGGACGCAAGAGGACACTTCCGCATGGGAAACACTTCAAACCCGAGGTGTGGCGTAAAAATAACAAGGCATTGATAAAGGCCGAGAACTTAAAGGGGCTCCTCGGATACCCGACGTGTAAACTCTTCGGATTCACTTCGGCGATCCTCAAGATCGAAGATGGGTTTGTTGAACCAGTTTTCAAGACCGATGACTGAAGATGAAGAACAATTCGAAAGAATCGAGGAGCGTCCCCAACTTGAAGACCGGTTCAGGGGGCTACTGACAGTGTCCTGGACTAGGGGGTACTCACCATGTCGTCTACCGACCAGGTGGGTCGGGCCGAGGACCCCCATGGTGGTTCACTATTGGGCCACTTCGGGCAGCCGATGACATACACGAGGAAGATTCCACAAGACTTGGTGATCAAGACAAGGACTCCTCTCCAGCAGCGTATTCAACTAGGACTCTTGTTATCCTAGGCCTCTGGTACATTATATAAGCCGAGGCTAGGCTAGTCGATAGATTATTATGACATTCATCATCATACCCCAAGGGTTTAGACCACAACTTATGATCTCGAGGTAGATCAACTCTGTACTCGATACATCATCATCAGTATTAACAAGAGCAGGATGTAGGGTTTTACCTCCGTCAAGAGGGCCCGAACCTAGGTAAACATCGACTCCCTTCTTCCTGTTACCATCGATCCAAGAACCACAGCTCGAGACCCCCTACCCCGAGGTCTGCCGGATTTGACTCCGACAACGGCATCTATCATTGTCTGGCCAGACGCAGGTGACTATGTCACAGGATGCCGGAACACAATAACGAGAAAAAGGAACAAAACCGGTAACGAGGATTCCGATATAGTGAGCATGTGTTGACTCAAGAGGATACCGATGCATCCCGGGTTTTGTAAAGTATCATGAAGCAAAGGGAATATGACATTATAACCAAAGGTTCACTCAAATATCATTCATGTGCTCATAGGGATCTATATGGACGTCCGCGGTTCCGCTGTCGGTCATTGAACGAACAGTTTCGTTCATGTCTATGAGTTACCGAAACTACGGGGTCACAAGCTTAAGGCAATCACGATATGCTAAGTGTTAGTAGGATGGGAGTGATGAGAATATATTTCTGGAATTGTTTCATTAATATTCAGAATAGTTCTGAGAGGATCCGGAAGCGTTTCGGGGTCACCGAAAGGGTTTTGGAGAGTATGGGTTAATACCGGGTATTACCGATAAATATATATAGGTGAAAAATGTTTCTGGGGATGTTAAATTATATATAAAATGGTCTTAAAGTATTTATAACAATTTTATATTTAATTTAATATCAACGGGCCTAAAAAAGGCCAAGAGGTGGAAGGCAATTTGCGCCACAAGGGCCCAAGTGGGGCGGCGCCTCCTTTCCTTAAGGAAGGAGGTCGAATCCTACTAGGGGAGGAGTTGGAGTCCATCTCCTCCCCCCTTTGGCCAGCGCCCCAAGGAGGCTTTCCCTCCTTGGTGGTTGCCTCTCCCTCCCCCTCTAACCTATATATACTTGAGGTATTGGCCACAATTCAATAAACAAGTTTTGGAGCCTCCTCTAGTTCTTCTAGTTATAGTTCTAGTTGGTCCTAGTTGACTAACTAGAGCTAGGCTAATCCTCTTGTCCTCATAATTGGAAGCCCCATGTGGTTCTAATCTCCTCCCTCTAATTCTCTGGCGACGATTAGCACTGGACGTGAAGTGCTACCGGATCGTGAAGGTCGCATGCTTGCAACCAAGTAGAGAGGCTGTGCTTTCGGTCTTCGGTTCAAGGGACTGCTCGTGGGCGGTTCGCGAGATCGTTCATCGACAGTTCGAGGGACTCCAAGTATGATCTACACCGACACGTTCTTCTTCCGCTGCAACTCGGTGATGGTAACGATCGTGATCCCAACCCGTTATGCATCTTCATATTGATCTTGGGTGTTAGTAGGCGTGATTTTTTTGTTCTGTATTACGTTCCCAACAGAGTGTCCATGCGAGACCTGACAACAGAGGAAAAATGAGCTCATTGGGTGGTGGCACTAGGTCATCAAAGACGGGGAAGACGGCGGTGGGCGGCTCGACTTCGAGCATGGCATTGCAGGAGAGGACACCAGAGCTCCGAGAGGCACCAAGGGGTGCAGAAGACAGCACAGAGGATGATTGTGGCCTCGGCGGGCTTGGGGGTTGACAGAGACAAGCATCGTTATTCGCCGGAGATGTGTGTGTGTGTTTATACGTCTCCAACATATCTATAATTTTTTATTATTTCATGCTATTATATTATCAATCTTGTATGCTTTAAATGCAATTTTATATCATTTTTGGGAACTAACCTATTAACTTAGTGCCCAATGACAGTTCATGTTTTTACCTATTTTATTATTTCACAGAAAACAATACCAAGCGAAGTCCAAACACGATGAAACTTTATAGTGATTTTTTCTAGACCAGAAGGGACCCTAGAAGCTTTGGCGGAGGCCAGAAGACTTACGAGAGGGCCACAAGCTCACACGGCACGCCCCAGGGGGGCGCCACCTGACTTGTGGGCCCCTCGTAGCTCCATTTGCCCTAATTCCACTTCTATAAATTCCCCTAAATCCCAAAAACACCAGAGCGAGACCCGAAACAATTATTCTGCCGCTACAAGCTTGTGTTCTTCCTCGACCCCATCTGGAGGCCTCCATCGGTACTCTGCCGGAGGGGGAATTAATCACAGAGGGCTTCTACATCAACCTTGCCGCACCTCCGATGATGTGTGAGTAGTTTACCACAGACCTACGAGTCCATAGTGATTAGCTAGATGGCTTCTCGCTCTTTGGTCTTCAATACAATGTTCTCCTCGGAGTTATATTCGATGTAATCTTCTTTGGCGGTGTGCTTGTTGGGATCCGATGAATTGTGGGTTTATGATCAGATTATTCATTGAAAGTAAGTGAGTCTTTTCTGAAAATTTATTATGTGTGATTGTTATAGCTTTGCATTTCTCTCCAATCTATCTGTTTGGTTTGGCCAACTAGATTGATTTATCTTTAGTGGGAGAGGTAATTTGTAGTAGGTTCAATCTTGCGGTGACCTCACCTAGTGACAACAGGGGTAGTGAGGCACGTATTTGTATTGTTACTACCAAGGAGAAAACGACAGGGTTCAGTCATGTTGCTTGGTTTTATTCTGTCTACATCATGTAATCTTGCTTAAAGCGTTACTATTAGGGCATATTTCTCCCTTAGTGGTTTTGGTAATTGATGATAATGCATTTGCGGACTAATCGTGTGCACTGAGCATTTCAGATAATCTCTCATATGGCACAAGACGGTTCGTGCCCCTCGGAGTTATAAAGTCAAGACGATTATTTTTTCCTATGTTTCTTTTTTTATGGACTTGAGTCGTAGAAAAAACCATACTATTAAGAGGGGGTCCACTTCGGAAAGGTTTGGGTGGAATCATCACGTACACAAGATTCACTTTGCACCCACCTTCCTTCCCACTTCATTGGAGTTCCACTTCGTTTTTCTGAAAATGTGTCCTAAGGCTACGCAGCGGTAGTACGGCTCTGGGCAGCGGTAGTACCGCCCCAGTGGTACTTCCGCTGTTCTAGTACTGCGTGTACTACTGTTTATTTTGGGTCTTCTGTTGTTTATTCAAGCCTGGTAGAAGTAGAGCTGCAGAAGAAGAGCGGTGGTACCGCTTGTGGTACTTCCGCCCCTACCACTGCTCCACTACTGTCATTTTCGTTGTAGCCCAGAACGCTAAGCAGAAGTAGAGTGGTAGTACTGCTTGTGAGCGGTACTACCGTCCAGCTACTGCCGCTTATTTCATCGCCTCTGGACTCATTTGCCACTTCACGGCAATAGGGCGGCAGTAGGGCGCGGTAGCATCGTTGATGCGGTACTGCACCCTTAGCCCTACCATTGCTACTTCTTGTATACTGCACCCTCAGCGGTAGTACTGTTGTGGCGAGCGGTAGTACCGCTCTGGCGGCACTACCGCCTCGGGGTGCTTCATCCATGCAGTCTACTACGGAGCTACCGCCCGGGCGGTAGTACCGCTTATGTGTGGGTTGTGGACAGAAAACGGTTGGATTTGTTCCCACTATAAATAGGGGGTCTTCCTCTCCAAGAAGACCTTCCTCTTATCCCCCCAAACTTCATTGTTGCTCAAAGCTCCATTTTCGCCTGATCTCTCTCCCTAGCCAACAAAACTTGTTGATTCTCTAGGTGCTACTTGTGAGATCCGTTGGGATTTCCCCGAAGAGGAGGGGATGATGCGGTACAATAGAGATAAGTATTTCCCTCGGTTAATAACCAAGGTTATCAATCCAGTAGGAGAATCATGCAACACCTCGTTAGCAATACCTGCACACAAAATAACAAATACTTGCGCCGAACGCGAACATGGGGTTGTCAATCCCCTGACGATTATTTGCAAGATTAAATTTTGTAGTGGTAGATAGATTGATAAAACACAAAATAAAATAAAGAAAGAAAATTTGCAGCAAGGTATTTTTGGGTTTTTATATAAGATAAAAGTTGACCCCGGGGCCATAGTTTTCACTACAGGCTTCTCTCTTGAAAATAGCATACGGTGGGTAAACAAATTAATGTTGGACAATTGATAGAAAATCAAATAATCATGACGATATCCAAGGCAATGATCATGTATATAGGCATCACGTCCGAGACAAGTAGACCAAAGCGATTCTGCATCTACTACTATTACTCCACCCATCGACCGCTATCCAGCATGCATCTAGAGTATTAAGTTCATAAAGAACGGAGTAACACCTTAAGCAAGATGACATGATGTAGACAAAGTAAACTCACGCATGAATAAACCCCATCTTTTTATCCTTAATGGCAACGATACAAATACGTGTCATGTCCCTTTCTGTCACTAGGATTGAGCACCGCAAGATCGAATCCATCACAAAGCACCTCTCCCATTGCAAGAAAATTCAATCTAGTTGGCCAAACCAAATCAATAGATTGAAGAGAAATACGAATCTATAATAATCATGCATAAAAGAGTTCAGAAAAGACACAAATAATATTCATGGATAATCTGATCATAAACTCACAATTCATCGGATCCCAACAAACACATTGCAAAAAGTGATTACATCAAATAGAAATCGAAGAACATCAAGGAGAACACTGTATTGAAGATCAAAGAGAGAGAGAGAGAAAGCCATCTAGCTACTAACTATGGACCCATATATCTATGGTAAACTACTCACACATCATAGGAAGGGCAGCAAGGTTGATGTAGAGCCCCTCCGTGATTGATTCCCCCTCCGGCAGAGTGTCGGAAAAGGCCTACAAATGGGATCTCGCGAGTACAGGAACTTGCGGCGGCGGAAAAAGTATTTCGTCTGGCTCTCTGTTGGTTTCCCGATTTTAGAGAATTTATAGAGGCAGAATTAGGTCAAACGGAGCTACATGGGCCCCACAAGCCACCAGGGCGTGCCCTGGTGCCTCGTGGGCCCATAGTTCATCTTCTGGCCCTCTCCAAAAGCTTTCAGTGTCTTTTTTGTCCAGAAAGAAATATCCAAAAAAAATTGTGGCATTTGGACCTCGTTTGATATTGATATTATGAAAAACCAAAAACAGGCAAAAAAAACAACAACTGGCACTGGGCACTAAGTTAATAGGTTAGTCCCAAAAAATGATATATAATTGCTTATTAATGTATATAAAACATCCAAGATTGATAGTATAATAGCATGGAACAATAAGAACTTATAGATACATTGGAGACATATCAAGCATCCCCAAGCTTAATTCATGCTCGTCCTCGAGTAGGTAAATGATAAAAACAGAATTTTTGATGTGGAATTCTACCTATCATATTCATCATATAACCTTTTCTTTTTTGTCATGGATATTTGTACTTGAGTGATTCAAAGCAATTGTCTATAGTTTGACATGAAAATATAAATACTCAAGCATACCAACAAGCAACCATGTCTTTCAAAATATCAACACTAAAGAAAGTTATTGCTAGCCCATTATGCTCAGTCATTGATCCATTCATGAAACACACTCAATATTAACTACACCCAATGCACAAGTATGACAATAGTGCCATCCAATTGGTGCTTTATAAGAGAAGATGGAGACTCAAAATAAAAATTGCATAAAAGTAAATAGATAGGCCCTACGCAGAGGGAAGCAGAGATTTGTAGAGGTGCCAGAGCTCAAGGTTTAAAATAGAGAGATAAAATTATTTTGAGAGGCATGCTTTTCCTATCAACGTCACGACCGAGATTTCCTAACATCTTCCATGCTAGACACATTATAGGTGGTTCCCAAAGAGAAAATAAAGTTCCTTTCCTTTCCACCATTCTTTCACAATCCATGGCTAGCCGTATCCACGGGTGCCTTCCAAACTTTTCACTTTCCAAAGAATTTATTATTATTTTGATTCATTGTGGGACTAGGCATTCCTATTACCTGCCACTTTCTCGTGCAATGACAAGTGAATATACACACATCTTGAGAATAACCCGCCTAGCATGAAAGATATTAGCCACCCCTTGCCGCTTCACGAGCGGTACGACATACAAAACAGAAGTTTATTTTGAATGTTTAGAGTTGGGACATGCAAATTTACTTGGGACGACATGTAAATACCACTTATAGGTAGATATAGTGGACTCATTTTGCACAACTTTGGGTCTAAGGAGTTGGATGCGCAAGCATTATTACCGCTTAGTACAAATGGAGGCTAGCAAATAGATTGAGAAGCAACCAACCAGAAAACAAAAACGGTCATAAACATGCATTGAAAATAACTAACACTGAATAATGCACCATAAGTAGGATATAACTTCGTTGCATAACTATTGACTTTATGTGCATGCATAGGGAATCACAAACCTTAACACTGATACTCTTACTAAACCAAAATTACTCACTAGCATCACTCACATATTATCATCTCCATATCGCAAAACTAATGCAAGGAATCAAACTTATCATATCCAGTGATCTACATGAAAGTTTTTATTATATCCGTCTTGGATATTCATCATATTGGGACCAAATTCATATCTTGGGCAAATTACCATTACTATTATCAACTCTCAAAAAGATATAAGTGAAGCATTAGAGTGCAAGTATTTCTTCAAAATATAATCACCGCCGTGCTCAAAAAGATATAAGTGAAGCACTAGAGCAGCTGCCTAGCTCAAAAGATATAAGTGAAGCACATAGAGTATTCTAACAAATTATGAATAATGTGTGTCCCTCTCAAAAAGGTGTGTCCATCAAAGCTTTGTTAATATAGTTGGATCATATGGTGTTTTCCCCTCTCTATCTTATTGTGATGAATTGAGTTTTCCCTTTGAGATTTCGTTTTTATCGGATTGAATACTTTTATGGATTTGAGAACACTTAATATATGTCTTGCTATGAATACCCGTGGTGACAATGGGGTTTCATATTGATTAGCTTGATATGTGTTTTGGCACTCAACTCGTGGATTCCCGAGGTGACCTTGGGGTAATCTATGCATAGGGGTTGATGCACGTTCTCGTCTTTGTTTCTCTGGTAGAAATCTTGGGGCACTCTTTGAGGTTCTTTGTGTTGGATTGAGTATTATGAATCTGAAATTGTTTGATGCATATCGTATAATCAACTCACGGATACTCGTGGTGACATAGGAGTATCTAGGTGACATTAGAGTTGATTGATGTGTATCATATGGTGTTATTTTAGTACGAACTATTAGATAGATTGATCAGAAAGGATAACTTGGTGTTATTTTAGTACGAACTCTTGGATAGATCGATCGGAAAGGATAACTTTGAGGTGGTTTCATACCCTACAAACAATTTATTCTTATGTTCTCCGCTAGATAGGAACTTTGGAATGATTCTTCATCGCACGTTGAGGGATGGTTATATCATCCAATTATTTTAGCATTGTTGAGAGATTGCACTAGCGAAAGTACGGACCCTAGGCCTCATTTTCAAGCATTGCAATACCGTTTGTGCTCACTTTTGTTACTTGTTACCTTGCTGTTTTTTATTGTTCCTATTACAAAAATCAATATCTATTATCATTACTACGCTTGTATCACCATCTCTTCGCCGAACTAGTGCACCTATACAATTTACCATTGTATTTGGTGTGTTGGGGGCACAAGAGGCTTTTTATTATTTGGTTGCAGGGTTGTTTGAGAGAGACCACCTTCATCCTATGCCTCCCACGCATTGATAAACCTTAGGTCATCCACTTGAGGGAAAATTGCTACTGTCCTACAAAACTCTGCGCTTGGAGTCCCAACACAAGTCTACAAGAACAAGTTGTGTAGTAGACATCAAGCTCTTTTCTGGCGTCGTTGCCGGGGAGGTGAATGCATGAAGGTATATCTTTAGATCTTGCAATTGAATCTTTTAGTTTCTTGTTTTATCACCAGTTTGGTTTATAAAAAGAAAAGTACAAAAAATGGAATTGAGGTGGCCTAATATTATTCGTCTTTATCATGTCTTTCTTGAAAATGATGGAAAGGAAAATTATGCTCAATTGATAGAAGAAGAATTCAATAAAATGTTTGGCATAAAATCTTTGAATGGTGAGCATGATTGCAATGTTGTTAGTATGAATTGTTTGAATATCCATGATGCTAATGATATGCAAATCCATAAGCTTTGGGAAGTTATGTTTGATGAAGATGATATTTTTAGTCCAGCAACTTTTGATGAGCAAATTTATTATGATGAAAGCATGCCTTCTATTTATGATGATTATATTGATGAAAGTGGGTTTGGAAGAGTGTAAACTCTAGGTAATAATGATCCCACTATTTTGGAGGGTATTGAATCTTATTATAATGATAAAAGTGGATTTGGAGAGGTCATGACTTTATTTAGTGATGAATCCACTATTTTGGAAGAGGTTTCAATTGACTATGATAAAAAGGTTGCTATCTATGATGATTATGGTGATGACATGTGTGCTACAAAGAATAATGATAACCATGAAACTTGTCATCATGATTTTAATTTTCAATCACATGATAGTTATTTTGTTGAATTTTCTCCCACTATTATTGATGAGAATAAATTTTCTTATGTGGAGAGTAATAAAATTTCCATGCTTGTAGATCATGAAAAGAATTGTCGGATTCAGGGCTCCGCAGACCCAAGAAGGTTCGAACTCTGGGGTGTGTGCGAAGATCTCAACCTCTCCGGTCTCTAGCTCGTCACCCTACAGCCTAGCGTCGTCGGATTCGTGCGAGTGGGGAAGAAGATGAACATCTTCAGTTTACCCAGGTTCGGGCCACCTTGCGGTGTAAAACCCTACTCCTGCTTTGTGGTGGATTGGCCGCATGAGGAGGTTGAGGATGAACTAGTACAGTGGCTTGAGCGACCTCGCGAGGGCTCAAGTGGTGAGGGTGGAATCGATCCCTCTCTATGGTGGTGGCTAACTTATATTTATAGTGGCCTTGGTCCTCTTCCCTCAAAACTTAGGCAGGGAGGGATCCCATAACGGCCAATTTGAAAGGGGACAAGAAGTACATCTAATCCTGACGAAAGGTGGTCTTCTCCTGCAAAGCTTCTGGTCGTGACGCAGTGGTGGGCTCGGTGATGACATCCGTCCTGCCGGGCCCATGGTCTTGGTCTTGTAGCACTGGAATGGAAAGCTTTGGGGGATTCCTCGGGAACCCACGCCTGTCCTTGCTCCCTTAGCACCAAAAGGGAAACTGCCTCCTCTGCGCCCGCTGGCGCCCGCCTGGCCTTGGTCATCACGGCTCACGTCATCGCAGCCTCGGGAGGCTGGGTACTTGCATAGAAATCTCCGCTCCTTGGGAGGCACCCTGGGGAGGCCGCTCCCTTGGAGGTCTTGGTGTCGCCCGCCTCGTGAGGCTGGGGCCCTCGCGAGGGTCTTGTCTTGAAGTCCTTGCCGCTGGGCCGTACCAGGCAGTCGATGGAGCCACGCCGTGGACCGCAGGTAGGCAAGTCTGGGTAACCTGGTTCCCAGAACGCCGACAGTAGCCCCCGGGCCCAAGGCGCGCTTGGGCTGGCTTCGAGGCGAAGCCAAGGGGCAAGGGTGAAGCGCCGCAGGCCCCACATCGCCTGCGGGCCAGGCTTGATGCATGGTGCCCGACGGGGCACAGACGACTCCGCTTCCCCACGTCGCCTCGGCAACTGCCCCGTCTTGACAACTGCCT
The DNA here is from genome assembly GCA_011799875.1 of Thinopyrum elongatum. Taxonomy (NCBI): domain Eukaryota; kingdom Viridiplantae; phylum Streptophyta; class Magnoliopsida; order Poales; family Poaceae; genus Thinopyrum; species Thinopyrum elongatum. The sequence continues at coordinate 557,896,594 of CM022298.1, forward strand.
GATGCATGCAGCAGGGCCATCATCACTCGGAACAAGGAGGGGCGCCGGTTGGCCTTCGACCACCTATAAGAGGGCGAGGGAGGCGGAGCCCCCAGCCCATCTTCATCTTCTAGCTTGCCATCCCCTCTTCTTCTGTCTCTGCTGTGCCGCCACCTTGCCAAAGCGACCATGGCGCCAGTGAGGAGGTTCTCGGCCGAAGAGAAGGGCAAGGCCCCACGGGAGAAGCTGGAGTTACTCCCGCCGAAGAAAAGACGCGGCCGCCCTCGCAAGGCCACTGCTGCGCCCGCAGCCGCCCTACCCTTGGGCGAACGCGCTCCGCCGGGATTCCACGCTGGCGCAAGCGTTCGCACATAGGGCCCCGCCCACGGGAGCGGCCGCGGGGGCCGCGGAGGACAAAGCGATGACCGCTCGGCCACTTCGCCTGCTAGCCCATGCCGCCGGCACGGCCCGCGAGTTTGTGGTGTGGGCGGCGATGCCGCCGCGCACTTGGATCTGGCTCCCGCAGTCCCTGGCGGAGGAGCTACCAGCGAGGGGGCCCGTCGAGTTATGGCTACAGCACGACGGCTACTGCGGCCAAGCTTCGCAGGCGGAGGTTGAGGCCACCTTCTCTGGCGACGTCTTCATGACCCGGGGATGGGGGGCGATCACCCGCGCCTGCAGCTCGGAGGGGAGTCACGCCCTCCACTTCAAGTACGACGGGGCGTCGATGCTCTTCTTCAAGGTCTTTAGGGAAAGCGGCGAACGCCTGGAATGCTGCCCTAGGGGCGGCAACCGCGGCGGTGACCATCCTTCTGGCAATGGGGGCCGACGAGGTGGCGAGGCCCTCGGCGGTGAACTTGCCCTTGGACTTGTCCTCGACGCCTCCAGCAGTGGTGGTACCTCCCCCGGGGAAAGCTCAAGCGATGATGACTACACCGAGCCGCCGTGTCGCCACGCCCGAACTTAGGAGGAGGACGCGACGCCAGAGCCTGCTCCTCCTGAGCAGCGGCCCATGGCGGTCTTTTCTTTTGCTTTACTCTCTGTATCAGAACAATGAAGGGCCCCGAGAGGGCGTGTAAGAACCACGGCGCTTGCGCCTTTATTCTAACGTTTCCGGCTTATGTTCTTGGTTACGCTCGCATTTCTCGCTTGGGCATTGGTCCCCTTTTTGGTCTTGCGACAACGTGTTGCTCTGCGTCGGCAGGACCCAGTCCCCAGGTGGGCTTCAGCCGTCGCTGGTATGCCAGGTCGCGATGCCGTGTGCAAGGCCAGGAGGTGAGCGACCCGAGGTCCGGTAAGAGCTCCTGAGGTGCGATGCTCAGGAGGTCCCCCTTGGCACTCAAGCGACTATCAAAAGATTAAAGAGGGGGGTCCCTTGCCCGAGCGAGGTGGTGAAAGAATAAAATGTCAGCGGCAAGGCTCATGCTGGTGTGCGTAGGATAACTTAGCTTGGCGAGGTTGCAGTTCGCGGTGGTTCCTTCGTCGCGGAGGCGAGCTTCCCTGGAACTCTCGACCCTATGCATGTTCCCTGTCCTGCAATAAGTTAGAATAAGCCCCGCTAGAGGCGCGTGAGGGTACTGATGCCCATTATATTCCAAAGAGCGAATCGAGCGAACGCTGGCGTCGATGGGCCACACCCTTTTCCCTGTGCTCCCCCGCGAGGCTGCCGATTCCCCTTTCTTTGCCGATCATAATGCTCTACGTCCTCAGGACCTGGCCCTCGAGCGGGGCTTAGCCACCGCTGGTATGCCAGGTCATGATGCCGTGGTCAAGGACAGGGGGTGAGGGCTCAAGAGCCAGTAGGAGCTCCTGAGGCGCGATGCTCAGGGCCCTCCTTTTAACGTGCAAGCGATTTGCGCAAAAGAGGAATGGCTCGCCTTGCGGAGGCGCTTGGTAAGGGCCGTACCCGGCGGCACACAGAGTACAGAGCAACTTTACTTAGCCTTTTGCGAGCCGGAGCGCCGTGGTCACGAGATCTCGTCTCCTGAGGCTCCTGCGAGTTAGTTAGTCACAAAACACAAGGGGCAACGCGCTCTTGCTGATCTACTAGTGGTCGTTCCGTGAGAAGACGAAGGCACTAAGGACCTGCTAAGGTGACGTGCACGGGGCCGGCCCGTGAGCCAGAGCTCAGTCTCTTAGGTTTATCAGCGCTGCAGGGATGGACCCGAGCACAGGCGCCGTGCCGGTAGCCCCCTCGCACGGGACGTTCAAGGGGAGAGCTGCCAACTCGTGGGGCCCGCAGAGGTGACTCCGGAGGCAAGGCATGACCAGACGCAAGGTTAACAACCAAAGTAGCTCGTGAAAACATATCCGATCCACAGTACACAAATTGAAACAATATAACCGGGGGGAGCGGTCCCTGACAGCTCGAGGACAATGCAGCCCGAGGGGCGCCCTCAACTGAGCAAACCAAAAAGTCACCTGGCACCGTTGCTGTAGGAGCGTCGAGGTAGCTGAAGACACGTGACGCGGAGGTCACTCCTCACGAGCTGGGCGGCTCCGGAGGTCGGGGGAGCTCATGAGGCCCTGGGGGCTCGCGAGTGTCTGCACCCTCCTCTGACATGACCGCCAAGTGCCTGGCCTCGTGAGCCGCCACAGTACGCTGCGCGAGGCGCTGGTACGTGGCGCCCACGTTCAGCAGGCCAAATGGCATGCGGACGTAGCTGCAGGGGTAGCCCCCACTCCGGCCGATGCGTGACAGCCAGAAGAGGTCTTGTGACGCGGCCCTGTTGAGGCCCGGGATGTTGACACAGACACGCAGCTCATCACCCGCACCAGGGGGTGCGGCTGCACCGAGTGGTGCGGGGCGACGCTCGCCATGCATGGCCCGCGCCTCTTGAAGCTCCTCGATCACCTTGGTGATGAATTCTTGCGCACCTGGCACCTCGCGCCATGCGTCTTTCTTGCGGGGACACGCATCGAAGTACGCCTCCAAGTGGTGCCCGAGTACCTCCCTCATCGCACTGGTCAGGTCAGAGGCCCTCCAAACGAGAGCCCCCGAGCCTGTCCTGAGGGAGGCGCCGGGCGCGCCTTCCTATGCGAGAGGAAAGGGCGCCCCAGCAGTGGGCACGGGGCCTGAGGCACTGCCAGCGGGCGCCTCGGGCACTTGACGGCTCTTGGGGAGGAGCAGCTTCTTATTCTTGGGGGTGGCCTCAGAAGGCAAGATGGTGCCCTCATCGTCAGAGTTTTCAGCCGCCGCAGCCTAATAGGCGTGCTCAAGAGAGCAGACTGCGTCCTTCTCATCACAAGCGACCGTGATGATGCCGCCGCACCCTGGCATCTTGAGGACGTTGTAACCATGGTGAGTTGCTGCCATGAACTTGGCGATGGCCGAGTACCCGAGGATGGCGTTGTACGGGAGGCCGATGTGGGCGACGTCGAAGTCGATGAGCTCGGTGTTGTAGTTGTCGCGCTTGCCAAAGGTGACTGGGAGACGCACTTGGCCCAAGGGGACGGTGGTGCCGTCGGTCACCCCAGAGAAAGGCTTGGTTGGCAGGAGTTGGTCATAAGGCACTTGAAGCATCTCGAATGTCTCGACAGAGAGAACATTAAGCCCCGCACCACCGTCGATGAGGGTTTTGGTGACGAGGACGTTGCTGATGGTGGGCGTGTAGAGCATGGGAAGTGCGCCAGCGGCGGCTAAGCACTTGAGTTGGTCCTTGGAGTCAAAGGTGATGGCGTGCTTCGACCACCTGAGGGGACGCGTTGCCTCAAGCTTCGGGAGGGCCACGTTCACCTCACGAGAGAACTGCTTGAAGATGCACTGTGAGGCGGGGGCCTGAGCACTACCCAAAATGCAGGCGATCGCCCGAGGCTCCTAGAAGCCCCCAGCCCCATCGTCCTGCCGGTTGTCGTCATTTCTCCTTGGCGGCGGCCGCAGCGGAGGGAGGCCGGCATTGCCCTGAGGACGGTCCTCACGAGGCTGGTCCCGCCAAGGGCCGTCGCGAGGCTGGCCTTGCCAGCGATCCTCGCGAGGCTGGTCGCGCCAATTCTGACGAGGGTCGCGGTTGTCCCAGCGGCCTCCGTCGTGGCCTCCTCCATGACCGTAGCCGCGGTCGCTGTGCTCGGGGCGGCGGTCGAGCCGCCCGTCACGGAGTGCTCTAAGCTCCTGACATTCGTTGGTGTTTTGGTTGTGGATGTTGTTGAAGACGCAGAACGGGCGATTGCCCCTGGGATGCTCATCGTGGTCACGGTCGCGCTTCATCACAGGCTCTGCTGCCAGCACAGCGGGGCCCTTGCGCTTCGCCTCCTTAGCCTTGGCCTTCTTGTCTTCAGGATCGGCCTCTGGAAGCTCAAGGAGGGAGAGGCGGCCTTCCTCGGCCCTTGCGCACTTGTTCACCATGTTGAACATCTCCAGGGCCGAGCATAGGTCCTCGTGGATGGCGAGCTCCTCCGTCATCTTGACGTCCCAGACGCCATCAGAGAACGCCGAGATGATGGCCTCGTCCGACGCCTTCGGAATCTTGAGGCGAACGTTCGTGAAGCACTATATGTACTTGTGCAAGGTCTCGCCCGGCTGCTGCTTCACGCGCCGCAGGTCACCCACTGCGGGAGCGCGGTCGCGGGTGCCCTGGAAGTTGGCGATGAAGCGCTCGCGAAGCTCGTCCCAAGAGGAGATCGATTCCTCCGGGAGGTGCAGGAGCCAAGAGCGCGCGCCGTCCTTGAGGGCCATGGGGAACCAGTTTGCCATCACCTTCTCATCACCGTTGGCTGCCTTGATGCTCAGCGAGTAGAGCTGGAGGAACTCTGCGGGGTCGGGGGTGCCGTCGTAATGTGGAGGCAGGTCTGGCTTGAACTTGCCGGGCCAGATGACGCGGCGCAGCTCCTGGGTGAAGGCGCGGCAGCCCGCCATGCTCACGGGAGCAGCACGCATGGGGTGAGCTCAGTCTTGGCGCCCACGTGCCTCAACCTTCGGCGGCGCGTGGTCCTGGTGCTGGTGCTAGGAGTGCTGGGAGCGCGCGCGCATCGGCTTGCGGCCGCTGCACCACCTGGCAGCTCGCCTCATCGCGCGCCGGCAATCCGCGCGCCGGGTCGCGCTGGGGCGCATCACGGCTGGGCTCGGGGTCGGCGCCGCACAGAGGAGGAGGAGGCGCGTCGTGAGCCACGTCGCCCGCTTGGGATGGCAGGGGAAGGAGCGACTGGGATGGTGCAGGGACTTCACCGGCGGTGTTGACGAGCTCGGCAATGCGCCCAAGCTAGTTGTCGTAGCGGTCGTTGGCGGGGCGGTAGCGCAGCAGTTCGCGCGCCATGAGCAGCGCAGCCTGCGCGTTCGCCAGCCCGCGGCGGATGTGGGAGGACGATGCCGTGGTGGGAGTGGGCGACAGAGTGGCAGTGCGGCCATCGCGTCGCACGGAGGGTGGCAGCGAGGAATCCTGCTGCTCGCGAGCAGCAGGGTTAGTGGCAGCGTTAGCCACGGGGGAGGCAGAGCGGCAAGGAGCGCCGTTGCCCACGGGTGCCGTCCGGGCCACGCGAGCGGCCCGGCGCTCGGCGCGAACCCGGCGTGCGTCGGCCATGGGAGCGACGGAGCGGAGGCGAAGCAGAGGTGGAAGAAGGACTTCGACACGCCCCTACCTGGCGCGCCAAATGTCGGATTCAGGGCTCCGCAGACCCAAGAAGGTTCGAACTCTGGGGCGTGTGCGAAGATCTCAACCTCTCCAGTCTCTAGCTCGTCACCCTACAGCCTAGCCTCGTTGGATTCGTGCGAGCGGGGAAGAAGATGAACATGGCAGTTTACCCAGGTTCGGGCCACCTTGCGGTGTAAAGCCCTACTCCTGCTTTGTGGTGGATTGGCCTCACGAGGAGGTTGAGGATGAACTAGTATAGTGGTTTGAGCGACCTCGCGAGGGCTCAAGTGGTGAGGGTGGAATCGATCCCTCTCTATGGTGGTGGCTAACCTATATTTATAGTGGCTTTGGTCCTCTTCCCTCAAAACTTAGGCGGGAAGGGATCCCACAACGGCCAATTTGAAAGGGGACAAGAAGTACATCTAATCCTGACGAAAGGTGGTCTTCTCCTGCAAAGCTTCTGGTCGTGACGCAGTGCTGGGCTCGGTGATGACATCCGTCCTGCCGGGCCCGTGGTCTTGGTCTTGTAGCACTGGAATGGAAAGCTTTGGGGGATTCCTCGGGAACCCACGCCTGTCCTTGCTCCCTTAGCACCGAAAGGGAAACTGCCTCCTCTGCGCCCGCTGGCGCCCGCCTGGCCTTGGTCGTCACGGCTCATGTCATCGCAGCCTCGGGAGGCTGGGTACCTGCATAGAAATCTCCGCTCCTCTGGAGGCAGCCTGGGGAGGCCGCTCCCTTGGAGGTCTTGGTGTCTCCCCCCTCGCGAGGCCGGGGCCCTCACGAGGGTCTTGTCTTGAAGTCCTTGCCGCTGGGCCGTACCAGGCTGTCGATGGAGCCACGCCGTGGACCGCAGGCAGGCAAGTCTGGGTACCCTGGTTCCCAGAACGCCGACAAGAATGCTCTATGTGATAGCTATATTGTTGAATTCATTCATGATGCTACTGAAAATTATTATGAGATAGGAACATATGCTTTTACATATTGCAATAATATCAACTTTTCTCTCTATGTGTTGAAAGTTTTGAAGTTGCACTTGTTTTGCCTTCCTATGCTAGTTGATTATTGTTCCCTTAAATTATTTTCTCACAAAATCCCTATGCATAGGAAGTGGGTTAGGCCTAAATGTGCTAGTCATATGCTTCATGATGCTCTCTTTGTGTTTCAATTCTTTACTTCTATGTGAGCATCATTGAAATCATCATGCCTAGCTAAAAAGGCATTAAAGAAAAGCGCTTGTTGGGAGACAACCCAACACTTTTACCTACTGTTTTTGTGTGTTCACATGATTAGGCTACTGTAGTAATCATGTCTTATAGCTTTTGTTTCAATAAAGTACCAAGTAAAGCCTTTGGGATAGTGTGGATGATAGTTGACTTGATTCTGTGAAAAAACAGAAACTTTTGCACCCAGTAACAGAATTGTGAAAAATCACTGGAGTGTCTAAAAACTCTTAATTGTTTACAGATGATTTATCTACAAATTTCCTACATTGTTTTAAATTTTCAGATTTTTTGGAGGTACAGAAGTATGACCATAATCCATATCTTTACAGACTGTTCTGTTTTGACAGATTCTGTTTTCAATGCATAGTTTGCTTGTTTTATAGTTTCTATGGCTTATATTGGTCAATATAAGTTGTGTAAATTGTAGATTACAGTAGGAATTATGTGGAAACAATTATGAATCTCATATTGACAGTACCAAAGTGAATGATTTGTCTTTATTATACTAACCCATCTCACGAAGTTCCTTTAAGTTTTGTGTGATTGAAGTTTTCAAGTTTTGGGTGAGATATCGATATGAGGAGAATAAGGAGTGACAAGACCCTAAGCTTGGGGATTCGCAAGGCACCCCAAGGTAATATTCAAGGAAGATCCAAGCAACTAAGCTTGGGGATGCCCCGGAAGGCATCCCCTCTTTCGTCTCCAACATTATCGGAAACTTTACTTACGGCTATATTTTTATTCGTCACATGATATGTGTTTTGCTTGGAGCATCATTTTCTTTTATTAGAATTTGCATGCTGTTATTTAGAATAATGTTTTGTATCTTCTAACTCAATAAAAATGTGAAGTATAGCCTTTGTTATGCTTATTTTGCAAGTCTATATGTGGCTGTTTGAAAACAGAAAGTTGCACGCTAGTGCGTGAATTCTTGAGAAAATTAAGAATGTGATAAAATGTTGAAATTTATTGCACAATAAGCTATGATAAATTTTCTACAGTGTGGTTAATTTTCAGAATTTTTGGAATTATGGAAGTATGAGGATAATTGCACTCTTTATAGACTGTTCTGTTTAGACAAATTGCTGTTATGTTTGCATTGCTTGCATATGTTTGCTTGTTTAATGATTCTATTTGAGGATAGGAGTATTAAATATGCAGAGGAATTTAGTATGAAATGTTAAATAATAATTTTAGTGATTTGCTACAGTAGAGAATGATAAGGTTATTGCATTGATTTATACTAACTTATCTCACGAGTTCTTGTTGAGTTTTGTGTGGATGAAGTTTCTAAGATTTAGGGAAACCGTGATATAAAAGGAATTAAGGAGACACAAAAGCTCAAGCTTGGGGATGCCCAAGGCAGCCAAGATAATATTTCAAGAAGTCCCAAGCATCTAAGCTTGGGGATGCCCCGGTAGGCATCCCACCATTCTTCATCAACAATTATTGGTTAGCCTCGGTTGAGCCTAAGTTTTTGCTTCTTCACATGATATGTACTATTCTTAGAATTTCATTTTATTTTGTTTTTCTTGCTGTTTTAATAAAATACTTAGATCTGAAACTTTTAAATAAGAGAGAGTCCTCACATAGCTACCTATTTACTTAACTACTCATTTGATCTTCACTTATATCTTTTTGGAGTAGTTTGTCATTTACTCTCATGCTTCAATTAGATTATTTTGAGAGTTGAAATTTTTGAAGAAATACTTATGCTCTCGTGCTTCACTTAAATTTATTTGAGAGCTTGTTAGTAGCAATGGTAATATATAAATTTAGTCCCAAAATGATGGATATTGAAGAAGGATATAATAAAAACTCTCATGTAGATTATTGGATATGATAAGTTTGATTCCTTGCAATAATTTTGCAATATGGAGATAATAATATGTGAGTCATGTTGGTGAGTAATTGTTTTTGTAATAATATGTGACACCCCCAACTCAATCATGCACTAATCATACATGCAAAAGTGCACGATCAAGATCAGGGACTCACGGAAAGATATCACAACATAACTCTAACACAAATAAACGGAGATCCACAATATTACAGACCAGGGATCACGAGGATCAGAAAACATAAGTCAGTCATACAAGTAATATCTGAGTACAGACATAGTTAGACAAGGTTTGCCTTAAGAAGGCTAGCACAAACAACGACTCTAGATCGAAAGGCGAAGGCCTCCTGCCTGGGAGCCTCCGATCCTACTCTTGGTCGGCTGGCTCGATCCAGTCGTACGTGCCGTCTGGACCCTCCTGGTAGTAAGCTCCTACTGGGACATCTGGCTCCTGATCTCCATCGTCTGTTGTATCATCAAAATGGGGTATGGGGGAAAAAGAAGTAACAAAGCAACCATGAGTACTCATCCGAAGTACTCAGCAAGTAAGGATATACACTACGTATGCAACATTATCAAAAGGGGAAAGGCTGTATATGTGGACTGGGCTGCAGAAATGCCAGAATAAAGAGAAGGCCTAGTCCTATCGAAGACTAGCATCTTCAAACATCTTCACGAAGCCACCATCTTGTAGCAATAAAAGAGAGTAGAATAGCATTTTATTAAGCAAACATGTTGAAGTAAAGCCTAGAGATCCTTCCTCGACTCCCTGCGAGAAAGCGATCCCGAAGCTTCAATTAAGTAACAACTATCCAGTTCAAGTAGTAGATCGGGATACACAAACTAAGCGTCCTTTACCGTAGGACCGGCTATCGATAGATTATTCTTCCCTGCAGGGGTGCACTACTGTTACCCAACACGCTCGATCAACTCTGGTCGGACACACTTGCTGGGTAATGCCCGGCCTTGGAAGATCAACACGAAGCAGCGCCCTACCTAGGCTCAGCAGAGAGGTCAGCACGCCGGACTAACCTATGCACCCAGAGGTCTTGGGCCATCACCCTGGGCAACCTGCGCTTTGCGAAACTGGCCGGGGTGCAGGCGCGACACTGAACTCGTCAGTGAAGTATCCAGCCCATTCCCGACAATCAGCGCGCATGGTGAACCATGACGTCTGAAGAGCTTTCGGGAGAAACGTACGACGTAGAGGGCCCCATAAACCATAATCCCATGAAAATTAAGAATGTGATAAAATGTTGAAATTTATTGCACAATAAGCTATGATAAATTTTCTACAGTGTGGTTAATTTTCAGAATTTTTGGAATTATGGAAGTATATGGATAATTGCACTCTTTACAGACTGTTCTGTTTAGACAAATTGCTGTTATGTTTGCATTGCTTGCATATGTTTGCTTGTTTAATGATTCTATTTGAGGATAGGAGTATTAAATATGCAGACGTCATGGTTTATGGGGTATTTAGGAGTGCTTCAGAAACCCAAATCCAATACGCTCATTTAATAACACGCAGAGACAATCAGAGTTTCTGAAGCTCCGCCACAATATCACACTCGAGTGCCCTTCCGGCACACCCGACGTCATAGATCCCCTGCGGGTACCCATCAGGGTCGACCCGCCTGTAACAAAGGTCAAAGTAACCGTGTGGTCATAACATCAAGGGGGAAACCCCTAGGAATCACCCTCGGTGGATTCCACTCGATGAAATCATCAGGGTGAACGTATGAGGCATCACCCTCGAGGTTCACACTGAGGGGTTGCACGACAGAGTCGTATCGGAAGTGGAGAAGGAGGAATCACCCTCGATGACCACGACCGAACAGCTACACTGCAGAGTATTCATCAGGAGTGCGTTACGAGGTATGACCCTCGACACTCGATAGTAACTATGCAGAGTCGTACAACTAAGGGGGGGGGGGGGGAGTGATGTGTCGGTCTCTGGTCGACGATCACATTGATCGAGTCATCGATGATCAAGCAGAGGCAACAAGGGTATGGTGGTCGGGGTCACTGATGGTTCAGTACCAACTTATACTAAGCAGTTTAACATAGGCAGGTAAGGTAACAATAAATAGGTTACAAAAGCAGGTTATGCATCAGAATAGGAGCAAACATTAACAGTAGCAAAATTTAATGCAAGCAGGAGAAATGGAATGGGCGATATCTGGATGCTCAAGGGGGGGGGGGGCTTGCCTGGTTTCTCTTGCAAGAAGGAGGGGTCGTCAACGGGCTGCTCGTCTGGAGCGTAGTCGTACTCAGCTGCAACGGCGTCGGTCTCGGCATCTATCGAGAGAGAAGGAGGGGGGAAGAAACAATAAATTCACGGCAAGGATGCAACAATATGCATGACATGTCTAAATGATATGCAGAGGTGTTCTACTGCCTAACTAAACGATTTAGTTAATTTAGGAATTTATTTGGATTTATTTTATTAAGGTTAAGCACTATTCATTTATTGAAATCGGTCTAAAAGTTCCACATTCAGGTAGATAGGGGCATCTGACAGATGAACGGACCACGTAGTTGGATTCGTCTCGAAATTCTGAGCAACTTTCATATATAAATTATTTTCATCTGAGCTACGGTTTATTTAATATGATTTTCTAAAGTTTTAATCATTTTCTGAATTTATTTAATTATTTAAATTAGAATTATCCGAAACACGAATGGTGACGCAAGCATGATGTCAGAGTGACGTCAGCAGGTCAACTGGTTGGTTGACCAGTCAAACCTGACAGGTGGGTCCAGTGGGACCCACATGTCAGTGGCAGTGGCTTTAATCAGAGGGGTTAGTTTAATTAAATAGGTTAATTAGTGGGTGGGGCCTACTGGTCAGTGAGTGTTTAGGATTTTAATTAACTAATCAGCTAATTAACTAATTACCTATTTAATTTAATTCGTTTATTTCAGGCGGGACCCACATGTCAGTGGGACAGGGGCGCCCAGTCAGCAGTTGACCCAGTCAACTGGGTCAACTGGGGGGCCCGCGGTCATTGACACAGAGGCGGGGCCCACCGGTGCCAGGTCAGCGTGGCGGCCGGAGCGACGCCGGCGACCAAAAATGCGGCGGCGCGGCTCGGGAGGTGGTCGGGATTCGACCACAGGGGGTCTGCGGGGCTGCGGTTGGGCGCGTTCGACGCGGCTCGGTGTCGCGCGTTGAACGGTGGTGGTGCGAGGGGCTGTGGTGGCCAGAGCTGAGCACCACGAGCTCGCCGGCGGCGAGGTGCTTCGGGCGAGTTACGGGATCGATAAAACGACGCGCGTTCGAGCGATCTAAAGGGCAAAGCGAGGCCTACGCGATGCGGCAAACACCACGGAGGCACGCACGGGACCAAATGGTCACCGTGGCCACGCCGGCGACGAGGCCAGGCGGCGGAGGGCTCGGGAAAACGCGGAGCGGGTGCTACGGGCAGCTAGAGGGGCAGGGGAAGGCGCGTTCCGCGTAGGAGCTCACCGCGGGAGCGTGGGGTCTAGGCAGAGGGCTCGGGGAAGTCCGGTGATGCAGATCGACGGCGAGTTCGTGCGGTGGCCGAGGGCGGCGGCGTGGAAGAATGCGGCATCGCGAGGGGCTCCCGGGCTCGATCCGGCTGTGTAGTCGAAGAAGAAGCCCACATCGGTGCTCCAGGACTTGTCGGAGCGGCGAATGGGCGATGGTGGCCGCGGCTACGGCGAATGGCGGCGAGGGTGGCGCTCGGGCATCTCGAACAATAGTGAGGGAGGGGACGAGAGGGGAACTGGTGGGCGCTAGGGTTTGCCAGGGGGTGCGGGGAGTTGCTCTTATCCTCCCCGACGAGCGCGGTGCGCTGTCGACCGCATGGAGGGGGGCCTGGCTGCGTGCGCTCCAGGTGCTCGACAATGAGCGGCGTGAGCAGTGCGGGAGGAGGTGCAGGGTGGGCTGGGCCGTGCTGTAGCAAGCAGGCCTAAGTGCACAGTTGGCCTTTGCCCTTTTCTCTTTTTCTATTTTCTGTTTTCGTTTTCTGTTTTCTATTCTGTTTCGCAAATGGTTTGGCCACTAAATGAATTTTACGAAATAAGTGACCTCGCTCATAATTAGCAGTGCATTTTACTCCAACTCCAAAACTAGTTTGGGCAAAATATAATTTCCTAATTAACCTAGATTAAATAAAAGGTTATTAATTGTTGTTGTCTGCTACTGTTTGAGGTTGATAGGGTCACTTATCTAATCCATTTAAGTTGGTTACAGTTTTAGAATTGTCTCTACATTATTTGCTATTTAATGAACATTTTAGTTTCCAATTTGGAGCAACTCTTACTTTCACTTTGAATTAAATTGAAGTTTGAATTTGGAGTTTGAAATGCAGTATGATGCAAATGATGACTAGGCACTGTTAAACTTGCTGACATGGCATTAACTAAGGGTGATCACTGTGGCTAATTACATGGGGTGTTACAATTCTCCTCATCTAACAAGAATTCTCATCCCGAGAATTAAGGGGAAGACTGAAAGAAAGTGGGGTATTCTTCGCGAAGACGATCCTCGCGTTCCCAAGTGGCTTCATCTTCAGGATGATTCGACCACTGAACTTTAAGGAATTTGATTTCCTTCTGACGAGTCCGGCGTTCAGCTTGATCAAGAATATGGATGGGATATTCTGGATAAGACAGATCTTCCCACAATTCAAGCATTTCATGATCCACAGCTCGAATAGGATCCTTGAAGCAGTGACGGAGTTGGGATACATGAAAGACATCATGTACTTGCGAAAGATTTGGCGGCAATTGCAATTGATATGCCACTTCTCCTCGACGGGCAAGAATACGGAACGGACCAATGTAGCGAGGAGCTAACTTGCCTTTGATTCTGAACCGATGAGTACCTTTGAATGGAGTGACGCGAAGTTAAGCTTGCTCGCCAGGTTGATAGACCATTTCCTTGTGCTTTCGGTCATAGTTGCTCTTCTGATGAGACTGAGCAGTTTTCAGATGTTCCCAGACGATGCGGACTTTTTCTTCAGCTTGTTGAACAATGTCCGGTCCGACGAGTGAGCGTTCCCCAGTTTCTGACCAATTCAGAGGGGTTCGACACTTACGCCCGTAAAGAACTTCAAATGGTGCCATTTTCAAACTAGCTTGGTAGCTATTGTTGTAAGAGAATTCGGCATACGGGAGAGATTCCTCCCACTTCTTACCGAAGGAGATGACACAAGCTCGAAGCATATCTTCGAGCACTTGATTAACTTGTTCGACTTGACCCTGTGACTGAGGGTGAAAAGCGGTGCTAAAGGACAGATGAGTTCCCATAGCTTCTTGGAAACTATGCCAGAATCTGGAGGTAAAGAGGCTGCCACGATCCGAACTGATCTCCAATGGAACACCGTGGAGTGACACAATTCGGGAAACATACAAGTCTGCTAACTGACTAGCAGTAATTGTCTCCTTGACTGGCAGAAAGTGAGCAATCTTTGAGAATCGGTCTATGACGACAAAGATAGCATCATGACCCTTCAGAGATCTAGGAAATCCAGTAATGAAATCCATTTGGACTTTGTCCCATTTCCATTCTGGAATATCAAGTGGTTGCAGAGTTCCAGCAGGTCTTTGATGTTCTGCTTTAATGCGGTGGCAAACGTCGCACTCAGAAACATAACGAGCAATGTCTCGATTCATATTAGGCCACCAGTATCTCTGACAAATGTCACAGTACATCTTTGTGCTACAAGGATAAATTGACAGAGGAGTGTCATGAGCTTCTTTCATAACGTGTTCTCTCTCATCATTGAATTTGGGTACGAAGAGACGGTGTTGGAAGAATAGGACCCCATCATTATCAAGATGGAATTCCGACGGCTTACCTTTTTCGAGGCATCGCTTAATCCTTTCGACTTCAGAGTCATACCTTTGTATAGTCTTAATGCTGTGCTCTAAATCTGGTTCAACAACCAGGGTTGAAAGATCGTGGATGTCGCCTAGAGGGGGAGGGGGGTGAATAGGCGCTTTAAAATAATTACGGTTTAGACTTGAACAAATGCGGAATAAACCTAGCGGTTAATTTGTCAAGCACAAAACCTACAACAACTAGGCTCACCTATGTGCACCAACAACTTATGCTAAGCAAGATAAACAACTAAGTGATAGCAAGATATATGACAAGAAACAATATGGCTATCACAAAGTAAAGTGCATAAGTAAAGGGCTCGGGTAAGAGATCACCGAGGCACGCGGAGACGACGATGTATCCCGAAGTTCACACCCTTGCGGATGTTGATCTCCGTTTGGAGCGGTGTGGAGGCACAATGCTCCCCAAGAAGCCACTAGGGCCACCGTAATCTACTCACGCCCTCGCACAATGCAAGAAGCCGTGATTCCACTAAGGGACCCTTGAGGGCGGTCACCGAACCCGTACAAATGGCAACCCTTGGGGGCGATCACCGAACCAGTACACTTTGGCAACCCTTGGGGGCGGTCACCGGTACCCGTCAAATTGCTCGGGGTGATCTCCACAACCTAATTGGAGACCCCTACGCTTGCCCGGAGCTTTAGACCACAATGATTGAGCTCCGAACACCACCAACCGTCTAGGGCGCCCAAGCACCCAAGAGGAACAAGCTCAAGGGTACCAAGCACCCAAGAGTAATAAGCTACTCAACTTCACTTCCACGTATCACCGTGGAGAACTCAAACCGATGCACCAAATGCAATGGCAAGGGCACACGGAGTGCCCAAGTCCTTCTCTCCCAAATCCCACCAAAGCAACTAATGCTAGGGAGGAAAATGAGAGGAAGAACAAAGAAGAGAACACGAAGAACTCCAAGATCTAGATCCAAGGGGTTCCCCTCACATAAAGGATAAAGTGATTGGTGGAAATGTGGATCTAGATCTCCTCTCTCTTTTCCCCAAAAACTAGCAAGAATCCATGGAGGGATTGAGAGATAGCAAGCTTGAAGAAGGTCAACAATGGGGGGCAAAGGCGAGCTCAAAGGATAGGGTCCATTGGGGAAGAAGGCCCCCTTAAATAGGCACCCCCGAATCCAGCCGTTATGCCCACTGGTCGTGCACAAGCGGTACTACCGCTTGGAGGAGCGGTACTACCGCTTAGCACGGCCAAAACAGCCCAACGAGGCAGAAAACATGAATAGTAGATCTGCCAGAGAGGTAGTACCGCTCTGGGGAGAGGTACTACCGCTTGAGCGGTACTACCGCTCTGGGGAGCGGTACTACCGCTCTACTACCGCTTAGGGAAAACAGGTAACAGAAACAAGCACAACCATTGAAACACAAGAGGTACTACCGCTCGGGGGTGCAGTACTACCGCTTGAGCGGTACTACCGCTCTACTGCCGCTCTACTACCGCTTAGAGAAAATAGGCAACAGAAACATGCACAAAAGACTTTGCCCAAGCGGTAGTGGCAGCGGTAGTCCACAACGAAAGTACCGCAAGCAGTACTACCATGGTACTAAGCGGTACTACCGCTTGGGTGCTGCAAAATAGCCCAAGCAAAACAGAAGAAACAGGTTGGACCGAAACAGTCACAACATTTGCATATGAGCTCTGAATTGAGCAAACTCAAGCTTGTTGGATAGCTGACGATGAGTAGCATCCAACAGCGACTGGTTATAAGAAGAGGCAGGTGAGGTATGCCTAAGATATAGAGGAGAGAAACCTCCAAAAGAGAAGAACCGGCATAACCTCCAACATCGAAAACATCATATAAGATGCATGTGAACTCCGTTTTCAATGAACTCAAGCTTGTCATAAAAATGACCACAAGCTCCAAATCTCACAAGGAGAAGAACCAAACAAGAACCAATAAAGATGATGCAAGGATGCAATGGTTTGAGCTCTCTACGAATGATACGATCAAGCCACTCATCGAGAGCCCCCCTTGATAGTACGGCAATCGATCCTATAACCCGGTCTCCCAACTACCACCATGAGACCAGTAAAATAGAAAACCTATCAAGGGCAAACCTTTGCCTTGCACATAGTCCACTTGAGCTAGATGATGACGATCTTGACTCCCTCAAGTTGGACCACCTTTCTTGATTGCGTTGGCTCGATGAAGACTAGTTGATTGCTCCCCCATACTCCACTACGGGTGAGCCACTCTTTGTCACATCTTCACAAGTCCATTGACACCACAATGGACGGCAAGCTTCAAGCACTTAATCTCTTCGTGATGCTCCACTTAACCTTGCACACCGCAATCTTGATGACGATCACCACTTGATGTTATCCTCCATGGGTTGTATAATATCTTCCTCTTGATGCAAGTCCATGGAAACATACCTAACCCCACATAGAACTCTCACGTAGACCATGGGTTAGTACACAAAGCATAATGGACAATGCTTACCATACCATGGGATCACTTGATCCCTCTCGGTACATCTTCTACACTATGTGAGTTGATCAACTTGATTCACTCTTGACTTAGTCTTGATCAACCTTGAATCTTTCCAACTCTCTTCATTTGGATGATGTCTTGAGGGTAAACATGAATGATCACACAATCTTCTTCTTCAAGACATGCTTACAATAAGCTCAACACTCACATGACCAATCTTTGGATTATTCCTTAATAGCACCTTGGTCAACTCAAACTCTCCTTGAAACCAACAAATGGACTCGAAGAAAAGCCTATGGACAAATCCTTCAAATATAACTCAAGGCAACCATTAGTCCATAGAGATTGTCATCAATTACCAAAACCAAACATGGGGCACCGCATGTTCTTTCAAGGGTATTGAGTGTTGGAAATATGCCCTAGAGGCAATAATAAAATAGTTATTATTATATTTCCTTGTTCATGATAATTGTCTATTGTTCATGCTATAATTGTATTAACCGGAAACCGTAATACATGTGTGAATACATAGACCACAATATGTCCCTAGTGAGCCTCTAGTTGACTAGCTCGTTGATCAATAGATGGTTGTGGTTTCCTGACCATGGACATTGGATGTCGTTGATAACGGGATCACATCATTAGGAGAATGATGTGATGGACGAGACCCAATCCTAAGCATAGCACAAGATCGTGTAGTTCGTTTGCTAGAGCTTTTCTAATGTCAAGTATCATTTCCTTAGACCATGAGATTGTGTAACTCCCGGATGCCGTAGGAATGCTTTGGGTGTATCAAACATCACAACGTAACTGGGTGACTATAAAGGTGCACTATAGGTATCTCCGAAAGTGTCTGTTGGGTTGGCACGAATCGAGACTGGGATTTGTCACTCCATATGACGAAGAGGTATCTCTAGGCCCACTCGGTAATGCATCATCATAATGAGCTCAATGTGACTAAGGAGTTAGCCACGGGATCATGTGTTACGGAACGAGTAAAGAGACTTGCCGATAACAAGATTGAACGAGGTACGGGGATACCAACGATCGAATCTCGGGCAAGTAACATACCGATGGACAAAGGGAATTGTATACGGGATTGATTGAATCCCCGACATCGTGGTTCATCCGATGAGATCATCGTGGAACATGTGGGAGCTAGTATGGGTATCCAGATCCCGCTATTGGTTATTGGCCAGAGAGGTGTCTCGGTCATGTCTGCATGGTTCCCGAACCCGTAGGGTCTACACACTTAAGGTTCGGTGACGCTAGAGTTGTAATGGGAATAGTATGTGGTTACCGAAGGTTGTTCAGAGTCCCGGATGAGATCCTGGACGTGACGAGGAACTCCGGAATGGTCCGGAGGTGAAGATCGATATATTGGACGAAGGGTATTAGAGTCCGAAATTGTTCTGGGAGTACCGGGTGACGACCAGCGTGACCGAAAGGAGTTTCGGAGGCCCCGGCAAGCGTTGGGGGGCCTTATGGGCCAAGGGGAAGGGGCACACCAGCCCACTAAGGGGCTGTGCGCCCCTTCCACCCCATCTCATGTAACCTGGAGAGGTGGGGGCGCCTCCCCTAGGGCAGCCGCCCCTCCCGGCTTGGGAGGCATGTTTCCTAGGGGTGGGGGTGCCCAAACCCATCTAGGGTTTCCCCTGTGGCCGCCGCCCCTCCCCTAGGGAAACCCTAGGGCGCCTCCTCCCCCCCCTTCCCCTATATATAGTGAGGGATAGAGAGGGCTGCAATACACCCCTTCCTTGGCGCAGCCCCTCCCCCTCTCCAACACCTCCTCCTCCTCCGTAGTGCTTGGCGAAGCCCTGTCGGAGAACCACGAGCTCCTCCACCACCACGCCGTCGTGTTGCCGGAGTTCTCCCTCAACTTCTCCTTCCCCCTTGCTGGATCAAGAAGGAGGAGATGTCCCCGGGCTGTACGTGTGTTGAACGCGGAGGCGCCGTCCGTTCGGCGCTTGGATCGGATCTTCCGCGATTTGAATCGCCGCGAGTACGACTCCATCAACTGCGTTCTTGTAACGCTTCCGCTTAGCGATCTTCAAGGGTATGAAGATGCACTCCTTCTCTCTCGTTGCTAGCATCTCCTAGATTGATCTTGGTGACACGTAGGAAATTTTTGAATTATTACTACGTTCTCCAACATTGAGATAACCCTGTGGAAAAATATGGAGGTTCAACTTGTGAAGCTCTTCATAAAGCATAGGTTGTGCTTCCTGAACCATAAGGTTGCTGCAATAAGCCTTGTGACTCAAAGCATCGGCCATTACATTAGCCTTGCCAGGGGTGTATGAGATCTTCATATCATAATCGGCAATTGTCTCGAGCCATCTTTGTTGACGAAGGTTCAGATCTGGTTGAGTATATAGATACTTCAAACTCTAATGATCCGTGTATATCTCGCAACAGTTACCGAGGAGGTAATGTCGCCATAGCTTCAGGGCATAAATAACGACAGAAAGTTTGAGATCATGCACTGGATAATTTTCTTCGTGAGGACGCAATTGTCGAGAGCCATAAGCAATCACTTGGCGTTCTTGCATTAGGACACAGCCTAATCCTTGACGAGATGCATCACAGTATATCACGAAATCCTTCCGAGTATCCGGGGGTGCTAGCACTGGGGCAGATGTCAACTTATCTTTTAGCGTCTTAAAGCTTTCTTGACATTTTTCTGTCCACTCAAACTTAAAACCTTTGTGGAGCAGGTTAGTCAGTGGCTTTTCAATCTTGGAAAAGTTCTCAATGAATTGACGGCAATAACTAGCGAGTCCGAGAAAACTCCTGACTTGCTTGACATTCTTCGGGGGAGTCCAGTCAAGAATAGCCTGAACTCGTTTTGGGTTAACAGCAATTCCATCCTTGGAAATCACGTGTCCAAGATAGGTCACTTCAGATAACCAGAATTCACACTTAGAGTACTTGGCATATAGCTGGTGTTCTCGAAGCTTCTCCAATACAAGCCAAAGATGTTCAGCATGTTCTTCTTCATTCTTCGAATATATAAGGATATCATCTAAATAAACCATGACAAATTTGTTAAGGTAATCCATGAAGATATAGTTCATCAATCGGGAGAAGGTTGCTGGAGCATTTGTTAAGCCAAAAGACATAACGGTGTACTCATAAGAGCCATATCGAGTAACAAAGGCAGTCTTCAGGATATCCTCATCGCGAACACGGATCCGATGATAACCCAACCTCTAGTCGAGTTTTGAGAACACAGAGGATCCGACAAGTTGATCATAAAGATCATTGATCCGGGGCAGTGGGTATTTATTCTGGATTGTGGCTTGGTTAATGGGCTGATAATCTTGAACCAATCGGTTAGTTCCATCCTTCTTCTTAACAAAGAGTGAAGGTGCTCCCCAAGCAGAGGAACTGGGGCGGATGAAACCTTTCTTAAGTGACTTGTCGATTTCTTCCTTAAGTTCAAGGAGTTCATGCGGCAGCATCTTATAAGGACGCTTCGCAATAGGGGTAGTGCCAGGCTTCAAGTCAATGACAAACTCGACAGCCCTAACCGGGGGTATTCCTGGAAGTTCTTCCGGGAAAACGTCCAAAAAATCTCGAATGACAGGAACGTTCTTGATTCCTTCCAGAGGTGAGGCGTTCAAAGCATTCAGAGCATATATCTGAGCTTCGGCGTTCCGAGTAATTCGGGCGGTGTAGTTCACTATCTCATCGGAGGGGTGAAGAAGTTGGACGACTTTAGTGGCACAATTGATCGAAGCTATATGGGCCTTCAACCAATCCATTCCGAGTATGAGGTCTATGGTTGAAGATTTCAAGACGATGGGTGAGGCAAGGAATTCCATCCCTTTAATTTCGACGGTAACATCAGGTGCTATCACGTCAGCATGACAATGACCTCCGGGAGTTTTAACGACTAACGGAGTATGCATCTTCTCATATCGAATGCCATGCATGAATGCAAAATTTCCAGAGATGAATGAATGTGATGCTCCTGAATCAAATAAAACATAAGCAGGTACTGAGTTAACAAGAAGGGTACCCATCACAGTAGCAGGTTGATCCTGGACTTCTTCAATATCAATGTTGTAAGCGTGTCCACGACCATGAGCAGCAGACCCAAAATTATAGTTGCGGGTCTGATTGTTGCGACGACCATTGCCACGGCCAGTACGAGGGAAAGCCAACTGATTCTGAGTCGGGCAGCAGTCCTTAGCAAGGTGACCTGGTTTGCGGCACTTGAAGCACAGACCATCTTCAGGACGAAGAGGAGCATTGGGTAGAGCAGCTTGAGCTCTTGGCTGCCTCGGTGGTGGAGGAGGAAGATGTGGTGCAGCATAGTTGTTCTTTGGCGCAGGGGCAGCTGAACGGAACATGTTGTTGGGAATCCAGACTCGACGCTTCTGTGCTGAGCCCGAAGACGAGCCAGCATCACGATAGCACTTCTGCGAGTCCTTATGCTTCATCTAAGCGGTCTCAACCAAAATAGCCTTGTTCACAAGAGTAGAAAAGTCGTTGAAGTCTTGAGCCGCAAGTGTAAGCTCAATGTCTGGGTGGAGTCCATTATGAAACTTTTCTTGTCTATGGGCATCCGTGGCGATGTCTTCTTCAGCATAGCGGGACAGGTCAAGGAATTCCCGCTGGTAGGCTTCGATAGTCTTGTTGCCTTGGGTGAGGTTGCGGAACTGGGTTTTCATCCGGTCCATGATTCCTTGAGGAATATAACAGGCATGAAAAGCAGCCTGGAACTCAGGCCAGGTAACGACTGTTCCAATAGGCAGTGTACGCTTGTGTGTGTTCCACCATTGAGCAGCAGGACCCTTTAAGAAAAAGGATGCGAAGGTGACAAAGTTGGCAGGGGAGACATTTGCAGACTCCATCTCGTGAGTAATGTCGCGAATCCAGTGGCTTGTCAGAGTTGCGGAACTGAGTGGGGTTAAGACGCACAAATTCCGACAGAGTTATTGCAGTAGGGTTCTGGTTGTTCTGATGCGGAAACTGAGCCATAATCCCAGTCATGAACTGGCGGTTGAGCTCGAATTGTTGCATCATAGCTGCCATATAATCTGGCGGTGGTGGGTGTTCAGGGCCACGACCACGACCACCTGGTCTAACCATCCTGCTAAGTTTCAACAAGGGTAGTTTAGTAAAAGCAATTACGAGTGTTAAGCGACAAGCATGATGTAACACGACAATACTTAAGCAGTGTAACAGATACTTAACAATAGTCAATTAAGACATACAGATCCATACACGGAGTCGGGTACATGCGGACAGCATAACAGTGCAAATTTAAAAGCTAGACATGCTAGGCAGCGCGCAGGCACGCGGTAAGGAAATACACAACGAGACATAGCAAAGGCTACATCAACGTCGGAGAAAACCACTGAAATGGGGTAACTGCGAGTGCGGACGACGAATGTTCATCGCGGAAGGATCTTGCGCTCCATGTGCACTCTGATGCAGAACCCAGTGTCGAGCTGTAAGAAGAGGTCCACGTGCAGGTGTGTGACCTCCAACAGCAGGCCAATCAATACCAGCATACATCTGAGCCCTGCGCGGGTAAAGGATGTGCTCCGGATGTATCCCTGCATGAACAGTTGGTAGCAACTGCGTCATAGCATCGTATAGACGTGCTCGAGTGGCAAACAACTCGACGCAAGAGCCCGAATAGTGCGAACCAGAGCCTGAGTGCACTGAGCCAGAACGTGCGGGTCGTATCGACAACACTCGTACAGGGCCAGATAGTTGTGTAGTATCCAGTAGCATCTCCAGCAGGGGCATACGGAATGTATCGGAACTCAGAGGCATCCAAGCTATCGTTGAACTCTCCTCGGAGACGTGCGACAGCAGAGTAGGCGGCATCATGGACTGCCATCTCAATCGTCACGCCGATACCGTGAAAAAGGTGCAGCTCAGTGTCTGAGTCATCTTGCTGATCATAGATACGAACATCAGCATGGTACTGCTCCTGGTTGAACTCGTGGTAATCCTCGTAGACCATGTACTCGGGGTACCAGCGGTAGCCAAGTCTGGTCAGGAGGACGATCAGGAAAGCTGGAAAACCAGGGGCATCACGAGCCCAAGTGCGAAGCACAAGCTGAATCGTAGGACGTGGTGGAAACAAATGATCCATGTAAAGTAGAGGAAATTCAGGATTGTCAAATGACAATGAGAGGTATAGTACAATTCGAGAAGAAAGGTGAAATAAAACAATGGAATGGAAAATGATTATTAGACTAATCAGATCAATGGTAAGGAATTGAGCATAGATATCCAGCTCTCCGGGTAGACGAGATTTACGAGATCCTAAGTGTCGGCGTTAGTAAAATTTATTTAACCCGAATAGAAGAGAGATCAGAGTCCCAGAGTATAGACGAGGAATAAAAGATCCTATTACCACCCAGTTGGCGACGTGGGCCCGTAAGCCACACATCCAAGTTAGTAAATTAGTTTTTCGATGTCTAGACTCAACTTCGGCCAAGGAGTTGGAAAGGGGGCTTCCTACATGCAGTCGGCTCTGATACCAACTTGTGACGCCCCCGACTCAATCGTGCACTAATCATACACACAAACGTGCACGATCAAGATCAGGGACTCACGGGAAGATATCACAACACAACTTTAACACAAATAAACGGAGATCCACAGAATATTGGTGTTAAGGTTTGTGATTCCCTATGCAAGCACAAAAGTCAATAGTTATGCAATGAAATTACATCCTACTTGTGGTGCATTATTCGATGTTAGTTATGTTTAATGCTCATTTATGATCGTTTTTGTTTCTTGGTTGGTCGCTTCTCAATCTATTTGCTAGCCTCCATTTGTACTAAGTGGGAATACTACTTGTGCATCCAAATTCTTAAACCCAAAGGTGTGCCAAATGAGTCCACCATACCTACCTATATGCGGTATTTCCATGCCGTTCCAAGTAAATTTGTATGTGCCAACTCTAATTTTGAAAATTAATTTCCTTTTTGTGTGCCCGTACCGCTCATGAAGCGGCAGGGGGTGGCCAATATTTTTCCATGCTAGATGTGTTATTCTCAAGATGATGTTTATTCACTTGTCATTGCACGAGAGTGTGGCGGTAATAGGGATGTCGAGTCCCGAAATGAAAAAGAAATTTATTTTATGTTGTCAAATAATAAATTTCTTGGAAAGTGTTGGTATGGAAGGCACCCGTGGATACGGCTAGCCATGGATTGTGAAAGAATGGGGAAAAAAGGAATAAACTTTATTTTATGTTTGGGAACTGCCTATGATGTATCTAGCATGGAAAGTATTGGGAATTCTCGGTCGTTTTCATTGACAGGAAAAGCATGCCTCTCAAAACAATTTTATCTCTCAATTTAAGCTTTGAGCTCTCGCACCTCTACAAATCTCTGCTTCCCTCTGTGAAAGGCCTATCTATTTACTTTATGCAATTTTTATTTTTATTTGAGTCTCCATCTTCTCTTATAAAGCGCCAACTACGGAGCACTATTGTCATACTTGTGCATTGGATGTAGCTAATATTTGAGTGTGTTTCATGAATGGATCAATGATTGAGCATAATAGGCTAGGGATAGCTTTCTTTAGCGTTGATATTTTGAAAGACATGGTTTCTTGTTAGTATGCTTGAGTATTGATGTCTTCATGTCAAATTATAGACTGTTGCTTTGAATCATTCAAGTCCAAATGTCCATGCTACAAAAGAAAGAGTATATGATGAATATGATAGGTAGCATTCTACAACAAAAATTCCACTTTCAATTGCTACTTTATCATGATGAGTTTTATGAGAAAGAGTTGTTGTTATGATGCTAGGAAAAGTGATTGAAACTATCATTGATCAAACTTATGCACTATGCTAGCATTCACACTTCATAAATTACTTCTTTTATCATTCACCTACTCGAGGACGAGTAGGAATTAAGCTTGGGGATGCTGATACGTCTCCACCGTATCTATAATTTATGAAGTATTCATGCCATGTTTACAACAATTTTACAAGGTTTTGGTATGATTTGCATGGAACTAACCCGGACAGACGCTGTTTTCAGCAGAACTACCGTGGTGTTGTTTTTTGTGCAAAAATAAAGTTCTCCAAATGCAACGAAACTTTTTGACGATTTTTTTGGAACAAAAGAGGCACTAGAAGCTTCGTGGGAGGACCAAAAGGTGAAGGAGGTGAGCACAACCCATCAGGGCGCGCCTGGGCCCTTGCCCGTGTGCAGGTGGGTTGTGGTCACCTTGAGGCCTATCTTCGCGTGAAACCAACACCAAAAATCCTATAAATACAGAAATCCTGAGAAATAACCCTAGATCAGAAGCTCCTCCGCCACAAGCCTCTGTAGCCACAAAAAACCAATCTAGACCCGTTTCGGCACCCTGCCGAAGGGGGAAATCATCACCGATGGCCATCTTCATCATCCCAGCGGCCACCATGATGAGGAGGGAGTAGTCCACCCTCGGGGCTGAGGGTTTGTACCAGTAGCTATGTGTTTAATCTCTCTCTCTCTCTCGTGTTCTTGATTTGGCACAATCTTGATGTATCGCAAACTTTGTTAATATAGTTGGATCATATGGTGTTTTCCTCTCTCTATCTTGTTGTGATGAATTGAGTTTTCCCTTCGATATTTCGTTTTTATTGGATTGAATACTTTTATGGATTTGAGAACAATGGATGTATGTCTTGCTATGAATACCCGTGGTGACAATGGGGTATCATATTGATTCACTTGATATGTGTTTTGCCACTCAACTCTCGGATTCCCGAGGTGACATTGGGGTAATCTATGCATAGGGGTTGATGCATGTTCTCATCTTTGTTTCTCTGGTAGAAATCTTGGGGCACTCTTTGAGGTTCTTTGTGTTGGATTGAGTATTATGAATCTGAAATTGTTTGATGCATATCGTATAGTCAACTCACGGATACTCGTGGTGACATTGGAGTATCTAGGTGACATTAGAGTTGGTTGATGTGTATCATATGGTGTTATTTTAGTACGAACTCTTAGATAGATTGATTGGAAAGGATAACTTGGTGTTATTTTAGTACGAACTCTTGGATAGATCGATCGGAAAGGATAACTTTGAGGTGGTTTCGTACCCTACAAACAATTTCTTCTTATGTTCTCCGCTAGATAGGAACTTTGGAGTGATTCTTCATCGCATGTTGAGGGATGGTTATATGATCCAATTATATTAGCATTGTTGAGAGATTGCACTAGCAAAAGTACGGACCCTAGGCCTCATTTTCAAGCATTGCAATACCGCTTGTGCTCACTTTTGTTACTTGTTACCTTGCTGTTTTTATTGTTCCTATTACAAAAATCAATATCTACTATCATTACTACGCTTGTATCACCATCTCTTCACCGAACTAGTGCACCTATACAATTTATCGTTGTATTTGGTGTGTAGGGGACACAAGAGACTTTTTATTATTTGGTTGCAGGGTTGTTTGAGAGAGACCACCTTCATCCTACGCCTCCCACGGATTGATAAACCTTAGGTCATCCACTTGAGGGAAAATTGCTACTGTCCTACAAAACTCTGCGCTTGGAGGCCCAACACAAGTCTACAAGAACAAGTTGTGTAGTAGACATCAATACGTTAGAGACGTATCACTAGGGTTTGGTTGAGAGGGCTCTGATCTACACTTCCACCAAGAGATATTTGATTCCCCCCACTAATCGCTTGCAGATCTTGTTAGTCTTGGGTGTTTGAGCACCCTAGACGGAAGAGGTCACCTCGGAGCCACAATCCATTGTGGTGAAGTTTCGTGGTGGTGTTGGGAGCCTCCAATTAAGTTGTGGGGATTGCCCCAACCTTGTTTGTAAAGGTTTGATCACCGCCTTCAAGGGCACCACTAGTGGAATCACAGCATCTTCCATTGTGTGGGGGCGTGAGGAGAATACGGTGGCCCTAGTGGCTTCTTGGGGAGCATTGTGCCTCCACACCGCTCCAACAGAGGCGTACTTCCTCCTAAAGGGAAGGAACTTTGATAACACATCCTCGTCTTCGCCGGCTCCACTTGTGGTTATCTCTTACCTTTACTTTGTGCAAGCTTGTATTGTGTTGTATCCTTTGCTTGCTTGCTTGCTGATAGGCCTCCAACATATCTATAATTTATGAAGTATTCATGCCATGTTTACAACAATTTTATACGATTTTGGTATGATTTGAATGGAACTAACTCGGACTGACGTTGTTTTCAGCAGAACTACCGTGGTGTTATTTTGTGTGCAGAAATAAAAGTTCTCCAAATGCAACGAAAGTTTTTGACGATTTTTTTTGGAACAAAAGAGGCACTTGAAGCTTTGTGGGAGGACCAGAAGGTGAAGGAGGTGAGCACAACCCACCAGGGCGCGCCTGGGCCCTTACCCGTGTGCAGGTGGGTTGTGGTCACCTCGCGGCCCATCTTCACGTGAAATCAACGCCAAAAATCCTATAAATACAGAAACCCCTAGAAATAACCCTAGATCAGAAGCTCTGCCGCCGCAAGCCTTTGTAGCCACGAAAAACCAATCTACACCCATTCCGGCACCCTGCCGGAGGGGGAAATCATCACCGGTGGCCATCTTCATCATCCCGGCGGCCACCATGATGAGGAGGGAGTAGTCCACCCTCGGGGCTGAGGGTTTGTACCAGTAGCTATGTGTTTAATCTCTCTCTCTCGTGTTCTTGATTTGGCATGATCTTGATGTATCACGAGCTTTGTTAATATAGTTGGATCATATGGTGTTTTCCCCTCTCTATCTTGTTGTGATGAATTGAGTTTTTCCTTTGAGATTTCGTTTTTATCGGATTGAAAACTTTTATGGATTTGAGAGCACTTGATGTATGTCCATCTATGTATACCCGTGGTGACAATGGGGTATCATATTAATTCACTTGATATATGTTTTGGCACTCAACTCACGGATTCCCGAGGTGACATTTGGGTAATCTATGCATAGGGGTTGATGCATGTTTTCATCCTTGTTTCTCTGGTAGAAATCTTGGGGCACTCTTTGAGGTTCTTTGTGTTGGATTGAGTATTATGAATCTGAAATTGTTTGATGCATATCATATAATCAACTCATGGAGTATCTAGGTGACATTAGAGTTGGTTGATGTGTATCATATGGTGTTATTTTAGTATGAACTCTTAGATAGATCGATCCGAAAGGATAACTTGGTGTTATTTTAGTACGAACTCTTGGATAGATCGATCGGAAAGGATAACTTTGAGGTGGTTTCGTACCCTACAAACAATTTTATCTTATGTTCTCCACTAGATAAGAACTTTGGGGTGATTCTTCATCGCACGTTGAGGTATGGTTATATGATCCAATTATATTAGCATTGTTAAGAGATTGCACTAGCGAAAGTATGAACCCTAGGCCTCATTTTCAAGCATTGCAATACCGTTTGTGCTCCGTTTTGTCAATTGCTACCTTGCTGTTTTTTATTGTTCCTATTACAAAAATCAATATGTACTATCATTACTACATTTGTATCACCATCTCTTTGCCGAACTAGTGCACCTATACAATTTACCATTGTATTTGGTGTGTTGGGGACACAAGAGACTCTTTGTTATTTGGTTGCAGGGTTGTTTGAGAGAGACCATCTTTATCCTACGCCTCCCACGGATTGATAAACCTTAGGTCATCCACTTGAGGGAAAATTGCTACTGTCCTACAAAACTCTGCGCTTGGAGGCCCAACACGAGTCTACAAGAACAAGTTGTGTAGTAGACATGAAGCTCTTTTCTGGCGCCGTTGCCGGTGAGGTGAGTGATTGAAGGTATATCTTTAGATCTTGCAATTGAATCTTTTATTTTCTTGTTTTATCACTAGTTTTGTTTATAAAAAGAAAACTACAAAAAAATGGAATTGAGGTGGCCTCATATTAGTCGTCTTTATCATGTCTTTCTTGAAAATGATGGAAAGGAAAATTGTGCTCAATTGATAGAAGAAGAATTCAATAAAATGTTTGGCATAAAATCTTTGTATGGTGAGCATGATTGCGAGGTTGTTAGTATGAATTCTTTGAATATCCTTGATGCTAATGATATGCAAAGCCATAAGCTTGGGGATGCCATGTTTGATGAAGATGATATTTTTAGTCCCCCAAGTTTTGATGAGAATATTTACTATGATGAAAGTATGCCTCTGATACGTCTCCAACGTATCTATAATTTTTTATTGTTCCATGCTATTATGTTATCTGTTTTGGATGTTTTATATGCATTAATATGCTAATTTATATTATTTTTGGGACTAACTTATTAACCCAGAGCCCAGCGCCAGCTTCTGTTTTTTCCTTGTTTTTGAGTTTCGCAGAAAAGGAATATCAAACGAAGTCGAAACGGAATAAAACTTTACGATGATTTTTCTTCGACCAGAAGACACCTACGAGACTTGGAGATGAAGTCAGAAGACCCACGAGGCGACGACAAGCCGTAGGGGCGCGCCCTAAGGGGGGGGCGCCCCCTGGCTTGTGGGCCCCTCGGGAGTCCACCTACCTCCCTCTCAGCTCTATAAATCCTCAAATATTCCATTATCAATAGGGGCATCCACGAAAATACTTTTCCGTCGCCGCAACCTTCTGTTCTCGTGAGATCCCATCTTGGGGCCTTTTACGGTGATCTGCCGGTGGGGGATTCGATCACGGAGGGCATCTACATCAACCCTATTGCCCTTCTGATGAAGTGTGAGTAGTTTACCTCAGACCTATGGGTCCATAGCTAGTATCTAGATGGCTTCTTCTCTCTCTAAGATCTTCAATACCATGTTCTCCTCGATGTTCTTGGAGTTCTATCCGATGTAATATTCTTTTGCGGTGTGTTTGTCGAGATCCGATGAATTATGGATTTATGATCAGATTATCTATGAATATTATTTGAATCTTCTCTGAATTCTTATATGCATGATTTGATATCTTTGTATTTCTCTTCGACTTATCGGTTTGGTTTGGCCAACTAGATTGGTTTTTCTTGCAATGGGAGAGGTGCTTAGTTTCGGGTTCAATCTTGCGGTGTCCTCACCCAGTGACATAGTAGTGGTAGCGAGACACGTATTGTATTGTTGCCATCAAGGATAAAAAGATGGGGTTTTCATCATATTGCTTGAGTTTATCCCTCAACATCATGTCATCGTACTTAAGGCGTTACTCCGTTCTTTATGAACTTAATACTCTAGATGCATGCTGGATAGCGGTCGATGTGTGGAGTAATAGTTGTAGATGCAGAATCGTTTCGGTCTACTTGACATGGACTTGATGCCTATATGCATAATCATTGCCTTGGATATCATCATAACTTTGCCCTTTTCTATAAATTGCTCGACAGTAATTTGTTCACCCACCGTATTATTTGCCTTCAAGAGAGAAGCCTCTAGTGAAACCTATGGCCCCCGGGTCTATTTTCCATTATATATTTTTAGATCTATAAACCAAAAAACCCAAAAATACCTTGCTGCAATTTATTTACTTTTATTTTGTTTTACATTCTAGCAATCTTTTATACCTACCTCTATCAGATCTCACCATTGCAATTGACCGTGAAGGGATTGACAACCCCTTTATCGCGTTGGTTGCAAGTGTTTGATTGTTTATGCAGGTGCATAGATTGGAGACTTGCTTGTACCTCCTACTGGATTGATACCTTGGTTCTCTAACTAAGGGAAATACTTATCTCTACTTTGCTGCATCACCCTTTCCTTTTCAAGGGAAAAACCAACGCAAGCTCAAGAAGTAGCAGGAAGAATTTCTGGCACCGTTGCCGGGGAGGTCTACATCAAGCCTACCAAGTACCCATCATAAACTCTCATCTCTTGCATTACATTATTCGCCATTTGCCTCTTGTTTTCCTCTCCCCCACTTCTAAAATGATTTTAAGAAAAATACAAAAAGATTTGCATTTTTATTCGCCCTTCTTCCGTTCAACTTCTTGTTTGTCTTTATATCTTACTTGGCTCATTTGCTTGTTTGGTATAATTGTGTGTTTATTGAAAATAGTAAACAAAAAGGTTTATGGATCCACTTAAAGTTTTCTACTTGGATCATCTTCGATCCATATGTGCTCGTGCTGAAACCCCAACTAGTTTAGTTGAGGGAAAATCTTTAGTTGAGCATGCTCATTTTGTGCGTCACCGTTTATCTGAAAAAGGGAGACTCTTATGGAATCAAATAAATTTTCTGCTATGTTATGCTTGGAATCTTTGTGAACTTTGTGATTTCACTTGTTCCTCTAAGAACCCTAAAAAACACCTTCCCTACCTATGTGAGTTTAATGATAATGAAACCTTATCTTCTTATGAAAAGGGTGTTTATAGTTACTATGATATCGAACAAATTGAAGAATTTGTTGCTTTTAAGGGTGCTTATGATGTTGCTTATTTGATTGAAAAGTATGATATTACTCTCTACAAATCTGAAATTTTTGACATACTTAAATATTGCTACAAAAACTATGCTCATAATGCCTATGTTAAGGAATTTATTGAGAGAATGACCATTGCTTTGGAAGAAAATAATGATATGCATGAATCTATAGATAATTATGATTCCGTTGATTTGATTTAAATATCCCTTGATGAACATGATGCTTGCTATTCTTATGGCCATGATGCCAATATTTATGGAGATGAATTTGCTATAGTTTCTTATGTTAAACATGAGATTATTGCTATTGCACCCATACTTGATAGTTCCTTGAATCAAAAGCATGATTGCAATGATCTTATTATAAATTCTATTAATGTCAATTGTGCTAATAATATGCAAAACCCCAAGCTTGGGGATGCTAGTTTTACTATGTCCGCTACTTATTGCAATGATCATGATTGGGGTGATGATGCTTCTTATGATCTTGAAAATTTATTTAAGCCTCATGATGAATATGTTTGCTATAATATTGAAAGTTGGTTTGGAAGAGTGTCAACTCTAGGTAATAATGATCCCACTACTTTGGAGTATGATCAATCTTATGAAATTTTTGATAAAAGTGGGCTTGGAGAGGTCATGACTTTATTTGATGATAATCCCACTATTTTGGAAGAGTGTCAACTTTGCATGCATGTGGATCATGAAGAGAATATTTTATGTGATAGTTATATTGTTGAATTTGATTATGATCCTACATGTAATTATTATGAGAGAGGAAAATATGGTTGTAGAAATTTTCATGTTACTAAATTACCTCTCGTTATGTTGAGATTGCTATTGTTTCTTTCTTCTTCTTTGCATATGCTAGTTTTTGCTTACCTTGATAATTTGTTTCCCTATAAAATTCCTAAGCATAGGAAGTATGTTAGACTTAGATGTGTTTTTCACATGCTACATGATTCTCTCTTCGTGTTTCAATTGCTATCTTCCATGTGAGCATCATTAAAATTATCAACACCTAGCTAAAAGGCTTGAAAGAAAAGCGCTCGTTGGGAGACAACCCAATATTTTTATTTTATGTTTTTAATACACATTATTACCTCTGTATTAATTATGTTTTGTTGTTTTAATTAGTGTTTGAGCCAAGTAAGACCTTTCGGATGGCTTACGGTGATAGTTGATTTGATCTTGCTGAAAAACAGAAACTTTTGCATCCAGTTGTAGAATTTTAATAATTCAGAGAAGCGACGAAAAACTCTGAATTTTTTACACAAGATTGATATATAATGTGCATATGTTTTCTTTATTTTTCAGAATTTGTTTAGTTACATAAGTATTATAACAATTCGGATCTTCACAGACTGTTCTGTTTTTGACAGATTCTGTTTTCTATGTGTTGTTTGCTTATTTTGATGAATCTATGGGTAGTATCGGGGGGTATGAACCATCGAGATGTTGGAATACAGTAGATATTACAACAATATAAATAAATAATTAGTTCACAACAGTACCAAAGTGGTGATTTATTTTTCTTATACTAACGGATCTCATGAGTTTTCTGTTGAGTTTTGTGTTGTGAAGTTTTCAAGTTTTGGGTAAAGATTTGATGGACTATGGAATAAGGAGTGGCAAGAGCCTAAGCTTGGGGATTCCCAAGGAACCCCAAGGTAATATTCAATGACAACCAAGAGCCTAAGCTTGGGGATGCCCCGGAAGGCATCCCCTCTTTCGTCTTCAATCCATCGGTAAATTTACTTGAGGCTATATTTTTATTCACCACATGATATGTGTTTTGCTTGGAGCGTCTTGTATGATATGAGTCTTTGATTTTTAGTTTGCCACAATCATACTTGCTGTACACACCTTTTGAGAGGGACACGCATTAATCGTGAATTTATTAGAATACTCTATGTGCTTCACTTATATCTTTTGAGCTAGGCAATATGCTCTAGTGCTTCACTTATATCTTTTTAGAGCACGGCGGTGGTTTTATTTTATAAAAATTGTTGAACTCTATTGCTTCGCTTATATTATTTTGAGAGTCTCTAAACAACATGGTAATTTTCTTAGGTTATGAATTTAGTCCTAATATGATGGGCATCCAAGAGGGATTTAATAAAAACTTTCATATAAAGTGCATTGAATACTATGAGAAGTTTGATTCCTTGCATATTGTTTTGAGATATAAAGATGATTATATTAGATTCATGCTAGTGAGTAATTGTGGATTGGTATAAATACTTGTGCTAAAGTTTGTGATTCTCGTAGCATGCACGTATGGTGAACCGTTATGTGATGAAGTCGGAGCATGATTTATTTACTGATTGTCTTCTTATGAGTGGCGGTCGGGGACGAGCGATGGTCTTTTCCTACCAATCTATCCCCCTAGGAGCATGCGTGTAGTACTTTGTTTTGATAGCTAATAGACTTTTGCAATAAGTATGTGAGTTCTTTATGACTAATGTTGAGTCCATGGATTATACGCACTCTCACCCTTCCACCATTGCTAGCCTCTCTAGTACCGCGCAACTTTCGCCGGTGCATTACACCCACCATATACCTTCCTCAAAACAGCCACCATACCTACCTATTATGGCATTTCCATAGCCATTCCGAGATATATTGCCATGCAACTTCCACCGTTTCGTTTATTATGACACGCTTCATCATTGTCATATTGCTTTGCATGATCATGTAGTTGACATCGTATTTGTGGCAAAGCCACCATTCATATTTATACATGTCACTCTTGAGTCATTGCACATCCCGGTACACCGTCGGAGGCATTCATATAGAGTCATATATTTGTTCTAGTATCGAGTTGTAATTCTTGAGTTGTAAAGTAAATAAAAGTGTGATGATCATCATTATTAGAGCATTGTCCCATGTGAGGAAAGAATTGTAGCGACCCGACCTCAAACGGTCAAGCCTCTGTGTATCTGTGCCATCCCTGGATCAGTATGCTGGCACACACAGTACATCAATGTATATATCAAAGTGCAATCACATGTATAAATAACGTAAAACCGATATATACCTCATAATTGTCAGCGGAAACAAATAGTCGGGTGTGGAGTCCCATCAACGCCATCGGCAGGTTGAGTGTAGACCGTAACCCTGTACCGTACTCTTATTCGTCGAAATAAAGTATCTACAACATGATACGTTGCAGCCGTGTAGGTCAGTACATTGAACATACCGGCAAGATCACAAATAAGAGAAACAGATGATAAAACTATTCTATATGCAATATGGCTTTGTGGCTCTGGGTCTGAGGTTTTTGCGTAAAAGCTGGTTTTATTTTTCCTACAACAAAGGAATATTAGGAATCTCTACTACATAGCAGATACCTATACATGACATGGTTCCACCAACCGATGTCTCATAGCTCAGAACAATCATAAGTTGCCCACAATTAAGTTATCAGTCCGGTGTTGAGAGTTCCGAGATAGATCCAAGTCCAGAGACTCAAGTTGTCCGTAACCGGGGACACGGCTAATCGATTAGGTTTAAACCCTTTGCAGAGGTTTGTACACTTTACCCGCAAGATTCGATCCCTCTTTTTACATTCTCGCACTTCAGGGTGTTTGAGAACAAGACGACCGAAACATGGTCTTCCGAAGAGTTCCCCTGACCACTGTCCGGTGCTCATCCAATCCTACTGTAGTTCTACATCTGCTAGCACCGTCCCAGTCAGAGTCACAACTAAGGTTAACCAAGCCAGAGCCCATAGTGACTTGCGGTTGCACAGGTAAGCTTCTGGGCATGAAGTATTCTTCCGTCTCTTTGAGTCTGGGTGAAGCTTTCCGCAAGATGTCATGGCACTTCTCCATGCATCCCGGCCATCCACTGGTTGCTCCAGGGTGCTCGTCAACCGTCCTTCACCCAGTAGTGTGTATTGAATTCTTGTCTCGAGTCTCGAAAATCTTGAGTCTTGAGGTCCTGAAGATGCAGTCCTTGCTGATGCCATCATGAAGTTGTCGTCATTGACGTAGGGGATCCTTCATACTCACATCACTCCCGAGCACTCATACCAACCCCGTCTACTCTAGCGTAGCATTAGAATAAATAACTTCCCGGGCTTGGTAACAGGGTGATGGGTTCCTACCTCATGCATACTACTCAACTACAAGAATTCAATATCACTACTGGAGGGATTGTTGCAAATATGACACTAAATGCAATAAAAACATAGGTATGAAAAGCATGGTCAAAGTGAACTTGCCTGGTAATACTTGATGAAGATAACAACGCTCTTGGAAACTTTGATAAACTATTCGTCACTCCGAGAAAATCTATATAGTCAAACATAGCATTCATATAAGCAAGCATACTAGCAAGCAATTCTAACACTCATAATAAAACCAACAAATAAAATGCTAATCAACAAGGGACACCAAATAAAAACAAAGGAAAACTACACAACAAAACTACTAAAGAAAACTCTAAGACATAACACAAAATAGTTTTGTCCTAAGTAAAAACTTAACAGCAAAATAAAACTCTAAACTAATAAATTAACATAAAAGAAAATGTAAAACCACTAACTTAACAGAAAATATTTATCATAAAATTTTATTTGCAAAAAGAAACAAATAAAAAGCTTCTATGAAACTCTAACTATAACCTATAACAAGTTTTCATACAAAACTAAATAAAATAAATTTTTAAAATAAAAATAAAATTTTCTTTTGTTGACTAACAGAAACAAACTAAATTTGTGAAAAGTGACAAAAGAAAATATAAAAAAAACAATTAAAACTACAAAGAAAAGATTAAAACAAAACTAGAACTAAAACAGTACTGTTTTGCCTAAAACCCTAAATTAAAATTTTCATAAATTTTCCCAAATCAACCTACTGCTAGAAAAAATCATAAGTGACCAGGAGCAAAAAGAATCACTCAAAAATCTATTCTAGAATTACAACTAGAGCCAAAACAGTGTTTGAAGCATATTTGAAGTAATTCTAATTTAAACTATTCAAATTTGAAAACTAAGTACACAAACAGAAACTTCAACAAATTTTTGACACAATGCAAAAATAATCTTTTAATTTGGATCTAAAACATAAAAGTTATTAACAATCTAAAACAGAAACTATTTCTGAAACTAAAACTAAAACAGAAAAAGAAAACGCAACCGAAACGGACAGGGGTATACGTGGCGCTTGCTGGTAGGCTACTGGAGCGTGCAAGATTTTAACTACGGGCGGACGGCCGCTACTTAGGGGATTCGGTGGCTGCGGTTAAATAAAAGAAAAACCGTCGGCACGGTTCGATCTAAACCGGAGTAAACCAAACCAAAAACCGATCTAATTAAAATAAAACCTAACTATTCGATCCGATCTAATCTAAACCGTTTATTTTAGATCGAATGGAGGAGGGAAGCTCCGGTGCTCACCACGGTGGTGGAGATCTCCGGCGAGGTTGGCAGCTTCGGGCGTCGACAGTGTGGCGGCTCCGGTGATCCTCCGGCGACGGCGACGGCACCACACGACGTAGCGGACGACGGCGATCACGGGGGTGGTCGGTGGCGAGCTCGGGGACGACGGAGCCGAGCAGGGCGAGATCGACGGCGGCGGTTGCGGCTCGGGTATCGTCGGGGAGGGGGCTCCGATGGGTTTAGCGCTCGGGAGAGTGCACGGGGAGGTGCGGTGGACGGTGGCGAGGCGATTGGTGGAGGCAGCAGGGCTCAGGGGCGAGGGAGGTGACGAGGTGGGGAACAATGGCGCGGTGGCTGGCGGTGTATTCCGGCGAGCAATGGCAGCGAAGGCAGGGGTTCCCAAGGTTCGGGAAAGGGCGGAACGGGTTGAGGGGAGGGGTATATATAGGGGGAAGGTCGACTTGGAGGAGGGGGAAGATCGGGGATAGGATCCCGAGCGATCCGGGATACGGCGGCGTTCGGCGATGCTCTGGTCGAGCGCGTGGCTTGCGGAGGAGGAAGAAGATGGTGGGGCCGGGCGTCAGTGGGCGCGGGAGCGAGGGAAGCGAGCGGGCGACCGAGGCGAAGCAGCGGCGGAAGCGAGGCCGTGGGGTCGGTGGCCATGGGCCGGCCTCCTAGCCTAGTGGGTTGCGGCGCTAGGTTAGGTTAGCTAGGGTTTTCTCTTTTTTTTAGGACAAAACAAAAATAAACACAAAATAATAAAAATGATATATAGACATATAATATATCCAAATGTTCAGAAAGAGAAATCCCAAAACATGGACTATTTTTCAAGTCCAAATAAAATCAAAAAAAATTCAAATAAAGCAAACAGTGCTACTGTTGCAAATAAACCCAATAAAAGTCATTTTTAAAATACCAAAAGTATTTCAAATTTACTTTTCTCCAATTTTCTATTGTAGGGAATCATTTTACCCTATTTTCCATGTATTTCATTTTTGGAGAAAAATAATTTGAATAAAATCCAAATAACTCCAAATTGAAAGGGGTTTTCAAAATACTTCCAAATGACTTTCAATTTGATTCTTTTTAACTTCCAACTCATATTTCATATAATTGAAAAAGTCATTTTATCTTCTCTCCTGAAAATCATTGAGTTGCATAAAGTTTTGAATTTGAAATATTTTCGGATAGAATTCAAATCTTTTCAAAACCCTTTTCATTTCAAATGGAAGAAGTCATATCATCTTCACTCTAGGGTTTTGTGATGAAATGAATTTGAATTCATGGACATCAATTTGAAAAGATGAGTGTTTTGGGAAAGTCCTTTTATTCCCTCTCATTCAACTTTCAAAAAGTTTCAAATTTCACTCAAATTCACAGAATCAATCCCACAATAATCAAACAAACAATCATAAATATTTATTTAATATAACATTCCAAAATTTAGAATTTTGGGATGTTACAAGAATGATGGAGACTATGATTCCCCCACAAGTCGGGATGAGACTCCGGATGAAAAAAAAAGAGAGAGAAAATAAAAAGAGGCCAAAGAACCCAAAATAAAAAAATGAGAGAAAAGAGAGAAGGGGCAATGCTACTATCCTTTTTCCACACTTGTGCTTCAAAGTAGCACCATGATCTTCATGACAGAGAGTCTCCTATTTTGTCAGTTTCGTATATACTAGTGGGAAATTGTCATTATAGAACTTGGCTTGTATATTCCAATGATGGGCTTCCTCAAATTGCCCTAGGTCTTCGTGAGCAAGCGAGTTGGATGCACACCCACTTAGTTTCTTTTTGAGCTTTCATACACTTATAGCTCTAGTGCACCCGTTGCATGGCAATCCCTACTCACTCACATTGATATCTATTGATGGGCATCTCCATAGCCCGTTGATACTCCTAGTTGATGTGAGACTAGCTCCTTCTTTTTGTCTTCTCCACAACCACCATATTCGATTCCACCTATAGTGCTATATCCATGGCTCACGCTCATGTATTGTGTGAAAGTTGAAAAGGTTTGAGAACATCAAAAGTATGAAACAATTGCTTGGCTTGTCATCGGGGTTGTGCATGATTTAATACTTTGTGTGATGAAGATGGAGCAGAGCCAGACTATATGATTTTGTAGGGATAACTTTCTTTGGCCATGTTATTTTGAGAAGACATGCTTGCTTTATTAGTATGCTTGAAGTATTATTGTTTTTATGTCAATATTAAACTTTTGCTTTGAATCTTATGGATCTGAATATTCATGCCACAATAAAGAAAATTACATGGATAAATATGTTAGGTAGCCTTCCACATCAAAAATTCTGTTTTTATCATTGACCTACTCGAGGACGAGCAGGAATTAAGCTTGGGGATGCTTGATACGTCTCCAACGTATCTATAATTTTTCATTGTTCCATGCTATTATATTATCTGTTTTGGATGTTTTATATGCATTAATATGCTATTTTATATTATTTTTGGGACTAACTTATTAACCTAGAGCCCAGTGCCAGTTTATGTTTTTTCCTTGTTTTTGAGTTTCGCAAAAAAGGAATATCAAACGGAGTCCAAACGGAATAAAACTTTACGATGAATTTTCTTGGACTAGAAGACACCTACGAGACTTGGAGATGAAGTCAGACGACCCACGAGGCGACGACAAGCCGTAGGGGCGCGCCCTGGCTTGTGGGCCCCTCGGGAGTCCACCTACCTCCCTCTCAGCTCTATAAATCTTCAAATATTCCATTATCAACAGGGGCATCCATGAAAATACTTTTCCACCACCGCAACCTTCTGTTCCCATGAGATCCCATCTTGGGGCCTTTTCTGGCGATCTGTCGGAGGGGGATTCGATCACGGAGGGCATCTACATCAACCCTATTGCCCTTCCGATGAAGCATGAGTAGTTTACCTCAGACCTACGGGTCTATAGCTAGTAGCTAGATGGCTTCTTCTCTCTCTATGATCTTCAATACCATATTCTCCTCGATGTTCTTGGAGTTCTATCCGATGTAACATTCTTTTGCGGTGTGTTTGTCTAGATCCGATGAATTATGGATTTATGATCAGATTATCTATGAATATTATTTGAATCTTCTCTGAATTCTTATATGCATGATTTGATATCTTTGAATTTCTCTTCAAATTATCGGTTTGGTTTGGCCAACTAGATTGGTTTTTCTTGCAATGGGAGAGGTGCTTAGTTTTGGGTTCAATCTTGCGGTGTCCTCACCCAGTGACATAGTAGGGGTAGCGAGGCACGTATTGTATTATTGCCATCAAGGATAAAAAGATGGGGTTTTCATCATATTGCTTGAGTTTATCCCTCTACATCATGTCATCTTACTTAAGGCGTTACTCCGTTCTTTATGAACTTAATACTCTAGATGCATGCTGGATAGCGGTCGATGTGTGGAGTAATAGTAGTAGATGCAGAATCATTTCAGTCTACTTGACACGGATGTGATGTCTATATGCATAATCATTGCCTTGGATATCGTCATAACTTTGCGCTTTTCTATCAATTGCTCGACAGTAATTTGTTCACCCACCGTATTATTTGCCTTCAAGAGAGAAGCCTCTAGTGAAACCTATGGCCCTCGGGTCTATTTTCCATTATATATTTTCAGATCTATAAACCAAAAAACCCAAAAGTACCTTGCTGCAATTTATTTACTTTTATTTAGTTTTACATTCTAGCAATCTTTTATACCTATCTCTATCAGATCTCACCATTGCAATTGACCATGAAGGGATTGACAACCCCTTTATCGCGTTGGGTGCAAGTGTTTGATTGTTTATGCAGGTGCATAGATTGGAGACTTGCTTGTACCTCCTACTGGATTGATACCTTGGTTCTCTAACTGAGGGAAATACTTATCTCTACTTTGCTGCATCACCCTTTCCTCTTCAAGGGAAAAACCAACGCAAGCTCAAGAAGTAGCAGCAAGAATTTCTAGCGCTGTTGCCGGGGAGGTCTACATCAAGCCTACCAAGTACCCATCATAAACTCTCATCTCTTGCATTACATTATTCGCCATTTGCCTCTTGTTTTCCTCTCCCCCACTTCAAAAACGATTTTAAGAAAAATACAAAAAGAGTTGCCTTTTTATTCGCCCTTCTTTCGTTCGTCTTCTCGTTTGTCTTTATGTCTTACTTGGCTCGTTTGCTTGTTTGGTATAATTGTGTGTTTATTGAAAATCAGAAACAAAAAGGTTTATGGATCCACTTAAAGTTTTCTACTTGGATCATCTTTGATCCATATGTGCTCGTGCTAAAACCCCAACTAGTTTAGTTGAGGGAAAATCTTTAGATGAGCATGCTCATTTTGTGCGTCACTGTTTGTCTAAAAAAGGGAGACTCTTATGGAATCAAATAAATTATTTGCTATGTTATGCTTGGAATCTTTGTGAACTTTGTGATTTCACTTGTTGCTCTAAGAACCTTAAAAAACACCTTCCCTACCTATGTGAGTTTAATGATAATGAAATCTTATCTTTTTATGAAAAGGGTGTTTATAGTTACTATGATATCGAACAAATTGAAGAATTTGTTGCTTTTAAGGGTGCTTATGAAGTTGCTTCTTTGATTGAAAAGTATGATATTATTCTCTACAAATCTGAAATTTTTGACATACTTAAATATTGCTATGAAAACTATGCTCATAATGCTTATGTTAAGGAATTTATTGAGAGAATGACCGTTGCTTTGGAAGAAAATAATGATATGCATGAATATATAGATAATTATGAGGTGAGCACCACCCACCAAGGCGCGCCAGGGGCCTTGCCCGTGTGGTGTTGTCTTGTGGGCCCCTCGAAGCCGATCTTCGCGTGAAACCAGCGCCAAAAAATCCTATAAATACAAAAACCCCCAGAAATAACCGTAGATCAAAAGTTCCGCCGTCGCAGGCCTCTGTAGCCATGAAAAACCAATCTAGACCCTGTTTCGGCACCCTGCCGGTGGGGGAAATCATCACCGGTTGCCATCTTCATCATCCGGTGGCCACCATGATGAGGAGGGAGTAGTCCACCCTCGAGGCTGAGGGTTTGTACCAGTAGCTATGTGTTTAATCTCTCTCTCGTGTTCTTGATTTGGCACGATCTTGATGTATCACGAGCTTTTTTAATATAGTTGGATCATATGGTGTTTTCCCCTCTCTATCTTGTTGTGATGAATTGAGTTTTCCCTTTGAGATTTCATTTTTATCGGATTGAATACTTTTATAGATTTGAGAGCACTTGATGTATGCCTTGCTATGTATACCCGTGGTGACAATGGGGTATCATATTGATTCACTTGATATATGTTTTGGCACTCAACTCGCGGATTCCCGAGGTGACATTGGGGTAATCTATGCATAGGGGTTGATGCACGTTTTCGTCCTTGTTTCTCTGGTAGAAACCTGGGGCACTCTTTGAGGTTCTTTGTGTATGATTGAGTATTATGAATCTGAAATTGTTTGATGCATATCGTATAATCAACTCATGGATACTCGTGGTGACATTGGAGTATCTAGGTGACATTAGAGTTGGTTAATGTGTATCATATGGTGTTATTTTAGTACGAACTCTTAGATAGATCTATCGGAAAGGATAACTTGGTGTTATTTTAGTATGAAATCCTGGATAGATCGATCGGAAAGGATAACTTTGAGGTGGTTTCGTACCCTACAAACAATTTCGTCATATGTTCTCCGCTAGATAAGAACTTTGGAGTGATTCTTCATCGCACGTTGAGGGATAGTTATATGATCCAATTATATTAGCATTGTTGAGAGGTTGCACTAGCGAAAGTATGAACCCTAGGCCTCATTTTCAAGC
This sequence comes from Thinopyrum elongatum, assembly GCA_011799875.1. Lineage (NCBI taxonomy): Eukaryota > Viridiplantae > Streptophyta > Magnoliopsida > Poales > Poaceae > Thinopyrum > Thinopyrum elongatum. The sequence continues at coordinate 557,939,069 of CM022298.1, forward strand.
AATGCAATACTGTTTGTGCTCCGTTTTATCAATTGCTACCTTGCTGTTTTTTATTGTTCCTATTACAAAAATCAATATCTACTATCATTACTACACTTGTATCACCATCTCTTCGCCGAACTAGTGCACCTATACAATTTACCGTTGTATTTGGTGTGTTGGGGACACAAGAGACTCTTTGTTTTTTGTTTGGAGGGTTGTTTGAGAGAGACCATCTTCATCATACGCCTCCCACGGATTGATAAATCTTAGGTCATCCACTTGAGGGAAAATTGCTACTGTCCTACAAAACTCTGCGCTTGGAGGCCCAACACGAGTCTACAACAACAAGTTGTGTAGTAGACATCACTTGCTTGCTTGTGTTATTGTTGTTGTTGTTGTTTGCATCATATAGGCTGTTCACCTAGTTGCATATCTCGATAACCAATTTGTTGCTAAACCTAATTTGTTAAGAAAAGCTAAAAATTGGTAGTTGCCTATTTACCCCCCTCCTAGTCAACCATATCAATCCTTTCAATTGGTATCAGAGCCTCGTCTCTTTTTCAGAGCTTAACTGCCTAAAGAGTATGGTTGATGACGGGCCAAGTGCGGATGAACTACCCGTGGCCGAGGGAGTAACCACGGTCACTCGAGAGGATTTAGATGATGCAATTGCCTCACTTAAAACTTCTATGACGATCGAGGTCAAATCTTTGTTTAAAGATTTCCTTGATGGCCTCAAGCTTACTACTGATCCGCTTCAAGTGGTTAAACCCACTACCGCGGAGTCGGATGCCAACTCCGGTAAGGAGGGGGCTAGTAGTGACAAGAATCCTTTGCCTCAAGGAAAGAATGGGATGGGAATCCATGCCACGGTTTCCCCTCCCCCGATCTATGGAGGACCGGTCCATTCACCTCATATCAACCATCTTGGTCCTCCTCCTAAGCTTGTGTTAAATGATTTTCCTAATTGGGTTTTTTGTATCAAGTCTCATTTGAATCACAGCTCAATACATCTTTGGAGAATCATTGAAAATGGCTTCTACCCGCATGATCCATATAATTTCACTCCAAGAGAAGAAGTGGACAACCAATACAACCACTCTGCCATGTTCATCTTCAAGCCGCAATGCCTCCCGAAGAGCTTGCTCACTTGCGCCCATTCACTCTTGCAAAAGATGCATGGGAACACATTGTCTCTTTGTACAAGGGAAGCTCGAGCATTCAACGCTCCAACTTTGAGGTGATCCTTGATGAGGCCGGTGAGTTTGTGATGAATGAAGATGAAGATCCTCGTGAACTCTACCAATGATTGACAACTCTCGTGGCCTCACTCCGAGATCATGGGAGCAACGATACGGATGGCAGTTGGATCGAACGCAAGTTTCTCAAGGCCATCATGCCATACATCAAGGCCATGTCCTCCATGATCCGTCAAAGACCGGACTTCCACACCTTTTCCTCTAGCGATGTTTTGGATGAGTTAATTGCTATGAACATCTTGAACAAGACTGCCAAAAATGCTCTAGCTCATGTCCAACGGTCAAACAAATCCTCACCCAACCTAGCTTTGAAGGTCAAGGCTATCCCATAAGAAGAAGAGGAAGAAGAATATATTTGCCCCGAAGACACCAAATATGCTTACCACGAGCACATGGCTCTTGCGTCAAAGCAATTTTGGGGCAACAAGAGAAACTCAAGGCCCAACTTCTCCAAGAACAACTCAAGTGGTTCCAAGGGCAAGCAATGTGTGAGAACTTGCTACAATTGTGGCAACGTGAGTCATTTTGTGGTGGATTGCTCCTACAAGAAGAGGGAAGACAATGGTGGCAAGCTTATCCGCAAACACAAGGCCAAGTCTTTCCCTAACAAGAACAACTTCACAAAGAAGGTGCCACAAAGGGGGTTGGTGGCGCATGAAGAGTAAGTCTTCGATGATGATGATGATACAAATGGTGAAGTGATGGCAACGGCCTCCATGGCCATTGCTACTTCTTCCCCAACCATGGTGTCTCTCTTCAATGCCCTCAATGAGAACCGCATCGCTAAGTGCCTCATGGCAAAAGGTATCAACAAGGTAACCTCCAACATCAAAACCTCCATCTCTACTACTCCTTCTTTTGTTGGATTTTGTGGATGGAAATGAGGAGGTAAAGGGTGACAAGAACGAATTTGACAAGTTCTTGAGTAAATTCAAAGGTGAGACCAAGAAGCACTTTGTTGCTCTCTTAGAAAAACTTGGTGAGGCTAATGATATCATTGAGTCTCATGAAGATACCATCACTAAGATGGAGGGGCATAGTCGCGACTATGCTGATGAGATAGCGGATCTTTCCATTGCTCTAGAGGAAGAGAGAGGTCTCTGTTTGGCTCTTGATGAGCCACAAAACATTGACCTTGCTAAATTAAGGAAAGGTCATGATCATGCACTTGTTCTTGCTCGTGTGCTTAAATCCGAGGAGGTTGAACTTGGGGTTGGCCATCCAAGACTCAATGAAGAGTTTGAGTTACTTGACAAGGCTCACAAGGCCTTGAAGAGTGCTCATGCTTCTCTCAAGGAATCTCATGATCAACTCAAAGTGAAGCTCACTAAGGAGATAGCCACTTGCCCTCCTTTGGTATTAATTGATAATGTCCATGCTACTAACCCTTGTTGTGAGCACGTGCACCTGGTGGAGGAGAATTCCAAGTTGAAAGAGCAACTTGAGAAAGGCCTTGTGACTTGCATACAAGGTGAGAAGAACCTCAATGACCTTTTAAGCAATTAAAAGGAAGTTGTGGCCAAGGAAGGACTTGGATTTGCACCCAAATCAAAGAAGAAGAGCAAGACCAAGCAACCTCTCCATCTTAAGGAGGTATTTGTCAAAGAGGGAGAGGGTGCTCATGAGAAGAAGAAGGACAAGGTTGTGGGTGGTAATGCCAAGAAGGGCAAGACCACTCCTCCCAACAAATCCTGCGACTTTAACCCTTCTTATGTTTTATGCCGTGCTACCGATGGGCATGTTTATGCCATATTTGTTGGTTCTTCGTATAAGTAAATTGAATGGCCTATTTGGGTTCCTAAGACCCTTGTTACTAACATCAAAGGACCCACTCAAAAAATGGGTACCTAAATCCAAGCATTGATCTCTTGTACGAGTTTGCTTTCGGTGGAGTGTCATGGTTGCTTGATGGTGGAGCAACAAACCATATGACCAGGAGCAGGATTTGGTGGTGGACATGCAACAAAGCCCATCTATGCCCACCCATGTCCAATTCGGCGATGCTTCAACATCTAAGGTATTGAGTCTTGGCAAGGTTGTCATTTCTCAAGATTTATCCATTGAGAAGGTCATGCTTGTTGAGACCTTGCATACAATTTAATTTCCATTCGTCAACTTGCATGGGCTTTGCAACATTCTTTGATATTGATACCGTGGCCCTTTTGTGGAGCAATACTCTTAAAGTAGCTTATGTTGGGTATGTCGAGAATGGTCTCTATGTGGTTAACTTTTCGGAGCGACCCACTAAGACCGCGACTTGCCTAATGGCTAAAGTTGACGTGGGGTGGCTTTGGCATCGCCGTCTAGACCACGTCAATATGAGATCTTTGCAATGTCTCCACAAAGGGGATCATGTTCGTGCACTAACAAATGTGAGTTTTGCCAAAGACCATGCGTGTAGTGCTTGTATAGAAGGAAAGCTACATGAAACAGCTCACCGACCCACGACTATCATTTATTCGAAGAGGCCCTTAGAGCTCCTACACATGAATCTCTTTGGTCCTCCATATTTTGATAGTCTTGGGGAAAGAAAGTATTGTTTGGTGATTGTGGATGATTATTCAAGATACACATGGGTATACTTCTTCAAGAGGAAGAGTGTGACCCACAAACCATCATTGACTTTGCAAATGAAGCTCAACGTTAACATGAGGCAAAGATATTGATGATTAGAAGTGATAACGGCACTGAGTTCAAGAACTACACCTTGGTGATTTCCTTAGTGATGAAGGATCAAGAACCAATACTCCGCACCATATACCCCTCAACAAAATGGTGTTGCTGATAGGAAGAACCGGACATTGATTGATGCGGCAAGGACCATGATGGCAGAATTCAAATCTCCGTACAACTTTTGGGCCGAAGCCATCAACACCGGATGTCATGTATCCAATCGGATCTATCTCCGCAAAGGCTTGAACAAGACTCCATATGAGATACTTATCGGTAACAAGCCCAACCTCAAGTACTTCTGGGTGTTCGAGTGTAAGTGTTTCATTCTCAAGAAAGGTGTTTGTTTGTCTAAATTTGAACCTAGAGCTCAAGAGGGCATATTTGTTGGCTATGCTACAAACTCTCATGCTTACCGTGTCCTCAACAAGCCCAATGGACTCATTGAGGAGACGTGTAACATGGAGTTTGATGAAAGTAACGGCTCCCAAGTGGAGCAAAGTGGTCTTTGTGATATAGGTGATGAAATTCCTCCCCAAGCCATAAGAAGAATGGGAGTTGTACAAATCCTCCTCATTGAGGAACCCCTTGTGGCTGAAGGAGAAGGACAATGTTCTACGCAAGTGGAACCATCACCAACGCTAGACCCACATGCTTCCGAAGAACAAAGTGAAGGCCCTCAACCAAATGAAGATGATCGAGGACAAGATCAACCTCATGATGATGGTGTTGCGCCAAATGATGCCCAAGATCAAGTTCAAGACTTTGAGCAAGCTAAAGATCAAGAACAAGCTCAAGATGGGACTCAAGATGATCAAGATGATGCTCCTCAAATGCCTATTTAAGAGCTATTGGAGCGCCGTGCCACCAAGATTGCTTCCACACTAAAGCGTCAAGAACATGTCATGTAGAATGTGCTTGGAAGCTTAAGGAGAGGAGTAACTACTCGTAAACAATTAACAAACTTTTGTGAGCATCGTCGTTTGTTTTTTGTGTTGAACCCCAAAAAGTACAGGAAGCGCTCGAGGACACAGATTGGCTTGAAGCCATGCATGATGAACTCAACAATTTCAAGTGCAACAAAGTGTGGGAATTAGTGCCAAGGCCAAATGAGAATCATAATGTCATTGGAACCAAATGGATCTTCAAGAACAAGCAAGATGCGAATGGTGTGGTTGTTCGGAACAAGGCAAGATTGGTAGCACAAGGCTACTCCCAAGTCGAGGGTATCGACTATGGTGAAACCTTTGCCCCCATTGCTCGCCTTGAATCTATTCGCATGTTGCTTGCATATGCATCTCATCATTATTTCAAGTTGCAACAAATGATGCGAAAAGTGCATTTCTTAATGGTCCTTTGAATGAGTTGGTATATGTCAAACAACCCCCGGGGTTCGAGGACTCCAAGTTACCCAATCATGTATTTAAACTCAATAAGGCGCTATATGGCCATAAACAAGCCCCATGTGTGTGGTATGTCGTATGAGCACCTTACCTAGTTGTTGCAAGATTGTGGGTTTGAAATTGGGAAAATCGACCCCACTCTTTTTACTAAGAGGGTCAAAGGGGATTTATTCATATGCCAACTATATGTTGATGATATTATTTTTTCTTCTCCTAACAAATCTTTCAATCATAAGTTTGTTGCACTAATGACCATGAAGTTTGAGATGTCTATGATGGGAGAGTTCAAGTTCTTTCTTGGGTTCGAAGTCAAGCAGAAGAGAAGGAATGTCCATCAACAAAGACAAATACACCCAAGACATGCTCAAGAGTTTCAAGCTAGAGATGTCAAGCCAGCCAAGACTCCAATGCCAACTTGACATTCATCCCAATGGTAAAGCGGTGGATGGAAAGGTATATCGTTCCATGATTGGATCCTTGCTTTACCTTTGTGCATCTAGACCGGATAACAGGAGGATGTGTCGCTCCTTCGTCAACAAGTTCGAGACTTCATCATTGATGAACTGCAGCTCCCGGTATTATCTACTCAAACTTGGTTCCAAGGAGTTGGTCTATATCAGATGCAAGACCCTGTTATTCGCAGTGCTTTGGTTAATCACACACCTTGGCCACTAGGCGTTGATTAGCATGGTCAGGAAATCTTTGTTAGATTCATCAATCATGATGATGGTGAGGGTTTTAGATCGATCCAGGGACACAGAACTGGTTGGCTTATGTTCATTGGGGTGCCGCTCGATTACCGCAATGCTGAGAACCTAGCTGAAGTTGTTGGTACCTTTGGGCAGTTTCAGTACTGGAACTCTGATGATGATGATAGATTAGTCCGTTCTTTGGTCTTTGCATCCTTCCCTGATAATCTGGTGGTACCAAGAGACGTGGTTTCATGGACGGCTTCTTGCCACATCCTGACTGTTGCGTTTGCTGAGCAACTCCCTCAGGATGAAGATATGATGCCTTTTAATGGCAACCCGCATCCCATGACTGGACACATGCAACCTAATGAGAACTTTTGGGCTTCCTCCATATCTTGCTTTAGGTTGGAATGATGTGCCGCAATAGTTTGAACCTGAAGAGCAGCAACAGCCGCATCAGGGTGACAATGTTGGATGGGGTCAGCCTTGGCAAGGCCCAGATGCAGAGCCAGAGGAAGTATAGCAACAGGTGCCTCAACACCAGAACTCCATGGTTTTAAAGCCCCTCTTTTGGCTCAAATGACTCTTCCCAGCAACAACACCAACATGCAGTGGACGGACCTATGGTTGAACTTGTTGATGAGCCTGCAGGCGGGCCACATGTGCAGAATTTGGCCCAGCAACATATTGAGCCTGCAGACCATGTTGTGTATGAGCAGCAACATTTTGAGGAACACCCACTGCAGGTGGAAGCCAGGAGGATAATGTGATTATGAATGCTCCTCACATGGATATCCCTGTAGAAGCAGTAATTGAGGATAATGCTCTTGCAATTGTTCCTTATCAAGCACCTTTGCAGCCACCTCTTTTTGTTGGAGCTACCACAATTGTACTTGGTCCTATCCTTCCACTAGAGATGATATGGCAAAGGACCTTCCAGTCCCTTCTGCCTTCTTTTCTGATAGCCCAAGTCCCTAAACCTTTCAGTTTTAAGGTTATTTCACCAACTCTGAAGAGATCATGGCTGCAAGCTTTTGAGGAGATGAACAACTTTGTTTGGCATAGAGCTCAACCTTTATAGGACAGGCCCCCTCTAGCACTTCTGCCGTCACCAAGCAAACCAGTGGCACGCAAGCTTACATTTGATGATCCGGTTGCCACTGCAAATTTTTAGTTTGTTGCTCCGCACCAGGACCAGGGTCCTCCTTCTAAGGATGCACAATCTGATGCTATTCCCCACAGTACGGCGCCATCAAGCAACGTGTCAAGTGATGTCGCTTGAACTACGTCGGTATTTCCCCAAAGAGGAAGGGATGATGCAGTACAACTACGGTAGGTATTTCCCTCAGTTATGAAACCAAGGTATCAATCTAGTAGGAGAACCGAGCAACACTATGTAAACGGTACCTGCACACAAAGAACAAATACTTGCAACCCGACGCGTAAGAGGGGTTGTCAATCCCTCCATGGTAAAAAGATAGATAAATTTGTGGTAGATTGGATAAATCGCTCTCGATAAAACGCGAAATAAAATAAGTAATAAAACATGCAGCAAAGTATTTTTGGGTTTTTGGAATAATAGATCTGAAAATAAAAAGCGAATAAAAATAGATCTCAAAGCAAATATGATAAAGAATAGACCCGGGGGCCGTAGATTTCACTAGTGGCTTCTCTCAAGAAAATAGCATATGGTGGGTAAACAAATTACTGTTGGGCAATTGATAGAAGATCGAATAATTATGACGATATCCAATGCAATGATCAACATATAGGCATCATGTCCAAGATAGTAGACCGACTCCTGCCTGCATCTACTACTATTACTCCACAAATCGACCGCAATCCAGCATGCATCTAGTGTATTAAGTTCATGGAGAAACAGAGTAATGCAATAAGAACTATGACATGATGTAGACGAGATCTATTCATGTAGGAATAGCCCCCATCTTGTTATCCTTAATAGCAACAATACATGCATGTCTTGCTGCCCCTTGATATGTCTCCAACGTATTTATAATTTTTGATTATTCCATGCTGTTATATTATCATTCTTGGATGTTTTACAATCATTTTATATCATTTTTTGGTACTAACCTATTGATATAGTGCCCAATGCCAGTTGCTATTTTCTGCATGTTTTTTACATCGCAGGAAATCAATACCAAACGGAGTCCAACCGCAGCGAATTTTTTGTGGATTTTTTTTGGACCAGAAGACATCCAGTGGGCCGGAGAAGCACCTGGGGGGTGCTCCGAGGGGAGCACAACCCACCAGGGCGCGCCTGGAGGCCCAGGCGCGCCCAGGTGGGTTGTGCCCACCTCGGGGGCCTCCCTGTGACGCCTCCGGCTCAATCGTGCAATAATCATACACGCAATGCACATGATCAAGCCTAAGGACTCACGGGAAGATATCACAACACAACTCTAAAACATAAATAAAGTCATACAAGCTTTATATTACAAGCCAGGGGCCTCGAGGGCTCGAATACATAAGCTTGCGTACAAGCATCAGCGGAAGCATCAGATATCTGAGTACAGATATGAAACAGAAACAGAAACAGAAAGGCCTTTAGAAAGGCGGGGCAAAATAAATCACTATGATCGAAAGGCGCAGGCCTCCTGCCTGGGACCCTCCGAACCTACTCCTGGTCGTCATCCAACTCACCATAGTATCCATCCTCGGGGTGGTAGTAGTAGTCGATCGACGGGGCATCTGTCTCAGGGGGATCTGTCCTCTGGTCACGACAAACTGATATGGGGGGGGGGGGAAGGAAAACAAAGCAACCGTGAGTACTCAGAAGTACTCAGCAAGCAAGGATCTACACTACATATGCAACATTATCAAAGGAAGGCTGTATATGTGGACTGGGCTGCAGAAATGCCAGAATAGAGAGAAGGCCTAGTCCTATCGAAGACTAGCATCTTGAGAGGTCTTGCAGCATTAGAAGAGTGTAGACAGTACCATATAATGTAGCAGTATCATTAAGTCTCAACCTCACCCAGAGATCCTTTCTCGACTCCCTGCGAGAAAGCAATCCCAGAGCCATACAGTCATCAACCTCATCCTGAGATCCCTTCTCGACTCCCTGCGAGAAGCAATCCCAGAGCCATAGTATCCAAGTATCCAGTTCTAATTGTATCACTCAGGATACAACTCCGAGTGTCCTTTACCGTAGGACCGGCTATCGATAGATGTGTTCTTCCCTGCAGGGGTGCACCAACTTACCCAACACGCTCGATTAACTTCGGCTGGACACACTTTCCTGGGTCATGCCCGGCCTCGGCCAAACGATACATCACAACCCTACCTAGAGCTTAGCAGAGAGGTCCCTGTCGGTCTACATCCTAAGCGCTCAAAGGTCTTGGGCCATCGCCCTGTGCACTCCGAGTCGTTGCGTGCAGGGGGAAGCCAGGCACCAGGGGGGCGCCGGTCCGTCCCGGCCGCAAGGCTGAACTAGACGTCTGACAGAGCTTTCGGCTGATGCTACGATGCAGAACGCCCATACTATGCCCACGTGATGGTTAGTGCTATCAGGCCAGAGGCCTGCTCGGATCAAATATCCAAATCGTTAGTGGACTAGGGGCTTGCGGTAACGAGCAGAGACTCACGAAAGATGTGACCCCATCGCCCCGTCTCGAGGACTTGCGGCAAGGGCCAAGAATGCCCGGCCACGCCTCGTATTCACCACTCGGGCACCACACAGGCACCCGTCTTCACAACACTCGCCTCTCAGGCGCACGCGGGTACCCCTCAGGGTCGACCCGCCTATCCAAGTAACAGTGTAAAGTCCAAGTATCCGTGTGTCCATAACATCAGAGGAATCCGATGTATCACCCTCGTTGAATTCCCACTCGATGTATCCGTCAAGGTGAACTCGGAGGAATCACCCTCGATGGGTTCACACTTGATGTGTTGCACGACAGCGTCATTACCGGAAGTGGTGAAGGAGGAATCACCCTCGATGACCACGACCAAATAGCTACTCTACAGAGTTAACATCAGAAGTGCTACAAGAGGTTTCACCCTCGGCACTAGATAGTAACGCTGCAGTGTCGTTACAACTAAGGGGGGGTGATGTGCGGTGTCGGGGCCTGGTCTTCAATCCCGTTGATCGGGTCTTCGGATAATCAAGCGGGGCAATCGGGATAAGTGGGGTCACTGATAGGTCTCTACCCAGCCTAAACTAAGCAGTTTAGGAGATGCAGGTAATTATCAACAGCAGGTTACAATAAACAGGCTATGCATCAGAATAGGTAAAGCAGCAGTAGCAGCAATTCTAATGCAAGCATGAGAAAATAGAATGGGCGATATCGGGATGATCAAAAGGGGGGCTTGCCTGGTTGCTCGGCGGCAAGGGCAAGGTTGTCAATGGTGTCTTCGGGCTCCGGAGCTGCGTCGGTCTCGGGGACGACGTCGGGGTCTAACGAGAGAGAAGAGGGGGAAGAAACAGTAAATACAAAGCAAACAAGAGCATGACATGTTAATAAGCAGAGCTAGCGGTGTTCTATTGTAGTGCTAGGTAATACCGGCGATAGAGAAAAACATCCGGGAAAGTATTCCCGTTGTCCGGCATTTCGGACAGACGAAAAGAGGGGAACGGATGCTCGTTCGCTATGCTAGGGACGTGTGACGGATGAACGGACCGCGAATTCGGATTCGTCTCGTCGTTCTGAGCAATTTTCATGTAGAAAGTATTTTCATCCGAGTTACGGATTAAAAGATATGATTTTCTAAAGTTTTTATTAATTTCTGGAATTATTTAATTAATTAATTTTGAATTATCCAAAACAGTAAAAGATGACGTCATCATGATGTAGGGGTGATGTCAGCAGTCAACGGACCCGCTGACCAGTCAATGGGGCCCACGCGGGACCCACTGGCAGTGACTGGGTACTGCCCAGTCAGCAGTTTGACTAGTCAAAGGGCCCACACGTCAGTGTCTGTTAGTGTTAATTAAAAATTATCCATTTAAACAGTACACAGGGCCCACATGTCATTCTCTAGTGTTATTATTAGGACTTATTTTAACGGTGGTTAATTAGAGACGGTGGGTCTAGGGTGTTAGCGGCACATCTAGTTTAGTTAACAGTTTTATTTATTTAAACTTAATTAGTGGGGGTCATTAGTGGCTAAACTCGTGGTTATGGACCCGGGCCCACGTGTCATAGACACGGGCCGGGTTTAAACTGCTCGCGTGCCGACGACGAGCCCGACGCGGTGGCGATGGCCGGAACTCGGCCGGAATCGCGCTATGGTGACCCATTTCATGCGCGGTTTGTTGCGACGGGTTCCTGGTGACCGTGCTCATCCGGTGGTGGCGACTGTTGGCACCGAGGTGGCCGGAGGTGGCGTCGGCGGTGAGCTGGGCGGCGGCGGTGCTCGGGCACATGCGGCAAGGGGGCTACGGGGCTCCGTTGGGTGCCTGGCTGGGCGCGGTCGAACGCGGATTGCGGGCCGCAACGAATGGTGGCATTGGCCGCCACTGTGGTGGCCGGAGATGAAGGCTACGACGACGACCATCAGCGGCCGGAGCTCGCGCTCGCGGGGAAGGTAGCTACAGGGCAAGGGGGCGAGAGGGGAGCAGCCAGGGGGTTGTGGGAGCTCACAGCGGGAGCAGAGGAGAGTCGGGAAGGCCGGAGGACGCGGCGACAGTGCGGATCGAACGCCGGCGTCCCGGTGGCCGTGGTGGGGAAGGGAGCGACCGATCCGGTGATGCGTTGCTCCTCGGATCGAGCCGAAGGGCGGAGCCAACGTGGATGACGACGGCGGTCCTCCTGGGCGTCACAGTGCGGCGTGGGGTGCTCGGTGGCCGCGGTGGTGGCGAGCGACGGCGATGGCTACGTTCGGTGGAGGAGCCAGGACGGGAGAGGAGAGGGGAATGGGTAGGAGTGGGGGCTAGGGTTCGGGTGAGAGGGAGAGAGCGCTCTTATCTCCTCCTAGGCGAGCCCTAGGCCTCGGTGTCGATCGCAGAAGAGGGGGGGGGGGCAGTGCGGGCGCGCGTGTGCGGGCGACAGCGCGCGAGGGGGAGCAGTAGGTAGGGGATGACCGCGGTGGGTTGGGCCGGCGCTTGTAGCGACTAGAGCCCACGGGCACAGTAGCTAGGGCCTTTTCCCATTTTCTTCTTTTTCTTTTCTGTTTTTCCTTTTCTTTACTGTTTTGCCTTTTAATTTCATTCCAAAAGACTCTTGTAAAATATGAGACTAGCCCAAATAAATATGGTGCATTTTATGCCACTGCAATAAAATGGTTTTGAGTCCAAAGGTTTTCATTTGGGATTTTATTTAATTAAGAAGGTAGTAAGTAGTGTTGTTTTGCTACTGTTAGAGTCACTTAATTTGTTAATTAAATGTTGGTTACAATTTTAGAATTGCCTCTGGAATATTTGTTATTTAATGAACATTTTAGTTTCTGGGTTTGGGCAACTTTTATTTGCACTTTCAGTTTGAATTTCCATTTGAATTTGAATTAAAGAAAAGAGATATGATACCAATGATGATTAATCATTGTCGATCATGATGACTTGGCATAATCAAAAGGGTGATTACTGTAGCTTAATACATGGGGTGTTACAAATCTCCTCTACTAACAAGAATTCTCGTCCCGAGAATTAAGAGGTAGAAGGAAAAAGTTCGGGGTATTCCGCACGAAGATTATCCTCGCGTTCCCAAGTGACTTCTTCTTCAGTATGATTTGACCACTGCACTTTGAGGAACTTGGTAACCTTCTGACGGGTTCGACGTTCAGCTTCATCGAGAATGCGGATCGGATGCTCCTTATAAGATAGATCATCTTGCAATTCGAGCATCTCGTGATCCACTGCGCGGTGCGGAGATTCCTTGAAGCATTTACGAAGTTGCGACACATGGAAGACGTTGTGGATATGAGAGAATTGCGGCAGCAACTCCAATTTATATGCCACTTGACCACGTCTAGCAATAATGCGGAAAGGACCAATGTAGCGTGGAGCTAACTTGCCCTTGATTCCAAAATGGTGAGTGCCCTTCATAGGAGTGACACGCAGATAAGCTTGATCACCAGGTTGATGAGTCAAACCCCATCGTTTGCGATCATAGTTGCTCTTCTGGCGGTCTTGAGCCGCCTTGAGATTTTCCCGGACAATACGAACTTGTTCTTCGGCATGTTGAATAATATCTGGACCCAGAAGTGGTCGTTCCCCAGTTTCTGACCAATTCGGAGGGGTTCGACACTTACGTCCATATAGAACTTCAAAGGGGGCCATTTTCAAGCTGGCTTGATAGCTGTTGTTATAAGAGAACTCGGCATACGGAAGAGATTCTTCCCACTTCTTGCCAAACGATATAACACAAGCCCAAAGCAAGTCTTCAAGCACTTGATTAACTCGCTCGACTTGGCCTTGGGATTGAGGGTGATAAGCTGAACTCCAGGTAATATGAGTTCCCATAGCTATTTGGAAACTTTCCCAGAATTTAGAAGTGAAAAGACCGCCACGGTCCGAACTGATTTCCTTCGAAATACCGCGAAGTGATACAATTCTGGAGATATACAACTCTGCTAACTGAGTAGCAGTGATAGTCTCTTTGACAGGCAGAAAGTGTGCAACCTTAGAGAGTTGGTCGACGACGACAAGAATAGCATCGTGACCCTTCTGTGACCTGGGAAGTCCTGTAATGAAATCCATCTGAACCTTATCCCATTTCCATAGAGGAATAGGAAGCGGTTGCAGAATTCTAGCTGGTTTCTGATGTTCTGCTTTAACGCGACGACACACATCACATTCAGCAACATAACAAGCAATGTCCTGCTTCATTTTAGACCACCAGTACCTTTGACGGAGATCACGATACATCTTGGTGCTACCCGGATGAATAGACAACGGGGTATCATGTGCCTCCTTCATGACTTTGTCAGTCATAAGCTCGAAGCGAGATACCACAATGCGGTTTCTGAAATACAAGGTTCCATCTTCAGACAACGAGAAATCCCTGTACTTTTCTAGGTGAAGATTTTTCTTCATCAAATCAATTTCAGCATCCTTAGCTTGCGCATTCTTAACAGCTTTCTCAAGATCTGGTTGTATCACAAGGTTATTTAGAGAACCCTGTGGGACAATACGCAGATTCAGCTTGCACAGTTCTTCAAAAAGACGAGGTTGAGCTCACCTAACCATGAGGTTGTCGCAATAGGACTTGCGGCTTATGGCATTATCCATCACGTTAGCCTTGCCAGGGGTATAAGAAATACCCAAATCATAGTCCGCAATGGCCTCCATCCATCTTTGCTGACGGAGGTTTAGAGATGGTTGAGTGAACAAGTACTTCAGACTTTTATGATCCGTGTAGATCTCGCAACGATTACCGAGGAGGTAATGTCGGCACAACTGCAATGCATAGATCACAGCAGCTAGTTCTAGATCATGTACCGGATAATTCTCTTCATGTGGGCGCAACTGACGAGAGCCATAAGCAATCACTTTACGCTCTTGCATTAGGACACAGCCTAATCCTTCACGGGATGCGTCACAATAAATCACAAAGTCTTTGCGGGTATCTGGAGGAGATAGTACTGGGGCAGATGTCAGCTTGTCTTTGAGTGTCTGGAAACTTTCCTGACATTTTTCTGTCCATTCAAATTTAACACCCTTGTGAAGCAGATCAGTCAAAGGCTTAGCAATCTTTGAGAAATTCTCGACAAAACGACGGCAATAACTTGCAAGGCCGAGAAAACTTCTCACTTGCTTGACGTTCTTCGGAGGAGTCCAGTCAAGAATAGCCTGAACTCGTTCCGGGTTAACAGCAATTCCATCCTTGGAAATCGCATGACCAAGGTAAGTTACTTCAGAAAGCCAGAATTCACATTTGGAGTATTTGGCATACAACTGGTGTTCTCGGAGCCTTTCCAGTACAAGACGGTGGTGGTCGGCATGTTCTTCTTTATTCTTCAAATATACGAGAATATCATCTAGATATACCACGACGAACTTGTCGAGGTAATCCATGAAGATATAATTCATCAGACGGGAAAACGTAGCTGGAGCATTTGTTAAGCCAAATGACATTACAGTGTACTCGTAGGAGCCATAGCGAGTAACAAATGCAGTCTTCGGAATATCCTCTTCACGAACACGGATCTAATGATAACCCAACCTCAAATCATGTTTAGAGAATACCGATGATCCAGCAAGTTGATCATACAAATCATTGATCCGAGGAAGCGGATATTTGTTCTGGATTGTTGCTTGGTTAATGGGCCGATAATCCTGAACCAATCGGTTAGTTCCATCCTTCTTCTTAATGAAGAGTGAAGGTGCTCCCCAAGCAGAGGAACTGAGACGGATGAAACCTTTCTTAAGTGACATGTCGATTTCTTCCTTAAGCTCAAGAAGGTGGTGCGGAGGCATTTTATAAGGACGCTTCGCAATAGGAGTTGTGCCAGGTTTCAAGTCGATGACAAACTCGACAGCTCTAGCAGGGGGTATTCCTGGAAGTTCTTCTGGAAATACATCTTGAAAATCATGAACAACTGGAACGTTCTCGATGCTTTCAAGAGGTGAGGCATTCAATGCATTCAGAACATATATTTGAGTCTCAGCATCCTAAGCTATTCGAGCTGAGTATTGTACTTTCTGGCCAGAAGGGTGAGTGAGCCGGACCGATTCAGTGGCACAGCCAATCAAAGCTTTATAAGGCTTCAACCAGTCCATACCCAGAATAATGTCTATGTTGGAGGTCTTGAGAGCAATGAGTGAAACGGGGAACATCAATCCTCCGATCACAATGTGGTTACCGTGGCTTACCATGGTAGGTTGCCAATTAGCCCCAGGTGACTGGATTACTAATGGGGTGGACATCTCCTCGAAAGGTATATCATGGCTTCACGCAAAACTTTCGGACATGAAGGAGTGCGATGCTCCAGAATCAAAGAGGACTGAAGCTGGGATTGAATTCACTAGAAGGGTGCCCATCACAATTTTGGGGTCCTGTCGAGCTTCTTCCATGTTAACTTGGTTGACATGGACCCGAACTATAGCAGACGGCCTGGCATTACAGCTTCTGAGACGACGGTTCCGACAACTCTTCTTGCAACCAACAGGAGGACGTGGTGCATCCTGATGAAAAGATATAGCATCAGGCGGTCCATCATGAACCGATAGCTGTCTCGGCGGTGAAGGCAAACGAGGTGCAACATATGACGGCCTTGGTGTTGGAGCAGGTCGATGATGAACATTGTGTGGAATCCAGACTCGACGTTTCTGAACAGGCTGACCCGAAGATGAACCAACATCACGAGTGCGCTTGAGCGACTCCTGGTACTCAGTCAGAGCTGTTTCAACTTGGAAAGATTTGCTGACAAGCGTTGCGAAGTCTGCAAAATCAAGAACAGCAAGTGCGAGGTTTATATCCGTACGCAGTCCTTCACGGAATTTCTCCTGCTTGCGGGCGTCAGTGCAGACATCATCTTCAGCATAGCGGGACAATTCAAGAAGTTTCCTCTGGTATTCATCCACAGTCATTTTGCCCTGTGAGAGTTTGGGGAACTCCTGCTTCTTTTGGTCCATCAGACCTTGAGGAATGTACCGTGCACGAAAAGCTGACTGAAATTCCTGCCAAGTGGTTATTGTTTCAGCAGGCAACATACCCTTGTGGTTTTCCCACCATTGAGCAGCTGGGCCCCTCAGGTGATACACCGCATAGGTGACGTAACTGTCTGGGATAACATTGGCCGACTTCATCTGAAAGGCAATGTCACGGAGCCAATCATCAGCATCCATTGGATCAGTCGAGCTGCGAAAAACAGACGGGTTGAGGCGCATGAATTTTGCCAGAGTTATTGGAGCATTCTGTTGCTGAGCATTCTGGTTTGGAAATTGAGCCATTAGTCCGGTCATAAACTGCTGCATCATTGCGGCAATATAGGGTGGAGGTGGAGGATCGTCAGCCATCCTGCCAAATCAACAGGGGCAGTTTAGCAAGAAAAACTGCATGTGAATGGAGTTATTCATGATGTCACACGGGAAGAACAGGATAGGCATTAGATATATAATAGTAGTCGTCAAAGACATACCAATCCATGCACAGAGTTGGATTCAAACGGATAGTACGTGCACGGGAACACTCGCAACTAGACAAACTAGGCGGTGCGTAGGCACGCGGTAGGGAAGTACACAACGAGACATAGCAAAGGCTACATCAACATCGGAGAAAACTATTGGGGCAAGGAATCTGCAAGTGAAACACATGGTGCCCTCGATAAAAGGATCCTGCAAGCAGAACCTGGCCCGCAATCTTGAAGAAAGGAGGGGTAATTCCAGAACACCGGGTGGATGTGATCACGAGAACCTAATGTTGGAGTTAGTAAAATTTTAACCCGAATAGGAGAGAGATCAGAGTCCCAGAGTAAAGGTCGAGGAGTAAAAGATACTAATACCACCCATTTGGTGACGTGGGCCCGTAAGCCACACAGCCAAGTTAGTAAAACAGTTTTGGACCACTAGACTCAACTTCGGCCAAGGAGTTGGAAAGGGGGTTCCTACAGGCAGTCGGCCCTGATACCAACTTGTGACGCCCCCGGCTCAATCGTGCACTAATCATACACACAAATGCACACGATCAAGCCTAAGGACTCACGGGAAGATATCACAACACAACTCTAAAACATAAATAAAGTCATACAAGCTTTATATTACAAGCCAGGGGCCTCGAGGGCTCGAATACATAAGCTTGCGTACAAGCGTCAGCGGAAGCATTAAATATCTGAGTACAGATATGAAACAGAAACAGAAAGGCCTTTAGAAAGGCGGGGCAAAATAAATCACTACGATCGAAAAGCGCAGGCCTCCTGCCTGGGACCCTCCGAACCTACTCCTGGTCGTTATCCAACTCGCCGTAGTATCCATCCTCGGGGTGGTAGTAGTAGTCGATCGACGAGGCATCTGTCTCAGGGGGATCCGTCCTCTGGTCACGACAAACTGATATGGGGGGGGGGGGGAAGGAAAACAAAGCAACCGTGAGTACTCAGAAGTACTCAGCAAGCAAGGATCTACACTACATATGCAACATTATCAAAGAAGGCTGTATATGTGGACTGGGCTGCAGAAATGCCAGAATAGAGAGAAGGCCTAGTCCCATCGAAGACTAGCATCTTCAGATGTCTTGCAGCATTAGAAGAGTGTAAACAGTACCATATAATGTAGCAGTATCATTAAGTCTCAACCTCACCCAGAGATCCTTTCTCGACTCCCTGTGAGAAAGCAATCCCAGAGCCATACAGTCATCAACCTCGTCCTGAGATCCCTTCTCGACTCCCTGCGAGAAGCAATCCCGGAGCCATAGTATCCAAGTATCCAGTTCTAATTGTATCAATCAGGATACAACTCTGAGTGTCCTTTACCGTAGGACCGGCTATCGATAGATGTGCTCTTCCCTGCAGGGGTGCACCAACTTACCCAACACGCTTGATTAACTCCGGCCGGACACACTTTCCTGGGTCATGCCCGGCCTCGGGCAAACGATACATCGTAACCCTACCTAGAGCTCAGCAGAGAGGTCCCCATCGGTCTACATCCTAAGCGCTCAGAGGTCTTGGGCCATCGCCCTGTGCACTCCGAGTCGTTGCGTGCAGGGGGAAGCCAGGCACCAGGGGGGCGCCGGTCCGTCCCGGCCGCAAGGCTGAACTAGACGTCTGACAGAACTTTCGGCTGATGCTACGATGCAGAACGCCCATACTATGCCCACGTGATGGTTAGTGCTATCAGGCCAGAGGCCTGCTCGGATCAAATATCCAAATCGTTAGTGGACTAGGGGCTTGCGGTAACGAGCAGAGACTCACGAAAGATGTGACCCCATCGCCCCGTCTCGAGAACTTGCGGCAAGGGCTAAGAATGCCCGGCCATGCCTCGTATTCACCACTCGGGCACCACATAGGCACCCGTCTTCACAACACTCGCCTCTCTGGCGCACGCGGGTACCCCTCAGGGTCGACCCGCCTATCCAAGTAACAGTGTAAAGTCCAAGTATCTGTGTGTCCATAACATCAGAGGAATCCGAGGTATCACCCTCGTTGAATTCCCACTCAATGTATCCGTCAAGGTGAACTCGGAGGAATCAGCCTCGATGGGTTCACACTTGATGTGTTGCACGACAGCGTCGTTACCGAAAGTGGTGAAGGAGGAATCACCCTCGATGACCACGACCAAATAGCTACTCTACAGAGTTAACATCAGAAGTGCTACAAGAGGTTTCACCCTCGGCACTCGATAGTAACGTTGCAGTGTCGTTACAACTAAGGGGGGGGGGGTGATGTGCAGTGTCGGGGCCTGGTCTACAATCCCGTTGATCGGGTCTTCGGATAATCCAGCAGGGCAATCGGGATAAGTGGGGTCACTGATAGGTCTCTACCCAGCCTAAACTAAGCAGTTTAGGAGATGCAGGTAATTATCAATAGCAGGTTACAATAAACAGGCTATGCATCAGAATAGGTAAAGCAGCAGTAGCAGCAATTCTAATGCAAGCATGAGAAAATAGAATGGGCGATATCGGATGATCAAAAGGGGGGCTTGCCTGGTTACTCGGCGGCAAGGGCAAGGTTGTCAATGGTGTCTTCGGGCTCCGGAGCTGCGTCGTTCTCGGGGACAACGTCGGGGTCTAACGAGAGAGAAGAGGGGGAATAAACAGTAAATACAAAGCAAACAAGAGCATGACATGTCAATAAGCAGAGCTAGCGGTGTTCTATCGTAGTGCTAGGTAATACCGGCGATAGAGAAAAACATCCGGGAAAGTATTCCCGGTGTCCGGCATTTCGGACAGACGAAAAGAGGGGAACGGATGCACGTTCGCTATGCTAGGGACGTGTGACGGACGAACGGACCGCGTATTCAGATTTGTCTCGTCGTTCTGAGCAATTTTCATGCAGAAAGTATTTTCATCTGAGTTACGGATTAAAAGATATGATTTTCTAAAGTTTTTATTAATTTCTGGAATTATTTAATTAATTAATCTTGAATGACCCAAAACAGTAAAAGATGACATCATCATGATGTAGGGGTGACGTCAGCAGTCAACGGACCCGCTGACCAGTCAACGGGGCCCACGCGGGACCCACTGGCGGTGACTGGGTACTGCCCAGTCAGCAGTTTGACTAGTCAAAGGGCCCACACGTCAGTGTCTGTTAGTGTTAATTAAAAATTATCCATTTAAACAATACACAGGGCCCACATGTCATTCTCTAGTCTAATTATTAGGACTTATTTTAACGGTGGTTAATTAGAGACGGTGGGTCCAGGGTGTCAGGGGCACATCTAGTTTAGTTAACAGTTTTATTTATTTAAACTTAATTAGTGGGGGTCATTAGTGGCTAAACCCGTGGTTATGGACCCGGGCCCACGTGTCATAGACACGGGCCGGTTTAAACTGTTTGCGCGCCGGCGACGAGCCCGACGCGGTGGCGATGGCCGGAACTCGGCCGGAATCACGCTATGGTGACCCATTTCGCGCGCGGTTTGTTGCGACGGGTTCCTGGTGACCGTGCGCATCCGGTGGTGGCGACGGTTGGCACCGAGGTGGCCGGAGGTGGCGTCGGCAGTGAGCTGGGCGGCGGCGGTGCTCGGGCACATGCGGCAAGGGGGCTACGGGGCTCCGTTGGGTGCCTGGCTGGGCGCGGTCGAACGCGGATTGCGGGCCGCAACGAATGGTGGCATTGGCCGCCGCTGTGGTGGCCGGAGACGAAGGCTACGACGACGACCGTCTGCGGCCGGAGCTCGCGCTCATGGGGGAGGTAGCTACAGGGCAAGGGGGCGAGAGGGGAGCAGCCAGGGGGTTGTGGGAGCTCACAGCGGGCGCAGAGGAGAGTCGAGGAGGCCGGAGGACGCGGCGATGATGCGGATCGAACACCTGCGTCGCGGTGGCCATGGTGGGGAAGGGAGCGACCAATCCGGTGTTGCGTTGCTCCCCGGATCGAGCCGCAGGGCGGAGCCGACGTGGATGACGACGGCGGTCCTCCTGGGCGTCACAGTGCGGCGTGGGGTGCTCGGTGGCCACGGTGGTGGCGAGCGACGGCGATGGCTACATTCGATGGAGGAGCCAGGACGGGAGAGGAGAGGGGAACGGGGAGGAGTGGGGGCTAGGGTTCGGGTGAGAGGGAGAGAGCGCTCTTATCTCCTCCCAGGCGAGCTCTAGGCCTCGGTGTCGATCGCAGAAGAGGGGGGGGGGAGGGGGGGGGCAGTGAGACGGCGCGCGGTGCGGCGACGCGCGAGGGGGGAGCAGTAGTAGGGGATGACCGCGGGGTTGGGCCGGCGCCTGTCGCGACGAGAGCCCACGGGCACAGTAGCTAGGGCCTTTTCCCATTTTCTTCTTTTTCTTTTCTGTTTTTCCTTTTCTTTACTGTTTTGCCTTTTAATTTCATTCCAAAAGACTCTTGTAAAATATGAGACTGGCCCAAATAAATATGGTGCATTTTATGCCACTGCAATAAAATGGTTTTGAGTCCAAAGGTTTCCATTTGGGATTTTATTTAATTAAGAAGGTAGTAAGTAGTGTTGTTTTGCTACTGTTAGAGTCACTTAATTTGTTAATTAAATGTTGGTTACAATTTTAGAATTGCCTCTGGAATATTTGTTATTTAATGAACATTTTAGTTTCTGGGTTTGGACAACTTTTATTTGCACTTTCAGTTTGAATTTCCATTTGAATTTGAATTAAAGAAAAGAGATATGATACCAATGATGATTAATCATTGTTGATCATGATGACTTGGCATAATCAAAAGGGTGATTACTGTAGCTTAATACATGGGGTGTTACACTCCCGCACTGCCTCTTTGCTCTATAAATACCCCAATATTCCAGAAACCCTAGGGGAATCGACGAAAATCAATTCCAGCCGCCGCAAGTTCCAGAACCACTAGATCCAATCTAGACACCATCACGGAGGGGTTCATCATCCTCATTGGTGCCTCTCTGATGATGCGTGAGTAGTTAATTGTAGACCTTCGGGTCCGTAGTTAGTAGCTAGATGGCTTTCTCTCTCTCGTTTGATTCTCAATACAATGGTCTCTTGGAGATCCATATGATGTAACTCTTTTTTGCGGTGTGTTTGTTGGGATCCGATGAACTTTGAGTTTATGATCAGATCTATCTTTTTATCCATGAAAGTTATTTGAGTCTCCTTTGATCTCTTATATGCATGATTCTTATAGCCTCGTATTTCTTCTCTGATATTTGGGTTTTGTTTGGCCAACTTGATCTATTTATCTTGCAATGGGAAGAGGTGCTTTGTGATGGGTTCGATCTTACGGTGCTTGATCCTAGTGACAGAAAGGGAAATGACATGTATGTATCGTTACCATTAAGGATAACAAGATGGGGTCTATTTCTACATAAATAGATCTTGTCTACATCATGTCATCATTCTTATTGCCTTACTCCATTTCTCCATGAACTTAATACACTAGATGCTTGCTGGATAGCGGTCGATGTGTGGAGTAATAGTAGGAGATGCAGGCAGGAGTCGGTCTACTAATCTTGGACGTGATGCCTATATAATGATCATTGCCTGGATATCGTCATGAGTATTTGAAGTTCTATCAATTGCCCAACAGTAATTTGTTTCCACTATTTGCTATTTTTCTCGAGAGAAGCCACTAGTGAAAAGTACGGCCCCCGGGTCTCTTCTTTAATATATTTGCCTTCAAGATCTATTTTGCTATTCGCTCTTTTATTTATTTGCAACATTTATTTTCAGATCTATTAATTCAAAAACCCAAAAATACCTCGCTAAATTTTATTTGCTTTTATTTGCATCTTTCAATCTACTACAATTTTATCTATCTCGTTACCCGAAAGGGATTGACAACTGTAACACCCCCGGTGGTTAGCAACAGTAATCACTTTTGATAATGACGTGTTAACATGATCAACAGTGCATAATCATCATTAGCATCATACTGCATTTCAACTCCTAAGTCAAATTCAAATTTAAATGAAAGTGGAATATGAAAGTTGTCCAACATAGAAGCTAAAATGTCAGATAAATAACAAATATTCCAGAGGCTATTCTAAAATTGAAACCAACATCATTGGAATTGGATAAGTGACTCGAACAACCTCAAACAGTGGATGAAGATAATATTTAATAACCATTTATTAAATCTGAAATAAATATGGAATTATGTTTTGTCCAAACTAATTTTAGGTGTTAGGGAATAATGCACTAGTATTTATGAACTAGGTCTCATGTTTTACAAAAACCATTTTGAGGCCTGACTATTTACTAAACTGAGAAAGGAGAATAAAAAAAAAGATAAAAGAAAAATGAAACAGAAAAGAAGAAGAAGGACCCCCCCCTCCGGCCCAACTGGGCCGAAGCCCAGCCGGCCGGCCCACCCGCGCCCCCTAGCCTATACCCCCAGGGACGCCCGAACCCTAGCGTCACCCACCCCCATTCCCCTCGCTCCTCTCCCCCCCCTCGTCTGGATCGGGATCTCCCGATCCCGTCCGCCCCGTCGCCTACGCCGTCGCCGACGCCGCCCCGTCGCCGCCTCCCCCTCGTCAGCCCCCACCTCCCGATCCAGATCGGGATCGGGATCGCGGGAACGGCCCCGTCGACGACGAGCCTCTCGCCGACGCGCCCCCTCCCGCGCCGGTCGGCTAGCGCCGACCGCCGTCCACGAGACCCGATTCCCCCCCCACCGTCTCTCCTCTTCCCCGACCACCGCCTGGCGACTCGGTCGCCCCCTCCCTCACTGGATCCGGATCGGGGCAAATCCCCGATCCCGTCGCCCGCGACGACCTCGCCGCCGCCCGGAGCCCGCGCCTCCCCGCCGGCCTGCCTCCCCGTCGCCGTCGTCCCCGTCGACCACCCCGACCTCCCGCTGCCCCCTTCCCTACAGCACGTTGAGCCTCGGGCCTCTTCCCCCCCTCTCTGCTCCCACCTCGCCGCGCGCACCGCCCCTCCGTGCCGCCGCTCACCGCGCTGCGCGCATGCTCACGCGTCGCGCCCCCGCTCCGCCCACCGCGGCTGCGCGCGCCATCGCGTCCCAACCCCCCCGCGCCACTCCAAGCGCCGCTGCGCTCGTCCTCTCGCTCTGCCTCCGCTCGACGTCGCCACCCGCGCGCTCGCGCGCCCCCACACCTCGCCCGCGAGCGCTCGGTGCCCGCTCTTCACCACCGACCCTTCCCGGCCGCGCCTCGCCGGCGCCCGTGCCAGCGCCGTCGCACCACTGGAGACTCGCCTCTCGGGCCTTCGTCCTCGCCGCTGCCCGCACGCCTGTGAACCCCCCCTGGGCCACTGCCCTGGGTCCCAAACCCCTGTGACGCTGCGACTGGGCCCACGGGCCCAAAACGTTTTAGGAAAAATAATGGATAAAAAATAAATAATTAAATATAAATAATTAATTAGTTAATTAATCCTGATTAGGTATTTAAGTTATTAGTTGTGTAATTAAACAGTATTAATTAGTTATCCCTAATTAACCTAACAGCCTATGACAGGTGGACCCCCCCTGTCCGGTGGCTGCTGACGTCAGCATGATTCATGCTGACGTCATCAATCACTGTTTCGGATATATGTTGAATTAATAATTAATTAATTTCAGAAATTAATAAAAACTTTAGAAAATCATATTAAATAATCCGTAACTCCGATGAAATATTTTATATGAAACTTGCTCAGAAGAACGACATACGAACCCGATACGCCTCTGTATTCCGTCAGTGCCCGCCGCTATAAAACATTGAACTTTTAGAACGATTTCAGTTAAATGAATAGTGCCCACTTTAATTAAATAAATCCAAATAAATTCCTAAATTAACTAAGTCGTTAGTTAGGCAGTAGAACACCCCGGCTATCATTTAGGCATGTCATACATATTGTTTGCATTATTGCCGTGAAATTTTTGTTTCTCTCCCCCTCCTTCTCTCTCGATGACCCGAGACCGACGACCGCTGCACCCAGATACGACTACTCTACCGACGAGCAGCCCGTTGACGACCTCCCTCTCTTGCCAGAGCAACCAGGCAAGCCCCCCCTTAGCATTCCCGATATCGCCCATTCTATTCTCCTGCTTGCATTAGATTTCGCTCTGTTAATGTATGCTCCTATTCTGATGCATGCCTGCTGTTGTAACCTGTTCATTGCTATCTTACCTGCCTATGATAAACTGTTTAGTATAGGTTGGTATGACCCATCTGTGACCCCACCACCTTACTTTGCCGCCCCTGCTTGTTCATCAACGACTCGATCAACGTGATCGTCGATCAGAGCACGACGCCTCACTTCACACCCCCTTAGTTGTAGCACTCTGCGTAGTACTACTATCGAGTGCCGAGTGAGTACCTCGTAACCCTCCTGATGATACTCTGCAGCATAGCTGTAGGTCGTGGTCATCGAGGGTGATTCCTCCTTCTCCATGTCCGATACGACTCTGTCGTGCAACCCCTCAGTGTGAACCTCGAGGGTGATACCTCTTACGTTCACCCTGATGATTATGACCACACGGTTACTTGACCTCTTTCACAGGCGGGTCCACCCTGGTGGGTACCCGCTGGGGATCTATGATTTCGGGTGTGCCGGAAGGGCACTCGAGTGTGACATTGTGGCGGAGCATCAGAGACTCTGATTGTCTCCGCTTGATACTAATTGAGCCTATTGGATTTGGGTGTGTGATCTGAGTGGGTCGACGTGCCCTATACGCACTGCCACCACGCGGGATAATGGTTATGGGGCCCTCTGCGATGTACGTTTCGCCGAAAGCTTATCAGACGTCACGATTCACCGTGCGGGCTGATCGTCGGGATTGGGCTGGATACTTCACTGGCGAGTTCAGTGTCGCGCCTGCACCCCGGCCAGCCACGCAACGCGCATGGTGCCCAGGGCGATGGCCCGAGACCCCTGGGTGCATAGGTTAGTCCGGCGTGCTGACCTCTCTGCTGAGCCTAGGTAGAGCGCTGCTTCGTGTTGATCTTCCGAGGACGGGCATTACCCAGCAAGTATGTCCGGCCAGAGTTGATCGAGCGTGTTGGGTAACAGTAGTGCACCCCTGCAGGGATGAATCTTCTATCGATAGCCGGTCCTACGGTAAAGGACGCTCAGTTTGTGTATCCCGATCTACTACTTAAACTGGATACTTGTTACTTAATTGAAGCTTCGGGATTACTTTCTCGCTGGGAGTCGAGGAAGGATCTTTGAGCTGTACTTCAACATGTTTGCTAAATAAAATGCTATTCTACTCTCTTCTACTGCTGCAAGATGATGGCTTTGAGAAGATGTTTGAAGATGCTAGTCTTCGATAGGACTAGGCCTTTCTCTCTATTCTGGCATTTCTGCAGCCCAGTCCACATATACAGCCTTTTCTCCATTGATAATGTTGCATATGTAGTATAGATCCTTGCTTGCTGAGTACTTCGGATGAGTACTCACGGTTGCTTTATGTTCTCTTTTCCCCCATATACCCCACCTTGATGATACACCAGACGATGGAGTCCAGGAGCCAGACGCCACCACCGGAGCCTACTACCAGGCGGGTCCAGAGGGCACGTACTACTGGATCGAGCCATCTGACCAGGAGTAGGATCGGAGGCTCCCAGGCAGGAGGCCAACGCCTTTCGATCTAGTGTCGCTGTTTGTGCTAGCCTTCTTAAGGCAGAACTTGTCTAACTATGTCTGTACCCAGATATTATTTGTATGACTGACTTATGTATTCGGATCTTCGGATCCCTGGTCTGTAATATTGTGGACCTCCGTTTATTTGTGTTTAGAGTTGTGTTGTGATATCTTCCCGTGAGTCCCTGGGCTTGATCGTACACGTTTGCGTGTATGATTAGTGTACGATTGAACCGGGGGCGTCACACCAGCGCCCCCCCCCCCCTCGTCGTGGCCCCGACTGGCCGCGTCCAGTTCGGGCGCCCCGCAGCGCCCCAGCGCCCGCTCGCCCGCGCGCCCGTGCACGCTGTGGCCAGGGCCACTGACCACTGGGCCAGTGCCCCCCTGGCCCAATGACATGTGGGGTCCGGTCCCACCGAACGTTTTAGAAAAAGAAAAATAAATAAATAAAAAAATAATTGATAAAAACAATTAATTAATTAATCCTAATTAGGTTAATCTAATTAACTAATTAGTGTTAATTAAATAGTAATTAGTAATTAACTTAATTAACCGCTGACATCAGCATGAGGTCATGCTGATGTCATCATCAGCACAGTTTCGGATAATGTTGAATTAAATAATTAATTAAATTCCAGAAATTAATAAAAACTTTAGAAAATCATATTAAATAAACCGTAACTCCGATGAAAATAATTTATATATGAAACTTGCTCAGAATTTCGATACGAACCCGAATACGTCCTTCGTATTCCCGTCAGACGCCCGCAGCTATAAGAACATTGAACTTTTAGACCGATTTCAGTAAATGAATAGTGCCCAACTTTAATTAAATAAATCCGAATAAATTCCTAAATTAACTAAATCATTTAGTTAGGCAGTAGAACACCCCGGCATATCATTTAGACATGTCATACATGTTGTTTGCATTATTGCCGTGAATTTATTGTTTCTCTCCCCCTCCTTCTCTCTCTCTCGATAGACGCTGAGACCGACGGCGCTGCACCTGGATACGACTACACTACCGACGAGCAGCCCGTTGACGACCTTCCCCTCTTGCCAGAGCAACCAGGCAAGCCCCCCCCCCCTTGAGCATTCCAGATATCGCCCATTCTATTCTCCTGCTTGCATTAGATTTCGCTACTGTTAATGTATGCTCCTATTCTGATGCATAGCCTGCTGTTGTAACCTGTTCATTGCTACCTTACCTGCCTATGATAAACTGTTTAGTATAGGTTGGTATGAACCATCTGTGACCCCACCACCTTACTTTGTCGCCCATGCTTGTTCATCGACGACTCGATCAACGTGATCGTCGATCAGAGACAGACGCCTCACTTCACACCCCCCTTAGTTGTACGACTCTGCGTAGTAACTATCGAGTGCCGAGGGTGATACCTCGTAACGCACTCCTGATGAATACTCTGCAGCATAGCTGTACGGTCGTGGTCATCGAGGGTGATTCCTCCTTCTCCATGTCCGATACGACTCTATCGTGCAACCCCTCAGTGTGAACCTCGAGGGTGATACCTCTTACGTTCACCCTGATGATTATGACCACACGGTTACTTGACCTTTTTCACAGGCGGGTCCACCCTGGTGGGTACCCGCTGGGGATCTATGATTTCGGGTGTGCCGGAAGGGCACTCGAGTGTGACATTGTGGCGGAGCATCAGAGACTCTGATTGTCTCCGCTTGATACTAATTGAGCCTATTGGATTTGGGTGTGTGATCTGAGTGGGTCGACGTGCCCTATACGCACTGCCACCACGCGGGATAATGGTTATGGGGCCCTCTGCGATGTACGTTTCTCCGAAAGCTTATCAGACGTCACGATTCACCGTGCGGGCTGATCGTCGGGATTGGGCTGGATACTTCACTGGCGAGTTCAGTGTCGCGCCTGCACCCCGGCCAGCCACGCAACACGCAGGGTGCCCAGGGCGATGGCCCGAGACCCCTGGGTGCATAGGTTAGTCCGGCGTGCTGACCTCTCTGCTGAGCCTAGGTAGAGCGCTGCTTCGTGTTGATCTTCCGAGGACGGGCATTACCCAGCAAGTATGTCCGGCCAGAGTTGATCGAGCGTGTTGGGTAACAGTAGTGCACCCCTGCAGGGATGAATCTTCTATCGATAGCCGGTCCTACGGTAAAGGACGCTCAGTTTGTGTATCCCGATCTCCTACTTAAACTGGATACTTGTTACTTAATTGAAGCTTCGGGATTACTTTCTCGCTGGGAGTCGAGGAAGGATCTTTGAGCTGTACTTCAACATGTTTGCTAAATAAAATGCTATTCTACTCTCTTCTACTGCTGCAAGATGATGGCTTTGAGAAGATGTTTGAAGATGCTAGTCTTCGATAGGACTAGGCCTTTCTCTCTATTCTGGCATTTCTGCAGCCCAGTCCACATATACAGCCTTTTCTCCATTGATAATGTTGCATATGTAGTATAGATCCTTGCTTGCTGAGTACTTCGGATGAGTACTCACGGTTGCTTTATTTTCTCTTTTCCCCCATATACCCCACCTTGATGATACACCAGACGATGGAGTCCAGGAGCCAGACGCCACCACCGGAGCCTACTACCAGGCGGGTCCAGAAGGCACGTACTACTGGATCGTGCCAGCTGACCAGGAGTAGGATCGGAGGCTCCCAGGCAGGAGGCCAACGCCTTTCGATCTAGTGTCGCTGTTTGTGCTAGCCTTCTTAAGGCAGAACTTGTCTAACTATGTCTGTACCCAGATATTATTTGTATGACTGACTTATGTATTCGGATCTTCGGATCCCTGGTCTGTAATATTGTGGACCTCCGTTTATTTGTGTTTAGAGTTGTGTTGTGATATCTTCCCGTGAGTCCCTGGGTTTGATCGTACACGTTTGCGTGTATGATTAGTGTACGATTGAACCGGGGGCGTCACAAGTTGGTATCAGAGCCGACTGCCTGTAGGAAGCCCCCCTCCAAATTCCTTGGCCGAAGTTGAGTCTAGAAACCGAGAAACTAATTTACTAACTTGGCTGTGTGGCTTACGGGCCCACGTCGCCAACTGGGTGGTATTAGGATCTTTTATTCCTCGTCTATACTCTGGGACTCTAACATCTCTTCTATTCGGGTTAAATAAAGTTTACTAACGCCGACACTTAGGATCTCGTAATTCCCGTCTACCCGGAGAGCTGGATATCTGTGCGATTTCCCTGTCGTTGATCTGATTAGTCTGATAATCATTTTCCTTTCCATTGTTTTGTTTAACCTTTCTCTCCGAGTTGTGTTAAACTTCTCATTGTCATTTGACAAATCTGAATTTCCTCTGTTTCAGATGGACCGTTTGTTTCCACCGCGTCCTACGATACAGCTTGTGCTTCGCACTTGGGCTCGTGATGCCCCTGGTTTTCCAGCTGTCCTGATCGCTCTCATGACCAGACTTGGCTACCGCTGGTACCCTGAGTTCATGGTTTACGAGGATTACCGCGAGTTTAATCAGGAACAGTACTATGCTGAAGTTCGGATTTATGATCGGCAGAATGACTCAGACACCGAGTTACACCTTTTTCACGGATTAGGCGTGACGATTGAGATGGCAGTACATGATGCCGCCTACTCTGCTGTCGCACGTCTTCGAGGACAGTTCAGTGATATCTTGGATGACTCTGAGTTCCGATACATTCCGTATGCCCCTGCTGGAGATGCTACCGGATACTACACAGCTATCTGTGCTCCGTACGAGCCTCGCCGATATGACCACCGCGTTCTGATTCAGTGCACTCAGGCTCTGGATCGCACTGTTCGGGCTCTCGCCGTCGAGTTGGTTGCCACTCGAGCACGTCTTTACGATGCTATGACGCAGTTGATGCCCGCTGTTCGTGCAGGGATACATCCGGAGCACATCCTTTACCCGCGCAGGACTCAGATGTATGCTGGTATTGACTGGCCTGCTGTTGGAGGTCACACACCTACACGTGGACCTCTTCTTACAGTTCGAGACCGGGTTCTGCATCAGAGTGCACATGGAGCACAGGATCCTTCCGCGACGAATATTCGTCGTCCGCACTCGCAGTTACCCCGTTACAGTGGTTTTCTCCGACGTTGATGTAGCCTTTGCTATGTCTCGTTGTGTACTTCCTTACCGCGTGCCTGCGCGCCGCCTAGTATGTCTAGCTTTTAATTTGCGCTGTTAAGCTGTCCGCATGTACCCGACTTTGTGTATGGATCTGTATGTCTTAATCGACTACTGTTATGTATCTATTACACTGCTTAAGGTATTGTCGTGTTACATCATACTTGTCGCTAAACACTCGCAATTGCTTTTACTAAACTACCCCCTGTTGATACGTAGCAGGATGGTTAGACCAGGTGGTCGTGGTCGTGGTCGTACCCCTGAACGTCCACCACCGCCAGACTATATGGCAGCTATGATGCAACAGTTCGAGCTTAACCGCCAGTTCATGGTTGGAATCATGGCTCAGTTTCCGCATCAGAACAACCAGAACCAGAACCCAGCTTCAGTAACTTTGACAGAGTTTACGCGACTCAACCCAACGCAGTTTCGCAACTCTGACAAGCCCCTGGATGCCGATGACTGGCTCCGCGACATCACTCACGAGATGGAGTCTGCTAATGTCGTCCCCGCCAACTTTGTCACCTTCGCGGCCTTTTTCTTAAAGGGCCCCGCTGCTCAATGGTGGGACACACACAAGCGTACTCTGCCTGTTGGAACAGTCATCACCTGGTATGAGTTCCAGGCTGCTTTCCGTACACGTTACATCCCTCAAGCAATTATGGAACGCATGAAGACCCAGTTCCGCAACCTCACTCAGGGCAATAAAACCGTCGAAGCTTATCAGCGGGAATTTCTTGATCTCTCCCGCTATGCTGAAGAAGACATCGCCACAGATGCTCGCAGACAGGAGAAGTTCCGTAATGGACTACACCCTGACCTCAAGCTTGCACTAGCTGCTCAAGACATCAATGACTTCTCAACTCTAGTGAACAAGGCTATTCTCGTTGAGACCGCTCAGATGGAACACAAGGACTCGCAGAAGCGCTATCGTGATGCTGGCTCATCTTCGGGCTCAGCACCGAAGCATAGAGTTTGGATTCCCAACAACGCGTTCCGTCCCAATACCTCTGCGCCAAAGAACAATGCTGCACCACGTCTGCCTCCTCCACCACCGAGGCCGTCAAAGGCTCAAGCTATTCAGAACCATGCCCCTCTTCGTCCTGAAGATGGTTTGTGTTTCAAGTGCCGCAAACCAGGCCACCAGGCTAAAGACTGCCGCCAGACTCAGAATCAGTTAGATTTTCCTCGTGCTGGCCGTGGATATGGCCGTGGCAACAATCAGACCCGCAACTATAATACTGGGTCTGCTTCACGTGGTCGTGGTCAAGCTTACAACATTGACATTGAAGAAGTCCAGGATCAACCTGCTACTGTGATGGGTACCCTTCTTGTTAACTCAGTACCTGCTTCTGTATTATTTGATTCAGGAGCATCGCATTCATTCATGTCTGAAGCATTTGCATTATCTCATGACATTGCATTCGAAAAGATGAACCTGCCAATAGTTGTCCGTACCCCTGGAGGCCAATGTCAAACCACTATGATGGCACATAAAGTCCCTGTTGAAATTGAGGAATTTGAATTCCTAGCTTCCCCTATTATCCTGAAGTCTTCCACCATAGACCTCATACTCGGAATGGATTGGTTGAAAGCTCACATTGCTTCGATCAATTGTGCCACTAAAGTCGTCCAACTTCTTCACCCCACCGATGAGATAGTGAACTATACCGCCCGCATTACTCGAGACGCTGAAGCTGAGGTATATGTTATGAATGCTTTGAACGCCTCACCTCTGGAAGGGATCGAGAACGTTCCTGTCGTTCGAAATTTTCCAGACGTCTTTCCAGAAGAACTTCCAGGAATACCCCCGGCTAGAGCTGTCGAGTTCGTCATCGACTTGAAGCCTGGCACCGTTCCTATTGCCAAGCGACCTTATAAGATGCCTCCGCATCACCTCCTTGAGCTCAAGGAAGAAATCGACAAGTCACTTAAGAGTGGTTTCATCCGCCCCAGTTCCTCTGCTTGGGGAGCACCTTCACTCTTCGTTAAGAAGAAGGATGGAACTAACCGATTGGTTCAGGATTACCGGCCCATTAACCAAGCCACAATCCAGAATAAATACCCACTTCCCCGGATCAATGATCTTTATGATCAACTCGCTGGATCATCGGTGTTCTCTAAACTCGACTTGAGGTTGGGTTATCACCAGATCCGTGTCCGTGAAGAGGACATTCCCAAGACTGCATTCATCACTCGTTATGGCTCCTATGAATACACCGTCATGTCATTTGGCCTAACGAATGCTCCAGCTACGTTCTCCCGTCTGATGAATTATATATTCATGGATTACCTCGACAAATTCGTCGTGGTATATCTAGATGATATTCTGGTCTATTCTAAGAATAAAGAGGAACATGCTGAACATCTCTGCCTTGTTCTAGAAAGGCTCCGAGAACACCAGTTGTATGCCAAGTATTCCAAATGCGAATTTTGGCTTCCGGAAGTAACTTACCTTGGACATGTGATTTCCAAGGATGGGATTGCTGTTAACCCCGAACGAGTTCAGGCTATTCTCGACTGGACTCCCCCAAAGAATGTTAAGCAAGTCAGAAGTTTTCTCGGACTCGCTAGTTATTGCCGTCGATTCGTTGAGAACTTTTCCAAGATTGCAAAACCATTGACATATCTGCTTCACAAAGGTGTTAAATTTGAGTGGACAGAAAAATGTCAAGAAAGCTTTCAAACACTAAAAGATAAATTGACATCTGCCCCAGTACTAGCACCCCCGGATTCCCAAAAGGATTTCGTGATATACTGTGATGCATCTCGTCAAGGATTAGGCTGTGTCCTAATGCAAGAGCGCAAAGTGATTGCTTATGCCTCCCGACAATTGCGTCCTCATGAAGAAAATTATCCCGTGCATGATCTTGAACTTTCTGCGGTTATCTATGCCTTGAAGCTATGGCGACATTACCTTCTCGGTAACCGTTGCGAGATATACACGGATCACCAAAGCTTGAAGTATTTATATACTCAACCAGATCTGAACCTTCGTCAACAAAGATGGCTCGAAACAATTGCCGATTATGATATGAATATTTCATATACCCCCGGCAAGGCTAATGTAATGGCCGATGCCTTGAGTCGCAAGTCCTATAGTAACAATCTTATGGTTCAAGAAACACAACCTCTTCTCCATGAAGAGCTTTGCAAATTGAACCTCCATATTGTTCCACAGGGTTATCTCAATACCCTGGTTGTCGAACCAGATTTGGAACACGGCATTAAGGTTATGCAAAGGTATGACCCTGAAGTTGAAAAGATCAAGCGATACCTCGAGAAAGGAAAGCCGTCGGAATTCCATCTTGATGCAGATGGGATCCTATTTTTCCAACACCGTCTCTTCGTACCCAAGTTCAAGAATGAGAGGGAAAACGTTATGAAGGAAGCTCATGACACTCCCTTGTCCATTCACCCTGGTAGCACAAAGATGTACCGTGACATTTGTCAAAGATTCTGGTGGCCTAATATGAAGCGAGACATTGCTCGTTATGTTTCTGAGTGTGACGTTTGCCGCCGCGTTAAAGCTCAACATCAAAGGCCCGCAGGAACTCTGCAACCCCTGGAAATTCCTGAATGGAAATGGGACAAGGTCCAAATGGATTTCATTACTGGTTTTCCCAAATCCCAGAAGGGTCATGATGCTATTTTTGTTGTCATTGACCGATTCTCTAAGGTTGCCCACTTTCTCCCTGTTAAGGAGACAATCACTGCTAGTCAGTTAGCAGACTTGTATGTTTCCCGGATTGTGTCACTCCACGGTGTTCCGTTGGAGATCAGTTCTGATCGTGGCAGCCTCTTCACCTCCAGATTCTGGAATAGTTTCCAAGAAGCTATGGGAACTCATCTGTCTTTCAGCACCGCTTTTCACCCTCAGTCACAGGGTCAAGTTGAACGAGTGAATCAAGTGCTCGAAGATATGCTTCGAGCTTGCGTCATCTCCTTCGGTAAGAAATGGGAGGAATCTCTCCCGTATGCCGAATTCTCTTACAACAATAGCTATCAAGCTAGTCTGAAGATGGCACCGTTTGAAGTTCTATACGGTCGTAAGTGTCGAACCCCTCTGAATTGGTCAGAAACTGGGGAACGCTCACTCGTCGGACCGGACATTATTCGGCAAGCTGAAGAACAAGTCCGTATTGTTCGTGAACATTTGAAATCTGCTCAGTCTCGTCAGAAGAGCAACTATGACCGTAAGCACCAGGAAATGGTCTATCAACCTGGCGAACAAGCTTACCTCCGCGTCACTCCGTTGAAAGGCACTCATCGGTTCGGAATCAAAGGCAAGTTAGCCCCTCGCTACATTGGCCCGTTCCGTATTCTTGCCCGTCGAGGAGAAGTGGCATATCAGTTGCAATTGCCGCCAAACCTTTCTCAAGTACATGACGTCTTTCATGTATCCCAACTCCGCCGCTGCTTCAAGGATCCTATTCGAGCTGTGGATCATGAAGTGCTTGAATTACGGGAAGATCTGTCATATCCAGAATATCCCATCCGTATTCTTGATCAAGCTGAGCGTCGAACACGTCAAAAGTCAATCAAGTTCCTCAAGGTTCAGTGGTCAAATCATTCTGAAGATGAAGCCACTTGGGAACGCGAGGATCGTCTTCGCGAAGAATACCCCTCTTTCTTTCAGTCTTCCTCTTAATTCTCGGGACGAGAATTCTTAATAGATGAGGAGAGTTGTAACACCCCCGGTGATTAGCAACAGTAATCACTTTTGATAACGACATGTTAGCATGATCGACTATGCATAATCATCATTAGCATCACATTGCATTTCAACTCCTAAGTCAAATTCAAATTTAAATGAAAGTGGAATATGAAAGTTGTCCAACATAGGAGCTAAAATGTTAGATATATAGCAAATATTCCAGAGGCTATTCTAAAATTGAAACCAACATCATTGGAATTGGATAAGTGACTCGAACAACCTCAAACAGTGGATAAAGATAATATTTAATAACCATTTATTGAATCTGAAATAAATATGGAATTATGTTTTGTCCAAACTAATTTTAGGTGTTAGGGAATAATGCACTGGTATTTATGAAATAGGTCACACTTTTTACAAAAGCCATTTGGGGCCTAAACATTTAACAGTGGAGAAAAGAGAATAAAGAAAAAGGAAAAAGAAACAGAAAAGGAAAAAAGAGCAACGCCCCCCCCGGCCCAACTGGGCCGAAGCCCAGCCGGCCGGCCCACCTGCGTCGCCCCTGGCCTATAAGGCCCCCGGCCAAACCCTAGCCTCACCGACACCCCCTCCTCACTCGTTCGCCCCCCCCGATCCAGAAACTGGATCGGGCCGACGCCGCTCGCCGACGCCACCCCGCTCCCGCGCCGATCGGCCAGCGCCGACGCCGCCGCCACGCCGACGTCGCCCTGTCCTCTCCTCTTCCCCGACCAGCCGCCTATCGCTCGGTCGCCCCCTCCCTCGACTGG
The DNA here is from genome assembly GCA_011799875.1 of Thinopyrum elongatum. NCBI lineage: Eukaryota > Viridiplantae > Streptophyta > Magnoliopsida > Poales > Poaceae > Thinopyrum > Thinopyrum elongatum. Next base: position 557,975,201 of record CM022298.1, read on the forward strand.
ATCTGGATCGGGGCAAACCCCCGATCCCGTCGCCCGACGCCGCGACGACCTCGCCGCCGCCCGGAGCCCGCGCCTCCCCGCCGGCCTGCACCTCGTCTCCGTCGCCGTCGTCCCCGTCGACCGCCCCGACCCCCCCGCTGCCCCGTCCCTACGAGCACGGTGAGGCCCCAGGCCTCCCCCTCTCTGCTCCCGCACCTCGCCGCGCGCACCGCGCCCCCGTGCCGCCGCTCACCGCGCTGCGCGCATGCTCACGCGTCGCCGCGCCCCGGCTCGCGCCCGACCGCGCTGCGCGCGCCCCGCTCGCGCCCACTCCAGCCTCCGCTGCCGCTCGTCCTCTCGCCTCTGCCTCCGCTCGCCGCGGCCACCCGCGCGCGCGCGCGCCCCCACACCTCGCCCGCGTCGCTCGCCGTGGCCCCGCGCTCACCACCGACCCGTCCGGCCGCGCCTCGCCGGCGCCCGTGGCCAGCGCCCGGGCGCACCCTGGACGCGCCCGCTCGGGCTGCGCCTGCGCCGCGCCCGCACGCCTGTGAACCCCCCCTGGGCCACTGCCCAGTGGGGCCCAAACCCCCTGTGACGCTGACGAATGGGGCCCACGGCCCAGAAACGTTTTAGGAAAAATAATGGAAATAAAAATAAATAATTAAAATAATTAATTAATTAATTAGTTAATTAATCCTGATTAGGTTAATTTAATTAAGTAGTTAGTGTTAATTAAACAGTAATTTAATTAGTTAATACCTAATTAACCTAACAGCCTATGACAGGTGGGACCCACCCTGTCAGGTGGCTGCTGACGTCAGCATGATGTCATGCTGACGTCATCAATCACTGTTTCGGATAATGTTGAATTAAATAGTTAATTAAATTTCAGAAATTAATAAAAACTTTAGAAAATCATATTAAATAATCCGTAACTCCGATGAAAATATTTTATACATGAAACTTGCTCAGAACGACGATACGAACCCGGATACGCCCTCTGTATTCCCGTCAGATGCCCGCAGCTATAAGAACATTGAACTTTTAGACCGATTTCAGTAAATGAATAGTGCCCAACTTTAATTAAATAAATCCAAATAAATTCCTAAATTAACTAAATCGTTTAGTTAGGCAGTAGAACACCTCGGCATATCATTTAGGCATGTCATACATATTGTTTGCATTATTGCCGTGAAATTTATTGTTTCTCTCCCCCTCCTTCTCTCTCGATAGACGCCGAGACCGACGACGCTGCACCAGGATACGACTACTCTACCGACGAGCAGCCCGTTGACGACCTCCCTCTCTTGCCAGAGCAACCAGGCAAGCCCCCCCCTTGAGCATTCCAGATATCGCCCATTCTATTCTCCTGCTTGCATTAGATTTCGCTACTGTTAATGTATGCTCCTATTCTGATGCATAGCCTGCTGTTGTAACCTGTTCATTGCTATCTTACCTGCCTATGATAAACTGTTTAGTATAGGTTGGTATGACCCATCTGTGACCCCACCACCTTACTTTGCCGCCCCTGCTTGTTCATCAACGACTCGATCAACGTGATCGTCGATCAGAGACAGACGCCTCACTTCACACCCCCTTAGTTGTACGACTCTGCGTAGTAACTATCGAGTGCCGAGGGTGATACCTCGTAACGCACTCCTGATGAATACTCTGCAGCATAGCTGTACGGTCGTGGTCATCGAGGGTGATTCCTCCTTCTCCATGTCCGATACGACTCTGTCGTGCAACCCCTCAGTGTGAACCTCGAGGGTGATACCTCTTACGTTCACCCTGATGATTATGACCACACGGTTACTTGACCTCTTTCACAGGCGGGTCCACCCTGGTGGGTACCCGCTGGGGATCTATGATTTCGGGTGTGCCGGAAGGGCACTCGAGTGTGACATTGTGGCGGAGCATCAGAGACTCTGATTGTCTCCGCTTGATACTAATTGAGCCTATTGGATTTGGGTGTGTGATCTGAGTGGGTCGACGTGCCCTATACGCACTGCCACCACGCGGGATAATGGGTATGGGGCCCTCTGCGATGTACGTTTCGCCGAAAGCTTATCAGACGTCACGATTCACCGTGCGGGCTGATCGTCGGGATTGGGCTGGATACTTCACTGGCGAGTTCAGTGTCGCGCCTGCACCCCGGCCAGCCACGCAACGCGCAGGGTGCCCAGGGCGATGGCCCGAGACCCCTGGGTGCATAGGTTAGTCCGGCGTGCTGACCTCTCTGCTGAGCCTAGGTAGAGCGCTGCTTCGTGTTGATCTTCCGAGGACGGGCATTACCCAGCAAGTATGTTCGGCCAGAGTTGATCGAGCGTGTTGGGTAACAGTAGTGCACCCCTGCAGGGATGAATCTTCTATCGATAGCCGGTCCTACGGTAAAGGACGCTCAGTTTGTGTATCCCGATCTACTACTTAAACTGGATACTTGTTACTTAATTGAAGCTTCGGGATTACTTTCTCGCTGGGAGTCAAGGAAGGATCTTTGAGCTGTACTTCAACATGTTTGCTAAATAAAATGCTATTCTACTCTCTTCTACTGCTGCAAGATGATGGCTTTGAGAAGATGTTTGAAGATGCTAGTCTTCGATAGGACTAGGCCTTTCTCTCTATTCTGGCATTTCTGCAGCCCAGTCCACATATACAGCCTTTTCTCCATTGATAATGTTGCATATGTAGTATAGATCCTTGCTTGCTGAGTACTTCGGATGAGTACTCACGGTTGCTTTATTTTCTCTTTTCCCCCACATACCCCACCTTGATGATACACCAGACGATGGAGTCCAGGAGCCAGACGCCACCACCGGAGCCTACTACCAGGCGGGTCCTGAGGGCACGTACTACTGGATCGAGCCAGCTGACCAGGAGTAGGATCGGAGGCTCCCAGGCAGGAGGCCAACGCCTTTCGATCTAGTGTCGCTGTTTGTGCTAGCCTTCTTAAGGCATAACTTGTCTAACTATGTCTGTACCCAGATATTATTTGTATGACTGACTCATGTATTCGGATCTTCGGATCCCTGGTCTGTAATATTGTGGACCTCCGTTTATTTGTGTTTAGAGTTGTGTTGTGATATCTTCCCGTGAGTCCCTGGGTTTGATCGTACACGTTTGCGTGTATGATTAGTGTACGATTGAACCGGGGGCGTCACAACAACCCCTTTAACACGTCGGGTTGCATGTATTTGTTCTTTGTGTGTAGGAGCTGTTTACGTGGTGTTGCGTGGTTCTCCTACTGGTTCGATAACCTTGGTCTCATCACTGAGGGAAATACCTACCATCGCTGTGCTGCATCATCCCTCCCTCTCTGGGGAAAAACCGACGTAGTTCTAGCAGACATCACCCCTTCTGTCACTGGGAAAGAACACCGCAAGATCGAACCCATCACAAAGCACCTCTTCCCGTGGCAAGAAAAATCGATCTAGTTGGCCTAACTAAACCAAAAGTTCGAAGAAGAAATACGAGGCTATAAATAATCATGCATATAAGAGATCAAAAGAAGACTCAAATAATATTCATGGATATAGATCTGATAATAAACTCAAAGTTCATCGGATCCCAACAAACACACCGCAAAAAAAGAGTTACATCAAAAGGATCCCCAAGAGACCATTGTATTGAGAATCAAAAAGAGAGAAGAAGCCATCTAGCTACTTCCTACGGACCCTTAGGTCTATGGTGAACTACTCACGCATCATCGGAGAGGCACCAATGAGGATGATGAACCCCTCCGTGATGGTGTCTAGATTGGATCTCGTGGTTCTGGAACTTGCGGCGGCTGGAATTGTGTTTCGTTGACTCCCCTAGGGTTTCTGGAATATTTGAGAATTTATAGGGCGAAGAGGCGGTGCGGGAGGTCCCAGAGGTGGGCACAACCCACCTGGGCGTGCCTGGGCCTCCTGGCATGCCCAGGTGTCTTGTGCTCACCTCGGGCCTCCCCTCTGGTACTTCTTTGGCCCACTGGGTGTCTTCTGGTCCAGAAAAAATCTCCAAAAAGTTTCGCTGTGTTTGGACTCTATTTGGTACTGATATTCTGCGAAGTATAAAACAAGCAAAAAACAGCAACTGGCACTGGGCATTATGTCAATAGGTTAGTCCCAAAAAATGATATAAAGTTGCTAAATGATTGTCAAACATCCAAGAATGATAATATAACATCATGGAGTAAGCAAAAATTATAGAAACGTTGGAGACGTAAAATCAAGCGCCCCAAGGCCTTGGTTACTCCCCACAGTGATTTCTCTGGTCGCCGTATGACTAGAAGTGCATCCAAGTTGCAGGGTTACAGGCCAATATCTGCTATCTCAATCAAGTCGCGGCCTCCTCGACAGCCAAGAGAAAAGAAGCCAAAGTTATCTTCATCTGAAGAACAGGCTAACAATATCAAGGCGCTAGGAGAGGACCCCCACCAACTCCTATGCCAACTATGCAGACGCTTGGAGCCTCTCCGGGCATTGCTCTTGAGAAGTTAACGTTGGAGTAGCTTATGGCTGAACCAAAACTATCTCAAGATCCACCTATGGCCCATGACGAGTGATCTTTCATACTACTATTTAGGGAGGAAGTTCCCATGTACTGCCCATTATATGATACTGCTTAGTTTCTATGTCCAGTCAGACTTATGTCATTGATTTGTGGGTTTTGTTGCTATTCTAAACTTTGACAGTGTGGTCCTTGGCTATATTATTTTGCAGTACTATTATGTGGTGTTGTTCTATGATCTTTCCTATATTGATTTTCCCAATGAATTTACATCAACATACAGATTGGAAGGTTCTATGCTAGAATGTCAGAGGGCTTAACTCTGGTACTAGACAGAGAGCTGTCAGGGAAAAAATTGAAGAAAGCAACTGTTCTGTTGTCTGTCTTCAGGAAACTAAATGTGATTTCTTTGATCAAAGAACCATAAGAAATTTTTGCCCCAAACGATTTGATAACTTTTCTTATGCTCCATCTGTGGGAGCTTCTGGAGGCATATTAGTCTTATGGAGCTCATCTGCTCTGGTTGGTACCTTAGCTGAGGTTCAGAGCTATGGCGTCATTGTTAATTTCACCTCAGTACACAACAACCAGACCTAGACATTGATCACTGTCTATGGGCCATGTCAGGGACAGTTAAGGGATAATTTTGTTCACAGGTTATATCACATACAAATACCACAAGATGAGCTTTGGCTATTTCTTGGGGATTTTAATTTCATTAGATCCCTGGAAAACATAAACCTGCTAGGTGGAGATATAAATGATATGTTTCTCTTTAATGAAGTTATTGGGCACTTGGGCCTTCTTGAACCACTACAAAGAAAGTACACTTCCGTGATGATACGTGTTTGTCACAGTAGGTCATGTTTTCTGTCATGCATGTACACCCATGAAGCTTTTTGACAGAATCAAGATAGTCATACATGTGCTGTCGTAGAAGTGTTCCATGACAATACCAAAATTATCATCACAGAAGTGTCCACTTCCATGACGATAAATGGCGCGTCATGGAAGTGTTTTCGTCAAGGGTAACCGACATGTGGCATCCACCGTAACAGGTCGCCGTTAAGCTACCGGGTTTCGGTTTGGATCCGATAAACCGTTAACAGCCCCGACCAATGGGAATTTTCCACGTGTAAAATTCTCATTCACCGGTGGATCCACGTGTCGGCTCAGCGTTGGGACAGATGTCATCCACTCATTGTACGGGAGGCGCCTATGATACGTTGGCACGTGGCAAGGCCCAACAGTGGCCCATTTAGGTGAAAGAGGCCGGCCCAGTCAAAATTAGCAGGCCGGCCCATATAGGGCCTACTTGTGTCTGGTCCATTTAAGCCCACGGCCCATACGAGATGTGCCAATTCGGCCCGTCAACGACCCGTTAACTATTTGACACCATTGCAGCCCATCGTCAGTTCGAGCCCGTTAACAGCCCGCTATATATTTGGGCTCAATATCGGCCCCATGTGGTTTCGGCCTGTTAATGGCCCATTCAAGGGATGGGCCAATTTTCAGGATGTACGTCTTTCAGCCTTTTAGCGACCCATTTAAGTGTTGGGCCAATTTCTAGCCCGGTGTGTCTTTCAGCCTGTTAACGGCCCATAAATGAGTTGGGCCATTTGCAGTCAGACCTGAGTTTTAGCCTCTTAACGGCCCATGCTCTTCATGACCAATACCAGCCCAGTTTCTCTTTCGGCCTGCTAAAGGCCCACAACACAGTTGGGCCATATACAGTCCAACCTAACTTTTGGCCTCTTAGCGGCCCATGCTCTTCATGGTCCAGTACGAGCCCGCTGTCTCTTTCGGCCTGCTAAAGGCCCACAATATAGTTGGGCCATATATAGTCCGGCCTTAGTATCAGCCTGTTAACGGCCCGTGAAATCGAATGGGCCCAATTATTGCCTGCTTTGATGTCTGCCTGTTAACGACCCGGGAGGTAACAGGGCCGAGCATTAACTGTTGGCTCATTTCAATTATAGCGGCCCAATAGAGCTTTCGGCCTGGTTACGGCCCATTAACGTAATGGGCCCGCTAAAGTTCGAAAATGTCTGTAGGCCCAATTAGATAACGTCGATTCCGGCCCAGCTATAATTTGAGCCCATTACGACGAGCAACTATGGACAGGACAAAAACCGATCAATCAAAGGCCTATGAGAATTTTGGCCCATGCGAGCCCATTAGGGAAGCCCATTAAGGGCAGTGGGCCGCTTCCTTCATATAGGGACCACGACTGTTCGTGCTAACGAATAATTTCACTGCTTTTTTGGCTTCCTAGCGACCAGCTAGCTGGAATGCGAGGCGCGCTAAGCAAACGTACGGCATACAAGGAAAAACCTTGCACTTCCGGCATATATTACAGGAAATTACATCCACTGGGCAATCAACGATTGATGCCAGTGCAAATAAATGAACAGAACTTAACGATCTACAACCTCAGCACGGATGACGCCCATAAGCATGTGAGCAAGTTCTTCCTTCTTTGCTACACTGTCTCTGAAAACATTGATCATTTGTTGTTGCGCAAGAATGTGCACCTCTAATTCCTCCACGATTTCCATGATTGCTTCAGCCAGTAATTCGTTCACAAACATACATTTTTTTCGTTGGATTCGAGACAGAGGAAACTCAACAGATTCAGATGGCGATTTTGGCAGGCTTGTATTATTGATAGTGGAGAGTGTCTCGACACTACATCATGACATAAATTAGGTGGGGAACCGAACAGATTAATCAAGAGTTATTGCCATATTACCTGGCCTAGATTTATTGGAAAGAAACAATGGGGTTGCCTTGCTGTTTTCAAAGTTTGTCTTCTTATCTTCAGCAGCCTGCACCAAATTAACACACTAGCATTGCTATCATTGGCCAGGCCAGATAATAGGAAAGCAACATTGACACAACGAACGTTTAGGCAACCAAACCACACCAGCCTACACCAAATTAACACAATATGGCACAGCTATCATCAGCCAGGTAAGGTAATAGGAAAGCAACATTGACACAATGAATGATTGGGCAACCAGAACAGCACTACAATTTTGTAATGTGCATGATATGAGATAGTACACTCATGCAGCTCAGTATGCAAAACTACCAGGCAGTTTTCCTTACAAAACTCAACATTGTCGCCTTTAATTATACATTTTCCTACAAGTAAATTTCGATCAGATAAAGGTTGGATTCACATCGATTAACAAAATACATGGTGATGTAAAAATTTAGTGATATACAACACGTACTTACATCAGCATTGGAGCACAGAGAATTCCCGCAAGATACTTTCCTCGAACACGATCCCAGTTTAGAAAGTCTTCTATCCTTTAAGCTTATTTTCTAAAAGAGAGATGGGTAAGAAACATGTAGAAAATATGATCTGAATGCTATAAAATTTCATGACGTGAGGATACGCACACGCTTTTTAGAATGGAGTTGACATATTTTTGCTAGAGTGGAGCGGACTAGTTCTTTGGCCACTTGAATCTGCTTATTATCAGTAGGAGTTGGGTTTCTCTGTGCTGGAGAAGTATCTATTGACACTGGAGTTGGTTTACTATCTCCTGGCGTTTCAATCTTTTGCAAAGACCTTGTTTGTAACCCTTCAGATTCAAACATAGCCGTCTTCCCCTTGCATGCCTTATATAGAAGAATGGTGCTTCAGTTATAAAACATGCTATGGCAGAGAGATGGAATAGGTACTGAAGAATAGAAAGGCATGACATATTGACACATATTCCCTCCATCTGGAAATAAATGGATGTGTCTAGGCGTATTTCAGTTCTAGATACATCCATTTTTATCCATTTCTGGGACATGTAATACGGACGGGGGGAGTATGATGTAAGAGCTAGGGATACGATAGGACAACAGAGTAAAAAAACACTAGTTGAATGTAAAACTGTATGATAGCGAAATACATACAGAAAAACACTAAAGCAACATATGCGTGTATGATTGGGAAACTAAGATGGCATTGCAACAGACCACTAGAACAACACTTCAATGTAAAAAACATGGTATGATAGACAGATGAAGTACATACTGATGAATAACAATGCATAAGATATTCAGAAGCATGATGTCCAAACTAAGCAGATGGCATTGCGACAGAGTAGAATGATAGTACTTGAATTTGAAAACATGTTATCATGAATGGAATAGGTACTGAAAAACAGGAAGGCATGACATATTTACATGCATGATCAGCAGGCTAAGCACATGGCATTGCAACAGAGTAGATGCACTCCAGGACATTATATGCATGCTGTACCCATATCACGGGCCAAGTTAGAGCAAGGACCTTATGGGGTGAATAGGATTCGTCATCTTTCTGCAAGTCTTCTGAAGAACTGCCTTTACATGTTCCATCATATTGGGTATCATTGACGTCAAGTTTGTTGGCCGTTACATTGCTCCGTCAGGTTCTTGTGGATATATTAGTGTGTGCAATTATATCTGACATCATGGAAGACAACTAGTAGTTAGATTTATGTAATGAGTGCCTATAGGAGACGACATAAATAGTAGGACTGGGCTTAACTAGCAGCAACAGGTCTAAAAAACTAAAGGGAGAACACAGATGAAAGCTACAGAATATGTATCGTTTGTACTCGAGATTAACTAGATGGCACACAAAAGTATTAAAGAACAACATAGTTGATACTAGAAATGGTATAATCACCAGCCTGTGGGATAACATTGGCTGATGGATGATAACTATGGAACATCGTTACCTAAAGAACAAGTCTCTTATCTGAACTATGCAACAGCGTTAACTCCTGAACAAGACTCTTAAGAGATCAGCATGAATATACAGTGAAATGTGATAATCTATTTTCCATGCTTAGATGAATAACAAAGCCATAAATGTTGCACACAAGTAAGATGAGGGTACAACCTATCTGGCCGCCATCCATAGGAGTGAGCATCATGTGGTGATTTGTCGATGGCCCTGGAGTTGTTGTGGCTGTCCATGTCGGGCAGGCACATTCGATGCAGGGAACTGTTGAGTGGGGACTATAGCTCCCTTCTGGTGTATGCTTCCCTTGTTGGAGTAGCTACGGTGAGAAGGAAGACGGTGTGGCTGAAGATGCAGAAAACGCAAAATGTTACTAAGAACGACACATATCTTTGATATGAAGAAATACCCTAAGAGATCAACAGTAAGGTACGAGAGTGGTCACACGTCTATTGACTGAAAACTAAATTGGGGTCACACGATTTTATTTTATTTTGGTACTGTCCGATCTACGCCGGATGGCTTGATGGCCGTCTTATGCCTCCCTACTGACACTGTTTAGAATCTTCCCAGAAGAGCCAGCGACCACTGGCAGAGCGGCTTGCCTCCGTCGTTCCTGGCCGCGAGAGCTCCGACCAAAACCCCGCTCCCCGCCCCAGCGCACTGCCGTGGTTCCGCCGCCCCCGACTAATCCACAAAGACTCGCCATCATCCAGATCCGGCGGCGGCAGTACCTTCAACCCACGCAACTCTAAGATAGCCACCTAAGCGCTGCTACCGCGGCGAACTTGCGCCCCCGCACCCTTACGTCAGACACCAGCCAACCGACAGCCTAGGAGCTCCGCCGCCTCGAGGGGTGCTACTTCCCATTGGGAATCGATTGGCCCAGAATAAAAATTCAGACAACTGACGCCTAAATAAAGTGATTTAAGATGAGTGTATGACCTATCTTGTGGCCCGGTGAAGTAGGCAGCTCCAGCTGCCGAGTCGGTGAGGCCGGCGTGGTTGCGGTGGCTCCCGGCGGCAGGAAAGCAGAGATGTCGCGACGGTCGACGGCTACGGGGAAGCAGCGTCGGGGCCCTGGACGCATCCGAAGTTGGAGCTGCTCTGGCGCCGTGCACAACGGCCGGGATGAATCGGCTTCGGTACGGTTCACGTGGTCGTCGTCGAGGCAGCTCCGGCAGCACGGAGTAAGAGGCACACGGCCCAGTGCACGATGGCAAATGGACAGCGTCTCCGGCATTGGGGAGGAGGGCGGCGGTGAATTTGGTGCGGTGGGGGCGCCATGGAGGAGGAGCTGAGGTTTCATGGCTGGGGAGAAGGGAGCTTCCGGGGAGAAGGTGATTTGGCGCCCACGATGTATGAATGGGGAATTGGGAGGGGGAACCATGTCTTACGGATGCATTTGTCTGAAATGTGGGGGGAAGTTACAGTTTTACCCCTGCCTTTAGGCTTCTGGGCTTGGGTCTGTGTACTGAGGGTCGGGGATAGTAGTGTAACTTTGCTTCTCCCAAATAGTGGGCGCGAGCGATTTCGGGCGAGGAGGGCGTGTTTTGAAATAGTGGGCGCGAGCGATTTCGGGCGAGGAGGGCGTGTTTTGAAATAATCGGCTCCAGCGATTTCGGCCGAGGAAAGGGTGTTTTGCCGCCCATGGTTTATGAATTATTTGGCACCTGTCATTTTGGCCGAGGAGAAGGCGCGCTTGGATGAAGTTACGAACCTACCCTCGATCTACAACGGGCCAATTGATGCGTGTCCCACGTAGGCCGGTAATTTCGTGTCTCCCATTTATTTGCTTGGGCGAATTCCACCGAGCAGAGGGTGTTTAGCTGTTCATTCAAGTTTTGGGAGAACGAGCATCCACGTCTACCTTACCAAGTCGATTCGAATCAAATTTTGAAATATTAGCTTGCCACTTCTTTTTTAGATGGTGAGATGATGCTCGGGACTAATGTGTTTTTACATGCTCATTGCTAACGATTTACTATATGACAAATAGTTGACGCACTCAAAAATGGGAATCAAACCCAAAATGAAATATCTTGATTCAATGAAATAGCTCGTTCACCAGGTCAAAATAGTGAACTAAATCCAAAATTGAACACCTCAATTGAGTAGCATGTTGTATTATAGTACTCCATGAACATGTTGAAAGTCAAATTAATGAACTTGTTTGATACGCATATCTCCGTTCATGTGTGGATTGTAGACAACATGTTCTCCAATTCAAATATTTGAATGCAAATTTATATCGAAACATGGTTTATATCAGTCTTTCATGCATAAACGCGACCTCCCTCTCTCCCAGACTCCTGTTCTCTCTCTCGCCGACAATCTTCAATTCAACCGCACGCATCCAAACACAAACCTTGTCGGTCCCTCTCCCTCTCTCTCTATCTCTCTCTCTGTGTGTGTGTGTGTGTGTGGGGGGGGGGGGTCTTTCTAGTTCGCATGCACACTCCATGTATAGGTCTCTCTGGCACACTATGTATGATTCTCTAGTCCAAGCTAAATATCTTGGGTGCACTCATCGTACGCACACAAATTCCCTAGCTCGTTGCCCGTAACTCTCTCACGCACCACTCTGCCGTCTCGGAGCTCTTCCCTCTCTCTCTCAAACTCTCCATCTCCCTGGGTTACACATACACATGCATATCTCACTCGCACTCAATAGACCCATCTAAAACTCTCTCTCTCTCCCTCGTTCTCTCTGCATCTCACACCCACACACACACAATCTCACGCCTAGCTAAGTATGATTGTCTCTCACTCAATTGTAGGCACACGCAGTCCCCCCCTATGTATATGACTAATTCTTAGTCTCCATCACAAACATGTGCATTGTCTCTTTCCCTCACTTGGTCTATCTCGATTTCTCTCGGGGCATCTTTCTATCGCACACACACCTCGTCCCTCGATCTCCCACCCATATAGTCCCCTCACGATCTCGAGGGGATCTCTCTATCACAAACACACCCTCTCTCCCTCCCCATGCGTCCATCTTCTCCATGCGTCCCTCTCGATCTTTATCCCTTGTTGGCCAGACCTCTATTGGACATGTGCTATAGGGGTGTCTCTCTCTGTTGCAAACAATCATGCACTAGCTATCTTCGTGTATCTCCTCACCTCGCTTTTCTATCTCGGAGATGCATGCGTGATATGTTTGCATAAGAAACGAACACACACTCTCTCTATTTTATCGTTTGTTGTCCCTTTCTCTTTCACACACACACACTCTTTTTGCACACTCACTTATTCTCCTTCACACGCACCTGATCTCTCTCGACTTAGGCACTCTCTTCGGTCCATAGCATATAGATTTATTGAAAAGTCAAACATCACAAAGTTTGACCATGTACGTGGAGAAAAACATTTACATCTAGAACGTCAAACACATATCATTAGATTCATCATGAGATGTAGTTTCGTATGATGTATCTTTGGTATTGTAGATATAAATAATATTTGCGTAAACCTGGTCAAAGTTTCCAAAGTTTGACTTCTAAAAAATTTATATGCACTACATTATCGAACGGATGGAGTATCTCTTCCCCCCTCTCAGCTATCTGACGCACCACTCAGCCATATCGGGGCTCCTCTATCTCTCTCAAACTTTATATCTCCCTGGTTCACACATACACATATCTCGCTCGCGCTACATAGACCCGTCTAACACTCTCTGCCCTTGTTCTCTCTCTATGTGACACGCACCCCCCCTAAGTACCATAATCCCTCACTCCATCATAGGCACACGCACTCCCCCCCTAAGTATGACTATCTCTCACTAGCCATCAGGAACACACGTATTGTCTCCTTCCATCCATACGTCTATCTCGATATCTCTCAGGGTATCTTCTATCGCGCGCACACCTTGTCACTTGATCTCCCACCCATGTAGTCCCATCATGATCTCCAGGGGATCTCTCTATCACAAACATACACTCTGTCCTCCCCATGTCTGCATTTTCTCCATACATCTCTCTCGACCTCTCTCCCTTGTTTGTCAGACCTCTCTTGGCCATGTGCTAGGGGTATTTCTCTCTCGGTTGCAAACAACCACACACTATCTCCTCACCTCGCTTCCGCTGTCGAAGATGCATCTGTCATATGTTTGCATAAGACACACATGCTTTTTCTCTACTTTACGGTGTGTTGTCCATGTCTCTTTCACACACGCACACACACTTTTTTCACTCACTCTTTCTATTTCACACACACACTCTCTCTCTAGTTAGGTACTCTCTCACATCCATAAATATATGGATGTTTTGAAAAGTCAAACCTCAGAAAAGTTTGACCAGGTATATGTGGAGAAAAATATTTACATCTGGAACGATCATTAGATTCATCACAACATGTACTTACTTCATACTATCATTTATCTTTGATATTGTAGATATAAGTAATTTCTTTATAAACTTGGTCAAAGTTTCAAAAGTTTGACTTAAAAAAAATATAGGCACTACATTATAGAACGGAGGGAGTAGCTCTTTCTCTCCCTCTCTACTATCTCTCACGGGCCTCCCCTCTCACTCGATCTCTCTATACCGAGGGATTATACGGTCACTGTGTCAGCGTATAGCTCTGTATGTTGTTTAGTTGACCGGTCAACAAGTCCAAATGCTGCCTTGTCAGCTCGTGTTCTCTATCTTCGTGTGCTAGCCCATGTGGCAGTGCGTGAAAATAAGTAAACTAGAGGCCCATCTGACACGTGGTGAAGTAAACAAAGTTGAAACCACTCGTGGTAGCACCCCGCACGCTAGTAAATTGAGGGCACACTTCTTCCGCGTGAAGGACGCACTCGCGCACACTTCACCACTACACGGCGGCATGCACACAAGGACGCACTCGCGCACACCCAGCACATAATACACACCAGCACATGTGTACACCGGCGTCGCTGCCGGCTGAGATGGACAGCGAGGTAGCCAAAACCGCATCCGGCGAGCCTGGACTTCATCAGCAGCCTCCCCGACGACATGCTGCCCGTCATCATCGGCCTCCTCCCCACCAAATCTGCCGTGCGGACCACCCTGCTCTCCCGGCGGTGGTGCCCCCTTTGGCGCCGCGTCCCCCTCAACCTCACCGTCGACAGCTGCCTCTGCGACGGGGATTGCAAACGCATGGCCGCAGTCTCCAAGATCCTTTCATCGCACCCTGGGCCAGCCAGACGCCTTGACATCCACATGTTCAGTACCAATAGCAAGGTCCAAGCCAAGTTTGACAAGTGGTTCTTATCCCCCGCCCTAGATTAGCTCGAGGAGCTCAGGTTTGAAGCTGGACGATGTCGCTCTCTTGCCGCCGTCTGTGCTCCGCCTCACGCCAACGCTGTGCCGCACCAGCTTCAGCTCCTGCTCGAAGAAGGCTATGGAGCACCTGCTCCGCAATTGTACTGCGCTCGAGTACCTTCATCTTCGACAGATCCACGGGTTCATTAGCCTCCAAATCGCCTCGACGAATCTCCGATGGATTTATGTGTCTTGCTGGCCCCGTTATGGTCATTGAGAATGCGCCTTTCCTTGAGAGATTGCTTGTATCTGATCTAGAAGGTCCAACAAAAATCAGGGTCATTGACGCGCCGAAATTGATAGCGTTGGTGTACTCGTCTGCCAAATTCTCCGAACTCTTTATTGGATCCGTAATCGTTCAGGTACAACACTCATCTTCTTCTCCGTCTTCTTGAAATTCACATTTTTAAATTTCTTCTGGATGTATTTACGACTGTCATCTAGAAAATGATTCCCACAAGCTTGACCCAGTCTGTGCGCACAGTGAAGATCTTGGCAATAAAATCTATCGGCCCCAATCTAGATCAAGTTGTTGGATTCCTTACATGCTTTCCGTGCACGGAGAAGCTACTCATCGAGGTGAAACTTCTTTCCTATTAGTAAATGGTAATCACAACGTAGCTCAATTTTTTCGTAATTTTCCCAAATTACGATGACAAGTGTAGTGTTCAAAACTGCATCTACGCACTGCACCGAATCAAATGTTTTTAGTATTTTTTCTCACGTGATCACCTGCATCATTTTTTGTTGTACTACTAGTAGCCTAGGCTAGTCATAGTGGCAAGTAACTCAGACTAGTTACTCTATGGTTAGTGTCGTGGAATCGTCACGGCATATGTCCTAGTGTGAGGACTTAGTCGTGGAGCCATCGCAATGTGGTTAGCTTAAAGGGGTTAATCAGGACAAAGGACACGGGGAGTTTATACTGGTTCGGCCCCTTGCGGTGAAGGTGAAAGCCTAATCCAGTTTGAGGTGGTATTGCTAGGGTTTCCATGACCAGGGAGCGAATACGCTTAACCTGGCTCTCGATCTATTGTCTCTCGTCCCTAAACCGCCGCCTGGTCGTCCCTTTTATACACAGGTTGACGCCCGGCGGTTCACAGAATCCCGGCCGGCTCATAAATGTGTCCGGCTCGGTATCCACTCTTTCCTATCTTACAATACAAGTCATATACTTATGGCGGTTTACATCTATGGGCCCTAACTCGCCTTTGGGCTTTGGGCCTTCTTATCAAGTCTCCTTCGTAAGTCGCCATCTTCTATGTCTTCATGGGCTTCAATACAGGTAAATCACTATGAGCATAACCCGGCCCCTCCTGGGCGGTTTATACTCAATAGTTATATCCCCAACATTAGGCCCCAGGTTGATTTGAACTTGTTCATGTCAATCTTCAACACTTAGGAAAATTCCTTCTTCATTACCTTCGCAAAAATTTGTAATTCGCCATGACGTCATCTTCCGAGATCATGATAACCCGCCAGGACGTCACCTGTCATTAATTTTATAAACATCCAGAAATCATATAGGCATCTCCTTTTTAATGAACCTCCGAAAATCGAGGCGTCAGTCCTTTCACATATCCAATTTGGAGCTCCTCGATTCCCGCGCATGCCACTTACCCATTCACCTTATAAATAGGGCCAGTGGTCCTTTTCACTTTCCCCCCTTGCCTCCTCGTCTCTGTCTTCCACCTCGCATCGCCTCAGCGCCCGAGCTCCACCGCCGTCGTCGACCTTTGCCACTGCCTCAACAACGGCCGCTGCATCAATCTGAATCGACCAGAGTTCATCCGCGCGCCTCCGCTACTCAACAGTTCTGGTGAGTCCTCTTCCTTCCTTTTCCCCTAGATCCCATTAGGTTTTCCACGAGTTCATCGGAGTTCATCCTCGTTCTTCGCTGTAGCTTGTAATTTTTGATTCAAACTTGGCACTCCTCCTGTGCGGCGGTGGTCGTGGTACTTACTTTTGCTTATTAGAACATCTCCTTTTGCATAAGAAATCCAATCTGAATACATGAACTGCTCAGGTACTGAAACTTTTTAGGTCTAGATTTTTCCATTATCTGAACTGCCGTAGATCCACAATTATAGCATTAATCTGTGAAACCTGTTTTTCCAACACTTAGCCATTTTCCAACTTCAGATCTATACTTTCAATATCCGTGTAGGCGGTTTAACCTCAAAAAATAATAACCTGCCAGGTACCATTAGTCCCCTCTTAGACCGCCAAGTGCTCGTCTTTTTGATTTGATAACGTCACAGTCCGGTTTAACATTTATGCATGCTTCAACACTTTCTGCCTGTTAACCATGAACCTTAAACCGGCACAAATCTTTTCCAGGTTATCGTATAAATGGCCAAATCCGTTTATTCCTGTAACTGGGTTCCGTCCTGAGTTACAGAAGAAGAACTGAACGGGTGCGTTGCAACCGGCGCTTTAGCGAAAAAGGAAGACATCCACTGGAGAGCCCCCGGTCAAGAAAATCCTCCTGAGCCCAAGGATGGGGAAGTGATCATTTTTGTTGATCATCTGAGTCGAGGGTTCAGCCCTCCCGGATCAAAAAATTTCCGTGATGTGCTTCACTTCTTCCAACTCCACCCTCAAGATATTGGGCCTAACTCCGTGTCCAATATTTGCAATTTTCAAGTGTTTTGTGAAGCCTACCTGCAAGAAGAGCCCACAGTCGACTTGTTCAGAGATTTCTTCTATTTAAACTGCCGTACTGAATTTACGGATGGGCCCAATACTGAACTTGGCGGGGTTTCAATTCAGAAGAGAAAAGACGTCAGCTTCCCTCACGCTAGGCATCATAGCCATCCCAAAGATTGGAATCAAACTTGGTTCTATTGCCAAGATACATCTCCAGCTGGCGAGAATCCTCTGTCGGGTTACCGTGCTCATCGGCTTACCGATGCACATCCATTCCCCCAAAGACTCAATGCAAAGGAGCGGTCCAAATATGCACCACAGCTTTCAAAGCTCAGAGCCTTTATGGCAAACGGTTTGACAGGCATTGATATTGTCCGTTGCTGGGTATCTTGGAGCATTTTGCCTTTAAGCCGTCGCCCCGGTTTAATGTGTGAGTACACAGGGGATGTGAAAGACCCTCAACGCCACACTGATATTCAGCTGACTGATACTGAAATTACTGAATCTGTCAAGAAGATGTTGGATGAACCGGTGACCGACTGTAGTAAAACAGGACTTAGTCCTTTCTGTGCTTCAAATAAACCGCCAGCTGTAAGAATTGCCCCACTCCTGCTTTAATCCATATTCTTAACACTCCTTTATGATCTTTTCAATCTTTAAACAGGGTGATGATCCGTTCTGGAAGAAGAAACCGCAGGATAAACCGGCCAAAACACTTCGTGTCAAGATCAAGGTCAACAAGAAGCCCGCTAAGAAGAAAAACACCGAGCCTACCGAGTTAAACATTGACGATGATAATCCGGAGTCAGAGGTAGAACTTGATTCACTTGGCTCTTTTTTCATACATCTCATTGACGATGATTTTTATCAGGACGACGCAGAAGCTAGCCGCGCAAACGACGTAGAGGTAACTATTCTCTCTTCCGGTTCAGAACCTCTGCCCACACAGAAAACCTGACAAGCAAGCCGGAAAATAAGATTTTCTCACCCTTAGCTTACTTGGATCCAAACTTTCTTTTGAAGAAGCAGCAACACGAAGCTCGCCGCACAACCCGGCATAGCGGCCATGTGGTCACTTCTTCCGGTTTACCGAACTCGCCAATTAGTAAACGCCGCCCAGAGGTCTCTTCTATTTCTGACACATCTTATCCCAAGGCGAGTTATTTCCGACAACCTCTTAATCCGTCTGATTCAAACTATCAGGGAACTTCCCATTCATCCTCTGGCGAGTCCACAGGGACACAAATTCCAACCCTCAAAACTGTTCCTGGGTGAGCATTTTTAACTAACCCCTTATACCTTATGCTTGATCATTATACTAACCTATTATTTGCGTCTCTGCCAGAGCCAAGACCAGACCCAGTAAAAAGGCCAAATTGAACAAACCGGCTGATGACAGCGCGCCAACTGATCCGAAAAAGAACCCGGAACAGTTTGAAACAAATACTGAAGCTATTCTTGATGATCCGCCACCGCAAGATCATGACACCTTTGTTGAGCAGATGGAAATTGATCCAATGGGTCATGCTGATAAACCGCCAAGCCCAACTAAGGCTGCTGATGATAAAGCTGACGATGTTGTAGTTACCGGTGTCAGGTGTACAGCCCAAGGCAACCCCACTGTTCTGTCAAAACATAGTGCCAAAGAAGAATTTTCTGCTGTTGACATGGGCAAGTGGAAGGTGGACTTGGAAAGCTATACCCACCTCAGCGCCCAAGATATTCATTCTGGGTTTTTAAACCATTTGCACACAAGCCGTGATTATGAAGCCGGTTTACTGAACATGATGAAGGAGCGATATGAGGTAAATGTTGTTAACTCTGCATAAATATTCTTCCCTTAGCCGCCAAGTTTATTGGACATAAAAGAATAGAATGTTCTGCAAACTTTCAAGAACCATATAGATCAACTCCACTAGCCCGCAAGGGCCGGTTTATAATGTCAATATGAACCGGGACTTTGGAATAATAACTCTTCAATTTCGCCTGTGTAGCCCCCAAGGGTCGACTTAACAAATATGTTAAGTTGAGACTAATTATGCTGTAAGGCTCAAAATTCTTACTTAGGACCTTTATAATCCGGTTGACCATCAAGCTGATAGTTGTTATGTGCTTGGGACTTGTAATTTTTTTTTGATAAGAAGCAATAGACATTAGCCCCCAAGTGCCAAGTATATTACTTGTTATGTGCTTGGGACTTTGAATATGCACTGCTATGTAATTAATTACATGTCTCTTGCAGGCTGATCTTAACAAGAAGGAATCTCAAATCGCCGACCTTCAAGAAAATATCAAGTCGCAACAAGCCGAGACCTCCAAAGCCAAGGAGGAACTGACCAGTGCCTTAACAGCAATGGAGAAACTGAAGGAGAGCTTCAAGAACGAGTGGGCAGGTTGGGATACAGAAAAGTCAACTCTGCTGAAGAGGCCTAAGGATGCTGAGGCTGCCCTTAATCCGGTAGCTGAGGAACTGACTGGCTTGAAACAGCAAATAAATGCCATGACCGCTGCCGTATTTGGGAAATAACTTCTTCATAAGCTTTGAACATGTATTATGTAAGAGACTGCCGGTTTACCAATGTTTTTGATGATGCAGGAACTCGCATTGCTCATCTTGGCTCAGATATGCGGCAAAAACTGAAAGCCGCCTATACACTTATAGAGCAATTATATACCGGCGTACAACGGGTTATCTGCACAGCTTCCCATAATAAACCGCCCCCAACCTTGATCAAGGAGACGTTGGAAAGGCTGGCAATGATGCCTGCATGGTTTGAGGAGCTAAAAAAGTCAGCTGCCAGGGCGGGTGCTCTTACTGCACTGACTCGGGCCAAAGCTTGGATATCTGATCTTGATCTGGCCGAGCATAAAGGAGGACGGGTTAGAGTTTAATAACGACGACCTCAGAGCCTTGACGAGGGAAATGCGCCCATTGGCCAGCAAATTGGCTGAAGAAACCGATCTTTCACATTATCAGTTGATTTATGATGCCAACAACAAGAGAGTTAACGCGCCAACTTATGATGCTCCAAATCTTATTCCTCCAATCCGTAAGCATACCTATGCCCCTGATGTTGACTCCTCCACACTTATAAGTGATGAAGCTATATTCAAGGCCTTAACTGGAATTGATTCGACCACCATTGATTTCCAGCCACTGGGTAGAGAGGAGGAAGATGAACCGGCGCTGGACGATCCGCAACCTTCAAGCCAGCCAGGCCAGGACTCGTAAGCCGGGGGCCGGTTTAGCAGCTGCTTTCTTTAAGACTTGTTAAAACAATTATTCTTTTGGGCCCCAAACGCCTTTTAATAGGCTAGCTTAAACTCCCGTTCTGCTATGCCATCGTGCATATTTACTTTGCATGACACTGCTAATCCACCATGTTAAGATATGCCACTTATGCTTATAATATTAACACTGTGGAATCTGCTCCTGCATGCAACGGATTAAAAGTGTCCTGGCGGTTTACCGCTGGACGGGTCATAACTCCCAATATAAAACCATGGAAACTAACATAGCTTATACCCAAGACTGGACTTTAAGAATAACCAAATTTGAAATATATCATACATGTGATATTTGATCACACTGTTGGTTTACCAAACCGGTGTAGTAAGGGGGAGAACCCAAACTTTGAGCAATGGTAATTATCATAGATTGCTTGGCTTATGAACAAAACTAGGCCGGGTTAATAAACACCGGATATTATCTTATCTCATACTGGCGACTTATAGTCAAAAGGCAGGCCGGGTTAATAAACACCGAATGTTATCTTATCTCATACTGGCGACTTATAGTCAAAAACCAGGCCAGGTTAATAAACACCGGATGAATTATGATCATAAAGCATTATAAGCCTCATCAAATAAACCTCAAAAACTGTGGAATAAAACAAACGAAAAAATGAGGCTTTTCATGGGATGCCAGGCCGAAAATCGAGTGCTTTCACGGGCCGCACAGCCACTGAGTTAAACCTATATACAAACCTTATAAGATGGACCTCACATAACCAATCGTCATTTTAACTTTGACAAGTTCAGGGTCTGTATAAGATTGACTTGTCAAACGTTCGGCGGGTCATTCCAAGAATACCTGGGCGGAGTGGCTTACTTAAAAAGGCAGGATAACCCGGGGTTTTAGGTGAATACACCTGGCTTCCAAGCCTGGCTTTTAAGCCTATTACAAGGGTTATACAAACTCTTTGTTCTTTAGAATCAAGGAGCCCCCAAGTAATATTTTTGAGTTGTGCTCAAGGGGCACCTATGTTTGAGCTGTGATTTTGCAACAGACTCTCTTTGGTACCTTTTAACCTGGGTAGCAAGCCCCCAAGTTTTTTTTAGTTGGCTTATAAGCCGGTTCAAAGGGTAATCATAACTTCGCTCATAAGCCAGAAGCCCCCAAATAACCAAAAAATCATTAAGAAAAGACGACAGAGGCCCTGCTTTAGCAGGGGTGCCGGTTTAATGTATACATTGTAAAAAATATGTACATCAGAAGAGCCAATGGCTCAGGTGTAGTAAGGCCGAAGATGAGCAATATTCCACGGCCGGCGAGTCTCTTCCTCCGACGTGCGTGAGTCCTTGTGGTCTCGAACATCAATAACGTAGTATGACCCATTGTTCAGATTCTTGCTGACCACAAAGGGTCCTTCCCAAGGTGGGGATAACTTGTGCATATCAGTCTGATCCTGGATAAGCCGGAGCACTAAGTCGCCTTCTTGAAAGGTTCTGGTCTTGACCCGGCGGCTGTGATAACGACGTAGATCTTGCTGGTAAATCGCCGAACGAGCCGCTGTGAGATCACGTGCCTCGTCTAATAGGTTAAGTGCATCCTGACGTGCCTTTTCATTATCAGCTTCAAGGTAAGCCATCACCCGGGGTGAGTCGTGACGGATGTGACTGGGGAGAACCGCCTCTGCTCCATAAACCATGAAAAAAGGCGTGTAACCCGTAGATCTGTTGGGCATTGTGTTGATGCTCCATAGCACCGAGGGTAACTCCTCTACCCAACAACCCGGCGTCCTCTGTAAGGGAACCATAAGCCGGGGCTTGATGCCTCTCAGGATCTCTTGATTGGCTCTCTCAGCTTGACCATTAGACTGGGGGTGAGCCACCGACGATACATCAAGCCGGATATGCTCACGTTGACAAAATTCTTTCATAGAACCCTTGGAGAGATTAGTGCCATTGTCTGTTACAATGCTGTGTGGAAAGCCAAAACGGAAGATCACCTTCTTCATGAATTGAACCGCTGTTGCTGCATCACACTTACTGACTGGCTCTGCCTCTACCCACTTAGTGAATTTATCAACCGCCACCAAAGGTGGGTCTTCTTATCCTTGGACCTCTTAAAAGGTCCAACCATATCAAGCCCCCAAACTACAAATGGCCAAGTGATTGGAATCATTCTCAACTCCTGAGCCGGAACATGAGCTCGACGTGAAAACTTCTAACAACCGTCACATTTTTTGACCAAGTCCTCAGCATCAGCATGAGCCGCCAGCCAATAAAAACCGTGACGAAAAGCCTAGGCTACGAGAGATTTAGAGCCGGCATGATGACCACAATCTCCTTCATGGATCTCACGCAGAATTTCACAGCCTTCTTCAGGAGAAACACAACGCTGAAACGCCCCGGTAACACTGCAATGGTGCAGCTCTCCATTGACAATTGTCATTGACTTGGACCACAGGGTTATTTGCCTGGCCAAGGTTTCATCCTCAGGTAACTCGCCCCGGGTCATATATGCCAAATATGGAACTGTCCAATCAGGAATAACATGAAGAGCCGCCACCAACTGAGCTTCTGGGTCAGGAATAGCCAAATCCTCCTCTGTAGGTAACTTGACCGACGAGTTATGCAAAACGTCAAGAAAAACATTAGGTGGCACCGGTTTATGTTGAGAACCCAACCGGCTTAAGGCATCAGCCGCTTCATTTTTCCTCTGATCAACATGCTCAACTTGATAACCCTTGAAGTGACCAGCAATAACATCCACCTCTCGTCGATAAGCCGCCATGAGGGGATCCTTAGAATCCCAAGTACCAGAGACTTGTTGAGCCACCAAATCTGAGTCACCAAAGCACCTTACCCGGCTTAAGTTCATCTCCTTAGCCATCCGAAGACCGTGGAGCAAGGCCTCATATTCAGCTGCATTGTTAGTACAAGGGAACATCAAACAGAGAACATAACAAAATTTATCACCTCGAGGGGAAGCAAGCACAACTCCAGCCCCCGAGCCCTCCAATTGCCTGGACCCATCAAAGTGAATAGTTGTAACACCCCAAAAATTTAATCATGTTTTTACTAAATAAAATTTGGCCAGAATTCAAAATTTTGAATTTTTGCTAGGTCTTTTATTAATTTCTGAACTTTTTGTTGTTTCTGCTTTTCAATATTCTTCCCTCCATATAGAAAATTTTGAAAATAATAGTGTGGCTTTGGGGAGTTTTCTTAAACCATTTCATTATTACTTTAACAACAGTAAGAATTATTTTCAGAATAAAATTTGCCTCTAAACAATTCTTTGAATAGCATTTTCAATACTTTAAATGCCTTTGTTGCACTGTAACCACTTTAAATAATTGTTTTAAAACCCCACAAAAATTATGAGGTGTCATGTGATGCCTATAGGTCACTTTTATGCAAAAACCCTTCTTGGTGTTTTGGAAATTTTGAGTGAACCAACCTCTTTTCATTTCTGTCCTGTTTTTGACTTTGCACTACAACCCCAATTTTCATTGCTCTAAAAATCCTGAAATTTTTCCCACTCATAGGCCTTCCAACTAAACCCTTAAGTCCAAAATTCTAGCTCCATCGGAATCATTTTAGTTCACCAAATATTCCTCTTAATTTTCTGTCCAGAAGTGAATTTCTTTAAAACTTGCACTGACAAGTTTCTTTTATTGCCAAATAAACCCCACCACCATATCCATCATCTAATGAGACATCACCCTGGCAATTTTCATAGTCATCAAAAATGCCTAGGTTGTCTTAGCATTTCCTCAAGCAGGTTGTGAGCATGACAGAAGTACTGTCTCTTCCTAAACTACACACACAACTTGCTCCTCTGGCAAAACAAGCATGTCCAAAGGCCTGGACATCCTTATAATCTTCCACCTGCCAAAAATTAGCCTGATTGGATCAAGGTAGCTACCCCTGGCATTTTGTCGAGCATCTCATGTGCATGCCCAGCACGTGAGCAGAGCGCCCGGGCTGCAGGCTCTGGCTTTAACCGCTGCTGCTCCTCGGCTGCTGCTCTTGCACACCAGCTTCCTCAGGTGTCTTCGCGGACAAACCGACAACCCCGCCGACACCTCTCCTTGGCCACTAGCACCGTCCCCGACCGTCCACCCCCGCCGTTCACCGCCACCCGACGAGTCCTCCTTCGCCACGCTACTGCCGCTTAACTACCTCCCCGGCTTACTCCTCTCTTCCCCCGCACTCCACCTGCACCGGCCGAGCCTCCCCCGTACCTGGTCTCGTCCTCTGGCGCCGCCCTCCACTGACCAGTGCCGCCACCGACCCCGCACATCGCTGTCACGCGGGCACCTAGTCCAACCAGCGAGCGCCAGCACCCCGAGAATTATCTTTCAGCCCCCACCGACCCCGCCGACCGGTGCCACCGACTGCAACGGCCACAACCACCCTTCCGGCACCATCAATGGCCGCCGCCATCGTTTCTTCGACGGGAAGGTACGGAACCGCCTTCCCCGTGCTATAAAGAACCCCCTCGCTCGCTCAACCCCTCAACACATCACTCCTCTCCTCCCTGGGAACCACCTCGAGTAGTCGAACGACCGGACACGGTCATCTTCTCCGATTCCGGCAGTTACTAACGCCGCCACTGATCGGATGGTTCCGACGCCGTCCGGCCCTCCCCTCCAAAATCTCTCCACCAATGGCCTCCTGGAACATCCACAAATCTATTCCACCTCCCAATTTGGCTCGGGATAGCCCATGGGTGTAATTCCCCTTCTGCCCGACGCCGCCGTCCACCGGAATCAGTATCACCAGCGACTCCGTCCACCACAACTGCCGTGACGAGCACCGGACAAGCCGCCACGGTCTCCTGAACACGTAGGTGGTCCCATCTTCCCGAACAGCGCCGCGGTTCGCCGGCGAGGCTCGCCGGAGAGCCGCCTCTGTTCTGCCGTGGAGTAGACACGCGCGAGCGCTGGTCAAACCTGACCAGTGGGCCAGGCGGGCCCATTGTCAGTGACCCGCGCCGCGTGGATAAGTGGAGACAGGTTCTCCTCGGAACCGTTTCCGCGTGAAGAAAACATATTTTCAGGAATACGTCTTCGACGTCGACGCCCTTCCGCGCAGCAGATCGACTGGGCTCGGCCCAGTGGTGTTTTGCTGTTAAACCCCGCTAGGGCGTGCTATTGCTCTTCTCTTTTTCCTTTCCAGCAAGACCAAAATAATTCCACAACATACATTTCAAGTCGAAATTTGATGATTCAAATTTCTACATGCTTCTAAATTCATGCCCTATTATTCCAGCCTAGGTGAACATTTTTCCCATGCCTTGTTTCCGTTGGGAGCAATTAAATAGTCCCCTTCTTTAATTATTTCCAACTTAGAAATTCCATAAGTAATTCATATTAACTCCAAATAAATTGATTTCTTTTCTGTTATTTTTCATTTTTCATCTATTTTATTTTAGTGCTTATTTCAAAAATATTTGAAACAATTTTTGGCACTGTTATTGCTATATGTGGTAATTTAAACATTTTTGAAAATAGGAAATGGAGGGAAGATAGAATTCTCAAAACTTTTGGATTGTCCCAAATCCTTCTGCACACTTAAGGCAAGCATCTCGAACACTTGATATGGTGAATGCATGGTTGGTTATTTGCATGAATAGTGGAATTATGAATAATTTGAATTCTAATAAAATTTGGCATATGGCAATTTTTGCATGCATGCATGATCATGTATATATTTTCTCTTGCATGCACTCCACTCAAGTTCTGACCTACAGAAATTGTGAGAATCCAGGAGCGTGCTCCTGCCTTGGACGTGCCGGTGGGCACGGGCCATTTTTGACACGATGGTGTCACGTGATATATGTGGAGCAAGCAAGGGTTGTGACCCTGTTTGTTATTACTGTTGAGAAAATACTTGTTGTGCTAGCCACTCCAGGAAATAATTGAGCCTCCTGAGTCGACCGTAGATCGAGTCTTGTTCCGGTAACCCCCAAACTTGATCCGTGCTACCACATGTCCCTACCACAGGTAGGGTATGGTTCAGTAAGTTGTTAACCCCTTTCCTGCACACACCGTACAGAGAGGCCATAGTGGAAGATACCATTGATCACTGGTAGGCATGCCACTTGGTCCGGGGGCATGGGTGTCTCCGATTGTAGTCGGAGAGGGGTCGCACCCCTATTTGTGCGCCGATATAAATATTGTGATCCCATGCTATTGGAGGTTGTAGCCTTCCCACTTAGAGTTTTACTCCATCATTACCTTGGGTGATTCCTGGCTTTGGTAAGTTAAAGCTGGTATGTGCGGGTTAGGTGTGTTTTCAGCCCAAAGACAGTAATAGGAATTAGTCAGTGTCTCGGTGCTGACTAAGGAAATCCTTTACTTGTGGGTAAAGAGTACACCCTCTGCAGAGTTTTAAAACCTATTCGAATAGCCGTGTCTGCGGTTAAGGGCTACAGTCTGGGTTGGTCAAGTATCGGTCTTAGTGTCGGCCTCCGTAGGAAATAATTAAATTGAGCCTGAATTACTTTGCTGGATAATTATTGTCACCACTGATGCTATCATGAATATTTTTGGTTATCATGAATGATATGGTCATGCATATTAACATTGCTGTGGTCATGCATATTACTGTGGACTAACCCATTTCTCTTATTTTAATTTCCTGAGTGTCTCAGGGGCTGGCTAGACTACCCCGGGCACTCAATTTTATTTTCAAGACCTCTTGTGGCGTCCCTCGAGTTAACAGGCGGTTTATCACGCCACTACTCTTGTGGACACCCGATTGGCATTTCTCTTCTAGTCCGACCGTGGTGTCACTTGACACCCGACTGGCATTTCTCTTCAAGACCTCTCATGGCATCTCTCGAGTTTACAGGCGGTCCCGCCACTACTCTTGTAGACACCCGATTGGCATTTCTCTTCAAGACCTACCGTGGTGTCACTTGACATCCGACCGACATTTATTTTATTTTATTTTCCTTTAACTTTCCTTGTTTATCATTAATATTTTTATATATTCATTTATTTGTACATGCTAATACGTTATCATGCCATGATTTAATTCCTAACAGCATGCATTAAATATGAACCCATCATGAGCATATGCATATAGTTTAGTTCATCATGATCATATATTAACTGCTGCATTCGGTATATCTTTTGTTCATGATGTTTGCGAGTACATTCCAACGTACTCACAGGCTTGTCCCTGGCTATTTACGTGGCCAGGTCAAAAGTTCTACGTGGAGTACCACAGCAACGACCGTGCGGAGCCTAGGATAGCAGCCACGCGGATAGGAATTATCTGGGTCAGCTGTTCCTGTGGGAATGGAGCCCCATCGACGCTGGAGAACCACGAGTCATTTCCGTCATCCACCACCGGAATCCCTGTTGTATTATTAGACCTTTATGGTCTTGTATCCAATCCTTGTAATAGCTTGGTAGTTCTGTAACAAGGACGTGTCCACCAGTAACAGTAATCCTGGGCTGGTGATGACACGAGGGGTTAATTTCTGGGATATTTTGTGTCCCCGAAATCCAGCCCCGGCAATAGTCCAATACGTGTTATCTGGTTTTTCCTCAGGCATCTGCAGCTCTGTCCAGTCATTGATGAAATCCACCAGTGCTTGAGACTTGATGGCTGTGCGAGGCATATACTTCAAACCATGAGGCCCAAGTTCAATGGCCCATTTGGCAACCCGGCCTGTTGCTTCCCTATTTTGTATGATATCTCCTAAAGGAGCAGAGCTAACCACAGTAATGGGGTGACCCTGAAAATATTGCTTGAGCTTCCGGCTTGCCATGAAAACCCCATATACAAGCTTCTGCCAATGTGGGTATCTCTGCTTGGACTCAATAAGCACTTCACTGATATAATAAACCGGCCGTTGAACCGGATATTCCTTGCCTGCCTCTTTCCTTTCAAGCAAAATAGCCACACTAACAGCCCGGCTATTAGCAGCCACATATAACAACAGCGGCTCCTTATCAACGGGCGCAGCTAGGACCGGCGGCTCAGCCAGCTGCTTCTTAAGCGCCTCAAATGCCTCATTAGCAGCATCACTCCAGACGAAGTCATCTGTCTTTTTCATCATCTGATACAAAGGGATGGCCTTCTCACCGAGGCGGCTTATGAACCGGCTTAGCGCCGCAATACGACCCGCCAGACGTTGAACATCACTGATACATGCCGGTTTAGCCAGAGAAGTAACGGCTTTGATCTTCTCCGGATTAGCTTCAATGCCCCTGTTAGACACCAGAAAGCCCAAAAGCTTGCCCGCCGGCACACCAAAAACACACTTGGCCGGATTAAGCATCATCTTATAAACTCGGAGATTATCAAAGGTTTCCTTCAAGTCGTCTATCAACGTCTCCTTCTTTCTGGATTTCACCACAATATCATCCACATAAGCATGAACATTACGTCCAATCTGATTATGAAGACAATTCTGCACACATCGCTGGTAAGTCACCTGGGCACTCTTGAGCCCAAAAGGCATAGACACATAGCAGAAGGCTCCAAAGGGAGTTATGAAAGCTGTCTTCTCCTGGTCCTTAACTGCCATCTTGATCTGATGATAACCAGAATAAGCATCCAAAAAACTCAAACGCTCACAACCCGCCGTAGCATCAATAATCTGATCAATACGAGGGAGAGCAAAAGGATCAGCCGGACAAGCCTTGTTTAAATCCGTGTAGTCCACACACATGCGCCAAGTGCCGTTCTTCTTAAGTACCAGCACCGGGTTAGCCAACCACTCAGGATGAAAAACTTCAACAATAAACCCAGCCGCCAAGAGCC
The DNA here is from genome assembly GCA_011799875.1 of Thinopyrum elongatum. Lineage (NCBI taxonomy): Eukaryota > Viridiplantae > Streptophyta > Magnoliopsida > Poales > Poaceae > Thinopyrum > Thinopyrum elongatum. Next base: position 558,004,358 of record CM022298.1, read on the forward strand.
GGGCTACCTCCTCACCAATGGCCTTACGCCTTTTTTCATTGAAACGACGAAGAAACTGCTTGACCGGTTTAAACTTGGGATCAATATTGAGAGTGTGCTCAGCGAGTTCCCTCGGTACACCTACCATGTCAGAAGATTTCCATGCAAAGATGTCCCGATTCTCACGGATGAACTCGATGAGCGCGCTTTCCTATTTCGGATCCATATTAGCACTGATGCTAAACTGCTTGGATGAATCGCCAGGAACAAAATCAACCATCTTAGTGTCATCTGCCGATTTAAACTTCAAAACCATATCATGCTCTGTAGTTGGCTTTTTCAAAGACGTCATATCCGCCGGATCAACATTGTCCTTGTAAAATTTTAACTCCTCCGTTGAACAAACCGACTCAGCATAAGCCGCATCACCCTCTTCACATTCCAAGGCTATCCTTCGGCTCCCATGTACTATGATGGTCCCCTTGTAACCCGGCATCTTGAGCTGCAGATAAACATAACAAGGCCGTGCCATGAACTTGGCATAAGCCGGCCGTCCAAACAGAGTATGATACGGGCTGTGAATTTTGACTACTTCAAAGGTCAATGTCTCTGACCTAGAGTCATGATCATCTCCAAAGGCAACTTCCAGAGCTATCTTACCAACAGGGTACGCCGATTTCCCAGGCACCACACCATGGAAAACTGTATTCGACGGTTTAAGATTTTTATCTGTCAACCCCATGCGACGGAAAGTTTCGTAATAAAGGATATTGATGCTGCTCCCTCCGTCCATGAGTACCTTGGTAAACTTATACCCTCCAACCTGGGGTACAACCACCAATGCTAGGTGACCCGGATTATCAACCCGGGGTGGGTGATCTTCCCGACTCCACATGATGGGCTGCTCAGACCAGCGCAAGTAACGGGGAACCGCCGGTTCAACGGCGTTCACTGCCCTTTTGTGAAGCTTCTGATCCCGTTTGCATAAATTTGTGGTGAAGACGTGGTACTGCCCACTATTCAACTGCTTTGGGTTACTCTGATACCCAGATTGCCGCTGCTGATTCCCCTGACCCGACTGTTGATGGTAGCCACCCTGATTGCCTTGATTGCCCTGATTACCTTGGAATCCAGAACTAAAACCGCCACCGCTGTAATCCGGCCCATGAGAACCGGACCCTGAACCACCACCCGGTCCATGATTGTCTTGAAAAAGATTGGAATTTTTATACTCCTTCATGATGTAGCAATCCTTCTAGAGGTGGCCAGACGGTCTTTCTCGCGTCCCATGCCTTGGGCAGGGCTGATTTAGCATCTGCTCAAGATTAAAGCCTGACCCTCCGGCCCGTGGGGGCGGTTTACCTTTACGACGCTGGCCGTTATTCTGTGCGTTGGTGTTAGCCACAAAGTCCAAACCATTATCAGCTTTGCGCTTACCATTGCCTCCCTGATTCGCCGGATTATGCTGTTGTCCTCTGGTGCTGCTGCTCTTCTTTCCCTTTCCCAGATTGTCATCATCAGACTCGGGGTCCTTGGTACCATCAGAGTCAGCGTACTTAACCAGAGCCGTCATCAGCTCTCCCATGTCATTGCAGTGGCGCTTGAGCCGACCTAACTTCTGCTTAAGAGGCGTAAACCAGCAATTCTTCTCCAACATTATGACTGCTGAACCGGCATTGATGCGATCTGATGAATGTAAGATGGTCGAAACCCGGCACACCCAATGGGTTGTGGACTCACCCTCTTCTTGGACACAGGCATCCAGATCCACAATTGACATAGGCTGCTTGCACGTATCTTTGAAATTCTGGATAAACCAGGCCTTTAACTCGGCCCATGACCCAATGGAGTTGGCAGGGAGCCCCTTCAACCAAGTGCGAGCCGTTCCATCCAACATCAGGGGGAAATAATTAGCACATGCCGCAAAGCTAACATCTAGCAATTCCATGGCCATATCATAACTCTCGATCCCTGCTTCAGGAGGTAAATCGGCTGTATAGTTAGGCACCTTGCGAGGACCCTTAAAATCCTTGGGCAGACACTCATTACGTATGGCCGGCACTAAACATGGCACGCCCAAATTCCTAAAGGTTACACCTGGCTCCACTGAAGTTGTCGGACGAACCGGAGAAGGTTGACGGGCCGCATATTGCGCCGCCAGCTCGGCCTCTCGACGTGCTCTACCTTGATCCACCACGTTCTGAGCATCAGCACCACCGCCCACCGGGTTATGTCCACGAGGCTGGTTATGGTTCCGCCCACTGCTTGACACAGCTGGTTCATCAATATGCCTACTGTAACTCCGGCTTGGGCGAGGGGTAGAATGAATCCGGCTTCGACTGTAAGAATAAGCCTGCTGCTGAACCAATGCTGTCTGAAGGAGCTCTCTAGCCCTCCGCATCTCAACTGCCGTTGGAGACTCGCCTTCCACCGGGATAGCCGCCAATCGTGATGCCGCAGCGATCATGTTATCCAAAGGGTTAGAGTAATGACCCGGCGGTGTTGGCATGTGCTGCGGCGGGATATTGTTCTGACGAGGCAGATTCGTGGTGCGTGGCTGAACCATCGCTCCCATCCCAGGAGCTTCAACCCGGTCCGCCACTGGCGGGTTACTGGTTCCTGCTTCTGGCGTGTTAAAGAGGTTCCTCGCCTCGTAAACCGGTGGCAGGCGAGATTGATGCCTCCTCCTCATGACTTCGTTTGAAGCGTTCTGATCTAGCATGAACCGGTAAGACTCTGACTGAATCCGCTGCGCTTGAGCATCCAACGTAACCCGCTCCGCAGCCATCCTGGCATCTTCAGCTGCCAGGTCTTCCTTAGCTTGAGCTATCTGATCTCGCAATTTCACGACTTCCACGTTATGCTGATCTTGATTATCCGGGTTAACCTCCGTCGTCAGCAGTGTTGCCAAGGCGTCTAGTAAACCAGACAAGACTTGAGCCGGCGGGCGCACAGGGCCTCCTGCCCCGGCTACCGTCGCCGCTGTTGACCCGGAAATCAATGCCGCTGCAGTTGAAGAGTGCTGCACTGGCTGCGTACCGGCCATGAAGATTGCAACCCGGTTCGGTGGCTCGCAGGGGTCCGGAATACTATCGCCATCGGAACAGCCCCCAAGCCGACCGTCTTGCAGTTGGTACAATGACTCGGTTTCACCGGTGGATGACTCGCCATCAGAATAGACAACTAGGTAAATCTATGGTCTAAATTTTACACTAAATACGAGGTAGTACAAAAGTGGGCTATAACGGCCCTCCACTATGTAGGCCAAAACACGTGCCAAATTCACTTCTGATGCATTTGGCATCGATGCCCTCCATTGCTCACCTGGTGCCCCAATCTGGATCACCTACTTTGCTCCGGTGCCAAATTAACTCATGCAATGAAAAAACACTTGCGTGGGAAAGGGAGAGGACCGAGGCAATAAAAAAAATACTTGTTTGGGAGAGGGAGAGGCTTGTGTAGTTGGTTTGATTGATTTGTTTATACATGTGGGTCTGTGTGCACAGCAGGGCCAACTCTCTCACATCGCTAGAGCGGTGCCAAAATCTTTTGATTTGACATTGATGCGTATTATGTGGCATACTTTTGAGAAATATGGCATCGGCCACATAGTGGAAGGCAACAAATGCCCATGCTCTTCACGTGATCCTAGGTAAATGAGAGGAAAGAGAAAGAGAGAGAGAGTGTGTGTGAAAAAATATCACTAGCCTTATAGCCAACCCTATCGTATGAGCGAATGATATTGGTACCTCTTGATGAAACGGCAATCTTATACAGCCAGCTGCTCTAATATTTTCTCTTCTTTTGCAGATAAAAAAAGACCTGAAAGTGAAAAATGTGCTGCACTATAACAATCTCATCGAATGCCTTGATCTCCATCTTACAGAAATTGATTTGATCGACTACCGAGGCAGCACATCTAAGATTAAATTGGCCAGGTTCTTTGTTCTGGAGGCAAGTGTGCTCAAGGTAATGAGGTTTGGCGTTCTCTGGCATAACAATGCATGGCGTGCTGATCACCGCAAGTGTCTAAGCCTAAATGACAAAGTCTCCGCAGAATCTGATTTTGTTTTTGAAACATCAAGCCGCGAGAGACTCAAAAACTTATTTGCCCATTAGTGACTTGTCAGGGCGGTGGATTTTAGTTTGTACGATAATGCTGCATCCACCTAAAGTAACGAAAGTTCTTACATAAACTTCCTAATAGTTACCTCTTCGTAGGTGCAACATTACTCCTAGCATTTGTAATATCAGTTTGAAACTTGTAATATTACGACTATCCAGCACGAGGTACTATGTTACGATAAATGTTCGCGTGCATAGGTGCGGCAACGATATACCCATTACTCGAGTACAATATTTATTATTACCATCAAGAGGCCCATGCGTTGTACGGAACATCAAGATGCATTTATACGAGGTGTTTATCTTGTGGGAGACGAAGATGAACGAGGGAAGGCCTTATCTGCAAATGTGGAGAGGGCTGCGGGTATCTTTTTGCAAAATTGCCATAGTTTATAAGAGTTTATAGATCGGACGGTCTATATTGCAGGATGGCAGGCACACCATCATCACCAACTCGGTTTTTTATAAGAGTTTCTGTATTTCTCTATACTACTCCTATAAAAACCTGAGGGCTCCTTTGATTCAAGGGAATTCTATAGGATTTTTGGAGGATTGAAATCCTTTGAATTTTTTCCTACGTTTGTCCTTTGATTCATAGGATTGAATCCCATAGGAATTTTTCCAATGGAATCTTTTGTACTACATTTCATAGGAAATCTAACATCCACTCTAACCTCTTTTTACAATTCCTTTGCTTTTCCCGTGAAATCAAACACTCCTTGCTAATCCTATAGGATTCAAGTGGGCATGACACTCCAATCCTATACTTTTCCTATTCCTGCATTTTCAAAATCCTGCGAATCAAAGAGGTCATCAGTTGGTGATGATGGTGTGCTTGCCATCTTTCACCTATAGCCGTCGGATCTAGATCTGACGCATACAAAGCAAACTGCTGCAGTTTTGCAAAAAGATGCCCATACTTGTTCCCTATTTACAAACAACTCCTTGTCTCTCACAATCGGCCTTATCTCTTCCCCACCACATCTAGAAGGCCATGGAACAATCTGGCGCGATGGCCGCTGCCGGCGCCGTCCACCCCCAATCTTGGTGTTCCGTGCAATGCACGGGTATCTTACTCGTATAAGAAAAGAGTAGAGATACTCGTGGCAACGCACAGGAAATTATGTCGAACACGGCTAGTTGTAAGCAGGCTAGCTCTACAGCCATGATGATAGTGAGTGCACATGGTGAGGCTGACTTTGGTATGCCGAACATGGCGCCTACACTCAGGTGTCATCTCCGGCGCAGGGTCTTGTCACTTCACTGTGAGGAGCAGCACGTAATAATTTGACCAACGGGTAGTACAATACTACTACATTGGTAGTACTACTACTAGTACTAGCACCACCGTCTGGATTTAGTAGTACTACCACCTCCGTCTGGATTTAGTATTTGACTAGCAATATCTAGTAATGCATGTCACCAAAAATATACTACTCCCTCTGTAAATAAATACATGGAGTATTGTTTTATTCGGTTTTGAACATAGTTCCCGATGATATTATACACTCTCCCTTCCAGTAGATGGCTCAAATCTGAAATCTCATCAATCAGACTACTATTGTACTCACCGAGCGGTCAGCTTGGTAAGCTACCAACAAAAAATTGCAATCAAAGACTACTATTATACTCCCTCCGTACTGGTGCATTAGTCACGTTACGAAAACCAAATAATCCCAAAAATTTTAGGCATGGTGCATTAACTACCCACCTCGTTCCCTTTTTCTGCCACGAAAAAAGAAATCACCCAATAGGAGACGTGGGGTGAGTATGCATTCAATGACTTGAAACTACTTAGCACAACATGCAGTGCTCAATTCTCTTTATGCAATGACATTAATTACAAAATACTACTCCTACCTCCGTCCTGGTTTATTGGTCCCCTTAGTATTTTGTGCCAAATTTTGACCATAGATTTAACTAAAATAATAATAATGCATATCACCAAAAATTGTATCATTGGATTCCTTTTTGAACATAGTTTCCAATGATATTATTTTTGGTTACATGCATTAACATTTTATTAGTTAAATTAAAGGTCAAAACTTGGCGCAAAATGCAAAGGGGACCAATAAACCAGTAAACATCAAAGTTCTCTCGTTTTGGCCCAACTTGGTCTCGGTGAGATGACTATACTGCACCGGCACGGAGGGAGGGCCGAGGAGTAGATGGCCAACACACACGTGAATGCAATGCAGTCTGCACTTCTCATATAAAGGCTCCCCGCCAGTCCAATCTAGGAAATCCTACGCACCTACGCACCCTAACCAAGGGCAAGAGTGATCACTCCAATCGCAAGATCAGTTGACTAGAAGCTAGACCCATGGAGGCGATGAGCGCGAGCATCAGCCGGTTGTGCCAGATGGTCCACGACGCCGGCCTGCGGCCCGGCACCGAGGAATGTCTCCTGGTCCTGCTTGAGGCCGCCAGGGTGAGAGGCCTCTGGAACGACAACTTCTTCTCCTTGTTCGAAGAGGTCCTCGTCGGCTTCCTCGACATGTTCACCGTCGTCAAGAAGCTCGCGGATGACCTTGACGTATGCCTCCAGCCCACGCGCCCAGGCTCTATGATGCCCGCCACCCACAACGGCCTCTATGGTGACAACCTCTTCGACGCACTGTTGGCCCTGCGACTGCCCGCCATCGCGCCGGAGAATGTCCACCTCGAGGTCGCGCTCACCGCGCAACGCCTGGCGCAGCAAGACACCATAGACATAATCACCCATGTCTACGCGCAAATCGTCCACAAGGACTACTACGTGCAAGAGGAGGACGATAGGATGCTGGCCTTCTTGGACCGCAGGGCAACCTTGGACGGCAATGTTCAGAAGCACGTTGAGCTCGCCGCCAACGCCGCTGCTCCTCACACGTCGGTTGGTGACCCGGCGCACTAGGGCGTGAGGATGTCGTTGATGGATCCGTATGTATCTTTATCTTTCCGTCAATTCCATGTAGTACTCCCTCCGTCCCAAAATTCTTGTCTTAGATTTGTCTAAATACGGATGTATCAAGTCACGTTTTAGTATTAGGTACATCCGTATCTAGACAAATCTAAGACAAGAATTTTGGGACGGAGGGAGTAGTATATTGTACTAGTAATTATCTTACCTTTCGCATCAACTTCATAATTTTCGTACGTACTCCATGCATGAACCACGCCAGAACCAAACTTCTCATTACACTAGGGAAAATCATTATTTCTATCTATCGGTCGTGCCATGGAGCAGAACCAAATTTTACAAGTTAGAAGTTCAAAACGAAAAGCCTGCCGTGTTCGCATCGCACCCCCACACGGCTGGTCCGGCACGCCGCTCAAGGGGGAATGCGTGCTGTGTTGCATTTTCACTTACAAGTGGGACCGCAGTTGAGCAAACCAACTATCAGCAAACCCCCACCCCGCCCATCGTGCGATGGCTGAGTTAGAGAAAACAGGAGGGAGAAGAGATAGTTGTAGCAGGGACTCCAAGAAAATTGGTGTCCGATGGGACTCGTGTGGGTGGCGTGTTTCGTACTGCTAGACGTGAATGTTAGTTATGGCCCATGCCACCCCACTATATCGAGGTGCTGGTTACGTAGAGCGAACACATTATCTCTCCAGGAGTACGGTACACCACTAGTACTACTCACATTGTCGTGAAAATTCCTGGAGTCCGTGCTCATCCCTCCTCTCTCTCTCTTCTCAACCAGCCAGCAGACACGCGGAGTGTGCCCATCGTCTGTTTGCTCACATGTGGTCCCACATGTCAGTGAAAATGCAAGACGACCCACTGAACCTGCACATCTTTCACCTCGACGTGCTGGTGATGAAAAACAAATCCAATAAAGATCTTCGGTGGCCGCTTTTGGAGTTACTCAAGAGTAAGATTCTATTTACAATTTAACCCAAGATGCACATCACGTGGCTTCAACTAGCACTCCATTTTCTTGCATGACACGATCTAGATGCTGGATGTCCCACGTGTGGGCAAAAGGAGGAAGAACTTGACCAAATGTTCTCCACATTTAGACTAGAGGAGTAGGAAACACGGCAAGCCCTGTGCCTACATCATACGTACTGTACAAGCCCACCTCATGCTATCACCATATTTCTCGGCCTCCGTGCGACACCTAGCTCTAGTTGATGGTATACTACTACTAGGACTAACTATTGTACTAGCATACTATTAGGTTGGCTCTATGTGATGTGGCAAATTCATATAACTGAATGTTGGCTCTACTACTACGGTACTCACACTCCAAGAAGTGACTCGAAAACCATTCATAAATTGAGTTTATCACATGCATATGCAAATGTACCATTCATTACATACAACAAGTCATCAACACACAATGACAACGAGGATACATGTTGGATTATAGATTATTTCCAACAAAACATTCTAGTAAATACTAAAGTTTTTATCACACAACAAATAACAAGCAATGAAATGAACTTCAGCTCAACCAATCCTCGATGTTGGAAATGCTTGCTTTGAACCATAAGTAAGCCTCTGGGAAGGGCCAGCTATTGTCAATATCGAGACCAACACAGGACCCATCATCCAGGCTGAAGCGGCCTATATTAGGACGCATATTGTGATAGCCAGGGTAGGGAACCATAGCAATGTCTGATGTATAGATATAGTTGCTTCTCATAAATGTTAGTAACATTGTGCCAACAGCAGCTGGATCGCCTTTCACCACCATTGGATAGTTTAGTCCAAGGAAGAGCGAGTTTTCTCCAAGACTATCAATATTGAACCAGGGAGAACATGCTAGCGCTAGCACACTAGTATCCATCCCGAATACCCTGCAACGGATGTTGGAATAGGTCCGGAGAGTGCGACCATGGGAGACAACACCTGCTTCCTTAGTAACATCAGCAGTGGCCTATATACAGACAAAAAGAGGTGATCCATCGGAATAAGTTGCCAGGTGCCACTGAGTATGTAGGTCCTGCTCGTGATCATCACCATCGTCATCTCCCCCTTGGTTATAATTTTTTTCAAGTATAGGTGGTGGAATGTGCACAGGACCTTGGAAACACAAGAAGGTTAATTAGTATGGGGATACTAACTCGCATGCATGTGGATAAAACAATTCTAATTACGGTGGAAGACAAACGTACCGAAACCATAAGGATTCCATGCAAAAACAGTGCCACGAGTGGTGGCAGCAAACACAAGACGCTCGTATTGAATTGCATCACAGTACTCATCCGTGTACAGAAATTGATTTTTGAGCAATATCCATCGAGGCGTGGAAGTAAGGATGGCAACAAGCTTGTCGAAGATAGCAACAACATCATAGTTTGTGTAATCCCAAGAGTGGTTGGGAACTCGACAAATTGCTATCTTCCGTAGACGACAGTCACCATGATCGTATTTGAACGTACGTAGATCATCTATGTGCTCAACCTCAGGGCACTCTGAGATTTAGGGAAGTGGAACCCGGTGACGAGTATACACATTCACAAGTTCCCACTCGCAGTTGTACCCAATATAAACAACCCAATCTCCATTTGCACCTGCCCAGGCCTTACCCTTAAGCGATGGCATCTTAACATCACACGTATCATTATCAAGTGGCATCAACTTGCACAAGGCGAGGCTTCCGTCGTCCGCGCGCCAGCGAGCAGGGTCATGGCGAAGAAGATAGGGGAGATCAAACCGCTCCTGGACCCTTGGGTTCTTTGTAATGATGTTATTTGTTGAGTCGAGAATGGTCTTGGAAGAACCTGCCATGCTAGCCGAGGTGATGATGTCGCACCGATCAATGAGTTCCTCCACCATGTCATCTTTCAGATCGGGGCAAGAATAACGGGGTCTTTTCCGGCCTGTTCCCTCCATGGAGAAGATGATCGAACAATGGCAGAAGGAAGGGTGAAGGCAAATGGAGGGAGGAAGAGCGTGCGACAGCAGTTCCAAATCGAGAGGGAAGGCGAAGAGGCGGTGGACGGTTGCCACGGTACAGGAATAGGCGCCCCGGCCTACATAGACGTCCATTCGGAAATTGTACAAAAGGATTCGCCGTCGTCTCACTGACATGTTGGAACGGGACCACATGTCAACGAAACATGGTGTGTCATTTCTCGTGCAAAATGCGATCTGGCCGCGTTGGCCCGAGGTGCCGCATTATTTCTCGACTTTATTTTTTTAATGGCGTGCCGTTCAGTTTTGAAGCATGACTAACTGGTACTGTATAGAGAGAAAATATAAACTACTCTACCACTACTCCACCTCTAGTACTAGTATCAAAAAAGATATATAGGCTGGAGCTTCAGCGCTTGCTTGCTAAGGGATGCCCACTTGTTTCTCACACTATCACCCTCTCTCCAAATCTAAAAAAGATGGCGGTGGCCCCTCTCTCTCCCTCCTCACCGATGGTCATAGATCTACCAGGGAAGAAAAGGACATGCAGCATTGACGCACTCGTCGTCGGTGAGCGAGGTGACACACTGACGACAAGGCCGTCCTCTCAGACCTAGCGCTCGCGCGGGATGGCCTCCATCGCCAAGCTCGCTGCCGTAGTGTGTGCGGAGGACGACGACCACGAGTGAAGCCACTTCCCGCCGACCCTCAGGTATGCTACCTCTTTTCGAACCATACCCTTGTTCTATCGCCCCATCTGCCACATCGCTGCATGTGGATCTTTTTCCACTCCACCATCTCCCCAATTTGCTATCCTCTGCTCTGCTGGTCACACAGATGAAAACCTTAATTTGCACTATTAAATGAAAACCTACTTCATGTAGACTAATCCATGTCTGGGTTGAATAAGGAAAGGAAGGGAGAAAGTAATGTCGAAGAGACTAGGTATCGAACCCTCATCTAGGTTGAAAAGGGGAAAATCAGTAGCTAAGGAACGAGTCTCGTGTCTCTTGGTTGAAAAAGGGTAGAAAGGCATGACAACACAATAGAGAATGACCAGGTCGATCGGTTTGTTGTCCTCACATAGGAAAAAGGTGGCTAAAGAGAACAAAAATGGGACGTAATCCACATATGCTGCCTGGATATTTGTTGCTCTGGGCAACAATCCCTCCCTCACCACTCTATGCGTCCATGGAGGTACATCGTACTGGTGCGCCCACTGTTCGAATGGGCCTCCCATGCTCTTATTGCCAGTTTTTTGCTGTTAGTATAACGTCAGTGGTAAAGTCAAGCAATGCTACTGCTAAAGTGATGCCACATTTAACTAATGCCGCACTCAGTCTAATGCCACCGATAAATTTAAGCAATGCCATTTAATGTCACCGGATTATTTCAGGGTTAGTTGTTGATTGTGGATGTATTAAAGATTTTTCAGCTAAGGCATTCTAATGCTGTTGCACAGCCAGTATACCAACGATGAAACTTGTTACTACCTTCAGATTTTTGCACTGTTAATGCTTATAGATTACATACCTCACTTTCATGAGATAAGTCAATTTTTTTGTACAGTGTCACCAAAATGCCAAGGCGCTGATGTCATTTTATTTTGGTTAAACTGCATAAAAAATAATGAAGAGAAGAGGAAAGGTCAAGAGTGGGCACCTCCTCCTCCGTCTGTTTTCTGGATTTGGTTGATAAAGTTTTTATGTTTGATCGATTATCAAGATTGGGATAGCAATTTTTCAAGTCCCCTCGAGTTCGAAATGATATTTACCTTGAAGGAACAAGGTTTGCAATTTTTTTATACTGTCATTAGTTAATAATGCTAGTTACTGTCGGATTCAGGGCTCCGCAGACCCAAGAAAGGTTCAAACTCTGGGGCGTGTGCGAAGGACTCAACCTATCCAGCCAACCAGCTCGTCGCTCTACGGCCTAGCTCGATGCACACGAACAAGGAAGAAGATGAACACGGCATTTTACCCAGGTTCGGGCCACCTTGCGGTGTAAGACCCTACTCCTGCTTTGTGGTGGATTGGCCTCACGAGGGGCTGAGGATGATCTAGTACAAAGGATGAACAACCTCGCGAGGTCTATGGGTGAGGGTGGAATGGATGCGATGCGGTCTACGGTGGTGGCTAGACTATACTTATAGTGGCCTCGGTCCTCTTCCCCCAAATCGTAGGCGGGAAGGGATCCCACAGTGGCCAATTTGAAAGGGGACAAGTAGTACATCTTATCCTGACGAAAGGTGGTCTTCGCCTGCAAAGCCTCTGGTTGTAACGCAACAGTGGGTTCGACGATGACATCCGTCCTGCCGTCCTGGAGGTCATGGTCTTCTAGCACTGGAATAGAAACCTTTGCCGGGCTCCTTGGGAACCCACGCCTACGCTTGCCTCCTTAGCACCAATGAGGAAACTGCCTCATTTGCGCCCGCTGGCGCCCGCCTAGCCTTGGTCATCATGGCTTGCGTCATCGCAACTTCCTGAGGTTGGGTACCTGCATAGAAATCTCCGCTCCTCAGGAGGAAGCCTGGGGAGGCCGCTCCCTCGGGAGGTCTTGGTGTCGTCCGCCTCACAAGGCATGGCCCCTCGCGAGGGTCTTGTCTTGGTGGCCTTGGAGGTGGGCCGTACAAGGCCGTCGACAGAGCCACGCCGTGGGCCGCAGGCAGGCAAGTCTGGGTACCCTGGTTCCCAGAATGCCGACAGTAGCCCCCGGACCCAAGTCGCGCTCGGACTTGGCTTCAAGGTGAAGCCAAAGGGCAAGGGCAAAGCGCCGCGGGCCCCAATCGCCTGCGGGCCAGGCTGACGCATAGCGCTTGATGGGACGTGGGCGTCTCCGCTTCCCCACGTCGCCTCGGCAACTGGCCGACTTGACAACCGCCTGACGCATGCAGCGGGGCCATCATGGCTTGGAACATGAGAGGTCGTCGGTTTGCCTTCCTCCGGCTATAAATGGGGGAAGGGGGCGGAGCCCCCAGCCCATCTTCATCTTCTTGCTGCTTGCTCCTTCTTCTTCTTCGCCATGCCGCCATCTCACCAGAGCACCCATGGCGCCAGTGAGGAGGTTCTCGGCCGTCGATAAGGGAAAGGCCCCCAAGGAGGGACCAGGCACGCCACCGCCCAAGAGGGGCCGCGGCCGTCCCCGCAAGCACGCCGCGACACTGGCGGTGGCTCCCCGAGGGCACGGGCGTACCCCCTCGAAGGTCAGTGCCGCTTCTGGTGGTCTTCGGAGGGTTCCCTCCCGCGCCGGAAGCTGCCACGGCCAAGGAGGGAGGCATGTGGCAGCCATTCGGCTACCGCGCCCGCAATCCCATTCGGCCGATTCACCCTCGGAGTTCGTGGTATGGGCGGAGAGGCCTGCAGGCGTCTGGTTCCAGCTCCCACGCTTCTTCGCGGGTGCGCTGCCGGCCGGGGGACCTGGCGGCCTCTGGCTGCAGGCCGACGGTTGCTCCAGCAAGGCTTCGTGGGTGGAGGTCGAGGTCACCCCTGCTGGCAATGTGTTCCTGAACCGCGGGTGGCAGCCGCTTGCCCACGCGCGCGGCCTGCAGGGGAGGTGTACCCTCCACTTCAGGCACGACGGCACTGCGACCCTCTACGTTAGGATCTTCGGGGAAGACGGCAGGTGCCTGGGGTGCTGCCCGAAGAGTGACACGATGACGACGACGTCCACCCCTCCGACGACGACGGCCAGAGGGGCGGTAGCATCTCTGGTGATGAACTTGCCCTTGGAGACGATCGCGACGCTTCCAACAGCGGTGGCTCCTCCTCTGGGGAGAGCACGAGCGACGGCGACTACGATGAGCCGCCACGCCGCTGAGCTCGGACCGGGGAGGGCGACAAGCCGCCTCACCATCGCACCCCGGTGAAGCAAGAGGAGGACTCCGACTAGGCTCGGGTGTCGCTGGAGCCGGGTCTCAGGGGCCGCGGTGGTCGCGAGGCCTCTTTTGCTTCTTCTTCTTTTTTCTGCTTCAAGAAGTAGAAGGCTCTGCCGGGGCATGTAATGAACCATGGCGCTTGCGCCGTTATATTAACGTTTTTATATCGCATCCTGACATTCGTGTCACTACTAATTGATGGGTTCTTGCTGGTCGCGATGAGGATAACTTAGCTTAGTGTGCTTGTGGTAGACTCCTGCGCCACGAGGGCGTGTTCCTCCGGAGCTTGGGTCCTCTGCGTGCCTCTCGTTCCAGACAGATCTTGCCGGGGGTTTCCTTCTCATGGACCCGAAGGTTCTCCGGCCTCAGGAGGTGCTCAGTGGCCGCGGGGTCTCCAGTGGGTCATGAGGATATGGGGCCTCCAGAGCTGCCCCTCAGGGCGCCACGCCCCGCGCGAGCCCCTGAGCGAGGACCAACCGTCGCTGGTACGCCGGGTCGTGATGCCCGGCGAGGCCAGGAGGTGCGGACTTAGGAGGGTGTACATGCCCGTTGGCTCATTTAAGGGCGTCGCGCGAGGATTAGAATGCCAAAGATTAGGACACGAAGGCTTTGGCGATGTGTGCTTGTGGGCATGCCCAGGCGTACACACCGTACCCAGCCCTCGCTCATGAGATGCGCGGGAAAGAGCGACGGGCAACTGCCACTCTCCCTAAGGCGAGACTCGAGAGATTAAAATGCTGCAAGGAGAAAAATTCCCACCATTTCAAATAAAGACACGAGAGTTTCGAATTTCATTCCAAGAAGTGGCAAATCAGCTACAGAAAGCAAACAAAAGAATAGCCGCGTCCGGCACCTACACTAGTCTTCTGGTCTTCCCGCCAGCGCGGAACATGGGGCTTCCACTAGGACGTGGGTGGGAGCCCCCGTGAGGCTCAGGGGCAGCACTCAGGAGACTCCGGGGCGTGTACAGCCCCACTCATTATTACGTGAGAGTGTCACAAGCGGATACTTGAGAGGCGCATGGCGCTCGTTGATCACGGATAGAACTTCCGGAGGTGCTGGATGTTCCAGGCATTCTGGATGGGGACCCCGTCCTGCGTCTCCAGGCGCGCGGCGCCAGGCTTGGAGACACGGGCGATCCTGAACGGGCCCTCCCACATGGGCGAGAGCTTGTGAAGCCCCTCCCTAGAGAGCACCCGCCTCAGGACAAGGTCACCCACCTCGAGGGTCCTGGAGCGGACGCTGCGGCAGTGATACCGCTGCAGCGCCAGCTGGTACCTCACGGCACGGAGCGAGGCTTGGCGTCGGCCCTCCTCCCCGAGCACGAGGTCCATCCCCCGCGAGGTGTCTGGCGTGCCTCGTCAAATGCCAAGACCCACGGGGAGCGATGTTTGACCTCATGAGGGAGGACCGCCTCAGCCCCGTAGACGAGGAAGAACGGCTTCTCACCGGTGGGCTTAGTCGCGGTGGTGCGGATGGACCACAGCACGGACTGAAGGTCATCGAGCCAACCCCTACCGCAGGCCTCGAGTTTCTTCTTGAAGCTCCTCATCTTGAGGCCCCTCAGGACCTCCGCGTTGGCGCGTTTGGCTTGGCCGTTACTCCGTGGGTGCGCCACTGAAGCATAGCATATATGTGTTCCAAGGTTAGCACAATATGTTTTGAAGAGATTGCTCGTGAACCGAGAGCCGTTGTCAGTGATGATACGGTTGGGGACCCCGAAGCGGCTCATGAGGCCCTTGATGAACTTGACAGCCGAGCCAGCTGGGATGGTGCGCACGGGTTCCACCTCCGCCCACTTGGTGAATTTGTCGATGGCGACGTAGAGGTAGCGGTAGCCCGCGGTTGCTCGGGGAAACGGGCCCAGGATATCCAGCCCCCAAACCGCGAACGGCCATGAGAGCGGGATGGTCTGCAAGACCTGAGAGGGCTGGTGGATCTGTTTGGCATGGAATTGACAGGCCTCGCAGGATCGCACCAGCTCGGTAGCGTCGTTGAGCGCCGTGGGCCAGTAGAACCCGCCGCGGAACGCCTTGCCGACGAGGGTGCGTGACGAAGAATGGTGCCCAAAATCCCCGCCATGGATGTCAGCCAGCAACTCGCACCCTTGCTCCTTGGAGATGCATCGCAGCGAGACGTCGTTTGGGCGCCTTGGGTAGAGCTCGCCGTCCTGCAAGCAGTAAGCGATGGCCTGACGGGCCACGCGTTCTGCATCTTCCTCCTTCTCCGGCAGGGTGCCTCGGAGCAGGTATGCCTTGAGCTCTTCGGTCCAGCACCCCTCCTGAGGTTCGAACGCCAGGAGCAGGTGGGCTCCAAAGGTCGGACCGCAGGCCGGGGTGCCCGTGGAAGGGGCCAGGGGCGGCTCCTCCCGAAACAGCGCAGGGCCTGCGGCAGGGGGAGCCGCCGATGGCTTGAAGAGCCACTCCTCGAAGACACTAGGCTTCTGGGGCTGGCGTCGGGACACCCTCTTGGCGATGTCGTCCACCTCCTGGTTCGTGCCGCACGGCACGTGCTGCAATTCCAAGCCCAAGAATCATTTTTCAATTTTGCGTAGCTCTTCTAAGTATTCCTCCATGTGCTCGTCCTTAGGTTTGTATGCCTTGTTGGAGAAGTTGACGAGGAGCTGAGAATCGCCCTTGATGGTGAGATACTTGACCCCCAGGGCCGCCGCGGCCCTGAGGCAATCGATCAGGCCCTCGTATTCCGTGATGTTGTTGGAGACCTTCTCGCCATGCTGGAAGCAGAGCTGCACGGCGTAGTAGAGCTTGTCCTGCGTAGTAGAGCTTGTCCTGGAAGCAGGTTTACCTTGCGCAGGTTGGTGAGTGTTTCTTCCAGATCTTCAACAAGGGTCCTTGCTTCTCGCGACTTGACCACTATGTCGTCGATGTACGCCTCGGCGTTCCTCCCGAGCTGCAGGCCCAGGGCGATGTGCATCAATCGCTGGAAGGTTGCGCCAGCATTTCGCAATCCAAAGGGCATGCAGGTGTAGCACTACACCCCACATGGAGAGAGGAAGGCCGTCTTCTCGACGTCCTGCACCGCCATCTTGATCTGATGGTATCCTGAGAAGGCTTCCATGAAGCACAACAGGTCATACTCGGCAGTGGAATCAACGATCTGGTCGATGCGTGGAAGAGGGAAAGGGTCCTGAGGGCAAGCTTTATTGAGGCTCGTGAAGTCGAGGCACATGCGCTCCCTTTCACCCTTCTTGGGGACAATGACCGGGTTGGCCAGCCAATCCGGGTGTCGCACCTCCCGGATGACACCAGCATCTTGCAGCTTGCAGACCTCCTGGACAATGAACGATTGTTTCTCCCAGGCTTGCCGCCGCGCCTTCTGCTTCACTGGGTGCGCATCGTGGCACACCATCAGATGATGTTCGATCACTTCTCGCGGGACGCTAACCAAGTCCGTCGCCTCCCATGCAAACACATCCTTGTTCGCACGGAGGAAACCGACCAGCGCCTCTTCCTGATCTAGGGGGACGCCAGCGCCTATGGTGAAGGTGTGGCCTGAGCCCCCGTCGTCGACTGGCACCTGCTTCCTCTCGGCCCGATCTTGAGAGAACAATTGCTTCTTTTTTGCGGGCGCAGCTTCTGGGATCTCGGGGGTGTCCCCAACGCCTGGTTGTGCGGCTGTCGTGGCCTTGAAAGCGAGCTTGAGGGCCAGGAGTGAACCCTTGGTGTCCCCTTCCACGGTGATGATGCCACTACTCCCTGGCATCTTGACAACGTTGTAGCCGGGGTGCATCGCTGCCATGAACTTGGCAAGCGCCGGATACCCAAGGATGGCGTTGTACGGGAGGCTGATGCGGGTGACGTCGAAGTCGATGACCTTGTTGTGGTAGTTGTAGCGTGTGCCGAAGGTAACGGGGAGGCAGATCTGCCATAGGGGAGCGGTGGAGCCGCCGACCACCCCCGAGAAGGTCCTGGTGCGGCCGAGCTGGTCGTAGGGCACTTGAAGCAGATCGAAGGCTTCCACGGAGAGGACGTTGAGGCCGGCACCGCCATCGATGAGGGTCCTGGTGACCGTGACGTTGCCGATGGTGGGCGTGCACAACATCGGGAGGGCGCTGATGCCTGCCGTGGTCTTGGGGTGATCCCTGGAGTCAAAGGTGATTGCGGTCTCAGGCACAACGCGGCCCGGAGGAGCCTCCTGCCGCGGCCGAGCAGCCCCGACTCGACAAACAAGCAGCTTGACATGGCGGCCCGAGGCCGGCGCCTGCGACCCGCCGAGGATGGCCGCAACCGCATTGGGCACCGGGGCCATGAAATGAGCGATGAGCAGGCCGCACAACTCCTCCCAGGAAGCCACCGAAGACTCTGGCATGCCGAGCAACCAGGAGCGCGACATGCCCGTGAGGGTCATAGGGAGCCAGTTCGCCATGACCTTGTCCTCACCACCCGCTGCCCAGATGGCCTGCGCGTATGCCTGGAGGAACTCCGCGGGGTCTGCCGCACCGTCATACCGCGGGGGCAATGCCAGCCTGAACTTCGGCGGCCACCGCACCTGCCGCAGGGTGGGGGAAAAGGCCCGGATGCCCACGTCACCTCTGAATGCGCCCAACGGCCCGGGGGGTGGGGCGGCGCCGGCCATGGGAACCACGCAGCGTGGGCGGAGCGCGGCTTGGTGAAGAGGCAGAGCTTCGACACGCCCCTACCTGGCGCGCCAAATGTCGGATTCAGGGCTCCGCAGACCCAAGAAAGGTTCGAACTCTGGGGCGTGTGCGAAGGACTCAACCTATCCAGCCAACCAGCTCGTCGCCCTACGGCCTAGCTCGATGCACACAAACAAGGAAGAAGATGAACACGGCAGTTTACCCAGGTTCGGGCCACCTTGTGTTGTAAGACCCTACTCCTGCATTGTGGTGGATTGGCCTCAGGAGGGGCTGAGGATGAGCTAGTACAAAGGATGAACAACCTCGCGAGGTCTATGGGTGAGGGTGGAATGGATCCGATGCGGTCTACGGTGGTGGCTAGCCTATACTTATAGTGGCCTCGATCCTCTTCCCCCAAATCATAGGCGGGAAGGGATCCCACAGTGGCCAATTTGAAAGGGGACAAGTAGTACATCTTATCCTGACGAAAGGTGGTCTTCGCCTGCAAAGCCTCTGGTTGTGACACAGCAGTGGGCTCGACGATGACATTCATCCTGCCGTCCTGGCGGTCTTGGTCTTGTAGCACTGGAATAGAAACCTTTGCCGGGCTCCTTGGGAACCCACGCCTGCGCTTGCCTCCTTAGCACCAAAGACGAAACTGCCTCCTCTGCGCCCGCTGGCGCCCGCCTGGCCTTGGTCGTCATGGCTTGCGTCATCGCAACCTCCTGAGGTTGGGTACCTGCATAGAAATCTCCGCTCCTCAGGAGGCAGCCTGGGGAGGCCACTCCCTCGGGAGGTCTTGGTGTCGTCCGCCTTGTGAAGCTTGGCCCCTCATGAGGGTCTTGTCTTGGTGGCCTTGGAGGTGGGCCGTACCAGGCCGTCGACGGAGCCACGCCGTCGGCTGCAGGTAGGCAAGTCTGGGTACCCTGGTTCCCAGAACACCGACAGTTACCTTCAGAGTTTTGTATTTGGTTTAATGTTGTTGCACAACTAGTATACCAATGCTGAAACTTGTTACCTTTACATTTTTGTATAGTTAATGCTTATGGAAATCTTCCAGTGCTAGCTTATGGAAATCTGTTCAGTAAAAACATTGTACTGTACCCCGTAATAAAAAAACTACTCTACTGTTGCACTAGCCACTGGATTAGTGTATATTTGTACTATTCGAATGGTGTTGCATTAGTGTATGGACATATATAAGGTTTGGCAAGCTTTCCCAAATATGTGCTCAAGAAAACTGCTACCTGTTTTTCTAAATACTAGATGTTTGGGTACTTTAAATTGAACTGCGAAAATGTCTTATATTAAGGAACAGAGGGTGTAGAGTTCACTCAAATTATGCCGGTAAAGCTAGTCACACCTTTGTTAAAATTAATGTTCATTATGTTATCAGAGGAGGTCTGCATGTTTGTCTCTAATGCCTGTCGATTACATACCTGACATCATGATGCAATGGTAAGTTATTGCTTTTTGTACAGTGTCACTGAATTGTCAAGGTGGTGATGGCGTGTTTTTTAGTTGAACTGCACAAAATATGCTTAAAAGAAGAGGAAAGGTCAGGAATGGCTCAATCTTTCAGAAAATACTATGTATGCCTTCCTGACATCACCCGCTGTTGCCTTATTTATTCCATCAAAAAGGTGGTTAGAAACAGTCTTGCTACCTTTTCCCATTAAGAAATTGGAATGCTTATATTTGTGAGTCTACGCTTCAACTAGTGCCACTTTTATAGTAATCGCACCTTTAATATCTGTGCAAACAGGGATGCTCGATTTTAGTGGAACTGCACAAAAAGTCCAAATGGTTCAACATTAGGAGCATGTTTTCTTCCAAACCGTTATATCCAATTGGTGGCACTATGAGTTGTTCATTACGAAAGTAGATGGTTTGCTACTATCTTGCTACTCTTTTTGTACTGTCATTAGATAGTAATATTAGTGGTTTGCATGTGAATTTATTGGCAGGGTGGACCTACATTGGAGGTGCAGGACATGATTCAATGATTGGATGCTCAATTTCGGTTGTATCGATTTCACCTCTTCCATCACTGCGAACATGGATATCCTTGGTCTGTTGAAGAATAGGCGCTATATTTCTGCTCTGTACCAGCAAATCAATTCAGTACGAAATTGTCCAGGGCAAAACATGATAGTATCAAATTGTCTAGTGCAAAATATGATAGATGCTAAGCGGAAACGACTAGAAGAGACGTGTTTAAACCAAAAATACAAGGTGGGGTATATGTTTACTAGCTGGTTGATATTTGTGCAGACAGATGTCTGCCCGTTGCTATTTGGCAAACAAACAAAGTGACCTCAATTTTGGTGAAACTGCATAAGAGAATAGTATAGTCACTGCATGCAGTGCCATTTGAAAATAGACACAGAAAGATTGGATAGTCACTTCATGGACTGCACAAAAGTAGTACTGTACTATTTATTGGCCAACACTAGATGCTTCATTGCTTTGGTATGATTATACAATGGGCATCATTTTGCCTAAGTTAAAGTTTGTATTCCGACAATAGTCTCGCCGTGTGATTGAGAGAAGACCAAATCATATTGCAGTGGATGTTCCTCCATCATGTGTGGTTCATTCTCATGGTTCCAGCTGTTGGTGAAACCACTTACGTTTGCAAGAGTAATTGTAGACTTGACAAACAAATTTGTCTTTCACTCTGTACTGAATGTTGGCCCAGAGAAGCATCCATGTTAGTAGCAAGAACATATGTTTTTCTAGATCTTTGCTTTTGGAGCTACATATTTGTATATGATCTGTGAATCATTGAGATGCATTAACATGTTGATCTTATGTATGGGAATCGTACTAGTTGGTTGTGAATTTGGGCTACTAATGTGAACATATTACAATGCCAGGCCTGTGAGTCTCGTGTGAACATTTTGAACGGATCGGCTCTTACTATTGTGCACAGTGTTTACAAGTTACTAGCAGTTCCTTATTTCTGTTCGCTTAGTGTTTACAAGTTACTGATCAATCACTAGCTAGCCTACTAATATGCTCCTGGCAGTTTTAGTTGCGACGCAAGATCCGAAGGTGGCAATTTTTTGAATAAAAATGCCTACCTCTGAAGAAACTGACATGTTGTTCTGAAGAAAATGCCATGCGAATCTGAAGAAACTGCCAGCAAAAACATTCGCAGTGAACATTCATCAGCTATTGTGATCCTGCATGTACACTATCTGACCGACTCGATCCTACGTGATTAACCAGTGGATCACACACATACCTCATCTGGATGAATTAAGCGCACTCGTTTGACCGTCATGCCAACGTGCGACCCAGCACGGACGGGACACACCACTGACGAGACGGGACGGGATGACACAATCGTAATTTCAGTTTTTCTAGTTTTCCATGGCAAGCTGGCGCGCTAACCATGCTTACTTATGCATTGAATTCCGATGACCGCGATGACCGTTTACTAGCTGGTTCACCTACCTTCCGCCTATAATTACTGGTTCCCGGCGTTCTCCGGTGGCACCATCACCCAACTCGCCCTATCCTCACAAGCCCCCACCGGCCCGACGTCGCTTGCCACTTGCCCTCGCTCTCGCCATGTTCGTCATGCCCCCGCCCGTCCGCAATAGGCGACGTCGGAGGCGGTCACCACCGGAACTAGTGCTCGGTTTTTCACTGGAAGGTAGACGGAGGGAGGAGGCATTCTATCGGTCTTTAGATGGCAATGCGGAGTATGAGGACTTGTTGGAGCGCGACCGCCTGGCGGAGGAGCAGCGTATCGCCGATTTGCACCGCCAGCGGGGCATGGAGCAGCAGTGCACTGACGCTCTGAGTCGCAAGCAGAGCGCCCGCAACTAGGCCGACTACGTGGAGGCCGGCGCCCGGCAAATAGCCCTTGAGGCTGTCGGGCACGCACGCGTTCGCGACGCTGAATTTTACTACCAGCTTGTCAAGTGGGTTTCCCGCTTAGAAGCCGAAGTTTTGGTGGACCACGCCGACATGGAAAGGGCCAATGCGCGCGAGCAACGTGCCCTATCGCACCTCTGGCAAGTCCGAGGCAAGGAGGAGGACGTCGATGCCGGTTTTTAGCGTGTACCGCAGATGGGTGCCGGCATCGTCTAGTTAGGTAAGAGTAAGTTAGTACTTGTACACTACTAGAGTATTAGTGGGAGTAGATAGTTAACTTGGCTATGATGGTTATCAACGTGGAAGTTTAGTACTCTACATCTGGATCAGACCTGTTCTTTGCTCTGAATGTTGAACTTTCCATTTGAACGTATGGAATGGGCTGTTA
This sequence comes from Thinopyrum elongatum, assembly GCA_011799875.1. Lineage (NCBI taxonomy): Eukaryota > Viridiplantae > Streptophyta > Magnoliopsida > Poales > Poaceae > Thinopyrum > Thinopyrum elongatum. The sequence goes on from CM022298.1 coordinate 558,027,057, forward strand.
TTTTTTTAATAGGCTGTATTTGTCCGCCACGGGTTTAGAGGCTGACTTATGGGCCTACTAGGTTGACGCGTACACAATCAGGAGATGATTGTTCATGGAGAGGATGACAGCAGGGTCCCACCAGGGTCATGGCAGTACGCAAGCAAGTGCCTCCTTATTTCAAGCCAAAAAAACTGGTTCCTCCTAATGGATTTCTGACATCTGGGTCCCATGCCATTGTCAACATAGTCAATAAACGAAAGAATTGCACAACGAGCGGATAACACCAGGGACCCAGCAGCTCGCCTAGTTCTTTTTGTTTTTGAAACGGAAGCAGGGTGTCAACTGGGCTGTGCGAGGCACTCTGGCCTGTCTAGCCAGCCTTTTATTTTATGTTTACCACAAGACCAGCCCAGTAGTTTTTTTCTTTCTGCAAATGGCTAGCCCAGTTTTTTTGTTCTTTTGCAGAATACCCAACCAAGGCCTACTTGCTTTGTCAGCCCTGCTGGGCTGCAAAATTTTCAAGACGAGGAGAGTTTCATTCGGCTTGCCCAGAAAACGGGCTATCAGTAATGAGAAATGGGCTGTACATTTTTAAAATACATCAAATCGGCAATTAGTTTCAATTTTTTTTTATTTTGAGATTTTAAATTTCATTGATTTTTATGCGTGGACAATTATTTGGATTTTATATTGATATAAATTTATTTTTCAAATTAGTTTGAATGTGACTCGAAATTTCGGGATTAAAAACAGTTGGGACCGCACCGAAATATGCAAAATTTCGTATAATTTTTTAACCGTGGCCACAATATGGGCTGTAATGCTAACAAAAAGAATATGAGCTCCAAAAAAATCCTTAAGAATTAGCAAATGGGCTATAAATTATTAGAAATAATGGTAGATGGGTTGTATGCTGTTTTCCACTAATTTGAGGCTGACTTGTGCGCCTACTATAGGTTGACGCGTACGCTTTCCTAAAAATAGGTTGACACGCATGCAACGCCGTGTCAACTTAGTCAACACACGAGAGCAGTGACTGTTGGATGTCCATCCAATGGTCGTCGTGCTTCTTCAATCTCTGCTCTTCCTCCTCCAGCCGCTCAAACAAGCGTCGGCGGGACTGCCTGCTCCCTCCTCCCGCGGCTGGCTGTGCTGCCGCGCAGGCCTCACTGCCCCACCGTACTCCCATCGCTGGCCTAGACATCCCTCTACTCACCCAGACCTCATGTTATTCTCCAGCGACGGCAGCCTCACACTGCGGTCGAAGCAGTAAACACTCGTACTCCCCTCCGCGTGGGAAACAACTGCCGAGTCTTCCCCGGCTCCTAGTCATTCCCTTCCTAGGCCTCGCCGTCGTCCCCGCCTTGGTGCTCTCAACGCGGTGTGGTCAACGTGGTCAAGGAACGACTTCCATCAGAAGAGGACTGTACGTGGAGAGGCTGATAGCTGGGTCCACGGCCGCAGCAAGGAAGTGCCTCCTTATTATGCGCAAAATAATGATTCCTCCACCTGACATCGGGGACCCACCGGAAGGGCCTCTGTATTTCACGAAAAAAACATTCCCCCCGCTGACAGCTCGGACCTACCAGCTATATCTTCGCACGCACAAAAAAATGAATACCCCCACTGCTAGGTGGGACCCATCATATATGAAGGCTAACTTGTGGGCCTACTAAGTTGACGCGGACGCAGGGCTTTGTCAACTTAGTCAATATAAACGATTCTAACTGCGGTGACCGGATGATGTCCATTCAATGGCTGTCGTGCTTCTTCAACCTCTGGTCTTCTTGCTCCAGCCGCCCAAACCATCGCGGGCCATGCCGCCTGCTCCTGCCTTCCGTGGCCAGCTGTGCTGCCGCACAAGCCTCACCACCCCCTCCTACTCCAACATCTGGCCAGGCCATCCCTCTACTCACCCACAACCCCTGTTATTCTGCGGCGACGACAGTCTCACACTGCAGCCGAACCAGTCAACCCTCGTACTCCTCTCCGCGTGGGCATCCACTGCCGCGTCTTCCCTGGCTCCGCGTCGTCCCCTTCCTAGGCCTCGCCGTCGTCCACCGCCTTGGTGCTCTCGGCGCGGCGTGGTCAACACGGTCAAGGAACAACTTCCATCGGAAGAGGACTGTACGTGGAGAGGCTGACAGTTGGGTCCACGGCTGCAGCAAGGAAGTGCCTCCTATTACGCGTAAAATAATTATTCCTCCACCTGACAGCAGGGACCCACCGAAAGGGACTCTCTATTTTGCGAAAAAAATGCTTCCCCCTGACAGCTGGGACCCACCAGCTACATCTTCGCATGCAAGGAAGTGCGTCCACACTACGGGCAAAAAAATGATTCTTCCCCCTGACAGTTGGGACCCACCAGCTATATCTTCACATGCAAGGAATAGCTGGGACCCACCCGGTCGAAGCGTACGTAGTGTTGTGTGCCTGGTCGCGAACGTGTACGTACATACTGGTCGATCGGTCTCTCTGCAGCGATGAACTGTGGCCGAGTAAGGAGCGGCACGTGTCGTAGTAGAGGCGCGGACGTAGCATGTCACGGAGTCCCATCTATATCGTGTACACGTACGTATAGCCATGCTGCAAGAAAGTAAATGCATCTACGTACGTACATACAGGCGGGGTCTCGAACGCGTATAGCAACGTCGTCCTGTTCATCGGCATCCAGCCGACTTGGTCGCAACGGAGGAAACAGCGTCGTGTTCATCGGGAGGCAACGGAATACGTTGTGTTCATCGGGAGCTAACCGGCTTGGACGAAACAGCCGAAACGAGGTCTGGCGTACTGCAGAACGGAGGAAACGGGCCTTCTGTTCGACCGCGTACGGTCAAAACAAGGTCCTGTTCATCGGGAAGGCTCTAGCGTACTGCAAAACGGAGGAAACGGAATTCTGTTCGAGTGCCTACGGTCGAAACGGGTTCCTGTTGATCGGGAGGGGTGTGACGTACCGCAAAACGGAGGAAACGGACTTTTATTGGAGCGCCTAGGGTCGAAACGGGTTCCTGTTCATCCACCGTCTACTGCCTCGCTCCAGCCTCCACGGGCTACTGTTCATCCACCGTTGACCTCATCTAGCCTCCACCAGCTACTGTTCATCCACGGGCTACTGTTCATCCAGCCTCCACCGGCTACTGTTCATAGAGGCTCCACGGGGTCCTATTCATTCACCCCAACCGGCTGGGGTGCGGCGGCCTCCTCAGGGTCATGTTCATCCAGCGACAACGACCTACTACCACGGGGTCCTGTTCATCCAACCCCCACCGGGAACTGTTCATCCACAGCCAACCAACTAGCTCGACTCACCATGTCTTGACTCGTTCTACGTACCGCGCACACGGTAGCAATGGTCACTGTTCATCGAGAGGCAACCAACACTGGCTGGCTATGTCTCGCACGGGGGCTTGATCGGCTTCAGTAAGCAGCAACAGTGATCGATCGCTCGGTTCAGTTAGCAGCAGCATCGAAGGAATCACTCGGGTTCAGTCAGCAGCGAATGAATCGCTCGGGTTCAGTTAACAGCCAAGGGATCGATCGCTCGGGTTCAGTAACGTAGCTAGCAGTGCGATCGCTCGGGTTCAGTTAGAGCCAAACGCCTCGCACACATGCACGTATGTATAAGAGAGAAACGCGCATCGCTCGACCACGACCACCCACCATGTAGGATTGAAAGTAGATCTAGAGGGGAGTTATTAGACTACTTGACTAAATAAAAATCTAACATTTTCCCAATTTTAGTTGTTGGCAGATTTTAGCAACTAGTACAAGTCAAGCAATCAACCTACACATGCAATTCTAAGACTGTAGCAGCGGAAAGTAAAATATTGCATATGAAGGTAAAGGGAAGGGTTTGGAGAGTGCAAACGCAATGATGACACAGAGATTTTTGGCGTAGTTCCGATAGGTGGTGCTATCGTACATCCATGTTGATGGAGACTTCAACCAACGAAGGGTAACGGTTGCGCGAGTCCACAGAGGGCTCCACCCACGAAGGGTCCATGAAGAAGCAACCTTGTTTGTCCCACCATGGTCATCGCCCATGAAGGACTTGCCTCACTTGGGTAGATCTTCACGAAGTAGGCGATCTCCTTGCCCTTACAAACTTCTTGATTCAACTCCACAATCTTGTCGGAGGCTCCCAAGCGACACCTAACCAATCTAGGAGACACCACTCTCCAAAAGGTAATAAATGGTGTGTTGATGATGAACTCCTTGCTCTTGTGCTTCAAATGATAGTCTCCCCAACACTCAACTCTCTCTCACAGATTTGGCTATGGTGAAAAGATGATGTGATTTGAGTGGAAAGCAACTTGGGGAAGGTTAGAGATCAAGATTCTTGTGGTAGGATTGGAATATCTTGGTCTCAACACATGAGTAGGTGGTTCTCTCTCAGAAAATGAGTAGTGGAAGTGTAGTCACGTTCTGATGGCTCTCTCACATATGGAGAAGGAGGTGGAGGGGTATATATAGCCTCTACACAAAATCCAACCGTTACACACATCTTTCCCTAATAATAAAGCACGGATTGACTCTGTTGGGTTCACCGTCGTGGCGTTTTTACACAAAGGTCCCTGTGCTTTTTATGAATTAAACCCGCAGTCCTCGATTAGTGAAGAAAAACGGTTCGAGTTGTTTTTCGTCAATCCTCTGCACGTTCGTCTGCAGATCGAGCAGCGGCGCTCCAGATCCGATCGGGACATGATGCTGGACGACGGCGGCAGAGCTCCGGGAGGTAGGAAACAGAGAGGAAGCCGCGGACGTCGGGGCGAGGCGTATCAGGTCAGGATCCAGCGCGGCGGTGCGTAGTGGAGGCCGCCGCCGGCGGCGCTCCATGGCAATGGTGGCTTGGCCTCCTGGGAAGAAGAGACGAGGGAGAGAGAGGAGGTGAGATGGAGAGAAGAGAAGGGAGAGGTAGGACGACTTACACCAGTGTGGCCCTCCCTTCCAGATCTCGGATGTTTCTGATATGGGAACACATCGCTGGATCGCTCGTGTGTATGATTGTTCCTGTTCCATGCATCCTGCCACTTCGATGGTGTAAAGCTAGCTGTCCTGATTGTTTGGGTGGTGCACAGTCAGTGTTTGTTGGTATGCCTATGCGACAGCGGGTGAGTGATTGACTTTGCAGCAGCAATTAGGAACGAAAAGGAAAAGGAATCTGATGAAGATTGCGAGCAGGTTCCTCTGCATTTGCACCCCTCATGCACCAGGATTACAATTTTAGCACAACCGGCCGAGTCCCTCAGTTAAGATGTTTTTTTACTGAATTGGGATGCTAATTGTGATGCTTTGCCTGCCTTTAAAGTGGATATTGTTGATTGGTAAGTGTTGACAGTGACTAGCGTTGTTGATGTTTCATAGTACTGTTTTTTGGTAGCTCACAGCCTCACATAGTGCTTGAGGAAACCTGAGAATATTGTGAAGCTTCGTGCTGCAAGTGCGGGGAGATGAACAAGTACTTCCCTCACTGCAAGGTATGATCATCAGTCAGTGTCTACAATCTTCTTTCTCGAAAAATAGGGGATTTATATCAGCGTGCAATCACTGCAAGGAATCACCACCGTCTCAGCGGCGGCAACAACGGATACAGAACAACTGATGCGGCCTGCGGTGGACCTCATCCAACCTTAATTCCAGGTACTGTAATAAATATCTTGCTGCTTAATTACCTCCGCTCCTATATAGCCATTAGAACTTATCCACGTATACTATGTAGGTAACTAGCTTTTGCTGGGTCCAGTTGAGTATGTCCTGATCTTTTGAACTTCTTTTTTCATGCACATTATTAGATGGTGTTTTGAAAAGGCATGCATCAGTTGTTATTTCAGAGTTGTGAAACTGTTTTTCTTGCTATTCTTGCCGCACGGAAGGCAGGCAATGCGCGGCAAGCTATTCCTCCTATTTGTCAGGTATTGCATCCTTATTTATTCTCAACACATGACAAGTTGAGTTATTTCTATTCATATATACTGTAGTAGGATACACACACACATATTTTGTTATGTTGTAGCCAACAAAGAGGCATAAAAGAGCAGATGACCATTGTGGTCAGTGAAGAAATCATGCAACGATCATGATGAAAATCTTACGGGCGTGCCTGTGTTGATAGTTGGAAAAGGATGGAAGGAGAGGAAAGAGAGGGTGATAGTGACGAGACCGCCAAAACTCGCATGCACCAATAAATTTGTTAGGTGTTAAACTCCATGGCCATGGCGGCTCGGCCTCCTGGGAAGAAGAGACGAGGGAGAGAGAGGAGGTGAGATGGAGAGAAGAGAAGAGAGAGTCGGGACGGCGCGGCTACCTACTGCTGGTCCGACAGCGGCTCCGGTCGCCAGACCCAGGTTTGTGTCTGAATTCCTCCCCTTTCCGCTGCACGATGGAAGGTCATTCACGGCCAGCGTCAGCGCATGTGGCTACTTGCAATCTTGCCACCGTCTGCACCTACTTCGTCGCAGTGCTTCCTCCGCCGTCGCGTGTTGCCGCTCCAGCTCGGCATAAATCCTTCCTCCTAGCCATCTCCAGTGAACTAGATGAGATGAAGTAATTGTCTGAACCTGTGCTAACCTACTCCTTTGGCCCTTCAAAATGTGAGGTCAAAATATTGTTGTTTTCTCAGGTGACTCTGCAGTTCCGGTCAAGCCAAGCAATCTTTAGCAAGAACTGCATCCATTCATCTGGTCTAACTTCCGCCGATGAACTACTGCATTCACATATCTCTCTCTCTCTGTCGGTGAAAGCCCTTGCTGAATTTGTATGATAAGAGTGCTACCTCCTGTTGCATACATTCCATTGGGTACTAAATAAATTATTTTCTGGCTAATTGCAGTAGAATTTAATTAGGAGGGCAAGTAATTATGGGTGATAACTATTTAGTTTATTATTGTACTCTTAGAGTCGTGTAGGATTTTGTAATTGGGCTGAGATTTTTTTGTCTGAATCTGAGTTTTACTCTTAAGAGTCTCTGTCCGTGAACATCCGTCGTTCTGCCATGCTTCTAACTTTGCCGGAAAACTTGAGGTATGTATGAAGCTAACCATGGAATTTTTTGATAGTCTTCTACATGCTCATGTTTCGTTTGCACAAGGTCAGGGCATACTCCTTTAGTACAGGCGTTTATTACTTTTTTGCTGGGAGGATTGAGGATGTTCCTCCCTTCACTTACTTGCCCCAAATCTCTTCTGAGCTAATCATTGGCTATGGATACAAAAAAGAATAGTAAGGCTCGTTGCAGGAAGGTGCCAAAAAAAGTGCAGCAACTCCTGAGCTAATCCTTCAAATGGAGTTACCCCAGGATAAACCTGCCAAATGAGAAAGGTAGAGAAATTAGTAATCTTCTTTCAACCAGAGGGTTGTGGTCGCGAGAAGGTGCTAGATGTCAACTTTAGTTTCAGAAATGCCTGCCACCCCAAGCCTGTGGTGCGCATGGTCCATCACCGGGTCTGGTAGTTGCTGATTCCCCAAGTATGCATTACTTATCTATGGTATAAGAAAAACATCCCAACCACTAGGACTTCAGTTTATTTTATTTTTCTTCTTACTTGGTGAACATGTGTTTGTAGGCTCGGTCTATATGTAATAACCACATGTCATCTGATTCTGACTATGCAGCTCTACATCAATGGATCAAATTGATTGATGAAATTGAACTTCACTATTTTGAGTATGCGTCAGTGTTTAGTCTGCACCAAGGTTTGAAAACATTGGTTCAGTTAATGATGGTACTATGTTGGCAATCACATTTTCTAGATTGATATGTAGCTTATGCAATAAGTGAACAAAGAAAAATTGTAGCGAAAGAGTTTTTAAATAGGCACACGCGTGCGCCACTCAGTTGAAATAGAGGATGTAGACCTATGACGGGTCCTGAGCCATGTTTATTAGGTTGTACATATGATTTTTTTCCTCCTATTGCAACGTCCTTGATTTAACTTATAGGGTTAGGGCATGTGGTATTATTTTTTCTCCCGTTGCAACGCACGGGCTCTTTTGCTAGTTTGACCCAACTCGATCAGACCGAATAGAAGAACTCGGTGAGACCGATTCATTTCAAAATGTGAACGTTAGGAATCTCGGTGGGACCGACCAGAACAACTCGGTGGGACCGATGTGCTAGGGCTGGGGCAAAACCTCATCTTGGTGAAGCCGATTGCTTGAACTCGGTGAGATGGATTTTAGCAAAGAGCAAATAGAGAGTTGGTCAAGCAAACTCGGTGTGACCGATCGCTCATTTCGGTGAGACCGAAATGTTACAAAGAGAAACAGAGAGTTTGCAAGGCCATCTCGGTGAGACCGAGATCCGTATCGGTGTGACAGAAGTGTTAGGGTTTCTGGCAGTGGCTATGTCAACTGAACTCGGTGGCGCCGGATGGATCATTTCGGTGGGGCCAAGTTTGACTTTGGGTTTTGGACATATTTGGAAATGAGAAAGTGGTTGAGGGCTATGGAGCAATATCACTAAGCATTTTGAGCAAGTAGACCATTAAGCAACACCTCATCCCCTTTTAATAGTATTGGCTTTCCTATGGACTCAATGTGATCTTGGATCACTAAAATATAAATGAAGAGTCTTGAGCTTTTGCCAATATGTGTCCTTAGCATTTTGAGGGGTCCACATCTCTAGTCCATGCCATGCCAATCATTGAACTTTCTGAAATATTAAACTTTAAAGGATATTATTTCAATGAGCTATATGTTGTTATGAATTACCAAAACCACCCGGGGATTAGTTGCACTTTCAATCTCCCCCTTTTTGGTAATTGATGACAACATATAGATCAAAGCTTCGACAAATGATAATATGAATGAAATACATCATCGCTTTGAGAAGTATGTGATAAGCAAGAGCTCCCCCTAAATTTGTGCATTATTTAAAATTTGCTTTTGAATGCAAATGCGCAATCGATTAGGATCACGGGTCACTCTTCCATGTCACATACATCTTGGTGGAGCGCTCAAAATGATAAAAGCTAAATAACATGCACTCATCACCAAGGATACAAGTGATTGATCATACATAAACATAACATAGATATAACCATGCAAGCACACATTAAGCATCATATTATCAAACACAAGAGCACATAAGTATCTCACGAGCAAAACACAAATTGTAGCATAGGAATCAAACAACCAAACGATCAAAGTAGCAAGAGAAGCAAATGAAACCAACAAAAAACAAGACACTCTCTCTCTCGAAGCCTATGATCTATACACTTTCTCCCCCTTTGGCAACAAGTTACCAAAAAGTTTGAAAACATATAGTGCTATACGACACTCTAGGCACGATCTCCGGGAGCTCCTGAAGGGGTCTTCTGGCTTGTCACTCTGGTGTGCGTAGATGGCGTGGAGAGGAGGGCATCTGCAAATGCTTCGACAGAAGTCTGTGGAGCTGGAGGGGTTGACACTGGAGGTACAACCATGGCAGTTGCTGCAGGTGCTGAAGTGGTAGTCCTGGAGTCTCTGACAACTGGCACAGCTGATGACCTTTGTGCCCTTGGCACTCTCTAGAAAGTATCTGTAGTTGGTCTATCATCCATGTCCTCAGCATCCTCTTGGAGCTTCTCCACAATGGTCTGTATCTTAGTGACCTTCACATCTAGGTCATGGAATTTAGTTTCAATGATCCTTTCAAGATTTTCCTGATTTTGAGTCAAGGTGGCCAAGCTCTTCTCAATTCTCACGGTAGCCTCAAGCAGATAACTGAGTTGGTCTTGCTTGGTCTTGAGTAGCACTGTGGAAGCATCTGGTGCACTTGCTGCCTTTGCTGCTTTGGCAGCCTTTGCTCTCTCTATCTTCTCCTGGGCTTCAACACAAGTAGGATGGGAAGCATCCATGACAACCTCGTTGTCCTCAAAGTCTGGCCTCAGGGGTAGATGCTCACTGTCTAGTAGATATGTCCCAGTTCCCATCTTGGAGTTGATTAAAGTCTGAATGTGAGGGGCATATCCACAAGATCTTTTCTGATCTGCAGCTGTTCTCTTCACAGTCTCTACAATCAGGCTCATCACCTTGAACTTCTGAGGAACATCAAACAAGTGAAGCAGGTTGATGGAGTGACCACAGATCATTCTATGATCTCCTGACTTGGGCAATAGAGTATGCCTCAATATAGTGTTGATTGTGGTCAAGCCAGCAAGCAGGTAGCATATAGATCCAAACTTGTGAGTGCCAAGGCTTTATCAGGAATTGGCTTGTACATGTTAGCCATAGAGTTGTGATCCTTCCTTGGCTTAGCATACACATCAATATCATTCTCCTCTTCCTCGGGGGCATTGATCAACTTGGCTCATTCTGAGATTGTTGACTGATATCTTGTTCCTTCTGTCATCCATACAATCTTTCCATCGGGGTAGAAGTGAGCAGTGGAATAGAATTGCATGATCATCTCATCGTTCCACTTTGTCAGCTTCTGACCAACAAATTTGTCAACACCATTCATTCTGAAGCTCTCATGCACACTTGGGAAATGGTCTTCATTGTCATCAATGTATTTCCAGTCTACCCATTTCATATCACAAACAATGGACTTCTTGTCCAATAGGACAGTCTCATAGAAATCCTGCTGTTCCTTGGTGTGAAAGCGATAGTCCACAGCAGTTCTTCTCCTGGTGGCATAAGGATCTGTTTGTTTCCACAGTCTCATACCATGATCCTTTCTGAACTTCATGTTCTCTGCCACAGGATGATCATCACTATGATCTGGAATCTTGGGCTTGAGCCTTCTGAGCACTAGTGGCTCTTCTTCTTCTTGAGCTTCAGGCACTGGGGCCTTGTTCTTTTCAGCAACAGAAATATTCCTTGTTGATCTCTTTGGTGCAGTTGTCTTGGGAGCTTGAGCTTGAGCTGAAGGCTTGGGGGCAGACTTGGGCTTAGATGGAGTAGCCCCAGTCCTGATGGCATCCCCCATCAGCTTCTGAGTCTTTGCAGGAGGTGTAACAGGCTCTTCCTCCTCCTCCTCTTCTTCATCAGAATCTCTCATCATAGAAGGTCTACCAATGACTCTGGCAATAGTCTTTCTGACCCTTTCCTTCCTCTTCTTTCCACCAGCAGCCTCTGGTGCAACAATAGTTTCTTGAGTTGAGGCTCTGGCATTTGACATTGGAGCTCTTTTTGCAGGAGCTTTCTTCTGCATTCTAGGCTTTGTAGCAGCAGCAGCATACTCCTTCTTGAGTACTTTCTTCTTGGAGGTCACTTCCTCCTCAATCACAAAATCTTCATCCTCAGATTCAGATGTTCTTTTCTTCTTTTGCCTAGTAGCTGCCTTAGGCAAATTGCTGGGAGTGCTCCTACTCCCCTCTTCATAGCTGCTAGAGGGACTAGTGCCCTCACTGAGGTTGAGCTGCTCTTCAGACTTGTTCTGACTATCACTGCCCTCTGACATAGCTGCAACTGACCCTGTGAATAGTGTTGGGAAACGTTGCATGGAAAACAAAAAAATTTCTACGCACACGCAAGATCTATCAAGGAGATGCATAACAACAAGAGGGGGAGAGTGTGTCTAGGTACCCTCATAGACCGTAAGCGGAAGCGTTTGACAACGCGGTTGATGTAGTCGAACTTCTTCGCGTTCCAACCGATCGAGCACCGAACGTACGGCACCTCCGTGTTCAGCACACGTTCAGCTCGATGACGTCCTCCGCCTTCTTGATCCAGCAAGACGGCGAGGTAGTGGATGAGTTCCGGCAGCATGACGGCGTGGTTACGGTGATGGTGAAGTGATCTTCACAGGGCTTCGCCTAAGCACTATGAAAATATGACCAGGGGTGTAAACGGTGGAGGGGGACGCCGCACACGGCTAGGCAATTGTCTGTTGTGTGCTAGGCGCCCCCCTCCCACATATATATAGGTGGGAGGAAGGGAGGAGCAGCCAAGGGGGGCACCCAATTAGGAGGAATCCTACTTGGGGTCTCTCCCAAGCCGTGCCCCCCTGCCTTATATAGGCGCCGGGGAAAGGCAGGGGAGGGTGGTGCCCCCCCTTTCCTTTCTCCCATGAGAGGGGAAGGCAGGAGGGGCTAGCCCCCCCTTTCCTTCCCTAGGGCTGGCCGGCTAGGGAGAGGGGCGCACCAGCCCCCTGTGGGCTGGTCTGTCCCTCCCTTGGCCCATTAAGCCCATAACACCTACCGGGGGTGTCCGGAACCCCTTCTGGTGACCCGATGGCTACCCGGTGCATCCCGAAACCCTTCCGGTGTCCGAATACCATCGTCCTATATATCAATCTTTACCTCTCGACCATTTCGCGACTCCTCGCCATGTCCGTTTTCTCATCCGGGACTCCGAACAACATTCGGTCAACAAATCATATAACTCATATAACACTATATCATCAACGAACATTAAGCGTGCGGACCCTACGGGTTCGAGAATTATGTAGACATGACCAAGACACCACTCCGGTCAATAATCAATAGCGGAACCTGGATGCCCATATTGGCTCCTACATATTCTACGAAGATCTTTATCGGTCGAACCGTTATGACAACATACGCAATTCCCTTTGTCCATCGGTATGTTACTTGCCCGAGATTCGATTGTCGGTATCTTCATACCAAGTTCAATCTCATTACCGGCAAGTCTCTTTAATTGTTCCGTAATACATCATCCTGTAACTAACTCATTAGTCACTTTGCTTGCAAGGCTTCTTATGATGTGTATTACCGAGAGGGCCCAGAGATACCTCTCCGATACTCGGAGTGACAAATCCTAATCTCGATCTGTAACACCCCAAAAATCGGGTTATCGATTTTTGTGCTGTTATTCCTTCCTAGCTTTTCTCTCCCGAATTTTTCCTCTGGAATCTGGTGAATGACCAGGTGATTTTAGACAATCCTCAGCCTCTCCATGAATTTTCCATGCTCTTGTGCCAGTCAAGTTCCCGTCTGTAAACCCCGAACCTCATTTAAACCCTAGTTAAAAAATACCGGAACTAGAAATCCTGCCTTTGCGTTTGCAAAGGAGCTATCATTTTTCTTGCTTAGTTGATCCTCCCAAAATTTCCAGAGATCATCCTTCACTCATAAACCCTAGATGTGCAAAAATATTGCCAAGTCATATGCAATATTTCTCATCTAGAATTAATTCCTTTTTCTGTCTTTCCGAGGAATTAAATCCAGAAAAATATCTATCCATCTCCAAAGTTCATGAAAACTTGTGGAGATATTATTTGTAACCATATTGAGCTCTCATAAAAATATTGGCCATAATTAAATAGGGAAAATTGAATTTTCCAATTTTAAGCCAATATTTCAATTTGGGTCCTTTCCAAAGGAACTACCATTTTGGTAATTAGGAAAAATCCCAAATAAATTGTGGAGCTTGTCCTATCCCTATCTTCACCATTTCCATCAACATCTCATGTTCCACCCATTAAATTTCGAGCACAACATCACTTTGCAAATTCTGTCCAGATTTTCAGTTTGCAAAGGAAGTGCTTGATTCCTTGATCTCCTTGGGCTGCAATTTTGCATGGTAGTACATATTGATATATTACTAATGTAAACCAAAAATCAGCTCAATTCATCAAGCCAATCTTTTTCTATAATTTTCTTAAGTTTCTGTTCAGATTACACCATTGTGAAGGAAGTACCTTCATAGATGATCAAAATGAGCTGAAATCTTTCCAGCTATCTCTCATGATCATATTATTTCTTCCCACAAAAACTCAGCTCATGCAAGCTATCCAATCTTCCTTAGTAAAACATTTAAGTTTCTGTCCAGATCGGAGCACTGTGAAGGAAGTACCATTTTTATCTATGCCAATGGTATGGAATTTTTACAGTGCCTCCATATGCCTAAATTATTGGCCTCCACCAAATTTGGGCCATTTTCATCTATCCATTTAACCCCAGCATTCCCATCTTCATTTCTGGACAGTGGGCAAGGTTACAAAGGAAGTACCATCTAGCATTGTCCATTTGTGCCGAGATTTTACCAGGATCACTACCTTAGTGGATTACTAACCCATGCCAAAGATCAGGTCAATAGGAGCACTATGGTGGCCACACCACGTGTGCAAACTTTGCTGCTAGAACCTGTTTGACCTTGGTCTAGTCACCTCAGAGCTCCCCTGTGTCTTCCAGACGCATAGGTCAACTCAGCGACGTGTGGAGAACCTCCCAGACATCATTTGGCATCAAGCGCAGCGTGGCATCACCGTAGCCGCGTGGTGACCACGCCAAATGCAGCTACAGCCGGAGCTCTGTGTTGAGATGTCGCGTCCCTTCCCCTCTGCTCGCGCCGGAGCCTTGTGCCGACACCTGCGGCGACGTACGGACCCTCATCCATCCCCAGCTGGCCTTGGAGGCTTGCCCGTTGGCCGGGCGTGCCGACAGCGGGTGCGCCGCTAGCGTGCCGCCATGGCACCACCGTCTCGAAACCTCGACCGGCGTCCAGAGCCCTTCCCTGCGGCTATAAGTAGCGCCTCCGAGCCCCTCCTTGATCACCAGCAACTCCCCAGCCCCTCCCACTCAAGCTCGGATCTCTCTGCTCCTACCAATGGCCGAGGCCCTACCGCCGACCCCGCTGCCGATTCCGGCCGTGTGGCCCTCCCCGTGCTGCCAATCGTCGGCGGCGAGCATGCTCGAGCTGCCGTGGTGCTGCTCAGCTTCTGTCGCGAGGGAGATGAGGACCAGAGAGAAGGAAAGAGAGAGAAAAGAGGATAGGGTGGGTCCCACCCGTAACTGACCGTGACCCCGGGCCCATTTGAGTAAGTGGAAGCGCACTCTATGCGGTACGCTTTCGGTTCGCTGAAAGCGCATTTCCGAAAAGGTGTTTCCAAATTCCCAGCCGCCGGCCGAAATCACTATTTGATGAACGTTCACCCGATAAGCGCCGAAATGGACAGTTTATGTCGGTTTTTACGCTTAACGAACGAACGGCCGTTTCTCCGCGACCGTAACTCCGATTGAAGCAAAACAAATGCCCACGTCTTCAGTTCGTCGAGCCCGTTCCGATGCCGTCATTTTCATAATGTTTTCACACTGTGAAAATGGCCATTTTGCCCTTGCCCTTCGATCAGCCCCTCCGAGAGGGAAACCTTTCCGGCAAATCTTTCCGGAGTTTTATCGCACTTCCACCCGGCGTATTCCTTCACTCCCAGGCAAGCCAACCTCTTATCATGAGCTTCGGACTTGCATGATGACTTTGCCTGCACCCTGTGTGTTTATCGTAGTACGTCTGTATCGCCTGTTAGTCTGCACTTGCATACATCTGTTATGTCATCTGCATTAGATGTTAGCATTACTTTTCATCTAATATCATGACTTGTTGTCATGCCACATATTGCCATGCTAGTAACAATATTTTGAATACCGTTATCATGTTAGTGCCATGATTTGATCTCGTGCCATGTTTGTCAACGTTGTTATGATTCTGCTATGCTGATGTTAAGTGGCTGTTCACACTTATAATTGTTGAGGTAATGGTACGAGGATGAAGATGCTGAATTAAATACATTGATAAATTTAGTTGGTTGATCAAGAGTCACCTGTCTGGGCTTATCCGTGCAACCACATTTGCCGGTATGGGATGGCCTTGACTTGGTCTGATCGCATGCTCTTTCATCGGTACCGCCCGATAGGGAGGGTTATGCGCGCGCGCTGCCCTGGCCCGGTAGGCAGCGATAACCCTGTGAGCCCAGTTGAGTTGTTTGGGTACCCGTCCCCGTTTGGGACAGTTTTGTTTGGCCACGACGGTGGCAGGTGTCAGGAGTGACACAGGGGCCACCCAGGCAGGACTCCGAGGGAGGATGACTGCCGGTGGTACGATGGGAGAGTCACGGGTCAGGCAGGTTTCGTTGGAGCAACACTGGTCCACCCGAATGGGATCATGAGGTCAGTGCTCCATAGTGTGGGTAAAGTGCGCAACCTCTGCAGAGTGTGAAATTTATTCGAATAGCCGCGTCCACGGTATTGGACAGCCCGTCCAGACCTCGCTAGGTGATCAACCGTAATGATGATTATAATGGTGGAAGAACCTACCCTGCATAGACATCAGATGTTGTCAGGAGTATGGTATGATAGCCATGGGATGGCCATGGAAGTAATAGTCAGATGGCCGAAAAACTTGGTTTGGACTGGGATCAAATTCAGATTGGATCATGAGAATGTTTGGAATATGGATTGTATACTTAATATGCTTTGCTTTACTGTACTCTACTTTAGTAGTTATCTTTATAGATAACCCTGTTATGTCATGATGATCATGGCTGCTAGATGTTTAAACATGCCAGATAATCTTACTACGACATGATAATTAATAATGCTAGATAGGTATGCTATGCCATGCTTGATTCATGTTTTCCTGTTAATTCCATGCCATGTTTAGAATAAATTCTTGCATAGCATAGGGCTTGCTTTGTCATCTGCTTGTTTGGATGCTATGTATTTGGTTGTCTTGTGAGTACATTCAAAGTACTCACCTGGCCTTGCACGTGGCCAGTTGCAGGAGAAGATCCGTCGTGCTAGATTGTAACCCAGCCAGTCCTGTGAGTTATGGAGCCCAGCCAGAGACGACGTTACCGCTGAACCAAGACCTTCGCTGCCATTTTAGATAGCCTTGTAGTTATGTAATGTTGTTGTAAGCAACAGTATTGTAATACTCCATTTCATATAATAAAGCCATTTTGTGCCTGGAATTGCTGTATCATGTCTTTGACGTGCGCCAGGTCTTATCCTGGGGCTGGCGTACGTTGGCCCTCTATCGGGGTGCCACAAGACTTGGTATCAGAGCCAAGCTGGCTATAGGTTACCCTAGCACCAAACCACCCCTATCTTTTACCCGGTAGTGAGCCCAATAGATTTGACCCATCCCTGGCATCCGACATGACCACTGTTGATCAACAGGCGGCGCAGTCGGAATGGACGTGTCCCTGCTCTGCTGTCCATCCACCCAGCCACCCTGGATTAGACCGCGACCCTACCCAGTTGTCGGCCGTGCCGGCGTATCTTCTACCCGGCACGAGAAGGATCCACGCCATGCTGGTGTGTTCCAGCCCGACTGCCTATTTAACCCCCCTCTCACCTGCGAGTCGCAGCCAGACTAGCATTCTCAAACCCGCAACCATGGCTAGCTCTTCCAGAACACCCACTTTCCATAGCCGAACTTTGGCTGATGGTTATCCCGGCTTTCCACCCCTCCTTTCGAGTATGCTCACTCAAGGCCTTGGCCATAGTACTCCTCCGGTGTATTTGGTGTTCCAATCGGAACCCGTCCCTCACCTTTGCCGATATGAGGCGAAGGTGCTTCTCCGCCCAAGTCCAGCAAAGGATGGGAAGCCCTTGGTTTTTAAGGGCAAACCCATGCCCACCCCCGCGTTGGCTGTCCAGACAACTACCGCGGAAGCCATCACCCGTCTCCGTTTCCAGTTTCCGCAAGTAGCGGAGATGCAGGAGTTCTGCTATTTTCCCTCTTCGTCCGATGCAGGATGCGAGTTCTCCAGCGCAGTTGGAGACGCTAACCCAGCAATAGCTCGTCTGGTTCAGTTCATTACTGCTCAGGGACTGCAACTTGCCGGCATTCTTAGGGAGTTCAATGCCGTTGACCGTGACACCACCCAGGTTATTACGGAAGCATACCGTGTGGCCCGTCAAGCTGCATCCCAGACCACCCTTCCCCTGCTGCCAAACCCAGTGCCACCTTCTCAACTAGTGCCACCCTCACAGCCAGTGCTACCCTCGCAGCCCGTGAACCCATGGCTACCCGGCATCATCCACCCAAATTCCATTCGAGGAGCTAACCAGCGTCTTCGTCGCCAGGATGTGTTCCGTCAGGCTCCAGCCGTAGCTCCAGCAGTTGTGCCCCAACCCATTGTGGTGTCCTACGATGAAGATAGAAGTTGGCTCATCCTGCGTCCTCCAGGAGAGCCCCAGCAAGAGTAGGCCCATTTGTGGCTCTGGCAGTGAGTGTAGCCATTTGAGGTCGCAAGTGTGTGTGTGCGTTGCGAAGACTGCTTCTTCGTACTCGTCTAGGGTTAGGACCCTGTAGTTCGGAGTGAGTTGTTAGTTGCCTAGTAAGGTTGTGCTTTGTTGTAATGCTTGTATTGTTTGTGCCTGTGTGCTGTTGTAATATTATGTATGTCTGTTTGCTCTGTGTGTTTGGTTCATCTGCCTCTCTGTTAAGCAGAAATGTTTAACAGAGCTGGCAATGGATTTTTAACAAGATTTTAGTCAGTAGAGCACTTACACCTAATAACATTGGACTCGCCCAGAGTCCCTAATAAAATGCGAGCTGGTGTAGGTGTATGTATACCAGGAGTACATACACCCACTAGCATTAAAACACCTTAGTGTAATCTGTTCGATATGTTTCTTTCATCTGTCTGTATTTTGCTACGATGTGCATTCCACATGTGCTTGCATATTAGCCTGAATTGATTGCATATGTATCGTGTGAGCAATGTCTGCACGCCAAGTTCTTTCTCCTGAGTACAGCCACCGCAGTACTCTGGTAGAATGCAAAGCCGCCCATCCATACCCATTTATGCTTACTCCATTTGCCGGTTTTCCCGAACTCAGTGTTCTGGAAAACCAGCTCTATCCAATAATTTTCCCCGGTCCTAAAATCTTTTCCCCAAACCCAGCTGCAATCTCGGAGAAATTCTGAGAAATTTTATTACAGCACAAACCGTTACAACTTCTCCAGTCTAAGATTTAAACCCTGATTCTACCTCAACCCCCACTCGTTGTGGATGTGGTTCAGCGAGGAGCAACCAGCAGTGTGGCCTCCACACTGGTAGAGCTCCGCTAACCACACCGCACTAACCACAGACCTAGTGGCGCCTCTGTCACCGTCTTGTGTGATACTGACCAGCCACCCCATTCGCCCCGCCGCAGCCCGCGCTTATTCCGCCTGCCTAAGACAGCGGAGATGATCACCAGCCACCGCTCGGTTAGCGGCATCCCGACGATCATCGAGGATCATCGCACACAGCAGCAGCGAGAAGCCAACCAATGCTGCCAGCAGACTCACCATGAGGATAGTGATCAGCTCCGAACCCACGTCCGCCATTGACGCCTTGCCTCACGATCCTGCAACCAGAAGGAAAAGGAGAAGAGGAAGGAAGGAGAGGTAGGATGCGAGGCGGAAGGAAGAAGAAACTGCCGTCATTTTTATAGCCCAAGCCCGGTGTACGATGAGCGAGGTCCAGGAGAACCACGCGTCGCTCGATCACCGGCGTCAAGGAGGCGAATCCGTGAGTAGTGCTGACCGGCGCTGGCCCGCGATGGGAGTGCTCTCTGCGTTGGTCCCGTGCATGTCGTGCACTATCACCGTAGGGTGCTTTATGCCCCAGGAGCTAGGCGTGCGCAGTGCCTAGCCGCACTCAGGACAGCGCGGGAGCGAGAGAGAGACGTTGGCTGGAGAAAGAAGAAGGCTGCCAGTGGGCCCTAGGCCCACCCGCCAGCGAGAGAGGCCACTGTTCACTGTGGTGTCCCGAGCATTTTTGGGAAGAAAGAAATTCTTCTTTTTCGAAAAATGTCAGGGCTACCCAGCGGCCCCTACCCGTGGAGTAAATCCCGCGATATTCGTATCTCGATCTGGGTGTACCAGTTGTCGGTACTTTTAACTCGGTTGTTTTCAACCACAAGGTTAAAACTCAACCCAGAGGTTTTTCCAGGAGGAGTAATATTTGTTTTGAGCTAACCCTAGGAATCTCGAGGACGAGATTCTCTTAAGGGGGGAAGGTTTGTAACACCCCAAAAATCGGGTTATCGATTTTTGTGTTGTTTTTCCTTCCTAGCTTTTCTCTCCCGAATTTTTCCTCTGGAATCTAGTGAATGACCAGGTGAATTCAGACAATCCTCAGCCTCTCCATGAATTTTCCATGCTCTTTTGCCAGTCAAGTTCCCGTCTGTAAACCCCGAACCTCATTTAAACCCTAGTTCCAAAATACCGGAACTAGAAATCCTGCCTTTGCGTTTACAAAGGAGCTATCATTTTTCTTGCTCAGTTGATACTCCCAAAATTTCCAGAGATCATCCTTCACTCATAAACCCTAGATGTGCAAAAATATTGCCAAGTCATATGCAATATTTCTCATCTAGAATTAATTCATTTTTCTGCCTTTCCGAGGAATTAAATCCAAAAAAATATCTATCCATCTCCAAAGTTCATGAAAACTTGTGGAGATATTCTTTGTAACCATATTGAGCTCTCATAAAAATATTGTCCATAATTAAATAGGGAAAATTGCATTTTCCTATTTTAAGCCAATATTTCAATTTGGGGCCTTTCCAAAGGAACTACTATTTTGGTAGTTAGGAAAAATCCCAAATAAATTGTGGAGCTTGTCCTATCCCTATCTTCACCATTTCCATCAACATCTCAAGTTCCACCCATTAAATTTTGAGCACAACATCACTTTGCAAATTCTGTCCAGATTTTCAGTTTGCAAAGGAAGTGCTTGATTCCTTGATCTCCTTGGGCTGAAATTTTTCATGGTAGTACATATTGATATATTACTACTGTAAACCAAAAATCAGCTCAATTCATCAAGCCAATCTTTTTTCTATAATTTTCTTAAGTTTCTGTTTAGATTACACCATTGTGAAGGAAGTACCTTCATAGATGATCAAAATGAACTGAAATTTTTCCAGCTATCTCTCATGATCATATCATTGCTGCCCACAAAAACTCAGCTCATGCAAGCTAGCCAATCTTCCTCAGTAAAATATTTAAGTTTCTGTCCAGATCGGAGCACTGTGAAGGAAGTACCATTTTTATCTATGCCAATGGTATGAAATTTTTACAGTGCCTCCATATGCCTAAATTATTGGTCTCCACCAAATTTGGGCCATTTTCATCTATCCATTTAACCCCAGCATTCCCATCTTCATTTCTGGACAGTGGGCAAGGTTACAAAGGAAGTACCATCTAGCATTGCCCATTTGTGCTGAGATTTTACCAGGATCACTACCTTAGTGGATTACTAACCCATGCCAAAGATTAGGTCAATAGGAGCACTCTGGTGGCCACACCACGTGTGCAAACTTTGCCGCTAGAACCTATTTGACCTTGGTCTAGTCACCTCAGAGCTCCCCTGTGTCTTCCAGACGCATAGGTCAACTCAGCGATGTGTGGAGAACCTCCCAGACATCATTTGGCATCGAGCGCAGCGTGGCATCGCCGTAGCCGCGTGGTGACCATGCCAAATGCAGCTACAGCCAGAGCTTTGTGTTGAGATGTCGCGTCCCTTCCCCTGTGCTCACGCCGGAGCCTTGTGCCGATGTCTGCGGCGACGTACGGACCCTCATCCATCCCCAGCTGGCCTTGGAGGCTTGCACATTGGCCGGGCGTGCCGACAGCGGGTGTGCCGCTAGCGTGCCGCCACGGCACCACCGTCTCGAAACCTCGACCGGCGTCCAGAGCCCCTCCCTACGGCTATAAGTAGCGCCTCCGAGCCCCTCCTTGATCACCAGCAACTCCCCAGCCCCTCCCGCTCAAGCTCGGAGCTCTCTGCTCCTACCAATGGCCGAGGCCCTGCCGCCGACCCCGCTGCCGATTCCGGCCGTGTGGCCCTCCCCCTCCTCTCCATTCCCGTCCTCAGCCACCCCAGTAGTCAACCGAGCCACCTCCGCTCTCCATTTTGCTTGGGAAGTACTGCCACCGTGGCTCCCCTGATGCTCTCTGGCCGCTCCTCCATGGACGATGGCGACGGCGCTGCAGGCCGTTCCCCGAGGCCGCGCAACCACTCCCGGATGCGGTGCGGTGCCCTGGTTCCGGTGAGACCCGCAGCGGCCCTCCCCGTGCTGCCAATCGTTGGTGGCGAGCGTGCCCGACCTGCCGTGGTGTTGCTCTACTTCTGTCGCGAGGGAGACGAGGACCAGAGAGAAGGAAAGAGAGAGAGAAGAGGATAGGGTGGGTCCCACCCGTAAGTGACCGCGACCCCGGGCCCAGCTGAGTAAGTGGAAGCGCACTCTATGTTGTACGCTTTTGGTTCGCAGAAAGCGCATTTCCGAAAAGGCGTTTCCAAATTCCCAGCCGCCGGCCGAAATCACTATTTCATGAACGTTCACCCGATAAGCGCCGAAATGGACAGTTTCTGTCGGTTTTTACGCTTAACGAACGAACGGCCGTTTCTCCGCGGCCGTAACTCCGATTGAGGTAAAACAAACGCCCACATCTTCAGTTCGTCGAGCCTGTTTCGATGCTGTCATTTTCATAATGTTTTCACACTGTGAAAATGACAATTTTTCCCTTGCCCTTCGATCAGCCCCTCCGAGAGGGAAACCTTTCCGGCAAATCTTCCCGGAGTTTTATCGCACTTCCACCCGGCGTATTCCTTCACCCCCAGGCAAGCCAACCTCTTATCATGAGCTCCGAACTTGCGTGATGACTTTGCCTGCACCCTGTGTGTTTATTGTAGTACGTCTGTATCGCCTGTTAGTCTGCACTTGCATACATCTGTTATGTCATCTGCATTAGATGTTAGCATTACTTTTCATCTAATATCATGACTTGTTGTCATGCCACATCTTGCCATGCTAGTAACAATATTTTGAATACCGTTATCATGTTAGTGCCATGATTTGATCTCGTGCCATGTTTGTCAACGTTGTTATGATTCTGCTATGCTGATGTTAAGTGGCTGTTCACACTTATAATTGTTGAGGTAATAGTACGAGGATGAAGATGCTGAATTAAATACATTGATAAATTTAGTTGGTTGATCAAGAGTCACCTGTCCGGGCTTATCCGTGCAACCACGTTTGCCGGTATGGGACGGCCTTGACTTGGTCTGATCGCGTGCTCTTTCACCGGTGCCGCCCGATAGGGAGGGTTATGCGCGCGTGCTGCCCTGGCCCGGTAGGTGGCGATAACCCTGTGAGCCTAGTTGAGTTGTTTGGGTACCCGTCCCCGTTTGGGACAGTTTTGTTTGGCCACGACGGAGGCAGGTGTCAGGAGTGACACAGGGGCCACCCAGGGCAGGACTTCGGGGGTGGATGACTGCCGGTGGTACGATGGGAGAGCCATGGGTCAGGCAGGTTTCGTTGGAGCAACGCTGGTCCACCCGAATGGGATCATGAGGTCAGTGCTCCATAGTATGGGTAAAGTGCGCAACCTCTGCGGAGTGTGAAATTTATTCGAATAGCCGCGTCCATGGTATTGGA
Organism: Thinopyrum elongatum; assembly: GCA_011799875.1. Taxonomy (NCBI): domain Eukaryota; kingdom Viridiplantae; phylum Streptophyta; class Magnoliopsida; order Poales; family Poaceae; genus Thinopyrum; species Thinopyrum elongatum. The sequence continues at coordinate 558,050,144 of CM022298.1, forward strand.
CAGCCCGTCCAGACCTCGCTAGGTGATCAACCGTAATGATGATTATAATGGTGGAAGAACCTACCCTGCATAGACATCAGATGTTGTCAGGAGTATGGTATGATAGCCATGGGATGGCTATGGAAGAAATAGTCAGATGACCGAAAAACTTGGTTTGGACTGGGATCAGTTTCAGATTGGATCATGAGAATGTTTGGAACATGGATTGTATACTTAATATGCTTTGCTTTACTGTACTCTACTTCAGTAGTTATCTTGCTAGACAACCCTGTTATGTCATGATGATCATGGTTGCTAGATGTTTAATCATGCCAGATAATCTTACTATGACATGATAATTAATAATGCTAGATAGGTATGCTATGCCATGCTTGATTCATGTTTTCCTGTTAATTCCATGCCATGTTTAGAATAAATTCTTGCATAGCATAGGGCTTGCTTTGTCATCTGCTTGTTTGGATGCTATGTATTTGGTTGTCTTGCGAGTACATTCAAAGTACTCACCTGGCCTTGCACATGGCTAGTTGCAGGAGAAGATCCATCGTGCTAGATCGTAACCCAGCCAGTCCTGTGAGTTATGGAGCCCAGCCAGAGACGACGTTACCGCTGAACCAAGACCTTCGCTGCCATTTTAGATAGCCTTGGAGTTATGTAATGTTGTTGTAAGAAACAGTATTGTAATACTCCATTTCATATAATAAAGCCATTTTGTGCCTGGAATTGCTGAATCATGTCTTTGACGTGCGCCAGGTCTTATCCTGGGGCTGGCGTGCGTCGGCCCTCTATTGGGGTGCCACAAGATCTATGCCAACTCAACAAACACCTTCGGAGATACCTGTAGGGCATTTTTATGATCACCCAGTTACGTTGTGATGTTTGATAGCACACAAGGTATTCCTCCGGTATCTGGGAGTTGCATAATCTCATAGTCGGAGGAATATGTATTTGACATGAAGAAAGCAATAGCAACAAACTGAACGATCATTATGCTAAGCTAACGGATGGGTCTTGTCCATCACATCATTGTCCTAATGATGTGATCCCGTTATCAAATGACAACACATGTCTATGGTTAGGAAACCTTAACCATCTTTGATCAACGAGCTAGTCTAGTAGAGGCTTACTAGGGACACGGTATTTGTTTATGTATTCACACATGTATTTAAGTTTCCGATCAATACAATTCTAGCATGAATAGTAAACCTTTATCATGAATAAGGAAATATAAAATAACAACTTTATTATTGCCTCTAGGGCATATTTCCTTCAGTCTCCCACTTGCACTAGAGTCAATAATCTAGATTACATAGTAATGAATCTAACACCCATGGAGTCTTGGTGCTAATCATGTTTTGCTCGCGGAAGAGGCTTAGTCAACGGGTCTGCCACATTCAGATCCGTATGTATTTTGCAAATCTCTATGTCTCCATCCTTGACCTTTTCACGAATGGAGTTGAAGCGTCTTTTGATGTGTTTGGTTCTCTTGTGAAACCTGGATTCCTTCGCCAAGGCAATTGCTCCAGTGTTGTCACAAAAGATTTTCATTGGACCCGATGCACTAGGTATTACACCTAGATCGGATATGAACTTCTTCATCCAGACTCCTTCATGTGCTGCTTCTGAAGCAGCTATGTACTCCGCTTCACACGTAGATCCCGCCACGATGCTCTGCTTGGAACTGCACCAACTGACAGCTCCATCATTCAATATAAACACGTATCCGGTTTGTGACTTAGTCATCCGGATCAGTGTCGAAGCTAGCATCGACGTAACCATTTACGACAAGCTCTTCGTCACCTCCATAAACGAGAAACATATCCTTGGTCCTTTTCAGGTACTTCAGGATGTTCTTGACAGTTGTCTAGTGATCCACTCTTGGATTACTTTGGTACCTCCCTGCCAGACTTATGGCAAGGCACACATCAGGTCTAGTACACAGCATAGCATACATGATAGAACCTATGGCTGAGGCATAGGGAATGACATTCATTTTCTCTCTATCTTCTGTAGTGGTCGGGCTCTGAGTCTGACTCAACTTCACACCTTGTAACACAGGCAAGAACCCTTTCTTTGACTGATCCATTTTGAACTTCTTCAAAACTTTATCAAGGTATGTGCTTTGTGAAAGTCCTATTAAGCGTCTCGATCTATCTCTATAGATCTTGATGCCCAATATATAAGCAGCTTCACCGAGGTCTTTCTTTGAAAAATTCTTATTCAAGTATCCTTTTAGGCTATCCAGAAATTCTATATCATTTTCGATCAACAATATGTCATCCACATATAATATCAGAATTGCTACAGAGCTCCTACTCACTTTCTTGTAAATACATGCTTCACCGTAAGTCTGTATAAAACCATATTCTTTGATCACCTCATCAAAGCGTATATTCCAAGTCTGAGATGCTTGCACCAGTCCATACATGGATCACTGGAGCTTGCACACTTTGTTAGCACCTTTAGGATTGACAAAACCTTCTGGTTGCATCATATACAACTCTTCTTTAAGAAATCCATTAAGGAATGCAGTTTTGACGTCCATTTGCCAGATTTCATAATTATAAAATGCGGCAATTGCTAACATGATTCGGACAGACTTAAGCATCGCTACGGGTGAGAAAGTCTCATCGTAGTCAACTCCTTGAACTTGTCGAAAACCTTTCGCGACAAGTCGAGCTTTGTAGACAGTAACATTACCATCAGCGTCAGTCTTCTTCTTGAAGATCCATTTATTCTCAATGGCTTGCCAATCATCGGGCAAGTCCACCAAAGTCCACACTTTGTTATCATACATGGATCCTATCTCAGATTTCATGGCCTCAAGCCATTTATCAGAATCTGGGCTCATCATAGCTTCTTCATAGTTTGTAGGTTCGCCTTGATCTAGTAACATGACTTCCAGGACAGTATTACTGTACCACTCTGGTGTGGATCTTGCTCTGGTCGACCTACGAGGTTCTGTAGCAACTTGATCTGAAGTTTCATGATCATTATCATTTGCTTCCTCTCTAGTTGGTGTAGGCGTCACGGGAACGGTTTTCTGTTATGTGCTACTTTCCAATTCGAGAGAAGGTACAATTACCTCATCAAGTTCTACTTTCCTCCCACTCACTTCCTTCGAGAGAAACTCCTTCTCAAGAAAGGTTCCATTCTTGGCAACAAAGATCTTGCCTTTGGATCTGTGGTAGAAGGTGTACCCAATTGTTTCCTTAGGGTATCCTATGAAGACACACTTCTCCGATTTGGGTTCGAGCTTATCAGGCTGAAGCCTTTTGACATAAGTGTCGCAACCCCAAACTTTAAGAAACGACAGCTTAGGTTTCATGCCAAACCACAGTTCATACGGTGTCGTCTCAATGGATTTAGATGGTGCCCTATTTAACGTGAATACGGCTGTCTCTAATGCATAACCCCAAAACGATAGTGGTAAATCAGTAAGAGACATCATAGATCGCACCATATCTAATAAAGTACGGTTACGACGTTCGGACACACCATTACGCTGTGGTGTTCCAAGTGGCGTGAGTTGTCAAACAATTCCACATTGTTTTAAATGAAGGCCAAACTCGTAACTCAAATATTCGCCCCCGAGATCAGATCGTAGAAACTTTATTTTCTTGTTACGATGATTTTCTACTTCACTCTGAAATTCTTTGAACTTTTCAAATATTTGAGACTTGTGTTTCATTAACTAGATATACCCATACCTACTCAAATCATCTGTGAAGGTCAGAAAATAACGATACCCGCCGCGTGCTTCAACACTCATCGGACCGCATACATCGGTATGTATTATTTTCAATAAGTCATTAGCTCGCTCCATTGTTCCGGAGAACGGAGTTTTAGTCATCTTGCCCATGAGGCATGGTTTGCAAGTATCAAATGATTCATAATCAAGTGATTCCAAAAGTCCATCTGCATGGAGTTTCTTCATGCGCTTTACACCAATATGACCTAAACGGCAGTGCCACAAATATGTTGCACTATCATTATCAACTTTGCATCTTTTGGCATCAATATTATGAATATGTGTATCACTACAATCAAGATTCAACAAGAATAGACCACTCCTCAAGGGTGCATGACCATAAAATATATTATTCATATAAATAGAACAACCATTATTCCCTGACTTAAATGAATAACCGTCTCGCAATAAACAAGATCTAGATATAATGTTCATGCTCAACGCGGGCACCAAATAACAATTATTGAGGTCTAAAACTAATCCCGAAGGTAGATGTAGAGGTAGCGTGCCGACAGAGATCACATCGACCTTGGAACCATTTCCGATGCGCATCGTCACCTCGTCCTTAGCCAATCTTTGTTTATTCTGCAGCTCTTGTTTCGAGTGACAAATATGAGCAACCGAACCAGTATCAAATACCCAGGCACTGCTACGAGCATTAGTAAGGTACACATCAATAACATGTATATCAAATATACCTTTGTTCACTTTTCCATCCTTCTTATCCGCCAAGTATTTGGGGCAGTTCCGCTTCCAGTGACCAGTCCCTTTGTAGTAGAAGCACTCAGTTTCAGGCTTGGGTCCAGCTTTGGGCTTCTTCCTGGGAGTGGCAACTTGCTTGCCATTCTTCTTGAAGTTCCCTTTCTTTCCCTTGCCCTTTTTTCTTGAAACTTGTGATCTTGTTAACCATCAACACTTGATGCTCCTTCTTGATTTCTACCTCCGCGGCCTTAAGCATTGCGAAGAGCTCGGGAATTGTTTTTTTCATCCCTTGCATATTATAGTTCATCACGAAGCCTTTGTAGCTTGGTGGCAGTGATTGAAGAACTCTGTCAATGACACAATCAACAGGAAGATCAACTCCCAGCTGAGTCAAGTGACTATAATACCCAGATATTTTGAGTATGTGTTCACTGACAGAACTATTCTCCTCCATCTTGCAGCTATAGAACTTGTTGGAGACTTCATATCTCTCAACCCGGGCATTTTCTTGAAATATTAACATCAACTCTTGGAACATCTCATATGCTCCATGATGTTCAAAACGTCTTTGAAGTCTCGGTTCTAAGCCGTAAAGCATGGCACACTGAACTATTGAGTAGTCATCAGATCGAGCTTGCCAGACATTCATAACATCAGCTTCAGCTCCTGTAGCAGGCCTTTCACCTAGCGGTGCATCAAGGACATAATTCTTCTGTGCAGCAATGAGGATAATCCTCAAGTTACGGACCCAGTCCGTGTAGTTGCTACCATCATCTATCAACTTAGCTTTCTCTAGGAACGCATTTAAATTCAGGGGAACAGTAGCTCGGGCCATTGATCTACAACATAGATATGCAAAATTATAAGACTAAGTTCATGATAAATTAAGTTCAATTAATCAAATTACTAATGAACTCCCACTTAAATAAACATCCCTCAAGTTATCTAAGTGATACGTGATCCAAATCAACTAACCCATGTCCGATCATCACGTGAGATGGGGTAGTCATCAATGGTGAACATCTCTATGTTGATCATATCTACTATATGACTCACGTTCGACCTTTCGGTCTCCAGTGTTCCGAGACCATGTCTGTACATGCTAGGCTCGTCAAGTTTAACCCAAGTATTCTGCATGTGCAAAACTGTCTTACACCCGTTGTATGTGAACGTAGAGTCTATCACACCCGATCATCATGTGGTGCTTCGAAACGACGAACTTTGGCAACGATGCATACTCGGGGAGAACACTTTTATCTTGAAATTTAGTGAAGGGATCATCTTATAATGCTACCGCCGTTCTAAGCAAAATAAGATGCATAAAGGATAAACATCACATGCAATTAAAATATGTGACATGATATGGCCTTCATCATCTTGTGATTTTGATCTCCATCTCCAAAGCATCGTCATGATCTCCATTGTCACCGGATCGACAACTTGATCTCCATCGTTGCGTCGTGGTCGTCTCGCCAACTATTGCTTCTACAACTATTGCTAACGCATAGCGATAAAGTAAAGCAATTACATGACGTTTGCATTTCATACAATAAAGAGACAACCATAAGGCTCCTGCCGGTTGCCGATAATTTACAAAACATGATCATCTCATACAATAACGTATATCACATCACATCATGTCTTGACCATATCATATCACAACATGCCCTGCAAAAACAAGTTAGACGTCATCCACTTTGTTGTTGCAAGTTTTACGTGGCTGCTACGGGCTTTTAGTAAGAACCATTCTTACCTATGGCAAAAACCACAACAGTGTTTCATCAAGTTTACTGTTTTAACCTTCTTCAAGGATCGGCCGTAGTCAAATTCGATTCAACTAAAGTAGGAGAAACAGACACCCGCCAGCCACCTTTATGCAAAACTAGTTGCATGTCTGTCGGTGGAACCGGTCTCATGTGCGTGGACATGTAAGGTTGGTCCGGTCCGCTTCATCCCACAATACCGCCGAATCAAAATAAGATGTTGGTGGTAAGCAGTATGACTATCACCGCCCACAAATCTTTGTGTTCTACTCGTGCATATCATCTACACATAGACCTGGCTCGGATGCCACTGTTGGGAAACCTTGCATGGAAAACAAAAAACATTCTACGCACACGCAAGATCTATCAAGGAGATGCATAGCAACGAGAGGGGGAGAGTGTGTCTGCGTACCCTCATAGACCGTAAGCGGAAGCGTTTGACAATGCGGTTGATGTAGTCGAACTTCTTCGCATTCCAACCGATCGAGCACCGAACGTACGGCACCTCCGCGTTCAGCACACGTTCAGCTCGATGATGTCCTCCACCTTCTTGATCCAGCAAGATGGTGAGGTAATGGATGAGTTCCGGCAGCACGATGGTGTGGTGACGGTGATGGTGAAGTGATCTTCGCAGGGCTTCGCCTAAGCACTACGAAAATATGACCGGGGGTGTAAACGGTGGAGGGGGGCGCCGCACACGGCTAGGCAATTGTCTGTTGTGTGCTAGGCACCCCCTCCCACATATATATAGGTGGGAGGGAGGGAGGAGCAACCAAGGGGGGCGCCCAAATAGGAGGAATCCTACTTGGGGTCTCTCCCAAGCCGCGCCCCCTGCCTTATATAGGTGCGGGGGAAAGGCAGGGGAGGGTGGAGCCCCCCCCCCCCTTTCCTTTCTCCCATGAGAGGGAAAGGCAGGAGGGGCTAGCCCTCCCCCCTTTCCTTCCCTAGGGCTGGCCGGCTAGGGAGAGGGGCGCACCAGCCCCCTGTGGGCTGGTCTGTCCCTCCCTTGGCCCATTAAGCCCATAACACCTACCGGGGGTGTCCGGAACCCCTTCCGGTGACCCGATGGCTACCCGGTGCATCCCGAAACCCTTCCGGTGTCCGAATACCATCATCCTATATATCAATCTTTACCTCTCGACCATTTCGAGACTCCTCGTCATGTCCATGATCTCATCCGGGACTCCAAACAACATTCGGTCACCAAATCATATAACTCATATAACACTATATCGTCAACGAACGTTAAGCGTGCGGACCCTACGGGTTCGAGAACTATGTAGACATGACCGAGACACCTCTTGGTCAATAACCAATAGTAGAACCTGTATGCCCATATTGACTCCTACATATTCTACTAAGATGTTTATCGGTCGAACCGTTATGACAACATACGCAATTCCCTTTGTCCATCGGTATGTTACTTGCCCGAGATTCGATCGTCGGTATCTTCATACGTAGTTCAATCTCGTTACCGGCAAGTCTCTTTACTCGTTCCGTAATACATCATCCTATAACTAACTCATTAGTCACTTTGCTTGCAAGGCTTCTTATGATGTGTATTACCGAGAGGGCCCAAAGATACATCTCCGATACTCGGAGTGACAAATCCTAATCTCTATCTATGCCAACTCAACAAACACCTTCGGAGATACCTGTAGAGCATCTTTATGATCACCCAGTTATGTTGTGATGTTTGATAGCACACAAGGTATTCCTCCGATATCCGGGAGTTGCATAATCTCATAGTCGGAGGAATATGTATTTGACATGAAGAAAGCAATAGCAACAAACTGAACGATCATTATGCTAAGCTAACGGATGGGTCTTGTCCATCACATCATTCTCCTAATGATGTGATCCCGTTATCAAATGAAAACACATGTCTATGGTTAGGAAACCTTAACCATCTTTGATCAACGAGCTAGTCTAGTAGAGGCTTACTAGGGACACGGTATTTGTTTATGTATTCACACATGTATTTAAGTTTCCGATCAATACAATTCTAGCATGAATAATAAACCTTTATCATGAATAAGGAAATATAAAATAACAACTTTATTATTGCCTCTAGGGCATATTTCCTTAAAATAGTTGGGTGTAGATAGAGTGGATGTGCATCACAAAGTACAGCTTATTTTGCAAAATATTGAGACAAAAACTTAACTTTAGTTTTCTGCAGAAAGCATTTCGGAGCTACCGATTTGACAAACTCGGTGACACCGAAGCACTAACAAAGTCTAGAAACACAGTTTCGATTAGACCAAAATGCAGTTCGGTGACTTCGAGATGCTAGGGTTTCATAGAGAAAGTGATTTCGGTCTCACCGATTAGTACACTTCGGTCAGACCGAGTTGTACTTGTGCAATGGCCAGGGCCAATCGGTGTGACCGAGATCCTCAGATCGGTCGGTCCGAGATGGGTTCGGCGGAAACCTAACCCTAAGTTTTTGCATGAAATCTATTCTACGGAATTCGTTTGGTGGATAGATTGATCTCATACGTGGGAAGAATATAGGCATTATACTTTGTGCAGGAATCGGAGTAAGGGAAAGCACAAAGGGTCAAATCCGTACCCTAACTTGGCGGCGGATTTGCTATGGCGGCAACGGTGGTGAGGATTCCGTTGACGGCGGCGGAGACCAGCAGCAGAAGGTCACTGGCAATGACGGCGATGATCTGGAGACCAAGGGGGCGGCAGTGCTGGGAGGCGCGGTTGAAGTATTTGAAGGAGTTTCCAAAATTTCAACCCGCGGTATATATACCCAGACGCTGTCGGTGTGACCGAGTGGAACGACTCGGTGGCACTAAGATGCAAAACTGCTTGCAGTTGTTGCAACTCAGTGTGATCGAATAGTTCTAATCGGTTGCACCGAGATAAAACCTAGATCAACTTAATGATTTCTGCGAGACCGAGTAGGAATGAGTTGGTCTGACATAAAGGCATTAAGTGGTTTTGGAAGTTAAGCCCTTAGCGGATCGGTGGCTCTGAGTGCTCCTCACCCGGAGGGTCTGAAAGTGACTTGTTCAAACTTTGTGATGTAGCATGAATAGAGTTTGAGACGAGAAAAAGCATAGATAGCTAGAGGGAGTACTTAGGCATTCTTGTCCATCCATTTGGCAAAAGAAAAACCAAACAACCAAAGCAACAAATGGATGTCCTCAAATGGAGAAAATTATGCAACCAACATGCTCACACAATAAGATGGCAAATAAAACATGTGGGAAAGCATGCACAAACACTCTAGGATCTATCAAGCAATTGGTGATGACTAGGTCATCAATATATGAGTATATTGACTTAGGAGTCAAATGAGAACATTTGATCATAGGTCATACTCATTGTTTAAGCACAAGTGGGGTTACCACTTTTACATAAAGCATTGTTGTGTTCACACCATTTGAGTTGCTTTAGCTCAATTTTTGGAGCAAAGCTCCCCCTAGATGTGATATCCCCCCTTAGAGGGATGAACTAACATTGGGTTTTGTCGATGATGACTTCATGTAGGTGTTGAAGATGTGGATGCTCAATGTTGATGTAGATCATTTGGAGCAATCCATTGGAGTGAGTTGCACTTTCAATACCTACATGGGTTAGTCCCACAAGGAACACACAAGGATATCCATAGACATAGAGTGAAATACACATAGGATGATGTCCATGAAAGCATTAGGTTACCTTGTCCCTTGTCTTACCAGCAAGAGGGTTTGTGACTCCTTTGAACTAGTGCAAGATATGGAAGTTGATTGCACTTTTCCATGCCAAAATGAATATGAGTGAAGTATGTTGGCGGAGTCACCCTCAAGTACTTTGAGCTTCTCGAAACGTAACTTCTCATGAGTCTTTAAAAGCTCTCGATGATCCCCTAAAGTAGTTTCATGAGCTAACTTAAGAGTGTTTAGTTCTTTAGTTAGATGCTCAACCTCCTTCTTATCATTGTCATTCGTTTCATCTTGATTAGCATGATTAATAGCAATTTCATCATAGTTTTCATCACTAGTGTTGTCAACAAGTAAATCATCATCACCTAGCAAATCATCTTCATCACTATTGAAATCAACATACTCGGGGTGTGATACCTTAGGGCCTTTAGCCATGAAGCATCTTCTAATTCCTTCATTTGGTGAGTCAAATATGTCGTAGGAGTTGGATGACACAAGTGCAAGACCGGCAACACCTTCATATTGAGTATATTCGGAGTCGGAGTGATAACTTCTCTCGGAGTAGTTGTCGGAGTCAGAACCGGATACCCATTCACCAACATGAGCTTGATGTCTTCGTCTTGTGTAGCTCTTTGATGACTTCTCCTTCCTTTCTGAATCCTTCCTTTTACGAGAGTGTCTTCATTTATAACGATCATCTCTACTCCTTCTTTCTCTTGGTGGTGATTCATCTCTTTTACTTCTCCTTTTAGGTGAATCTTCTCTTCTCTTGTAGGGAGTCGTACACTCATTGGAGTAGTGTCCGGGTCTTCCACAATTGTAGCAATTGCGATCACGACTAGAACATCTTTTGTCATTGTAGGACCTTGATTTGGAACTTCTCTCTTTGCTTCTACTCTTGTAGAATTTGTTGAAGTTCTTCACCATTAAGCTCAATTCTTCATTGAAGACTTGTTTCTCACTTGAGGTTGTAGGAGCATCACATGAAGCTTTGTAAGCACCACTTGACTTGTTGTGGAGCTCTTCCTTATCCTTGAGTGACATCTCATGAGCAACAATTCTACCAATGACTTCCGTTGGCTTGAGATCTTTGTAGTTGGGTATCATTTGGATCAAGGTGCACACGGTATCATATTTTCCATCCAAGGCTCTTAGGATCTTCTTGATGATGAATTTGTCGGTCATCTCTTCGCTTCCTAAGCTGGCAATCTCATTTGTGATGAGAGCAAGCCTAGAGTACATCTCAGTGACTCCTTCACCATCCTTCATCTTGAACTTGTCAAGTTGACTTTGAAGCACATCCAATTTGGATTCCTTGACGGACTCGGTACCTTCGTGCATATCAACCAAAGTATCCCAAATTTCCTTTGCATTCTCAAGGCGGCTGATTTTGTTGAATTCTTCGGGGCACAATCCGTTGAAGAGAATATCGCAAACTTGAGCATGTATTGCAACATCTTCATTTCTTCCGCGGACGCTTCACGATCCGGTTCTTTTCTATCCTCGAAGAAATCACCTTGCAAGCCAATTCGCACAATAGCCCAAACGGCGGGGTTATGACCAAGAATATGCATTTTCATCTTATGCTTCCAACTAGCAAAATTAGTACCATCAAAGTAAGGACCTCTACGGTGGTAATTTCCCTCGCTAGACGCCATACTCTCCTAGGTTGTGAAACCAAGGCTATGATCACCAAAGCTATGGAAATCAAAGCAAATGGAGACCAAAGCTCTGATACCACTTGTAGGATCGAAAGTAGATCTAGAGGGGGGTGATTAGACTACTTGACCAAATAAAAATCTAACATTTTCCCAATTTTAGTTGTTGGCAGATTTTAGCAACTAGTACAAGTCAAGCAATCAACCTACATATGCAATTCTAAGACTGTAGCAGCGGAAAGTAAAACATTGCATATGAAGGTAAAGGGAAGGGTTTGGAGAGTGCAAACGCAATGATGACACAGAGATTTTTGGCGTGGTTCCGAAAGGTGGTGCTATCATACATCCACGTTGATGGAGACTTCAACCAACGAAGGGTAATGGTTGCGCGAGTCCACGAAGGGCTCCACCCACGAAGGGTCCACAAAGAAGCAACCTTGTCTATCCCACCATGGCCATCGCCCACGAAGGACTTGCCTCACTCGGGTAGATCTTCACGAAGTAGGCGATCTCCTTGCCCTTACAAACTTCTTGATTCAACTCCACAATCTTGTCGGAGGCTCCCAAGCGACACCTAACCAATCTAGGAGACACCACTCTCCAAAAGGTAATAAATGGTGTGTTGATGATGAACTCCTTGCTCTTGTGCTTCAAATGATAGTCTCCCCAGCACTCAACTCTCTCTCACAGATTTGGCTATGGTGGAAAGATGATTTGAGTGGAAAGCAACTTGGGGAAGGCTAGAGATCAAGATTCTTGTGGTAGGTTGGAATATCTTGGTCTCAACACATGAGTAGGTGGTTCTCTCTCAGAAAATGAGTAGTGGAAGTGTAGGCACGTTCTGTGGCTCTCTCACATATGGAGAAGGGGGTGGAGGGGTATATATAGCCTCCACACAAAATCCAACCGTTACACACATTTGACCCAACTCGGTCAGACCGAATAGAAGAACTCGCTGAGACCGATTCAGTTCAAAATGTGAACGTTAGGAATCTCGGTGGGACCGACTGGAACAAATCGGTGGGACCGATGTGCTAGGGCTAGGGCAAAACCTCATCTCGGTGAAGCCGATTGCTTGAACTTGGTGAGACCGATTTCAACAAAAAGCAAATAGAGAGTTGGTCAAGCAAACTCGGTGTGACCGATCGCTCATTTCGGTGAGACCGAAATGTTACAAAGGGAAACAGAGAGTTTGCAAGGCCATCTCGGTGAGACCGAGATCCGTATCAGTGTGACCGAAGTGTTAGGGTTTCTGGCAGTGGCTATGTCAACTAAACTCGGTGGCGCCGGATGGATCATTTCGGTGGGGCCGAGTTTGACTTTCGATTTTGGACATATTTGGAAATGAGAAAGTGGTTGAGGGCTATGGAGCAATATCACTAAGCATTTTCAGCAAGTAGACCATTAAGCAACACCTCATCCCCTTTTAATAGTATTGGCTTTCCTATGGACTCAATGTGATCTTGGATCACTAAAATATAAATGAAGAGTCTTGAGCTTTTGCCAATATGTGTCCTTAGCATTTCGAGGGGTCCACATCTCTAGTCCATGCCATGCCAATCATTGAACTTTCTGAAATATTAAACTTGAAAGGATATTAGTTCAATGAGCTATATGTTGTTATGAATTACCAAAACCACCAGGGGATTAGTTGCACTTTCACACCTTAACCGGGAACTCCCCGAAATTTTCGTCGCCCTCGCTTCTACCATGATTTTTTCCGTCATGGACGGCCCAAAGAATGTCATGCAGGTGCGTCCCCGGCCCGCCCATGACGAAAATCCCATTTTCTATCATGATTTTTTGTCATAGAAGTAGAAGCCCACCACATCTATGATGATACGTGGTTTTGTCACAATTATCGTCATAGAAGTGTCATAAGCATGACAGAAAAAAAATTCGTTCGGGCCAAAATGTCACGGATGTGTCTTTTTTTTTGTAGTGAACTGCCTTTAAAAGGTAGGTCATATACATGCTCTAATATGCAGGAAGTACCTTTATTAGAGCAGTTGGATTGGTTTTTCACAACACCAACCTGGACCACATAATTTCCAAATACTTTGGTCTATCCTCTGGCTAAGACTGGGTCCGATCATGTGCCCTGTGCGGTTTCAATCTCAACTTCCATACCCAAGGCCAAGGTTTTCAGATTTGAGAATTACTGGGTTGACCTGCCTGGTTTCTTTGACTGTGTGGAATAGTCTTGGTCTGCACCAACCTCTAAATCCAATTTTGCATCTGTTATAACTGAGAAAGGGTCAGACATGGTCTAAAGAGATGGGGACACTGGTATTTCCAGGTTAAAACTTCTAATGCAAGCTTGTAATGTTGTGATTCTGGCCTTTGACAATCTTGAAGAACAAAAACCTCTTACCAGACCTAGATTCAACTTCAGGAAAATAGTCAAACTGCACCTAGAGGACCTCCTTCACTTGCAGTATATCTACTGGAAGCAGAGATGTATCATTCGATGGATCAAGGTGGGAGAAGAAAACTCAAAATTCTTTCATGCAATGGCTACTGAGAGGTTCAAAAGAAACACAATTTCTAGTTTGGTAAATGAGAATGGTATTGTCGTCTCCACTCATAGTGAAATGGCTGGTCTTCTTTGGTCTTCTTATAAAGATAGAATGGGCGTAGCTCAAGGGATTGATATGCAGTTTGACTTGCAAAATATTATCAGCCCTATCCCAGGACTTGAGGATCTTTCTAGACCTTTCTCTGATGAGGAAATTAATGAGGTTTTGAAGCATCTGCCCCTGGATAGAGCCCCTAGACCTGATGGTTTCACTGGGCTTTTTGTTAAAAGATGCTGGCATATTATAAAGGCTAACTTTTAGAAATTAATTTCAGACTTCTATGAAGGAAGAATTACTCTTTAGAGCATCAATGGGTATCTTATCACTTTGACACCGAAAGTCCTTTCCCCAGAAGGACCCAATGATTTCAGGGCCATCTCACTCACAAATACATGTCTTAAATTTCTTACAAAGTTTTTAGCCAACATACTCCAGAAGGTGATCCTCAAATGCATCCATAAAAATCAGTATGGGTTTCTTAAGTCAAGAGCAATACATGAGTGCATTGCTTGGAGCTTGGAGTACATCCACCGGTGCCATCAGTCTAGGAGCCCAATCTTAATCCTGAAGCTTGATTTTGCAAAAGCATTTGACACTGTTGAGCATGATCTTATCCTGTTAATGCTGAAACATAGGGGTTTTGATGACAAGTGGATAGGTTGGGTTAAGGAGCTCCTTTCATCTGGAACTTCCTCCATTCTTTTAAATGGAGTCCCTGGCAAACAGTTTAATTGTAAGAGAGGAGTGAGACAGGGTGATCCTTTGTCCCCTTTACTATTTGTCATAGCTGCTGATTTGCTCCAGACAATTGTAAACAAAATACTTCACGAGGGATTGCTTTCTCTACCAATTCCATCCAATGATCCATACTTCCCAATAGTTCAATATGCCGATGATACTCTGCTGATTGTACAAGCTGATGAAGCCCAGTTAATTTCTCTTAAGGAGATGCTAGTTTCTTTCTCACAATCAAATGGTCTCAAAGTGAACTTCCACAAATCCTGCATTTTGCCAATTAATGTTTCCCCTAAAGAAACCAATAGGTTGGCTGCAATTGTTGGCTGTCAGGTAGGATCTTTGCCCTTCACATACTTAGGGTTGCCTGTGGGTACCACAAAGCCAAGGATTCAGGACCTAGTTCCTGTGGTTGATAGAGTGGAGAGGAGACTGTCTGCTAGCTCTGCCATGTTATCTCAAGGAGCCAGATTACAGTTGCTACAGTCTGTCCTTTCCTCCATGCCAATTTACTTTTTATGCAGCCTCAGTCTACCTGCTGGGATTATAAAGCAATTAGAAAGGATTATGAGACAATGCCTTTGGAGGGGAAACTCTGATACACCTAAACAATCCTTGGCAGCTTGGCCTATGGTCTGTAGACCCAAGGACAAAGGAGGAATGGGAATTATAAATCTTGCTATTCAGAACAAAGCCTTACTTACTAAACATCTCCACAAATTCTACAATAAGGCTGATATTCCATCGGTATCTTTGATCTAGGACACTTACTATAATGGAGTGGTCCCTCATGCAACCATCCTATGTGGGTCCACATGGTGGAAGGATATTATGAAACTGAATGAGATTTGTAGAAGTCACTTTGTTATCACAGCCAGTGAAGGAGATAGTGTTCTGTTTTGGCATGATTCATGAGTCTTAAGTGGCTCTTCCACTCCAATTAAAGAGAGATACCCAAGGTTGTTCTCTTTTGTCTTACATGACAAAATTTCGGTAAAAGATTTTATTGATGAGCAGAACATTCCAGATTATTTTTAGCTGCCCCTATCTCCAGAAGCAATGGAAGAGCTGCAAACACTATCTAATAATATCCATGCTTCAGAAAGAGATCCTAATACCCATGATGGCTGGTTATGGACTCCTAGAAAAGGAAACTTCACTGCTAAAAGTTACTATACTTTGTTGCATGCTCATCTGCCGAATGGTGACCCCTGCAAATGGATTTGGCAAAGCAAATGTACAATGAAGATTAAGGTCTTTGCTTGGCTGATGCTGAATGATAGACTCAACACAAGAGACATGCTCTTGAGAAGGCATAGGAGAACTGAAGAAGAAGACAACCTCTGCCTATGTGCTCTGCCTAGCTTTTGGATGACAGAGATCATCTGTTCTTCAAATGTAACTTCAGTACTAGAGTATGGAACTACCTACAGGTTCAGTGAGATGATGGTCTATCTCCAAAGGAATGTATTCTGACTGCCAAAAGAGGGTTTCAAAAGCCTTTCTTCTTTGAGGTTGTTTTCTTGGCTGCATGGAATATCTGGATCACCAGAAATGATAAAATCTTCAGATATAAGAGAGCCACTTTTGGAGCCTGGAAGACTAAATTCATCCATGACATTTCTTTACACTCTCATAGAGTGAGGCCAGCTGTGAAGCCATTGTTATTGCTTTGGATTAATGCCCTGCCTTGACCTTGTTTGTATATAGACCAGTTGTAATTAGGTAATGTATCTCTGTACATATTGTTTATAGCTTAGATAGCCTAGCTTTCCTTTTCGTTGTAAGACCTATTGGCTCCCTTTGGTTTTAATAAATGACTGTGTGGCTTTATCCTCACAGTGTTCAGTAAAAAAAATGTGCACGGTTTCAATCCGCGCCTAAGGAAAGCCACTTTGCGGCGGTCAAGCAAATCTTTCGATATTTGGTTCATACCCCAAACTTTGGCTCATGGTACGCCAAAGGAGAAAGCTTTTATCTTATGGGTTATTCGGAAAAGATTGGGCAGGATACTATGTGGATAGAAATTCAACTTCCGAAGGGTGCCCATTCCTTGGTCGCTCTTTGGTGAGTTGGACTTCAAAGAAGAAAAATTGTGTATGTCTCTCCTCCACTGAGGCCAAGTATGTAGCCGCCGCAAGTTGTTGTGCACAATTGCTATGGATGAGGCAAACTTTAAAGGATTACGGTGTCAGTTGTGACAAGTGCCTCTTCTATGAGACAATGAAAGTGCTATCAAGATCTCCCACAATCCAGTGCAACATAGCAAGACGAAGCATATTGAGATTCGTCATCATTTCATCTGGGATCACATCAAGCGTGGAGAGATTGAGATTATCTACATCAACACTCAAGAGCAACTAGCGGATATTTTCACGAAGCCATTGCATGAACCAAAATTTTGTGAGTTAAGGCATGAGCTAAATATCGTTGATTCGAGCAATGTGGCTTGAAACTAGGCACACCCCGCCGCATTCATCATGTTATCTTGTTCTAGATGTAGGCATCGTCATAGGGAGAGTGTTGTTCTCTCAATGAACTCTCCCTCACCCCATTATGCATAAATAAATCAAGTCTTTCACATTAGCCATTTTTTATGGTACTTGTGCTTCAAAGATGAGTTTTGGTCATGGCCCCAAGGTTAAAATCTTTGCGGTGCCATACCAATTCACTCAAACATAGGTGAGGGAGTCTTGGATTAAGGGGTCCTCAGGCCGCCGGCCCATTGCTTATGGGCCAGACTGATGGGCTACTATGGAGCCAAGCTAGGGCACAGATTGAAGATCTTCAGAGCCGTGGGGTGCCCTCCAAGTCAAGATTTAGCATGATCTTTCCTTTATTGTAACCGACCATATGTAACCCTAACCCTACTGGTGTCTATATCAATCGGAGGGTTTTAGTCTTTAGGGCTAGAGCAACATCCAATCCCCCATCAACCTAGGGTTTAGCTCGCCTGATCTCGAGGTAGATTGACTCTGTAATCATACCATACACATCAAATACAATCAAGCAGGATGTAGGTTTTACCTCCTAGAGAGGGCCCGAACCTGTGT
Source organism: Thinopyrum elongatum (assembly GCA_011799875.1). Classification (NCBI taxonomy): domain Eukaryota; kingdom Viridiplantae; phylum Streptophyta; class Magnoliopsida; order Poales; family Poaceae; genus Thinopyrum; species Thinopyrum elongatum. The sequence continues at coordinate 558,068,044 of CM022298.1, forward strand.
AAACATCGTGTTCTTCGTCCCCTGTTCCCCAATCAAGCAGGACGTAGGGTTTTACCTCCTAGAGAGGGCCCAAACAGGGAACCATGTCTTTCAAAATATCAACACTAAAGAGAGTTATCCCTAGCCCATCATGCTCAATCATTGATCCATTCATGAAACACACTCACATATTAGCTACATCCAATGCTCAAGTATGATCATAGTGCCCCTTAGTTGGTGCTTTATAAGAGAAGATGGAGACTCAAATAAAAATAAAATTGCATAAAGTAAATAGATAGGCCCTTCGCAGTGGGAAGTAGGGATTTGTAGAGGTGCCAGAGCTCAAAGCTTAAATTGAGAGATACATTTTTTTTAGAGGTATACTTTTCCCGTCAATGAAAATGATCGAGTAATTCCCAACACTTTCCATGCTAGATATATCATAGGCGGTTCCTAAATAGAAAATAAAATTTTCCCTTTTTCACCATTCTTTCACATTCCACGGCTAGCCGTATCCACGGGTACCGTCCATACCAACACTTTCCAAGTAATTTATTATTTTACAACATAAAGTAAATTTCTTTTTCATTTCGGGACTGGGCATCCCTATTACCGCCGCACTCTCGTGCAATTACAAGTGAATAAACACTCATCTTGAGAATAACACATCTAGCATGGAAAATATTGGCCACCCCCTGCCGCTTCATGAGCGGTACGAGCACACAAAAAGGAAATTTATTTTGAAAATTAGAGATGGCACATACAAATTTGCTTAGAACGACACGGGAATACCGCATATAGGTAGGTATGGTGGACTCATATGGCAAAACTGGGTTTAAAGGTTTTGGATGCACAAGTAGTATATCTACTTAGTACAAGTGGAGGCTAGCAAAAACATTGAGAAGCAACCAACCAAGAAAAAAATCACATAAGCTAGCATTAAGCATAACTAACACCGAATAATGCACCACAAGTAGGATGTAATTTCATTGCATGACTATTGACTTTCTTGCTTGCATAGGGAATCACAAACCTTAACACCAATATTCTTACTAAAGCATAATTACTCACCAACATGACTCACATATCACTATCATCTTATCTCAAAACTATTACAAAGAATCAAGTTTATTTTGTCCAATGATCTTCATGAAAGTTTTTATTATATCCCTCTTGGATATCTATCACTTTGGGACTAGTTTCATATGTTGCATTTGCTTTTGACAAGCTCAAACAAATCTAAGTGAAGAACATGAGCATAAATTTTTTGTCTCTCAAAATAATATAAGTGAAGCATGAGAGAATTTCTTCAAAATTTACTAACTCTCAAATTAATCTAAGTGAAGCATGAGAGAATTTCTTCAAAAATATTAAAGCACACCGTGCTCAAAAAGATATAAGTGAAGCACTAGAGCAATTCCATAGCTCAAAAAATTTAAGTGAAGCATAAAGAGCAATTCTAACAAATCATAGCATAATTTTGGATCTCTCAAATAGGTGTGTCCAGCAAGGATACTTGTGACAAACTAAAAATAAAACAATCAAGGATTCATATAATACAAGACGCTCCAAGCAAAACTCATGATATGTGACGAATAAAAATATAGCTTCAAGTAAAATACCGATGGTCGTTAGAAGAAAGAGGGAATGCCTTCCGGGGCATCCCCAAGCTTAGTTGCTTGGTTTTCCTGGAATATTAACTTGGGGTGCCATGAGGCATCCTCAAGCTTAGGCTTTTCTTACTCCTTATTCCTTCATCCATCGTGATCTCACCCAAAACTTGAAAACTTCAATCACACAAAACTTAACAAAACCTTCGTGAGATCCGTTATTATAAGAAAACCAATCTTTACTTTAAGTACTGTAGAAAACCCATTCAAATTTTGTTATTGCATTATATCTACTGTATTCTAACTTTACAATGGATTATATCCCCCGATACAATCCATAGATTCATCAAAATAAGCACACAATGCAAAGAAAATAGAATCTGTCAAAAACAGAACAGTCTTTAAAGATGCGAATTGTTCTCATACTTATATAACTTATAAAATTCTAAAAAATTAGTAAAACGGCGGCAATTTGCATGTCAATCTTTTGTAAAAAATTCATAAGTTTTTGTCACTTCTGTGAATTTAGATAATTATTTTACTGGATGCAAAAGTTTCTATTTTTCAACAAGATCAAATCAACTATCACCAAAGCTATCCCAAAGGCTTTACTTGGCACAAACACTAATTAAAACATAAAAAACACAATCATAACAGAGGAATAATTGTACAAACACTCAAGAACATAAAGAAAAAGGCAAAAATAAATTTTATTCATTGGGTTGCCTCTCAACAAGCGCTATCGTTTTATGCCCCTAGCTAGGCATAAGATTTTATTGATGCTCACATAAAAGATAAGAATTGAAACACAAAGACAGCATCATAATACATATGACAAACACATTTAAGTCTAACATACTTCTGATTCATAGGGATTTTATAAGAAAACAAATTATCAAGACAAGAAATATCTAGCATATGCAAAGAAGAAGAAAGAAACAATAGCAATCTCAACATAACGAGAGGTAAATTAGTAACATGAAAATTTCTACAACCATATTTTCCTCTCTCATAATAATTACATGTAGGATCATAATCAAATTCAACAATATAGCTATCATATAAACTTTTCTCTTCATGATCCACATGCATAAAAGTTTTATAATCTACGAAGATAGTGGGATTAACATCAACTAAAGTCATGACCTCTCCAAACACACTTTCATCAAAAAATTCGTAAGATTGAACACTCTCCAAATATGTGGGATTATTTTTACCTAAAGTTGACGCTCTTCCAAACCCACTTTCAATATTATTGCAAACATTATTATCAATATCATATTCATCATGAGGCTTAAATAAATCTTCAAGATCAAAAGAAGAATCACCCCAATCATGATCATTACAATAAGTAGTGGACATAGTAAAATTAGCATCCCCAAGCTTGGGGTTTTGCATATTATTAGAACAATTGACATTAATAGAATTTATAGTAGAATCATTGCAATCATGCTTTTCATTCACGGAGCTATCATGAATCACTTCATAAAATTCTTCATCACAATTTTCAGATTCACGAATCTCAAGCAAAACTTCATAAAGATAATCTAGTGCACTCAACTCACTAGCAATTGGTTCATCATGATTGGATCTTTTAAAAAGATTAGCAAGTGGATGGGGATCCATATCAATAGATTTTTAGCAAGCGAAGATGCAAGCATAAAGAAGGCACATAGCAACACAAGCAAACAAAAGATCAAACAAGAAAAAGGCAAACGAAAAGAAGGTGAATAAAAAGGAAAATATTTGTGAAGTGGTGGAGATGAAAACGAGAGGCGCCATGCCAAATAATGTAAATTGCAAGGAGATGAGATTTGTGATTAGGAACCTGATAGATGTTGATGATGTCTCCCCGGCAACGGCGCCAGAAATTCCTTTTGATGTTGCTTGAACTACGTCGGTATTTCCCCAAAGAGGAAGGGATGATGCAACACAGCTACGGTAGGTATTTCCCTCAGTTATGAAACCAAGGTATCAATCCAGTAGGAGAACCAAGCAACACTATGTAAATGGTACCTGCACACAAATAACAAATACTTGCAACCTGACGATTAGGAGGGGTTGTCAATCCCTCTACGGGTAACGGTGCCAGAAATTGTCAAGTTGACAGGATAAAAATTGTATAGATTGGATAAATAGATCTTGATAAAATGCGAAATAAAATAAATAGCAAAAAGGTGCAGCAAGGTATTTTTCGGTTTTTGGAATAATAGATCTGAAAATAAAAGCGAATAAAATAGATCGAAAAGCAAATATGATAAAGAATAGACCCGGGGCCGTAGATTTCACTAGTGGCTTCTCTCAAGAAAATAGCATACGGTGGGTAAACAAATTACTGTTGGGCAATTGATAGAACATCAAATAATTATGACGATATCCAGGCAATGATCATTATATAGGCATCACGTCCAAGATTAGTAGACCGACTTCTGCCTGCATCTACTACTATTACTCCACACATCGACCGCTATCCAGCATGCATCTAGTGTATTAAGTTCATGGAGAAACGGAGTAATGCAATAAGAACGATGATATGATGTAGACGAGAGCTATTCATGTAGGAATTGCCCCCATCTTGTTATCCTTAATAGCAACAATACATGCATGTCTTGCTGCCCCTTCTGTCACTGGGAAAGAACACCGCATGATCAAACCCATCACAAAGCACCTCTTCCCATGGCAAGAAAAATCGATCTAGTTGTCCTAACTAAACCAAAGATTCAAAGAAGAAATACGAGGCTATAAGTAATCATGCATAAAAGAGATCAAAGAACTCAAATAACTTTCATGGATATAGATCTGGTCATAAACTCAAAGTTCATCGGATCCCAACAAACACACCGTAAAAAGAGTTACATCAAATGGATCTCCAAGAGACCATTGTATTGAGAATCAAAAAGAGAGAAGAAGCCATCTAGTTACTGCCTACGGACCCGTAGGTCTACAATGAACTACTCACGCATCATCGGAGAGGCACCAATGAGGATGATGAACCCCTCCATGATGGTGTCTAGATTTGATCTCGTGGTTCTGGAACTTGCGGCGGCTGGAATTGTGTTTCGTCGACTCCCCTAGGGTTTTTGGACTGTTTGGGTATTTATATGGCGAAGAGGCGGTGCGGGAGGTCACTGATGTGGCACAACCCACCTGGGCGTGCCTGGGCCCCCAGGCACGCCCTGGTGGGTTGTGCTCCCCTCAGAGCCCCCCTCTGGTACTTCTTTGGCCCAACAGGTGTCTTCTGGTCCAGAAAAATTCTCCAAAAAGTTTCGTTGCGTTTGGACTCCGTTTGGTATTGATTTTCTGCGAAGTAAAAAACAAGCAAAAAACAGCAACTGGCACTGGGCACTATGTTAATAGGTTAGTCCCAAAAAATGATATAAAGTTGCTATAAAATGATTGTAAAACATCCAAGAATGATAATATAACAACATGGAACAAGCAAAAATTATAGATACGTTGGAGACGTATCAATCACACACCTCGTCGCTACCATCAAAGAAAGGGCGGAGGGATCGCGATCTCCGAAGTTGAAGACAATATATACCCGGGTCTCTAGCCCAAAGGGACACCCGTCAACACAAGAGCTCGGACTCAGCCTATGATACGGGATCCGACCTCGAGTCGGCCCAACCACATACGGGCGTACGCCCAAACACTATGCGACTAGATCCGTACACAACCCAAGCATGATTCGTCGCTGCCGACACTCCGGATTCACAACAGACGGGAATGCTAAAAATTCTCCCACCCACCTCCCACACCGAATATTCCCCGGACGCGGGAAGTCCGGATGTATGGGACCCGATGTACGTCAAGCAGTAGCCTGAAGAAACGGTCCATCATTACTGGGCCAGATTTCTCCTGGTCAAAGACAAGATAACAGACTGCCGTGACAAAGAAATAATTGAAGCTTTTCGGTTCAACTGCCGGGACGCAGGAATCCTAAATGCCCTTGCCCGTCGTCGCGTGCAAAGCTTCGTCGAACTATCGGACATGGTATGCAAATATTGCGCTATGGAAAGCACTTGGAAGTTGCAGAAAATGCGCATGGAGTCAGTCCCTGCCACACAACCCAGAAAAGCCCAAGCAAAACGAGCATAAGCGCGATGGTCGCCCAAGCACGAGCCTGCCGAAAAGAAAAACAGAAACAGAACGGTCCTGGACGAGTTGCTGGATAAACCATGCCCTATATACTCGGCCCTGCTTAACGCAAATTCTACTCATAGGCTTCGAGCTTACTGGGTGGTGAGGCAAGTGGCCAAAAGTGGTGAAAATATCCTTCATCTCACACCCCCTGAGAGACGATCAGCAATGCCACCTCATGACAACAATGTTCTAACAGTCTACGAGACGTTCTCTTCAAACAATCAAAGGAAAAGGGCCCTTCGAGAGATCGGCCAGGTCTACCAGGTGGCGGCCGCACAGCCATGGGCGGACACGCCTATCACCTTCGATCATAAGGACGAGCCAAGGCCACGCCCCACCCACGCGCCCGCCGCACTAGTCCTTGACCCCATAATCGATGGCTTCAGACTAACTAAAGTACAGATGGACGGGGGCAGCGGCCTGAATATCATTTATGAGGACAAACTAGAAAAAATGTAGTTCAACAGATCCTGCATCGAACACAGCCACACCACATTCTGAGGAATTATCCCCGGCAGGGAGGCGCGCTGTTCTGGAAGCATAACCTTGGACATAGTGTTCGGTACTCCCGACAACTACAGATCCGAATCCTTGTTATTCCACATCGTGCCCTTCCACAGCGGATACCATGCCCTACTAGGCCATGAGGCATTCTCGAGGTTCCAGGCCATACCACATTACGGATAGATGAAACTCAAAATGCCAGGGCCCAACGGTGTGATCTCGCTCGCCAGCGATCCGAATACAACCCTCTCAGCTGAAAATAAAACAACATTGCTCGCCCTTGAGGAACTATCTGAGGCCCTCGCAACCGAAGAATTAACAACGCTCCGCACTACAGTCAACAGGGATGACGTGGTCCTCAGTAAAAGGTCAAAATCCACATCATTTAAATAGGCTGACGAAATAGTAAAATTCCAAGTGCATCCGACAGACCCAAATAAAACGGCGTCCATTGGAGCACAGCTAGACCCCGCAGTTGACGAAGCACTACGAGCGTTCCTATGCGTGAACTGGGAAATATTCGCCTGGCATCCTTCAGACATTCCAGGCATCCCACGGAGGCTGGCGGAACACAGCCTGAACATCATAAAAGGCTTCAAGCCAGTCAAATAGACACGGCATCAATTTTCTGAACCCAAATGACAGGCCATGGGTGAGGAATTGGCAAAGCTACTGGAGGCCAGATTCATCCGCGAAATCAAACATCCTGAGTGGCTAGCAAATCTGGTCCTGGTCCCCAAGAAGGACAAATCCTGGCGGCTCTGCGTCAATTTCAAAGACTTAAATAAGGCCTGCCCCAAGGATCCTTTCCCCTTGCCCCGCATAGATTAGATCATCGACGCCACTGCTGGACATGACTCACTATGCTTCCTCGACGCATACTCCGGATATCACCAAATAAAGATGAAGGAGTCCGACCAAGCTGCAATCGTGTTCATTACCCCTTACAGACCATTCTGCTTCAACACGATGCCTTGCGGGTTAAAGAACGCAGGAGCCATGTACCAACGCATGATTCAAACATGCCTGGAAAACCAAATCGGCAAAACGGTTGAGGCATACATAGACGATGTGGTCATTAAAACCAAAAACGTCGATCAACTCGTGGATGACCTTCGCCTGACCTTTGAAAATTTATGAGCTTACGATATACGGCTCAACCCGGACAAATGCGTCTTCAGGGTCCCCTCCGGAAAACTGCTCAGATTTATCGTTTCCCGTAGAAGGATTGAAGCCAATCCGGCTAAAATCAGGGCCCTGTCCCAGCTAGAAATACTGACAAAGCTCAAACACGTCCAGAAGCTGGCAGGTTGCGTAGCGGCCCTAAGCCGTTTCATATCCCACCTCGGTGAAAAGGCACTGCCAATTTATAGGCTACTTAAAAAGAAAAAAAACTTTGAGTGGACCGATGAAGCAACAACGGCACTAGTGGAAATCGAAACACTCCTGACAAGCAACCCTATCCTAGCCGCACCAGGTATCGGCGAACCTACGCTGCTGTACATCTCGGCCACCAATCAAGTGGCAAGCGCGGTGCTCGTCGTAGAACGATAATTAGAGGGCCACAAGTTCCGGGTCCAAAAACCTGTCTACTATGTGTCAGAGGTTCTCACACCGTGCAAATCCCGATATCCACACTACCAAAGATAGCCTATATAGTCTTTATGGCATCCCGAAAACTACGACACTACTTTCAAGAGTGTTCGGTGACAGTGCTATCTGAGGTACCCTTAAATGATATAATCAATAACAGGGATGCCACTGGCCGCATTGCCAAATGGGCCATCGAGCTCCTTCCCTTTGAAATCGTGTATAAACTACGCCGAGCTATTAAATCTGAGGTGTTGGCTGATTTTCTATCTGAATGGACCGAAGCCGAACTACCCAGGGATTATAATACATATGCACACTGGACAATGTACTTTGACAGCTCCAAAATGCTAGCTGGACTGGGGGCCGGGGTGATCCTAATATCCCCCACAAGCGACAATATCCGGTATGTTCTACAGATCATGTACACATATTCCAATAACGCAGCCGAATATGAGGCACTTTTGCACGGTCTTAGGATGGCAATGTCGATGGGTGTTCGGCGGCTAGAGGTGCGGGGAGACTCGAACCTCGCCATCTCCCAGGTCAATGGCGAATTTGATGCCAAAGACCCAAAAATGGCGGCATACATAAACGTTGTCCTCAGGATGTCGACCCGATTCGAGGGTCTAGAATTCCACCATGTCTCTAGAGACAGTAACCAAGCCGCGGATGTCCTTGCCTACATGGGCGCCAAGCGCGAACCAGACCCTAAAAACACCTTCCTAGAAAGGCTCTTCAAGCCGTCCGTGGTATGGCAGGACGGGGACAGCGGCACCACAACCAATGAGCCCTCCCAGATCATCCCCCCCCCCCCCCCAGAAATCGAGCCCGATGACTACATCATCGGGGGCTCTGCACTCCAAGAAACACCCTCGGCCCATGAGATCATGGCCATAATCGCCCCATGGATCGAGCCCTTGCGTGCCTACCTCTTGCGACAAGAACTTCCCGATGATCAGACGGAGGCGCAATGCATAGTCCGGCGCTCTAAAGCATACAAGGTCCATGAGGGCGAGCTCTATAAAAAGAGCACTACTGAGGTCCTCCAGAGGTGCATCTCTGAAGAGGAGGGGCAGGAGCTTCTCGCTGAGATACACGATGGCATGGGCGGCCACCACGTGGCAGCTCAGGCCTTGGTCAGTAAGGCCTTTCGAGCAGGGTTTTTCTAGCCCACAGCCTACGCAGACGCACGCACGCTAGTCCAACATTGCGTTGGGTGCCAGCTATTTGCAAATCAAAGCCATACGCCCCCCACAGCTCTTCGGACGATACCAATAACCTGGCCATTTGCAGTCTGGGGGCTTGACATGGTCAGGCCACTTAAAGGGGGCACCAAGAAAAAGAAGTATTTACTAGTTATGGTCGATAAGTTCACTAAGGGGATCGAAGCAAAACCGGTAACCTCTGCAGAATTCGGACCAGTTGTTAACTTCATATCTAGTGTCGTACACCGTTACGGTGTTCCCCATAGTATAATCCCTGATAATGGGTCTAATTTTACCGCCTAAGAGGTTAAAGATTGGTGTGCTAAGATGGGCATAAAGCTCGATTATGCTTCAGTGTATCACCCACAAACTAATGGGCAGGTAGAGAGAGCAAATGGACTCATTATGAGCGGCATAAAACCTCGCTTAATCCGCTCACTTGAAGAATTAGATTGCCACTGGGTAGAGGAGCTTGACTCTGTGCTATGGGGGCTGCGCACCACTCCTAATCGGTCAACAGGATACACCCCGTTCTTTATGGTGTATGGTGCCGAAGCATTCCTCCCATGTGATCTGATCCATGACGCACCTAGAGTATGCATGTACGAAGAGAAGAAGGCCGAGATGGATCGGTAGGACGACTCGGACGCCCTGGAAGGAGAGAGCGACATTGCTCGGGCACGCTCCGCGTTTTATCAACAGCAAGCACGGCGCTACCAGAATCAGGAGGTTCGGGCAAAGGCGTACAACGTGGGAGAGGTCGTCCTCCGCCTCCCTGAGAAGCAGAAGCACAAGCTTTCACCCAAATGGGGGGGCCCCCTTCATTATAGAGGAAGTACTCACAGGGGGGCATACCGCCTTTGCAGCCCGTCAGATAACCGCCTTGAACCCAACCCGTGGAATGCAGCTCGGCTTCGGCGTTTCTACGCCTAGTTCGGCGTTGTCATCACCACTCTCCATTTTCCTTCGGATTTTTCTCATTCTTTATTACTCTCAGAACTTTAACCTTCCGATTTAGAGTCCGGATAAACTGTCACACGGCAAGTCGCCATTGTACACATCTTTGGATGTACTGCCAGCTTTACCTGGGGGCTCCTTTTAAAGAAGCCAATTAAAATGTTCATCGCACAACCCGTTTATCTTGTTTGAACTCATATCCTTCCCATATCTTTCAAGCCATTATATGCACCTATTTGACTTAAGTCCTTTGCCCAGCTGGGTTGCCTAGCTCCTGTGTTTACCCCTACGTTTCCGATTGTTCAGCTAGGGAGTAAAGGGAGCACCTCTGAGATTGTTACGACCGGGTAATCCAGATACGTACCTCAGACGGGTGAAGCCGAAAGCTAGCTTTCTTACAGAAAATAATGGGTCGGCCTCAAGGGAAATGAAAATAACCAGGCGCTCGCCGCTAGCCCACTGTTCTTGGTTCCTAAAAACCACCAACATCCGTATATCATTGGCATCCGGACTTACGATTTATGGTCAACATACTACACCTGAAGAAAGGAACCCTTTGAGGAACTATTTTCTTCGGAAGATGTTTCTTACGTTAAAAAGTAATATAACATAGCTCTCTGCACACGTTTTGTCTGTTCACACCAAATGGCCGGATTGCCTGGTTACCGGAAGTGTTTCCTTGTTATTCAGGGCACATTGTACGAAACACTCCCCGACCACTGGTCGAGGAGACGGAAGCCGATGGCCGGTTAAGACAACGTTTTTACTGCAGATCGAGATGGCGCGATGTAAAGTACATGGATACATAGAATCACGCACCCTACTCTTTGTCAATATTATCTATCAAACTATCCAAAGCACAATCTTGTTGAGAGTACCGAGCAGCAGGCATTACTTGGTCATATACTAAGCTAAGGGGTATTTCCTGCCCATTCGGCCCCACGGGTCCAACTCGAGCCATATGTTCAGGTTCGAGTTTGGTAAACCGGGTCTTCACCATTGCCCCGGCCTCGCGCACTCCTTCTCGGTAGGCCGATTTCTTCCACAATTCAAAGTGCCGCCTCGCTCCTTTAAAGCGGCTAGCCAGCTTAGCCATGCTTTTTGGCGGAACTTCCAGCGGCCATAGTGCCTTAACCATACTCTTCATGGCCTTCCGGGCTCTCTCGTGCGTTTTGGTCAGTTCCTTCAAAAGGTGCCCGCTAAAGGAACCAACCTCCTCTTCCGGCCGTCCTGTCAGGAGACCTAGCAAACAGGCGTGGCATGTTTTTGTCAAAATATTGTGATCATCCACATACATGTAAGACTGAATTTGTCACTTACTGAATATGCCACCTTTTAGCTTCTGGTTCTCCACCAAGACTTGCGCCAACTGAGATTTTAAACTCTCAATTTCTTTGGCTTTCTGCTGATTTTCCGCCTTGAGCTTATTCTTCTCCTCATGACTTCGTGTCAGTACTCGTTTACCAACCTCATGCTGCGATTCTGAGCGCCGCTGGGATTCCCTGGCCGCCTCCAGGTCCTTCCGGAATTGGCCCATGGATTCGGTGGCAACATGGACAGTATGGTGTTATACGCAGGAAACACCACACAGTTTTTAAGCATTCTAAAGCTTCCCAGCTTACCATGAGTTTCACTGGTGGCTTTCTTAGACGCTTCCAGTTCGGCTTTAGTATTGGCCAACTGTGTTCGGCTCAGCTCGAGGTCTTCGGATAACTTGTTATTCTGTTCCCTCGCGGCCTCCAAACTCAAAACAACATATGGTTATGGATCCCTAACTCGGTCGTCCCGCCCAAATTAAGGCTCGGGGGCTACTAGGTTAGGATTTATGATCTGTCTGTTTTGAAGACATTTATCTCGCACCTGCACATTGGAGGACATCAGACCGGCGATCCCTTCAAGCCTCGTTCGGGCTGCTGCGAGGTACGCATCCACCGAATTAAATGCACTGAATTCCTGGTTGGTAAAGGCGGTCTGGTGCAAGGATTCTCTGCGGCGGCGGTGATTCATCACACTCTCGACTTCAGAATTGGTAACCGAAACCTCGTCAGGATCCTCCAGTGGAACGCTGGCAGCTGCGTGTCCGGCATGATCCCCAGCCTGCGCCGAAGGCCCAAGATTGGAACTGCACCTCGACGCGACCGGGGTATCCTCGGACAAGCGCGGTGGTACTCTTCTTCTGCAAAACTAAGCGAACGTCAGAAGAAGGTATTAAGAGCAACTCTCTTGAGGGTTCCGAACACATCACCTTTGAGTGAGGGGAGCGGTCGTTCCTGCTCCAGCGGTGGCTTTCCGCTTGGAGGCCCCATTGTGGGCCGAGGCCCACATATCTCGCGCTGTTTCCATAGTTGTTCAGCGCGCGGTGCGACGGCCCTTGGGAGTAGAAGTCAGCAAACTTGGGGAGGTGCGAGGTGAGCGCCCTGTTCGGGAAAAGGTCTTCTATTCACTTACCCCAGGGTGGTCGGCCGTCAAGGAAACCTTGGTGCCGTCAAGGGCCGGATCGTCATGATACCGTGGGTCATCACGGGAATGATTTTCCGGTTGAGGGGGGGGGGGCAGTGAATGGACTCGACCTGACGTCTCCAACTCTGTTTAAGAAGGGAATACGTCCGGTAAATGTCCGGGCGCAATCTCCAAACTAAAAGCAAAGGACTGAACTCACCCATTCTGCTGGATTGTAGCTGGAACACCCCTCCCGGATACCTAACCGAGCAAAATCTTCCTCCTCTCCTTTGAAGAGGTCGGCTAGTATTTTGGCCATAGACGCTTGATTGTCCGGCCCTTGCCGCTTGTAACGGGTTGCGTCGCTCGTCCCGTTGTAACACCATACAAGATGCAAGCTCGGCTGAAGGGGTTATATGCACCGAGCTATGGCAACGGCCATTACGTCAATCATGGTCAGTTTGTTGTGGGCCAGCAGCCAAATTTTGGTGGCCAGAAGGTGCACCTCCGCACTATCTTCTTGGGAAGGACTCTTGGGGCACCAATTGACCCGCTTCTTTAGCGGGGCGCTTGAGTATTCGGGCAGCCCCCTCCGGACTGGGTCGGAAAGGGGGATGATACGCCTCCAACGTATCTATAATTTTTGCTTGTTCCATGCTGTTATATTATCATTCTTGGATGTTTTACAATCATTTTATAGCAACTTTATATCATTTTTTGGGACTAACCTATTGGCATAGTGCCCAGTGCCAGTTGCTGTTTTCTGCTTGTTTTTTACTTCGCAGAATATCAGTACCAAACGGAGTCCAAACATAGCAAAACTTTTTTGGACCAGAAGACACAACATGGGCCAAAGAAGTACCAGAGGGGAGGCCCGAGGTGGGCACAACCCACCTGGGCGCGCCTAGGGGGGTTGTGCCTGCCTCGGTGGCCTCCTGCACCGTCTCTTTGCCCTATAAATCCCCAAATATTCCAGAAACCCTAGTGGAGTCGACGAAACACAATTCCAGCCGCCGCAAGTTCCAGAACCACGAGATCCAATCTAGACACCATCACGGAGGGGTTCATCATCCTCATTGGTGCCTCTCCGATGATGCGTGAGTAGTTCATCATAGACCTACAGGTCCGTAGGTAGTAGCTAGATGGCTTCCTCTCTCTCTTTTGATTCTTAATACAATGGTCTCTTGGAGATCTATTTGATGTAACTCTTTTTTTGCGGTGTATTTGTTGGGATCCGATGAACTTTGAGTTTATGATCAGATCTATATCCATGAATATTATTTGAGTCTTCTTTTAATCTCTTATATGCATGATTATTTATAGCCTCGTATTTCTTCTTCGAATTTTTGGTTTAGTTAGGCCAACTAGATCGATTTTTCTTGCCATGAGAAGGGTGCTTTGTGATGGGTTCGATCGTGCGGTGTTCTTTCCCAGTGACAGAAGGGGCAGCAAGACACGCATGTATTGTTACTATTAAGGATAACAAGATGGGTTCTATTCCTACATGAATAGATTTCGTCTACATCATGTCATCGTTCTTATTGCATTACTCCGTTTTTCCATGACCTTAATACACTAGATGCATGTTGGATAGCGGTCGATGTGTGGAGTAATATTAGTAGATGCACGCAGGAGTCGGTCTACTAATCTTGGACGTGATGCCTATATACTGATCATTGCCTTGGATATCGTCATAATTATTCGATCTTCTATCAATTGCCCAACAGTAATTTGTTTACCCACCATATGCTATTTTCTTGAGAGAAGCAACTAGTGAAATCTACGGCCCCCGGGTCTATTCTTTATCATATTTCATTTGAGATCTATTTTTATTTTCTTTCATTTTCAGATCTATTATTCCAAAAACCCAAAAATACCTTGCTGCACTTTTTTGTTACTTATTTTATTTCACGTTATATCAAGATCTATTTATCCAATCTACACAATTTTTATCCCATCAACTTGACAATTTCTAGCACTGTTACCCGTAGAGGGATTGACAACCCCTCATAAGCGTTGGGTTGCAAGTATTTGTTCTTTGTGTGCGGGTACCGTTTACATAGTGTTGCTTGGTTCTCCTACTGGATTGTTACCTTGGTTTCATAACTGAGGGAAATACCTACCATAGCTGTGCTGCATCATCCCTTCCTCTTTGGGGAAATATCGGCATAGTTCCAGCGACATCAAAAGGAATTTTCTGGCGCCGTTGCCGGGGAGACATCATCAACATCTATTAGGTTCCTAATCACAAATCTCATCTCCTTGAAATTTACATTATTTGCCATTTGCCTCTTATTTTCATCTCCCCCACTTCACAAAAATTTGCCGTTTTATTCGCCCTCTTTTTCGTTCGCCGTTTTCTTGTCAGATCTGTTTTTGTTTGCAATCTTGTTTGCGTAGTCACGATGACTCAAGAAAACACCAAGTTGTGTGATTTTTCCAATACCAATAACAATGATTTTATTAGCACTCCAATTGCTCCTCCCGCCACTAGTGCAGAATCTTGTGATATTAATGCCGCTTTGTTGAATCTTGGTATGAAAGATCAGTTTTCCGGTACTCCTAATGAGGATGCCGCGTTTCATCTAAAAACATTCGTAGAATTACGCGATATGCAAAAGAAAAAATATGTGGACAATGATATTGTGAAATTGAAATTATTTCCTTTCTCTTGGAGGGATCGTGCAAAATTTTGGTTTTCTTCTTTGCCTCGCAATAGTATCGATTCTTGGGATAAGTGCAAAGATGCTTTTATTA
Organism: Thinopyrum elongatum; assembly: GCA_011799875.1. Taxonomy (NCBI): domain Eukaryota; kingdom Viridiplantae; phylum Streptophyta; class Magnoliopsida; order Poales; family Poaceae; genus Thinopyrum; species Thinopyrum elongatum. Next base: position 558,083,234 of record CM022298.1, read on the forward strand.
CTAAGTATTTTTTGCCCGCGAAAATTATTTCCCTTAGAACTCAAATCAAGAATTTTAAGCAACTTGAGCATGAACATGTTGCACAATCTTGGGAAAGAATGAAGTTGATGCTAAGAAATTGTCCTACTCATGGTTTAAATCTTTGGATGATCATACAATTGTTTTTTGCAGGATTGAACTTTGTTTCTAGAAATCTTTTAGATTCCGCCGTGGGTGGTACTTTTATGGAAATTACTTTGGGTGAAGCTACTAAATTGCTTGATAATATTATGGCAAATTATTCACAATGGCATACTGAAAGAGCACCTACTAGTAAAAAAGTTAATTCGGTTGAAGAAATTAGTACGTTGAGTGAAAAAGTTGATGCTCTTATGAAATTGGTTGCTAATCAAAGTGCTCCTATTGATCTTAATGATGTGCCTTTGTCTACTTTGATTGAGCAAAATAGTGATCCCGTAGATGTGAATTTTGTCTCGCGAAACAATTTTAATAGCAATGCTTATAGAGGTAATTTTAATCCTAGGTCTTTTCCTGGAAATTCCTCTAATAATTATGGTAATTCCGATGGTAATTCTTATTACAATAATAATAGGAACACCTCTGATCTTGAGAATAATATTAAGGAATTGATCAATGCTCAAAAAGTTTTCAATACTACGATAGAAGAAAAGTTGAATAAGATTGATGATATGTCTAGAAGCATTGATAGAATTTCTCACGATTTAGAAAATCTCAAGTTGAAATTTTTTGTACCCAAGGTTTATGAATCAATTAAAGCTTTATATGTTTCTATGGATGAAAGTAAGAAAAGAACCTCTATGCTTAGAGCTAAATGAGAATTTTTAGAAAGAGCGTTTTCTAGTGATTGGTTTCATAAAAATGATGAAGATCTTAAAGTGATTGGTGTTTCTTCTATTGATTCCATGTTTAGTAAAATTAAAATTGATGATAAAGGGACTGAAGAATAGTCAACTTTAGTTAGAAGGCGTCTCGATAATTCGGAGGGTGAAAATCTTGATGAAAAAATTGATAAAAGTGGGTTTGGAGAGGTCAAAATTTAACTAGTGATGTGCCCACTCTTTTGAATTACAAAGACTTTAATTATGATAATTGCTCTTTGCTTGAATGTATTTCTTTGTTGCAATCCATGATAAATTCACCCCATGCTTATGAACAAAATAAAGCTTTTACTAAACATATCGTAGAGGCCATGATGACAGCTTTGGAAGAAAAATTGGAATTAGAGATTTCAATTCCTAGAAAACTACATGATGAATGGGAACCTACTATCAAAGTCAAGATTAAAAATTATGAGTGTTTTGCTTTATGTGATTTGGGTGCTAGTGTTTCCATAATTCCGAAATCTTTATGTGATGTGCTTGGTCTTACCGATATTGAAGAATGTTCTCTTAATTTGCACTTGGCGGATTCGACTATTAAAAAGCCTTTGGGAAGAATTAATGATGTTCTTATTCTTGCAAATAGAAAATATGTGCCCATAGATTTTATTGTTCTTGATATTGATTGCAATCCATCTTGTCCAATTATACTTGGTAGACCGTTTTTGCATACTATTGGTGCCATGATTGATATGAAAGAAGGCAATATTAAATTTCAATTTACACTAAGGAAAGGTATGGAACACTTCCCTAGAACAACAATTAAGTCACCATATGAATCAATCATGAGGTCATCCTATGGATCTAAAACTAAAGACGACAATACTTGAATCTATGCATTATGCCTAGCTAGGGGCATAAAATGATAGCGCTTGTTGGGAGGCAACCCAATGAATAAAATTTATTTTTGCCTTTTTATTTCTGTTCTTGAGTGTTTTCACAATTATGCCTCTGTTATGATTGTGTTTTTTATGTTTTAATTAGTGTTTGTGCCAAGTAAAGCCTTTGGGATAGCTTTGGTGATAGTTGACTTGATCCTGTTGAAAAACAGAAACTTTTGCGTCCAGTAATAGAATTGTTTAAATTCACAGAAGCAACAAAAAATTCTTAATTTTTTAAACAAGATTTATATACAAATTTCCTCTGTTGTCCTAATTTTTTTAGAATTGCATCTTTACAAACTATTCTGTTTTTGACAGATTCTGTTTTCTTTGCATTGTGTGCTTATTTTGATGAATCTATGGATTGTATCGGGGGGTATAAGCCATGGTAAAGTTAGAATACAGTAGATATAATTCAATAACAAAATTTGAATGGGTTTTCTACAGTACTTAAAGTAAAGATTGGTTTTCTTATACTAACGTATCTCACGAAGGTTTTGTTAAGTTTTGTGTGATTGAAGTTTTCAAGTTTTGGGTGAGATCACGATGGATAAAGGAATAAGAGGTGAAAAGAGCCTAAGCTTGGGGATGCCCCATGGCACCCCAAGTTAATATTCAAGGAGAACTAAGCAACTAAATTTGGGGATGCCCCGGAAGGCATCCCCTCTTTCTTCTAACGACCATCGGTATTTTACTTGGAGCTATATTTTTATTCGTCACATATCATGAGTTTAGCTTGGAGCGTCTTGTATTATATGAGTCTTTACTTGTTTTGTTTTTTAGTTTGTCACAAGTATCCTTGCTGGACACACCTATTTGAGAAAGCCAAAATTATGCTATGATTTGTTAGAATTGCTCTATATGCTTCACTTAAAAATTTTGAGCTATGGAATTGCTCTAGTGCTTCACTTATATCTTTTTGAGCACGGTGTGCTTTAATATTTTTGAAGAAATGCTCTCATGCTTCAGTTAGATTTATTTGAGAGTTAGTAAATTTTTGAAGAAATTCTCTCATTCTTCACTTATATTATTTTGAGAGACGAAATTTTTTTATGCTCATGTTTTTCACTTAGATTTGTTTGAGCTTGTCAAAAGCAATTGCAATATATGAAATTAGTCCCAAAGTGGTAGATATTCAAGAGAGATATAATATAAACTTTCATGCAGATCATTGGACAAAATAAACTTGATTCTTTGTAATAGTTTTGAGATATGATGATAGTGATATGTGAGTCATGTTGGTGAGTAATTATGCTTTAGTAAGAATATTGGTGTTAAGGTTTGTGATTCCCTATGCAAGCATGAAAGTCAATAGTTATGCAATGAAATTAAATCCTACTTATGGTGCATTATTCGGTGTTAGTTATGTTTAATGCTCGCTTATGTGATTTTTTGTTTCTTGGTTGGTTGCTTCTCAATCTTTTTGCTAACCTCCACTTATACTAAGTAGAAATACTACTTGTGCATACAACATCTTTAAAACCAGTTTTGCCATATGAGTCCACCATACCTACCTATATGCGGTATTTCCATGCTGTTCTAAGCAAATTTGTATGTGCCATCTCTAATTTTCAAAATAGATTTCCTTTTTGTGTGCTCGTACCGCTCATGAAGCGGCAGGGGGTGGCCAATATTTTCCATGCTAGATGTGTTATTCTCAAGATGAGTGTTTATTCACTTGTCATTGCACGAGAGTGCAGCGGTAATAGGGATGCCCAGTCCCGAAATGAAAAAGAAATTTACTTTATGTTGTCAAATAATAAATTCCTTGGAAAGTGTTGGTATGGACGGTACCCGTGGATACGGCTAGCCGTGGAATGTGAAAGATTGGTGGAAAAAGGAATAAACTTTATTTTTTGTTTGGGAACGGCCTATGATGTATCTAGCATGGGAAGTGTTGGGAATTACTCGATCGTTTTGGTTGACGGGAAAAGTATGCCTCTCAAAAAAATTATCTCTCAATTTAAGCTTTGAGCTCTGGCACCTCTACAAATCCCTACTTCCCTCTGCGAAGGGCCTATCTATTTACTTTATGCAATTTTATTTTTATTTGAATCTCCATCTTCTCTAATAAAGCACCAACTAAGGGGCACTATGATCATACTTGAGCATTGGATGTGGCTAATATGCGAGTGTGTTTCATGAATGGATCAATGATTGAGCATGATGGGCTAGGGATAACTCTCTTTAATGTTGATATTTTGAAAGACATGGTTGCCTGTTGATATGCTTGAGTATTGAAATCTTCATGTCAAAACTAGACTATTGCTTTGAACCATATAAAAGTCCAAATGTTCATGCTACAAAAGAAAAGAATATGTGGTGAACATGTTAGGCAACATTCCACATCAAAAAATCTATTTTTATCATTTACCTACTCGAGGACGAGTACGAATTAAGCTTGGGGATGCTGATAGGCCTCCAACGTATCTATAATTTTTGCTTGTTCCAAGCTGTTATATTATCATTCTTGGATGTTTTACAATCATTTTATAGCAACTTTATATCATTTTTTTGGACTAACCTATTGACATAGTGCCCAGTGCCAGTTGCTGTTTTTTGCTTATTTTTTACTTCACAGAATATCAGTATAAAATGGGGTCCAAACACAGCAAAACTTTTTGGAGAATATTTTTGGACCAGAAAGCACAACATGGGCCAAAGAAGTACCAGAGGGGAGGCCCGAGGTGGGCACAACCCACCTAGGCGCGCCCAGGGGGATTGTGCCCCCTCGATGGCCTCCCGCACCGCCTCTTCGCCCTATAAATCCCCAAATATTCCAGAAACCCTAGGGGAGTCGGCGAAACACAATTCCAGCCGCCGCAAGTTCCAGAACCACGAGATCCAATCTAGACACCATCACGGAGGGTTCATCATCCTCATTGGTGCTTCTCCGATGATGCGTGAGTAGTTCATCATAGACCTACGGGTCCGTAGGCAGTAGCTAAATGGCTTCCTCTCTCTCTCTCTCTCTCTCTCTCTCTCTCTCTCTCTTGATTCTCAATACAATGGTCTCTTGGTGACTATTTGATGTAACTCTTTTTTTGCGGTGTGTTTGTTGGGATCTGATGAACTTTGAGTTCATTATCAGATCTATTTCCATGAATATTATTTGAGTCTTCTTTTGATCTCTTATATGCATGATTATTTATAGCCTCGTATTTCTTCTTCGAATCATTGGTTTAGTTAGGCTAACTAGATCGATTTTTCTTGCCATGGGAAGAGGTGCTTTGTGATGGGTTCGGTCGTGCGTTGTTCTTTCCCAGTGACAGAAGGGGCAGCAAGACACACATGTATTGTTGCTATTAAGGATAACAAGAAGGGGGATATTCCTACATGAATAGATCTCATCTACATCATGTCATCGTTCTTATTGCATTACTCTGTTTTTCCATGAACTTAATACACTAGATGCATGCTGGATATCGGTCGATGTGTGGAGTATTAGTAGTAGATGTAGGCAGGAGTCGGTCTACTAATCTTGGACCTGATGCCTATATATTGATAATTGCCTTGGATATCATCATAATTATTCGATCTTCTATCAATTGCCCAACAGTAATTTGTTTACCCACCATATGCTATTTTCTTGAGAGAAGCCACTAGTGAAATCTACGGCCCCCGGGTCTATTCTTTATCATATTTGCTTTGACATCTATTTTTATTTGCTTTTATTTTCAGATCTATTATTCCAAAAACCCAAAAATACCTTGCTGCACGTTTTTGTTACTTATTTTATTTACCGTTTTATCGAGATCTATTTATCCAATCTACACAATTTTTTCCCCGTCAACTTGACAATTTCTGGCACCGTTGCCCGTAGAGGGATTGACAACCCCTCATAAGCGTCGGGTTGCAAGTATTTGTTCTTTGTGTGCAGGTACCGTTTACATAGTGTTGCTTGGTTCTCCTACTGGATTGATACCTTGGTTTCATAACTGAGGGAAATTCCTACCATAGTTATGATGCATCATCCCTTCCTCTTTGGGGAAATACCGACGTAGTTCAAGCGACATTAGGGGACATCTTCGATATAGAACCATTCCGAGGCCCATTCCTCAGGATCTTTTCATGGGGTCCCGATCGGGTACCCTGTTCCAGCTATACACCACACCTCTGCTCCACCTACTTCAAAAATTGACCATCCACGGGTACGAGGGACGAGGCAGAAATATTTTCTCCACAAATCAAAGTGGGCCTCACAGCTCAGGAATATCTCGCAAAGCGCCACGAAGCTAGATATATGAAGTATGGATTCGGGGGTGAGGTGGTGGAGCTGGATCCCATAAAACTCTAATAAACTCCGCAAGAAAGGGTGAATGGGAAAGTCTAGGCCTCGTAGAAGGAAGGGCACGAAGCATACCCTCTCTTCCTTGCTTGGAGCAGGGAAGTTCTCGGCGAACACTTGGCCATTCATGGAGATCAATCCGGCGCGGGCAGAAACAAGATCCGCTGCGGGGAGATATCCTTGTGTCTGCAGATTACTCAGCCGGAGGCGTGAGATGGAGCAGCTCGCCCAGTCGCCTGGAAGGGGACCGTGAGGTCGTGAAGAAGAGCCTGGGGCATCGGTCATGGTGTCTAAAATTTCTCAGGCATTGGCTTCTGCGGGGAGGACGGGTAAGTCGTCCCCCGTGCCTTTGGATCTATAAATAGGCATCTCATCCTAAAGATGAAAGGACGGGTGTGCAAAAAAGGTGACATTGGGCCATTCGCCTTCTAAAAAGGTGCACGACAGCCAAAGTTTGCCCCTACCCTGAGGTAAGCATTAACTCCGATGGCCCCACCATGTTCTGATGAGGTCCTCGTGTTGGAAATATACCCTAGAGGCAAAAATAAAGTGGTTATTATTATATTTCCTTGTTCATGATAATCACTAACTATCCATGCTATAATTGTATTGACCGGAAACTCAAATGCATGTGTGGATACATAGACAACAACATATCCCTAGTGAGCCTCTACCGGACTAGCTCGTTGATCAAAGATGGCTATGGTTTCCTAGCTATAGACATGAGTTGTCATTTGATAACGGGATCACATCATTAGGAGAATGATGTGCTAGACAAGACCCAAACTATGAACGTAGCATATGATCATGTCAAGTTTATTGCTATCGTTTTCTGCATGTCTAGTATATGTTCCTATGACCATGAGATCATGCAACTCACTGACACCAGAGGAGTACCTTGTGTGTACCAAACATCGCAACGTAACTAGGTGACTATAAAGGTGCTCTACAGGTATCTCCGAGGGTGTCTGTTGAGTTGGCATGGATCAAGACTGGGATTTGTCACTCCGTATGACGGAGAGGTATCTCTGGGCCCTCTCGGTAATACAGCATCACAATGAGCTTGCAAGCAATGTGACTAATGGGTTAGCCATGGGATCTTGTATTAAAGAACGAGTAAAGAGACTTGCTAGTAACGAGATTGAACTAGGTATGGTGATACCGACAATCGAATCTCGGGCAAGTAACATACCGATAGACAAAGGGAACTACATACGGGATTAGCTGAATCCTTGACATCGAGGTTTGACCGATAAAGATCTTCGTAAGATATGTAGGAACCAATATGGGCATCCAGGTCCCACTATTGGTTATTGACCATAGAGGTGTCTCGGTCATGTTTGCATAGTTCTCGAACCCGCAGGGACAACACACTTAACTTTTGGTGACGATATAAGTATAGTTGAGTTATTATGTTGGTAACCGAAGGTTGTTCGGAGTCCCGGATGAGATCCCGGACGTGACGAGGAACTTCAAAATGGTCTGGAGGTGAAGATTGATCTATAGGACGAAGGGTATCAGAGCCCGAAAGTGTTCCAAGGGCATCGGGTTATGACCAGGATGACCGAAAGGGGTTTCGGGGGGCCCCGGCAAGTGTTGGGGGGCCTCATGGGCCTAGGGGAGGGAGCACACCAGCCCACTAAGGTGATGTGCGCTCCCCTCACCCCATCCTATGAGCCTAGGAAGGGTTGGTGCGCCCCTAGGGCTGCCTTCTTCTTGCTTGGGGGGCAAGGCACCTAGGGGGGCCACCGAAAACCCATCTAGGGTTGCCCTTGTGGCCGCCAGCCCCCCTAGGGGAAACCCTAGGGCACCTACTCCTCCCCCCTTCCCCCTATATATAGAGGGATAGAGGGAGGGCAGCCGCACCCCATCTATGCCACGGCGTTGCCCTCCCTCTCCCTGGTAGTCCTCTTCCTCTCCGTAGTGCTTAGCGAAGCTCTACTGAGATTCCACCACCACCACCGCCACCACGCCGTCGTGCTGCCGGAGGACTCGAGCTACTACTTCACCATCGCTCGCTGGATCGAGAAGGTGAAGGCATCATCAAGCCATACGTGTGTTGAACGCGGAGGTGTCGTCCGTTCGGCACTTGGATCGGGAGTTCGCGGGATGGATCGTGATTGGATCACGAAGACGTTCGACTACATCAACCATGTTTCTTATCGCTTTCGCTTAGCGATCTACAAGGGTATGTAGATCCAATCTCTCCTCTCGTAGATGGTCATCTCCTAGATTGATCTTGTTGAGCATAGGAAATTTTTTGTTTCCCATGCAACGTTCCCCAACAGTGGCATCATGAGCTAGGTCTATGCGTAGATGACATCATGAGTAGAACACAAAGGAGTTTGTGGGCGTTGATATTCAGATTGCTTCCTTCCTTGGTATTTTCTTGATTCGGCGGTATTGTGGGATGTAGCGGCCCGGACCAACTTTACATGTCCACGTACATGAGACCGGTTCCATCTACTAACATGTGACTTTGTTGCATAAAGATGGCTGGCGGGTGTTTGTCTCTCCCACCTTAGTTGAATCGGATTCGACAAAGGCGGTCCTTGTAGAAGGTTAAATAGCAACTTGCATATCACCATTGTGGCTTTGCGTAGGTAAGAATCGTTCTTGCTAGATACCCATAGCAGCCATGTAAAACATGCAACAACAATTAGAAGACGTCTAACTTGTTTTTGCAGGGTATGTTGTGATATGATATGGCCAAAGACATGATGAGATATATTTGATGTATGAGATGATCATGTTTTGTAATAGTTTATCACGACTTGCATGTCGATGAATGCGGCAACCAGCAGGAGCCATAGGGTTGTCTTTAATTATTGTATGACCTGCGTGTCAATCATTAAACGCTATGTAATGCTTTACTTTATCGCTAAGCGGTAGCAATAGTAGTAGAAGCATGGTTGGCGTGACAACCCCGGTGGCGACACGATGATGGAGATCATGGTGTCATGCCGGTGACGATGGAGATCATACCGGTGCTTTGGAGATGGAGATCAAAAGCACAAGTTGATGGCCATATCATGTCACTTATGATTTGCATGTGATGTTATTCCTTTTATGCATCTTATTTTGCTTAGGATGACAGTAGCATTATAAGGTGATCCCTCACTAAAATTTCAAGATAAAATTGTGTTCTCCCCAAGTGTGCACCGTTGCGAAAGTTTGTCATTTCAAAGCACCACGTGATGATCGGGTGTGATAGACTCTATGTTCACATACAACGGGTGCGAGCCACTGTTGCACATGCGGAGCACTTGGGTTAAACTTGACGAGCCTAGCATGTACAGACATGGCCTCGGAACACAAGAGACCGAAAGGTCGAACATGAGTCATATAGTAGATATGATCAACATAGAGATGTTCACCATTGAAACCACCTCATCTCACGTGATGATCGGACTTGGGTTGGTGAATTTGGATCGTGTTACACTCGGACAACCAGAGGGATGTTGATTTGAGTGGGAGTTCTTCGGTAATATGATTAGTTAAACTCATTATTATGAACAATAGTCTAAAGTTGCCTTTGCAAATTTATGTTGTAGATCAATGGCTCGCACAGTAGCTCCCCTGAATTTCAATGCGTTCCTAGAGAAAGTTAAGCTGAAAGATGATGGAAGTAACTTTGTGGACTGGGCCCGTAATCTGAGGATTATCCTCATGGTTTCCCAAAAGGCTTATGTCCTTGATGCACCGCTTGGTGCGCCACCCCCTCCAACGACTGTGGACGTTGTGAACGCCTGGCAGTCGCATGTTGATGACTACTCAATAGTTCAATGCGCCATGTTGTATAGCTTAGAGCCGGGACTTCAAAGGCGTTTTGAACGTCATGGAGCATATGAGATGTTCCAGGAGTTGAAGTTTATCTTTGAGAAGAATGCCCGGATCGAGAGGTATGAGACATCCGATAAGTTCTATGCCTGCAAGATGGAGGAGAACGGGTCTGTTAGTGAGCACATACTCAGAATGTCTGGGTACTACAACCGTTTGGCTGAGCTGGGAGTTGAGCTCCCGCCAGAGGCTGTCACTAACAGAGTTCTTCAATCGCTACCACCTAGCTACAAGAGCTTTGTGTTGAACTATAACATGCAAGGGATGAACAAGTCAGTCGCCGAGCTGTTCACGATGCTGAAAATCGCCGAGTCAGACATCCAGAAGGAGCATCAAGTGTTGATGGTGAATAAAACCACTAGTTTCAAGAAAGGCAAGGGAACAAAGGGAAACTTCAAGAAAGGTGGCAAAGCAGTTGCTCCTCCCGTGACGAAACCCAAGGCTGGACCCAAACTAGAGACTGAGTGCTTCTATTGCAAGGGAACTGGCCACTGGAAGCGGAACTGCCCCAAGTATCTGGCCGACAAGAAGGGGGCCAACGTCAACAAAGGTATATATGATATACATGTTATTGATGTGTACCTTACCAACTCTCGTTGTAGTGCCAAGGTATTTGATACCGGTTCGGTTACTCACATTTGCAACTCAAAGCAGGAACTACGGAATAGACGGAGGCTGGAGAAGGATGAAGTGACGATGCGCGTGGGAAATGGTTCCAAGGTTGATGTGATCGCCGTCGGCACGCTCGCTCTTCGATTACCATCGGGATTAGTGATGAACCTGAATAATTGTTATTTAGTGCATGCGTTGAGCATGAACATTATATCTGGATCTTGTTTAATGCGAGACGGTTACTCATTTAAATCAGAGAATAATGGTTGCTCTATTTATATGGGTAATATCTTTTATGGTCATGCACCCATTGTGAGGGGTTTATTCTTATTGAATCTCGATAGTGATGATACACATGTTCATAACATTGATGGCAAAAGATGTAGAGTTGATAATGATAGTACCACTTTCTTGTGGCACTGCCGCTTAGGTCATATTGGTGTAAAGCGCAAGAAGAAACTCCATGCTGATGGACTTTTGGAGTTGCTTGATTTCAAATCACTTGACACATGCGAACCATGCCTCATGGGCAAGATGACCAAAACCCCGTTTTCCGGAACAATGGAACGGGCAAGTGACTTGTTGGAAATCATACATACTGATGTGTGCGGTCCGATGAGAATTGACGTGTGCGATGGATATCGTTACTTTATCTCCTTCACCGATGACTTTAGTAGATATGGGTATATTTACTTAATGAAGCATAAGTCTGAAACGTTTGAAAAGTTCAAGCAATTTCAGAGTGAAGTTGAGAATCATTGTAACAAGAAGATTAAATTTCTACGATCCGATTTAGGGGGAGAATATCTAAGTTATGAGTTTGGCAATCACTTAAGACAATGTGGAATTGTTTCACAGTTGATGCCACCTGGAACACCACAGCGTAATGGTGTGTCCGAACATCGTAATTGTACCTTATTGGATATGGTGCGGTCTATGATGTCTCTTGCCGATTTGCCACTATCGTTTTGGGGTTATGCATTAGAGACAGCTGCATTCACTTTAAATAGGGCACCATCTAAGTCCGTGGAGACGACACCGTATGAACTATGGTTTGGCAAGAAACCTAAGTTGTCATTTCTTAAGGTTTGGGGCTGCAATGCTTATGTCAAAAGGCTTCAGCCGGAAAAGCTCGAACCCAAAGCGGACAAATGCGTCTTCATAGGATACCCAAAAGAGATGGTTGGGTATACCTTCTATCTAAGATACCAAGGCAAAGTGTTTGTCGCTAAGAACGGGTCCTTTCTCGAGAAAGAGTTTCTCTCGAAAGAATTGAGTGGGAGGAAGATAGAACTTGATGAGGTTGTTGAACCTTTACTTCAACCAGAGAGTAGCGCAGCACAGAAAGATGTTTCTGTGGCACCTACGTCAGTTGAAGAGGAAGCTAATGATGATGATCATGAAGCTTCGGATCAAGTTACTATCAAACCTCGTAGGTCGACAAGGGTACGTACAGCTCCTGAGTGGTACGGTAACCCTGTCTTAGAGGTCATGTTGTTGGACAGCGGTGAACCTACGAGCTATGGAGAAGCGATGGTGGGCCTGGATTCTGACAAATGGTTAGAGGCCATGAAATCCTAGATGGGATCCATGTATGAAAACAAAGTATGGACTTTGGAAGTATTACCTGAAGGGCGAAAGGCCATTCAGAATAAATGGATCTTCAAGAAGAAGACGGATGCGGACGGTAATGTCACCGTCTATAAAGCTCGACTTGTGGCAAAGGGGTTTTCACAAGTTTAAGGAGTTGACTACGATGAGACTTTCTCACCCGTAGTGATGCTTAAGTCCGTCAGAATCATGTTGGCAATAGCTTTATTATTCAATTATGAAATCTTACAGATGGATGTTAAAATAGCGTTCCTTAATGGTTTCCTTAAGGAAGAGTTGTATATGATGCAACTGGAAGGTTTTGTCGATCCAGGGAATGCTGACAAAGTGTGCAAACTCCAGCGATCCATTTATGGACTGGTGCAAGCATCTTGGAGTTGCAATCTTCGCTTTGACAGGGTGATCAAAGCGTTTGTGTTTATACAAGTTTTTGGAGAATCTTGTATTTACAAGAAAGTGAGTGGGAGCTCTATAGCGTTTCTAATATTATATGTGGATGACATATTGCTGATTGGAAACAATATAGAACTTTTGGAAAATGTAAAGGAATATTTGAACAAGAGTTTTTCAATGAAGGACCTAGGAGAATCTGCTTTCATATTAGGCATCAAGATCTATAGAGATAGATCGAGACGCTTAATAGGACTTTCACAAAGCACATACCTTGATAAGATTTTGAAGAAGTTCAAAATGGATCAGTCCAAGAAGGGGTTCTTGCCTGTTTTGCAAGGTGTGAAGTTGAGTCAGACTCAATGCCCAGCGACTACAGAGGATAGAGAAAAGATGAGTGTCATCCCCTATGCCTCTGCCATAGGCTCTATCATGTATGTGATGCTGTGCACAAGATCGGATGTCAGCCTTGCCATAAGTATGGCCAGAATGTTTAAAAGTAATCCAGGAATGGATCACTGGGCAGCGGTGAAGAATATCCTTAAGTACCTGAAAAGGACTAAGGAAATGTTTCTCGTTTATGGAGGTGATCAAGAGCTCGTCGTAAAGGGTTATGTTGATGCAAGCTTTGACACTGGTCCGGATGACTCTAAGTCTCAAACCGGATACGTATATATTCTAAATGGGGGAGCGGTAAGCTGGTCCAGTTCCAAGCAAAGCATGGTAGCTGATACTACATGCGAAGCGAAGTACATAGCTGCCTCGGAGGCAGCAAAGGAAGCTGTCTGGATGCAGCAGTTCATGATAGATCTTGGAGTTGTGCCCAGTGTACTGAACCAAATGAGTCTGTTCTGTGACAACACTGGTGCCATTGCTCTAGCCAAGGAACCAAGGTTTCACAAGAGGACCAGACACATAAAGCGATGCTTCAACTCCATCTGTGATGCAGTGAAGGAGGAGGACATAAACATTTGCAAAGTACATACGGATCTGAATGTTGCAGATCCGTTGACTAAACCTCTTCCACGGGCAAAACATGATCAACAGCAGGACTCTATGGGTGTTAGATTCATTACCATGTAATACTAGATTATTGACTCTAGTGCAAGTGGGAAACTGTTGGAAATATGCCCTAGAGGCAATAATAAAGTGGTTATTATTATATTTCCTTGCTCATGATAATCGCTTATTATCCATGCTATAATTGTATTGACCGGAAACTCAAATGCATGTGTGGATACATAGACAACAACATGTCCCTAGTGAGCCTCTACCGGACTAGCTCATTGATCAAAGATGGCTATGGTTCCCTAGCTATAGACATGAGTTGTCATTTGATAACGGGATCACATCATTAGGAGAATGATGTGATGGACAAGACCCAAACTATGAACGTAGCACATGATCGTGTCAAGTTTATTGCTATCATTTTCTTCATGTCAAGTATATGTTCCTATGACCATGAGATCATGCAACTCACTGACACCGAAGGAGTACCTTGTGTGTACCAAACGTCGCAACGTAACTGGATGACTATAAAGGTGCTCTACAGGTATCTCCGAGGGTGTCTGTTGAGTTGGCATGGATCAAGACTGGGATTTGTCACTCCGTATGACGGAGAGGTATCTCTGGGCCCTCTTGGTAATACAACATCACAATGAGCTTCCAAGCAATGTGACTAATGGGTTAACCACAGGATTTTGTATTACGGAACGAGTAAAGAGACTTGCCGGTAACGAGATTGAACTAGGTATGGTGATACCGACGATCAAATCTCGGGCAAGTAACATATCGATAGACAAAGGGAACTACATACATGATTAGCTGAATCCTTGACATCGAGGTTCGACCGATAAAGATCTTCGTAGAATATGTAGGAACCAATATGGGCATCCAGGTCCCGCTATTGGTTATTGACCGTATAGGTGTCTCGGTCATGTCTGCATAGTTGTCGAACCCGCAGGGTCTACACACTTAACGTTTGGTGACGATATAACTATAGTTGAGTTATTATGGTGGTAACCGAAGGCTGTTTGGAGTCCCGGATGAGATCCCGGACGTGACGAGGAACTCCGGAATGGTCCGGAGGTGAAGATTGATATATAGGATGAAGGGTGTCGGAGTCTGGAAGTGTTCCAGGGGCACCGGGTTATGACCAGGATGATCGAAAGGGGTTTCGGGGGGCCCTGGCAAGTGTTGGGGGGCCTCATGGGCCTAGGGCAGGGAGCACACCTGCCCAATAAGGGGCTGTGCGCCCCCCTCACCCCATCCTACAAGACCAGGAAGGGTTGGTGCGCCCATAGGGCTGCCTTCCCCTTGCTTGGGGGGCAAGGCACCTAGGGGGACCACCCAAAACCCATCTAGGGTTGCCCTTGTGGCCGCCGGCCCCCCCTAGGGGAAACCCTAGGGTGCCTCATCCTCCTCCCTTCCCCATATATATAGAGGGATAGAGGGAGGGAAGCCGCACCCCATCTATGCCACGGCGCTGCCCTCCCTCTCCCTCGTAGCCCTCTTCCTCTCCGTAGTGCTTAGCGAAGCTCTGCTGAGATTCCACCACCACCACCGCCACCACGCCATCGTGCTGCCTGAGGATTCGAGCTACTGCTTCACCATCGCTCGCTGGATCGAGGAGGTGAAGGCGTCATCAAGCCGTACGTGTGTTAAACGCGGAGTTGCCGTCCGTTCGGCACTTGGATCGGGAGTTCGCGGGACGGATCATGATTGGATCACGAAGTCGTTCGACTACATCAATCGCATTTCTTAACGCTTCTGCTTAGCGATCTAAAAGGGTATGTAGATCCAATCTCTCCTCTCGTAGATGGTCATCTCCTAGATTGATCTTGGTGAGCGTAGGAAATTTTTTGTTTCCCATGCAACGTTCCCCAACACCTTGGACCCCGGATTGTTGAAACCGGTCGGGCACGAATGAGGAATTGACATGGATCACGCCGGGCGGCGAACTGCTGACGTTAATCCGGATTCCAGATAATATTCGGCAAGGGAATACTGCTCCGAACGGTACAAGGAAGGGTGAAGGACTCACTTCGCAAGCCAATGATTTGAAACACTCCAGATGGCAATCCCCGGCGTTGGAGGCCAGTTCGGGGCTACTGAGGGAGTCCTGGATTAAGGGGTCCTCGGGCCGCCGGCCCATTGCTTATGGGCTGGACTGATGGGCTACTATGGAGCCAAGCTAGGGCGCGGATAGAAGATCTTCAGAGTCGTGGGGTGCCCTCCAAGTCAAGATTTAGCATGATCTTTCCTTTATTGTAATCGACCGTATGTAACCCTAACCCTACTGGTGTCTATATAAACTGGAGGGTTTTAGTCTTGAGGGCTAGAGCAACATCCAATCCCCCATCAACCTAGGGTTTAGCTCGCCTGATCTCGAGGTAGATTGACTCTGTAATCATACCATACACATCAAATACAATCAAGCATGACGTAGGGTTTTACCTCCTAGAGAGGGCCCGAACCTGGGTAAACACCGTGTTCTTCATCTCCTGTTCCCCATTGACCTAGATCCACAGCTCGAGACCCCCTTCCCGAGATCCGCCAGTTTTGACACCGACAATAGGTGGCTCCGGCCACCACCCTCTCCTTGAGAGGTGCACATTCGAGTTGGGTTTATATGGTTTATCTAGTCTTTAGGACTTTTGTTGGTGCTTTGAGTCACTCCAAGTTTGCTCTCTTTTGTTTGTCTTTTGATCTTGGAGTGTCTCCTCCCATGTGCTGGTTTTTGTGTCTCCAACCCAAGCCTTCTCACCTACAACCTCGCTTTGTTGCATAAGCCACTGTCCTTGTTCTTCTCCTAGGCAATTTATGTCCTTGCAGCGGTACTACCATTGGGATTGGGGTAGTACTACCGCTTATAAGAGGTACTACCGTTGCCTACCACGGTACTACCGCTGGAGCGGTACTACCCGGCCTCCTGCCGGTTAGTAGTACCGGGGCGGTACTACCACTCCTTCAGTGGTACTACCGCTCTGCTGTTTCGTGGAGGGTTATGAGTCGGGGCAGGGGGAGTTCTAATTCCCCCATACCCATTCATCTCTCTCTCTCCCCACGCTCTCCTCTCTCCAAGCGAAGAACTTTCCCAGGCGGCCGCCGCCAGACCGCCGATTCCGGACCGTCTTCCGCGATTCTAACCGGTGGGATCGATCCCCATCCTCTCCCCTTGCCATGGATGTCGGTATTGCCCTCGTTTTCCTCTCCTATGGTTCTATCTTTTGAATCCAGGTTCTAGGGCAATACATTTTATATTCGTTGATTTTTTGCTAAATCGGGGCATGAGTAGGACGTGAAAGACTGCTAGAGTAGTAGAATTGAAGTTTGATTGGAGAGAATTTGAATTTGACACCTCTGGTAGTGCAGGATCTTTGCCACGATAGTGTTCATTCCGCCTCGAGCAGTACTACCGCTGCAAGGTAGTGGCACTACCGCTCTGAGCTGTCAACTTCTCATTTCCTCAAATCCAACTTCCTTCTTACTTTTTATTCCTTTTTGACTTATGCAATATTCTACACTTGCTTTTCCCTCGTGCTATTTTGTTGGTTCGAGGTGGTAGTAGCTCCGGGCACCAAGCTCGCCGCAAGAATCCGAATCACCAAGGAGGGTCCAAGTGTTTCCGCACCTCAGATGAAGCGGGTACCGGTTCCAGTGGTGCACCCAAGCAAAGGACCAAGCAAATTGCCAGAAAGCAGAAGGGCAAAGCCAAGTCCATGAATGAGATACTTTCCAAGGAGTTCTATATTCTTCGCCGCCGCAATCTGCATCGCCATGAGCAAGATCCCGCTCTCATCAACCGTCCATACTGGACCAAGCAACAACGCTTAATCTATCTTGATGTGCTCAAGGGAAAGAAGAACTTGTTTGTAAATGTCGGGTCTATTGATCTCGTTTACTTGGAGAAGAATCCTAACTACTTTGGAGAAGCTCTAGCTCTGTGTGCTCAGCTTGACATTCTCAGGATCATTTCTTTCAACAAAGACTTTGATGCAGAGCTTGTGTCCCAGTCCTATGCCATGTTCCACTTTGGTACTGATGCTGAGAGGACCCTCAAATGGATGACCAATGGAAGAGTTTTGACTGCAAAGTGGAAGGATTTCATGAACAGTTTGAGCTATAATGACGAGGAGCTCGAGAACCCTATTGGGTTGCGCCTTCACAAGGAGGAGGAGGCCACACAGAAGTTCAAACTCTATCGCTACTGTAAGGAAAAGATTTCCCCCACCACCGGCAAGAAGAGTTATGAGTTGAGCCCTTTCCTGGAAATTATGCATCGTATCTTCAGAAACACACTTTTCCCTCGCATTGGGAATTTGGATCAAGTTCACCCTTACCTCATGGACATGCTGCTTATGTGTCAGAAGGAGAAGAACACACAGCAAGTGTTGGATGTTTCTCATTTCATGTGGTCTGAACTTCACTCAGCTATGATTGAGCGTAAGTGTCCCATTTATGGCCCTACCTGATGAAGCTCGTTGAGGAGACATGGACTTCTACTCTTCTGGATGAGATGTTCGTGACTGGTGATCTCGTTTCGCATGAGGTAATCTGGCTGAGGTAGAAGGATAATTGGGGCACTCCTGCCGCTCCTGAGGTCGAAAATCATATCTTTGAGTCTGTGGGAGGTGATGATCCAGACTATGAGCCTTCCTCTGAAATATCAACTTGGGCTTCTAAGCTCAGGAAGAAGATGAAGAAACTTTTCTGTCTCTAGGTGCATGGCACGTACAAGGCTCACGTGGCCGAGATGAAGGCCCGTAGTCGCGACAAGACTATCATGAGGCATCTTGGCCTGGAGGTCGTCAGCGGTTCATAGGATAGGTTCACCTCAAAGGAGTGGGTCTTGAAGCAGAGAAAGTGGATGGATGCAGATGATGATCAGCTTCCTGCCGTAGAGGAGGAGTCCGAGGGACATGAGGAGGAGGAGCACATTGATGATGATGACATGGAGTGATGCTACCACCTAGGACCGTTGTAGAGCTCTTTGCCCTTTTGGTTTCTCGATGCCAAAGGGGGAGAGAGCTCAGGGATTTGCCTAGTCATGAGCGTGTCTTATTTGCTTTCGTTTTCTTCGCTCATGAACTTTTTTATCGCTTGCTTTGATTTGTGTTTGTGAGACCTAGAGACCTTATCCACATGGTGTGAGACATATGCAATCTTATCTATTTCTTTATGTCAAGCACTATATGAGTATGTGATATTATGTCTATCTTGTGCCCTTATCTTTATGCTCACATGCTATCACTTGCATCCATGTATATCTCTTATATTATGTTGTTTCAAGTGTTGCCTTGTCTATAAAATATAGGGGGGGTGTTGATCCAAGTGTGTGTGCTTTGCATTCCAAAAGCGTACCTAAATAGTGCGCACATCTAGGGGGAGACCGTCTATATTTTGTAGATGTTGGGATTGCTTATTATCTCTTCATATCCTTTGTGCAAATCCCGTGTTGTCATCAATCCACCAAAAAGGGGGAGATTGTTAGGGCATATTTCTCCCTTTCTGGTTTTCGTGATTGTGACAATGCATTTGCAGACTAATCGTGTGCATTGAACATTTCAGATAATCTATCATGTGGCACAAGACGATTCGTGCCCCTCGGAGATATAAAGTCAAGACGGTTATTTTTTTCCTACGTTTCCTTTTTGGTGGACTTGAGTCATAGAAAATAGTACTATTAAGAGGGGGTCCGCTTCGGAAAGGTTTGGGTGGAATCATCACGTACACAACCTTCACTTTGTGCCCCTCGGATTAACCTGAAAATTTACGGAGAATATTTCTGGAATATATAAAAATACTGGCGGGAAAATATACCAGAGGGGGGCCACCCAGGGGCCAAAAGCCCTAAGGGCTCGCCTACCCCTCCCCCCCAGGGCGCGCCCTGCAGGCTTGTGGGCCCCCTGGACTGTCTACAACCCTAACTCCAACTCCATATATACCTATTCATGGAGAAAAAAATTAGAGAGAAGGATTCATCGCGTTTTACGATATGGAGCCGCCGCCACCTCCTGTTCTTCATCGGGAGGGCTGATCTGGAGTCCATTCAGGGCTCCGGAGGGTGGAATCCGTCACCATCATCATCATCAACCTTCCTCCATCGCCAATTGCAGGATGCTCACCGCTGGGAGTGAGTAATTCCTTCGTAGGCTTGCTGGACGGTGATGGGTTGGATGAGATTTATCATGTAATCGAGTTAGTTTTGTTAGGGTTTGATCCCTAGTATCCACTATGTTCTGAGATTGATGTTGCTATGACTTTGCTATGCTTAATGCTTGTCACTAGGGCCTGAGTGCCTTGATTTTAGATCTGAACCTATTTTGTTTTCATGAATATATGTGTGTTCTTGATCCTATCTTGCAAGTTGTAGACACCTATTACGTGTTATGATCCGCATACCCCAAGGTGACAATAATTGGGATTCTTTCCGGTGATTACCGTAGTTTGAGGAGTTCATGTATTCACTAAGTGCTAATGCTTTGTTCCGGTTCTCTATTAAAAGGAGGCCTTAATATCCCTTAGTTTCCTTATGGACCCCGCTGCCACGGGAGGGTAGGACAAAAGATGTCATGCAAGTTTTTTTCCATAAGCACGTATGACTATATACGGAATACATGCCTACATTATATTGATGAATTGGAGCTAGTTCTGTGTCACCCTAGGTTATGGCTGCTACATGATGAATATTATCCAACACAATTATCCATCGCTGATCCAATGCCTACGAGCTTTTCACATATTGATCTTTGCTAAGTTACTTTCGTTGCTACTGTTGTTACAATCATTACAAAACTGCTAATATTACTATTGCCACCGTTACCATTACTTCCATACTACTTTGCTACTAAATACTTTACTGCAGATATTAAGTCTTTCAGGTGTTGTCGAATTGACAACTCAACTACTAATACTCATGAATATTCTTTGGCTCCCCTTGTGTCAAATCAATAAATTTGGTTTGAATACTCTACCCTCGAAAACTATTGTGATCCCCTATACTTGTGGGTTATCAAGACCTTTTTCTGGCGCTGTTGCCGGGGAGCATAGCTCTATTTGCTGAGTCACTTGGGATTTATATCTGTTGATCACTATGAGGAATCTGAAAGATACTAGAACCAAGATTTTTTCCTCTACGACGAGGGGAGGTAAGGAACTGCCATCTAGCTCTGCACTTGATTCACCTTCTGTTTTGAGTAAGCTTGTGACACCTGCACCTGCTATTAATCCTGATATGTGGCAAGTAATTGATGATGCTACTTCTGCTATGAATGATGCTTATGATGATACTAGTACTTTGCTTGATAATATTGTGCCGCTGGGTGAATTTCTTGATGAACAACTTGCTAGAGCTAAAGATATTGAGAATGCTAAAACTGATGATATCTCTGAAAATGATGAAATTATTGAAACTGAAAACTTTGAAACACCTATTCGACCTAGCACTCCTAGATATGAATTGCCTGTTATTCCTGAGGGTTATGTTATGGATGGAGAGGTAGCTAGGGACTTTCTTGCTTGTAAGGATAGAGAGGATCTTAAGAAATTACTAGTCAAATTGAAAGAAAAATCTTTGAATGCTAGAATGCAATATGATCCTAAGTTTGCTACTTCACCTATCTTTGTTACTGATAAGGATTATGAATTCTCTGTCGATCCTAAGTTAATTACTTTGGTTAAATCTGATCCTTTCCATGGTTATGAATCTGAAACTGTTGTGGCATATCTTACTAAATTAAATGATATAGCCACCCTATTTTCTCATGAGGAAAAAAATTGCTACTACTATATTCTTAAGTTGTTTCCATTCTCATTAAAGGGTGGTGCTAAGATATGGTTTAATTCTCTTGCTCCTGGTTGTGTGCGTAGTCCCCAGGATATGATTTATTACTTCTCTAAAAAATATTTTCCTGCTCATAATAAACAAGCTACTCTACAGGAAATATTTAACTTTGTGCAAATTGAAGAAGAGAGTCTCCCACAAGCTTGGGGGGCTTCTCCAACTACTTAATGCTTTGCCTGATCATCCTCTCAAGAAAAATGAAATACTTGATATCTTTTATAATGGACTAACCGATGCTTCCAGGGACCACCTAGATAGTTGTGCTGGTTGTGTTTTCAGGGAACGAACTGTTGAACAAGCTAAAGTACTATTGAATAATATATTGAGTAATGATAATGATTGGACTCTTCCTGAACCACCACCTAAACCAACTCTGAAGAAAAGAGGTATTCTATTTCTCAGTCTTGAAGATATGCAAGAGGCAAAGAAATCTATGAAAGAAAAAGGTATTAGAGCTGAAGATGTTAAGAATTTACCACCTATTGAAGAAATACATGGTCTTAATACCCCAACACAGGTAGTAGAGGTAAATTCTCTCTATAGATTTGATGAAGGTAATATTCCTCATGCTAAATCTGCTAGTCAATGCTTGGATGAATTTGATAACTTTATTGTTAAACAAGAAAACTTCAATGCATATGTTAGTAGACAATTGAAACGTAATGCTTATCTAATTGAATGCTTGGGTGACTATATGTTTAGAACTATTAATGATCTCAAGGTTGTTAGTAAACATGCTTCCATGGTAAAAACTCAAGTAGAACAAGTTCTCAAGGCACATAATGATTTGCTTAATGAGATGAATAATAAAAAGAATGATCATGTTGTTAGAGTTATGACTAGAGGTGGTAAAATGACACAGGAACCTTTGTATCCTGAAGGCCATCCTAAGAGAGTTGAACAAGACTCTCAAAGAATTAATACTGATGCACCTAGTCCTTCTAGTAATAAAAAGAAAAAGAATGATGATAGGACTTTGCACGCTTCTAGTGAACCTACTGTAGACACACCTGAGAATCCAAATGGTATTTCTATTTCTGATGCTGAGACACAATCTGGTGATGAAAATGAACCTAGTAATAATGATAATGATGATGTTCATGTTGATGCTCAACCTAGTAATGATAATGATGTGGAGATAGAACCTGCTGTTGATCTTGACCCACAACCTAAGAATAAAAGATATGATAAGAGAGACTTCATTGCTAGAAAACATGGTAAAGAAAGAGAACCATGGGTTCAAAAACCCATGCCCTTTCCTCCTAAAGCTTCAAAAAATAAAGATGATGAAGAATTTGAGCGCTTTGTTGAAATGCTTAGACCTGTCTTTTTGCGCTTACGTTTGACTGATATTCTAAAAATGTCTCCTTAGGCCAAGTATATGAAAGATATTGTTACTAATAAAATAAAGATACCAGAAGCTAAAATTTCCACTATGCTTGCTAATTATACATTTAAAGGTGGAATACCAAAGAAACTAGGAGATCTAGGAATACCAACTATACCTTGCTCCATTAAAAGAAACTATGTTAAAACTGCTTTATGTGATCTAGGAGCCGGTGTTAGTGTTATGCCTCTCTTTTTGTATCGTAGACTTGATTTGAATAAGTTGACACCCACTGAAATCTCTTTGAAAATGGATGATAAATCAACTGCTATACCCATCGGTATTTGTGAGGATGTGCCTGTCATAGTTGCAAATGTTACTATCTTAACGGACTTTGTTATTCTTGATATACCCGAGGACGACAGTATGTCGATCATCCTTGGTAGACCCTTTTTGAATACTGCAGGGGCTGTTATTGATTGCAATAAAGGCAATGTCACTTTTCATGTTAATGGTAATGAGCATACGGTACACTTTTCGAAGAAACAACCTCAAGTGAATAGTATCAATTCTATTGGAAAATTTTCAACAATTAGTATTGGAGGTTTTGAATTCCCTATTCCTACTGTCAAAAAGAAATATGATATTCTTATTGTTGGGGACATGCATATCCCTGTTGAGGTAACCTAGTGCTATACGAAGATTCTCCGGTTTCATGTCATTCAGAAGAAGTTTGTTAATAAGACTTGATCAACCTTGTTAATGGATTCCTTTTAACGGGCATGAGATGGATGAATTTAGTAAACACAACTTTCTATACCCACTTTTTGCTTTCTGTTATTTAGAATTAATAAAGTAGAAATGCTTTTATTTTACTATTTTCTGAATTATCCGTGCAATAAAAAATGACCAGAAAATAGAAGTTCTCCGAATGCCCTGAAAATTTAGTATGATTTTTTATGCAATATTTAAGAATTTTCGGCACTAAACACACCCAGGGGGGTGCACCTGTGAGCCACAAGCCCACAGGGCGCGACCACACCCCTGGGCGCGCCTAGGTGGCTTCTAGGGTCCATGTAGGCCGCCTCACTTATTCCAGGCACTCATCCACTCCTTCTTCCTCCAGAAAAAATCATACCATTGTTCAAACCCGTGTTCTTGCTCATCTTGCTGCCATTTTCGATCTCTTTACTCGGAGCACCCTTTCAGAAACTATTTTAGGGGATTGTCCTTCGGTATGTGACTCCTCCGTTGGTCCAATTAGTTTTTGCTATAGTGCTTTATATATTGCAAATTTTTGCTGCTGTGATGACCATGTTCTTGAGCTTGCATGTCAAATTTATATGGTTCAAGGTAGTTTTGTTGCATGATATAGCCTCTAGACCCTTGTAGGAGTAGTTGCTGTTAGTTTTATTGAGTTTGGTTCACTTTTATTTTGAGTCACTAAAAAATTCAGAAATTTTTCAGAGGGAGAAAATGTTTAGGAAAATGTTCCAAGGTGGTTCCTTGAAGAGGAAATCCCCAAGGCTCGCGATACATGAGCCGGACCTCGATCCACCATGGGAGGCTCTAGTGCGACCTTGCGAATGGCCGTAGGATCACTTCATGACTCGTGCAGGTTTCAAAGAAGAATTCGATATGTATGTGCACAACACTGACCTGACGGACTTCTTGTCAGATAAATGCTTGAAGTACTACGATCTTACTGATTCCTTTGTGCGAAGATTTAAGTATTCAGTCCATCACAATACGCATTCTGTTTTATTTGACCTCTATGATAAATCATTTAGCATGGACCTTGAAGAATTTAATGATGCTTGCAAGATCCTGCAATGGGGCAGATATACTGAACCTCGTAAATCGGATTGCGTTGAGTTCCTTGCGAGCATTACTATGGGTGAAACCAGAACCATAACAGAAGCTACTATAGGGAGCATTCACTTTCCTGCATTACATTATTTTGCTCTCTTTATAGGTAGATGCATTAACGGTAAACATGACCATAGCCACCTTTGCGCTTCCGATCTGAGTGTCCTCAAGAGCGCGGTAATGAACAATAAACAATTTAACTTGGGGGCTATCATTGCAAGGTGGTTACATAATAATTCCTTAGTTGGAGACTTCTTTGGTGGAATTTATGCCACTTGTTTAGCTCATTATCTTGGGGTTCCAATAAAAGAAAATTATATTCAGTTGCCACCTGCTTTTCTTGATTATGATGCTATGAAACGCTTCTAGTTTCTTGAGAGGGGCGAGCTGCCTTTTCAGTACAGACTAATCTTTGACAAGCAGCGCGTTGTCTATCTTACACTTCCCGCTCCTGCCTTCTTTGACTTTCAGGTAAAACGAAGATATTTCATACTTAGAGAGGAGGCAGACGAGTACGAGAGAGCTAGGGAGACCGCTCACCTCAACGAGGCAGCCCTCCAAGAAGTAGCGGCTGCAATCCAGTTCAACCCCAACTATGACTTTGGACATCATCCCGGCCAGCCGTGGCCATAGACCAACTTAGGCCAAAAGCCTAAGCTTGGGGGAGTACGTATTTCTCACCGACATTACATTCATGTTCACACATTCATTCCAGTTGTTGGTGTTCATCCCTTTTCATTGTATTATTCATGTTAGTTTATTTTTCTTGCTTTCTTCTTGTGTGTTTGAAAAACTTTGATAAAATCCAAAAACATATCTCGCTTCTTTTTAGTTTTTCTTTCTAGTTTAATTAGTTGTAGTATTAATAGAAAACCCAAAAAGATTTCCCGTTCTTCTTTTACTTGTTGGGAGCTTTCCCGTGTAAATAGTTTTTCTCATTTTCGTTTTACTTGCTTCAGAAAAACAATAACTCCAAAAATATTTCAGTGTGTTTCTTTGAAATTCTTTTCTTTTTCTTTGGGTCATAAGGAGAAGACCACGATGACAATGTTGATTGGCTCTCATATGCATTATTGTTGATCTAACAAAGAGCCCATATTACCTTGTCTTCTCCTTTGAATAAATGCTTGAAGATTCCAGCTTAGTCCAATGCACATGCACTATTATTATTATTCACATTGTTCGGTCATGCAAGTGAAAGGCAATAATGACGATATTTGATGAAATGATTGAGATGAAGAAAAGCTGGAATGAACTCGACCTATTTTGTTTTTGTAAATATGATTAGCTCATAGTTCCTGATTCATCCCGTTATGAATGAAACATGTTTGCAATGACAATTAGAGATTATAGTTACTCATGCCATGCTTAATTAGCTAGGAGTGGATAATGGTTTGTCTTGTGTGCCCACATGCAATTAAAGTGGTTATGATGTAGTATGATAGGGTGGTATCCTCCTTTGAATGATTCAAGTGGCTTGACTTGGCACATATTCACGCATGTAGTTGAAATCAAAAACAACATAGCCTCCATGATATTTATGTTCATGGTGATTTATATCCGACTCATGCTTGCATTCAATGTTGATTAATCTCAATGCATGTTTATGACCGTTGTTGCTCTCTAGTTGGTCGCTCCTCAATCTTTTTGCTAGCCTTCACTTGTACTAAGCGGGAATACTGCTTGTGCATCCACTTCCTTAAACCCAAAGTTGTTCAATATGAGTCCACCATACCTACCTATATGCGGTATTTACCTGCCATTCTAAGTAAATTTGCATGTGCCAAACTCTAAACCTTCAAATAATAATCTGTTTTGTATGCCCGAATAGCTCATGTAGCGACTGGGGGCGGTCAGTATCTTCCATGCTAGCTGGGTTATTCTCACGATGAGTGTTTATTCACTTGTCATTCACGAGAAACTGGCTGGTAATTGGGATGCCTAGTTCCATGATCAAAATCAAAATTAAAATATAATAATGCAACAAAACTCCCCCAGGATTGTTGTTGGTATGGACAGTACCTGTGGATTTGGCTAGCCATGGAGTGTGGTTGTTGGTGGAGGGGGAGTAAAAACTTTAGCATTCTGTTTGGGAACCGCCTATAATGTGTCTAGCATGGAAGATAGTGAGATCTCTTGGTTGTTATGTTGACAATGAAAGCATACCGCTCAAAATTATATTCATCTCTATTTTAAAAGCTTCGAGCTCTGACACCTCTGCAAATCCCTGCTTCCCTCTGCGAAGGGCCTATCTATTTACTCTTATTGTTGAGTCATCATCCTCTTATTAAAGCACCAGCTGGAGAGCACCACCGTCATTTATATTCCTTGTGTTTTATTTGATATTGAGTATGACTGTGACTGGATCACTTTTGCCATGAATTACAATGTCCAGTCAGTCCTTGATATTTAGGGGTGCTCTGCATTTATGTTTTGCGGTCTCGGAAAGGGCTAGTGAGATACCATTATGTCATATTATATCATGATTGTTTTGAAAAAGTGTTGTCATCCGAGATATCTTATTATTGCTCGCTAGTTGATTATGCCATTGATATGAGTAAATGTGAGACCTAAGTGCTATTGTGAATATGGTTAGTTCATAATCTTTGCTGAAAACCTGAACATTGGTTAGACATATTTGCAACAACAAGATCAAATAGAGTTTGTAAAAGTTTTTCTTTGTCACTTTCAGTTTGTCAACTGAATTGCTTGAGGACAAGCAACGGGTTAAGCTTGGGGGAGTTGATACATCTCCATTGTATCTACTTTTCCAAACTCTTTTGCCCTTGTTTTGGACTCTAATTTGCATGATTTGAATGGAACTAACCCGGACTGACGTTGTTTTTAGCAGAATTGTCATGGTGGTATTTTTGTGCTGAAATAAAAGTTCTCGGATTAACCTGAAAATTTATGGAGAATATTTCTAGAATATATAAAAAATACTGGCGGAAAAAGATACTAGAGGGGGGCCACCCAGGGGCCACAAGCCCCGAGGGCACGCCTACTGTCTGTGTCAAAACCGGCGGATCTCGGGTAGGGGGTCCCGAGCTGTGGATCTAGGATCAATGGGGAACAAGGGACGATGAACACAGTGTTTACCTAGATTCGGGCCCTCTCGAAGAGGTAAAACCCTACGTCCTGCTTGATTGTATTTGATGTATGATATGGTTACAGAGTAGATCTACCTCGAGATCAGATGAGCTAAACCCTAAGTCGATGAGGTGATGAATGTAGCTCTAGCCCTAAAGACTAAAACCCTCCAGCTTATATAAGCACCGATAGGGTTAGGGTTACATGCGATCGGTTATAAGGAGGGAAAGATTCTGCCTAATCCTGGCTTGGAGGGAACACCACGACTCCGAAGATTCCTTATCCGGCCATGGATCCATACTCTAGCTTGGCCCCATAGTAGCCCATCAATCCGGCCCAAACATAACAGGCCGGCAGCCCGAGGACCCCTTAATCCAGGACTCCCTCAGTAGCCCCTGAACTTGCCTCCAATGCCAGGGCTTGTGTCCGGCATCCGCACACCTCGTGGTCTTCGACTTGCGAGGCAAGTTCTTCATCATGTCCTGTACATGCTCGGAGTCAAGTGGTGTTCAGAATCTGAAGCGTCCATTTTACTTAGCTCCGAAGGCAAAAAATCATTCCAGTGTGAATAGTGCCCTCGTCTGACAACTTTTTTCTCTTTAACGAAGAGTCATGACCGGTCATAATGCCGAGCGGCTGGCAGTTCTCGATGCGCGGCTCGAGGCCGCCCCCCTATTGGCATGTCTCATTAAGGCAGAGATCGTGCCCCGTTTTTTAGGGGATATGATCAATGATTTTGATTCCCCACCCGCGCATAATGTCGCGAGAGTATCGGGAAGTGGAGAAGCCCACGGCGTGAAAATAGGAACCCTTGGCTCTTCTGTGGCCTATAAAGAGGGGGATTGCTAAAGTTAGCATCCTACGCCTTCTTCCACCTCCCGCTGCTGCTTGTGCAATCCTCCAGAGCTCCAGCGCCCTGTCTTTCTGCTCCGCGGCGAATCCCATCCCGCCCTCCCCAGCCATGGCCGGATCCGATGCTAACGGCAAGTGGGATGCCTCCATCGTCACCAACAATGACATCCTGGAGCTGAAGCGGGCCGGCTACTTGTTGGCCGACATCGCTCATCGAGCCCCTGAAGAGGGTCAGCTCATCCCCACGCCCAAGCTGGGCGAGAGGGTCATATTCCTCCCCCATTTTATCCAGGGGCTCGGATTTCCTCTACACCCCTTTGTGACGGGGTTAATGTTCTTCTACGGGCTAGATTTCCATGATCTAGCCCCCAACTCCCTCCTCCACATCTCGGCCTTCATTATCATCTGTGAGGCCCTCCACCGAGTCCAGCCACACTTTGGCCTGTGGCTGAAGGTGTTCAACGTCAAGCCTAAGGTGGTTGGCGGTGCCCAGGAGGACTGCAGCGGGGCCATGATCAGCAAGCTGGCACGGGTCCAGTGGCCAGAGGGCAGGTTCATCGACACCGTCAAGGTGTGGCAAAAAGAATGGGTCTACATCACCGAACCAAGGGATGCTGCCTGGACGGCGGCTCCCGAATTCAGATCCGGACCCCCTACGAGATTGGCCTCAGGGACTACAAAAAGTCCGGACTGGGGGTCTACCGATGACGTGAAGCTGCTGCAGAAGCGCGTCATCAATGTGATGGAGACCGGTGCTAAGCTGACCAACGTGGTCCAAATAATGCTCAAGCGCCAGCTCCTTCCTTGCCAGCAAAGGGCCAAGCCGTTGTGGGCGTGTAAGTCCGAAGATCCGGCCACCATGCAGTACCTCTTCGGTACAACCCACGACAAGGCGTGGGGCATGCTGTTCAAGCCTCAAGAGACATGGCTGGCAGAGGAAGAGGACATCGGCCTCGACGCTGCGACCCCCCCCCCCCCCCCCCCCGACGGAGGTGAGTGGTCTTTTGCCTGACATGTGTTTGGATAATCATACCGTGCATAATTTGATCTAAGCCTCTGAAAGAACATGTGGTGCCCCCATGTGTGGTTTTGGTAATTGATGACATTCTCTATGGACTAATGGTTGCATTGAGTTATATTTGAAGGATTTGTCCATAGGCATTTCTTGAAGTCCATGTGTTGGTTTCAAGGAGTTTATGAGTTGACCAAGGTGCTATTAAGGAATTATCCAAAGATTGGTCATGTGAGTGTTGAGCTTATTGCAAGCCTGTCTTGAACAAGAAGATTGTGTGATCATTCATGTTTACCTTCAAGACATCATCCACATGAAGAGAGTTGGAAAGTTTCAAGGTTGATCAAGACTAAGTCAAGAGTGAATCAAGTTGATCAACTCACAAAGCATAGAAGATGTACCGAGAGGGATCAAATGATCCCATGGTATGGTAAGCATTGTCCATTACACTTTGTGTACTAACCCATGGTCTACGTGAGAGTTCTATGTGGGGTTAGGTATGTTTCCATGGGCTTGCGTCAAGAGGAAGATATCATACAACCCATGGAGAGGATGACATCAAGTGGTGATCATCATCAAGTTTGCCGTGTGCATGTTCAAGTGGAGCATCACGAAGAGATCAAGTGCTTGAAGCTTGCTGTCCATTGTGGTGACAATGGACTTGTGAAGATGTGCGGAAGAGTGGCTCACCCATAGAGAATTATGGGGGAGCAATCAACTAGTCTTCATCGACCCAGTGGAATCAAGAAAGGTGGTCCATCTTGAGGAGGACAAGATCGTCATCATCTTGCTCAAGTGGATTATGCGCAAGGCAAAGGTTTGCCCTTGATAGGTTTTCTATTTTACCGGTCTCATGCTGGTAGTTGGGAGACCGGGTTATAGGATCGATTGTCGTACTATCAAGGGGGGCTCTCGATGAGTAGCTTGATCGTATCATTCGTAGAGAGCTCAAACCATTGCATCCTTTCATCATTTTTATTGGTTCTTGTTTGGTATTTCTCTTGGTGAGTTTTAGAGCTTATGTTCATCTTGATGACAAGCTCGAGTTCATCGAAAACGGAGTTCACATGCATCTTCTATGATGTTTTCGATGTTCGAGGTTATGCCAGTTCTTCTCTTTTGGAGGTTTCTCTCCTCTATATCTTAGGCATACCTCCCCTGCCTCTTCTTATTATAACCAGTCGCTGTTGGATGCTACTCATCGTCAGCTATCCAACAAGCTTGAGTTTGCTCAATTCGGAGCTCTTATGCAAATGTAGTGACTGTTTCGGTCCAACCTGTTTCTTCTGCTTTGCTTGGGCTATTTTGCAGCACCCAAGTGGTAGTACCGCTTAGTACCACGGTAATACCGCTTGCGGTACTACCGTTGTGGACTACCGCTGCCACTACCGCTTGGTCAAAGTCTTTTGTGCTTGTTTCTGTTGCCTATTTTCTCTAAGCGGTAGTACCGCTCAAGCGGTAGTACTGCACCCTCGAGCGGTAGTACCCCTTGTGTTTCAATGGTTGTGCTTGTTTCTGTTGCCTGTTTTCCCTAAGCGGTAGTAGAGCGGTAGTACCGCTCAAGCGGTAGTACCTCTCCCCAGAGCGGTACTACCTCTCTGGCAGATCTACTATTCATGTTTTCTGCCTCGTTGGGCTGTTTTGGCCGTGCTAAGCGGTAGTACCGCTCCTCCAAGCGGTAGTACCGCTTGTGCACGACCAGTGGGCATAACGGTTGGATTCGGGAGTGCCTATTTAAGGGGGCCTTCTTCCCCAATGGACCCTATCCTTTGAGCTCGCATTTGCCCCCCATTGTTGACCTTCTTCAAGCTTGCTATCTCTCAATCCCTCCATGGATTCTTGCTAGTTTTGGGGGGAAAAGAGAGAGGAGATCTAGATCCACATTTCCACCAATCACGTTCTCCTATATGTGAGGGGAACCCCTTGGATCTAGATCTTGGAGTTCTTCGTGTTCTCTTCTTTGTTCTTCCTCTCATTTTCCTCCCTAGCATTAGTTGCTTTGGTGGGATTTGGGAGAGAAGGACTTGGGCACTCCGTGTGCCCTTGCCATTGCATTTGGTGCATCGGTTTGAGTTCTCCATAGTGATACGTAGAAGTGAAGTTGAGTAGCTTATTACTCTTGGGTGCTTGGTACCCTTGAGCTTGTTCCTCTTGGGTGCTCGGGCGCCCTAGACGGTTGGTGGTGTAAGGAGCTCAATCATTGTGGTGTAAAGCTCCGGGCAAGCATCGGGGTCTCCAATTAGGTTGTGTAGATCGCCCCGAGCAATTTGACGGGTACCGGTGACCGCCCCCAAGGGTTGCCAAAGTGTACGGGTTCGGTGACCGCCCCCAAGGGTTGCCATTTGTACGGGTTCCGTGACCGCCCTCAAGGGTCCCTTAGTGGAATCACGGCATCTTGCATTGTGCGAGGGCGTGAGGAGATTACGGTGGCCCTAGTGGCTTCTTGGTGAGCATTGTGCCTCCACACCGCTCCAAATGGAGATTAGCATCCGCAAGGGTGTGAACTTCGGGATACATTGTCGTCTCCGCGTGCCTCGGTTATCTCTTACCCGAGCCCTTTACTTATGCACTTTACTTTGTGATAGCCATATTGTTTCTTGTCATATATCTTGCTATCACTTAGTTGTTTATCTTGCTTAGCATAAGTTGTTGGTGCACATAGGTGAGCCTAGTTGTTATAGGTTTTGTGCTTCACAAATTAACTGCTAGGTTTATTCCGCATTTGTTCAAGCCTAAACCGTAATTATTTTAAAGCGCCTATTCACCCCCCCCCCCCCCTCTAGGCGACATCCTCGATCTTTCAGCCTCTCTTTGCAGATTTTTGCAGGGTTGGCTCAAAAAGGCTGAGAAGATCAGCATTCAGGCGCCGCTGCCTGAAAAGCCCCGATCGCCTCAGCTAGAGAAGCTGCTGGCTATGGTATCTTACAAGGCGCCCGACAAGAAGGGCAAGAAGAAGAAGGATGTACCAGAGGTCAGGGAGGGCCTCCATCGAAGAGCTCATCCGGACACCCAGTCCAGAGGTGCTACAGCCCCGTCTGCTTAGGACGGGGACGAAGATGAGGAAGAGGAGGAAAGCGCCTCCTCGCATTCCAAGAAGAGGGCGGCATCCGAAGAGGTCAAGAAGATACCGCCCCCTCAGGCCCCGAAGAGTCAGTGTCGGCCTAAGGTGATCCTGCCTGACAGCTCGGACTCCGACGAGGAGTCTGAAGCGTCCGGAAAGGTTCTGGAGAGGGAACCTAGGGTCAAACCCCCTACTGCTAGGTACATATTTTGGCATTTTTAGTCGCTTTATTTTTAACAATTCCTTACTCATGGAAGCTGACCGTGTGTCATCACAGCCCACCGCGCGGCCATCCCGTCGAGTAGACCTCGGAAGGGACGTCTCCGCCCACCGACTTGGCGGACAACGGATCCGCATCGCGCTCTGCGCCTCCCCCAATCCCCGAAGAGGACGGGTAAGTGCTATCCCGAAGGACCCCTCCCCCTCCGAACACGGGGGAGGAGGGCGATGCTACCATGGCCGAGGCTGACGCCTCGGTCACCGAAGACCAGGAGGGTGTGTCCCTCCTGGCTAACGCGAGAGGGTGGTCCGGACCATCCGGACCCCCTTAGCCGTCCGAACCCGAGCCCCCAAGGCCCTCGACGGCGCCGGTTCCTCCTTCCGACAGGGAAGGGGTTGAGGGCTCGACGCCCGGGCCGAACACCTCCAACCAGGTTGCGGCGGGATGGCCGGACGTGTTGGAGGAGTTGGTGAACAACTCCGTTATCGTCGATGGGCACCGCTCCCTTATGGGTGAGGTTTTATAGGGTGTTCGGTCCGTCCAATCCGGACTGAACGACGTTGTACAAGGCCTTCTAACAGGCTTTGAGGTAAGTCAAGTAATACTCTTTTCCCGTAAAGGGGTTTTAGCCCTTAGTTTCCGTGATTGAGTAGGCCGTATGTGTCGGATTCAGGGCTCCGCAGACCCAAGAAAGGTTCGAGCTCTGGGGCGTGTGCGAAGAACTCAACCTCTCCAGCCAACCAACCCGTCGCCCTACAGTCTAGCTCGATGAACAAGTAAGTAGATGAACACGGCAGTTTACCCAGGTTCGGGCCACCTTGCGGTGTAAGACCCTACTCCTGCTTTGTGGTGGATTGGCCTCACGAGGGGCTGAGGATGAACTAGTACAAAGGATGAGCAAGCTCGCGAGGCTCGCTCTAGTGAGAATGAGTCGACCTCTTCTATGGTGGTGGCTAACCTATATTTATAGCGGCCTCGGTCCTCTTCCCCGAAAATGTAGGCGGGAAGGGATTCCACAACGGCCAATTTGAAAGGGGACAAGTAGTACATCTTATCCTGACGAAAGGTGGTCTTCGCCTACAAAGCTTCTGGTCGTGACGCTGCGGTGGGCTCGGCGATGACATCCGTCCTGCCGTCCTGGTGGTCTTGCTCTCATTGCACTGGAATGGAAACCTTTGGCTGATTCCTCGGGACCCCGCGCCTGCACTTGCCTCCTTAGCACCAAAGAGGAAACCTGCTCCTCTGCGCCCGCTGGCGCCCGCCTGGCCTTGGTCGTCATGGCTTGCTTCACCGCAACCTCATGAGGTTGGGCACCTGCATAGGAAACTCTGCTCCTCAGGAGTAGCCCAAGGGTGGCCGCTCCCTCAGGAGGTCTTGGCGTCGTCTGCCTCGCAAGGCTTGGCCCCTCGCGAGGGTCTTGTCTTGTTGATGCTGAAGCCAAGCCATACCAGGCCGTCGATGGAGCCACGCCGTGGGCCGCAGGCAGGCAAGTCTGGGTACCCTGGTTCCCAGAACACCGACAGTAGCCCTCGGGCCCAAGGCGCGCTCGGACTTGGCTTTGAGGCGAAGCCAAAGGGCAAGGGCGAAGCGCCGCGGGCCCCAATCGCCTGCGGACCAGGCTGACGCGTGGCACTTGATGGAGCGTTGACGCTCTTCTTCAAGGTCTTCGGAGAGGACGGCCGACGTCTGTAGTGCTGCCCCAGGGAAGGCGATCGAGACGGCGACCCCCTCACAGGCCGGCAAATCGGCGAGGCCCCTCGCGGTGAACTTGCCCTTGGCCTTGTCCGTGATTCCTCCAGCAGCAGCGACACCTCCTTCGAACCAAGCTTAAGCGATGACGACAGCTACGAGCCGCCGTGCCGTCATGCTTGGGCTTGAGGGAGGAATGGCGCCGGCCAAGCGTCATGGGCGACACCGCCTAGGTCGTGATACTCAGGAGGTCCTTTCCTTTCGTTTCATTCCTGCACAAAAGTCATGAAGGGCCCCGCGGGGGTGTGTAAAGATCATGACACTTTCGCCTTAATGTTAGCGTCCCCAACTTATGTTGTGTTTGCGTCTCTCGCTTGGGCACGGTTCGCCCTTTTTATTCTCACGGTAGCTTAGTGCTCTACGCCGACAGGACCTAGTCCCCAGGCAAGCTTCGGCCGTCGCTGGTATGCCAGGTCGCGATGCCGTGGTCAAGGCCAGGAGGTGAGCGGCCCGAGGTTCGGTAAGAGCCCCCGAGGCGCGATGCTCAGGAGGTCCCCTTTGGTGCGCAAGCGGCTCCCGAAGGACTGAAAGGGGAGTTCCCTTGCCCAAGCGAAATCACGAGAGATGAAACACCGATTATGGGGTTCGCGCCTGGGTGTGCGAAGCGACTTATCTTGGTGAGCCTGCGGTGGTTTCCTTGTCGCGAGGGCGAGCTTCTTGTGCGACATTAGACTGCGCCCTTCTCCTGATGCCCCCCCCCCACAGGGCTCCTACCGACTCCATCTCTCCCGCTCGTCAGGGTGCTCTACGTCCTCGGGACCCGGCTCTCAAGCGAGGCTCGGCCGCCGCTGGTATGCCAGGTCGCGATGCCGTGGTCAAGTCCAGGGGGTGAGGGCTCGAGGGCCGGTAGGAGCCCCTGAGGCGCGGTGCTCAAGCCCCCCCCCCCCTTTAACGTGCAAGCGACTTGCGCGAGAAAAGAGTGGCTGGCTCCGAGGGGGTACCTAGGAGGGGTTGCGCCCCATGGCATGTAGAGCGGTATCCTTCCGTGGTGGCGAGGTGTTGGCGAAGCTGCTCATGATCCTGCCTCCGGAGGTTCCCATCTCTGAGGCTCCAACAGCAGAAGTCGAAAGCGGTGAGGACGGTGGCAGTGTTGTTGACGAGGGGCTTCCAACGAGTGGGATAGGTGGCGGCAGTGGCGTTCCTACTTAGTTTTACCCTGCAACATTTACCGTGCCTCGTGGAGGCGTAAGACTTCTGTTTAAGCTTGCGGAACAATCTGTGCTTGTAATAATTTTTAGGACCCCGTGGTTTCCTTATTTCGCCAAGTTTCCTTCGTGCTTGCTTTTGTGCTCTGCGTCGGCAGGGCCCAGCCCCGCGCATACCTCGACCGCCGTTGGGGCGTCTGGATCACTAGGACGACACTAAGAGGCGAGGGGCTACGTGACTAGTGAGGCCCCTGAGTCGCGATGGTCAGGAGGTCCCCCTTGACGTGCGAGCAGCCCTCATGAAGGAAATGTGGACGCCGGGGTGTAGGACTTCGCGCTCTGCGTCGGCAGGGCCCAGCCTCGCGCATACCTCGACCGTCATTGGGGCGTCCGGATCACTTGGACGACACCAAGGGGCGAGGGGCTACGTGACTAGTGAGGCCCCTGAGTCACGATGCTCAGGAGGTCCCCCTTGACGTGCAAGCAGCCCTGATACCTTTGACCACCAGCTTTCACCTGGGGGGAACGCGAGAAGACCAGGTACCTAGACCTGGCAGAGTAGCGTGTGCTAGGCGGGGCCTGAGCACAGCCCCCGTGTCCAGCCCCCTCGCGCGATCATCTCGAGGGGGAAGTTGTGGGGTGTTGCCGATCGTAGAGCCAAGAGGCTATCCTGAGGTTGGTGCGGCCGCGAGGGCACCCTCAGTTGTTTATTCACCAGCGCGGAGCATAGTGCTTCCACTTTATCGTGGGCATAGCCTCTCCTCGACCGTGTCATCTGCCAGCGCGGAGCATGGGGCTTCCACTGGTACGTGGGTGGGAGTTCCCTCTGGGGGAGACTCCGGGGCGTGTACAGCCTCGTCCGGGCACGTGGCTTGCACGGCCGAACTGGAGGAGGTGTATATGGGCACCCGTGAGCCAGCGCGGGACTCACGAGGCCCTACCTCAAGGCGGGTTGCACCTGAATTTTGTTACGAGGTGCCTGTAAAAATCATGAGAGATGTTGGGGTGGCCTGCGCCGAATGCCCCTTCGGAGGTTATCGCATGAGAAGGCCGGACACTAATGACCCCAGGAGGTGACGTGAACAGGGCCGGCCCGCCAGACAGAGCTCAGCCATTGGTTTTATCGACGCTGCACGGACGGACCCGAGCACAGCCGCCGTGCCAAGTCTTCTCATGCAACGATCCCACGAAAAAACAGCCGGCGCACGGCTCCCGCTGCGGCGAAGCGCCGAACTGCGGTTGTACGAACTGGGCCGTGCGCCCGCACTTGCCCACACATGATTAGCTCATGCGAGAACAAGGCACCAAGGACCACGGGAGGTGACGCGCACGGGAGCTGGCCCACGGGACAGAGCTCGGTCGCTTGGGTTTGTCGACGCTGCAGGGACGAACCCGAGCACAGACGCCATGCCAGTCCTTAATCATGAGGCGGTCACGGGCGGATTTGCGAGGGCGCAGCGACATCATAGTGACGAAGCACCGGACAGGTAGTTGAGATGCTTAGGAAACTCATGAAGGTAAAGCCAGTTCTGCCTGAGGATGATGCAGCCCGAGGGGCGCCCTCAGTTAAACAAACCAAAAAGTCACCTGGCACCATCGTTGTAGAAGCGTTGAAGTAGCTGAAGACGCGTACTGTAGAGATCGCTCCTCACGAACCGACCGGCTCCTGAGCCCCGGGAGGCTTCGGAAATCCGGGGGGCTCCCGAGGGTCCGTCACCTCCTCAGTCAGGACCGCCTGGCGCCTGGCCTTGTGAGCCACCAAGGCTCCCTGCATGTAGCGCTGGTGCGAGGCAGCCATGTTCAGCAGGCCGAATGGCATGAGGACATAGCTGCGGGGGCAGCCCCCACTCCGCCCAATATGGGACGGACAGAAGAGCTCCTGAGAAGCAACCCTGTTGAGACCTGGGATGCTGACGCAGACGCGCAGCTCGCTACCCATGTCAGGGGCGGCAGCTGCACTGGAGGATGCGGGGCGACGCTCGCCACGCATGGCTCGCGCCTCCTGGAGCTCCTCGATCGCCTTGGTGATGAACTCCTGAGCGCCTGGCGCCTCGCGCCTCGCGCCTTGCTCACGGAGGCGCGCGTTGAAGCACACCTCCACGTGGTGCCAGAACGCCTCCCTCGTGACACTGGTCAGGTCTGAGGCCCTCCAGACGAGAGCCCCCGAGCCTGTCCTGAGAGGGGCACCGGACGCGCCTTCTTATGCGAGAGGGAAAGGGGCCCCAGCAGTGGGCGCGGGGCCTGAGGCACGGCCGTCGGGCGCGCCAGCCTCCTGACGGCCCTTGGGGAGGAGCTGCTTCTTCTTCTTGGGGATGGCCTTAGGAGGTCGAACGGCACCCTCATCGTCTGAATTCTTGACTGCCGCAGCCTAGTAGGCGCGCTCAAGGGAGCACACCGCAGCCTTTTCATCGCAGGCGACCGTGATGATGCCGCCACTCCCTGGCATCTTAAGGACATTGTAGCCGTGGTGTGTCGCCGC
This sequence comes from Thinopyrum elongatum, assembly GCA_011799875.1. Taxonomy (NCBI): domain Eukaryota; kingdom Viridiplantae; phylum Streptophyta; class Magnoliopsida; order Poales; family Poaceae; genus Thinopyrum; species Thinopyrum elongatum. Next base: position 558,121,404 of record CM022298.1, read on the forward strand.
CATGAACTTAGCGAGGGCCGGATACCCGAGGATGGCATTGTACGGAAGGCGAATATGGGCGACGTCGAAGTCGATGAGCTCGGTGTGGTAGTTATCACGCTGGCCGAAGGTGACAGGGAGACGGATCTGCCCTATGGGGATGGTGGAGCCATCGGTCACCCCTGAGAAAGGCTTGGTGGGAAGGAGCTGGTCGTACGGCACTTGGAGCGTCTCGAACGTCTCGATGGAGAGAACGTTGAGCCCCGCACCACCATCGATGAGTGTCTTGGTGACGAGGACATTATTGATGGTTGGCGAGCAGAGCATCGGGAGCGTGCCAGCGACAGCTGAACATTTGAGCTGGTCCATGGAGTCAAAGGTGATGGCGTACTTGGACCATCTGAGGGGGCACGACGCTTCAAGCTTGGGGAGGGCCGCATTCACCTCATGAGCGAACTGCTTGAAGATGCGATGAGAAGCGGGAGCCTGAGCACCGCCCAGGATACAGGCAATGGCACGGAGCTCTTGGAAGCCCCCAGCCCCATCGTCTTGGCGGTTGTCGTCGTTCCTTCTTGGCGGTGGCAGCAGCGGAGGGAGGCCAGCATTGCCCTGAGGACGGTCCTCACGAGGCTGGTCACGCCAGGGGCCATCGAGAGGCTGGCCTTGCCTGCGGTCCTCGCGAGGCTGATCGCGCCAGTCCTGGCGGGGGTCGCGGTTGTCCCAGCGGCCTCCGCCGCGGCCTCCTCCGCGGTCGTAGCCATGGTTGTCGCGCTCGGGACGGCGGCTAATGCGCCCATCACGGATTGCCCTAAGCTCCTGGCAGGCATTGGTGTTGTGGCTGTGAACGTTGTGGAAGATGCAGTACGGGCGGCTGTCTCTGGAGGATTCGGGGTGGTCGCGGCCGCGCTTCATCTCAGGTTCAGCCACAAGCACAGCCGGGCCCTTGCGCTTCACTTCCTTGGCCTTAGCCTTCTTGTCTCCAGGATCTACCTCCGGAAGCTCCAAGAGGGAGAGGCGGCCTTCCTCCGCCCTCGCGCACCTGGCCGCCAAGTTGAACATCTCCAGAGCCGAACACAAGTCCTCGTGTATGGCGAGCTCTTCCTTCATCTTGACGTCCCGGACGCCATCAGAGAACGCTGAGATGATGGCCTCGTCCGACACCTTGGGGATCTTGAGGCAGACGGTGTTGAAGCGCTGTATGCACTTGTGCAAGGTCGTGCCTGGTTGCTGCTTGATGCGCCGCAGGTCACCTGCCGCAGGAGCGCGGTCGCGAGTGCCCTGGAAGTTGGCGATGAAACACTCGCGAAGCTCGTCCCAGGAGGAGATTGACCCCACTGGAAGGTTCAGGAGCCAAGAGCTTGCGCCGTCCTTGAGGGCCATGGGAAACCAGTTTGCCATGATCTTGTCATTGTTGTTTGCCGCCTCGATGCTCAGCTCGTAGAGCTGGAGGAACTCAGTGGGGTCGGGGGTGCCGTCGTAGCGCAGAGGCAGATCCGGCTTGAACTTGCCGGGCTAGATGACGTGGCACAGCTCTGGGGTGAAAGCGCGGCACCCTGCCACACTCACAGGGGCCTGCCGCTGGGGAGGAGCCTGATCTCGATGCCCGCGCGCTGCTGCCTCTGGCAGTACGCGGTCTTGACGTAGCGATGCTGGAAGCGCACACGCTTCTCCTTGGGGCGCTGCACCACCTGGCAGCTTTCTTCATCGCGCGCCGGCGCCCTGCGCGACGGGTCATGCTGGGGTGCTTCATGCCTGGGCTCGGGACCCATGCCATGCAGAGGAGGAGGAGGAGGCGTGTTGTGAGCCACGTTGCCCACCAGGGACGGCGGAAGTACAAAGCGAACGAGACGGCGCAGGGGCCTCGCCAGCAGCGTTGATGAGTTCGGCGATGCGGGTGAGCCAGTCGTCGTAGAGGTCATTGGCCAGACGATAGCGCAAAAGCTCGCGCACCATGAGCAGCACAGACTGCGCGTTCGCCAGCCCATGACGGCCATGAGAAGACGACGCCATGGCTAGAGTGGGTGATGGAGTCGTGGTGCGGCCGTCGCGCTGCACAGACGGTGGCACCGACAAGTCCTGCTGTTCGTGGGCAGCAGGGTCGGTGGCGGCGTTAGCCACCAGGGAGGCAGAGCGGCGAGGGCTGCCGTTGCCCGCGGGTGCCGTCTGGGCGACACGAGAGGCCCGGCGCTCGGCCCGAACACGGCGGGCGTCGGCCATTGGAACGGCGGAACGGCGATGGAGAGAGTGGTGGGAGAGAAGCTTCAACACGCCCCTACCTAGCGCGCCAAATGTCGGATTCAGAACTCCGCAGACCCAAGAAAGGTTTGAACTCTGGGGTGTGTGCGAAGAACTCAACCTCTCCAGCCAAACAACCCGTCGCCCTACAGCCTAGCTCGATAAACAAGGAAGAAGATGAACACGGTAGTTTACCTAGGTTTGGGCCACCTTGCGGTGTAAGACCATACTCCTGCTTTGTGGTGGATTGGCCTCACGAGGGGCTGAGGATGAACTAGTACAGAGGATGAACAAGCTCGCGAGGCTCGCTCTGGTGAGAATGAGTCGACCTCTTCTATGGTGGTGGCTAACCTATATTTATAGCGGCCTCAGTCCTCTTCCCCGAAAATGTAGGCGGGAAGGGATTCCACAACGGCCAATTTGAAAGGGGACAAGTAGTACATCTTATCCTGACGAAAGGTGGTCTTCGCCTGGAAAGCTTCTGGTCGTGACGCTGCGGTGGGCTCGGTGATGGCATCCGTCCTGCCGTCCTGGCGGTCTTGGTCTCATTGCATGAGAATGGAAACCTTTGGCTGATTCCTCGGGACCCCGCACCTGCACTTGCCTCCTTAGCACCAAAGAGGAAACCTGCTCCTCTGCGCCCGCTGGTGCCCGCCTGGCCTTGGTCGTCATGGCTTGCGTCACCGCAACCTCATGAGGTTGGGTACCTACATAGGAAACTCCGCTCCTCAGGAGCAGCCCAAGGGTGGCCACTCCCTCAGGAGGTCTTGGCGCCGTCTGCCTCGCGAGGCTTGGCCCCTCGCGAGGGTCTTGTCTTGTTGATGCTGAAGCCGGGCCGTACCAGGCCGTCGATGGAGCCACGCCGTGGGCCGCAGGCAGGCAAGTCTAGGTACCCTGGTTCCTAGAACGCCGATAGTATGTATAACAGCCCCCGAGACTCTACAAGAATTACAAAGGAACTTGCGGAGGATCCAATTTCTGTAGGCCAATGTTTAAGTAGTGCGAACTTTTTGATATCACTGGCGTCTTCCTTGGCCACGGCTGCTAATGCCGCGGCACTAGAGGAGATGGATCGGAAGCTCAAGCGCTCCGATGGAGAGCTTGACCTTGTCAACAAGCGGCTTGATGAGGCGCAAGGTAAGCCCTTTGTTAAGATGTATGATTGCTTATTGCCGGATACTTACTTTCCGGACTGCATGCTAATCATATAATATGCGGATATTGCAGCTGCCGCTACTGAGGTAGAGGGCTTGAAGGCGGCCTTGAAGAAGGCCGAGGCCGAGGCGGCCACAGAGAAAGCGGCTGCTGAGAAGGCGGTGGCCGAGCTTGAGAAGGCCAAGCTCGCTGGTGAGAAGCACGAGGCTCGAGTAGCCGAGGTGCAGGTGGAGCTCAAGGATGCCATCAAGAAGTTTGAGGCACTTGAGAAGGAGCAGAGGGAGCGGTCTTCCAAGCTGTCCAAGGTGGAGAAGAAGCTCCAGGAGGCGAGGACCAAAGTGCGAGGTGTCCGGGAAGAGCTCCGCCAAGTGGGGCAAATCGCAGATGGTAAGAAATACTTACTGCAGAGTGTGTTTGGAGGCAACAAGTTCGCCTTGCTGACGCGGGTCTAGCGCTCCACAGGCGCTTTCGCCGAGCTTCCGAAGAGTGCGGCGGAGCACTACGCAGCGCGGGAGGAGGATTCGGAATGGCGGCTCTTCTGGTCGCAGTTTCAGGCGCCCGAACACCCTCAGCTCCTCAGCAACCAAATGAAGCAGTTGATGGAGCTGCACCAGATGGCCGAACCAGCCTTGAAGGACCTTTGTGTCCGGCTGTGGCCAAATGAGCCTATTCCGGACAGCTACTTTGGCTTGGTGCAGAGGTTGCGTGAAGCACTGGCGCAGATCGATACCATAAAGCGATCTGCGTGCCTTGCGGGTGCGAGGGTGTCCTTCGCGACGACCATGGTGCATTGGCCGAAGATCAAGCCGATGGTTATGGCCGTTGGTCCTCCGCTGGCTGGAAAGGAGCACCGCCACTCTGAGCTATACTTTGACCGAGTTATGGAAGGTGCTCGGGCAATAGAGGGTCAGTGTTCAAAGGTTGTAATCATTGAATGATTTTGTGTCCAGTTGCCATCCGAACATCTTGCTTTATATTGCGGCCCGTTTGTATGTTGACGATGTTACTGTCTAATTTTGACTCCTGTGCGGCTGTTTTATTATTTTGAAAGTTACCAGTCATCGGCTTCAGCCCCCAAGTTTGTCGGATTTCGGGTTCCGCAAACCCTTGAGAGGTTCGAACCCTGGGGTGCGTGCGAAGAACTCATCCTCCCCAGTCTGCCTACTCGCTAATCTCACAGCCTAGCTCGTCACACTGTAAGGAAAAGAGACACAGCAGTTTACCCAGGTTCGGGCCACCTTGCGGTGTAAAACCCTACTCCTGCTTTGTGGCGGATTGGCATCGGGGGGCTGAGGATGAACTAGTACAGTGGCGAACAGCCTCAGGAGGAGAGGTGTTCTTGGGCTCGGGTGAGCTGGTGAGTGTGTGGGTGATCTGGATGATCCGTCCATCTCTCCCCTTCTACGGTGGTGGCTAGGTCCTATTTATAGTGGCCTTGGTCCTCTTCCCAAATGAAAGGCGGGAAGGGATCCCACAACGGCCAAATTCGAAGGGAGACAGCTAGTACATGCTATCCTGACAAAAGTAGTCTTCGCCTGCAAAAGCCTCTGGTCGTGACGCCGTGGTGGGCTCGGTGATGACCTCCGTCCTGGCGGTCTTGGTCTTGTTGCACGGGAATGGAAACCTTTGGCTGATTCCTTGGGACTCCGCGCCTGCGCTTGCCTCTTTCGCATCAAAGAGGAAACTGGTACACTGTGCCCGCTGGCGCCCGCGTGGCCTTGGTCGTCATGGCTCACGTCATCCGGACCTCACGAGGTGAGGCTTGCATAGAGATCTCCGCTCCTCGGGAGCCAGCCTGAGGAGGCCGCTCCTCGTGGAGGTCTTGGTGTCGTCCGCCTCGCGAGGCTTGGCCCCTCGTGAGGGTCTTGAGTTGTTGTCGCTGAAGCTGGGTCATACCAGGCTGTCGAGGGAGCCACATCGTGGGCCGCAGGCAGGCAAGTCTGGGTACCCCCGTTCCCAGAACGCCGACAGTAGCCCCCGGGCCCAAGGCGCGCTCGAACTTGGCTTCGAGGCGAAGCCAGGGGGCAAGTGCGGAGCGCTGCGGGCCCTAACCGCCTGCAGCCTTGGTCGACGCATGGCGATTGATGGGACGTGGGCGTCTCCGCTCCCCCATGCTGCCTCGACAACCGTCCCTGGCTGACGAAAAGGCTGGCACTTGCCGCTGAGCCTTCATTGCCTTCCTTCCGTCTTGCTCTAGATCCCCTTCTTCTTCTGCTTAGCGCGCCTCTAGATCTACTGAATCCTTTCCTTGGGCTCGCCACCGATGGCCATCGACAAGGCAAATTCATCGGCCTCCGCCGCGCGCTCGGCTCTCTGGTTTGAGCCAGCCTTGAGCGCGTCCTCCATCGCCGAGGAGAAGCACCTTGCCACCGTGCCCCCGCTGACGGCGGGCGCCGATAATGAGGGAGGGGAGACGGCGCTCCGGGTCGGCTCCGCCCAGCCGAGAGCCTTGGGTGACACCTTCTACCCCTTCTTCCTACACAGCATCTTCGCTGGGCTGGTTCCCCCTTTCTCCCGTTTCTTCTATGCCGTCCTCAACCACTATGGTCTCCATTCCCTCCATCTTCATCCCAACTCCATCCTCCTCCTGTCGATCTTTGCCTTCTACTGTGAAGCGTTCGTGGGGGTGACGCCCTCCGACGCGCTGTTCCGCCACTTCTTCTACCTTCGGATAAGTAGTGGCCAGTGCTCTTGGTGCGCCAGCTTTATCGTGGCCAACGGCAGCAATGCGATCTCGCGGGCTGGGAAGAAGGTGGAGGACTTCTGGAACAAGTGGATCTTCATGGACGCCAAGCGATCCCACGCTCGGCTGGAGCTGCCGACCGCGCTGCCGAAGCCCCTGGATCGATGGGCTCACGAGAAGCTCACCGACCCCAGGGCGGAGTAGTTGCTAGAGAGGATGACGGCCGACCTGAAGGCAGAGGACCCGAAGGCGGAGAAGCTGACAGGGGTCATGATTGTCAAGGAGTTCCTGACGCAGCACCTGGCTCCGCTCCAGGCGCACTCGCGCCCCCTGTGGAGCTTCAAGGGCGCGGAAGACGACCTCCGGTTGCCCCCGGACAACTTGTCCGACGAGGAGCTGAGCAAGGTCGTGCGCACCTTGCTCGGGAAGGACCAGGGCGGCCCCTCGGACGCCCATCTCCCGTTTTACCGTCGCGCCAACGGGGAGAAGGTAGCCGCCGCCATGCCTGTCTTCAATGAGCGAGGTCTCGTGCCGCTGGAGCCTTCCCTGCCCCTGGGCTCCCCGGTGCCGGTGTCCTCCGGCGATCCCTCGGGGGAGGAGGAGAACGAGAGCTCGGAGGCGACCTTGGAGGAGGTGGGGGAGACCTCTCCCCCACGGCAGAGCGAGCTCCTCCATGCCTTTTCTGATGACGACGCCGATGAGTACCCAGTCAGGGAGTCGCCGCGCTCCGCCGGGGTCACCACGAGGTCTAGGGGCACCCCTCCGAAGAAGCTGAAGCTGGGTGTCCCAAAGAAGGACAGGTCGTCGTTGCTTCCCCGAGGAGGCACCTCCGCCCCACAGTTGGCCACCGCCACCGCAAATCCAGCCACCGCGCGCTCATCCGCTCACGATAACGCGGCGGGGCTCGCGCCCACGAAGCCTGTGGGCATCGCGCTCCTGAAGAGGACGAGGGATTATGTCGCCACGGACCAGTAAACGCACCTTTCGTCTTTGCTTCCTGCTCTTGACGTAGTGCTCTAACATTTTCCTCTCCACGGCCAGGCCAATGTTGGCGGCGAAAAAGAAGGAGGAGGAGGCGAGGGCTCCCGAGGCCAAGCAGCCCACCTCGGCCCCGGAGGCCCTGGGGCAGACAGACGAGGCTGGCTCGCGTCCTCCTGCCGCAGGGTTGCCCTCACGAGACACCGGGGCCCAGCCTCAGGAGAAGGATGCCTCCGCGGCCACGCTGGCTTCAGAGACGCTTGCCTTCAGCGCCTACTGACGACCCGAGGGCTCCGGGGCCCCCGGCCATCCTTGTTGCTGCTGCTTCACCGGTCTTGATGTCGTCGCCATCTTCTCATCCAGCCGCCACGCTGGCGGGCCACGGCTCTTCTACCGCGCCCGGTGCTCTGGAGCAGGCCTTCTCCATGTTGGATCAACTCTGGAATGATCTTCGGGGCCCCGACCAGCACCGGGCGTCGGGGCGCCTGTAGCTGGTCTCGGGGTGGCTCCAGGCTGACTCGTCCGTCAGGGCGGCCTGGGACCGGGCCGACGCTGCTAAAGAGGAGGGCCGGAAGGTGGCCGGCGTGGCCGCCGCCCGTGACATGGCGTTGAAGGACGTGAAGGACGCCGAGGAGCACTGTCGTGCGGTGGAGGCCATGCTGAAAGCCCTTCGCGACGAGCAGGCCACCCGCGCCTGCCAGCTCGAGGAGCAGGAGGAAAAGCTGAAGGAGTGGGAGTCTGCGGTCGCCGGTCGTGACGCCGAGCTGGAGCAGGCATCTTAGGAGCAGGCCACGGAGTGCGGCCGCCTGGAGAAGCTGAAGGAGGAGGTGGAGGCGGCCCAAGCATCCCACGCCCAGCTTGTCTCCGACGAGAAGGCTCGGCTGGAGGCCAGGGAGAAACTCCTTGCCAAGGCTGAGGAGGCGGCCACCGTGGGGCGTGCCTCCTTTGACTCCCTCGAGCAGAGGTCCCGCAAGGCACTGCAGGATCTCTACGGGAGCGGGTACAAGGAGCCGCTGGTGACTCCGGAGGAAGGCCCTGCCGGGCTGCTCCCCAAGCTCGTCACAGCGCTCGAGGGCATCGTCGTCGGAGTGGGCCCCATGTTGGAGGGGGAAGCCCGCGCGCTATCGGCCTCGGCCGCAACGCGCGTCTTCAGCCACCTCCATCTTTGGGACTCCAGCTTCGACCTTGGTGCCCTGCTCGAGCCCGTGGACCCTGAGCTCCAAGATGCTGCTGCCGAGCCCGTGAAGGGTCAAGTGGAGGCCCTGCTGCGGAAGTTCCTCACCGTCGACCCCGTGCCTACGGCTGATGGCACGGACGGCGGCGACGTCGTCGATGACGGGGCTCCCCAAGCAGGCAACGATGGCGCTCAAGGCTGAAGGAGATGGCAGCGCTTTCCCCTTGTTTTATTCCTGCAACATGTACCGTGCCACATGGAGGCGTAAGAACTTATGCTTTGGAACCTGAATAGACAGTATGTTTTGTAATAACTTGCTAAGGTTCTGTGGTTTCCTTTCCGTTTGCTTTGATGTTCTGCGTCAGTAGGGCCCGGTCCCGCGCATACCTCAGCCGCCGTTGGGTCGTCCGGGTCACCAGGACGAGACCAAGGGGTGAGGGGCTACGTCGCCAGTTAGGCTCCTGAGTCGCGATGCTCAGGAGTCCCCCTTGACGTACGAACAGCCTTCGGGAAGGAGACGCGAGGGTGGGTCTTGGCGTTCTGCGTCGGCAGGGCCCGGCCCCGCGCATACCTCAGCCGCCATTGGGTCGTCCGGATCACCAGGACGAGACCAAGGGGTGAGGGGCTACGTGGCCAGTTAGGCTCCTGAGTCACGATGCTCAGGAGTCCCCCTTGACGTACGAATGAAAACACCATACCTGTCCTCGCCGGCTTTCGCTCGGGAGGGATGCGCGAAGACCAGGTCCGAGGGACCTGGCAAGGTGGCGTACGCCAGGCATGACCTAAGCGTAGCCCCCGTGCCTAGCCCCCTCGCGCTACTCTCTCGAGGGGAAAGCAGCGCGGTGAGGCTGAACACCGAGCCTGGTGGCTCTCCTGAGGTTAGTGCAGCCGTTAGGCCGCCCCCAGTTGTTTATCACCAGCGCGGAGCATGGCGCTACCGCTCTTGCACGGGCATAGCCGCTCCTCGACCATGTCGACTGCCAGCGCGGAGCATGGTGCTTCCACTGGTACGTGGGTGGGGGCTCCCTCTGAGGGGAGACCCCGGGGCGTGTACAGCCCCGCCCTGACACGTGGCTTGCACGGCAGGGCTAGAGGAGGTGTGTATGGGCACTCGTGAGCCAGCGCGGGACTCACGTGGCCCTACCACAAGGGGGTCTGCGCCTGAATTTGATTCGTAACACTTGTGATAGTCCTGTGAGATGGTTAGGCAACCTGCGCCGAGTGAATTTCCAGAGGTTATCGCATGAGAAGGCCAAACACCAACGACCCCAGGAGGTGACGTGAACGGGTCCGGCCCGCCAGACAGAGCTCAGCCGTTGGGTTTGTCGACCCTGCAGGGATAGACCCGAGCACAGACGCCGTGCCTAGTCTTCTCATGCAAATGTCCTAAAGAAAGACAACCAGCGCGCGGCTCCCGCGGTGGCGAGGCACCGGGTCGCGCGCCCTAACTTACCTGCCCCCGATTAGCTCATGCGAGAACAAGGCACCAAGGACCATGGGAGGTGACGTGCACGGGAGCTGGCCCGCGAGCCAGAGCTCAGCCACTTGGGTTTAGCGACGCTGCAGGGACGGACCCGAGCACAGACGTCGTGCCAGTCCTTAATCATGAGGCGGTCGTGGGTGGGCTTGCAAGGGCGTACGACGTTCGTTGTGACGAAGCATCGGACAGGCAAGTGATAATCATAAATGAACTCATGGATAAGGTAGAGCTAGTTCTTATAGATGCAAAATGATACATGCCGCAGGGACGGACCCACGCGGCTTGGGGATAATGCAGCCCGAAGGGCGCCCCCAACTAAACAAACCAGAAAATGTCACCTGGCACCATTGCTGAAGAGATGTTGGAGTAGCTGAAGACGCGTGCCACAGAAATCGCTCCTCATGAGCCGCCCAGGCCCCGAACCTCGGGAGGCTCAGGGGGCCCAGGGGGCTTGCGAGGATCCATCTCCTCCTTTGACAGGATCGCCTGGCTTCTGGCCTCATGAGACGCCAGGACGCCCCGCATGTGGCGCTGGAATGCAATAGCTGCGCTCGGCAAGCCCAAAGGCATGCGAACATAGCTATGAGGGGGACCCTCGCATCGGCCAGCGCGGGATGGCCAGAAGCGCTCCTAAAATGCGGCCCTGTTGAGCCCTGGGATGTTGATGCAGACGCGCAGCTCGCTGTCCTTGCCGGGACAAGGAGCCACGCCGGGTGGTGGCTGATGGTCGCCTCGCATAGCTCTTGCCTCCTGAAGCTCCTTGATTGCCTTGGTGATGAACTCCTGAGCACCTGGTGCCTCGCGCCTTGTACCCTCCTGGCGGAAGCGTGCGCTGAAGCACGCCTCCACATGGTGCCCGAGCGCCTCCCTCGTGACATTGGCCAGGTCAGAGGCCCTCCAAAGGAGAGCCCCCGAGCCCAGTCCGACAGGGGCACCGGGCATGACTTCCTATGCAAGAGAGGGAGGCGCCCCGTCAGTGGGCGCTGGGCCTGAGGTGGTGCCGCTGGGCACCCCACCCTCCTGAGGTCCTTGGCGGAGCAGCTGCTTCTTCTTCTTGGGGCAGCCTCAGGAGGGTAGATGGCGCCTTCATCGTCTGGGTTCTCGACCGCCGCAGCCTGGTAGGCGCGCTCGAGAGAGCACACCACGTCCTTCTCCTCGCAGGCGACCGTGATGACGCCGCAGCTCCCTGGCATCTTGAGGACATTGTAACCATGATGAGTCACCGCCATGAACTTGGCTAGGGTCGGATACCCAAGGATGGCGTTGTATGGAAGGCGAATGTGGGCAAAGTTGAAGTTGATGAGCTCGGTGCGGTAGTTGTTGCGCTTGCCGAAGGTGACAGGGAGGCGGATCTGCCCTATCGGGGTGGTGGAGCCATCGGTCACTCCTGAGAAAGGGTTGGTAGGCTGCAGCTGGTCGTAGGGCACCTGGAGTCGGTCGAATGTCTCGATGGAGAGAATGTTGAGCCCCGCACCACCATCGATGAGAGTCTTGGTGATGAGCACGTTGCTGATGGTAGGCGAGCAGAGCATCGGGAGAGTGCCGGTAGTCGCTGCGCACTTGAGCTGGTCGGATGAGCTGAAGGTGATGGTGCACTTGGACCAGCTGAGCGGACGCGTTGCCTCGAGCTTGGGGAGGGCCGCGTTCACCTCACGGGCAAACTGCTTGAAGATGCGATGAGAGGCAGGGGCCTGAGCGCCGCCCAGGATGCAGGCGATGGCACGAGGCTCCTGGAAGCCCCCAGCCCCCTCATCCTGGTGATGGTCGTCATTCCTTCTTGGCGGTGGCGGCAGCGGAGGAAGGCCAGCGTTGCCCTGAGGACGGTCCCCACGAGGCTGGTCCCTCCAGGGGCCCTCGCGAGGCTGGCCCTACCAGCGGTCCTCACGAGGCTATCGCGCCATTCCTGGCGGGGGTCGCGGCCGTCCCAGCGTCCTCCACCTCGGCCTCCTCCGCGGCTATAGCCTCGGTCACTGCGCTCGGGGCGACGATAGAGGCGCCCGTCGCGGATGGCCCTGAGCTCCTGGCAGTCGTTGGTGTTGCGTCTATGCACGTTGTGGAAGATGCAGAACGGGCGACTGCCCTTGGATGACTCTGGGTGGTCGCAGCCGTGCTTCATCTCTGGCTCGGCCATGAGCACGGCCGGTCCCTTGCGCTTCACGTCCTTGGCTTTGGCCTTCTTGTCTTCTGGGTCGGCCTTCGAGAGCTCCAGGAGAGAGAGGCGACCTTCCTCAGCTCTCGCACACTTGGTTGCCATGTTGAACATCTCCAGAGCCGTGCACATGTCTTCATGTATGGCGAGCTCCTCCTTCATCTTGACATCGTGGACGCCATCAGTGAACGCCGAGATGATGGCCTCGTCCGACACCTTGGGGATCTTGAGGCGGACGCTGTTGAAGCGCTGGATGTACTTCTGCAAGGTCTCTCCTGGCTGCTGCTTGATGCGCCGCAGGTCACCCGCAGCCGGTGGACGACCGCGAGTGCCCTAGAAGTTGGCGACGAAATGCTCTCGCATTTCGTCCCAGGAGGAGATCGATCCCGTGGGCAGGTTCAAGAGCCACGAGCGCGCACCATCCTTGAGGTCCATGGGAAACCAGTTCACCATAACCTTCTCGTCGCCGTTGGCTGCCTCGATGCTCAACTCGTAGAGCTGCAGGAACTCAGCAGGGTCGGGGGTGCCTTCGTAGCGTGGAGGCTGGTCGGGCTTGAACTTCCCCGGCCAGACGACGCTGCGAAGCTCCGGAGTGAACGCGCGGCAACCTGCTGTGGTCATGGAAGCCCGTCGTGGAGGTGGAGCCTGGTCTTGGCGCTCGCGCGCCACCGCTGCAGGCGGCGCGCGGTATTGACGTCGTGGTGCTGGGAGTGCACGAGCATCTTCTCACGGCCGCTGCACCACCTGGCAGCTTTCGTCTTCATGCGCCGGCGCCCTGTGCGGCGGGTCACGCCGCGGGGCCTCGCGCCTTGGCTCGAGGGCGACGTCTTGACGTGGAGGTGGAGGAGGTGCTCCGTGGGCTACGTCACCCACAGCAGGCGGCGGGTGAGGCAGCGAGCGAGACAGTGCAGGAGAGTCCCCGGCGGCGCTGACAAGCTTGGCAATGCGGTCCAGCCAGTCTTCGTAGAGATCGTCGACGGGGCGATAGCGCAGGAGCTAGCGCGCCATAAGCAATGCATCCTGCGCGTTCGCCGGCCCGCGACGAGCATGAGACGACCAACCAGCCGGAGTCAGCGACGGGGTGGCGGTGCGCCCATCCCACCGCACAGAAGGGTGCAGCAACGAAGCATGCTGCTCGTGCCCCGCGGGGCCGGTGGCGGCGTTCGCCACTGGGGACAGGGGACGGCGAGGGCAGCCGTCACCCGCCGGCACCGTCTGAGCGACGCGGGCAGCGAGGGCGGCCCGACGCTCAGCACGAGCTCGACGAGCGTCAGCCATGGAAGCGGTGGAGCGATGGCGGATCGACCGGCGGAAGAGAGGCTCCGACGCACCCCTGCCTGGTGTGCCAAATGTCGGATTTCGGGTTTCGCAAACCCTTAAGAGGTTCGAACCCTGGGGTGCGTGCGAAGAACTCGTCCTCCCTAGTCTGCCTACTCGCTAATCTCATAGCCTAGCTCGTCGAACTGTAAGGAAAAGAGACACAGCGGTTTACCCAGGTTCGGGCCACCTTGCGGTGTAAAACCCTACTCCTGCTTTGTGATGGATTGGCCTCGGGGGGCTGAGGATGAACTAGTACAGTGGCGAACAGCCTCAGGAGGAGAGGTGTTCTTGGGCTCGGGTGAGCTGGTGAGTGTGTGGGTGATCTGGATGATCCGTCCATCTCTCCCCTTCTACGGTGGTGGCTAGGTCCTATTTATAGTGGCCTTGGTCCTCTTCCCAAATGAAAGGCGGGAAGGGATCCCACAACGGCCAAATTCGAAGGGAAACGGCTAGTACATGCTATCCTGACAAAAGTAGTCTTCGCCTGCAAAAGCCTCTGGTCGTGACACCGTGGTGGGCTCGGTGATAACCTCCGTCCTGCCGTCCTGGCGGTCTTGGTCTTGTTGCACAGGAATGGAAACCTTTGGCTGATTCCTCGGGACTCCGAGCCTACGCTTGCCTCTTTAGCACCGAAGAGGAAACTGGTACACTGTGCCAGCTGGCGCCTGCCTGGCCTTGGTCGTCATGGCTCACGTCATCCGGACCTCACGAGGTGAGGCTTCCATAGAGATCTTCACTCCTCGGGAGCCAGCCTGAGGAGGCCGCTCCTCGTGGACGTCTTGGTGTCGTCCGCCTCACGAGGCTTGGCCCCTCGCGAGGGTCTTGAGTTGTTGTCGCTGAAGCTGGGCCGTACCAGGCCGTCGAGGGAGCCACGACGTGGGCCGCAGGCAGGCAAGTCTGGGTACCCCCGTTCCCAGAACGCCGACAAAGTTAATAGGACGAGGGGTGTTTTGTCTCCGCACTATTACCCTTAGCTAATGTCTTGGTGCCCGAAGGCGGTAGTGCGAGAGAGATACCAGGCAATCAGACTATGCGGTTTTATTGCTTTCACTTTGCCATAGGAGCTTGACGGCGGGGACTAGTGACTAGCCCCCAGGGTTTTGCGGTGTACAAGGGGGCCGTGGCTTGCCCGAGTGACCACTTGGTTTGTGCTAGGACGAACCCTGCGTATGACACGGATAAATCGCCAACGATTTTTTAGTTGTAACACTTGTCATCGGATCGCTGACCAGTTCTCGCTTACTATGATGGTCAGTTTTCGGCTTTCTCCCCTGAGGTACTTAACTGGACTAACCAGAAGTACAATCACAGGGGTTCTCCCTTTGCCTTCTTAGCCGAACATGTGGAACGTAAGGAGGCAAGCACAGGAGCCGGGCAACCCAACTATTGACCCAAGACATAGTTTGGTACCGATGCATATAATGCAATATCCGAGACGCCGAACACACTACGAGAAGTGGTACCGGACTTGGTACGTTAGGCTGATTGGAAAAAATCAAGCCCTCGGTCGATTAGCCGAGTTGTATTTACTACGCATTGTGTGTCTGCTTAGCTGTTCGAAGAGCAGAAAAAAAGGGAAAGGAGAAAGAAAAGATGGATGATTCTGATGCCTTAACACTGTAAAAGGTGTTTTTAACTTTCATAGGCTCTGGATGTCGATCCGTACAATTCGAACTACTGTGGCGTTGTACAATAAGTGAAAAAAGAAATTTTACAGAGAAAGGTTTACACAAGGCCTTGATTCGTGGGTTGAAGCCTCAACTGTGCCCTGCTGCATGTCTACGCCTTTACTTATGCGTGATGGATGGGTTTGAGTTGGTCATCCGTGAACATCGCGTGCAGGCGAGGGATGCCTGTAGTAGGGACTTTGAAGATGTAGCCCTGCCGAATATGGCTTGATGTTGAGCGAGTCCGGAACCGTATTCTTGTAGGGATGTCATAGTTCGGTTGACCAGAATATGTGGGGATATGGGTTCGATGTCAGTCCCCACAGCCGCCCAAGGTATCTCGAGCACGAAGTTGTGCTGACGAGGCATGTAGAGCGCGATGGAGACGGGCGTGCCGTGGGGCGCGTGTCCCTATTTGTAGCGAACGCAAGCGGGCTCCCATGACGGGGATCGGGCTCGGGCCCATTTGGCCTTAACGGCGGGCTGATACTTCGGCCCGTTGGCGACGGCTTGGTCTTTGGCTGCCAGGGCCGCGGTGTGTTCCTCGGTCCAAAGTGAGCAGTCCGTGTTGCCATTGATTGTTATGACGCCAGAGGGGCCAGGCATCTTCAGCTTGAGGTAGGCATAATGTGGGACGGCGTTAAATTTGGCGAACGTCGTTCGGCCGAGGAGGGCATGATAGCCACTGCGGAATGGAGCGATATTAAAAATCAAATCTTCGCTTCGGAAGTTATCCGGTGAGCCGAACACCACTTCAAGAGTCACCGTGCCTAAACATCGGGCCGGAATAACCCCTTTAAAAGAGGTGTTACTGGGTTTGATTCTTGACGGATTGATCTCCATTTTTCTCACTATGTCTGCATAGATCAGATTGAGGCTGTTGCCCCCGTCCATTAGGACTCTCGCGAGGTGATACCCATCAATAATGGGGTCCAGTACCAGGGCCGCCGACCCTCCGTGCCGGATACTGGTCGGATGGTCTCTGCGGTCAAAGGTGATCGGGTAAGCCGACCACGGGTTAAATTTCAACGCTATGGGTTCGACGATGTATACGTCCCGCAGCGCACGCTTCCTCTCCTTCCTTGGTACCAATAAGCACACACGTGCAACACACACCTCAGAATAAATCTTATCATAACAACAAAATGAGAAACAAAAAAATGCAATAGTAGGCGACATTTTCACGATGCCCCTTCATGTGTACAAAACTTAAAAAACAATGAAAACCTCCAAACCATGATGAACTCCTAATTTCAATAAACATTACCATCTTGAGCTTAAAATAAGCTATAATTACTGGTTTATTACTACATGGAAGGTTAATAAAGCTTATAATTTCATGAAAATATAAGTTGATAGTACTATGATAAAGGGCATTCATTGGTGCGCAAGTAGACCGACCTTAAGATCTACATGACCAAGAAAAATGGACAAGGGATGCAAACAAAAATGGAATCCATAAGTTGATGACATGCACCTTCAATTTTTTTACATATGTACAAGACTCCAGAAGTCCAAAAAATTTGGCCTGCCATTAGCCTTGGGATAACTGTACCTCCCCCCTGACATACAGTTGCAGCCATAGAATATGTTGGGCATTCTTATAGACGCAGGCCTTAATATGAATCTATTGAGAAAAATCTATGTGATGAACAGATTCCCGAGATGTCCAAAACCTACTGTAATTCTCCATCTTATGTTCCAGGGTCCCCATCTACAGACCAAGGTTTCCTGTTATGCCTGTGTTAAGCAATGGATGTGAATCAAGAAAATTCTGATCTCTTGATGCAAAATGTGTTATGCTTACACCATAATAATAAGATGTTCAGAGCAGTGTAAGTTACCTCCCAATCGGTGCATGTATCCGAAGATTAAGCACAATTTTGTATTTTTTCAAATAAACATTAAGTTGATCTGTACCTAGCACTTTCTCATAGTACAAAAGGACCTTGTTACTGACTGCAATACCTTCATCTAAAAAGTGAAAGATGATATTCAACACGCATGCACACACCTTTGTGAGGAAATAAAAGACAATTGTGACTAACCTTGGCATTTTGAAAATCTGACCATGGTTGCCTTTTCCATTAAAAATTGGTTCCTTCAAGAATATAATATTTGAATCATCAGTAGTGTACAAAAGCAATGCCTGTGTTGTAGATATGCAATCCTCAAATCATTAGAACTCCTTGGTAAAAAATATAGACATATTCTGCATCAAATAATGTGAGTACTGTCATACAGAGACAAATAGTAATATGAACTCTTGCCAAATGAGGACACATTAACACAACACTGTATTCCCCAATAAGATTGTTGTCTCCGGAATAGAATATAGTTATAGTGTTTAATGGAAAAAAATATTTGTCAACATGAAATAAAAGGCCATCGATGCTGCACTATCAGTTTGAAATAAAAAACTGAAGTAAAGATGTTTTAGTTCCATTGATAGTATCAAAAATTAGATTCTCCACACAAAAAAGGATGATCGAAATAAAAAGTAGCAAAGGACGAACAACAGTAAGCTCATGAAGCAATATCTGTCAGTTTGTCAACTTGCCAATTCAATCATAGTGAAAATCACTACAATTAACAACAAAGAGCATATAATCAGCCTTAGAGAAGGAGCATAGACCAACCTTTTCAACTGATTCTTCTTGCAGGACAGTCCAAATTCCTGTAGCTAAAAAATTATAGGCATCAAGATGCTACTATGGTTAACCTGGTGAACATGTCAAAAGGATAAATAAATAAATGCCTAACCGTTAATGCATTGGCAATCGGCTAGTATCCATGCCACTGATAATTACATGTGGACCTCTTTGTGTGTACACTGTATATGCCTTGAGCGTCATTTGAATTTGGATGGCATTGATGGTAGTGCAGCTCTGTCGATCAGCACCCTGAGAATTTGGATGGCATTGATGGTGGTGCAGCTCCATCGATCAGCACTGTCGAGCCTTCCGGTGGTGACACCGATTGCCCTTCCGGCTCATGCCAACTTCTGCTACCATATGCAATGCATTCACATAGAGTACACAACAATTTCGGATTTAAGCCTGGAAAACACTGATGGAGATATTCCCGAGCGACTTTCTGTTGCCTACGACTGTGCTCCAATTTCCTTTGTACCCTTTCCTGTCTGTTTTGAAGAAAAGAGATGGGGAGCAACCATTATTTGTAATGTAGGTTCATGTGAGGATCCTGACCAGATTGTTCTCAAGAAAATTGTTTTGATTGGGTAACAGAAGAAGAAAAAGAATGGAGAAGTGCTACCTTGGCTTGGTGTTGGATCTCGGGCTGGTCGTCGCTAGGGATGGAGGACGCGTAGTCCTGGCTGGAGAGGACCTCCGTGCTGTCAAGCTCTCTTCCTGGGCTGGTGCTTCCCAGTTCTAAATGCAAAATGAGGATTCCTCTTCAGGTATATTACAGTCAGCAGAAAAAGTTGGAAGGACATATACTGAGTGGATGATCCATTAAAATCACCAAGTAAATATGCTACAACATTACACCTTATGAAAATACACATGTATTAAATAATCAACAGCAAGAATTCCTAATCAACATTACACCTTAGTCCCAGTCGGTGGATGGGCGGCTGCAGGCTGGACGCGGGGCAGCTGGGCCGAGGCGAAGGCTGGCGGCCGATGGGATGATGCGGACGCGAGAGGCGAGACACAGGCGCGTTGGAGGCTGGAGATCGTTCGAGGCCGTGGCGCTCAGGATCTTGTCCGGAGACGAAAACCAGGACGCCAGTGGAGCAACAGGAAGCTGGGATGGCGGAGATCCAACGCGGGCTCCTCAGATCCGTCCGTTCCCTGCAGGATCTGGCAGCAATGATGGTGGGGCAGAGCATCGGGGCGCCATGGCGGGGAAGACCTCCGGAGAATCCTTGGCGGTGCAAAAGAAGGGAATGGGATGAGGGACTGGGAGAATCCTTGACGTTGCGGAGAATTCTTGACGCTGGAAGTGTTAGCAGCAGGGCCATGCGCCCATGCGTGGGCAGCGGCGGGCGGCATGGTTTCCTCCCGTGATTAGAGGAGATGATGACTACTGCTTTGTAATTATGGCATGGGGATGAATGGCAGAGTTTTCGTCTGCCCAGTTAAATTGCTACGCGCAGTTGTAGTCCAGGGTTGGTATAGTACTAACGGTTAGATTAAATTGAGTGCTCCTAATCGTAAGGCTGTAATTAATCTGTGTTGTTACGTGTACGTTTCTCTGGGTGCGTTTAGCGATGAATATGTTTGCTTGTTTAATAGTAGTAGAGATGTGGGTGGCGTAGATCATGTTCACTGTCTTGACCTCAGAAGGGAAGGGTTTTTGGCCTCCACTGTTCTGCCTGCGGGGCTCTTCGTCGTCCTTGCTTCATGGGCTTTTGCCCGAGTCTTCGGCTTGAAGCTTGACGGCCTGTTTTATCACCCAACAATTGCGGTTGGAGTGGTTGGCAGGCTTCTCCGTGGTGCCATGAATCTGGCAGGGCCTGTCCAGGATTATGTCCAGCTTGGTTGGGCCATCCTAGTTGCCTTTAGAGGGCCTTTTCCGTGACCCGGACTTTTGATTACGGAATCTGGCATTTACTGCCATCTCCTCAGTTTCGTCGTCGTTGTGGCGGCGCTTGTTCTTATTCCTTCGGGGCTTCCCGTTCCCGTCCCGGACTTCTGAGGTGCCGGGGGTATCAGGATTGGTGACTCTACGGGCCAGCCAGCTGTTCTCTCCGGCGCAGAAGTGGGTCATCAGGGAGGTAAGTGCGGCCATCGTTCTCGGCTTGTCTTGGCCGAACTGCTGTGCTAGACATTCATCCCGAATACTGTGCTTAAAGGCGGCTATTGATTCGGAGTCCGGGCAGTCAACGATATGGTTTTTCTTGGTCAAAAACCGGTCCCAAAATTGCCGAGCTGACTCGCCGGGCTGCTGGATTACGTGGCTCATGTCATCGGCATCCGGGGGTCGAACATAAGTGCCCTGAAAGTTGGCTCGAAAGGCCTCCTCGAGTTCTTCCCGACATCCTATTGAGTCTTCGGGAAGGCTGTTCAGCCAATGTCTGGCCGGACCCTTGAGCTTTAATGGTAGGTACTTGATGGCATGGAGGTCGTCTCCTCGTGCCATGTGGATGTGCAATAGAAAGTCTTCGATCCATACTGTAGGATCTGTTGTCCCATTGTAGGGCTCAATGTTCACAGGTTTGAAACCTTCTGGGAATTCGTGTTGCATAACTTTGTCTATGAAGCAAAGGGGGTGCGCGGCACCCCTCACTCGGGCTACGTCGCGCTGGAGGTCCTCTGCCATCCGGGCTCGTTGCAGTTCCCGAGCTCTATCGTTTTGGTCTAACCAGGATTTGTATCCGTCCCGACTAGCAGGAGGGTCCCTTTTGGGCCCGTAAATGGACCTTGTCAGGCCTGCCCGAGCGTCTAGGTCCCGGCGGAGGTCGTACTCATAGCCTGACCGTAATGGTTCCTTGCCTTGACGGCGAGGGTGGGTGGTAGGTTTTTCGGCTTGGTCGACTGTCCGATCCCGTCCTCGAGGGGGGCGGTCTGGTTGGTCTGCCTGAGTGTGCCTTGGAGGTGCTGGCTCTACGGCCTTGTCGTCGAACTGTGGCAGTAGCTTCCGCTTCGGGTAGCTTTTCGTCTGTTGCTTGTGGTCGTACTCCTCTTCGGCGTCCAGGACTTTAGTCCACCTCTTGTTGAGCGTGTCCTGTTTGGCCTTTATTTTCTGTCGTTGTTTCTTCAAACTGCGCGCGGTGGCGATGAGCTGCCGCTTGAACCGCTCTTGATCCAGCGGGTCTTCGGGGACGATGAAATCTTCGTCGCCTAGACTCACCTCCTCTTCTGATAGGGGGAGGTAATTGTCGTCTTCAGAGTCGTCGAGATTTTCTGGATTGAGTAGCTCCTCATGCTCCTCACGCTCCTCGTGGTTGACTTGTGGTTGTTTGTCGGCTCCGGGGTCGAGGTCGTCCGCATTATCCGGGGTGGCATTTTCTCCGGTGTCCGTGTTGCTTGTGTGGCTTCGACGTGCCTTGGAGCGGCGGCGCTGTCTGCGACGCTTCGGCGGCTCCTCGCTGGGCCTGCCATTATCCTTACCGGGGGTGCCGTTGTCTCCCTTCGAGGTGTCTACCATGTAGATGTCATAGGTGGACGTGGCCGTCCAGCGGCCGGTGACGGGGGGAGCGGCGTCAATGCTAGCCATGGCTCCACTCTCCTCATCCATGTATTCGGTATTTTCTGAGGTGTAATCTAGCATGTCGGTTAAATCTTCGACAGTGGCTACTAACTGGGTGGTTGGTGGGGTGCAAAATTCCCCAATATATGCCTCGAATAGCTGTTGAACGCGATCTGAGGATAGGTCCTCCCGAATAACCATGCCTCGTTTAACAGGGCGAGGGTCGCTGAGCCTGTGTGCGGTGGGAATTCGGGACCGAACTCCGGCGTAGTGGGGCGAGGGATAATATGTGCCCCAACTGGGTTTTTGTTCTCAAGGGCCGAATTGAGCTCGGGGCTCGGGACCGGACAGTCATCGGAGACTGAAGGCAGGCCCTGGTCCTTGAGCGTTGTTTCCATACTAAGGCTCGGGGCCAAGTTGATTTGGGCCATGGGTAATTCCTGGCTACCGATCATCGACTCGTCGCAAGGGCTCGAGGCCAGGGGAGTGTCGTGAGGAGAGGGTTCGGCCAAGAGTGACTCTCGGTGTCCGAACCTTGCTTCCGCATCGAGGCCCGAAGATGGGTCTTCGGTGGGTATTGTGAGCGTGGCTGGAGGGGATTCCTGGCCTTCGCTCGAGGTGGAGCCGTCCGGGCTCAAGGCTGGCTGAAGGACTTGGGCCGATCCGTAGATCGGATCGATGAGAGGCTCCAGAGCGGGCACAGCAAGGCCCATGGGGGTGCGGGGAGAGGTTGCGAATCCGGTGAAGACCAGATCACCTCGTAGATCCGCAGCATATTCCAGATAGCCGAATTAAATTCGGTGCTCGGGGGCGAAGTTGTCGATTTGGTCTAGATGACCAGTTGGGTTGGCGTGCAGCACAATGCTGCCGAATGTGAAGAGTTGGCTGATAAGTCCATTTTGCATCATGCTTTTATATTGACATTTATTGCATTATGGGCTGTTATTACACATTATGGTACAATACTTATGCTTTTCTCTCTTATTTTACAAGTTTTACACAAAGAGGGAGAATGCCGGCAGCTGGAATTCTGGACCGGAAAGGAGCAAATCTGAGAGACCTATTCTGCACAACTCCAAAAGTCCTAAAATTTTACGGAGAATTATTTTGAAATATATAAAAAATATTGGGCGAAGAAATACTAGAGGGGGACCAACCAGGTGGCCACAAGCCTGGGGGCATGCCCTACCCCCCTGGGCGCGCCCCTAGGGCTTGTTGGCCCTCTGGCAGGTCTTCGGTGCCCGTCTTCTACTATATGGAGGGTTTTGACCTGGAAAAAATCAGAAGGAAGCTTTCGGGACGAAGAGCCGCCGTCTCGAGGCGGAACCTGGGCAGAAGCAATCTAGGGCTCCGGCGGAGCTGTTCTGCCGGGGAAACTTCCCTCCGGGAGGGAGAAATCGAAGCCATCGTCATCACCAATGATCCTCTCATCAAGAGGGGGTCAATCTCCTTCAACATCTTCACCAGCACTATCTCCTCTCAAACCCTAGTTCATCTCTTGTATCCGATCTTTGTCCCAAAACCTCAGATTGGTACATGTGGGTTGCTAGTAGTGTTGATTACTCCTTGTAGTTGATGCTAGTTGGTTTATTCAGTGGAAGATCATATGTTCAGATCCTTAATGATATTTACTACCCCTCTGATTATGAACATGAATATGCTTTGTGAGTAGTTACATTTGTTTCTGAGGACATGGGATAAGTCTTGTTATAAGTAATCATGTGAATTTGGTATTCGTTCGATATTTTGATGAGATGTATGTTGTCTTTCCTCTAGTGGTGTTATGTGAACGTCGACTACATGACACTTCACCATGATTTGGGCCTAGGGGAAGGCATTGGGAAGTAATAAGTAGATGATGGGTTGCTAGAGTGACAGAAGCTTAAACCCTAGTTTATGTGTTGCTTTGTAAGGGGCTGATTTGGATCCATATGTTTCATGCTATGGTTAGATTTATCTTAATTCTTCTTTCGTAGTTGCGGATGCTTGCGAGAGTGGTTAATCATAAGTGGGAGGCTTGTCCAAGTAAGTACAGCACCCAAGCACCGGTCCACCCACATATCAAATTATCAAAGTAACGAACGCGAATCATATGAGCATGATGAAAACTAACTTGACAATAATTCCCATGTCTCCCCGGGAGCGCTTTTCTTTATATAAGAGCTCGTCCAAGCTTATCCTTTGCTACAAAAAGGATTGGGCCACCTTGCTGCACCTTTGTTACACTTGTTACTTGTTACCCTTTATGAATTATCTTATCACAAAACTATCTGTTACTGATAATTTCAGTGCTTGCAGAGAATACCTTGCTGAAAACCGCTTGTCATTTCCTTCTGCTCCTCGTTGGGTTCGACACTCTTACTTATCCAAATGACTATGATAGATCCCCTATACTTGTGGTTCATCAATACTCTTTTCTGGCGCCATTGCTGGGGAGTGAAGCGCCTTTGGTAAGCGGAATTTGGTAAGGAAACATTTATATTACGTGCTGAAATTTGTTGTCACTTGTCACTATGGAAAATCATCCTTTGAGGGGTTTGTTCGGGGTATCTTCACCCCGACCGGAAGAGCAAAGAGTTTCCCCTCAACCTACTGAACCTACTGAAAATATTTATTATGAAATTCCTTCGGGTATGATAGAGAAACTGCTAGCTAATCCTTATGCAGGAGATGGAACATTACATCCTGATATGCATCTAATCTATGTGGATGAAGTATGTGGATTATTTAAGCTTGCAGGTTTGCCCGAGGATGAAGTAAAGAAGAAGGTCTTCCCTTTATCTTTGAAGGAGAAGGCATTGACATGGTATAGGCTATGCGATGATATTGGGACTTGGAATTACAACCGATTGAAATTGGAATTTCATCAGAAATTTTATCCTATGCATCTAGTTGATCGTGATCAGAATTATATATATAATTTTTGGCCTCGTGAAGGAGAAAGTATCGCTCAAGCTTGGGGGAGGCTTAAGTCAATGTTATATTCATGCCCCAATCATGAGCTCTCAAGAGAAATTATTATTCAGAACTTTTATGCTCGGCTTTCTCGTAATGATCAATCCATACTCGATACTTCTTGTACTGGTTCTTTTCTGTAGAAGACTATTGAATTCAAATGGGATCTCTTGGAAAGAATTAGGCGCAACTCTGAAGATTGGGAACTCGGCGAAGGTAAGGAGTCAGGTATAAACCTTAAGTTTGATTGTGTTAAATATTTTATGGATACCAATGCTTTTAGTGAATTTAGCACTAAGTATGGACTTGACTCTGAGATACTAGCTTCTTTCTGTGAATCTTTTGCTACTTATGTTGATCTCCCTAAGGAGAAGTGGTTTAAATATCATCCTCCCATTGAAGTAAAAATAGTAGAACCTATTAAAGCTGATGAGGAAACTATTACTTATAATGTTGATCCTATTATTCCTACTGCTTATATTGAGAAACCACCTTTCTCTATTAGGATAAAGGAACATGCTAAAGCTTCAGCTATGGTTCGTAAGAGTTATACTAGAACACCTACACCCCCTGAACAAATTAAAGTTGAACCTAGTATTTCTATTGTTAAAGATCTCTTGGTCGATAATATTGATGGGCATGTTATTTATTTCTGTGATGAAGCTGCTAGAATTGCTAAACCCGATGATAAAGATAAACATAGACCTGTTGATGGCATGCATGTTGTTTCTGTTAAAATAGGAGATCATTGTTACCATGGCTTATGTGATTTGGGTGCTAGTGTGAGTGCAATTCTCTTTACCTTGTATCAAGAAATTATGAATAATATTGCACCTGCTGAAATAGAAGATATTGATGTCACTATTAAGCTTGCCAATAGAGATACTATATCACCAATTGGGATTGTTAGAGATGTTGAAGTCTTGTGTGGAAAAATAAAATACCCTACTGATTTTCTAGTTCTCGGTTCCCCACAAGATGATTTTTGTCCCATTATATTTGGTAGACTTTCTTGAACACTGTTAATGCTAAAATAGATTGTGAGAAATAAACTGTTAGTGTAAGTTTTGGGGATGTGTCTCATGAGTTTAATTTCTCCAAATTTCATAGACAACCCCATGATAAAGAATTGCCTAATAAAGATGAAATTATTGGTCTTACTTCTATTGCCGTGCCTCCTAATGATCCTTTAGAACAATATTTGCTAGACCATGAAAATGATATGTTGATGAATGAAAGAAAGAAATTAGACGAGATTTTCTTTAAACAGATGCCTATTTTGAAACACAATTTGCCTGTTGAGACTCATGGAGATCCTCTACCACCCAAAAGTGATCCTGTATTCGATCTTAAACAATTACCTGATACTTTGAAATATGCTTATCTTGATGAGAAAAAGATATATCATGTTATTATTAGTGCTAACCTTTCAGAGCATGAAGAAAAGAAATTATTGAAAACTCTGAAGAAGCACTGTGCAGCTATTGGATATACTCTGGATGATCTTAAGGGCATTAGTCCCACTATATGTCAGCACAAAATTAATATGTAACCTGATGCTAAACCTGTTGTTGATCACTAGCGACAGTTGAATCCCAAAATGAAAGAAGTGGTAAGAAATGAAATACTAAAGCTTCTGGAAGCAGGTATAATTTATCCTGTTGCTGATAGTAGATGGGTAAGTCATGTTCATTGTGTCCCTAAGAAGGGAGGTATTACCGTTGTTCCTAATGATAAAATGAATTGATTCCGCAAAGAATTGTCACAGGTTATAGAATGGTTATTGATTTTATAAAATTAAACAAAGCTACTAGGAAAGATCATTATCCTTTACCTTTTATTGATCAAATGCTAGAAAGAATATCAAAACATACACACTTCTGCTTTCTAGATGGTTATTCTGGTTTTTCCCAAATACCCGTGTCACAAGAGGATCAAGAAAAAACTACTTTTACTTGCCCTTTCGGTACCTTTGCTTATAGACGTATGCCTTTTGGTTTATGTAATGCACCTGCTACTTTTCAAAGATGTATGACTGCTATATTCTCTGACTTTTGTGAAAAGATTGTTGAGGTTTTCATGGATGATTTTTCCGTTTACGGAACTTCTTTTGATGATTGCTTAAGCAACCTTGATCAAGTTTTGCAGAGATGTGAAGAAACTAATCTTGTCTTGAATTGGGAGAAGTTCCACTTTATGGTTAATGAAGGTATTGTCTTGGGGCATAAAATCTCCGAAAGAGGTATTGAAGTTGATAAAGCTAAAGTTGATGCTATTGAAAAAATGTCGTGTCCTAAAGATATCAAAGGTATAAGAAGTTTCCTTGGTCATGCTGGTTTCTATAGGAGGTTTATTAAAGACTTCTCCAAAATTTCTAGGCCTCTTACTAATTTCTTGCAAAAGTATGTTTTGTTTGTTTTTGATGATGATTGTGTAGAAGCATTTGAAATACTTAAGCAAGCCTTAATTTCTGCACCAATTGTTCAACCACCTGATTGGAACCTACCCTTTGAAATTATGCGTGATGCTAGTGATTATGTTGTTGGTGTTGTTCTAGGACAAAGAGTTGATAAGAAGTTAAATGTTATCCATTATACTAGTAAAACTCTAGACAGTGCTCAAAGAAACTATGCTACTACTGAAAAAGAATTTTTAGCGGTTGTATTTGCTTGTGATAAGTTCAGATCTTATATTGTTGATTCCAAAGTAACTGTTCACACCGATCATGCTGATATTAAATATCTTATGGAAAAGAAGGATGCTAAACCTAGACTTACTAGATGGGTTCTCTTACTGCAAGAATTTGATTTGCATATTATTGATAGAAAGGGGGCCGAGAACCCCGTAGCAGACAACTTGTCTAGGTTAGAAAATATTATTGATGACCCATTACCTATTGATGATAGCTTTCCTGATGAACAATTAGTTGTCATAAATGCTTCTCGTAGTGCTCCTTGGTATGCTGATTATGCAAATTATATTGTTGCTAAATTTATACCACCTAGCTTCACATACCAACAAAAGAAAAAGTTTTTCTATGATTTAAGACATTACTTCTGGGGTGACCCACACCTTTATAAAGAAGGAGTAGATGGTGTTATTAGACGTTGTGTACCTGAGCGTGAATAGGAACAGATCCTACGCAAGTGTCACTCCGAGGCCTACGGAGGACACCATGATGGAGATAGAACTGCACACAGGGTATTACAATCTGGTTTTTATTGGCCTACTCTTTGTAACACCCTGGGTTTTGCCCATTTTCTTTTTCTTTTGATTTTGGTCCGGATTCGCTTTTTTGTGGCCTAGTAGTTTTGCAACCTAGAGAGAGATCACCCTTCATTCTTCTTCCTGAGTGGCTTGCCAACCTCAAAACCATTCCAAGACCTTGTCATTTGCATCTTGGACCAATCCCAATATTCTTTTCTTGGGAATATTCCTTTTTCTATTAAAGGAATAACCCTATTTGCTCTGGGTTGTGAAGCAAACCACATTTCCATCATTCCCAAAATTTCCAAATAATTCTCATAAATTGTTTGGTTCATATCTTCCACAAATATGTCAAACCCTTCCTCGACATGTTCAAAAATATTTCACAAATATTCCTTTTCTCATTCTGCCCCAGCTGGCAGTTTGCTAAGCAAGTACCCTTTATATTTACTTTCTTGGTCTCAAACTTTTTGGGCATTCTTTCCTATCCATATCATTGCCACATGCCAAAATTCAAATTTATTTGGATATTAAATATCTCTTGGCTAATTTCCAAAGTTTCTGGGCAACTGGAATCTTTGTGAAGCAAGTGCTAGCTAGGAGTATCCAAATGAGTTGAAATTTTTCAAGCATCTTCATATGCTCAAATCATGACTCTCCACCAAGTTTCAACCCTATCCAATCAACTATGTGACCACATCATTAAATCTTTGTTTCTAGTCATATTTTCACATTGTGAAGCAACTATATTTTATATTGCTCCATAATTGCTGAAAATTTACCAGAGCATTCCCCTACCCATGTAACCTATCTCCACAAAATTTGGACTCATTCCATTTTACCAATAATTCCCTAGAATTTTTCAAAGATTCTGCTCAGAGAGGAACATTGTGAAGGAAGTACCATTTTGGCTTGTCCAAATGGCATGAAATTTTTATGGCACTCTCATATGACCAAATAATCATGCTATGCCAGATTTCAGCTCAAGTTGCTACTCCATGTGAGTGGCACATCAAGATTGAGTATCTGGACCAGAGTGGTCAGTTGCAAGGCAACCCTATTACATCTTGGTCCATTTATTTCCAAATTTCACAGTATTATAGTCCTTCCTACCCTAAACCTTCTAGACATCTCATTTTGACCTTATCACTTTTCTGTTGATCACAGAAATGTGGTCAAGTTTGCTGCTAGAAACTTGTTGACTATCGTCCAGTCACTTTAGACCCCTCCTGAGTCATCCAGCTGCATAGGTCATCTCCGGGAAGGAAGGAGAAGGCCCCAGACACCATTTGGCATCTAGCAGGGCATGGCAACGCCATGGCCACGTGGTGACCACAGGCAGAGCGCGCCAAATGCGTGCTCTGGCGCTTTGGACCCTTCGAGAGCTCACTCCAGCGAGCTTCGGCTTGTCCGGGAGCGCCGACGAGCCCTCCACCGCACGCGTGGCTCCTCCAGAACCTCCTCCGTTCGTCCCCTAGCTCTTGGCCGCCTCTGCCGACCTCGGTTCGCCGTCGAAACGCCGCCACCTCGCCGTGACTCTCGAAGCTCCGTTCGCCGTCTCGTAGCTCACTCCAGAGCCTTCCCCGCGGCTATAAGTAGCTGCCCCGAGGTCTCCCGCATCTCATCCACCCCTTCCCTGCCTCCCTAACCCACCGGAGCCCCTCTTCCCCCTCCTCTTTCCTCCGCGGTGCTCACCGGAGCTTGAGCAAATCCGGCCATCCCGAGCTCCTCTCCCCTCCCCGCCACCACCGTCGTCTTCTCCACCTCCTGGCGCACCTCCCCACCACCTCGCCCCCTCGCCGGAGCAACCGTGGCTGCGGGTACCCTCCAAACCAAACTGTCGCCCGCACCCTCTGTCCCCGCGCGTCGCCGCCACCCCGTTCTTCCCCGGCGCTGCAGAGGCCCTTAGTGGATGCGGCGCTCCTCCCCGCACTCGCCGGCAGCCTCGCCCTGGCCGGAGGCCACCGGAGCCGCCGAGCTCATCACCGGCCAAGCCCAGCCGCCCCTCTGCCTCGCCCCTCTCTCTGTTTCTGTCGGGCGCCAGGGAGAAGGAGGGAGATAAGGTGGGCCAGCCCATCAGGAGCCCACCCGTTTTTTTTTAAAGAGCAGCAGCAGTAAGTGGGCCGGCCCAGGAGCAACAGCAGCAGCGACGGTGAGATTCGGCCCGAGGCAGCCCATCAGCACAGTGTCGTTTATCCTTTTCAAGAAAAAAACCAGCCAGGGACCTATTTGTAGAGTTATTTTTACAGATTGGTCCCTGAACTTCACCTGGCTGTATCTTTTTCTTCGTAACTCTGATCGAGGTGATTACAAAGCCCACTTCTTCGTCTCGTCGAGCCCGTCATGTTGGTATCATTTTCATAATGTTTTGACACTATGAAAATGACCATTTTGCCCTTGCCCGTAAATAGCCCCCTCCGAGAGAGAACTGTTTCCAGCAATCACTTCCGCAGACTCTCAACACTTCTTCCCGATGGTTCCTTCATCCCCAGGCAAGCCACAACTCTCATCTACATGATTGCATTGCAATATCATAGTTTAACTAATTACTTTAATAGCAAGAATGAGTTATTTGTGAAATGAATTGGACTATGCAATATTGGAGTTAATTCTCGGATAGGTGACTACCATGTTGTTGACTGGATTGTTAGTGACTAGTAGCATAACCACTTGTTGTTGAAATCACTATCTACGATTATCTTGGATTTCATCCGGCAGTTCGTGGAGATGAGTCAGTAGCAGTGGCATAAGCATACCGGTACCGAATTTCTGGCCGGATATCGTTTTGACTTGGATTTCTATGATGTCAGAGTGTCAGCTATGACAGTAATATCATTCGAGGATTAGATGCCTCATGGTTGATCTTGAGTCACCTGTCCGGACTTATCCGTGCAACCACATTTGCTGGTATGGGACGGCCTTGACTAGGTCTGAACACGTGCTCTTTCACCGGTACCGCCTGACAGGGAAGGTTATGCATGCGCGCTACCCTGGCCCGGTAGGCAGCGATAACCTTGTGAGCCCAGTTGAGTTGTATGGTACCAGGTCCCCGTTTGGGACAGTTAGTTTGGCCACGACGGTGGCAGGTGTCATGAGGTGACACAGGGGCCACCCAGGGCAGGACTCCGGGGGAGAATGATTGCCGGTGGTACGATGGAAGAGTCACGGGTCAGGCAGGTTTCGTTGGAGCAACGCTGGTCCACCCGAATGGGATCACGAGGTCAGTGCTCCATGATGTGGGTAAAGTGCGCAACCTCAGCAGAGTGAAAAATCTATTCGAATAGCCGTGTCGACGGTATTGGACAGTCCGTCCAGACCTCACTAGGTGGTCAACCATGGTTGTGATGATAATGATGGAAGAACTCGTCGTAAGATCAGAAGTTACTCGATGGATCATGAGTATCATGAGGGTTGTGAGACAACCCGGAAGAGAGTAAGTTTATCAGACTTGCTGTGCAGATGGAATCAGGTATATGATATGATAGCCATGGGATGGCTATGAGTTGAGTGGTCGGATGACCACATGCTTGGAAATTGGGATTTGGCACAGGTTTGGATTGCATCCTAAGATTATTCGGAGTATGGATTAAACTACTTAATAGGCTTTACCTTACTGCATCTATTTGAGTAGCTATTTGCTATGATGTTGTCTTGCTTTAATGTTGATGTTTGCTGTGAGCTTGCGAGTACATTCAAAGTACTCACCTGGCGTGTCATGCCAGTTTGCAGGTCATGCCAAGATTGCTTGCTTGTCGAGGATCCCGAGTTTGCGACCTAGGATACGCGTTCTAGCCAGAGTCCCTGCGGAGTGGAGTCCATCACCGTCGTTGCTGTTCCGCTGCCGAGAGAGTTTTTCCGCTCTTAGCATAGAGCTACCCTGGGCAGGCGTAGTGTCGCCGTGCTGATGTAATCCTTGTATCCTTTGTAACTATAACCATTGTAATAAAGAGCTGATTTGTTCTATGCCAACAGTGTCGTATTCCAGAGGACTTGTCCTTGGGCAGGAATACGGGGCGTTCCGGTTTACTCTGAGCTGGGGTGCCACAAGAAGTTGGTATCAGAGCAGGTCTGGCTATAGGATGCGCGGTCTAGGCGCGAGCGTTAGTAACCGGTAGTATAGGATCCAGTTGGTTTGTTGCACGTGTTTGTTGCATCTGTTTGTGCATAGCATGCATATAGACTAGATATTTTATCACTAACGATGGATCTGGTGAGTGCAGGTGGCATCGGTTTCGATTCACTACCTGCGCTGTCCAGTTTGCATATTTGTTCCTTGGAGTGGTGTCATCTTCGTCCCAGCGGAGTGATGCCAAAGTGCTTGGTGGTGTCGATCCCTTGACGGATTGATGCACCGGTACCACACCAATATATTCTCATCAGCCACCCTATCGTTTCGGTGATAGACAAGTTCTATCCCAGATCGTGCCATTCCACTAGCCGCTTCGGCAACCCTTACTGATCCTTGATATCAGAAAAGGGCAATGCCTGCAAGCCTTTTTCTCCACCACTATCTCATTCCGCCACCTATTCCCTGGACGGATACGGTTTCCCTCCGTACGCTTGATGATAATGTGGTCGTAACTTCTGTGATCCGACACCCGATCACCAAGTTCGTCCTCGCCACCGGTTCCATCCGTGTTAAGCTTGTATTTGGCGTAGCCTTGTTTACACCAATTTTCTTCCACACATTGATTCACTTTCGTGCACATCGCCACATCATGTTAGACCGTAATACCGGAGTTCTTGCGAGATTTGTGTGCTTAAGTAGGAATGCATATTATTGCTGTGAATAGCTATAGAATGTGATATTGCTTGTGTGTGTGATCTTGCTGCTTTGTGTGCTTTTGTTTTAGTTGTTTCTTTTGCTTCTTTATTTGGGCCCTTGGTGTTACCTTATTTTCCCCTTATGGAAGTTGCTCACCGACACCGAACCCAAAAGAGTCAGTGAAGAGACAGTCATTTGGAAGTTCAGCTCAGCAATATGGAATTTTCAGCAGACTGTGTTATATCAGGAACATCGGGCCTGAATATAAATGATATCCTGGCTGGATTGGTTATCAGTATCAAGTATACCTCAATGTGCAATCTTCAGAGCAGTAATGATCGCATCAGCAAGAAGGCAAATTGTGTACATGATCCACAGTGCATTCTGTGCCAAGGGTATGATTCATATATACAAGGTTTGAGTCTGCTATGAGTACAGTTTGAACCCTGATATGTCTTGGAAGCAAGCCAGAATGTGATATGGATGTGGTGTTCAGCAAGAAGGATAGCTGAATACCCTGTTGCCTACAACAAGTAACCGATAGCAGTAACCTCAAGGTATGTATATATATATATATGCACTGAGTCCGCATATGGCAAAGAAAAGTTTCGGGCGTAAGCAACCCAGTCTTTCTCAACAAGCTACCTGAGAAGCATACGACACAAGGATTCATGTGTCTTTCTTGATACGACACATGGATATCTTCCGATGTAAGGTACTCAAGCTTCCTCAGTAAGATACCCCGATGGCTTCCAACACACGCTAAGCAACCTTCGCCAGTAAGGAATCACATCCTCACCAGTACAAGCTAATCTATCGACAGTTCGCAGCATATGACAATGCATCCCCAGGGTCAGATCCGCAACAGGTGGTCCGAAGGCAAAAATCAGTCAGGACACAAGCTTGCCTCGAGAATCAAGTGGGTTACTCGTACAGTGATGCCAGCCCGGTGAGGATCTGACTATTGCCTGAGCTATGATAGAAGAAAAGAACGCCAGTTATACGCTTCAGTGTGATGACCAACAACCTATGGAGCAAGCTGACCATCTGATATATGCCCTATAACATTGCTCTGTGTTATTCCGGTATGTTCAAATTATTATGCTCATACCTGTGTGCATAATAGTGAGCTGTGTGGGACGCGGATGAACCTTTGCTTGTCTTTCTTTGGTATCGGCACCACGCCTGTGTTCTAAGCTGTTTTCGGCCGTCCGGGGTGGATGCCGATTTTTATTTCTCTTATTAGCAACTGGCCCGTGTTCTGAGCTGCTTTTCGGCCGTCTCGGGCAGTTGTTGAATTTCTTTCCGTAGCAATGACCCTATGCTCTGAGCTGTTCTTCGGCCGTCTTAGGGAGTTGCTACTTTCTTCTTATCGACACCGTCTCATGCTCTGAGCTGCTTTTCAGCCGTCTTGAGTCGGGTTTGAGTTACTCCAGTAATGTCCCAGATCTGAGTTGTAAAGACCGTTCTAGTGGCTACTGGTTTATTTGCCGGTTTTATTCAAGGGTTCAGACGATCGTTACCCTACAGCTACAACTTGTAAAGCAATATGCCTGCCGGAATATTGCACCTGATAACACCCATGGTTACCCGAAGAATCAAGAACACACAAGGCCAAGTTCGTCAGCAAAGAATCCAGGCAAGGAGAACTATAATAAAAGAGTAAGGTTGTTCATACGGGTATGGTAATAATACAAATTCTCCGGACAGTCTGGTTCGATACCAGTCACCATGGGTACACACCCACGAGGTCTATTCCATTTGCAAGGACCCCATATCGAGACAAACTGCCCAGCCAACCAGATATGCTCAGAATTGTCAAAAGAGGGCAACCAAGCTGGTCAGGTCAGCCGAAAGATTAACTCAGCAGTTCAAATTCAGCAACCATACCATCCATATAGAGATACTGACAGACTGCGTAATCAGAAGGATGAACAACAGTCTCGAAGCATGTGTCCTCACCGATGGGAATCAGTTAAAGACTAACCTGCCGTAAACAAGATTCTGCTACCAGGACCACTGTCGGTCAAGTCTATGGATAATATCTTCGTACACCTTTACGCTAGTCACGACAGGTGATAGTCAAATATTTGGTAGGAGCCTTATACCCAAGACAGTGAAGATAGCCAAGATGACCCAGCAATCCGTGCGAGAAGTCAGGTTCCACCAGGAAAACGGCACCATTCACAGTACTATTTTGAGCTTGGAGGATGCCCAACCATTTGAAGTTACCCAATGCAATAAGTAAAAGATTTCGTGTCCACCAAGAGAAATATATGTTCACAACTCAGTAAACGGTTAATCATATTAGACCTCGTCATGACACGTCCATGAGAATCACTCTCGGACTTACGAGCAGGGCACATAATTTGGTCATTATAACTTATTACCCTAGACAGGATAGCAGACATAAAAAGGATTGAAGTCAGAGTAGCATATGAGGTAAGATTTGCCAGAAAAAGGGGTCCAGTGAAGTAAACCACCCCGAAGCAAGGCAGTTAGTCATATGAAATTCAGCGGGAACAGGATGTAAAGGTAAAAAGGAAACCCGAGTTGGAAACGGTTTCCTCAAGTGGAAATATTCATGTTTCATCCCTGAGCAACCAAATCTCGACGATGAGATTTCTTTAAGGGGGGTAGATTTGTAACACCCTGGATTTTGCCCATTTTCTTTTTCTTTTGATTTTGGTCCGGATTCGCTTTTTTGTGGCCTAGCAGTTTTGAAACCTAGAGAGAGATCACCCTTCATTCTTCTTCCCGAGTGGCTTGCCAACCTCAAAACCATTCCAAGACCTTGTCATTTGCATCTTGGACCAATCCCAATATTCTTTTCTTGGGAATATTCATTTTTCTATTAAAGGAATAACCCTGTTTGCTCTGGGTTGTGAAGCAACCCACATTTCCATCATTCCCAAAATTTCCAAATAATTCTCATAAATTTTTTGGGTCATATCTTCCACAAATATGTCAAACCCTTCCTTGACATGTTCAAAAATATTTCACAAATATTCCTTTTCTCATTCTGCCCCAGCTGGCAGTTTGTGAACCAAGTACCCTTTATATTTACTTTCTTGGTCTCAAACATTTTGGGCATTCTTTCCTATCCATATCATTGCCACATGCCAAAATTCAACTTTATTTGGATACTAAATATCTCTTGGCTAATTTCCAAAGTTTCTGGGCAACTGGAACCTTTGTGAAGCAAGTGCTAGCTAGGAGTATCCAAATGAGTTGAAATTTTTCAAGCATCTTCATATGCTCAAATCATGACTCTCCACCAAGTTTCAACCCTATCCAATCAACTATGTGACCACAGCATTAAATGTTTGTTTCTGGTCATATTTTCACATTGTGAAGCAACTATATTTTATATTGCTCCATAATTGCTGAAAATTTACCAGAGCATTCCCCTACCCATGTAACCTATCTCCAAAAAATTTGGACTCATTCCATCTTCCAATTAATTCCCTAGAATTTTTCTAAGATTCTGGTCAGAGAGGTACATTATGAAGGAAGTACCATTTTGGCTTGTCCAAATGGCATGAAATTTTTATGGCACTCTCATATGACCAAATAATCATGCTATGCCAGATTTCAGCTCAAGTTGCTACTCCATGTGAGTGGCACATCAAGATTGAGTATCTGGACCAGAGTGGTCAGTTGCAAGGCAACCCTATTAAATCTTGGTCCATTTATTTCCAAATTTCACAGTATTATAGTCCTTCCTACCCTACACCTTCCAGACATCTCATTTTGACCTTATCACTTTTCTGTTGATCACAGAAATGTGGTCAGGCTTGCTGCTAGAAACTTGTTGACTATGGTCCAGTCACTTTAGACCCCTCCTGAGTCATCCAGCTGCATAGGTCATCTCCGGGAAGGAAGGAGAAGCCCCCAGACACCATTTGGCATCTAGCAGGGCGTGGCAACGCCATGGCCATGTGGTGACCACGGGTAGAGCGCGCCAAATGCGTGCTCTGGCGCTTTGGACCCTTCGAGAGCTCACTCCAGCGAGCTCTGGCTTGTCCGGGAGCGCCGACGAGCCCTCCACCGCACGCGTGGTTCCTCCAGAACCTCCTCCCTTCATCCCATAGCTCTTGGCTGCCTCTGCCGACCTCGGTTCGCCGTCGAAACACCGCCACCTCGCCGTGACTCTCGAAGCTCCGTTCGCCGTCTCGTAGCTCACTCCAGAGCCTTCCCCGTGGCTATTAGTAGCTGCCCGAGGTCTCCCGCATCTCATCCACCCCTTCCCTGCCTTCCTAACCCACCGGAGCCCCTCTTCCCCCTCCTCTGTCCGCCGCGGTGCTCGCCGAAGCTCGAGCAAATCCGGCCATTCCGAGCTCCTCTCCCCTCCCCGCCACCACCGTCGTCTTCTCCACCTCCTGGCGCACCTCCAGACCACCTCGCCCCCTCGCCGGAGCCACCGTGGCCGCGGGTACCCTCCAAACCAAGCTGTCACCCGCACCCTCTATCCCCACGCGTCGCCGCAACCCCGTTCTTCCCCGGCGCTACAGAGGCCCTTGGTGGATGCGGCGCTCCTCCCCGCACTCGCCAGCAGCCTCGCCCTGGCCGGAGGCCACCGAAGCCGCCGAGCTCATCACCGGCCAAGCCCAGCCGCCCCTCTGACTCGCCCCTCTCTCTGTTTCTGTCGGGCGCTAGGGAGAAGGAGGGAGATAAGGTGGGCCAGCCCATCAGGAGCCCACCCGGTTTTTAAAAAAAAGTGCAGCAGAAGTAAGTGGGCCGGCCCAAGAGCAACAGCAGCAGCGGCGGTGAGATTTGGCCCGAGGTAGCCCATCAGCACAGTGCCGTTTATCCTTTTCAAGAAAAAAACCAACCAGGGACCTATTTGTAGAGTTATTTTTATAGATTGGTCCCTGAACTTCACCTGGCTGTATCTTTTTCTCCGTAACTCCGATCGAGGTGATTCCAAAGCCCACTTCTTCATCTCGTCGAGCCCATCATGTTGGTATCATTTTCATAATGTTTTGACACTGTGAAAATGACCATTTTGCCCTTGCCCGTAAACAGCCCCCTCCAAGAGAGAACTGTTTCCAGCAATCACTTCCGCAGACTCTCAACACTTCTTCCCGATGGTTCCTTCATCCCCAGGCAAGCCACAACTCTCATCTGCATGATTGCATTGCAATATCATAGTTTAACTAATTACTTTAATAGCAAGAATGAGTTATTTGTGAAATGAATTGGACTATGCAATATTGGAGTTAATTCTCGGATAGGTGACTACCATGTTGTTGACTGCATTGTTAGTGACTAGTAGCATACCCACTTGTTGTTGAAATCACTGTCTACGATTATCTTGGATTTCATCCGCCAGTTCGTGGAGATGAGTCAGTAGCAGTGGCATAAGCATACCGGTACCGAATTTCTGGCCGGATATCGTTTTGACTTGGATTTCTATGATGTCGGAGTCTCAGCTATGACAGTAATATCATTCAAGGATTAGATGCCTCATGGTTGATCTTGAGTCACCAGTTCGGACTTATCCGTGCAACCACATTTGCCGGTATGGGACGGCCTTGACTTGGTCTGATCGCGTGCTCTTTCACCGGTACCGCCCGACAGGGAAGGTTATGCATGCGCGCTACCCTGGCCCGGTAGGCGGCGATAACCTTGTGAGCCCAGTTGAGTTGTATGGTACCAAGTCCCTGTTTGGGACAGTTAGTTTGGCCACGACGGTGGCAGGTGTCACGAGGTGACACAGGGGCCACCCATGGCAGGACTCCGGGGGAGAATGATTGCCGGTGGTACGATGGAAGAGTCACGGGTCAGGCAGGTTTCATTGGAGCAACGCTGGTCCACCCGAATGGGATCACGAGGTCAGTGCTCCATGATGTGGGTAAAGTGTGCAACCTCTGCAGAGTGAAAAATCTATTCGAATAGCCGTGTCCATGGTATTGGACAGTCCGTCCAGACCTCACTAGGTGGTCAACCATGGTAGTGATGATAATGATGGAAGAACTCATCGTAAGATCAGAAGTTACTCGATGGATCATGAGTATCATGAGGGTTGTGAGACAACCCGAAAGAGAGTAAGTTTGTCAGACTTGCTGTGCACATGGAATCAGGTATATGATATGATAGCCATGGGATGGCTATGAGTTGAGTGGTCGGATGACCACATGCTTGGAAATTGGGATTTGGCACAGGTTTGGATTGCATCCTAAGATTATTCGGAGTATGGATTAAACTACTTAATAGGCTTTACCTTACTGCATCTATTTGAGTAGCTATTTGCTATGATGTTGTCTTGCTTTAATGTTGATGTTTGCTGTGAGCTTGCGAGTACATTCAAAGTACTCACCTGTCATGTCATGCCAGTTTGCAGGTCATGCCATGATTGCTTGCTTGTCGAGGATCCCGAGTTTGCGACCTAGGATACGCGTTCTAGCCAGAGTCCCTGCGGAGTGGAGTCCATCACCGTCGTCGCTTTTCCGCTGCCGAGAGAGTTTTTCTGCTCTTAGCATAGAGCTACCCTGGGCAGGCGTAGTGTCGCCGTGCCGATGTAATCCTTGTACCCTTTGTAGCTATAACCATTGTAATAAAGAACTGATTTTTTCTATGCCAACAGTGCAGTATTCCAGAGGACTTGCCCCTAGGCTGGAATACGGGGCGTTCCGGTTTACTCTGAGCCGGGGTGCCACACTCTTTTCAAGGATGCTCGTAAGTTTGTCTTGTCTTGTGATGAATGTCAAAGAATTGGTAATATTAGTAGACGTCAGGAAATGCCTATGAATTATTCACTGGTTATTGAACCATTTGATGGTTGGAGATTTGATTATATGGGACATTTTCCTTCCTCTAATGGGTATACACATATTTTGGTTGCTGTTGATTATGTTACTAAGTGGGCAGAAGCTATTCCAACTAGTAGTGTTGATCATAACACCTCTATTAAAATGCTTAAAGAAGTTATTTTCCCGAGGTTTGGAGTCCCTAGATATTTAATGACTGATGATGGTTCACACTTTATTCATGGTGCTTTCCATAAATTGCTTGCTAAGTATGATGTTAACCATATAATTGCATCTCCATATCATCCTCAGTCTAGTGGTCAAGTAGAATTGAGTAACCGAGAAATAAAGTTGATTGTGCAAAAGACTGTTAATAGATCCAGAAAGAATTGGTCTAAGAAACTTGATGGTGCATTATGGGCTTATAGAACTACTTATAAAAACCCTATGGGTATGTCTCCATACAAAATGGTTTATGGAAAAGCATGTCACTTACCTCTTGAACTAGAACATAAAGCTTATTGGGCAATTAAAGAGCTCAACTCTGATTTCAAACTTGCCAGTGAGAAGAGGTTATTTGACATTAGCTCACTTGATGAATGGAGAACCCAAGCCTATGAGAATGCCAAATTGTTTAAAGAGAAAATTAAAAGATGGCATGATAAAAGGATACAAAAGCATGAATGTAATGTAGGTGACTATGTCTTGCTATACAATTCTCGTTTAAGATTTTTTGCAGGAAAGCTTCTCTCTAAATGGGAAGGCCCTTATATCATCGAGGAAGTTTATCGTTCCGGTGCCATCAAAATCAACAACACCGAAGGCACTAACCTGAAGGTGGTAAACGGGCAAAGAATCAAACATTATATCTTAGGTACTCCCATAAATGTTGAAACCAATATTATTAATACCATAACACTGGAGGAGTACATAAGGGATATCTACCAGAACGCTCCAGACTCCGAAAAGGAATAGGTATGTGAAATGGTAATTAAACCGACTCCAAAACTTTCCCAAAAGCAATTTTACTTCGTTTTGGAATATTTTAAAAAATAGGAAAATAAAAAGTGGTCCGAAAAGTGCACGAGGAGGCGACAAGCCCTGGGGGCGCGCCCTACCCCCCTGGGTGCGCCTCCCAGGCTTGTGGCCACCTCGTGTGCCCTCCGGACTCCGTTTTCTTGTAGTACACTCCTTTTGGTCGGTAAAAATTCATTATATAATCTCCTGAAGGTTTTGACCACCGTACCACGACAATATCCCCTGTTCTTGTTTCGTGCTGATTTGCCTGGCAGATCTCAAAATATGTCGTCCCAGGATTCGGAGGGAGAAAGTTATGTAGCTGATTATACCGCAAACCCAAGGGTTTATGGAGATGTGGAGCATTATTGTTGGACCACGGAGGAAAAAGAAGACTATGATTTGAAGGGAAAGGAAGATATAAGCTCATATGAAGAGGAAGTCCGACTACCCCAACCTATGGACATGCACGTGGAGTTTAAAAAGTCAAGTCCCCCTAATAAAGCAAAGAAACCTAAGATCGAGTTTATCCCTTTTCGTCTCTTGCAGGAAAGCAAGCAGGAACTATGCAGCAAGATATTAAGGCTTGAGCGGGAGATCGATGACTTAAGGGAGGAAAATTCCACCCTCAAGCGCAAGCTGAGGAAGAAGGACACTAATTCAACTCCGTCATCACCACCTCCGAAGAAAGAGACTTAAATACATGGGTATGGGCACTCCCCTTGGCAACTGCCAAGCTTGGGGCAGGTGCCCCGGTATCGTATCACCATCACATCTTTACCTTTATCGTTTTGCTTTGTTTGATCCTTTTGGTTACATCTCGGTTTAGTAGAATAAAGTTTTAGTATGATCTAGCTTTGAGTTTTGCTTTGTGTTCCCTCTATGTAATCGAGTCCGAGAGTTATATAATAAAGATTAGTTTTGAGTTGAGGGCTTTGCTTTCTTGCTATGATCTTGAGAAAAAGAAATAAAGAATAAAAGAAATAAAAGGATTATATAATGATCTTATGGGAAGTGACGACTTCACATATAAGAAGTATGTCGCATGAAATTTGTTGGGAATTGACAAACATAGTTTTGGTCATTGTTGCAATTAATAGGAAGTAATAAAGAAAGAGAGGTCTCACATATAAATATACTATCTTGGACA
Source organism: Thinopyrum elongatum (assembly GCA_011799875.1). Taxonomy (NCBI): domain Eukaryota; kingdom Viridiplantae; phylum Streptophyta; class Magnoliopsida; order Poales; family Poaceae; genus Thinopyrum; species Thinopyrum elongatum. The sequence continues at coordinate 558,162,229 of CM022298.1, forward strand.
TCTTTTATGATTGTGAGCACTCATTAAAATATTGTATGCTAAAAGGTTGATGTTGGACAAGGAAGACAACATAATGGGCTATGTTTCTTTATATCTGAATAGAAGTTATATTGTCATGGATCCTCCAACATGTTGAGCTTGTTTCTCATCCTATGCTAGCCAAATCTTTTGCACCAAGTAGAGATACTACTTGTGCCTCCAAAATCCCTCAACCCAGTTTTGCCATGAGAGTCCACCATACCTACCTATGGATTGAGTAAGATCCTTCAACTAAGTTGGCATCAGTGCAATCAATACAAATTGCTCTCTAAATATGTATGATCTTTTAGTGTGAGGAAAATAAGCTTTATACAAATTTGTGATATAGAAGAAATAAAAGCGATGGACCGCATAATAAAGTTCTTTATCACAAGCGGCAATATAAAGTGATGTTCTTTTGCATTAAGATTTTGTGCATCCAACTATAAAAGCGCATGACAACCTCTGCTTCCCTCTGCGAAGGGCCTATCTTTTATTTACCCTCTACCTTTATACAAGAATCATGGTGATCATCACCTATTCTTTTTATACTTTTCTTTTTGGCAAGAACTATATGTTGCGGAAGATCTAGATATATATATATCCACTCAGATGTAGATTTTCATAAACTATTATTGTCGACGTTACCCTTGAGGTAAAATGTTGGGAGATGAAGTTATAAGCCCCAATCTTTCTCTGTGTCCGATTGAAACTTTGATCTCATAAGTATCACGTGAGTGTTAGCAATTGTGAAAGACTAAAAGATGGTTGAGTATGTGGACTTGCAATACAAAAGCTCTTACATTGACTCTTTCCGATGTTATGATAAATTGCAATTGTTTCAATGACCAAGATCATAGTTTGTTGGTTTTCAATAAAGTTCTTGTTTCATACTTTACCTTGTGAACGAATTGTTACTTTAGCATAAGAAATTATATGACAATATATGTTGCTGTTCTAAAGATGATCATGATGCCTTCATGTCCGTATTTTATTTTATCGACAACTCTATCTCTAAACACGTGGACATGATTATCGATTTTGGTTTCCGCTTGAGGACAAGCGAGGTCTAAGCTTGGGGGAGTTGATACGTCCATTTTGCATCATGCTTTTATATTGACATTTATTGCATTATGGGCTGTTATTACACATTATGGTACAATACGTATGCCTTTTCTCTCTTATTTTACAAGGTTTACACAAAGAGGGAGAATGACGGCAGCTAGAATTCTGGACCGGAAAGGAGCAAATTTGAGAGACCTATTCTGCACAACTCCAAAAGTCCTGAAATTTACGGAGAATTATTTTGGAATATATAAAAAATATTGGGCAAAGAAATACTAGAGGGGGACCCACCAGGTGGCCACAAGCCTGGGGGACGCGCCCTACCCCCCTGGGCGCGCCCCTAGGGCTTGTGGGCCCTCTGGCAGGTCTCCGGTGCCCATCTTCTGCTATATGGAGGGTTTTGACCTGGAAAAAATTAGAAGGAAGCTTTCGGGACGAAGCGCCGCCGTCTCGAGGCGGAACCTGGGAAGAAGCAATCTAGGGCTCCGGCGGAGCTGTTCTGCCAGGGAAACTTCCCTCCGGGAGGGGGAAATCAAAGCCATCATCATCACCAACGATCCTCTCATTGGGAGGGGGTCAATCTTCATCAACATCTTCACCAGCACCATCTCCTCTCAAACCCTAGTTGATCTCTTGTATTCGATATTTGTCCCAAAATCTCAGATTGGTACCTTTGGGTTGCTAGTAGTGTTGATTACTCCTTGTAGTTGATGCTAGTTGGTTTATTCAGTGGAAGATCATATGTTCAGATCCTTAATGATATTTACTACCCCTCTGATTATGAACATGAATATGCTTTGTGAGTAGTTACGTTTGTTCCTGAGGACAAGGGAGAAGTCTTGTTATAAGTAATCATGTGAATTTGGTATTCGCTCGATATTTTGATGAGATGTATGTTGTCTTTCCTCTAGTGGTGTTATGTGAATGTCGACTACATGACACTTCACCATGATTTGGGCCTAGGGGAAGGCATTAGGAAGTAATAAGTAGATGATGGGTTGCTAGAGTGACAGAAGCTTAAACCCTAGTTTATGTGTTGCTTCGTAAGGGGCTGATTTGGATCCATATGTTTCATGCTATGGTTAGATTTATCTTAATTCTTCTTTCGTAGTTGCGGATGCTTGCGAGAGTGGTTAATCATAAGTGGGAGGCTTGTCCAAGTAAGGACAGCACCCAAGCACCGGTCCACCAACATATCAAATTATCAAAGTAACGAACGCGAATCATATGAGCATGATGAAAACTAACTTGACAATAATTCCCATGTGTCCTCGGGAGCGCTTTGCTTTATATAAGAGTTTGTCTAGGCTTATCCTTTGCTACAAAAAGGATTGGGCCACCTTGCTGCACATTTGTTACACTTGTTAATTGTTACCCGTTACGAATTATCTTATCACAAAACTATCTATTACCAATAATTTCAGTGGTTGCAGAGAATACCTTGCTGAAAACCGCTTGTCATTTCCTTCTGCTCCTCGTTGGGTTCGACACTCTTACTTATCGAAAGGACTATGATAGATCCCCTATACTTGTGGGTCATCATTGGTCAGGGACGAAAAGGTCCCGGAGTTGACTTCTTCTCCGATGATCAGGCGAGCCATCGATCCTTGGGCGATCCAACGGCGGAATCTCAATGAAAGCACAAATGTCGGTGTCAAAATCGGCGGATCTCGGGTAGGGGGTCCCGAGCTATGGATCTAGGATCAATGGGGAACAAGGGACGATGAACATAGTGTTTACCCAGGTTCGGGCCCTCTCGAAGAGGTAAAACCCTACGTCCTGCTTGATTGTATTTGATGTATGATATGGTTACAGAGTAGATCTACCTCGAGATCAGATGAGCTAAACCCTAAGTCGATGAGATGATGAATGTAGCTCTAGCCCTAAAGACTAAAACCCTCCGGCTTATATAAGCACCGGTAGGGTTAGGGTTACATGATCGGTTAAAAGGAGGGAAAGATTCTGCCTAATCCTGGCTTGGAGGGCACACCATGACTCCGAATATTCCTTATCCGGCCATGGATCTGTACTCTAGCTTGGCCCCATAGTAGCCCATCAATCCGGCCCAAACATAACAGGCTGGCAGCCCGAGGACCCCTTAATCCAGGACTCCCTCACCTACACCCCCAGGGCGCGCCCTGCAGGCTTGTGGGCCCCCTGGACCATCTATAACCCTAACTCCAACTCCATATATACCTATTCACGGAGAAAAAAATCAGAGAGAAGGATTCATCGCATTTTACGATACAGAGCTGCCGCCACCTCCTGTTCTTCGTCGGGAGGGCTGATCTGGAGTCCGTTCGTGGCTCCAGAGGGTGGAATCTGTCGCCATCATCATCATCAACCTTCCTCCATCGCCAATTACATGATGCTCACCGCCGGGAGTGAGTAATTCCTTCGTAGGCTTGCTGGACGGTGATGGGTTGGATGAGATTTATCATGTAATCGAGTTAGTTTTGTTAGGGTTTGATCCCTAGTATCCACTATGTTCTAAGATTGATGTTGCTATGACTTTGCTATGCTTAATGCTTGTCACTAGGGCCCGAGTTCCATGATTACAGATCTGAACCTATTATGTTTTCATGAATATATGTGTGTTCTTGATCCTATCTTGCAAGTTGTAGGCACCTATACGTGTTATGATCCGCATACCCCAAGGTGACAATAATTGGGATTCTTTCCGTTGATTACCGTAGTTTGAGGAGTGCATGTATTCACTAAGTGCTAATGCTTTGTTCCGGTTCTCTATTTAAAGGAGGGCTTAATATCCCTTAGTTTCCTTATGGAACCTGCTGCCACGGGAGGGTAGGACAAAAGATGTCATGCAAGTTCTTTTCCATAAGCACGTATGACTATATACGGAATACATGCCTACATTATATTGATGAATTGGAGCTAGTTCGGTGTCACCCTAGGTTATGACTGCTACATGATGAATATTATCCAACACAATTATCCATCGTTGATCCAATGCCTACGAGCTTTTCACATATTGATCTTTGCTAAGTTACTTTCGTTGCTACTGCTGTCACAATCATTACAAAACTGCTAGTATTACTATTGCCACCGTTACCGTTACTTCCATACTACTTTGCAACTAAATACTTTACTGTAGATATTAAGTCTTTCAGGTGTGGTTGAATTGACAACTCAACAGCTAATACTCGTGAATATTCTTTGGCTCCCCTTGTGTCGAATCAATAAATTTGGGTTGAATACTCTACCCTCGAAAACTGTTGCGATCCCCTATACTTGTGGGTTATCAACCCACCTTCCTTCCTGCTTCATTGGAGTTCCACTTTGTTTTTTCTGAAAATGTGTCCTAAGGCTACCCATCGGTAGTACCGCCCGAGCGGTACTTTCGCTGTTCCACTACCGCGTGTACTATCGTTTATTTGGGTCTTCTATTGTCTATTCGAGTCGAGCGAAACTAGAGCGGCAGTAGGGCGGTAGTACCGCTTGCGGTACTACCGCCCCTACCACCACTCCGCTACCGTCGTTCTCGCTGTAGGCCAGAATGCTAAGCAGAAGTAGAGAGTATAGCGGTAGTATCGCTTGTGAGCGGTACTATTGTCCAGCTACGACCACTGCCGCTTATTTGATCGCCACTGGACTCATTTGCCACTTCGCGACAGTAGGGCGGTAGTAGTGCGTTGTAGTACCGCGGCTGCGGTACTACCGCCGTCTCAGCCCTACCGCCGCTACTTCCTGTATACTGCACCCTCAGCAGTAGTACCGTTGGGGCGAGCGGTAGTACCGCTCTGGCGGCACTACCGCCTCGGGGTGCTTCGCCCATGCACTATACTACGGGAACACCCGCCTGGGCGGTAGTACCGCTCCCTAGAGCGGTAGTACCATTTATGTGGGGGTTGTGGACAGAAAACAGTTGGATTTGTTCCCACTATAAATAAGGGGTCTTCTTCTCTAAGAAGACCTACCTCTTATCCCCCCCAAACTCCATTGTTGCTCGAAGCTCCATTTTCGTCCGATCTCTCTCCCTAGCCAACAAAACTTGGTGATTCTCTAGGGTTTGGTTGAGAAGGCTCCGATCTACACTTCCACCAAGAGATATTTGATTCTCCCCACTAATCACTTGCGGATCTTGTTACTCTTGGATGTTTGAGCATCCTAGACGGAAGAAGTCACCTCGGAGCCACAATCGATGTCATGAATCTTCGTGGTGGTGTTGGGAGCCTCCAATTAAGTTATGGAGATTGCCCCAACCTTGTTTGTAAAGGTTCGGTCACCGCCTTCAAGGGCACCACTAGTGGAATCACAACATCTTGCATTGTGTGAGGGCGTCAGGAGAATACGGTGGCCCTAGTGGCTTCTTGGTGAGCATTGTGCCTCCACACCGCTCCAACGGTGACGTACTTCCCCCTAAAGGGAAGGAACTTTGGTAACACATCCTCGTCTTCACCGGCTCAGCTTGTGGTTATCTCTTACCTTTAGTTTGTGCAAGTTTGTATTGTGTTGTATCCTTTGCTTGCTTGCTTGTTAGCATCATATAGATTGTTCACCTAGTTGCATATCTAGACAACCTATTTGTTGCTAAACCTAATTTATTAAGAAAAACTAAAAATTGGTAGTTGCCTATTCACCCCCCCCCCCTTCTAGTCAACCATATCGACCCTTTCGGTTACTATGTTTGTCATGAACTTAATACCATAGATGCATGTTGGATAGCGGTCGATTGGTGGAGTAATAGTAGTAGATGCAGGCAGGAGTCGGTCTACTTGTCACGGACGTAATGTCTATGTACATGATCATGCCATGAATAAAGTCATAACTACGTGTTTTTCTATCAATTTCCCAACAGTAGTTTGTCTACCCACTGTATACTATGTTTATGAGAGAGAAACCTCTAGTGAAAACTATGGCCTCAGATCTATTTTAATCATATTACAAAAAACAAAAATACCTTGCTGCAATTTTCTTTATTTTGCAATTTATCTATCACCTATTACCATATTTGATCCTTGCAATTAACGAGTACAAGGGGATTGACAACCCTCTTGCCCGCGTTGGGTGCAAGTATTTGCTCCTATGTGTGTAGGTACTGCTAAAGGTCGTTTGCGTGGTTCTCCCATTGGTTCGGTAACCTTGATTCTCCACTGGGGGAAATAATATCCGCTACTATATTGCTTCACCCTTCCTCTTCGGGGAAAATCCCATAGCAGCTCACATGTAGCAGAAAGAATTTTTGGCGCCGTTGTCGGGGAGACATCATCAAACAACTCAAGGTCCCTTCAAACACATTATAATTTACTTGTTCTACTTTTTATTTTCCTTTATTTGCTTTTTTAGTTTTGTTTAAAAAATCAAAAACACAAAAATATTTTATTTTGCTTGTTTGCTTGCTTTGCCACTATGTCTCAAGAAAACACTAAGTTGTGTGACTTCTCGAATACTAATAACAATGATTTTATTAGTACCCCAATTGCTCATCCCGCCACTAGTACGGAGTCATATGATATTAATGTTGCATTGTTAAATCTTATCAAGATTTTTTTTGCTGGAAATCCTAATGAAGATGTTGCATCCCATCTTAATACCTTCGTTGAATTATGTGATATGCAAAAGAAAAAAAGATGTGGATAATGATATTGTCAAGTAGAAATTGTTTCCTTTCTCACTAAGAGATCATGCTAAAACTTGATATTCATCCTTACCTCGCAATAGTATTAATTCATAGGATAAATGTAGGGATGCTTTTATTGCTAAGTATTTTCCTCCTGCCAAGATAATATCTCTTAGAAATCAAATCATGAACTTTAAAGAACATTAACAAGAACATGTTGCACGATCTTGGGAGAGAATGAAATTAATGATTAAAAATTGTCCCACTCATGGATTAAGCTTATGGATGATAATACAAATTTTTTATGCGGGACTAAACTTTGTGTGAAGAAATCTTTTAGACTCTGGTGCAGGTGGTACTTTTGTGGTAATTACATTAGGAGAGGCCACGAAGCTTCTCGATAATATGATGATAAACTATTCTTAATGGCACACCGAACGAGTTCCCACTGGTAAGAAGGTAAACTTTGTCGAAGAAATTTCTACTTTGAGTGGTAAAATGGATGCTCTTATGAATATGCTTACTAGTAAAAATACTCATGTTGATCCAAATGATATTCCATTATCTACTTTGATTGAGCAAAATAATGATGTTATTGATGTGAATTTTGTCGCTAGAAATAATTTCAACATCAATGCTTATAGAGGGAATTTCAATCCTAGACCGTATCCCGATAATCCCTCCAATAATTATGGTAATTCATATAATAATAATAATAATAATAATAATAATAATAATAATAATAATAATAATAATAATAATAATAATAGGATACCAACTGAACTTGAGAAAATCATTAAAGAATTTATTAGTTCTCAAAAGATTTTACTACACAAAGTGGATGATATGACCTAGAAACATGGATAGAATTGCTCATGATGTGGAAACACTCAAAATTAAAATTTTGCCACATAAGAATAATGTTACTGAATCTGTAAAGTCTATCCAAGTCACTATGGATGAGAGTAGAAAAAAATTTGAGAGGATAAGAGCTAAACGTGAATTCCTAGAAAAAGCGCTCGCACCCGGTTTTTATCGTAATAATGATGAAGATATTAAAATGGTTGGTATGACACCTATTGAATCTTTGTTTAGTAATATAAAACTTGATGAAAAGGGGACTGTAGACGAGTCAACATTAGTTAGAATGCGTGCCAATTGTTCGAAGGGTGATGATCTTATTGATAAAACCAACAAAAATGGGTTTGAAGAGGTCAAAACTTTAGATAGTGATTTGCCCACTACTTTAGATTACAACAACTTCAATTATGATAATTTTTCTTTGATTTAATGTATTTTCTTGTTGCAATCCATGATTAATTCACCCAATGCTTACGAACAAAATAAAGTTTTTACTAAACATATTGTAGAAGTAATGATTAAGGCTCATGAAGAAAAGGTAGAATTGGAAATGTCTATACGAAGGAAATTAAGTGATGTGAACCTAAAGTACCTGGTTGGGCCTAATGTGGGCAACCAAACACGCCCCAAAGTATCTACCGGACGCTAAAATAGGCCGATGAAACAACATAGACATGGGTAACTACGCACACAATCACAGGCACCCCTATGTCTCACTTTAAGAGATCTAGGGAAACATTCGCGTCAGGGCAGCTCTAGATGCGTTGGCCGAGTTGCGCTCGAGGGCACATCCTCGGGGTTTTTTTATTTTTCTTTCACATTTTTGTTTCATTTTTTGATTTCTTTTTCTTTTTTCTTTTGTTTACACTTCCAAAAATTATAAACATATATATTACAAAAATATACATAACATAATGTTTTGAAAAAAAATTAATCATGCATTAAAAATGTTAAATGTGTATAGAAAAAATTTGAGCATGTATACGAAAAATGTATACAAAAATATAAAATATGTGAAATAAGTTGATCATGTATTTGAAAAAATGTTAAACAAGGTTTTGAAAAAATTATTAAACAAGTATTTGTAAAATGTTAATCAAACATTTAAAAATGTTAAATGAGCAGATAAAAAATGTTGACCATGTATTCAAAAAATGTTAAGCTTGTATTTGAAAAATGTTAAATGTGTATAGTAAAAATGTTGACCATGTATTAAAGAAATGTGAAACTTGTATTTGGAAAAATATAAATGTGTATAGAAAAGAAGTTGACCATCTATTCAAAAAATGTTAAACATGTATTTAAAATATGTTAAGAAAGCATTTGAAAAATAAAAATGTAGAATATGTATAGAAAAAATCTTGACCATGTTAAAAAATGTTAATTTAATTTTAAATTTTTTAATCAAGAATTTAGAAAATATTAAATGTGTGTTAGCAAAATGTATTAGATATATAAAAAATTTATATAGGAAAACAATGAAACCCAAGAGTAAACAAAGAAAATTGTTGAAAGCCGAGAAAGAAACAAACAAAACTGAAGAAAAACAAAGAAAAGGAAAAGGAAAAAACTCGGTGAAAACCAAGAAAGAAATAGAGAAAACTAAAGGAAAACAATGAAAAGGAAAGAAAAGAGAAAAATCAGTAAAATCAGAGAAAAAACAAAGAAACCCCCATGAAAAAACAAAAACAAAAAACTGAAAAAAGGATAAACCAGTGGAAAACCGCCTCCATTCACATTTAAGTATGTCTCGCCCGACTAGTTGACACGAACTGGACATGGGCGTAGTGGCTAGTTGCGTATGTGCTCTCGTAGTAGACCTGGGTTTGATCCCCTGTAGTTTCCGGGAGCTCCTATTTACCGCATTCTGCGGCAAATAGGCGCCTCTTCGCACAGAGAGCGCGTTACTGGGCCGACCCATTGGGTAAAACTCTTAGCGATAGGTCGGGCGTAGAAATTTCGAAAAAGAAATAATGCACAACCAGGGATTCAATCTCCACACCTTTTGTTGAGGTTGACACCTCGCTAGCCGATCAAACTGAACAATCCTTGTGGATAATGTGTAGCGCCAAGTCTAAACAACAAACTGTAGCAGCGTAACTCAACATTCTCAGTATTTTAAAAAACATAAACAATTTATTAAATTCCAATTTCTATTGAAAATGCGAACAATACTTTGAAAACATGAACATTCTTTGAAAACCTGGAACACCGTTTGGAATTCTGTGGATATATTGAAATATGAGAATTAAAAATTGAAATTCTGAACAATTTTCTAAAACACGAACAAAATTTAAAACTCCGAACTTCTTCGAAAACACAAACAAATTTTGCAATTCTGAACAATTTTTGAAAATCTGAACACTTCTTAGAAACACAAACCAAAATTTTGAAACTCTCAACTTTTCTGAAAACATGAACAAAATCTAAACATCTGTTTGAAACTGTGAACAATTTTTGAAAACATGAAAAAAAATTGAAACTCCATTTTGTTATGAAAACACGAACAATTTTAGGAATACCGAACAATTTTTGGAAACACGAAAAGAAACTGAATCCCTAAACTTTCTTGGAATCACAAAGAAATTTTGAAATTCTGAATGATTTTTTATATTGCGAACAATTTTTAGAATATGAACCAAATTTTGAAACTCCAATCATTTTTAGAAAACATGAACAAATTTCGAACAGAACGTTTTTGGAAATTGTGAACAAATTTTGAAAATGTGAATAAAATTTGGAATATTCAAACATTTTTTAATATATTTGTTGAAAAAGGAACATTTTTTAAATTGTGGACAAAATTTTGAAACTATGAACAATTTTTAAAATTCTGATTTGTTTTTGAAAACAAGGACATTTTTTAAATTCTGTTGATATTTGAATGTTCGAAAAAACTTGAAAAGAAAATTACACTTTAAAAAGAAAGCAGGAAAACGTAAACAAAAAAGAAACAAAGTAAAAGAAAAAATAACAGAAGAAAAAAGAAAAGAAAAAAAGAACAGAAATAAAACAAAAAAAACCTAGTAGAAGAAGAAAAACAGAAAACCTGGTTTTGGGAACCATTTAGAAGGTTCCCAAGGCCAGTTGGCTCCCACTGTGGTCACGCTCTAAGTGGGCCGGCTCATATCCCCCGCTCCTGTGGTTGTCTCGTGTGTTGCGTCGACAGTTCGACACATCGAGCAGCGAATAGGAATTTTCGTAGCTTCTCCCTTTTTCCTTTTCTGTATTTATTTTAACCGTGCGTGAACAGGCCCGCCCGATAACCATAAACGCTTTAGTTTTAACCGTGTGTGAATGTGCCGGCACGACAACCATAAACCCTTCAGCGAGACATCGTACTGTCTCATTAAATGCGAGATATAGTCGTCGCTGTCGCGCAAAATCACATCTTTTTTCTGGTTTGTTTCTAGTTGATGCCTGTAGCCACTCTCGCGGGGGAGCCAGGCGGGCCAGGCCCTGTTCGCGTGCAGTCACAGTTTGTTTCCATTTACTGGCTGGTCCTGTTCTTTTTTCTTGTGTGATTTTTTTGTTTTGGTTTTTGTATTTTGTTTTTATTTTTGCATCAATTTTTTTTTATCTTGAAGATTTATTATTACTATTATTGTACATTTTATTTTCCTATAGTTTTTGTACTGTAATTTTTAATATATGGTGAATATTTTTTTAAATACACACTGGTGAAAAGAATTCAAATACACACTGAACAAATTTTAATATGCAGCGAAGATTTTTTATATATGATGAATGTTTTTTCATACACATTGAATTTTTTAAATATACACAGTGAACATTTTGTCTTATATTTGACGCATAGGGACTCCTGAGTCACCTGACTCGGCCTCAAACTTATTTGTAACAGGACGGACTATCTCATCAAAAAGAAAAAGGTAAGAGGACGAACGCATGAGCCGATTCCTGGTTAAGAGCTCCTTGTGCTAACTAGTACTCCCGTACTCCCTCCGTAGAGAAATATAAGAGTGTTTAGATCACTTAAGTAGTAACCTAAACTCTTTTATATTTCTTTACAGAGAAAGTAATCGTGTACATGCAACTCCCGTATATATTAGGTAGAATATTAATTACACATTGATATTTAATATATATTAATTATGCATTAATATTTGGTAAGATATTAATTGGAATCATAGGATGACGTTGAGCTTAAAGTCTAAACGTGTTTATAACCAATGGCGGTGGTTGCTAATTAGAGTGTTAAACCTATTTAGCGCTCTATATTTGTGGTTTGAGCTATTTGAGCCCTTAAATCACTTGATTTGATGGTCGAGAAGGTTTGGATCTGCCCACTTAGATTTTTTTTTTAATATTGGTATATGGAATATAGATAGATATAGATAATCAAATTAGTTGGTGCATACGTTACACTTGGAGCGCCACTTGCTTGCGAGTTTAGCTTTCTTGCCGTGAGTTAGCAACCTAACAAGACGTCTCCGGTCATGCAGAAAGCACTTGTGTGTACTCCAACCCGAATCGAAGGATCTGGTTATACTAATTCGATCTCCATGTATGACCAGCGTGTGTGTCTATACATACGGTTTCGCAAACATTTAAACTAACCCACCTTTGTTATCAAGCACGGGAGGTATATCCTTGGAAACGAAAAGAAATACCATGTCCTACCAAGAAGTCAGAACATCATCAAAAGAGAGAAAACAAGATGCGATCAAGTGATAAACATCTAAAACGAACTAGAGCAGGCCCATTCAACTTTGTAATATATACTTACCATTTCCTCTCCTCTCATAAAGAAACTTCATCAAGATGAGCAGTTGACAAGGATCAAAGCAACCAACGCAAAGAAGAAGGGAGCACAAGAACTCTCCGAGTCACCGCTCATCCCAGCGCGCGCGCCTACACGCGCACGAAGCTAGCTAATCAGGTGTTCTTGGTCGGCCGGAGCGCGATGACGAGCCCCGGGAAGACGTCGTCGGGGTCGTGCACGTGCGGGTTCCTCTCCACGATGAACGGATCCCCGCACTTGTCGCTGATGGTGTGCAGCGTCTCGCCTTCCCCGACCACGTACACCTCGTCGCACGGCCGGGCCGCCGCGCCGCCGAGCCGCGGGCCCCGGAAGTACGCCGCCGCGCCGCTTTCCCCGTCGTCGTCCGCGGTCTCCGCGCTGAGGGCGCCCAGCAGCACCAGCGCGACGAGCGCCACCGCGCACCACCACGACGCCGCGTCCGCGGCCGACACGGCGGCGGCGCACAGCTCCGCGCGCCGGAGGCTCGTCGCGGGCGCGGCCATGCGAGCGCGAGAGCGCACGGACCTCGTGAACGTGTCCGTTACCGTTTCAGTCGAGAGCTGAGGAGGTTGCCTTGCCTGGCTCTGGGAGCTTCTGTGGGGCGAGGAGACGGTTTATAACGTGGAACGGCGCACGGACGTGGTGGTTTCGGCATGGCGGACTTTTGTCACGGTTTGGTAAACGTGGGGAGCCCACGCGGGAAAGGGGCCGGGCACTCGGGCAGTACTGAGTAATGGTGGTTAGCTTCTTCCCTAAAACAAAGTGGTGGTTAGCTTCTAAGTACGACATGCCAATTGTGGCACAAATTCAATACTCCAGTGAAGTTACTGCTAGCATTTTAATGCAGCGATTTTAGTTGGTGCATCTTTTTATTATCCAATTATGTACGCAATTAATCGGTTCCTTTGCATGAAAAATTGCGTTATGATCTTTTATTTAGTCGTCATTAATTATTCAAGAAATATACTTGGATCCGTCTATGTCACATCTAGATGAGAGATAATATCTCACATCTAAATATGATGTCAGCGCCATCATATTTTTTTCATTGTTTGTCATGTGACACATTTAGATGTGACATACTATGTCACATCTAAATTCTGTTTTATGGCCCCTGTTTGTTTTTTGTCCGTTGTTGTGTTTATTCTAACGCGAGTTACACAATCGCGTTGCTCATGTGGGCCGGTGAGGTCTGATATGGGTAACATGCGTAGTGGAGAGGATTGTTTGTACGTACAGTAAAGGAACCTTTTGTTTGTGTGAATCGGGAAATTGATGAATCTCCCCTAAAAAAAGGAAATTGATGAATCAGCGAACATGTACGTGATGGTGTCTGGACACCATGCACGTGTGTCTTTTTGTTGAGGTGGTGCACATAATTTACAAGTGAATATTCATTCTAGAAAATGTGAACATCTTTTTTGTGATATATGAACATTTTGTATAGAATTTTTTTCCATAAATTATTTTTATGTTAAAATGCATGATTTTTTAATAACATTAAAAAATAAATTTTCATGACATCTAGAAAGGTTACGGCCTTCCAAAAAAAATATACGTAAAATTTATAAAAAATGTCCATGTAATTAAAAAAGGGTGCACCATACCATATTAAAAATTGTATGTGACATTTAGAAAAATATTCATGCGTTGTATGTGAAATTTTTTAAAAATGTTTACACAATTTTTAAAATGAAAGCAGTGTATAAAAATTTCATGCTTTTTTAGATGAAAAAAAGCAAACTAAAAACTATCATGATTTTTAGAAATGTTCATAATTTAAGAAAATCTTCATGACATTTTATAAAAAAAGATGAAAATGAAAAAAAAATATTTTAAAAAATATGGACATGCAACTGGCCCGCAACCCTCCTTCCCCATAATTGTAGTCTCGTTGCGGGCACACAGTTGCGTGTCAAGGATGGGGCTTTCAAGTGGGACATTTGAAAAAATGAGTTGGGCCCAAAAAATAAATAACAAACAATGCTGAGGGGCTAAAGGCAAAAAAGGAAAGGTGGACTAGTAACTGCTAGGGTTGGGGCAGCTCACATTTGCATATTGAAGGTGGAAAATGTAACTGGGATAAAAAAGTGGTCGCTCCCCGAGTTACAAGTTGATGTGAACTTGTAATCGCGGCAACAAAAACTTGCAGCCTAGCTGCGAGTCACATACGATCGACTTGCAATTGAGGTGTACTTGTACTTGAGGTGGCAACAAAAAACTTTAAAGTCTAATTGCAAGTCGATGGTGGACTTGCAACTCAGGCAACAACAAAAAATCAAGCCCATTTGCAAGTAGAGGGTGGACTTGCGACTGGGTATGAACAAATAAAAAAGTCATTCCATGTTGTGAATCGGGGGTGGGCTTGCAACTAGGCAAGAAGTAAAAAAAGGTCTGGCCCAGTTGCGACCCGGGGGTAGGCTTGCTACTGAGGCAACAACAACTACAGTCCCAATTGCGAGTCGGTGGTGGGCTTGCAACTAGGATGAGAACAAACTACGAACCAGTTGCATGGCGAGGGTGGAGATGCAATTGGGACGACAAACACACAAGGTTGGATTTGCAATTAGGGAGATACACGACTACGAAGTCCCCCAGTTGCGAGTTGAGAGTGGACTTGCAACTAGGGAAACTACAACAAAAAATGCCCTAGTTGCGAGTCGGGGATGGACTTGTAACCGGGGCAACTACACTACTACGAAGCCCCCAGATACGAGTCGAGGTTGTACTTAGAACTAGGGCTACTACACTACTACAAAGCCCCCGGTTGGGAATCGAGGTTGGACTTGCAATTGGGGAAACTACACTACTACAAGCCCCTAGTTGCAAGTCGGTGGTGCACTTGCAACTGGGGCAACTAACTACAAAAAACCTAGTTGCAAGTCGATGGTGGACTTGCAACTGGGGCAACTACAACTACAAAAAAGCAACCAGATGCGAGTCGATGGTGGACTTGCAACTGGGGCAACTACAACTACCACAAGCCCTTAGTTGCGAGTGAGGATGGACTTGCAAACTGGAAACTACACTACTACGAGCCCAATTACGAGTCGATGGTGGACTTGCAACCGAGGAAACGACAACTACTACAAGCCCCTAGTTGCGAGTAGACGACGGAGTTGGAACTAGGGCAACTACACTACTACAAGCCCTAGTTGTGAGGCGATAGTGGACTTGCAACTAAGGCAACTACAACTATAAAAAAACAGTTGCAAGTCGGTGGTGGACTTGTAACTGGGGCAACTACAACTATAAAAATGATTTGTGAGTCGAGGGTGGACTTGCAACACGGGCAACTACACTAGTACAAGTCCCCAGTTGCGAGTCGATGGTGAACTTGACCCTAGGGTAAACTAAAACTACAAAAAGCCCCCAGTTACGAGCCAAGGGTGGACTTGCAATTGGGGCAACTACACCACTACAAGCCCCGAGTTGCGAGTTGATGGTGTACTTGAACCTGGGGCAAACTACAACTACAAAAAAAAGCCTCCAGTTGCGAGTCGAGGGTGAATTTACAGCAGGGGCATCTACACTACAAGAAGACCTGAGTTGAGAGTTGATGGTGGACTTGCAACTCGAGAACTACACTACTACAAGCCCCTAGTTGTGAGTCGATGGTGAACTTACAACTGGGACAACTACAACTATAAAAAAGCCCTCAGTTGCAAGTCGACGTGTGGACTTTCAACTAGGGCAACTACAACTATTACAAGCCCTAATTGTGATTCGAGGGTGGATTTGCAATTGGAGCAATTACACTACTACAAGCCCCAGTTGTGAGTCGATGGTTCACTTGCAACTAAGCCAATTACAACTACTACAAGCCCCAATTGTGAGTCAAAGGTGGAGTTACAATTGGGGCAACTACACCACTGCAAGCCTCCCAGTTGCGAGTCGATGATGGACTTGCAACTGGGACAACTACAACTACAAAAAAAGGCCCGGATGTGATTCGATATGTGGACCTAAAATAGGGGGGACTACACTACTACAAGCTCCTAGTTGCGAGTCGAGGGTGGACTTGCAGCTGGGGCAAGCTACAACTACAAGAAAGCCGTCAGTTGCGAGTCGATGGTGGAGTTGCAAGTGGAGCAACTACAACTAAAAGACCCCAGTTGTGACTCGATGTGGGGACTTACAGCAAGCGCGACTACACAACTACAAAACCCACAGTTGCGAGTCGAGGGTGGACTTGGAACTAGGAAAAAGTACAACTACAAAAAAATGCTCCTCAGTTGCGAGTCGGTGGTGGACTTGCAACTCGGACAACTACAACTACCAAAAAGCACCTAGTTGCGAGTAGATGGTGGACTTGCAACTGGGCAACTACATGCCTACAAAGCCCCCAGTTGCGAGTCGGATGTGGACTTGCAACTAGAGAAACTACAACTACAAAAAGACCTAGTTGCGAGTAGATGGTGGACTTGCAACTAGGCAACTACATGCCTACAAAGCCCCCAGTTGCGAGTCGGATGTGGACTTGCAACTAGAGACAACTACAAAAAGACCTAGTTGCGAGTGGAGGCTTGTAACTGCGACAACTACACTACTACAAAGACCCCAGTTGCATGTCGAGGTTGTACTTGCAAGTAGGGCAACTACACTACTACGGAGCCCCCATATGCGTGTCGACGGTAGACTTGCAACTGGGGAAAACTACAACTACAAAAAAGCCTCAGTTGAGAGTCAGTGGTGTACTTGCATATGGGACAACTACAAAAAAATCCCCAGTTGTGAGTCAAGGGTGAGGTCCTCCAGTTACGTGTTGAGGGTGTACTTGCAACTGAGATGAAAAATGGGTCAAACCCAGTTGCATGTCGAGGGTGGACTTGCAACTAGGGCAAAAAAATGGATCGGGCCCAGTTGCGTATCAATGGTGGACTTGCAACTCAGGAAAAATGGTTGTGCCCCCTAGTTGCTTGTCGAGTGTGAATTTGCAACTGGGACAAAAAAGGGGGTCGGGCCTCCAGTTGCATGTCGGTTGTCAACTTGCAACTAGGACAAAAATGGGTTGGACCAGTTGGATGTCCATGGTTGACTTGCAACTGGGACAAGAAAAATAAAACTGGCAGACCCAGTTGCATGACAAGGGTGCACTACCAGCATAATCCAAAAAATGTGTCGGGCTTAGTTGCATGCCGGTGGTTCACTTGCAACCGCGACAGGAAAAATAGAAGAGACGGGCTCCAGTTTACATGTCGGTGGTCGACTTGCAACTAGGACAAGTAAATAAAGAGGCGGACCCGGTTGCATATGGGAATACACTTGTAGCTAAGACCAAAATGGGTTAGACCCAGTTGCATGTTAGTGATCGACTTGCAACTAGGACAAGAAAAAATAAAAAGAGACGGGCTTCTTATATATTAGGGCTAGACTTGCAAACAAAAACAAAAATTAGGCCGTTGCATGTCATTGTAGTGTTTAGAAGCAGATCCATCCTCGGGTCGCCTCTCCTTCAAAGACAAAAAGGAATGGGATAAAGAGAGAGTGAGGTACAAAACTGATGAGCCAGCGGTCAGCTCGTCTCTTCGACTTATACGAACAACTTATCTCTTCAACTACAACACAAGAAAAAAAACAAGCCACAAAAAACGGTCCAACAAAAAAAAACGCACAGTGCGCTTGGCCGCAAAATGAACATCGGACGCACGGGACAAAACAACCCCGATTAAATAATTGCACGAAATTTATAGCGACGGATCAAATAGACCGAATAGGTGAGACATCGCTAAAACTCTATATGAGTTTTAGCGAATCGATACATGATTTACTGTTCGATGGACACGCTTCATAGATGAACACAAATCGAAACAATGACAAACAAACATGCATCAACGATCGTATGGTATAATACACGCACAAAGGAATGCACGCACACAACATATGATATATACAGTATGGTATATATACGCACAAAAAAGATGCATGCACACAACATATGATATATACACATACATAGCAACATAGGCGGGAGAAAAGAAATGAAAAAAGACAAAAGACCTTGCGAAATGCAACGGCCGTAGTGAATAGACAAAAAAGAAAAAAAAACAGAAAGGCAAAGCCAGCTCATGTGGCAAGCCAACCCACACTGCCACAGATATGGGCCAAGCCACGCTGCCACACCGCATGCACGTCCAGTGCGGGGGCTCCTGCGCGAGCGCACGCAGCACGCTGGAACACGGACAACAGCGAGATCAGCTTGTGCATCAATTTAAAAAACAAAACAAATCCAACGATGGAGAATTTAGATGTGAGATAACTATATCACATCTAGATGTGAAATAGCAAACCCGAATATACTTATTCTCCCTCTTTCAAGTAGGGGAGCCCTTTTTTTCTCATCTCAAAAAAGTAGGAGTAGTGGAGAGTCGGTCAGGAAAATGGAAAGTTTTTTTTCCTTCATAAAAGGAGGCTGAACCCCCGGGCTCTGCATTGAGTGATGCACACAACCATTTTATTATATTGTTCAACAATGACTTACAAAATAAAACAACAATCCTTTCGAATCCATCTTTTAGACGACAAAAGTCGCACCACCTACCAGTTTGATGACAATGATGGTCATGATCAGGGCCGCTTGCCCTGACCTTACCCTTACACAAATCATCTAAAATCGAAGGACCGGCCCAGCAACCCTTAGGGCGTGTTCGGATGTCCTCCTGCTCCACGCTTCACAAAAAGCTGGAGCAGAGCTGAGCCGAACGAAAAAGCTCGAAGAAGCTAGCTTCGAGAAGCACAGCCGGGGTCCAATGTAAAAACACGAAGCACCAAAATCACAGCTCCAGGAAAGCGAGAAGTGAGGAGTTCGGCATAATTACAAGGGGATGCCACCACCAAGTCGAAAAAACGATTCGCACGGCTCAGCCCCGACGCCTGTTCCCCTCACTCCCTCGACATCTCTTCTGCTCCTGACCTACCCAGCGCCGCCGGTCGCCGCCGCCACGCCCGATTCCACCCCTTCGCCGGCCGGCGAGCCTCTCCGCCGGTAGATCCGACCATTCCAGCCCCGTTCCTGCCGGATCCCGTCCCGAAGGAGCACTTTCCAGCGCCGCCAGCTAGGAGCAGCAACCCCACCGGCAGGAGACGCCCACCTTGACGCCATTGATGCCGGTGCTCACCATGTCGTCCTATGAGCCAGCCTCCTCGCCCTCGCCCCCTCGCCCCAACCTGTGACGACCCCGGCTTAATCGTGCACTAATCATACACGCAAATGCGCACGATCAAGCCTAAGGACTCACTTGAAGATATCACAACACAACTCTAAAACATAAATAAAGTCATACAAGCTTAATATTACAAGCCAGGCCTCGAGGGCTCGAATACATAGCTCGATGGCATACAAGCGTCAGCGGAAGCATTAGATATCTGGGTACAGATATATTACATAGAGAGAATTAGGCCTTCACAGAGGCGGGGTAAAATAAAATACTACGATCGAAAGGCGTAGGCCTCCTGCCCTGGACCCTCCGATCCTACTCCTGGTCGTCGAACGGCTCCTCGTAGTAGTAGTACTCGCCAGGCGGGTAGTAGTACTGGTCGTCGGCTGGAGCTTCTGGCTCAGGGGCTCCGTCGTCTGGTGGCATCAAATGGAATATGGGGGAAAAAGAAAATAAAGCAAACGTGAGTACTCATCCGAAGTACCCAGCAAGCAAGGATCTACACTACGTATGCAACATTTTCAAAAGGGGGCTGTATATGTGGACTGGGCTGCAGAAATGCGAGAATAGAGGGAGAAGCCTAGTCCTATCGAAGACTAGCATCTTCATCAGTCTTCACCAATCTTGCAGCATCAGAAGAGAGCAGATGAACATAACTAAAAGTAGTATCAGTAACATCATCAACCTCGACCTGAGATCCTTTCTCGACCCCCGCGAGAAAGCAATCCCAGAGCCGTACTATCCAGTTCTCATCACATGTTCTAGTTGTACCGATCGGGATACAACTCCGAGTGTCCGTTACCGTAGGACAGGCTATCGATAGAAGTTTCTTCCTTGCAGGGGTGCACCAACTTACCCACCACGCTCGCTTAACTCCGGCCGGACACACTTTTCTTGGTCATGCCCGGCCTCGGCTAAGCAACACGCCGCAACCCGACCTAGGCTTATAAGAGAGGTCAGCATGCCGGACTAAACCTATGCCCCCAGGGGTCTTGGGCCATCGCCCCGGGAACTCCTGCACGTTACGGGGCCACCGAGAGCAGACCTAGCAACCCCTTATACAAGCGCGGTTGCGTTACCAGTCCAACTCGGCGTGCGCCGCTCCTTACTGACGTCCAACAAGCTTCGGCTGATGTGTACGACGCAGAACGCCCATACTATGCCCACGTGATGGTTAGTGCTATCGGGCCAGAGGCCCCTCGGATCAAATATCCAAACCGTAGTGGATTAGGAGCGCGCGGAAACGAGTAGAGACTCACGATCGATGTGACCCCGTCGCCCCGTCTCGAGGACTTGCGGCAAGGGCTAAGAATGCCCGGCCACGCCTCGTAGTTATCTCGCGGGCACCATCCAGGTCAACCCGACTCCACATCACTTCGCGTTAAGCTCGCGCGGGTACCCCTTAGGGCCGACCCGTCTTTAGTATCATAGTTTAGTGCAAGTCATAATATCCAAGGTAACTGTGTGTCTGACACCGAAGGGAACCCTGAGGAATCACCCTCGATGGAATTCCCGCTCGATGTTATCATCAAGGTGAACGAAGGAGGAATCACCCTCGAGGTCCACCTTGAGGAGTTGCGCGACGACGTTGTTATCGGGGGTGGTGTAGGAGGATTCACCCTCGCTTACCACGACCGAGTAACTAACCTACAAGGTTAACATCAGAAGTGCTGACGAGGTATCACCCTCGGCACTCGATGGTAACCCAGCAGTGTCGGCAACTAAGGGGAAGTGAGGTGCGGTGCCAGGGTCTAGTCTTCAATCCCGATGGTCGGGTCTTCTGATGTCCGGCAGGGCAGTCGGGATCAAACGGGGTCTCTGTCGTGTCTCTACCCAGCCTATACTAAGCAGTCTAGGATAACCAGTAAGGTAGCAAGGCAGGTTACAATAAACAGGCTATGCAACAGATATAGGAAACAGTAGCAACAACAGTTCTAATGCAAGCATAAGAGAGAAGAGAGTAGGCGATATAGGCATGCTCAAAATGGGGGTGCTTGCCTGTTTGCTCGGGGGCAAGGGCAAGGTCTTCAGTAGTATCGTCGGGGACGTAGTCATACTCCTGTGCGGCGTCTGCCTCGGGAGCTACGTCAACGTCGGGGTCTACCGAGAGAGAAGAGGGGGAAGAAACGGGTAAACATAATGCAAACAAATGCAATACGGTGCGTGTGATGCTATGATGCAGTGCAGGGTTGCCTAAATATGCATCTAAGTCATTTTAGTTATTTTTAGAATTAATCTGGGATTTAATATCCGACGTGTGTGCACTATTCATCTGCCGGATTCGGGTCCGAAGTTACGAGTTCTTCTATGTAGGGGGTTCCGATGGAGAAACAGACGGCACGATCAGACTCGGCTCATCGTTCTGAGCAACTTTCATGTTTTAACTTTTTCGATCCGAGCTACGGTTTAAAAGTTATTAATTTTTAAAGTTTATTTGAATTTCTGGAATTATTTTATTTATCCGAAAATGAATTATGACGTCAGCATGACGCGCTGCTGACGTCAGCAAGTCAACAGTCGGCTGACTAAGTCAAATATGACATGTGGGTCCAGTGGGACCCACATGTCAGCCTCTGTTTAGGCTAATCAGTGGATTAATTTAATTACCAGGGTTAATTAGGGGGTGGACCCCACATGTCAGTGAGACAATTAGTATATCTAATTAACTTTTAATTTTTAAAATGTTCTAATTAGTTTTAATTTACTGGGGGCCCACATGTCATAGACTGGGGCTGCCCAGTCAGCAAAGTTGACTGGGTCAACCCAGTCAACGGGGCCCCCCGGGGCCCACTGGCAGCGACTCTGAGGCGGGGCCCACCAGCGCCACGTCAGCCGCGTCGCCGGAGCGACGCCGGCGACCACACTCGCGGCGGATCCGCGCCGGAGTTGGCCGGAATCCCGCTACGGTGAGCCGTTTCGCGCGCGCCTTGGTTCATTCGAACGGGCACTTCAACCCGCGTCCATCCGTGATGGTCGGAGCGGCGGGGGTGGCCGGAATCTCACCGGCGTCGAGCCGCGGCGGAGATGAGCTACAGGAGATCGGGGAGATGGAGTTAGGAGGCACGGGAGGCTCGGGCTTGAGCTCGCCGGGCTCCTGGGAGCACCAGGAGCTCAACAGTGACCTCTGTTGGCGATGACGAGGGTCACGTCGGCTGCACCGAGCTCACCGGCGGCAACCAGAGCACGGCCTCGGGGACGACTAGCTATAGCGCGCGAGATGGATCATGGGAAGAAACAGGGGAGAGAGTAGCTCACCGCGCGGTCACGTAAGACCCGTGGATGCTTAGGAGCTGCAGAGGAGGTCGAGGACGCCGGAATTCGACGCGGTGGCCGGAGATGGGGAAGTGGCCGAAGACGGTGAGGACGACCTTCCCTGCTCCAGCTGGTGAGCGGGGACGAAGGAGTGGACGTCTGCGAATCGCTTGGGCTTGTCGGAGAAGCTCGAGGATGCCGGTGGCCACGGCGGTGCCGACGCGCGGCGACGGCGGCGTTCGGGCGCCGGATCTGGAGGGGTAAAGGGGGAACGGCGCGCGAGGGGGGGAGAGGTCTGTGGGGGTTTGGGTTTGAGCCAGGGGCTCGGCCGCTCTTATCCTTGCCGGGGCGTCGCGGATGGGCGACAGCGCGGCGGCCGGTCGCCGTGTCGGCGTCAGCGCGCGACAGCGCACGGAGGAGGACGACGGGGAGATGGGCTGGGCCGTTTGGACCTCTAATCGGGGCACTGTGCACTAAGGCCCAGTGCACAGTGTCCCGTTTATTACTTTCTCTGCTTCTGTCACATTTTCTTTTATTTCACTTCTGTTCTGAAATGTTTGGGATAGTTGTGCACTTTTGAAAAATATGGAAGTTGACCCTAATATTGCAGTGCAATATTAGCCCCCACCAAAAAGTGGTTTGAACTAATTTGAATTCCATTTGAATTTGATATCAATTTAAATAGATTGAATAATCTGTTTTGGGTGCTGTTTCAAGTTGTTTGAGTCAATTATCCCACTCCAAATATTTTGATGTTGATTTTGGAAATGTTCCTGGATTATTTGTCATTTAATGAACATTTTCCCAACTGTGTTTGATCAACTTTATATAATTCACCTTTGAATTTGAGTTGATTTTCAGATGTGAATTTGAATTGGATCATTAACCCTTATGACTTGGCACTGCAAATGATCATGACTTGGCAGTTTTAACAGAGTGTCACAGAGTTTATTACAAAGGGGTGTTACACAACCCATGGTGAGCTCACCTTTGCATCTTCCCTATGGCTGGTGATGGTACTGTACAAGTGCTTGGAGAAGCTGTCAAGCGTGCCGAACGCGTCGGAATCGCCAGGTGAAGTGAGAAGCTAGCTCTAGAAGCTGGATTTGTGAAGTTTTAAGAAGCTAGATAGATTCCGAACACGCCCTTAGTGCACACCGCATGCGCACGCTCTAGAAGTCGCCGCCGCCCTCTTCCACGAACTATTTGGTGCAAGATCAGTGAAAAGACCTTGACAATTTTGCCGTCTACGCCACCACGATGCAAGACCGCGCCACCACCCTACGTTCATCCATCATAAAGAGTCCGTCGTCGAGACCGGCTACACCACGCCATCGAGACTCGCTGTGTTCGACTCGTAAGACCACGCCGCTCTACCTCAGGACCCCTCCAGCCAGCACATGCTCCAAAAAAAGAGACGCCCCTATGAGGGTTGTGGATCTCCCGCACGAAGCGACGTAGACGCCAGAGAAAGATCCGTCCGCCACGCGCCTACAGCGACGAATCCAGGTGCGGGATCCCTTGATCCACCGCCCCTAGGCACCGCCACATGAAGCCGCTTCCTGGACCGTCATCCTCGATGGAGGGGACGCCACCGCTCTCCAGGGGCCTTGCGTCGTAGACCGGTGGCACCCCCAGCTGAGTCGATCGTCCCCACGTTATCACTGGAGCGGAGCGACGCTTCTTCGCCGGAGGAGCAACCACCGAAGGAAGATCTCGCGCCGCCTTATACAACCCCGGCAGTCGTGCCACGGCCGTGGGACGCGAGATCGCTGCTGTCCCTTTCACCGGCGGCACACGTGCTTTCCCGGCGGGCGGGGGGGGGGGGGGGGGGGGGGGGGGGGGGGCGGAGGCAGGGCTTAGGGTTAGTGCCCCCGGTCACATGGAGGAGCGACGCGAGGGACACACGCCGGAAAATGGAAGCAGACGTTGAAAAGCATCCTAGTTTGCACTCGGAAAGCAAAAATCCACCAAGTTTAAGCAGTGTTTCTACACTGTAGAGAAGTACACTACAGCTCCGTTTTCAGCTATTGGCATCGGAATGACAATGATTAGTGGAGCTATATTTCCTTTGCTTCATACGAAAGTATAAGCAAACACCCGCCACATGTGCCTCCCGTAAGCAGTGCCACTTGGATTTGGAGCAGGGGACCAAACAGTCACAATGTCCACCATTTTGGTGCGTTCCTCCCGTCTCGTACGGCCCGACGGTCACACAAAAACGTCACCTGCGCTTGACGCGTCCACGTGCATATGCCGCCGGCCTCACTAGTCACCACTATAGCAACTGTTCACCTATGATGTGCCCTAGTGTAGGTTTTCGGTTGTGCTCATCCCTCGCTGGCGTCCAAGGTATCCGTCGATTCAGCAACGGGAATCGAGTCACCACTGGCCCGAGGTTTCCCGAGAAGGTATGGCAGGCAGGGTATGTGGACGGCGACGTTCGGGTGGTGACCGGCCGGCGTGTCTGCTTCGCCGAGGCCGGCCTGTCCGGTCCGCGGCCGAGGGTTTCTCGAGAGGGATGTGTGAGGTGAAGTGATGCCCCGGGCCAAGTTGGATGGATCAGAGAATATCCATACCTTGCAACCTGCACGTTCCGGATAGATAGATAGATCGACAGACGCACGCACGCATCGATGGCGTGGCCAAGTATCCTCCTCGATATCCTAGTAGCCCACTCTGATTCATTCCTAACCTCAATTCGATCAAAATCAACACACCAACAACCAGTAGCAGCATGTTCGGTTCGGTCGGATCCTAATACTTACCAAGAAAAGCTTCTTGTTGCTTCTCATTATTTCGCGTTGAAATACCTCGACACAGGCAGGTCGAGAGGACCACGCAACGAAAAAGGATGATCATCAGTTGAACCAAACCTTGAAATTGCCGCAAGCGCAGGGTCACGTACTGACGTACGTTACGTACGCCTTCTTGATTGCCGTCCGTTCAACTGCTTCTATTCACTTGCATTTTCTTTCGTGAAGGCTCGCTCTCTACTGTACGAAGCAAGCGTAAATTCTCGCCGAACAAAAGCTACCATGCATGGGGTCATGCCAGGAACGACGCCGGTTTCCTGAAGTCGGCCGACTCGATGCATGTTGTGTACTTGTGTTGTGAGAATTTCCGATCCGCGAGACAACGATGCACCACCAACTTGACTCGGCTCAAAACAAAAACGACTGCGATTTTGTTGTCCCTAATTCGGAGTGACGAGGAGTCGGACAGATCTGTCGTGGAAATCCAATCGCTGGAAGAATCTTCTGCAGGCCCATGAAAGGAAACGACAGTCACAAGCTTGACCGCATGTACCTTTTTTTTATGACGATGAATGGTCCGGGGGAGTGAATGTGAATCGCACCCGAATATTTTCATTCTTTTTTGCTTAAAAGCCTTGAAGGTTGATATAAGATAGGCTCAAGTGTACGAATGTGGATGGACAACCAGAGATGAGAGACGCAACAGAAAAATATCCACACGCACGAGACACCCCTCTAAGAGTGTCCCGAGGTGTACAATCGGCACTGTCACACTACCAAGACAACGCAAGAGCGTCATCGAAAAGCAACACATAGCTCAGACCGCACCTCAGGCACCACCCTCACCATAACACTGGCTACCACCACAAAAGACCGGGACCAAACAAACAAGGCAGATTGCACGAGAAGCACCATCACTGTGGACGAAGAGCTCCAATTAGCTAAGACCAAAACATCACAACTCTGATGATAGTGGCACATCCGAAGGGCAATGTGCAACCTAGTCCACACCACTAGCGTAGGCGAATATCCACACGCAGACGAGGATGCAACACAACAACGGTGTCATCAGGGAAATCGAAGGGTGCCACGGAGTCGAGTCCACACCCGGATAGCTTCGCAGGCAAGCACACACACGGTTGTGTGAAGAGCCACGAGAGTAGTCGACCGGCTGCATAGCTTAGGCTACACCACCCACCGGAACCGTTGAAGGGCAACACTAGCCGAGACAACATCGAGCCACGCCATGGGTGATCGGGGAAGGGGGGAGGGGTCCTCCCCTTGTCTTGTCATTGTCGGGGGTGTATGTTGTCCGTCGGGTCAACGAGCTCCATGACTTTGAAGATGGCGGCCATGGATGGGGAATCCTCCCACTCAGGACTGCCGTAGTTGGGAAGATGGTTCCATCTTCTCTTGCATGTTTGTCGTTGTTGGATGGGCAATTCGAAACTAGCAGAATGTAATGAGGAAACTGCCACGCTGCTAAGCTTTAGAAGAGAAAAACAAGAAACTAGTAAATGCATTTGCAAGTTCTGAATGAGAATATGCACATGTGTAGAGCACACTACTAGTTGAGCCATTTCTACAATTGAAGAAATTGAAGCAATGAAATTTATATATTGTTCTGCAAAAGGTAAATAATAAAGTACTTATGAATATAGAGTGCAAGGTTCACGCGAGAAACAACATCAGTATCTCGACATCACAAAATGGCCTCAAAGAATGGGGTTTTCAACCATGTGATTTGTAGTGCCATTGACAAGATAAGTTGCCTTAGTCAAGTGACATTAAGAAGACATGCTCTGAGCATGTTTAATAATATTACTCTATTTATAAGACATGATGCCACTATCAAGAGGTAAATTAACCATTAAGGGCTAACTAACGTGATAGCGTGGTAGATAATACTTTCACACTCGACATCACTACTTATTGATGAGTAGAAACATCATCGGTAACCCATAGCTTTTGTGATACAAATGGTTGAGCTCATAGTTTGTATTTTATAGGCTTTTATTGGATCCAATATTCACATTTAGTTTTTAGGACAATCATACTATTAAGAGGGGCACATGCAAAATAACTAGGGATGAAGTCTATCTTACGATCCTAAACCAAATCCCCAAAATTTTCACTTCTTTGACTCAATTCCTCAAGGTTCCACTTCTTCCACTCAATTCCTCAGGTTTTCCAATTATCCAGTATTTTTGTGTACTAGTAAATGAGCACGTGCAATGCACGTTGATATTAGGGAGAAAATCAACTGCACGTTGATATTAGGTAGGATACCAATTACGTGTTAATTATGAGATTAATATAGATATTGATATTTAGTATGCTATCAATTGCACGCTCAACATGTTGAGAGCTCACCAATGGAGCAATCTAAGTCGTTGGATTGACATGGTTTGATGGCCGAAATTAATTGGATCTGCCCCTTTAGGTTTTTTTATATTGGTATAGTATATCCCCTACCCGGCACTACCAAAGCCTACGAGGAATCATGCAAACACAATTCTCTATGTTCGTGCACGCGAAAATGTTCAACTTTTTGGAAAAAGTTCATGAAATTATAAAACTAGTTCAAGGATTTAGACATCTTTATATTTATTTTTGAAAAGAAAACAAAAGTTTAAAAAACATCAGATTTTGTTTTATAAAATCACTAATTTGTGTTTTTCATAAATTGAAAAATTGTTCAAAGAGATACAAAAGTTCTTGAACGCAGGCTCATAATTATTATTTTTAAATCTGAAATTGATCCTGAATCTTTCTAATGTTCATACATTTTAAAAATGTCATCAGTTAGACAGAACATAAAATAATACAAATTCAAAAGGAAAAAGTGTCAGTTTTGAAAAAATAAACAAAAAAGGAAATAATAAAAAAAGACAGTCAAAGGAAACTACGCAAAAACATGTGTAAACCGCGTAATGGCTGGTCCGTCACTGGGCGACCTCTTTGAGGTTCGTGCAACATGGAGTACCCCATTTGGGGTCGTTTTATTTCGGTGTTTTATGTGACATCATTTTTTCTTTCTTATAATTCTCTATTTAGTTTCTTTTATTTATATTTTCAACCAGGGTTTAGTCCCTTCGTATGTTCCTCTTTTGATTCTATTGGTTTTCAAAAGTCATGAATGCCTTTTTTCAATTAGAACAATGTATTAAAACTAATGAACATTTTTTAGTTCATGAAAAATAATTCAAATAGTGTGTGTTTTTTAAAATTTACGAATAATTTTAATTCGGGTTTTATTAACAAATTTATTAAAACTTATTAAAACTTTAAATAATTATGTTTCTAAGTAAATTTGCTAATGTTTTTTAAAATACAAAAAAACATTTATAAAAATCTATGTAATTTTTGGATCAACAAAAATTTCAAATATGTTAAACTCCCTATGTTTCTACTTAACCCACGAGTGTGACGGCCACCAAAAACGAATGACCAGCGAAGTGAGTGAGGGACGCTATTGGGTCGAGCCCATCTCACGATTTAGTGATAATTCGTTGCTTAACCCGTAGTAGAATGACAAGGGTTAACCACTGGACCAACCTCAGTCTACTGATTACTTGAGGAAAACATAGCTCTTTAATCTTTCATACAGTACAAACATTAAACATATACTAGTACTTTATATCCCCTATAAATTCTTTGAATAAAGAAAACATAAATTCGAAAAGGCATTCATATAATCCATGAATTGAAAGGAAAAGTTCACAAAAATGGAAAAAGTTCGTGAATTCGAAAAAAGTTCATCGAATTTGAAAAAAGTTCAACTCCGCCTATGTTGTCTCAACATAGCCGGTCCCAAGCCCGGGTAAAGAAGGAGGGTTGTGATAGGCTTGGCGAGCCAACGTAAAAACTCAGCCACTCTTATGGAGATGAAACCCAAATTATCTTGGTCAAGCTGGTAGTTGGGGACTTGGTTCTCAATGTTATCAGCGCGTATGCCCCGCAAGTAGGCCACAATGAGAACACCAAGGGGGAGTTCTGGGAAGACCTGGAAGACATGGTTAGGAGTGTACCGATTGGCGAGAAGCTCTTCATAGGAGGAGACCTCAATGGCCACGTAGGTACATCTAATACAGGTTTTGAAGGGGCGCATGGGGGCTTTGGCTATGGCATCAGGAATCAAGAAGGAGAAGATGTCTTAAGCTTTGCTCTAGCCTACGACATGATTGTAGCTAACACCCTCTTTAGAAAGAGAGAATCACATCTGGTGACCTTTAGTAGTGGCCAACACTCTAGCCAGATTGATTTCATCCTCTCGAGAAGAGAAGATAGGCGTGCGTGCCTAGACTGTAAGGTGATACCTGGAGAGAGTGTTGTACCTCAGCATAAGCTGGTGGTTGCTGACTTCCGCTTTCGGATTCGTGTCCAGCGGGATAAGCGTGCCAAAGTCGCTAGAACAAAGTGGTGGAAGCTCAAGGGGGAGGTAGCTCAGGCGTTCAAGGAGAGGTTCATTAAGGAGGGCCCTTGGGAGGAAGGAGGGGATGCGGATAATGTGTGGATGAAGATGGCGACTTGCATTCGTAAGGTGGCCTCGGAGGAGTTTGGAGTGTCCAAGGGAAGGAGAAGCGAAGATAAGGATACCTGGTGGTGGAATGATGATGTCCAGAAGGCGATTAAAGAGAAGAAAGATTGCTTCAGACGCCTATATCTGGATAGGAGTGCAGACAACATAGAGAAGTACAAGATGGCGAAGAAGGCCGCAAAGCGAGCTGTCAGTGAAGCAAGGGGTCGGGCATATGAGGACCTATACCAACGGTTAGGCACGAAGGAAGGTGAAAGGGACATCTATAAGATGGCCAAGATCCGAGAGAGGAAGACGAGGGATATTGGTCAAGTCAAATGCATCAAGGACGGAGCAGGCCAACTCTTGGTGAAGGACAAGGAGATTAAGCATAGATGGCGGCAGTACTTCGACAAGATGTTCAATGGGGAGAATGAGAGTTCTATCATTGAACTGGACGACTCCTTTGATGAGACCAGCATGCGTTTTGTGCGGAGAATCCAGGGGTCTGAGGTCAAGGAGGCTTTAAAAAGGATTAAAGGAGGCAAGGCGATGGGCCCTGATTGTATCCCCATTGAGGTATGGAAAGGCCTCAGAGACATAGTGATAGTATGGTTAACCAAGCTTTTCAACCTCATTTTTTGGGCAAACAAGATGCCAGAAGAATGGAGACGGAGTATATTAGTACCAATCTTCAAGAACAAGGGGGATGTTCAGAGTTGTACTAATTATCGTGGAATTAAGCTGATGAGCCATACAATGAAGCTATGGGAGAGAGTTATTGAGCACCGCTTAAGAAGAATGACAAGCGTGACCAAAAATCAGTTTGGTTTCATGCCTGGGAGGTCGACCATGGAAACCATTTTCTTGGTACGACAACTTATGGAGAGATGCAGGGAGCAAAAGAAGGACTTGCATATGGTGTTCATTGACTTGGAGAAGGCCTATGATAAGATACCGAGGAATGTCATGTGGTGGGCCTTGGAGAAACACAAAGTCCCAGCAAAGTACATTACCCTCATCAAGGACATGTACGATAATGTTGTGACAAGTGTTCAAACAAGTGATGTCGACACTGATGACTTCCCGATTAAGATAGGACTACATCAGGGGTCAGCTTTGAGCCCTTATCTTTTTGCCTTGGTGATGGATGAGGTCACAAGGGATATACAAGGAGATATCCCATGGTGTATGCTCTTTGCGGATGATGTGGTGCTAGTTGACGATAGTCGGGCGGCGGTAAATAGGAAGTTAGAGTTATGGAGACAAACCTTGGAATCGAAAGGGTTTAGGCTTAGTAGAACTAAAACCGGGTACATGATGTGCGGTTTCAGTACTACTAGGTGTGAGGAGGAGGAGGTTAGCCTTGATGGGCAGGTGGTACCTCAGAAGGACACCTTTCGATATTTGGGGTCAATGTTGCAGGAGGATGGGGGTATTGATGAAGATGTGAACCATCGGATCAAAGCCGGATGGATGAAGTGGCGCCAAGCTTCTGGCATTCTCTGTGACAAGAGAGTGCCACAAAAGCTAAGAGGCAAGTTCTACAGGACGGCTGTTCGACCCGCAATGTTGTATGGCGTTGAGTGTTGGCCGACTAAAAGGCGACATGTTCAACAGTTAGGTGTGGCGGAGATGCGTATGTTGAGATGGATGTGTGACCACACGAGGAAGGATAGAGTCCGGAATGATGATATACGAGATAGAGTTGGGGTAGCACCAATTGAAGAGAAGCTTGTCCAACATCGTCTGAGATGGTTTGGGCATATTCAGCGCAGGCCTCCAGAAGCTCCAGTGCATAGCAGATGGCTAAAGCGTGCGGAGAATGTCAAGAGAGGTCGGGGTAGACCGAATTTGACATGGGAGGAGTCCGTTAAGAGAGACCTGAAGGATTGGAGTATCACCAAAGAACTAGCTATGGACAGGGGTGCGTGGAAGCTTGCTATCCATGTGCCAGAGCCATGAGTTGGTCGCGAGATCTTATGGGTTTCACCTCTAGCCTACCCCAACTTGTTTGGGACTAAAGGCTTTGTTGTTGTTGTTGTTGTTGTTGAATTTGAAAAAAATTCATCGAATTTGGAAAAAATTCATACAATTTGAAAAAATTGTTCATCAAATATAAAAAAAATTCATCGAATTTCAAAAAAGTTCATCAAATTTCAAAAAAGTTCATCGAATTGGAAAAAAGTTCATTGAATTTGAAAAAAAAAGTTCATCGAATTTGAAAAAAGTTCATAGAATTTGAAAAAATTGTTCATCAAATATAAAAAAAAGTTCATCGAATTTAAAAAAATTTCATCGAATTTGAAAAAAAGTTCAACAATTTATAAAAAAGTTCACAAATTTATAGAAAAAGTTCATGAATTAAAAAAACCACACAATAAAGAAAACAAAAAAAGATGAGAAAAATATATTAAACCGAGCTGAAGTACGAAATAAAAACAGAAAAATGAACTTTTATTACACTCGCGGGTGGATAGCCTGGTGGCTAGAGCCGAGCGCTTATAACGAAAAGGTTGCGAGTTCGAGTTCCCCTCCCACCACTCTTTTTGACCTTTCGAAAACAAGAAGAACATGAAGGGAAAAAGTAGAATGGGCTGGCCCAGTTTGGACTGCTGCAGGTGCCAGTTTGCAAATTGCACTATAACGGGCGCCTACAGCGCCAAATAGGAAATGCCCCCGTTAACCGCGAATGCGTGTGGGATTGTATCGCGTCGGGGGAACAGTGATGGGCCAGCCCATTTTGACGTAGGAATTGTTGAAAAAACACGGAGAGCACCAAGGGAGATCGAACCCTAGTCTCCAGGGTGAGGACCGGCGCGACTAACTGAAAGGATCTAGATGACGACTAGAGGGGGGTGAATAGGCGTTTTAAAACTTTTATGGATTTAACTTTATCCTAATGCGGAATTAAACTAACGGATACTTTTCAAGCACAAATCCTAAATATGCTAGGATCAACTAAGTGCACCAACAACCTATGCTAAACAAGATAGGCACTTAAGGAAACTAACAAGCACAAACTATATCACAAGATATGGAAATGTAGGAACAACTATGCAATTCAACTAGCACAAGATATAACAATATGAGCAAGTATGAATTGCGGAAAGTAAAGGGTGTGGGTATCAGATAACCACAAGTGAGTCGGGGACGCGGATTTATCCTAAAGTTCACACTCGTGAGAGTGCTAATCTCTGTTAGAGCGGTGCCGAAGCCAAAGCTCCGAGGCGTCACCAAATGACTCACCGTATTCTCCCTTTCGAGTCACCCCCAACGGATGAGCCTCGATTCACTCGGGGTTGGTCTTGAAGGCGATCACCACACGGAGCACACCACAAACACGGAAGCTTCCGGAGGAACTTGACCACCTAGGCCACTTCACACCCTTCCCTGGAGCACACCACAAAAGGAAGCTTCCGGAGGAACCTTGGCCACCTAGGCCTCTTCACAAACTTCTCAATATATCACCAAACCGTCTAGGAGGTGGAAGCCTCCAAGAGTAATAAACTCACGGGCTCTCACTCGAACAAATCGACGTGGGGAGCTCAAACCAATACAACTAACGCAATGCAAGGTCAAGCAACAAATGCTCCACTCACTCTCTCAATCTCACAAGATGCACTCTCGAAAGTAGGAGATTGAAGAGAGGGGATGCAATGGAGGAAATCAACAAATGATTCCAAGATCCATCCACAAATCCCCCTTCACATAGAGGGGAGATTGGGGTTTGGGAGAGGTGGTATGATGCTCAAAATGATGTTTAGGAAGTGTATAAACAACCCCCAAACCGGTGGGGAGGAAGGGCTCTTTTATAGCCAACTTCCAAAACTAGCCGTTGGGGCTCCAACGGACACTTCCTGGGCACCCCGTGCCCACGGGGATTGAGACCCCGTGCGCACGGTACAAGCCCGTGGGCACGGGGGCCCTGTGCCCATAGGGTCAAAACCCCGTGCCCACGGGGTACCCAGGACAGCCTACAGCAGCCCACTAAAACATGCACAACTTTGGCACACGAACTCTGAATTCGATGATCTTGAGCTCGTTTTAAAGCTATGGAAAAGCCCAAGGTCCTCACATAGAGAACCACCCAAGATCAACAATAAATAATGATGAAAATTATGCAAAGTTTTGAGCTCTCTTTATGCAACGTGATCAAGCTACTCGCCCGAAAGTCCCTCTTGATAGTACGACTATCAAACCTATAATCCGTTCTCCCTCCAAGCACCATGAGACCGGCAAAACTATGAAAACCTAGCTAAGTTATACCTTTGCCTTGCACATTCCACTTGAGCTTGATGATGTCTTTAATGCTTGCCTCAAGTTGGAATCATTTTCTTGTCCACAATCACTTGGTGAAGATACTCTAAATGCTTCCTCATATTGCAATGAGGGAAGCCTTAACTCAAGCCCATCTTCACATCAATATTATCATGATGTGAACTGCAAGCTTCAAAGCATATAACCTCTGGCTTCTCATCTTGCACTTGGACTCCTCGAACCCGATGACCATCACCACTTGATGTCATCCACACATAGGCTACTTGAAATCTTTCCTTTTGATGCACGCCCATGAGAAACACCTAACCCACATAGACATAACAAACACATAGTATGGGTTAGGTAACAAAGCACAATTCACAATTACTTACCATACCACTAGATCACTTGATCCCACGTGGTACAAAGATTACACTTTGTGAGTTGACCATCTAGATAATCTTGGAGCTTCATCTTGGTCAACCGACATCTTTACTTCATGCTCTATATTGGTTTCTTGAAAGCCATAATGAACTCTCATTTCCCTTCATTGCTTCAAGAAGAGATCACCAAAGACTCTTTCATGACCATATCAAGTTTCACTATGAGTATCATATTGGTCATCATTTGCTCTTTTAAAAACTCAATCATAATCTCTTGGGATGCACAATGAATTCTTCACTCTAGTTGCTTGCTTCAAGACTTGATCAACCGAGACCCAACACATGAGCTTACCATGATCTTGTCTTGAAGCCATAGCTTGAATTCTTCTCTTTGATTTTTCTCTCAAGCTCTTGATTCTTATAAGCCCACATATGTCAATCTTTGTGATCCTCTAACGAACTCCACCTTGAACATATTTGGTTAGACATTAAAATCAATATTGATGGCCTCAATAGAAATCCCCAAAGACCAACTTGAAACCTCATTAGATATGGGACCTAGAGACCAAAACCTAGGCCCCGTGTGCACGAGGGTCAGGGATCCCGTGCGCACGGGGTATCCAGAGAGTAGACACTCAACCCCGTGCGCATGGGGGCCAGGAGGCCCGTTGGTAGGAGCTAGGGTTCTACCCGGTCTAGGGCGCAGCCTATAGGGGAAAGAGGAAGGAGGGCGAGGGCGAGTGCGCGGCGGCCGGCGACTGGGCGCCGTCCTTGCGGATGGTGCAGCGGCGGCGTTCACAGGAGGCGGCTAGGGCTTAGGGTTTCCGGCTCCTCGAGGAGCCGGGCAATAGAATTGTCTTATTGCTTAATTCTCAAAAGAGTCTTACAACTTGTTTATATAACCACGACGTGAAATAAAACTAAGATAACTTGTGGGCTAAGCCCCTAACTAAGCCTGCCCGGTGGGCCTCCTACGGGCATAAGTCTACCCGGTCATAACATCTCTCCCCGCCTGCGCAAACAGCTCGTCCTCGAGCTGGAACTCTGGGTAGTGTTGGCGGAACTCCTCGCGCTTCTACCAAGTGGCTTCCTCCGCCGGAAGTCCAGCCCACTGAATCAACACGTACCACACTCCGCGACGTAGCTGGGCCTGCAACACCTTCTCCGGTCCTGGAAGAAGACACCCGTCGGCGGTCGGAGGAAGCGCGGGAGGAGCCGCAGGTGGCTCCCCACGGAAAGGCTTGAGAAGCCCCACATGGAAGACGTCGTGGATGCGTGCACCCACCGGAAGCTGAAGGCGATAAGCCACCTTCCCGATGCGCTCCAGGATAGCAAAGGGCCCGGCATAGCGAGGACCCAGCTTCCGCTTCGTGCGTGGGTCCAGTGACTGCGTAGAGCGGTGAAGAAGACGCAGCCACACCCAATCGCCCACCGCGAACTCCGCCTCGCGATGGTGGCCGTCGTAGTAGTGCTTGGCCAGCTGCTAGGCCTGAAGGAGGCGTTGCCGAACCTCCACCAGCATCTCGTCACGGCTCCGCAGAAGATCCCCGGCCGCCTTGGTCCGAGTCGTGGCCGGATTGACAGGTAGGATCGCCGGGGGCGGCCGGCCGTAAACCACCTCAAATGGTGTGGCACGTAGGGCGGAGTGAAAGGAGGTGTTGTAGCAGTACTCCGCCCACGAGAGCCAGTCCACCCATGCCCGAGGACTATCACCTGTGACACAACGCAAATACATGGCAAGCACCTTGTTGACGACCTCGGATTGGCCGTCCGTCTGAGGGTGGAAGGCCGTGCTCAGGCGGAGCTTCACGCCCGCCATCCGGAAGAGATCGCGCCACACATGCCCCGTGAACACGGGGTCCCAATCACTGACGATCGAAGAGGGAAACCCGTGGAGGCGGACGATACCGTCGAAGAAGGCCCGGGCCATGGACGCCGTCGTGTAGGGATGACCGAGCGCGATGAAGTGAGCATAGTTGGAGAAGCGGTCGACCACCGTGAGAATGACCGACTTGCCGCCCACCTTGGGGAGGCCCTCGATGAAGTCCATGGAAATGTCCGCCCAGACCTGAGACAGCACCTCCAATGGCTGGAGCAGACCAGCCGGCCTCAGTGTCTCCGTCTTGTTACACTGGCACGTCACGCAAGACCGCACCCAGTCACAGACTAGGGCCCGATCACCTGGAATGTAGAAGTCAGCACGGAGACGATGGAGGGTTTTCTGCACACCCTCATGGCCCGCTGAGTGGGCCAGCAGCAGCACCTGGTGACGGAGATCGTCGTGCGCGGGAACGAAGACCCGGCGCCCATGTAGGAGCAACCCGTCGGCGAGGCGCCACGGCTCCTCTAGCTCACCCGCCGCCAGCTGCTGCTGAAGGAGGAGCGCGTCCGGCGTGGCCGCGGTTGCCCGGCGGATGTCGGCGAAGAGGGCGAAGGAGGGCCCTGAGCGGATGCAGAGTACCGCCCCCTCAGAGTCACCGAGGGCGGTGTCGGTGTCACACCGAGACAGGGCGTCGGCGACGGTGTTAAGGCGGCCTGGACGATACTCGACGGTGAAGTCGAAGCCGAAGAGCTTACTGATCGACTGATGCTGCGGTACGGTAGACAGCCTCTAGTCCAGCAAGAACATGAGGCTGTAATGGTCCGTACGGATCCGGAAAGACCGACCCCATAGATAGGACCGCCAGTGACGCACTGCCTGCACCAAGCCAATGAGCTCGCACTCATAGGCCGCGAGCTTAAGATGGCGCGTGGCCAAGGGCCTGCTGAAGAAGGCGAGGGGTCCATCGCCCTGATGAAGGACCGCGCCGAACCCCGCACCGGAGGCGTCGCAGTCGATGATGAACGGGCGATCGAAGTCAGGCATCTGAAGGACGGGGCCCGTCGTGAGGGCCCCCTTGAGGGCCTCGAATGCCGTGGTCGCCTCCTCATCCTAGGCAAAGGCGTCGCGACGGAGCAGGCGCGTGAGCGGTGACGCGATGAGGCCGAACTCCCGGATAAATTTCCGGTAGTACCCCGCGAGGCCAAGAAACCCGCGAAGAGCCCACGGTGAATGCGGGATCGGCCAGGCGGCGACAGGCGCCACCTTGTCCGCGTCCATGGCCACCCCCTCGGCCGAGATGACATGACCGAGGTAGGTGACTGAAGGCGTCCCGAACAAGCACTTCGAGCGCTTAAGATGAAGATGGTGCGCTCGAAGCTCGTTGAAGACGATGGCAACGTGCTGAAGATGCTCCGCCCACGAGGCGCTGTAGATAAGAATATCATCAAAGAAAACAAGCACAAACCGACGCAAGTAGGGGCGGAGGACATCGTTCATCAGAGCCTGAAATGTCGTCGGGGCGTTGGAGAGACCGAACGGCATGACCAAGAACTCGAAGTGGCCGTGGTGAGTCCGAAACGCCGTCTTGGCGATATCATCTGGGTGCATGCGCACCTGGTGGTAGCCCGACCGGAGATCGAGCTTGGTGAAGAAGCGCGCCCCATGTAGCTCGTCCAGGAGCTCGTCGACCACCGGAATAGGAAACTTGTCCTTAAGAGTCAGGGCATTAAGGGCGCGGTAGTCGATGCAGAAACGCCACGTGCCGTCCGACTTGCGGACGAGGAGGACCGGCGCAGAGAACGGTGATGTGGAGATCCGGATGATGCCCAAGGCGAGCATGAGCGCGCACTGCCGCTCCAGCTCGTCCTTCTGCAGCTGAGGATACCGGTAGGGCCGTACTGCCACCGGTGCCAAGCCCGGCAGAAGATGAATACGGTGGTCGTAGACCCGGGCCGGCGGAAGGCCCTGCGGCTCATCGAAGAG
Source organism: Thinopyrum elongatum (assembly GCA_011799875.1). NCBI lineage: Eukaryota > Viridiplantae > Streptophyta > Magnoliopsida > Poales > Poaceae > Thinopyrum > Thinopyrum elongatum. Next base: position 558,200,648 of record CM022298.1, read on the forward strand.
GTCGCTGTGCTGCTGCAGAAGGTGATCCAACAGAGGATGCTCAGCCTCGGAGGTGGCCGCGGCCAGCTGGAGCTGGGGCATCACTGGCGAGGCGCCCCCAACACCCTCCCACCGGACGCAGCGGCCGAGACGCCAGAAGGTCATCGTCAGGGCGTCGAAATCCCAGAGGATGGGGCCGAGAGTCCACAAAAAATCGACGCCGATGATGAAGTCGAAGCAGCCCAAGTCGATGCCGGTGCACGTGATGGTGAAGTGCTCGTCGCCGATAGTGATGGGCACTTCCCGTAAGAGCCCATGGCACCGGAGGCGGTCGCCGTTAGCCACGGTGACCTAAAGTTGCTCCCCGCCTGTCGGCTGAAGCGCTAAGCGCCGCATGGTGGCCTCAGGCAGGAAGTTATGCGTGGAGCCCGTATCCAGGAGGGCCACCAGGCGCTCGCCGTGGATCATCACCGGTAAGAGCATAGTCCGCTCGTCACGGATGCCAGCCAGCGCATGGAGCGAGACGACAAGTGCCGTCGCCGGAGCGGGCGCGGGCAAGGGCTCCGCCGCGGCGGGGTCGCCGAGCCCGTCGACGGGTGTGTCCTCCTCGACATAGTCGGCCGTCTCCAAGTAGAAGAGGCACGGGCAGACATGGCCCGGCGCATAGGGCGCATCGCAGTTAAAGCAAAGCCCCAGGCATCAGCACTCGAGCTGCTCCGCCTGAGAGAGCCGACAAAAAGGCCGCGTCGCAGTCGGGGCAGCTGCTGGTGGAGCGGTCGGAGGTGCAGGTGCTGCCGGGGGCGGTCGGGGGGGCTGCCGGCCCCCTCGAGTCAGTGTCGCCTGCTGCAAAGCCTGGGCGCGACGCTCGAAGGCCCGAGCATAGTACATGGCCGTCTGGAGGTCCTGGGGCCCCCACAGCTCGACGTCCACGCGGATGTGGTCTGGAAGGCCGCCCACGAAGAGCTCGGCCCGCTGAAGTGCCGTCACACCCGGCGCATGACACGCCAGTGCCTGGAAGCGATTGGCGAAATCCTGCACCGTGGAGGTGAAGGGTAGGCGGCCTAACTCCGCCAGGCGGCTCCCGCGGATCGGCGGCCCAAAACGAAGGAGGCACAGCTCGCGAAAGCGCTCCCATGGGGGCATGCCACCCTCATCCTGCTCGAGGGCGTAGTACCATGTCTGTGCCGCTCCGCGGAGGTGATAAGAGGCGAGCCAGGTGCGATCCGACACGAGTGTGCTCTGCCTGCGGAAGAACTGCTTGCACTGGCTGAGTCTGTTGAGGGGGTCCTCCGTGCCGTCATAAGTGGCGAAGTCAATCTTCGCGAACCGTGGCGGCGTCTGGGTCGGAGCGCCATGACTGACTGACTCGGTGGTGCGGAGCGGCGATGACGGCGGCGCCCGGTCGATGGTGGGGCGGCTAGCGTCGGGGCCCGCGGAGCCGGACGGGTCTCCGTACTGCATCGTGGGTACTGGCGGTGCCCCGGCCTTCGTGTAGACTGGCGGTGGGGACGTCCCGGCCAGCCAGGCCAGAATTGGGGACGGCGACGGTGGAAAGCGAACGTGCTGTATCGGGAGGCCTCCCGGCGCGGACGGCCCGGGACCGGAGGTGGGCGGCGGAGCCGCCGGCAGCGGAGGCTGCTGCTGGACCGGTGCGGGGGGCGCGGCGAGGGCCGGCGCCAGCCACTGCGGCCACTGTGGCGCGGTGGTGGGCGGCTGATGGAGCGGCGGCTGGGCCCCGGCGAGCGCCGCGGGTACCGAGTACCAGGGCAGGGCGGGCGGTCCGGAGGAGGCGGCCGGCGGCAGAGGTGGCGGCGGCCCGTACGGACTGGCTAGGAACATCCGGATCCCCTGGACGGCGGTGACAAGGTCGTTGAGGACGCCGGTCATCTCCGCCGGGGAGTAGACCAGCGGCGCGGTGGAGGGTGGTGGCGGCGGACCCGTGGAGGGGGGCAGCGACTGGCCGGTGGAGGTGCCGGCGGTGGAGCCCAGCGGCGCGGTGGGAAGGGCCAGCGGCGCGGTGGAGAGGATCGGCGGCGGCGCGGTGGTGGTGGGCAGCGGGGGCATCGGTGGTGGTGCAGACATGGTCGAAACCGAGCTACCTGATACCAAGGTGGTAGGAGCTAGGGTTCTACCCGGTCTAGGGCGCAGCCTGTAGGGGAAAGAGGGAGGAGGGCGAGGGCGAGTGCGAGTGCGCGGCGGCCGGCGACTGGGCGCCGTCCTTGCGGCTGGTGCGGCGGCGGCGGTCACAGGAGGCGGCTAGGGCTTAGGGTTTCTGGCTCCTCGGGGAGCCGGGCAATAGAATTGTCTTATTGCTTAATTCTCAAAAGAGTCTTACAACTTGTTTATATAACCACGACGTGAAATAAAACTAAGATAACTTGTGGGCTAAGCCCCTAACTAAGCCTGCCCGGTGGGCCTCCTACGGGCATAAGTCTGCCCGGTCATAACACCCGTGCGCACGGGATACCCTGAGAGGGATACCATGAGGATTTCTTCAGATGTTTTGATGGCATTCTTCCCACGTAAATCCAACATGCTTCATGCATCACTATGGAACATTTCTTCATATAGGATTCAATGCACTTGATGCTCCATAGGAATTGTCAATTAATACCAAAGCTTAGAGCAAACATATCTTCATATATATGGACTTTATCCTTGATTCCATCTAGTATCCTTGATGCACCATCTATGAAAAATCCCTTCAAATATACCTCAATGAAAACATTAGTCCATAGAGATTGTCATTAATTACCAATACCATACTTAGGGGCTACATGCCCTTTCAATCTCCCCCATTTTGGTAATTGATGACAATCTCAACAAGAGGGTTTATATAATGAATTTAAAACAAGTATGCAATCTATCCTAGAATAAATTCTATACTTGAGGTGGTTTGATAGCCTCAAATATCACAAAGACAGTTGATGTTATCAAAACCAGATGTACTAGCATCGAAATACTACACAAGAATTTGATGCTAGTAGAACCACACTATATAGAGCAAACTCCCCCACAATATATGCATGTGAAAGAACTTGGTGGAGTTTTCTCTATATACACATCCATGTAAGAAGCAAACACAACAAATGTAGATATGAATGAATGACAAGAACCATCCCACTTCTCCTAAACCCTTTAAACTTCTCCCCCATTGGCAACAAGTGCCAAAATGGAAGAAAAGTCTGGTGGTCCAATATAGTATGAGTTCCTCCTTAATTTGTGCATTTCTCATATGTGAGTGGAATCAAATGCACATACCAATTTATGAATACATGGAGGAGCTCAAACTATATTGGGGATCCATAGAATGCAACAAGAAGATAAAACAAGAGAATCACACATTCAAAAGATCCAAAGAACATATTTTGGACAAGATATACGGGAAGTATCCAATAGGATCATCATGCTAAGAATGGGTCCAAAATATATCCAAAAACTCAGGAGTGCAAAGATATAAGAATTACATACAAGCACTCACTACTCATCCTCTTACCGGATCCATCAAAGAATCAAAAGAAGACAATCCCATGGACCGGTAGTAAATGAATAGATATCAAAGAAAGATATGCACTTTCTCACGTGTATAAGTTTATTATGTGGCACATAATCATCAAGATGAGCATCCACAAAGAAACTTGCACACACAAAAAGATACAAAAGATAAGAACATGATATCCTTGAATGAAACCATTATTATACAAACATGATCTTTAGCATAAGAGCTTTGTCACATGGCACATGTCACAAGGCACATGGCGTAAATTGATCTCATTTGCATAAAAATGAATTACTAAGCATGAGAGAAAATACCACAACCAAATTGAGTGTTTTTGCAAATTTATCAATATTGCACATAAGAGCACTTTGAGGAATTGGTATGCAATACATTGCTTAATTGGCATATTTGGGATAAGTGAACCATGAGCATGGTTTTAGAGATCCCCATGATATGCTCCTTCTCAAATGGCTCATAGATGCAAAAAGGAGGTTTAAGATTTTGCAATAAACACAAACTCAACAAGTACTAATCATGCCAAGATGCAACATACACAATGTTGACTCTAATTTAAATAAATGCATGAAGTGAGTACTTGTTACCGAGAGAGCATTGGTTCAAGGGGCCCTTGATCTAGTACGCGAACATGAGGAACTTGATATTGTTCTTGGATAGGTACATGATCTTCCATAGCATCTTGCTCTTGTGTTGGGGGTGATGACTTCCCTTGTGGTGGATCCACAAGAGGGGATCTTACTCCTTCTTCTTCTACATGGACATGCGGTGTTTCTTGTGGAAGAATATGATCAATCCCCATTGTACTTGTAGCTTGGGAAGGAGCCTCATCACCTACAACACTTGAAACAAATTGCTCCGCATGGAAGCCGTTATTCTCATCACACTCCACATTCGTCGTTTCCTCAATACATCCCGTGGATTTATTGAGAATACGGTAAGTGTGGGAGTTTGATGCATATCCAACAGATTGACCCAAATTTTAGTTAACCGGGTTTTCATGATGAGAATGAAACACTTACAACCGAACCTGGTTTTTAATTATCTTCTCCCTCAAATCAAAGAATCAACCAAGCTTGGCTCTAGTAATTTTCCACGGTGTCTCCACCTTCCTCATGAATAAGCCAATCATACAATGCTTCTCCAAAGTGCCTAAAACACATTAAGGCACAATTTGGTCCCCAACCTTGTTGGGTCCAAAGTAGTTAGACCAACTACAATACATAGGGCAAACTCCACATTAAATATGTGCATATGGATATGAACTCAAAATTCGTGCACATCTTTAACCATTAAGGATATTATGGAGTTTACCCTATATAAAGGATCAAGTAGAGCAAGCAAGGCAAGAAGAAGTATAAAAATAAAAATGCATGCACAAGCCTACCAAGATCCAAAGAGATACAATTTGGACAAAGGAACACTTACACGATGAATGCACCACTAATATCATAAAGCATCCAAGTTGTCCAAATTATATCAAAGTGACAAATCCACACAAGACCGCACATAAAGAACAACATATGAACTAAGCAAAAACCAATGAGCATAGGAAATACACTATACACATGCTCAAAGGTTTATCTCACTCAAGTAGATAATAGATAGTGCAAGTAGTGAGATAAGGCAAGTTGAAGCACGAGCCGAGAAGAAGATGATCATAAAGTTCTACCACATGAAGAAATACCAATTGTAAGAGAATAATAATGGTATTTGGAATTAACACTCAGTGGTAGATTCCAAAGACGCACAAGATCAAAATCAAAAATGAAAGCATAAGAAAAGAGTTTCATAGTGTACTTGGTCAGGTGGGCATTTCTGCCCAATGGACCCCATGCGCACGGGGGTCAAAAGACCCCGTGCACATGGGGTACGTACCCAGGGAGTTATGCAGTACCCCGTGCACACGGGGGTTAAAAGACCCCGTGGGCAGGGGGTACCCAGAAAGTTACGCAGTACCCCGTGCCCACGGGGGTCAGAAGACCTCGTGCGCACGGGGTATCTAGAACTTTTCTGTTATAACTTCCTGGATACCACGGCAAGCACCCTATAAAGGCAAATAAAAACTAAGAAGAGATAATTAATGGATACTTTGATAATTTGAATTTCAAATGAGCTTGACATACCACATAGTGACTAGATAATATTGAATATCAATACTAGGTGGTATTTCTCATATTCACATTTTGGGTTTGTGATGTGCACAAAACATAACACTCCCCCATAATGTGATGATCCACTAATATCTCACAAAAGCCCAAAAAGATTCAAATATGATACATTAAAGGCTCAAGACAACAAACAACACTATATGATGTGCAATGCAAAATGCACATGCTAGATACAAAATCTAAGCAATCAAGGGGCAAGTAACTTTCAATGTAAGCAATATAAATACAAGTTACCGCAAAGAGGAACATTGGATAGATAATATGAAGATAATCCACATGACTTGGCTCAAACAAATAAATGGTGGATATCCTTTTCTTCATGAACTAGCCAAATCTCCAATGTACTCCGCACACCTATTGATCAAGTTTGAGCTTGATGGTCCCCAACCAAGTTGGGTCCTAAGAAGTTAGTCACAATAGGCTTGGCAACCCAAATGGTCTTTTCGATTTCCAAACCACTTTGGGCACCAACAAACTTGGCAAACAAATTGCCAACAACATCCTTCCTAAGCGAATAATGATCATTGACTAGAGGAGGCTTAGGGATGTTACCGTTGGGACAAGATGAGGATATGTGTCCCTTCTCACGACAATTATAGCAACATGTGCTCCCCCTTCTCTTCTTCTTTATTTTCTCAACTTGGGGAGCATTATCTTTGTTCGTCATTGGTAGTGGCCTTACTTCAACATGAGGTTGACCTTGAGATTGAACTTGAGGCCGCTTCCCTTGTTGCTTCACATTTGAAGCCTTGTTCTTCAATGGACAATATCTCACATGGTGTCCAACATTCTTGCACTTGAAGCATGTAATGTTGGTCGGATTCTTGACTTGATCTTGTCCCTTGTTCTTTTTTTGGACTTCTTGGTGTTGGGGATGAAAGCAAGTCTGCCCTTGTCATGAGGGGATTTTTGAACACTCAAGATAGTGTTGAGAGAGGTATTTCCTTCATGACACATTTCCAAGTCTTTCTTCAAATTAGTGACTTGGGACTTGAGCTCTTTGTTTTCCTCTACAAGGTTAGTTTCAACAAAATTACTAGAGGAAGCTTCATTGTTAGAGCAACAAGACAAGGAGAGCAATTCATCACAAGATTTTGCAACAATATGTCTAGATGAATCACAAGGACTAGCACAAGATAATAAAGCATTTTGAGTAGAACTAGTGTCAATGTACGCATGAGGCTCACACAATGTTACCTTAGTCAAAATAGCCTCATGAGCTAACTTTAGCCTCTCATGGGAGATTAGAAGGTCATCATGAGAGCCCGAGAGCTTTTCATGACTTTCTTCTAATTTTCCATAATTGCTAGTTAGCAAGGCAAGTTGAGCCCTTACCTCAACATTCTCCTTCAAGATAGATGCTTCACAAGAAGTAGAGTTAGTAGCACAAGCATCATTGACAATATGGGAGGAGCTTGAAGAAACTAGAGACTTCACATGAGTAGCTTGAAGTTCCTCATAAGACTTAGAGAGTTTGATGAGCTCTCCTTTGACATTCTTGTAGCCAAGGTCAAGGTGCTCAAAATCCTCTTTAAGTTGATCATGAGCAACTTCAATCTCTTCTTTAGAAGATTCTAAGTCTCTAAGAGTTTCTAGAGCATCAAGAAGGTTACAATCAAATTTTTCATTATATTCTTGCTCTTCGTGAAGTAAATCATTACACTTACCAAAATGAGTAATAAGATCTTTAAACATCACATAAGTGTTCTTATTTACCCCACGAACAGAATTACCAATTTCATATATTTCTTGACTCATATCCCTATCACATTCATCATCACTATCATCAATATCATTACTAAGAGTAGATGATACCTCGGTATTACCTTTTGCCATGACACTACTGCAGGATGCTGCTAACGCGACACTACGATCAGAGACCCTTTGACGAAACTGTGTGCGATGCATTAATCGCAAACGGTGATGAAAAAAACCATCAAAAAAGATGCAAAACGTTTGCGATACGGCATACAGTTCGCTCCGATGAACCGTTTGCGATGATCGAGTTGAACATAAACGATTCGGCGTAACAAGATGTGTGTGATACCCGGAAAATAGGTCAGTAATCAGAATTGTGTGCGATCATTATAGACAGCCCATACGGTCTTTTTTTGTGAATTGTGTGCTCGTCAGGGCACACAGTTCAAGAAACCAACCTGTGGGCGATAATGTAGAAGATCTTTGTCGAATATGTATTACTAACCGTCTGCGATGAGATTGACGGGATAAACAGAGATAACGAATTAATATGAGCGAACGGAAACAGAGATATATACAGTCTGCTTAATTTAGTCCTTCTTCTTCTTGTTGGATGGCCCCGCGACATCGTCTTGGCGAGGATGCTTCTTGCCGCTGACCGTTGGCTTTTCATCGCCGCCACCATCGTCATCGTCGTTGCTATCGTCGTCGTCCTCCTCCTCGTTCTACCATTCCTCCTCATCATCATCACCGTCCTCTTCTTCATCCTCTGACGGCTCCTCGTCTGTCTGGTTGTCGTCTGACGACTCCGGAGGCGGCGTCCCTTCCATGATCCGGATATAATCGAGGTCTGGGCTCAATGCCGGACTCATGGTAAGACGAGCGGGATGATTCCGATGTTGACCTATCATCGGGCGCCAGACTGCTGGGTGAACTGTCGTCCTTGATGTCGCTCGACATGGCTGCGGTCGTATAAACACCGCGAGAAAGCGAGATTGCTGAGTGTGTGCAAGTGTGTAGCGCGGCCTGCCGGGGACGATGAAGATGGTGGACATTTAAGCGGGGTATGCAGAGAAGAGGAATGCCAATTCAAGCGGGGGTTGACGTATTATCTAACCGCTGATATAATCAACCGCAATTATTTGTACCCAGTCGCCCCAAATTCCCGGGTTTGCGCAGTTCTCAATGTGATAATTAATTACGCACACGCGTTGGAGCGTCCAAATATGAAACAAGCATTTTTCGTAGTACTTCTACTCCCTCCGTACCGGCGACCTAGGTGGGGGAAAAACGAGAGAACTTGATGATTACTCCCTCCATCCCAAAATAAGTGACTCAACATTGCACTAACTTTAGTACAAAGTTGAGTCACTTATTTTGGGACGGAGGGAGTATTTGGTAATCAATATCATTGCGTGCAGAGAATTGACCATTGCATGCATGTTATGCTAAGTAGTCTGAAGTCATTGAATGCATACTAGCCACAAGACTCCTATTGGCTGATTTCTTTTTTCAGGACAAAAACAAGGAACGAGTTTTGGGATTATGCACCGGTACCGGTACGAACGGAGTAGGACAGTTGGCAAGCAATACATTGAGCTCTTCTTATTGATGAAGCCAGTAATAATCAAACTACAAAGGAAAAGAAAAAAAGACAAAGGAAAATATCTGCACGAATCTTCGCGTAACATCAATGGCATAGGACCTAGATGTGCATTACTTAGAGCACATCTAGATGTGTTTTAGCAATACTGTCAAACAAAACCCCTAATCATCATTGCAAACAGTGCATAGAACATGGCTAATGCGACAACCACAACTACACATGCTAGTTCCTTCTTGTCTCTTGCTTTCATCTGTTCCTGTGATTGATTCTTTCTTGCTTCATCATACTGATTGTACATTCCAGATCAGCCAGTTTCTTCTTCAGCTTTATGTTATCTTCTGCGAGCTTGGTGATAACACTCCGAGCCCTGCCATGCCATTCTTCATCCAGCCAGTTAACAAAGGCACAAGCCTCATATCCCTGCCAATGTTAAATAGTATTCAGGATGAGCGGTAGCATTAACTCAAGTAAAATGATGAACTTAGCACTAACCTCTAAGGGGCAACTGAGAAACCGCCTGCCAATGTCAAATCCCTCCGTGCATACACGTCGAGCGGGAGTGTGCCCGTGCACACAACTCAGCTTTTGGTACTTCTCGGTGGTGCAAAACTCGGAGTCGAACTCGTGTTGCGGGAGTCTGGAGTCATGCTCCGGATCCGGCGGCAGATCGCTTTCCTGGGGTGGGGGGTCATTCAGGGTAGATTCAACAAGGAGCTACTTTGGACATGCTAAAAAAGATCAGGATAGATTGGAACCTGACAGGACGATTCGGATCCGTAGTACACCTGCCTTCTGATGACCTTAGGCAAGTGCTCGGCGGCGACCGCCGTTGTGGCGGCGCTGCCGGGAGCGGCGATACGAGCAGGAGCAGCCGCACCGAAACCATCAGCACCACTCGTCTGCATTCCCCCAATGTCAGTGCCACGCGAGGGAATTTGGAGGCTATCTAGAGATTTGGGGGAAATGGGGAAACTGTGGGGATAAGCTAATGGTCGGGAACTACTTATGGCACTATATGTTGTATACGGCACAATGTTTATACATGTCATTTGTGTTAGGTATTACAACTTCACACACGATTTCCGCAACAAACCGTGTGAGAAGACAACGCAGGTGAGACACGGTTGCCGTGACATAACCGTATGTGATGTACTACCCTGTACATATAATTGAGTTACAGTGATACCGTGTAAACAACCGCTCTGCGGATATCCGTCAAAAAATAAAGCAATCGCTCTACAGATAGAGATGGCGGCGGCTACCGGATAAGAGGTCAATCCTCGGTCGGTGGGCGGTGGCGGCGTCATAGGAGGTCAATCCTCGGTCTGCGGCGGGAGATAGGAGGAGCTCAACCATCGAGGTCGGCGGCGGCGTGATTGGAGCACATCCATCGCGGTCGATGGCGGGATAGTGGAGGTCGAACTTCAGGCGGCAGTCGCACTAAGCTTTGCTCCTCGACCCTGCTGTCTTGGCATGCCGCCGCATCACGCTTCTCTGTCTGCTGGGTGGAGGTCGCCGCGCGGCTAATTAATTAAGGTATTCTTTTCGTGAGTGGCTTAATTAAGGTATTCAATTCCTAAGGGTAGTGTTGTAGTACTCTGCGTGTAAATTGACTGGCCATTAATTTTTGTCATTGCACGTCTGGATAACAATATGGAGCGCCCTCAGTAATTATGAAAATAAAACCTTGTGATTTATGCACGCATCTTTGGGCATCAGTTAATCCATGTATTAATGTTGTTGTTTTGTTTTTAATTACCATTCGTGTGGTGCAGATGGAACGATCTGAATGGATGAAGAATCGGAGAACCACAGATTTTATCAGTGGCGTGACAGAGTTCATGAATTTGGCTGAAAGTACAAAGAGGAGAATTGGTGATGCGGATTACATCCTGTGTCCATGTACTCATTGTGCCAATACAGAGTCACGTGAAGTTGCAGATGTCCAGTGGCACTTACTCTCTCGGGGATTCATGGATGGATATACACGTTGGACCAGACACGATGAAGAGTAGGTCATGGATGAATATACCCAGGGCTGCGAGATGCAAAACCCCGGTTAGTGTCACATGGATGTTGAATCTAACATCGGGGCAGAGGCGTCAAGCTACCAATGGAACAACGGAAAGCCGAAACACCCACTGGAAAACCAAAACGGCGACACAGATGACGACGATCTTGATATGCCAGATTTTGCTGCTATGATTGCAGATTTCAAGGGCCCAAAAAAGGATATGATTGGGTACAAGGATCTGCCAACCATTGATGCGGACTCCAAGAAAGAATTATATCCAGGTTGCAAAAAGAAATATTCCAAGTTGAGTGCCACCCTGGCGCTTCTCAGATTTAAAGCAGCAAACGGTCTATCAAACAAGGGCTTCACAGAGATGTTAGGTCTTTTCAAAGAAATTCTTCTGGAATATAATGTGCTCCCCAGAAGCACGAACGAAGCAAAGAAAATTGTTTGCCCATTTGAACTTGAAGTACAGAAGATACACGCTTGTGTGAATGATTGTATATTGTACCGTGGTGAGTATAAATATTTGCGCGCATGTCCCACATGCAAGCATGCATGATACAAGCGCAGGAGAGCAAAGGACAAGTACAAATTGGACGACAGGATCAAGACAGGAATCCCGTTCAAGGTTGTTTGGTACTTGCCTTTAATTCCAAGGTTGAGGCGTTTGTTTGCAAACCCTAGAGAGGCAAAGAGGTTGCGGTGGCATCATGATGAGCGAATTGCGGATAAATATATGAGGCACCCGAAAGATGGGGCTCAGTGGGAATTAATCAACAACAAGTTTGAAGACTTTGCCAAGGATCCTAGAAGTACAAGGCTCATGGAGTGTACTGACGGGATGAATCCTTTTGGCGATATGAGCACCAATCACAGCACATGGCCGGTGCTTCTGTGCATATATAACCTAGCTCCTTGGTTGTGTATGAAGAAAAAATACATTATGATGTCAATGATTATCCAAGGCCCGAAGCAACCTGGAAATGACATCGACATTTACTTTCAGCTACTGGTAGAAGAACTGCTGACAATGTGGATAGATGCACCTGCTGTAAAATGTTATGCTGCTTACAAAAAGGAGATTTTCGATCTACATGCGATGTTGCTGCACACCATTCAAGATATTCCAGCATTAGGCAACACATCGGGGCAGAAAACAAAGGGTGTGTCACATGCATGGATAGGACAGCTAGTAGATTTCTTCCCAACTCGCGCAAAACCGTGTATTTGCATCATCGTAGGTTCTTACGGAGAAATCACCCATACCGAAAGATGAAAGCTGAATTTGATGGTACGACAGAGGTAGATGTGGGCCCAAGACCCTATGCTGGGGAGGTGGTCCACAACATGGCTAAACAAATTAATGTTGTGCTTGGCAAGAAGCACGCTTTGACGGTGAAACAAACACCCAAGGGTCAAGTGTTTAAGAAGAAATCGGTGTTCTGGAAATTACCTTACACTACAGGAATCAGGAACTTTGCCGTCTACCATGGCTGACAGCAAAGGCATGCCTGGCGGACGGCAAAGGCCTTTGCCGTCAGCCAGCAGACGGCAACACATCCGGCTGAATAGACTACGGCAAAGGGCTCTTTGCCGTCTGCTGGCGGATGGCAAAGATGCAAAGGCCTTTGCCGTCTGCCAGCAGACGGCAAAGAGCCTGGACGGCACACGTGGTAGCTTAGGTCCGTTAAGGGGTTAACGGCGTGCTTTGCCGTCTGCTGGCGGACGGCAAAGATGCAAAGGTCTTTGTCGTCTGCCAGCAGACGGCAAAGCAACCATATAGGCCAGCCCAGTGCCCCCCCAGGTTGCACAGGTAGCTGCCACGTGGTAGCTTTGCCGTCTGCTGGCAGACGGCAAAGATCCTGTATAGCCCCTGTTTTTTCTGTTTTTTCTTAAATTCATTCAATTTCACAGAATTTCACATATATATATATATATATATATATATATATATACACACACATTTGAAGATATATATACACAAGCATACCAACACATATCCAATAACAAGTTTCCAACAACAACAAGTTTCCAACAACATATCCAACAACAACAAGTTTCCAACACATATCCAACAACAAGTTTCCAACAACAAAGTTCATCGTACAAAATCAAAACACAAAGGAAGCACAAGGAGAAGAGTAGACTCCATGAACGCAAGCTTCCTCATCTAAAGCAAATCTGCAAATTGGGAAAGAAGAAAGTTAGAAGAAGAAGAAGAAGACTAGCTAGAAGAAGAAGAAGAAGAAGAAGAAGACGAAGAAGAAGAAGAAGAATTTTTCTTCTCTTTATTTTTCTCCTCTCCTCTTCTTTATCTTCTTCTTCTTCTAACTAAGGTAGGTAAAATGCTAAGTGTAGGTCATTTTAGAGCTAAGCTAGGTAAATAGGTCATTTTGTAGCTTAGTAAGTTTATTTTGTCATTTTGGAGGAAAATAAGCTAAGTCTATGTCATTTTGGAGCTAAACCAAGGTTATCATGCCATTTTTTACCTAAGTATGATAACTATGTCATAAATGAACTGAAGAAGCTAAGTATAGGTCATTTTTGAGCTAACCTAGGTAGTTATGCCATTTTTGAGCTAACTATGCATATTTATTCATTTTGGAGGACAAAATGGCAAGTGTGGGTCATTTTAGAGCTATTCCCTATGTTAAATCGGTCATTTGGAGGTAGGTAAGGTTATTTTGTCATTTTGGAGGAAAATAAGCCAAGTCTATGTCATTTTGGAGCTAAACCAATGTTATCATGCCATTTTTTACCTAAGTATGCTAAGTATGTCATAAATGACTCAAAGAAGCTAAGTATAGGTCATTTTTGAGCTAACCTAGGTAGTTATGCCATTTTTGAGCTAACTAAGCATATTTATTCATTTTGGAGGACAAAATGGCAAGTGTAGGTCATTTTAGAGCTATCCTAGTTAAAATCGGTCATTTTGGAGGTAGGTAAGGTTATTTTGTCATTTTGGAGGAAAAAATGCTAAGTATAGGTCATTTTATAGCTATCCTAGGTAAAGTATGTTAGTTTGGAGCTAAGTAAGGTTATTATGTCATTTTCGAGGAAAATAAGCTAAGTATAGGTCATTTTGGAGCTAAATCAAGGTTATTATGCCAATTTTTTTTACCTAAGTGAGCTAATTATGTCATAAATGAACTAGCTAAGCTAAGTATAGATCATTATTGAGCTATCCTAGGTAGTTATGCCATTTTGTAGCTAACTAAGCATATCAAGTCATTTTGGAGGAAAAAAATGCTAAGTATAGGTCATTTTATAGCTATCCAAGGTAAAATATGTCATTTTGGAGCTAAGTAAGGTTATTATGTCATTTTCGAGGAAAATAAGCTAAGTATAGGTCATTTTGGAGCTAAGTAGGTCATTTCTTAAGCTAAGTATGCATTTGTTAAGCAAAACACTTGGGAAAACTTACCATCATCACGGAGGTGAAGGACCGGTCGGGTTTGCGCCAGTGCCAGATGGAGAAGGACCGATCGGGGATGCGCCAGTGCGAGACGGAGAAGGATCGGTCGATGCTTGTCGGGAGGCATGCTGCACCAAAGATCATTTGCAATGTCTCGTTAGCATGATGCAACTGAAATGTGAATACTAGTAACTAATGACCATTCAAATGAAACTCACCGTGTTTGCTATACCAATCTGGGGCATCGGCGGAGGGGTCTGACCATTTTTCTCGCACACAGACTGCACATTTTGTTTTCACGAGTCAGTCATATTAGTTAGTAATGAAACGAACATTACGTGCATGATTTGGCTAATATGCAGGAGAAACTTACCACGAGGAGCTCGTATAGGGCCCGGTGAGACGCGTCATTCCGGTTCCTCTCCGCCTCCCTCTATGCCGCCTGCCTGTTTGCCTCCGCCAGAAGCTCCTGGGCCCTAGCCTCGATGGCGAGCTCCATTGGCCGTGGACGAGGCCTTATCTCAGGATCGGAGCTCGTCTGGCGCTTCTTGATCTCCGGGAGAGTTCTAGGACAACGTATGAGTCCATCCCCAATGGCTACCGAGCCATGGTACCTCCCGCCATCATAGATTTTTTTTAATCTCCACTTCTACTTCTTTTTCTTCTTCTTCCTTCTTTTCCTTCTTCCTCTTGTCTTCTTTTTCTTCTTCATTTTCCTTATTTTCCTTCTTCCTCTTGTCTTCTTTTTCTTCTTCAACTAATCAACCTAAATCAACTAATTAACCTAAATCAACTAAAATCTACTAACCTAAAATCAACTAAAATCTATTAACCTAAAATCAACTAAAATCTATTAACCTAAAATCACCCTACTACTATTCATGTTAACCCATCCAACCATCCATATATCCATTGCAGCACATGATGCAGTACCACACCTCACCTCCACCTCCAGGACACACACAGCATGACCATGACTGACTAGTCAAGAAGAAAGAGAACACGTTTTAGTCCCACAGGAACAACATGCTCTCACCACCACATCCCTTGCTTTGGGGCTCGCTTTAGCTGTTCAAAGCTACTACTAAGCTACAAGAGAAGAAGTTAAAGAGAGGAGGAGGGAATCAGAAGGGTTGGGGGTTGGGAGCAAAAGCATGGCTTGCTGCTTTGCTTGGCAGGCTGGCTGGTGTTCCTCTGCTTTCTCTTTGCCACTGCTTTAATTTTCACTTGCCTCTTTTTTGTTTTCATTGTGGAAAATTGCTTCTTGGTTTTTGGTGCCATGTTGAATGCAACATGTTTATTTTGTGTGCATAAAGTAAATTCAAATTAGCATAAATTTTGAAATTTTGGAGGGAAAAAAGTGGACATGTACAATAGGCTAGGCAAAGCAAGATGGGGAATAGGCTTGCCACTGTTTTCTTTTTTCTTCTTCTTTTTTCTATGTTTTCTCCTCCTAGTCCCTTTAGGTCTTCTTTCTTTCTTTCTTTTCTTTTCTTGTTCTTGGGCTTATCTAACTAAGTAATTAACCTAAAGAAACTAACTAAGTAATTAACCTAAAAAAATAACTAACTAACTAATTAACCTATCTACAGTAGGGTAAAACAAGTAACTAATTAACCTAAAAAACTAACTAACTAACTAATTAAGCTAAATCAAAAAACAGCAACAAAAAAAAGGAAAAAGAAGCCTCACCAGGGGCGGAGCGGCGTCGGGCGTCGGTGGGCGGAGCGCCAGGCGGCGGGGGGCGGAGCGACGACGGGCGGCGAGGCGCCGGGGCGGCGGCCGGCCTGAGCGGCGGGGCGCCGGGAAGCCGCGGCAGCGGGGGGTCGGGGGCATCGGGGGCGCGAAGCGGAGCGCGGGGCGGGGGGGGTAGGGGGCGTAAGGGTTGGTGGGGGGTTAGGGGGAGGAGGGGCGGTGGTAGGTGGGGGTTCGGGGGCAAGGCAGGGGATGGTGGGTGGGTCGAGGGGGAGGAGATGGAGAGGTGGGGGTCGGAGGCGGGAACGGACGGGGAACGGGGGAGGCGCGGGTGAGGTGAGGGGGAGAGAGAGAGGGGTGGGGCGCGGGGCCGACCATTTTTTAGTTAGGTTTAATTTCTTTGCCGTCTGCTAGCAGACGGCAAAGAGCGTAGCTAGTGGGGTGGGGCCGGGGGGAAACGGCCGTTAGGTTGGCTATTCTCTTTGTCGTCTACTAGCAGACGGCAAAGAAAGTGGCCGTTAGGTGGTTCTCGTTAGTGGGCCACCCTCCCTCTTTGCCGTCTGCTAGCAGACGGCAAAGCTTCTATGCCGTCCGCTAGCAGACGGCAAAGAAATGGCTGACGACAAACATGGTCTTTGCCGTCAGCTCTTTCTTTGCCGTCAGCTTTTTTTAAGCTGATGGCAAAGACCTTCTTTGCCGTCAGCTAGCAAACGGCAAAGAGCTGGCTGACAGCAAAGATCCTGATTCCAGTAGTGTTACTGGGAGATTCTACGTGTACGTCACTGCATCGATGTCATGCACGTAGAGAAGAACATATGTGAAAGCATCCTTGGTACTCTGCTCAAGATTAAAGGTAAAACAAAGGATGGTGACGGTGCACGGCTCGATATGCTTGCTGATCAATCAAAATGCAAGAGTGAAGCAGAAGATGATAACAAATTCATCCATGCTCGCCAGAGTTACAATTTTAGTACAAAAGAAGCAACACAGTTCTTCACCTATTTGTTGTCAGTTAAGACACCCTCTTCCTACTCCGCAAACATCAGAAGTCTCGTGGATGTGAGCTCAGGTAAAATGAAGTTGGGACACATGAAGTCACATGATTGCCACGTAATGTTGACACAAATCCTCCCGGTGGCCATCAGGAATCTGCTGGACAAAGATATAAGAAACACACTCATTGAGCTCTGTGATTTCTTCAACCAACTATGGCAGAAAGTTGTAGATCCTGAAGAGTTGGATCATATGCAAGAGGATATTGCAAGAATATTGTCCAACCTAGAGATGTTTTTCCCACCGTCATTCTTTGATGTCATGGTCCATCTCACTGTGCACCTTGTCGACGAGATAAAGTATTGTAGTCCTGTGTTTCTTCGCAACATGTATCCCTTCGAGCGGTTCATGTGAATACTGAAGTGCTATTGTCGGAACCGAAACCATCCAGAGGCAAGCATCCTACAAAGTTATACCGCAGAGGAGGTGGTTGAGTTTTGCACCGAATACATGAAACAAAGACCTATAGGTTTGCCCCTCTCTCGCCACGAGGGAAGGCTAAAAGGTAAGCCGGTCCTTGCTGGCACGCAAAAGGCTGCACCCGGAGAATTGGCAGAGAAAGCCCATTTGACGGTACTGCTTAACAGCCCAGTTCTCAGCGCTTATGTCGAAGAACACTTGGCGGAGATACGCCAAAGCTTCTTACCAATGGTGTATCCATCAGATGTGGAGATGAAGGAGCACACTAAGAACTACGCCGAATGGCTGAAGAATCGTTTGACACAAGGATCCATCGATGACATTGCTACGTGGTTGGAACAAAAGCCATCACCTACGGTGTTGACGTACCAAGCATATGACATAAATGGCTACACGTTCTACACTGAGGAATGTGATAAGAAGACCTCATATCAGAACAGCTCTGTTCGAATAGAATGCATGACTGTAAATGAAGCTGATAAAAGGGTATACTATGGAACCATCAAAGAGATTTGGGAGCTTAACTATGTGAAAGTTAAGGTGGCATTATTCAGGTGCACATGGATCCCTCTTAGTCAGGTAAATGTTGATGATTACAGGAAGACCTGTGTTAACAGGACAAAGATGGCATATCACTCGGACCCGTTCATTTTTGCCAGCGATGCTACCCAGATTTTCAATGTGGAAGACCCCTTGCATGAGAACTGCCATGTAGTGATGCATGGGAAGAGGAGGGTACTGGGTGTCGAGGATGTTGCCGATGAGGACGAGTACGATGAATTTGCTGAGTTGCCAGCCAAGGGATCGCGCACCCCTCAAACAGAGAAGCGTAAAATCATCAGAAAACCCAAGTTCATTCGGGGTCAACGTAATGATCCCAGTTCCACCATGTACATGGGAATTACGCCGTAAGACTAGTTTTTATGCCTACCCTGCAACTTAATTTGTTCAATTTAGAACTGTCGCGTGTACTGAATTTGTGAGTTATGCCCGGTTTTCTGTTGATGTAAGAACTGTTAATATGTTGACCTTGATATGCTGTCAACTTAGGCAATGAATTTGAACTGTTTATTATTATTATACCATAGAGGTAGCACACTCAATTGATCTCACTCCAATATGTATGAACAGAAGATATGCAATCTGGTTTGCGAATAGCACACGGTTCGTTCATGAAAGCCGTGTGCCGACCAAACCGCGCGCGTGATCTGAGTCGTGCGTTCTGATTGGCCAGAACCCAAACCCCACGGATCGTACATCTGCACCATTGGATGCTCCCAGATCAAACGACAATCCTCATCCCTTTCGACAGCAAATGCAGTTCCGGTTGTAATTTTATTTATATGCACAAAATGCACGTTAAATTCAAAAAATGTCTTAAATATAGCTAACGATACCTGAAATGCGCCAGAAAATCAAACCCGTGGTATAATGGTGATTGCGTACCGTGGAAATTTTTATGAGGCCAAACGATGAAGTCACCGGGCACTGGAGTTTGAATTGACACGTCTCCTTTTGGAAACCATGATCCTTCTTGTGAGATGCTCCGGTTTGGAAGGAGCGATCATCAAAACTTGTGCCAAACTTTACCAATTTTTTTCCACGGGGTCATGAGAGCACGCCACGTGCACACACTGATTTTGACGATGTCCGGACTCCATCTGAATTTCCTGTAATTAAAATACCAACTAGGCCTACGCCGGTGGCCGCACCTCGCGGCCGAAATGTTTGAAACTTCTCCCCGCTTCTCAGACAAACGGATGAAAACTCGCAAAGCGACGCACAGATGATTTGTACACATTCTTTGCTAAGACTACCCACAGTGGGAGTAACATAGGTGGTAACATCACACATCTCTAGGCAAAACAGATGATGTGTTGAGTAATTAATGAGGAAAGAGGGGCACGTGGTAACATAGCTAGTTACTGTAACATCACACATACCAAGACAAGATGAGTCTACAACCTAATAAATGAAGTGTTGCATGACACCACACGTATGTTACTCCCCACTATAGAGGTAGTAACATAGACTAGTAACACATGCATGTTACTAGTCTAAGTTACTACCCATTGTGACTAGTCTAACTAACACCCACATGTAGTTGTAGTAGGGTTTTGACTTTATATGCACTAAATGCAAGGTAAGTGCAAAAAAATGACTTAAATATAGCAGACGAGACCTGAAATGGGCCAGATAATCAAACCAAGGGTATATTCGTGATTGTTTACCATGGTTTTTTTTTTGAGGCGGAACGATGTAGTCACTGACGATTTGGAGTCCGAAGTGCCGCGTCTCCTTTTGGAAACTATGATCCTTCTTGTGAGATGCTCCGGTATGGAAGGTGCGAGCACCAAAACTTGTGCCTAACTTTACCAAAAAAGTTCCATGCGATCGTGAGAGCACGCCACGATGACACAATGATTTTTGTTACTTCCGGACTCTATATGCATTTCCTGTAATTAAAATACCAACAAGGCCTACGCATCTGGCCGCACCCTGCGGCCGAACTGTTTGAAGTTTTTTCCCATTTCTCGGACAATGAATGAAAACTCGCAAAGCGACACACAAATGATCTTGCTAACACCCACGTGTAGTTGCGACTATATATATATATATGAAAAAATGACTCAAATATAGCAAACAAGATCTCAAATGCACCAGAAAATCGAACCATAGGGTACAATCATGATTTCTTACCGTGAAAAAAAAATCGAGGCGAAACGATGAACTCATGTTTTCATTCAAACGAAAATATGTTGTTAGTTCATGTAAATGTTTTCAAATAGCACATGGTTCACTCACGAAAGCCATGTGCCTACTAAACCGTGGCCGATGCCCCCCCGCCGTGCGCGCGATCTGAGTCGTGCGTTCTGATTGGTCGGAACCCAAACCCCACGGATCGTACGTCTGCATCGTTGGATTCTCCTTGATCGAACGGCAATCCTCATCCCTTTCGACAGCACATGCAGTTCCGGTTGTGATTTTATTTATATCCACAAATTGCACGTTAAATTCAAAAAATGTCCTAAATATAGCAAACGATACCTGAAATGCGTTAGAAAATCAAACCCGTGGTATAATGGTGATTGCGTACCATGAAAATTTTTATGAGGCCAAACGATGAAGTCACCGGCCACTGGAGTTTGAATTGACACGTCTCCTTTTGGAAACCATGATCCTTCTTGTGAGATGCTCCGGTTTGCAAGGAGCGATCATCAAAACTTATGCCAAACTTCACCAATTTTTTTCCACGGGGTCGTGAGAGCACGCCACGGGTACACGCCGATTTTGATGATGTCTGGACTCCATCTGAATTTCCTGTAATTAAAATACCAACTAGGCCTACGTCGGTGGCCGCACCTCGCGGCCGAAATGTTTGAAACTTCTCCGCATTTCTCAGACAATGGATGAAAACTCGCAAAGCGACACACAAATGATTTGTACACCTTCTTTGCTAACTAACACCCAGATGTAGTTGTAGTATGGTTTTGATTTTATATGCACTAAATGCAAGGTAAATGCAAAAAATGACTTAAATATAACAAACAGGACCTGAAATGGGCCAGAAAATCAAACCTAGAGTATATACGTGATTGTTTACCGTGGAAAAAAATCGAGGCGGAATGATGTAGGCACCGACGATTGGAGTCCGAAGTGCCGCGTCTCCTTTTGGAAACTATGATCTTTCTTATGAGATGCTCCGATTTGGAAGGTGTGAGCATCAAAACTTGTTCCAAACTTTACCAAAAAATTTCCATGGGATCCTGAGAGCATGCCACGGTGACACACCAATTTTTGTTATTTCCGGACTCTATATGCATTTCCTGTAATTAAAATACCAACAAGGCCTACGCCTCTGGCCGCACCCTGCGGCCGAACTGTTTGAATTTTTTCCCGTTTCTCGAACAATGAATGAAAACTCCCAAAGCGACACACAAATGATCTTGCTAGCACCCACGTGTAGTTGCGACTATAGCAAACGATACCTCAAATGCACCAGAAAATTGAACCATAGGGTACAATGGTGATTTCTTACCGTGGAAAAAATTTTGGAGGCGAAACGATGAACTCATGTTTTCATTCAAACGAAAATATGTTGTTAGTTCATGTAAATGTTTTCAAATAGCACACGGTTCACTCACGAAAGCCGTGTGCCTACCAAACCGTGGCCGATGCCCCCCCTGCTGCGCGCACGATCTGAGTCGTGTGTTCTGATTGGCCAGAACCCAAACCCCACGGATCGTACGTCTGCACCGTTGGATGCTCCCAAATCGAACGGCAATCCTCATCCCTTTCATCAGCACATACAGTTCCGGCTAGGATTTGATTTATATGCCAAAATGCACGGTAAATGGCAAAAAATGTCTTAAATATAGCACACAAGACCTGAAATGCGCCAGCAAATGAAACCTGTGGTATAATGGTGATTGCTTACCGTGGGAAAAAAATTAGAGGTGAAACGATGAACTCACGTCTTCATTTTAAAATTAGCACGTCTTCATTTCAAACGAAATTATGCTGTTTGTGCACACGAGCGCTTAGAGGTAACCGTTTGCATAGGCCTTTCTGCGCGGCGACCGGGGATATTTTTTCACCCTTTTCACCTGGGCCGCCAACACCCCCCCACCGTCCGCCCGCGTTTCACTCAATTAGTCCACCCAATCTCCATCGCCAGCTCCCCCCTCCCCCAGATCCACAGCAAAACCCTCTCCGGCGCCGGCGTGCTCACCCCGGCCGTGTGCCCGCTCTTTGGCGTCAACCCTACCTCCACTGCCGTTCCCAACACGCGGCTTCCCGCGCCTCACCGTCTTCGTTTGCTCGCCAGCCACCCTCCAGCATATCAATCCTGTAACCCTCGCCTCTCCTGTGGTCCTGCCGGGTTTGCATTAAGAAACCTGTTAGTTACTGCTATCCATCGTGGTGAGGCATATTTCCTCGCAATCCCTCTTCCTATTTCATTCCGTATGTTCCCAAATTGGCTATAAAATAACGGAGAGCGTATATATGTTCATTATCTACCTTCCTAACTAGTACATATAAGCTGTATTTGTTCCAATAAGTTACTGCCGATTTACAGATCATGGGCGCCCGAGTCACACAAACTTAACAAATAAGACGTACATTTTTTAAATTATTGCATGACATGTTTAGACAGCTTGATACCAAGTTGTTAGCTTTATGCTTATCCTCCTTTCCTGAGTTTCACATGTGTTCTCTGTAGATGCCGAGTAGCAGCGACATCACTCATGCTTCAGGCGATGTATCTTCATCTGATTCCGACAACCCTAGGTCTTCAGCAGATGGTGAGGGATCAAGTAATCTGGAACGGGATAGAGCTGCAGCAATTACCCTTCCGGTCAGGACACGGAGGAACGCTCCAAGGAAGCCCACACACCAGCCTAAAGGTGTATATGAAGTAACCGAGATCGATTTAAAGTCTTGGGCTCCAACTAAACCAGATAAAGCACGCACGAGGTGCAGGAGTGTGTGGATTTGTTGGCAGGGCAAGGCTCAACATTAATCTGCCGGGGTTTTGGAAGGTTGACACAGAAACACGGCAAAGGATAGTCCAGGAGATCATGGATCACTTCAACGTTCCAAAGCAGTGAAGAATGCAGGTGGAACACGCTGCACTCAAGAAGGCTAGGGATGCTTGGAGAAACTAGAAGCATGTGCTGTACAAGAAGTACTTGAGTGAAGGCAAGGACCCAATCCCCGCATACCCCCAAATTACAAAGGCAGACTGGGCAGAATTCAAAAGGGTCAGGGCAACTACAGAGTTTGCTACGAAGAGTGCCAAGCAATCGGAACTTCAAAAGAGGAACACACACCCCCACCATATGGGTGTGGTAGGATACTACGGCATGAAACCGATATGGGACCAGGACGACAAAGAAGCAGTAGCCGCGGGTAGGAAACCGACCTTTAGTGAAATCAGGGGCGAACGCGCTAGAGACTACTTGCGGGCACTGCTACTTCTTGATCTTGCATTGGTTTTTTCCTTGAAGAGGAAAGGGTGATGCAGCAAAGTAGAGATAAGTATTTCCCTTAGTTAGAGAACCAAGGTATCAATCCAGTAGGAGGTACAAGCAAGTCTCCAATCTATGCACCTGCACAAACAATCAAACACTTGCACCCAACGTGATAAAGGGGTTGTCAATCCCTTCACGGTCAATTGCAAGGATGAGAACTGATAGAGATAGATATAAAAGATTACTAAAACGTAAAACAAAGTAAAAGTAAATAAATTGCAGCAAGGTATTTTTGGGTTTTTTGGTTTATAGATCTAAAAATATATGATGGAAAATAGACCCGGGGGCCATAGGTTTCACTAATGCTTCTCTCTTGAAAGAAAATAACACGGTGGGTGAACAAATTACTGTCGAACAATTGATAGAAAAGCGCAAAGTTATGATGATATCCAAGGCAATCATTATGAATATAGGCATCACGTCTGTGTCAAGTAGACCGACTCCTACCTGCATCTACTACTATTACTCCACACATCGACCGCTATCAAGCATGCATCTAGAGTATTAAGTTCATAAGAATGGAGTAACGCCTTAAGTAAGATGACATGATGTAGAGGAATAAACTCAAGCAATATGATGAAAACCCCATCCTTTGACCCTTGATGGCAACAATACAATACGTGCCTCGCTACCCCTACTATGTCACTTGTTGAGGACACCGCAAGATTGAACCCAAAACTAAGCACCTCTCCCATTGCAAGAAATACCAATCTAGTTGGCCAAACCAAACCGGTAATTCGAAGAGAAATACAAAGATATTTAATCATGCATAAAAGAGTTCAGAAAAGACTCAAATAATATTCGTAGATAATCTGATCATAAATCCACAATTCATCAGATCTCGACAAACACACCGCAAAAGAGTATTACATCGGATAGAACTCCAAGAACACGAGGAGAACATTGTATTGAAGATCATAGAAAGAGAAGAAGCCATCTAGCTACTAGCTATGGACCCGTAGGTCTGTGGTAAACTACTCATGCTTCATCGGAAGGGCAATAGAGTTGATGTAGATGCCCTCCGTGATCGAATCCCCCTCCGGCAGATTGCCGGAAAAGGCCCCAAGATGGGATCTCACTAGAACAGAGGCTTGCGGTGGTGGAAAATTATTTTGGTGGATGCTTCTATTGGTTTGGGAATATTTCTGAATTTATAGGCCAAAGATTAGGGTTGGAGGACTCCGGGGGGCCACAAGCCAGGGGGGCGCCCCCCCTAGGGCGCGCCCTGAGGGCTTGTGGAGCCCTCGGGACTCTTCTGTCTTCCTCTCCAAGTCCTACGTGTGTCTTCTGGTCCAAGAAAAATCATCGCGAAAGTTTTATTCCGTTTGGACTCCGTTTGATATTCCTTTTCTGTAAAACTCAAAAACAAGGAAAAAACAGAAACTGGCACTACGCTCTAGGTTAATAAGTTAGTCCCAAAAATAATATAAAATAGCATATTAATGCATATAAAACATCCAAAACAGATAATATAATAGCATGGAACAATCAAAAATTATAGATACGTTGGAGACGTATCAAGCATCCCCAAGCTTAATTCCTGCTCGTCCTCGAGTAGGTAAATGATAAAAACAGAATTTTTGATGTGGAATGCCACCTAACATATTTATCCATGTAATCTTCTTTATTGTGGCATGAATATTCAGATCCATAAGATTCAAAACAAAAGTTTAATATTGACATAAAAACAATAATACTTCAAGCATACTAATAAAGCAATCATGTCTTCTCAAAATAACATGGCCAAAGAAAGTTATCCCTACAAAATCATATAGTCTGGCTATGCTCCATCTTCATCACACAAAGTATTTAATCATGCCCAACCCCGATGACAAGCCAAGCAATTGTTTCATACTTTTGATGTTCTCAAACTTTTTCAACTTTCACGCAATACATGAGCGTGAGCCATGGATATAGCACTATAGGTCGAATAGAATATGGTGGTTGTGGAGAAAACAAAAAGAAGGAGAAAGTCTCACATCAACTAGGTGTATTAACGGGCTATGGAGATGCCCATCAATAGATATCAATGTGAGTGAGTAGGGATTGCCATGCAACGGATGCACTAGAGCTATAAATATATGAAAGCTCAAAAAGAAACTAAGTGGGTGTGCATCCAACTTGCTTGCTCACAAAGACCTAGGGCAATTTGAGGAAGCCCATCATTGGAATATACAAACCAAGTTCTATAATGAAAAATTCCCACTAGTATATGGAAGTGACAACATAGGAGACTCTCTATCATGAAGATCATGGTGCTACTTTGAAGCACAAGTGTAGAAAAAGGATAGTAACATTGTCCCTTCTCTCTTTTCTCTCTTTTTTTTATTTTGGGCTCTTTAGCCTCTCTTTTTTTATTTTTTTTATTTGGGCTTCATTGGCCTCTTTTATTTTTTTGTAAGTCCGGAGACTCATCCCAACTTGTGAGGGAATCATAGCTTCCATCATCCTTTCCTCACATGGGACAATGCTCTAATAATGATGATCATCACACTTTTATTTAATTTACAACTCAAGAATTACAACTTGATACTTAGAACAAAATATGACTCTATATGAATGCCTCATGCATATGAGAACAATATGACAATGATGGTGCGTGTCATAATAAATGGAACGGTGGAAGTTGCATGGCAATATATCTCGGAATGGCTATGAAAATGCCATAATAGGTAGGTATGGTGGCTGTTTTTAGGAAGGGTATATGGTGGGTGTAATGCACCGGCGAAAGTTGCGCGGTACTAGAGAGGCTAGCAATGGTGGAATGGTGAGAGTGCGTATAATCCATGGACTCAACATTAGTCATAAAGAACTCACATACTTATTGCAAAAGTCTATTAGCTATCGAAACAAAGTACTACACGCATGCTTCTAGGGGGATAGATTGGTAGGAAAAGACCATCGCTCGTCCCCGACCGCCACTCATAAGGAAGACAATCAATAAATAAATCATGCTCCGACTTCATCACATAACGGTTCACCATATGTGCATGCTTCGGGAATCACAAACTTTAACACAAGTATTTCTATCAATCCACAATTAATCACTAGAATGACTCTAATATCACCATCTTTATATCTGAAAACAATATGCAAGGAATCAAACTTCTCGTAGTATTCAATGCACTTTATATGAAAGTTTTTATTATATCCCTCTTGGATGCCCATCATATTAGGACTAAATTCATAACCTAAGAAAACTACTTATGTTTAAGACTCTCAAAATAATATAAGTGAAGCATGAGAGTTCAACAATTTCTATAAAATAAAGCCACCACTATGCTCTAAAAAGATATAAGTGAAGCACTAGAGCATATTGCCTAGCTCAAAAGATATAAGTGAAGCACATAGAGTATTCTAATAAATTCACGATTCATGCGTGTCCCTCTCAAAAGGTGTGTTCAGCAAGGATTATTGTGGCAAACTAAATAGCAAAGACTCATATCATACAAGACGCTCCAAGCAAAACACATATCATGTGGTGAATAAAAATATAGCCTCAAATAAATTTATCGATGGATTGAAGACAAAAGAAGGGGATGCCATCCGGGGCATCCCCAAGCTTACATGCTTGGTTGTCCTTTAATATTACCTTGGGATGCCTTGGGCATCCCCAAGATTAGGCTCTTGCCACTCCTTATTCCATAGTCCATCAAATCTTTACCCAAAACATGAAAACTTCACAACACAAAACTCAAGAGAAAACTCATGAGATCCATTAGTATAAGAAAATAAATCACCACTTTTGGTACTGTTGTGAACTCACTATTAATTTATATTGGTGTAATATCTACTGTATTCCAACTTCTTCCTGGTTCATACCCCCCGATACTACCCATAGATTCATCAAAATAAGCAAACAACACATAGAAAACAGAATCTGTTAAAAACAGAACATTCTGTGAAGATCTGCATTAAGCTCAAACTTCTGTAACTCTAAAATTTCTGAACAAGAAAGATTTAATTTGTATATCAATCTTGTGTAAAAAAATTAGAGTTTTTCCACACTCCAGTGAATTTATACAATTCTGTTACTGGACATAAAAGTTTCTGTTTTTCAGCAAAATCAAATCAACGATATACCAAAGTATCCCAAAGGCTTTACTTGGCTCAAACACTAATTAAAACACTAAAACACAATTACTACAGAGGTAATAATGTGTATACTCATAAAAACAGAAAATAAAAATATTGGGTTGTCTCGCAACAAGCGCTTTTCTTTAAAGCCATTTAGCTAGGCATTGATAATTTTAATGATGCTCACATGAAAGACTAAAAATTGAAGCACAAAGAGAGCATCATATAGCATGTGAAAAACAAGTTTAAGTCTAACATACTTCCTATGCATAGGCATTTTATAGGGAAAAGATTTATCAAGACAAGCAAAAACTAGCATATGCAAGGAAGAAGAAAGAAACAATAGCAATCTCAACATAACGAGAGGTAATTTAGTAACATGAAAATTTCTACAACCATATTTTCCTCTCTCATAATAATTACATGTAGGATCATAATAAAATTCAACAATATTGCTATAATATAAAATTTTCTCTTCATGATCTACATCCATGCAAAGTTGACACTCTTCCAAAATAGTGGAATTATCATCAAATAAAGTCATGACTTTTCCAAGCCCACTTTTATCAAAAAATTCATAAGATTGATCATACTACAAAGTAGTGGGATCATTATTACCCAGAGTTGACACTCTTCCAAACCCACTTTCAATATTATTGCAAACATTATTATCATGAGGATTAAATAAATTTTCAAGATCATAAGAAGCATTATCACCCCAATCATGATCATTGCAATAAGTAGTGGACATAGCAAAACTAGCATCCCCAAGCTTGGGGTTTTGCATATTATTAGCACAATTGACATTAATAGAATTTATAATAATATCATTGCAATCATGCTTTTCATTCAAGGAGCTATTGTGAATCACTTCATCAATTTCTTCACAATTTTTAGGTTCACAAATTTCAAGCAAAACTTCATAAAGATAATCTAGTGCACGCAACTCACTAGCAATTGGTTCATCATAATTGGATCTCTTAAAAAGATTAGCAAGTGGATGAGGATCCATAAACCTTTTGCTTTCTGATTTTCAATAAATACACAATTATTCCAAGCGAACAAGCAAACAAACCAAGTAAGACATAAAGGCAAACGAAAAGACGAAAGAAAGAAGGCGAATAAAAAGGCAAATATTTTTGTGTTTTTCTGAAAACGTTTTTAGAAGTGGGGGAGAGGAAAATGAGAGGCAAATGGCAAATAATTTAATGCAAGAGATGAGAGTTTATGGTGGGTACTTGGTAGGCTTGATGTAGAACCTCCCCGGCAACGGTGCCAGAACCTACTACTTCTTGAGCTTGCGTTGGTTTTTCACTTGAAGAGGAAAGGGTGATGCAGCAAAGTAGAGATAAGTATTTCCCTCAGTTAGAGAACCAAGGTATCAATCCAGTAGGAGGTACAAGCAAGTCTCCAATCTATGCACCTGCACAAACAATCAAACACTTGCACCCAACGCGATAAAGGGGTTGTCATTCCCTTCACGGTCAATTGCAAGGATGAGATCTGATAGAGATAGATATAAAAGATTACTAAAATGTAAAACAAAGTAAAAGTAAATAAATTGCAGCAAGGTATTTTTGGGTTTTTTGGTTTATAGATCTGAAAATATATGATGGAAAATAGACCCGGGGGCCATAGGTTTCTCTAGAGGCTTCTCTCTTGAAAGAAAATAACACGGTGGGTGAACAAATTACTGTCGAGCAATAGATAGAAAAGCGCAAAGTTATGACGATATCCAAGGCAATGATTATGAATATAGGCATCACGTCCGTGTCAAGTAGACCGACTCCTGCCTGCATCTACTACTATTACTCCACACATCGACCGCTATCCAGCATGCATCTAGGCCCTGTTTGTTTGGGCTTTTGCTTCTGATTTTGCAGCTTTTCCACTTTGGCCAAAAAGCCATAAAAGCTCCTAGATAGGTGCTTTTGGAGCTTTTTTGGATGAATCAATATAACCTTAGGAGCTTTTATGGCTTTTTGGCCAAAGTGGAAAAGCTGCAAAAGCAGAAGCAAAAGTCCAAACAAACAGGGCCCTAGAGTATTAAGTTCATAAGAACGGAGTAACGCCTTAAGTAAGATGACATGATGTAGAGGAATAAACTCAAGCAATATGATGAAAAGCCCATCTTTTTACCCTTGATGGCAACAATACAATACGTGCCTCGCTACGCCTACTATGTCACTGGGTGAGGACACCGCAAGATTGAACCCAAAACTAAGCACCTCTCCCATTGCAAGAAATACCAATCTAGTTGGCCAAACCAAACCGATAATTCGAAGAGAAATACAAAGATATTTAATCATGCATAAAAGAGTTCAGAAAAGACTCAAATAATATTCGTAGATAATCTGATCATAAATCCACAATTCATCGGATCTCGACAAACACACGGCAAAAGAGTATTACATCGGATAGAACTCCAAGAACATCGAGGCGAACATTGTATTGAAGATCATAGAGAGAGAAGAGGTCATCTAGCTACTAGCTATGGACCCGTAGGTCTGTGGTAAACTACTCATGCTTCATCGAAAGGGCAATAGAGTTGATGTAGATGCCCTCCGTGATCGAATCCCCCTCCGGCAGATTGCCGGAAAAGGCCCCAAGATGGGATCTCACGGGAACAGAGGCTTGCGGCGGTGGAAAAGTATTTTGGTGGACGCTTCTGTTGGTTTGGGAATATTTCTGAATTTATAGGCCAAAGATTAGGGTTGGAGGACTCCCGGGGGGGCCACAAGCCAGGCCCCCCCTAGGGCGCACCCTGAGGGCTTGTGGAGCCCTCGGGACTCTTCTCCCTTCCTCTCCAAGTCCTACGTGTGTCTTCTGGTCCAAGAAAAATCATCGCGAAAGTTTTATTCTGTTTGGACTCCGTTTGATATTCCTTTTCTGTAAAACTCAAAAACAAGGAAAAAACAGAAACTGGCACTGGGCTCTAGGTTAATAAGTTAGTCCCAAAAATAATATAAAATAGCATATTAATGCATATAAAACATCCAAAACGGATAACATAATAGCATGGAACAATCAAAAATTATAGATACATTGGAGACGTATCAGGCACGTGCAAGGAGGCGTGATGACGGAACTTATTACTTTGAAAACTCACATGACGAAAAACTGTATCGCGTGATGTTAAAGGCTTCCCAGATCCCTGGAAGGTTCTACAGGAACTCAGGGCCATGTGATATTTTGTCCGATGCTTTGGAAACAAGAGAGCCCCCTGGCTGTGCAAGGGGTATAGGTGTTAATGTCCCACACAAGAGGGCTTTCACACTCAGTAAAGAAGAGAGGCTCAGCATGAAAAAAGCGAGGAGTGAAATGAAGCAGAATGAATTGTATGAAGGGTTGAGGAAGGACATGTATCCTGCTGTTCGAAAGGATATTGAGGAGTCAATGATGATGCAAAAGACTCTAACACTGATAGATAGCCAGCAGATGGGAGGGGAGGCGGGCATGGAGGATGCTGGTTATTGCGTGACAACACCGCACAAGAGTAGCTGTGCATCAGCTGACCCCAGCGACAGTAAGACTGCAGCTGCTCATGATGATGTTGTATCTGATTTATCTGGAATGAAAGACAGACTGAAGGGCGTGCTTACACATTATGAAGGTACATTAAAATGTGCAACAACCTGGGTTTGCCAACCCTTCTTGGAAGAGGGCCTCTTGTTGGACAATGTGCCATTGAAGCCGGGCTATGTGAAGTGCTACGTGACTGAAGTAAAGCCTGGATTCAATGAATTTGCCCTGAAGAATGTCCTAGGGGACTTTGATGAGCATAGGACCTTGGGAGAAACATTGTTACGTCACATCCAGTGGCCACGAAAGGAAATAGACTTCATGGATGAGATC
Organism: Thinopyrum elongatum; assembly: GCA_011799875.1. NCBI lineage: Eukaryota > Viridiplantae > Streptophyta > Magnoliopsida > Poales > Poaceae > Thinopyrum > Thinopyrum elongatum. The sequence goes on from CM022298.1 coordinate 558,232,183, forward strand.
CCTGAAGCCCCTCCAAGAGCAACCAATGTCGCCCCTCAACCAGTGACGCTCTCCTTGCCACAGCAGCTCTCGCGTGCTTCCCCCAAGGAACCTAATACTCGTAATCTGACGGTTGATGCATCAACCTGTGATCAGCCCGCCTGACTTTGTGCTGTACAGGCCATGTCATCGTCCGCCCCAGAGCAGCCAGTGGCAAGGCCTACAACTGTTGAAGACGCACCACTGGTTCAGATGCCGGCCACAGAAGCAGCGGGGGGAGACCCAGCTGCACCACATGCTCAGCAGACCAACCTGGTGGAATGGACTGCTAAGAAATCTGATGCTTCGGAACCGCCTGCTAAGCAGTCTGTAGGTCCAGAACCGATTGTTCATCAGTCTGTCGGTCCATAGCCGCGTGATCAGCATACCAATGTGTCAGCACTGCCTGCTCAGCAAACCAACGCGTTGGCACTGATACGTCCATTTTGCATCATGATTTCCTATTGTTATTTATAATGTTTTTATGCATCATAATGCTTTTTGGAGTAATTCTAATGCCTTTTCTCTCATAATATGCAAGGTTTACACAAAGAGGGAGAATGCCGGCAGCTGAAATTCTGGACCTGAAAAAGCTATGTCAGAGTTACCTATTCTGCACATCTCCAAATGAGCTGAAAATTTACGGAGAATTGTTTTGGAATATATGAAAAATAATGGAGCAAATAACTACCGGAGGGGGCCACCCTAGTGAGCACAAGAAACCAGGGCGCGCCTGGGCCCCCAGGCGCGCCCTGGTGGGTTGTGCCCTCCTCGGTCCACCTCCGGTGCCCATCTTCTGGTATATAGGTCATTTTGACCTATAAAAAAATAAAAGGGAGATTTTCGGGACGAAGCGCCGCCGTCTCGAGGCGGAACTTGGGCAGGAGCACTTTTGCCCTCCGGCGGAGCGATTCCGCCGGGGGAACTTTCCTCCCGGAGGGGGAAATCATCGTCATCGTCATCACCAACAACTCTCCCATCTTTGGGAGGGCAATCTCCATCAACATCTTCAACAGCACCATCTCCTCTCAAACCCTAGTTCATCTCTTGTGTTCAATCTTTGTACCGGAACCTCAGATTGGTACTTGTGGGTGACTAGTAGTGTTGATTACATCTAGTAGTTGATTACTATATGGTTTATTTGGTGGAAGATTATATGTTCAGATCCATTATGCTATTTAATACCCCTCTGATCTTGAGCATGACTATCATTTGTGAGTAGTTATTTTTGTTCTTGAGGTCACGGGAGAAGTCATGTTGCAAGTAATCATGTGAACTTGATATGTGTTTGATATTTTGATGATATGTATGTTGTGATTCCCTTAGTGGTGTCTTGTGAACGTCGACTACATGGCACTTCACCATATTTGGGCCTAAGGGAATGCATTGTGGAGTAGTTATTAGATGATGGGTTGCTAGAGTGACAGAAGCTTAAACCCTAGTTTATGCGCTACTTCGTAAGGGAATGATTTGGATCCAAAAGTTTAATGCTATGGTTAGATTTTATCTTAATACTTTTCTCGTAGTTGCGGATGCTTGCGAGGAGGTTAATCATAAGTAGGAGGTTTGTTCAAGTAAGAACAGCACCTAAGCACCGGTCCACCCACATATCAAATTATCAAAGTAGCGAACACGAATTAAATCAACATGATGAAAGTAACATGGTGAAATTCCCGTGTACCCTCAAGAACGCTTTTCTTATCATAAGAGACTGTTTTGGCCTGTCCTTTCCACAAAAGGATTGGGCTACCTTGCTGTATTTTATTTGCCGTTACAGTTACTTGTCCGTTACGAATTATCTTGCTATCAAACTACTTGTTACCGACTATTTCAGTGCTTGCAGAAAATACCTTGCTGAAAACCACTTATCATTTCCTTCTGCTCCTCATTGGGTTCGACATTCTTACTTATTGAAAGGACTACGATTGATCGCCTATACTTGTGGGTCATCAAGGCTCTTTTCTGGCGCCGTTGCCGGGGAGTGAAGCGCTCTTGGTAAGTGGAAATCGGTAAGGAAAAATGCCATTGAAGCCGGGCTGTGTGAAGTGCTACGTGACTGAAGTAAAGCCTAGATTCAATGAATTTGCCCTGAAGAATGTCCTAGGAGACTTTGATGAGCAAAGGACCTTGGGAGAAACACTGTTACATCACATCCAGTGGCCACGAAAGGAAATAGAGTTCATGCATGAGATCCCTGAAGCCCCGCCAAGAGCAACTAATGTCGCCCCTCAACCGGTGACGCTCTCCTTGCCGCAGCAGCTCTCGCGTGCTTCCCCCAAAGAACCTAATACTCGTAATCCGACGGCTGATGCATCAACCTATGATCAGTCGGCCCGACTTTGTGCCGTACAGGCCATATGTCATCATCCACCCTAGAGCAGCTAGTGGCAAGGCCTACAACTGCTGAAGACGCACCACCGGTTCAGATGCTGGCCGCTGAAGTAGCGGGGGGAGACCCAGCTGCAGCACATGCTCAGCAGACCAACCTGGTGGAATGGACTGCTAAGCAGTCTGATGCTTCGAAACCGCCTGCTAAGCAGTCTGTAGGTCCAGAACTGACTGCTCATCAGTCCGTCGGTCCGCAGCCGCGTGATCAGCATACCAATGTGTCAGCACTTCCTGCTCAGCAAACCAACGCGTTGGCATGGCCTCCTCAACACACCGACAAGTTGGCACCACCTACACAGAAACCCGACATAGCTTCAATGCATGGTCAGCAGTCCTATGCCTCTGTTCCTACAGCCCAGCAGTCCGTCACAGCAGCACCGCTAGCTCAGCGGTCCGGCATAGCTAAACCATCTGCTAAGCAGTCTGTCGAAGCTTCACCGTCTGCTCGGCAGTCTGCCTTTCAGCCAACCAGACCTTATACCAGAAGTGCTTCAAGTACCAAGAAGGAAGCAGGAAAAAAGGCTGCACCCATGAGGAAGCGCGCCCTGAGATCGAAGAGCAAAGAGAATGATTGCCTCTTACTTAAAGCACTCATCGCCCAGAACCAAATTAACAGCAAGTTGTTCGAATCAGGGAGTAATATTATTTCTAACGGCATGGATGATGAAGAAATAACTTTGCTGCTTGCTAAAAATAAAGCAGACGTACTTGAAGCACGCAATTACGTCCATGGCTAGCCATTTCTTGTTGGCGAATACTTTGATGAGTGCAGCTCCAGTTGCCGCGAGTTACATAAATATTGCATGGATCAAATGTTAGCAGGTCATCATGTTCTGCTAGTCCACTACAACAGAGATCATTTCCGACACGATGCTGGTTCCATTAGTGTGAGTTTCGAGGACTTACATCTCTTCTTCAACTTCAATGAGCTCGATGCCACTCTTGTTAGATGCCTGATTTTGTAAGTACTTAACAAACTCTGATCGACTTCTCCATACAAGGTTGTAAATGATAAACAACTAACTGCATTTTATTCCTCTCAGGGGATTGAATGCGCAGAGAAGAAAAAGGGAGAGTGTGTATTTCTTAGATCCTGCATTAGCAAATGGCACAACATTACATGGTAAGGATGCACGGGAGTGGGCCATTAACACGATCATCCGTATCTTCGAAAACACGTCCCATGCAGAATCATTTCTCTGGCCATATCATGAACGGTAACTCAAGTAAACAACCACGCATACACTGATTGTCTTTCAGATTTCGACATAATTCGCAAGTTCATGGCTTTCTTAATATGTAGCAATCACTGGATATTGGTATTCATTGTTCCAAACAAGAACACAGTTTACTACATGGATTCTCTCAAAGAGTCAACAAACGCTCAGGATCTGACGCATCTTCAGCAATTCATGGATAGGTATTAAATTCCATGATGTTGAAATTAATTTGCATTCACATCTGGTTCAATAATTGATGTTGTCAAAATTCATCTTCATTTGCAGTGTGCTCGCATTGTGGAAAACTAAACCAGGGAAACTGTTCAAGAGGGAACTACCTCTGCAGCACGAGATCGTTTCTCCGGTAACACACCAAAATCTATTATTTTCGGAAAATGTATCCAATAGTCTGCAAATACCTTTTCTTACGCTAGTCAAATGTTCAAGCTTCTAAATAAACCTCTTTCTATTTCTGTCCAAAGAAAAAAAATACATCTAACACTGGTTAGGTTGTTTCTAACAGGACAAATACATGACTAATTCTGTACAAAAAATTTCAGTGTCTTCAGCAACAAGCAGGGACCAACCTTTGTGGATACTATGTTTGCAGACACATGATCTCCATCTGCAAATCTGCTGATAGTTGTGAAGATGCTCGTGAATTAGTACCAGTAAGTCTATCTTAATTAATATCTTGTACTCCACTCATATGGCACATTCTGATCTTAAAAATACTGCAGCTCATCTTACAACCGAGGACCCCTGCACCGCTCCCCGCTGGTGAATTGCTGATGGTTCGGAGATTTATCAGCGACTTCTTCCTGAATCACTACATCAATCCCACTGGTGATAATGAATATTTCAGCATGCCTTCTCCTAAAACATTGAGTAAGAGTTAGCCACTAAACATATACGCATGGATCCAATGTTTTCCATCTGATGAGGTCTTCGTATTTCGTACACTATGATTAATTATGTAATGCATATATATGTCGAAAAATCATTGGAATTTAGCTACCATTTGTTCAATTGCAATTGTTGCGAAATTTGATGAATGTTCTTCCTATGGACACTATTTGTTCAATTGCATATTGTGGCAAATTTGCTTTTTGCATGCCGATTCAAATGGGATATTTTTGCTTTAACATGGCAATTGCTCCGCACACGGTTCAACTAAATGAGTGTGTGCGATCCACATCGGAAAGCATACGTTAATCATAGCGGAACCGTCGGTGATACACAGTAGATCACAGACGATTTGCAGCACTACTACGTGTGCGTAGGGGCTCCGGAACCGTTTGTGATATCACATTATCGCACACAAGAGCTCGGAGTAAACCGTGCCCAATGTAAAATACAATCCCAGTCGTAAATTTTTCAGGAAACGTGTGGGATCCCAAACGAAAAGCACACGTCACTCTTACCGCAACCATCGGTGATACACAACAAATCACAAACGGTCTGCAGCACTTGTATGGGTGCAAAGGGGCTCCTGAACCGTTTGTGATAGAACATTATCGCACACGGGTAATTGTTCGGAAACGTGTGCGATGGAGTCTTTCATGGCAGACGAGTTCCGCAGAAAACTCGTGTGTGATGGGGCACGTATCGCACACAGTTCATATGTTGGCCCGTGTGCCTTAGATACTGTTTCCCAAACGGTTCATTACGACACACCGTATGGTTTCACTGCGTCATTAGAAACGTTTAATCACCAATCCCACATGTGCGAAAGAATTTAGTATGTGTTGCATCGCATACGATTACATTTGGCAAGGCCTCTGCATCATGGCTCCCTATCCCCGACGGTTTCTGGGTCGTGTGGGAAGGACCCCCCTATCGCAGTCACTCACTTGGCGACGGTTCAAAACACCGTCGCGGAAAGGGGTTAAAAACCGCGTGTATAGCACCTCGTTGTACCAGTGTGAGGCACATGTGAACATCGGAGGTTGATGATGATTCTTTTGGAGATGGAGTTTCTTTATCATCAAGAGTAGGATATCCATGTCCGTCCTCTTGACACTCATAGCATTTCCTCTCCAACGTGGTGATGTCCTTCTTTGCTCTTCTAGCAATTTCCTCATTAATGATGTGTGCACTATCTTTCCTTATTTCCTCTACATTGTTAGCCAAACAACAACTACAGGAAATAGAAGCATAGAGATCATGGGAATAAGGAGAATCAAGCATATCATCACAAAAAGTATTCAATGAATCTCTAAATGATATGCATGGACTATCAACACAAGAATGTATGTCATTTTTGCTAGATATGCTCAAGTCCATGGAAGCTACAACACTAGCATGTATACATGAAAGATCATCAATGTTTAGCACAACATCATCATCACAAATGATATTTCCACTCACCATGTCATTACCTTGGGACATGCCATATGATGGTGAGGTGGAAGAAGTAGAAATGTCCAAGCACACGGAGGAAGAAGCAATATGGAGTTCTTCATGATTTGTAGATGTGGCGAACTCCTCAATTGACTCCTCCAAAAGATGATGAACCTCACCAAGATTGAACCCACTATATATTTCTTCAAGTTTGGTCCACATCTCATGACCCGTCACACAAGTCATGATTGACTCAAACACTTCGAGTGATATAGACCGGATTATGGCATTTTTAGCACCATACCCACAAAGCATATCATCATTTTCCTCAATAGTTGGAAAAAGTTCATCCTTCCATGGAGAAGACCCTACAAGAACAATTCGCACAAAATTTGGACCCATGGTCCAGAAATGACAAATCATGCGAATTTTCCATAAGTGATAGTTTGTGTCACTAAAACAAAAAGTGTCATCATGCACTATACCACTAGTCGACATCTTTACTCTCTAGGCGGTGAAGCCTACCAAGAAGAGACCAAAGCTCTGATACCAATTGAAAGGATCTAGATGACGACTAGAGGGGGGGTGAATAGGCGTTTTAAAACTTTTACGGATTTGGCTTTATCCTAACGCGGAATTAAACTAACGGATACTTTTCAAGCACAAATACTAAATATGCTAGGATCAACTAAGTGCACCGACAACCTATGCTAAACAAGATAGGCACTTAAGGAAACTAACAAGCACAAACTATATCACAAGATATGGAAATGTAGGAACAACTAAGCAATTCAACTAGCACAAGATATAACAATATGAGCAAGTATGAATTACGGAAAGTAAAGGGTGTGGGTATCAGATAACCACAAGTGAGTCGGGGACGTGGATTTATCCTGAAGTTCACACTCGTGAGAGTGCTAATCTCCGTTAGAGCGGTGCCGAAGCCAAAGCTCCGGGGCGTCACCAAGTGACTCACCATATTCTCCCTTTCGAGTCACCCCCAACGGATGAGCCTCGATTCACTCGGGGTTGGTCTTGAAGGCGACCACCACACCTTTACAAACTTCACCGGAGCACACCACAAACACGGAAGCTTCCGGAGGAACTTGACCACCTAGGCCACTTCACACCCTTCCCCGAAGCACACCACAAAAGGAAGCTTCCGGAGGAACCTTGGCCACCTAGGCCTCTTCACAAACTTCTCAATATATCACCAAACCGTCTAGGAGGCGGAAGCCTCCAAGAGTAATAAACTCACAGGCTCTCACTCGAACAAATCGACATGGGGAGCTCAAACCAATACAACTAATGCAATTCAAGGTCAAGCAACAAATGCTCCACTCACTCTCTCAATCTCACAAGATGCACTCACGAAAGTAGGAGATTGAAGAGAGGGGATGCAATGGAGGAAATCAACAAATGACTCCAAGATCCATCCACAAATCCCCCTTCACATAGAGGGGAGATTGGGGTTTGGGAGAGGTGGTATGATGCTCAAAATGATGTTTAGAAAGTGTATAAACAACCCCCAAACCGGTGGGGAGAAGGGCTCTTTTATAGCCAACTTTCAAAACTATTCGTTGGGGCTCCAACGGATACTTCCTGGGCACCCCGTGCCCAGGGGGTTGAGACCCCGTGCCCACGGGGTCCCGTGCGCATGGTACAAGCCCATGGCCACAGGGGCCCCGTGCCCACGGGGTCAAAACCCCGTGCCCACGGGGTACCCAGGACAGCGTGCAGCAGCCCACTAAAAGATGCACAACTTTGGCATACAAACTCCGAATTCGATGATCTTGGGCTCATTTTAAAGCTATGGAAAAGCGCAAGGTCCTCACATAGAGAACCACCGAAGATCAACAATAAAGAATGATGCAAATTATGCAAAGGTTTGAGGTCTCTTTATGCAACATGATCAAGCTACTCGCCCGAAAGTCCCTCTTGATAGTACGGCTATCAAACCTATAATCCGGTCTCCCTCCAAGCACCATGAGACTGGCAAAACTAGGAAAACCTAGATAAGTTATACCTTTGCCTTGCACATTCCACTTGAGCTTGATGATGTCTTTAATGCTTGCCTCAAGTTGGAATCATTTTCTTGTCCACAACCACTTGGTGAAGATACTCGAAAAGCTTCCTCATATTGCAATGAGGGAAGCCTTAACTCAAGCCCATCTTCACGTCAACATTATCATGATGTGAACCACAAGCTTCAAATCATATAACCTTCGGCTTCTCATCTTGCACTTGGACTCCTCGAACCCGATGACCATCACCACTTGATGTCATCCACACATAAGCTACTTGAAATCTTTCCTTTTGATGCATGCCCATGAGAAACACCTAACCCACATAGACATAACAAACACATAGTATGGGTTAGGTAACAAAGCACAATTCACAGTTACTTACCATACCACTGGATCACTTGATCCCACGTGGTACAAAGATTGCACTTTGTGAGTTGAGCATCTAGATAATCTTCGAGCTTCATCTTGGTCAACCGACATCATTACTTCATGCTCTATATTGGTTTCTTGAAAGCCATAATGAACTCTCATTTCCCTTCATTGCTTCAAGAAGATATCACCAAAGACTCTTTCATGACCATATCAAGTTTCACTATGAGTATCATATTGGTCATCATTTGCTCTTTTAAAAACTCCATCATAATCTCTTGGGAGGCACAATGAATTATTCACTCTAGTTGCTTGCTTTAAGACTTGATCAACCGAGACCCAACACATGAGCTTACCATGATCTTTTCTTGAAGCCATAGCTTGAATTCTTCTCTTTGATTTTTCTCTCAAGCTCTTGATTCTTATAAGCCCACATATGTCAATCTTTGTGATCCTCTAAAGAACTCCACCTTGAACATATTTGGTTAGACATTAAAATCAATATTGATGGCCTCAATAGAAATCCCCAAAGACCAACTTGAAACCTCACTAGATATGGGACCTCGAGACCAAAACCTAGGCCCCGTGTGCACGAGGGTCAGGGACCTCGTGCGCACGGGGTATCCAGAGAGTAGACACTCGACCCCGTGCGTATGGGGGCCAGGAGGCCCGTGCGCACGGGATACCCAGAGAGGGATACCATGAGGATTTCTTCAGATGTTTTGCTGGCATTCTTCCCACATAAATCCAACATGCTTCATGCATCACTATGGAACATTTCTTCATATAGGATTCAATGCACTTGATGCTCCATAGGAATTGTCAATTAATACCAAAGCTTAGAGCAGACATATCTTCATATATATGGACTTTATCCTTGATTCCATCTAGTATCCTTGATGTACCATCTATGGAAAATCCCTTCAAATATACCTCAATGAAAACATTAGTCCATAGAGATTGTCATTAATTACCAAAACCATACTTAGGGGCTACATGCCCTTTCACTAACCACTCAGCCCACGTGGCGTTACTGGTTACTGGTAGGATTGCAACCTACTAGAGGTGTTCTTTTTTTCGTTTTCTTTTTTCTTCTTCTCTTTTTTTTCTCTTTTTTTCGTTTTCTTTTCTTTCTTTTCTTTGTTCTTCTCCGGGATTTTTCATTTTCCTTTTTCTTTTTCTTTGTTTTTGTTTTCTTTTTTGGTTTTTCTTTTGTTTCTTTTTGTCTTCATTCTACATTCTTATATACATGGTCAACATTTTTAAAATACTTGTTCAACATTTTTGAAATACTTGTTCAACATGTTTTCAAATGCTTTGTTCAACATCTTTTCAAATACGTGTTCTGCATTTTTCAAATACCTGTTCAACATTTTTCAAATAATTGTACAACATTTTTATATACATGTTCTACATTTTTCAAATACTTGTTCAACATTTGTCAAATACTTATTTAACATTTTATTTTAATACTTGTTCAACATTTTTTCAAATACTTTGTTCAACATATTTTCAAATACTTGTTCTGCATATTTCAAATACTTGTTCTGCATTTTTCAAATAATTTTCAACATTTTTTTGTATACATGATCAACATCTTTTCAAATACTTGTTCTACATTTTTCTAATACTTGTTCTACATTTTTCTAATACTTGTTCAATATTTTTCAAATACTCGTTCAACATTTTTAAATACTTGTTCAACATTTTTCATATACCTTTTCAACATTTTTAGTACATATTCAATATTTTTTCAAATACATGTTCAACATTTTTTTCAAATACCTATTCAACAATTTTAAATACTTGTTCAACATATTTCAAATTCTTGTTCAACATTTTTTAATCCCTGTTCAACATTTTTTCAAATGTGTTTTTGGGAGAGTGTTTTTGTAATACATGTATTTAGAATATTTCAAAGTATAAACAAAAGCAAAAAAGAAAAAACGTGAAGAAAACGAAACAGGAAATTGGCTGTGCTTACCAGCGCACGTGGGCCGGCCCATATGCTCGCTGGCAGCGAGTCGGAGCGCTCGACTCGCTGAACGCGATAAATAGTGAAATCACTAATTGAGGAGTACTCATTGCAAAGATCACTCCCACCTTCCCAGGTTGCGACAAGTGGCGTGCTGCATGTGCGCCACTTGTCGCAACTTGGGAGTTTTCCCTTTTTTCGTAGATCCGTTTATTCAAAACGTTTTGTCTCTTAAACCGTGCATCCAAATCTCGAACCGTTTTCACCGTTCGATTCCTTGCGTCTAGATCTTCAAAACTAGATCCCACGTTGATAAGTTTTGACGAACTTTTTTTCATGAAAAAAACCAGACGAAAAAACCGAACCGGGAGCACGGATTTTTTTTCTTTTCCAAAAGAGGCACGCCGTGCCTCTGCGAAATCACAACCGTGCCTCTCACGGAAGCAAAACCGTGCCTCTCGCGGAAGGAAAAAAAAAAGAAGAAACGCGTTTTTTCTTCGTTTCCGAGGAGGCACGACCTTACCTCTCGCGAAAGCACAACCATGCCTCTCACAGAAGCAAAACCGTGCCTCTCGCGAAAGAAAGAAAAAACAGAAAACGCATTTTTTTCGTTTCCGAGAGGCACGGCCGTGCCTCTCGCGAAAGCACAACCGTGCCTCTCGCGGAAGCAAAACCGTGACTCTCGCGGAAGGAAAAAAAAAATAAAAAATGCGTTTTTTTTCGTTTCCGAGAGGCACGGCTGTGCCTCTCGCGGAAGCAAAACCGTGCCTCTCGTGGAAGGAAAAAAAATAGAAAGCATTTTTTTGTTTCCGAGTGGCACGGCCGTGCCTCTCGCGGAAGAAAAAAAATGTGTTTTTTCACGCAAAAAAAAAATTTTCAATTTTTTTTTATCCAAAAGCTAAGGAAGACTGGTGGAAAACCGAAATGTAAAAAAAAACAAAAAAAATCGTTTAAAAAGCCGAAAACGCGTGCGGAAAATTAAAAAAAAAATCGGAGGGAGCGCCCAGAGCGCGACACGTGGCGGGCGGCTGAGAGCGCGCCAAGTGGCGCTGATCGTTGTGAGGCTCCCGAAGAAGCGCTCGTCAACTAGTTGCTCTCGATAAATAGCGATCCCCCCCCCCCCCCCCCCCCCCCCCCCCCGTTAATAGAAAGCCTGGGCGCCTGAAACGCTAGGAATTGCGCCCCTATTTGTCGCCTTACGCGAGAGAGGGGCAAGCCTCGCGCCGGGGGCAGCCCCAGTTGGGCCGACCCAGCCGCGCGGGAGACTAGGGCCTACTTTTTTTGTTTTCTGTTCTCGTTTTTTGCTTTATATAACACATTTAAAAAATGTCAAATAAGTATTTGAAAAATATTGAATAAGTATTAAATAATGTTGAATGAGTATTTAAAAAATGTTGAACAAGTACTTGAAAATGTAGAATAAGTATTAAAAATACTGAACGAGTATTTGAAAATGTTCAACAAGTATGAAAAATGTTGAACGTGTATTTGAAATTTTTTGAAGGAGTATTTGAAAAATGTTAAATACGCATTAAAAGGTTGAACAAGTATTTGAAAAAAGTTGACTGTGTATACAAAAAATGTTGATCACTTATTTTTTTTATGTATACAAAAATGTAGATTAAAAACGAAAATAAACGTAAGAAAAAACAAAAGAAAAAATGGAGAAGAAAAAAGAAAACCAAACAAAAAAGAACGAAAAATGAACAAAAGCCCTTTCAAAAAACAAAAACAAAAAGTACATAAAATAAACCAAAGAAAAAAGAGAGAAAAATTAAGAAACAAATGGAAAAAATGAAGAAGGAAAAAGAAAAGAAAGAAAACCAGGACAAAAAAAAGGAAAAAACGGCTAGACCTGCTTCAAATAGGTCGCGCTCCTATACTTAGCACGAATGGTAGGATGGCGAGGTGGCTAGTATCCCTTTTTTTAGGTGAAGTATCCTTCTCTTTTTATGGACGTCGATAACGTCCACACGTGTGGCATATTAGATATTCGCCCACACACCATGTGTGGCGTAAGCAGGGTTATGTGTGGGCGAATATTAGAACTGCCCACATGTGTGGGCGCAGCTACTTCGTGCCACACGTCCAACAAGTACTACTCATCCTCACCCCGCGCGTGTGGCACGAAACAAATATGCCCACACGTCCTGGTGCAGCTACGTTAGTTATCCGCGGGATGGCGCTTTAGTTACCCTGGGGGATGGCAACTTTAGTTATCCGGGATGGCAAATGTAGTTGTAAAAGCATGGCAACTCTCTCTGTTTTGGTTAATTATAGTTGCCATGTCTAATTTATGATTGTTGTCGCGTGTAATCAAACCATAGTTGCCGTGTGTGATTAACTACTTGCTACATGTGGTTGAACAATAGTTGCCATGTGTGTTTAACTAGTTGACGCGTGTGGTCCAACCATAGTGGCCATGTATGTTTAATCATAGTTACCATGTGTGTTTACCTGGTTGCCACGTACGCGCAATTGCAGTTGCTAACTACCAACAAATCATAATTGCCATGTGTGTTTACCTAGTTGCCACATACGTGCAACTGCAGTTGCCATCTATCATCGTACGAGCGTCGTGTGGGCGCAGAGCGGTTCACCCACAAGCGCGTGGACTGGGTGGTGACTGTGTGGGCGAGAACTGGTTCGCCCACACGGCGCAGCAGGCAACCACGCGCTGCGGTTCATGTGGATGAGCGCTCTAACGCCCACACAACACGCTATGCCTACGCGACACTGAAATTTCAACAGATTCCTTTAGGATTCGTGCAAAACAGAATCAACGTGGATCAACGGGTGTGGGCAAAGTGCAAACATGCCACACGTGTGAGCGTTATCATTTGAGCTTTTTATTTAACAGTTCGTGAAAATGGGCCGGTCCAGTAACAACGACAGCCGTGAAATCTCGACGCGAGACTTTGTATCGACTCGCTAAAAAGCGACAAATAGTCGAAATCACTAGTTAATGAGTACTTGTAAAGATCACTCCCACCTTCTCGGGTGTGCTCCACTTGTCGCAACCTGGGAGTTTTCCCTTTTTTCGTAGATTCGTTTATTCAAAACGTTTTATCTCTTAAACCGTGTGTCCAAATCTCGAGCCGTTTTCACCGTTGGATTCTTCGCGTCGAGATCTTTAAAAATAGATCCCATGTTAATAGGTTTTGACAAACTTTTTTTTCACGAAAAAACCGGACTAAAAAACAGAACCGGGAGCACGGGTTTTTTCCCATTCCGAAAGAGGCACGCCCGCGCCTCTCGCTAAATCACAAGCGTGTCTCTCGCGGAAGCAAAACCGTGTATCTCGCGGAAGAAAAAAAAAGAAGAGAAAACGCGTTTTTTTTGTTTTCGAGGAGGCACGGCCGTGCCTCTCGTTAAAGCACAACCGTGCCTCTCGCCGAAGAAAAAAGAACAGAAAACGCGTTTTTTTTCGTTTCCGAGAGGCACGGCCGTGCCTCTTGTGAAAGCACAACCGTGCCTCTCGCGGAAGCAAAACTGTGCCTCTCGCGAAAGAAAAAAAAACAGAAAACATGTTTTTTTTTTCGTTTCCGAGAGGCACGGCCGTGACTCTCACGAAAGCACAACCGTTCCTCTCTCGGAAGCAAAACCATGCCTCTTGCGGAAGGAAAAAAACAGAAACTCTTTTTTTTTTCGTTTCCGAGAGGCACGGCCGTGACTTTCGCGAAAGCAAAACCGTGCCTCTCGCGAAAGCAAAACCGTGACTCTCGCAAAAGGGAAAAAAAACACATTTTTTCACGAAATTTTTTTTAAAAATTTTTTTTTGTCCAAAAGTTCAAGAAGACCGGTGGAAAACCGAAACGTCGAAAAAACCCCGAAAAAACCGTTTAAAAAGCCAAAAACGCGTGAGGAAAAAAAAATCCGGAGGAAGCGTCCAAAGCGTGACACGTGGCGGGGCGGCTCGGAACGCGCTAAGTGACGCTGATCGTTGCGAGGCTCTGAAAGAACACTCGTTAACTAGTTGCTCTCGGTTGTAGGTTCGATTCCGAGTCAGGTTATTTATTTTCTTGAATACGTAAACACAGAAAAAAATACTGGATGGGCTGGCCCAGCACGGGGCGCAACGCCCGTTTGTAAAATACACTGTAACGTGTAACGGGCGCCTGAAGCGCCAAATAGGAATCGCCGTTCTTCGCTTAAGCCGTTTCCTATTCGGCGAATACTTCTATAAGCATACGCGGCGCTCACACGCCTCCTGTACAAGCCCAGCCCATATGCTTCTTATGCTAGCTCTGGTTTTAGGAAGGTACTGGATGCTTTTAGTTCACATTTTTTTTTCTACGTTGTTCTGCTAAGTTTCCTCTACCAATTTTTTATTCCATAAATTTTCTTTTATTTTGGTTTATATTTTTTTGCCTTTTTTATTCCTTTTTTTTCATTTTTGAATTTTTCCCAATTTCATGAGCTTTTCTTCAAATCCATGACTTTATCTGAATTCGTGCACTTTTTCAAATGTGCAGTCATTTTTCAGTTCTATGAACACTTTTTCAAGTCCATAAGCTATTTGAAATTTGTGTACTTTTCTTTCGAATGCACAAACGTTTTTCAATTCCATATCATTTTTCAAATTCGTGAATTTTTTTTATCCATGAACCTTTTTCAAATTCATGTACTCTTTTTCAAATGCACGAAAGTTTTTTGATTCCGCAAACTTTTTCCAAATTTGTGTGAATGTTTTTCAATTCGTGAACTTTTTTGAGATTCCTGTTTCTTTCTTAAATCAGCGAAACTTTTCTATAATCTGTTAACTTTTTCAAATCCATAGTTTTTTAATAATATTTATGATTTTTTAAATCCATGAAGTGTTTCAATTTTGCAAAAAAGATATACCTAAATTTATTTATTTTTTCCAAAAGTCACCAACCAATGGCCGAGCGGTAGCGGTCAACTGTGAACCGAGCGAGCGAGCATCTATTGTATTGGCCCGGCCACATGAGCAGGCGCCTGCCTTGCTAGCTCATGCAGTAGGTGCCGAACGAAGGAGGCCACTACGGTGTTAATGGGCCCGCCCATGCGCGATGCTGATGAAGAAAGATGATGTTCATGGATCACAGGTGCGACTGGCAATTAGGGACCTCCTATGTGACGCTCACTGCGCCGAACACAGGGAACCACACAGGGGCCACCCCGCTGGGCCGCCAGCCCAGTGTAGCCAAGTTCTATGGTGCTTAAATACGAAATCACTAATTGAGGAGTACTCATTGCAAAGATCACTCCAATCTTCCCAGGTTGCGACAAGTGGCGCGCTGCATGGGCGCCACTTGTCGTAACCTGGGAGCTTTCCATTTTTTCGTAGATCTGTTTATTCAAAACGTTTTATCTCTTAAACCGTGTGTCCAACTCTCGAACCGTTTTCACCGTTGGATTCCTCGCGTCGAAATCTTTAAAATTAGAACCCATGTTGATAGGTTTTGACGAACTTATTCTTCACAAAAAAAAATCGGACAAAAAACCCGAACTGGGAGCACGGGTTTTTTCCCTTTTCGAAAGAGGCACGCCTGTGCCTCTCGCGAAATCACAACCGTGCCTCTCGCGGAAGAAAAACCGTGCTTCTCGCGGAAGAAAAAAAAAGGAGAAAACACATTTTTTTTCGTTTTCGAGGAGGCACGGCCGTGCCTCTTGCGAAAGCACAACCATGCCTCTCGCGGAAGCCAAACCGTGCCTCTAGCGAAAGAAAAAAAAACAGAAAACACGTTTTTTTCGTTTCCGAGAGGCATGGCCGTGCCTTTCGCGAAAGCACAATCGTGACTCTCGCGGAAGCAAAACCGTGCCTTGCGCGAAAGGGAAAAACAGAAAACATGTTTTTTTTTCTATTTTCGAGAGGCACGGCCGTGCCTCTCGCGAAAGCACAACCGTGACTCTCGCGGAAGCAAAACCGTGCCTCTCGTGGAAGCAAAAAAAATAGAAAACGCGTTTTTTTCGTTTCCGAGAGGCCCGGCCGTGGCTCTCGCGAAAGCAAAACTGTGACTCTCGCGAAAGGGGAAAAAAGGCGTATTTTCGCGCAATTTTTTTTTGATCGAAAAGCTAAGGAAGACCGGTGGAAAACCAAAACGTCGAAAAACCCGGAAAAAACCCCGTTTAAAAAGCCGAAAACGCATCCGGAAAAATAAAAAACACAAAATTCAAAGGGAGCGCCCAGAGCGCGACACGTGGTTGGCGGCTGAGAGCGCATCAAGTGGCGCTGATCGTTGTGAGCCTCCCGAAGGAGCGCTCGTCAACTAGTTATCCTCGCTTAAATACGATAGAGTGCATTTTTAAAACAAAAAAAGGAGAACATTTTTTGGCAAACTATGAACTATTTTTAAAATTACCAATCTATTCTTTCAAACAAGAACAAAATATGCAATTCCATTAGTTTTGAAAATTCGATTTTTTCTAATTTTCTGAACATATTTTGAAAACCCCAATCATTTTTTTGAAAACTAGACCTTTATAAAAATACAACTATTTTTCCAAAAATTACCACTATTTTTGTAAACATGAACAATTTTTCAAAATTGTGAACACTTTTTAGATATTAAACATTTTTTGAAATTACAATGTTTGAAAAAGGAATATAAAGAAAGAAAAATTGAAATGAAACCATTGAAGAAGAAAAAAAATGAAAAACTATAAATCCAGAAGAAATGTAAAGAGAACAAAACAGGAAAAAAAAAAGGGATCCTTGCAACATGGGCCGTCCCATCTATGGCTCGCCTATGCGAAGCAGCAACAATTTAGCCGAAGAGAGCAGCAAATAGGAATTTCGTGGCAATTAGGGAAGCACTCCGAACGAGGAAGTCGTGTCCCGAGTGCTCTTGTTTGGCCGAAATCACTAGTTAAGGATTACTTCTTGCAAAGGTCATTGTAAGTGCGCCACTTGTTGCAACATGGGAGTTTTCTCATTTTTCGTAGATTCATTTATTTAAAGCGTTTATCTCTTGAACCATGCGTACAAATTCCAAAAAAAATTCACTGGTTTCCACGCGTTGAGATCTTCAAAACTAGATCTCAAGTTAATAGGTTTCTACGAACATTTTTTTCACCGGAGCCACAAGCACGGTTGTTCCAAAAAAGATTCCCTTTTCGAAAAGCACAGTTGTGCTTCCTTGCGGCGTCCACAAGAAGCAAATTTGTGCTTCTCATGGAAACGGATTTTTTTTCCTTTTTGAGAAGCACAACTATACTTCTCGCGGAAGTAAATCTGTTTCTCCACGAGAAGCACAATTTTTTTCTCTTTTCGAGAAGCACCACTAAAAGCAAAATCTGTGCTTCTCGTAGAAGCATATTTTTTTTCCATGCAAACACAAAAATCTGTGATCTTTTTCTCCCAAACAAGAGAAAATCGAGCAAAAACGGGGAAGCCGAAAAAACCATCTAAAACCCAAAACCGCGGACAGAAAAAAATGAAATCCAGAGGGAGCGCCCAGCACACGACATGTGGTGGTGGCTAGACGTGCCACTTGGCATGCTCCCAGGACACCTAAAGTGACCCCTGGAGGTCCCTCACAATGGGTAACCTTCAGTTAGTTGCTCTCCTATTTGGCGCCTAGGTCGAGGGATAACCTCCAATCGTGCACCCCCAAGCTCTCCCGTGAGCGCTTTGGGCCGGCCCATGTGCATGGCAGCCACCCCATTTTTCTTTTCGGGGTTTCATTATTTATGTTATTTTAGCTTCAATAAAAAATATCAGTGATTTCAGAGAAAAATGAAATTTCAAAATTATCACTAAATTAAAAAATGTTCTTCAATGAAAATATGTTCATGAGTTCAAAAAATATTATCAAAATTAAAAAACGTACGCAAAATCAATATATGTTTTTATTACAAAAAAATGTTCGCGAATTCAAAAGCTTATTCATCAATTAAAACAATGTTCGTGCGTTTTGAAAAATTACCATGAATTCAAAAAATGTTCACATAATTTTTTTCTTCAAAACTACAAATATACACAAATTTTAAAAATGTTCATAAATTTGAAAATAAATATGTTTGTAATAGGTCTATGAACGAGTCAAGTTCGAGCAACTTGGACTAGGCTCGGATCAACTTATACTAAAATTTGAGCAAGCTCAAACTGAGTGAAGCTCAAGTCGAGTAGTACAAAGTGGTTTGTGCTCAGCTTGTAACGATCTCAACTTAGTTTCGAGCTAAATAAGATTACTATTTTGAATGACATGAGTTTATTTTTTGAGCAAGGTAGGCTAAAACACAACATAAGAAACCACTATAAAATACTATTAAAATCAAAATGTTGATAATAAAATTATTTCATGGTAGTTGACTTATTCTCTCTCAACTAAAGAATATTACTTAAATAGAAAGAGATTGTGGATGAACTATCACGAGAAATAAAAACAAAGGTACTTCTAGTGTCAAACTTTGGCCAAAAAATAACATGATATGTAACACATGGCTGACCACATACCATATTGAGCCATAAATTTTCTCCATGCTGAATTCCTAGTGGATAAATGGAGAAAATCACACATAACATATATGGTAATAAATTATCATATTTTCTTTTAATATATATCAGGATTATTTAAATATGATTATATATATATCGAGCTGTCTAGCTAATGTCAAGCGAGACGGTGTTGGCTCAAGATCTGCTCATTTCTCAACCGAGCTACATAAAGCGTTCATACCCAACTCATTTCTTTTTTATTCAAACTCGAGCGGCTCACGTGCCTCGAGTTTTTTTGGAGCCCTAGTCGCGAATTCGAAAATTGTTTACGAACTGCAAAATTTATCCGTGAATTCAAAAACTGTTCACGGGTTTGAAATTTTTTCATAAATTCTTAAAAATATTCATGAAATAAAAAACAGAAGAAACTGAAAGGAAAAGGTACAAAATAATAGAAGGAAAAGAAAGAAGGGGATGGAGAAATAAATAAAGAAAGAAAATAAAAATATATAAATAAACTAGAAGAAAAAACAAAGAAAAATAAAAAAATGGTTCAGGGAAGGTTCTCTGGAACCTTCGAGAACCTTCCAGAACCAGTGCGATAAAACCGGAATGGGCCGGCCCAAAAGAGGAGGGAGCGCGGTAGGTCGCGATATACAACAGCAACCTACGCGCGAAACAGGAACCCTCAAAAAAAAAAAACGCGCGAAACAGGAACCACCTTGTGTTCCGTGCGCCGCAGCGTGATGGCAGGCAACGCCCGCGCAGCGCACGGTCGCTGACGGCGATGCTCGGTTCGTGTTACAGGACGCACGGATGGAAGAAGCGTCGCCATCTGACAGCCCAGAGGTCACCTTCGCCTGCCAAAAGGACAAGCTGATGGAGGACCATGCATCAGATCGTGGCCGTATCATTGCCGCGTCCAAAACCAGGGCTCGATTATTGCGGTCGAGCCATCGTCTTCGGTTCCCTCACCCATGCAAACCTGTTGGAAAACAGTGCGCTTGGTTGTGGAAGAAGCTGGGAAGAGACGAAAATGGAGAGGGACAGATGGGCGATGCTCAGTCACCGTGTAATTTAGTTTGTCACCCCGTCGCGTTCGATAGAGGTACGAGTCGGTAGCTGTAGTAACGGTATTTCACTTTGATACGTCGGTTTCTAGTGGGCTGCAAATTTTCGCCCGTGCGATTCGATTTGCTTAGATTCTAGTGGGCTGCGTGGATGAGTTCGGGGTCGACGGTGATATGGTCACCTATTACAGATAGGGTCAAGAACCCATCATTTGGGATCCACATGGGGTCCATTATAATCATAGGTAGGTCCCTGGACCATGCCAGCATTCGGATGCGTCCATCAGGAGGATCACTCGGACGGCTCTACAGCACTCGGACGGGCCACACGTCACTCGGCGGACGGTCAACCACTCGGACGCACAGGGCAAGAAAGCATCGTAGGAGCTGCAACGGTAGAGGATCCTAAGTCGTCCACTAAATAAAGTTATAGCTACCATTACCTGTAACTGCTATAGTATAGGCTCATTACACTAGTAACTGCCTCATTAAATGTCATTAATTGCCCCGGCGGCGTGGGAGACATGGAGCTGCAGCGCACTCTATATAAGCCGCACCCCTCTCCATAGCCGGGCACGTTCAACCTTGTAACCCTATCCATCAAATCAAAGCAAGCCTCAGGGCACGAGACGTAGGGCTTTTACCTCCACCGAGTGAGGGGCCTGAACTCGTTAAACACCGTGTGTTACACCTACGCCGTAGCTAGTCTCTATCCCTTATTCGTACCCCTAGTACTCATTGTCAGGATCATAACCCCGACACAGTTGGCGCCCACCTTGGGGCTAGGCGTCTAGCAAAATTTCGTGGTGTAGGTGGATTTGTTCATCATCATGTCAGTCGGCGGCGAAATCCGCTTCGGGACGATCTCCTTCATCGCCGATGACTCAGCATGGCTACGCGAGGCCCCGCTCGACGTGGAGGCGTTGCCCATCCGTGGCGCGACGCACTTCCGAGCCTCTTCCTACGGAGTCCTTCTCCGACAACCTTCGGCTCCATACCGAGTGGTTGCCCATCCCACCGTTGTGCGCCGTCGCAAGCACTCCGGGCGTTCGCGGCTACAGCGTTGGATCAAGCACGCTGTCGCCATTCAGGCAGCAGCGGAACAAGTGGCGGCTATCGAGTTCGACGAGCCCGCCCCCGACCTCTCGAACGGATCACTCGGCGATTCCCTAAAGGGGTCTGAGTCCGAGAGCATCGAGTCGACCGCCGATGTTCTTATGGCGGATAACTCCGAGCACCGCGTGCCCCCAGGTTACCCGGAGCCCAAAGACGATCGCGCAGGTGCATCCCACGTCAACACCAATGGCGGCTTCCCGGGGCACGAGCCGTATGTACCTCAAGCTCTCACTCGGGAGCAACGAGACGAGCTTCGTCGCCGGAACGACCAGCTACTGAACACTCCCATCACCAGAACGACTCCCGAGGCGTTAGCCATGGAGTCGACTCGCCTGGCTACTTTGGCCGAGCGCGATCGCCTCGAACGGCTTCAGAGGGAGCTGGATGAACGCGAGCGCCGTCAGCCTAGCTCCAGTCGGCACAAGTGTCGGCTCTACTCGAATGACCAGCCTCGTAAGTATCAAGTTCTTAGCACTCCATTGCAAAATCTAGCGGCCGCCACTCGGATCGCGGATTCCATTCAGCCCTCTGGCTCTTCGGCCGGAGAGGGGATTCGTCAGATCCAGGCGCTCCTCAGGACAGCACTGTCGCAGAATGCAGCGGTATCCCAATCCAGAGACCGGATTCATAGCATCCGTGCGTGCGGAAACCGTCCAGTCATCTCATAGCCCACTCGGCTCGGGTAGGCGCCGAGCCACTTCTTCCTCCAGAGATCATCACGAAGATCGGAGACGCGATCGAGTCACGTCACCCTGGCGTAACGACGACTACGATCGTGCACTGATGCCTCCACCCCGGGATGTCGCGTACGGGCGCCAGCCCTATGACGACAGACGGACGCACGGCGGCGACCGCAGGCTGAGTCCTACTCGTCCGTTGAGGGACACTCGAGACCCGCTGTTCAATGCGAGATCCGTTCTCGCTCAGAACCTGGTCGACAGAGGCCGGGCCTTGCGGGAGGGCCAAGATCACGACGTGCTGAGTGGTTTCGTACCATCAGGTCCCAAGTGCTTCAGCCGTTACATACGAGCGGTTGAGATTCCCAACAACTTCAGGTTGGCCACGGGGATCAACAAGTTCACCGGCAAATCCAAGCCCGAAATTTGGCTATAAGATTACCGAGTGGCAGTTCAGATCGGCGGCGACAATGACAATGTAGCCATGAAGCATTTGCCGCTGATGCTAGAAGGCTCTGCTCGGGCTTGGCTAACACAGCTCCTGTCGAGTAGTATCTTTTGCTGGGATGACCTGGCGAAAGTGTTCATCAAGACCTTTGAAGGCACGTACAAGAGAGCAGGAGGTTTGACCGAGTTGCAGCACTGTGTGCAGAAGTAGAATGAAACTCTCCGAGAGTACATCCAGCGATGGACCACTCTGCACAACACGGTGGAGAATGTCACCGAGCACCAGGCGATCTGCGTCTTCAAGGCCGGAGTCCGGTACTGGGAGCTGAACATGAAGTTCGGCCGAACTGAGACCCCGACTCTCAGTCGGGCTATGGAGATAGCCAACCGGTATGCCAATGGTGAAGAAGAAGACCGACTAAGGAGCGGCAAGAGCCGAGCAGGCGACGCACATCAGTCGGAGAACAAGGGCAAGAAGCACAAGTGGAAAGAAGATGTTGGAGGGAATGCCGAGGCCGTAGCTCTGGCCAGCCAAAGCAAAAAGAACTCCCAAAAGCAGAAGAAGGATTGGAAAGGAAAGAAGCAGGTCACCATGAAGAGCGACATCCTCGACCAGCCTTGCCAGATCCACACAAAGAAAGATGAGGAAGGTAACTTGATCTTGCCCAAACACACCACTCGGGAGTGTCGACTCCTGAAGCAAGAGATGCGGCAGGATTCTTCTGGAGAAAAAGATGATGACGACGACGACGGAGGCAGAGGTACTTCCGGGTACCCCGACATCGAAAATGTCCTCATGATTTTTGCTGACGTCTAAAGCAAGAGTCGCCTCAAGGTAATCAACCGAGAGGTCAACATGGCAGTTCTGACTGCCACCAAATATCTCGACTGGGCCAAGACACCGGTAACCTTTGATCAGTCAGACCATCCGGCTCACATACCGACCCCCGGGCGGCAGGCCTTGGTGGTAGATCCAGTCGTGGGAGGAGTCCAACTGCGCAAAGTCCTAATGGACGGGGGCAGCGGGCTTAATATCATTTATGCCGACACCCTAGAGGCGATGGGCATCCCGATGACCCACCTTAGCAAGAGCAACATGCAGTTCCACGGGGTAATCCCTGGGAAGAAGGCCAAATCACTCGGCAAGATTGCCCTCAACGTCGTATTCGGCAAGGAGAAGAACTTCCGAAAGGAACGACTGACTTTCAAAGTGGTGGACTTTAGAAGCGCTTACCACGCCATCCTGGGTAGGCCTGCCTACGCATGTTTCATGGCCCGTCCATGTTACGTGTATCTTAAACTCAAGATGCCATGGCCGAAAGGCGTGATCACCATCACAGGCAATCGGAAGTTGGCCGAAGAGTGCCTCCAGAAGGGCTCTCAGATCACCGACGAACAGATGGTGATGGCCGAGCTGGACGAATACAAGAAGGCGACAGACCCAAGAGAACTTTTGAAGTCCAAGAAGCCGACTGTGGAATCCGCTTTCCAGTCGGCAGGAGAGACAAAGCCGGTGCACATCCACCCTGAGGACCCGAATGCTGCCCCAACCAACATCTCCACCACCCTGGACAGCAAATAGGAAGCCGCGCTAGTCCAGTTCCTCCGTGAGAACTGGGACATCTTCGCATGGAAACCTTCTAACATGCCGGGTGTTCCCAGGGAACTGGCCGAGCACAGACTCCGTGTCGATTCGGCGACGAAGCCTGTCAAGGAGTATCTTCGGCGATCTTCAACCGAGAAGTGCAAGGCGATTGGTGAGGAGATAGCACGACTCTTAGCCGCCGAATTCATCCGAGAAGTGTACCACTCCGAGTGGCTCGCCAACGTCGTCATGGTGCCGAAGAAAGATAAGACTCTTCGAATGTGTGTAGATTTTAGGCACATTAATCGGGCCTGCCCGAAAGATCATTTTCCTCTCCCTCGCATAGATTAGATAGTAGATTCTACTGCTGGATGTGAGCAGTTGTCGTTTCTGGATGCGTACTCCGGGTACCATCAAATCCGACTGTACGACCCTGATGAAATAAAAACAACGTTCATCACCCCATTCGGGTGCTTCTGCTATATCATGATACCATTTGGGTTAAAAAATGCTGGGGCCACATTCCAGTGTATGATTCAGAAGTGCTTACGGAAGCAGATCAGTCGAAAAGTAGAAGCTTATATGGATGACATTGTGGTTAAGTCCAGGAAAGGTTCCAACCTCCTGACTGACCTCGCCGAGACTTTTGCGAATTTGCGAGCTTTCGGCATCAAGCTCAACCCGACCAAGTGTACATTCGGCGTACCTGTAGGCAAGTTACTCAGTTTCCTCGTTTCCGAATGAGGGATCGATGCCAATCCTGAGAAGATAGGAGCAATCATCCGAATGAAACAACCAGAACGTCTACACGACGTGCAGCGCCTCACAGGCTGCCTGGCGGCCCTGAGTAGGTTCATTTCACGACTCGGTGAAAAAGCCATGCCTCTTTACCGATTGATAAGAAGTCTGACAGGTTCGAGTGGACTCCCAAAGCACAGGCTGCATTCTAGGAACTTAAAGCTTTGCTTTTCTACCCAGTCGGTGCTAGCTGCTCCGAGCAGCAAGGAGCCCTTGCTCTTATACATCGCGGCCATGAGCCAAGTTGTTAGCACGGTCCTCACAGTGGAACGGGAAGAACAAGGCAAAGCCTTCAAGCTCTAGTGACCGGTCTACTACATATCTGAAGTCCTCACGCCTTCCAAGCAAAGGTATCAGCATTATCAGAAGCTAGTATACGGAATTTATCTAATTGCAAAAAAGGTGGCGCATTATTTTCAAGAACACTCGGTCACGGTGATAAGTGACGCCCCTCTATTTGAGATCATGAACAATAGAGATGCCACTGACCGAGTGGCCAAGTGGGCCATTAAGCTCCTCCCGCTGGACATCAGGTTTGAAGCCAAGAAGGCCATCAAGTCACAGGCCCTGGTAGATTTCCTGGCCGAATGGATTGAACAAGAGCAGCCTGTCTCGAGTGTTCCCGAACACTGGACGATGTTCTTTGACGGGTCCAAGATGCTCTGTGGCTCTGGCGCCGGAGTGGTATTAGTGTATCCTAAAGGCGGTTGTCTCAGCTACGTACTTTAGATCCACTTCGACTCCTCCAACAACGAAGCTGAGTACGAAGCTCTCTTGTATGGGCTGCAGATGGCAATTTCTCTGGGAATTCGCCGATTGATGGTCTATGGCGATTCAGATTTAGTGGTGTATCAAGTCATGAAAGAATGGGATATCCACAGCCCAGTGATGACCGGCTATTGCAATGCTGTCAGGAAATTAGAGAACCACTTTGAAGGGCTGGAGCTTCACCATGTTCCACGCCTCAAGAATCAAGTGGCTGACGACCTGGCCAAGATGGGCTCCACTCGGAAGCCCGTACCCAAAAATGTGTTCCTGGAACACTTGCACTCGCCCATGATCAAGGAAGATCCTTTTGTGGAGGAGCCCCCGCAACCAGTCAGACCTTCCAACCCGACTGAAGTAGACATTCCCGCAGTAATTGATCTGGTCCAAGAGGTTCTGGTCATCACTCCCGAGTGGACCGAGCCGTATCTGGCATAGTTGCTTCGGCAAGAACTCCCAGAGGACGAAGATGAAGCCCGCCAGATCGTCCGCCGATCCAAAGCTTTCACCGTCATGGGAGATCAAGTGTACAAGAAAAGTACGATTGGAGTCACTCAGCGATGCATATCCCCAGAGGAAGGGCAACAAATACTTCAAGAAATTCACTCGGGAACATGTGGACATCATGCGTCTTCTCGGACCCTGGTCGCCAAAGAATTCAGAGCCGGATTCTATTGGCCCCGAGGCAACGAGGCCGCCCGAGAAATAGTGGACCAGTGTGTCGGATGCCAGTTCTATGCAAACCAGTCACACAAGCCAGCGTCCGCCCTGAAGACTATCCCTCTCACTTGGCCATTTGCCGTCTGGGGACTCGACATGGTCGGCCCTCTCCGGACTGGGGCGAGTGGCTTCACGCACCTGTTGGTAGCGGTAGACAAGTTCACCAAGTGGATCGAGGCCAAACCCATAAAGAAGCTGGACTCGACCACTGTGATTCAGTTCATCAGGGAGATCATCTTCAGGTTCGGAGTCCCACACAACATCATCACTGACAACAGGTCTAACTTTGACTCAGACGAGTTCCGTGAGTTCTGTTACACCCAGGGCACTCGGGTAGACTATGCCTCTGTGGCGCACCCGCAGTCAAATGGACAAGCAGAGAGAGCAACTGGGCTCATACTTCAGGGATTGAAGCCTCGACTCATGCGTGATCTGACCCGCGCAGCAGGAGCCTGGGTGACTGAGTTGCCGTCGGTCCTCTAGGGCCTGCGAATGACTCCGAATCGATCCATGAACCCCAACCCATTCTTCATGGTGTACGGGTCAGAGGCGGTCTTGCCGATTGATCTACTCCACAACTCTCCTCGAGTGGATCTTTACTCGGAAGCTGAAGCCAAGGAAGCGAGGCAGGATGGCTTAGACCTTTTGGAGGAAGAACGTGAGCTAGCGCTCATAAGATCAACATTGTATCAACAAGACTTGCGCCGCTACCACGATAGACATGTCAGAGGACGTGCCTTCCAGGAAGGAGACCTGGTCCTCCGAGTGGATCAACAGAAACCACACAAGCTAGCACCCCCCTGGGAGGGACCATTCGCCATCTCCAAGGTCTTGCACAATGGAGCATACAGACTGTACAACTTCACCAGAGGAGTAGAAGAGCCCAGAGCTTGGAATGCATATTTGCTCCGCAAGTTTTATACTTAGAATAAAATTTCTCCCTTGTAATAGTTAGTCCGAATGAACTTAGATGAATAAAAGTCTCGCTTTTTCCATATATCATCTAGTTCAACCTTCGGTCGCATCTCACTCAGGTGATTAATCGCATTTGAAAACTAACACACCTCCAGTGGGTGAAGAGGTGAGAAAGCTTAGCTGCGAACCAGTTTTCGCCTAAGTTAAAGAACAATCCGAGTGAAGATCCGCTCCACACTCGGGGGCTTAGCTACGAACCAGTTTTTGCCTAAGTTAAAAAACAATCCGAGTGAGGATCCGCTCCACACTCGGGGGCTTAGCTGCAAACCAGCTTTCGTCTGAGTTAAAGAACAATCCGAGTAAGGATCCGCTCCACACTCGGGGGCTTAGCTGCGAACCAGTTTTCGCCTAAGTTAAAAAACAATCCGAGTGAGGACCCGCTCCACACTCAGGGGCTTAGCTGCGAACCAGCTTTCACCTAAGTTAAAAAACAATCCGAGTGAGGATCTATCCCACACTCGGGGGCTTAGCCGCGAACCAGCTTTTGCTCAAAGTCAAAACACAAAGCAAATAGAAGCGCAAAGGGTTTCAAATTAAAGTTTTGATCCGTCCGAATGTCTCCAAGGCAAAACGAGCCCAAGGCTCGGCAAAGTATTTCATTACATCAACCACGTGGCATTCCGGGGTAAAAGTGCAACTAATCCCCGGGTGGTTTTGGTAATTCATAACAACATATAGCTCATTGAACTAATATCCATTAAAGTTTAATATTTCAGAAAGTTCAATAAATGGCATGGCATGGACTAGAGATGTGGACCCCTCAAAATGCTAAGGACACATTGGCAAAAGCTCAAGACTCTTCATTTATATTTTAGTGATCTAAGATCACATTGAGTCCATAGGAAAGCCAATACTATTAAAAGGGGATGAGGTGTTGCTTAATGGTCTACTTGCTCAAATGCTTAGTGATATTGCTCCAAAGCCCTCAACCACTTTCTCATTACAAATATGTCCAAAACCCAAAGTCAAACTCGGCCTCACCGATTCTTTCTATCCGGCGCCACTGAGTTCATATGACATAGCCACTGCCAGAAACCCTAACAGTTCGGTCACACCGATATGGATCTCGGTCTCACCGAGATGGCCTTGCAAACTTTCTGTTGCCTGTTGCAATTGTTTCGGTCTCACCAAAATTGCGATCGGTCACACCGAGTTGGCTTGACATCTTCTCTGTTGCCTTATTGCTTCAATTCGGTCTCACCGAGTTGATGCAATCGGTGCCACCGAGTTGATGTTTGCCCTAAGCCCTAGCACATCGGTCCCACCGAGTTGTTCCAGTCAGTCCCAGCAAGATTCCTAACGTTCACATTTTGAACTGAATCGGTCTCACTGAGTTCTTCTATTCGGTCTGACCGAGTTGGGTCAAATGTGTGTAACGGTTGGATTTTGTGTGGAGGCTATATATATACCCCTCCACCCCCTTCTCCATTTGAGAGAGAGCCATCAGAAAATGCCTACACTTCCAGCATACATTTTCTGAGAGAGAACCACCTACTCATGTGTTGAGATCAAGACATTCCAATCCTACCACAAGAATCTTGATTTCTAGCCTTCCCCAAGTTGCTTTCCACTCAAATCATCTTTCCACCATAGCCAAATCTGTGAGAGAGAGTTGAGTGTTGGGGAGACTATCATTTGAAGCACAAGAGCAAGGAGTTCATCATCAACACACCATCTATTACCTTTTGGGGAGTGGTGTCTCCTATATTGGTTAGGTGTCGCTTGGGAGCCTCCGACAAGATTGTGGAGTTGAACCAAGAAGTTTGTAAGGGCAAGGAGATCGCCTACTTCGTGAAGATCTACCCGAGTGAGGCAAGTCCTTCGTGGGCGATGGCCATGGTGGGATAGACAAGGTTGCTTCTTCATGGACCCTTCGTGGGTGGAGCCCTTCGTGGACTCGCGCAACCGTTACCCTTCGTGGGTTGAAGTCTCCATCAACGTGGATATACGATAGCACCACCTATCGGAACCACGCCAAAAATCTCCGTGTCATCATTGCGTTTGCACTCTCCAAACCCTTCCCTTTACCTTCATATGCAATGTTTTACTTTTCGCTGCTACACTCTTAGAATTGCATATGTAGGTTGATTGCTTGACTTGTGCTAGTTGCTAAAATCTGCCCACAATTAAAATTGGGAAAAAGTTTGATTTTTATTTGGTCAAGTAGTCTAATCACCCCCTCTAGACCTACTTTCGATCCTACAAGTGGTATCAGAGCTTTGGTCTCCATTTGCCTTGATTTCCATAGCTTTGGTGATCAGAGCCTTGGTTTCACTACCTAGGAGAGTATGGCGTCTAGCGAGGGAAATTACCACCATAGAGGTCCTTACTTTGATGGTACTAATTTTGCTAGTTGGAAGCATAAGATGAAAATGCATATTCTTGGTCATAACCCCGCCATTTGGGCTATTGTGCGCATTGGCTTGCAAGGTGATTTCTTCGAGGATGGAAAAGAACCGGATCATGAAGCGTCCGCGGAAGAAATGAAGATGTTGCAATACAATGCTCAAGCTTGCGATATTCTCTTCAATGGATTGTGCCCCGAAGAATTCAACAAAATCAACCGCCTTGAGAATGCAAAGGAAATTTGGGATACTTTGGTTGATATGCATGAAGGTACCGAGTCCGTCAAGGAATCCAAATTAGATGTGCTTCAAAGTCAACTTCACAAGTTCAAGATGAAGGATGGTGAAGGAGTCGCTGAAATGTACTCTAGGCTTGCTCTCATCACAAATGAGATTGCCGGCTTAGGAAGTGAAGAGATGACCAAAAAATTCCTCATCAAGAAGATCCTAAGAGCCTTGGATGGAAATATGACACCGTGTGCACATTAATCCAGATGATGCCCAATTACAAAGATCTCAAGTCCACGGAAGTCATTGGTAGAATTGTTGCTCATGAGATGTCAATCAAGGATAAGGAAGAGCTCCACAACAAGTCAAGTGGTGTTTACAAAGCTTCAAGTGATGCTCCTACAACATCAAGTTAGAAGAAAGTCTCCAATGAAGAATTGAGCTTAATGGTGAAGAACTTCAACAAGTTTGTCGGATTCAGGGCTCCGCAGACCCAAGAAAGGTTCGAACTATGGGGCGTGTGCGAAGAACTCAACCTATCCAGCCTACCAGCTCATCGCCCAATGGCCTAGCTTGATTCACACAAACAAGGAAGAAGATGGACATGGCGGTTTACCCAGGTTCGGGCCACCTTGAGGTGTAAGACCCTACTCCTGCTTTGTGGTGGATTGGCCTCACGAGGGGCTGAGGATGAACTAGTACAAGGGATGAACAACCTCGCGAGGTTCGGAGGTGAGGGAATGAGTCGACCTAGGATTGGATCCCTTCTACGGTGGTGGCTAACCTATATTTATAGTGGCCTCTGTCCTCTTCCCCCAAAACGTAGGCGGGAAGGGATCCCACAGTGGCCAATTTGAAAGGGGACAAGTAGTACATCTTATCCTGACGAAAGGTGGTCTTTGCCTACAAAGCTTCTGGTCGTGACGCAGCGGTGGGCTCAGCGATGAGATCCGTCCTGCCGCGCTGGCGGTCTTGGTCTCATTGCACCAGAATGGAAACATTTGCCAGACTCCTCGGGAACCCACGCCTGTCCTTGCCTCCTTAGCACCAAAGAGGAAACTGCCTTCTCTGCGCCCGCTGGCGCCCGCCTGCCTTGTTCGTCATGGATTGCGTCATGGTAGCCTCATGAGGCTGGGTACCTGCATAGAAATCTCCGCTCCTTGGGAGGCCGCCTAGGGAGGCCACTCCCTCGGGAGGTCTTGGTGTCGTCCGCCTCGCGAGGCTTGGCCCCTCGTGAGGGTCTTGCCTTGGCGGTCTCATAGATGGGCCGTACCAGGCCGTCGATGGAGCCATGCCGTGGGCCGCAGGCAGGCAAGTTTGGGTACCCTGGTTCCCAGAACGCCGACAGTAGCCCCCGGGCCCAAGGCGCGCTCGGACTTGGCTTCGAGGCGAAGCCAAGGGGCAAGGGCGAAGCGTTGCGGGCCCCAATCACCTACAGGCCAGGCTGACGCGTGGCGCTTGACTGGGACGTGGGCGTCTCCGCTTTCCCACGCCGCCTCGGCAACTGCCCGACTTGACAACTGCCTGGTGCATGCAGCAGGGCCATCATTACTTGGAGCGTGGGAGGCTGTCGGTTAGCCTTCCTTCGCCTATAAATGGGGGAAGGGGGGCGGAGCCCCCAGCCCGTCTTCATCTTCTTGCTGCTCGCTCCTTCTTCTTCTTTGCCGTGCCGCCATCTCGCCAGGGCATCCATGGCGCCAGTGAGGAGGTTCTCGGCCGCCGAAAAGGGAAAGGCCCCCAAGGAGGGACCAGGCTCGCCACCGCCCAAGAGGGGTCGCGGCCGTCCCCGCAAGTACGCCGCGACGCCGGCGGTGGCTCCCCGAGGTCGTGGGCGCACCCCCTTGAAGGCTTGCACCAACCCTGGCAATCGTGGGCAGGTTCCCTCCCGCGTCGGAGGCTGCCGCGGCCGAGGCGGCCACAACCAAGGAGGGAGGCATGTGGCAGCCATTCAGCCACCGCGCCCACGATCCCATTCGGCCGACGCGTCCTCGGAGTTCGTGGTGTGGGCGGAGAGGCCTGCAGGCATCTGGTTCTAGCTCCCGCGCTTCTTCACGGGCGTGCTGCCGGCCGGGGGACCTGGCGGCCTCTAGCTGTAGGTCGATGGTTGCTGCAGCAAGGCCTCGTGGGTGGAGGTCGAGGTCACCCCCGCCAGTAACGTGTTCCTGAACCGCGGGTGGCAGCCGTTCGCCCGCGCACGCGGCCTGCAGGGGAAGTGTACTCTCCACTTCAGGCATGATGGCGCTGTGACCCTTTATGTCAGGGTCTTCGGGGAGGACGGCGGGCGTCGGGGGTGTTGCCCTGAGGGCGATGACGATGTCCATTCCTCTGACGGCGACGGCCGGGGGGCCGCCGGCATCCTCGGGGGTGAGCTCGCCCTTGGCGATGGTCGCGACGCCTCCAGCAGCGACGGCTCCCCCTCTGGGGAGAGTACGAGCGACGGCGACTACGATGAGCCACCACGCCACCAAGCTCAGACCAGGGAGGGTGATGAGCCGCCTCGCCATCACGCTCCGGTGAAGTAGGAGGAGGACTCCGACTGAGCGCAAGCATCGCTGGAGCCAGGCCTCAGGAGCCGTGGTGGTCACGAGGCTGCTCTTGCTTTTTCTTTTCCTTGCGTCAAAAAACGTAGAAGGCCCTGCTGGGGCGTGCAATGGACCATGGCGCTTGCGCCGTTTATGTTTACGTTTTATGTCGTATCTTGGCATTCGTGTTGCTATCAATCGACAGGTTCTTGCTGATCGTGATTAGGATAACTTAGCTTAGTGTGCTTGTGGTAGACTCCCATGCCGCGAGGGCATGCTTATCTGGAGCTTGGACCTCCTGCACGCCCCTCGTTCCAGAGAGATCCTACCAGGGGTTTCCTTCTCGAGGATTCGAAGGTTCTCGAGGCACCCGATGGCCACGAGGCCGGTCTTTAGCGGGCCATGAAGATACGGGACCTCCGGAGGTATCTCACAGGGTGCAGCGCCCCACGCGAGCCCCCGAGCGAGGGCTGATCACCGCTGGTACGCCGGGTCATGATGCCCGATGAGGCCAGGAGGTGCGGACTCAGGAGGGCGTGCATGCCTGTTGGCTCGTTTAAGGGCGTCGCGGGAGGATTAGGACGCCAAAGGTTAGGACACCAAGGCTTTGGCGAGGTGTGTTCGCGGGCGGGCCCAGGCACCCACACCATGCCCAGCCCCCACGCGCGAGACGCGCGAGGAAGAGTGACGGGCAACTACCACTCTCCCTAAAGCGAGACTTGAAAGAGCGAACGCCGCGAGGAGAAAAATTCCCATCCCTTTCAAATAAAGACGCGAGAACTTTGAATTTCATTCCAAGAAGTGGCAAACCAGCTACAGAAAGCAAGCAAAAGAACAGCCGCGTCCGGCACCTACACTAGTCTTCTAGTCTTCCCGCCAGCGCGGAGCATGGGGCTTCCACTAAGACATCGGTGGGCGCCCCCATGAGGCTCAGGGGCAGCACTCAAGAGACTCCGGGGCGTGTACAGCCCCACTCATTATTACGTGAGAGTGTCACAAGCAGAGACTTGAGAGGCGTATGGCGCTCGCCTGTTATGGGTAGAACTTCCGGAGGTGCTGGATGTTCCAGGCATTCTGGATGGGGATCCCGTCCTGCGTCTCCAGGCGCGCGGCGCCAGGCCTGGAGACACGGGCGATCCTGAACGGGCCCTCCCACATAGGTGAGAGCTTGTGAAGCCCCTCCCTGGAGAGCACCCGCCTCAGGACGAGGTCACCCACCTCGAGGGTCCTGGAGCGGACGCTACGGCAGTGATACCGCCACAACGCCTGTTGGTACCTCGCGGCACGGAGCGAGGCTTGGCGGTGGGCCTCCTCCCCGAGCACGAGATATGTCCCCCGTGAGGCGTCCTGGCGTGCCTCATCAAACGCCAAGACCCTCGGGGAGCGATGTTTGACCTCGTGTGGGAGGACCGCCTCAGCCCCGTAGATGAGGAAGAACGGGGTCTCGCCGGTGGGCTTAATCGCGGTGGTGCGGATGGACCACAGCACGGACTGAAGCTCACCAAGCCAACCCCTGCCGCAGGCCTCGAGCTCCTTCTTAAAGCTTCTCGTCTTGAGGCCCCTCAGGACCTCCACGTTGGCACGTTCGGCTTGGCCGTTACTCCGTGGGTGTGCCACTGAAGCGTAGCATATCTGCGTTCCAAGGTTAGCACAATATGTTTTGAAGAGGTTGCTCGTGAACTAAGAGCCATTGCCAGTGATGATACGGTTGGGGACCCCGAAGCGGCTCACGAGGCCCTTGATGAACTTGACGGCCGAGCCAGCTGGGATGGTGCGCACGGGCTCCACCTCCGCCCACTTGGTGAATTTGTCGATGGCGACGTAGAGGTAGCGGTAGCCCCCGGCTGCTCGGGGGAACGGGCCCAGGATATCCAGCCCCTAGACTGCGAACGGCCATGAGAGTAGGATGGTCTAGAGGCCCTGAGCGGGCTGGTCGATCTGTTTGGCATGGAACTGACAGGCCTCACATGATCGCACCAGCTCAGTGGCATCGTTGAGCGCCGTGGGCCAGTAGAACCCGCTGCGGAACGCCTTGCCCACGAGGGTGCGCGATGAAGAATGGTGCCCGCAATCCCCGCCATGGATGTTAGCCAGCAACTCGCGCCCTTGCTCCTTGGAGATGCATCGCAGCGAGACGTCGTTTGGGCGCCTTCGGTAGAGTTCGTCGTCCTTCAAGCAGTAAGCGGTGGCCTGACGGGCCACGCATTCTGCATCTTCCTCCTTCTCCGACAGGGTGCCTCGGAGTAGGTACGCCTTTAATTCTTCGGTCCAGCACCCCTCCTGAGGTTCGAGCGCCAGGAGCAGGCGGGCTCCCGAGGTCGGACCGCAGGCCGGGGCGCCTGTGGAGGGGGCCAGGGGCGGCTCCTCCCGAAGCAGTGCAGGGCCTGTACGGGGTGGGGGGGGTGGTGGTGGGGCCTGCCGATGGCTTGAAGAGCCGCTCCACGGAGACACCAGGCTTCTGGGGCTCACATCGGGACGCCCTCTTGGCAATGTCGTCTGCCTCCTTGTTCGTGCCACGCGGGACGTGCTGCAATTCCAAGCCCAAGAATCGTTTTTCAATCTTGCGTACCTCTTCTAGGTATGCCTCCATGTGCTCGTCCTTAGGCTTGTATTCCTTGTTGGAGAAGTTGACGAGGAGCTGAGAATCGCCCTTGATGGTGAGACGCTTGACCCTAGGGCCGCCGCAGCCCTGAGGCTAGTGATCAGGCCCTCGTATTCCGTGATATTGTTGGAGACCTTCTCACCATGCTGAAAGCAAAGCTGCACAGCATAGTATAGCTTGTCCTGGGTCGGCGAGATGAGTACGGCCCCAGCCCCTGCACCCTGGCGCGCGAACGCACCGTCGAAGTACATGATCCAGCCATCGGGCGCCTCGTCTCCGGGCGCGAGGGAGCGATCTTCACCCATCCCCCGGTCAGGGGTGTCAGTACATTCCGCCACAAAGTCAGCGAGGGCCGCGCCCTTGATGACCCTGGTGGTGCTGAACTCCAGCTGGAACGCCTGCAGCTCGATGTTCCACTCGGCAACCCTCCCCGCGGCATTGGGGCTACGGAGTACCTTCTCCAGGGGGTACGTGGAGACGACCTTGATGGGGTGGCCTTGGAAATAATGGCGCAGTTTCCTGGAAGCAACGAGGAGCGCGAGCAGGAGCTTCTGTGGCATGGGGTAGCGCGCGCATGTCATGCAACACCGTGCTGACGAAGTACATGGGGTGCTCGACGAGGGAAGCAGTGTCGACGGCGTCCTGCTCCGCTTGAGACGATGGGGCCTCGGGAGCCTTGCTGCCCGACGAAGCAGCTGACGCCTCCGGAGCACCACCTTGAGGCAGCGAGGGCGCGACCGCGTGGTGGGCGCTATGCCGCGCGCCCGCATATGTGCGCTCCTGCATGACTGCCACGAGTGCAGCACTAGCCGAGTGGGGCGTGGTGGCCAAATAAAGCACCAGGGGCTCAAGAGGGCAAGGCGCCTGTCGGATTCAGGGCTCCGTAGACCCAAAAAAGGTTCGAACTCTGGGGCGTGTGCGAAGAACTCAACCTAACTAGCCAACCAGCCCGTCGCCCCAAAGCCTAGCTCGATTCACAAGAACAAGGAAGAAGATGAACACGGTAGTTTACCCAGGTTTGGGCCACCTTGCGGTGTAAGACCCTACTCCTGCTTTGTGGTGGATTGGCCTCACGAGGGGCTGAGGATGAACTAGTACAGTGGTTGAACAACCTCGCGAGGGCTTGAGGGTGAGAATCAGTCGACCCCTTCTATGGTGGTGGCTAACCTATATTTATAGTGGCCTTGGTCCTCTTCCCCCAAAACGTAGGCGGGAAGGGATCCCACAGTGACCAATTTGAATGGGGACAAGTAGTACATCTTATCCTAACGAAAGGTGGTCTTTGCCTGCAAAGCTTCTGGTCATGACCCAGCAGTGGGCTCAACGATGACATCCGTCCTGCCATCCTGGCGGTCTTGGTCTTGTAGCACTGGAATGGAAACCTTTGCTAGGCTCCTTGGGAACCCACTCCCGCGCTTGCCTCCTTAGCACCAAAGAGGAAACTGCCTCCTCTGCGCCTGCCTGGCCTTGGTCATCATGGCTTGTGTCATCGCAACCTCATGAGGTTGGGTACCTGCATAGAAATCTCCGCTCCTCAGGAGGAAGCTTGGGGAGGCCGCTCCCTCGGGAGGTCTTGGCGCCGTCCGCCTCGCGAGGCTTGGCCCCTCGCAAGGGTCTTGTCTTGATAGTCTTGGAGGTGGGCCATACTAGGCCGTTGATGGAGCCACTCCGTGGGCCGCAGGCAGGCAAGTCTGGGTACCCTGGTTCCCAGAACGCCGACAGTAGCCCCCGGGCCCAAGGCGCGCTCGGACTTGGCTTCGGGGCAAAGCCAAAGGGCAAGGGTGAAGCGCCACGGGCCCCAATCGCCTACGGGCCAGGCTGACGCGTGGCGCTTGATGGGACATCGGCATCTCCGCTTCCCACGACGCCTCGGCAACTGCCCAGGCTGACAAAAGGCTGGCGCCTACTACCGAGCCATCATTCCTCTCCCTTCGCCTTGCTCCAGATCCCCTTTCTCCCAGCCGAGAACAATCTCCAGATCCGGCCACGCTCCTCCCCCTTCCTTCAAGATCTCACGAATGGCATCCGGGAAGGCGAAGCCTACCGCGCCGGCCGCAAGTTCCTCCTCCTCTCCTGCGCCGGCCCTTGGCACATCCTCCATCACCGAGGAGAAACACCTTGCCACCGCGCTCCCGCTGATGGCGAGCGACGACAATGAGTGGAACGAGACCATCCTCCTGGCCGGCTCCGCCGAGCGAAGGACCTTGGCGCAGACGTTCTACCCCTTCTTCCTCCACAACATCTTCGTGGGGCTCGTCCCACCTTTCTCCGGATTCTTCACCGCCGTCCTCGACCACTACCAGGTTCAGGCCCTACATCTTCAGCCCAACTCCATTCTCCTCCTGTCCATCTTTGCCTTCTACTGCGAGGCATTCGTGGGCGTGAGGCCCTCCGTTCTGGTCCGCCGGCACTTCTTCTACCTGCGACTGCATGATCCGGCCCAGCGCTCCGGCTGCGTGTCCTTCGTCGCGGTCCACAAGAACAACCTGCTCATGAGGGCCGAAAAGAAGGTGGACAACTTCCGGTGCCGGTGGGTCTTCATGGACGCCAAGGGCCTCCACACGCGGCTGGAACTGCCAACCCAGCTGCCGGAGAAGCTTGACGGGTGGGGTCACGAGAAGTTCTCCGACCCTCGGGCTGCGCCTGTCACGAGGAAGATGATCGCAGACATGGAGGCCAGGGCACTGACGAGAGGCATGCTCGTCAAGGAGTTCCTGACGTAGCATCTGGCCCCGCTCCAGGTGCACACGCGCCCCATGTGGGAATTCCAGGGTGCAGAGGACGATATCCAGCTGCGCTCGGGGAGCTTGACGGGCGAGGAGCTGGACAAGGCCATTAACATCCTGCTCGACGGCGAGCCAGGAGACCTCCCGGAGGCCTACGCACCACTGTACCGTCATGCCGACAGGGAGGCGCTGGTCTCCTCCATGCCCATCTTCAACGAGCTGGGGCTTGTGCCACCTGAGCTCCCCAACTCCCCGGTGCTGGTGTCTTCTGGCGACAACACCGACGAGGAGGGCGAGGAGGACTCGGAGGCGACCAAGGACGACATGGCAGAGATCTCTCCTCCATCCCATAGCGAGCTCCTCCGTGGCCTCGCGGATGACGATGACACCGTCGAGCCCCCGGCCGTAGAATCCCCACGCTCCACCGGGGTCATCACGAGGTCCGGGGCAACTCCCCGGGCCCTCCGAAGGCCAAGCCAGGCGACACCAAAGAAAGGCAGGGTAGCACCCCTCCCTCAGGGCGGCGCCTCTGCCTCGCCTAGTGGTGATGTCGCGCCAAAGCCGGCCGAAGAGCGCCCCGCCCACTCCCCAAGCGCGACGAAGGCCGCGGCCAGGAAGAGCGGGGGTGCCCCTGCCCCGGCCAGGAAGAGGGCGTACATTGCCCCTGACGAGTAAGTACCTTACCTTCTTTTTGTTCAGCACATCGTACCGTGCTCACAGCGCTTCCCCCCTGGTGACCAGGATGGGCGCCGTGGCGAAGAAGAGGAAGGAAGGAGCTCAAGCTCCAGAGGCGCCACTTCTTGCTGCAGCCGCTGCGCCTTCGGTACAGGCGGGGGAGACCATCGCCCGTCTTCTCGTGACGGAGCGGGCTTCTCAAGACATGACGATGCCGCCTCAAGAGGAGCTGGCCCCTATGGGCCAGCAGGCCGCGGAGCCGGCCGTGCTCGTTGCGCCCGCACCAGGCTCTGCGCCCGCGGCGACCCAAGCCGACCTTGCCAGCCCCTCCGAAGCTGCAGAACATCCTGCTGCGCTCGTGCCGCCTTCTCCTCCGATCCTCACGCTCGTGAACTGTGGCCCCTTGGTCAGGCCCGGAGCTCTAGACGAGGCCTACATTGCGCTCGGCCGTCTCCGGGCGGACCTTCAAGACGCCTACAGGTGCCTCATGAGGGAGCACATGGGGCTCCTCTCTGGGTGGCTCCAGGCCGACACGTCCGTTAAGACGGCATGGGGTCGGGCCGAGGCTGCTGCCGTCGAGGGCAGGAAGGAGGCCGCCAAAGCCAAGGAGGCTCGTGACGCAGCGTTGGCGAGTGTCGCGTTAACCGAAGAGCGCCGCGCCGAGGCGGAGGCCAAGCTGAAGGCCCTTCAGGAGGAACAAGCTTCGCGCAGCTAAAGGCTCCAGCAGCAGGAGGACCTGAAGGGCCGTGAAGCGAAGCTCGCCAATCGCGACGCCGAGCTGGCCCAGGTGGCCATCGACCAAGCCGCGGCACGCGGCCGCCTTGACGCGCTGAAGAAGGAGGTGGCCGATGCCCAGGAAGCCCATGCCAAGCACGCCTCCGAGGCGGCAACCCACCTGGAGGTCAGGGAGAATCCCTCGTTGCCATGGAGAAGAAGGCGGCCACGGACCGCGAAACCTTCCTGGCCCTCGAGCTCGGGTTCTGCAAGGTGCTGCGCTCCATCCACGGGGGAGGGTACAAAGGGCCGCTGGTTATTCCTGAAGACGGTCTTGTGGGGCTCCTCCCCAAGCTTGCCGAGGCGCTCAAGGGTGCTGCCGCTACGGTGGACTCCTTCCTGGAGGTGGAGTGCCGCTCGCTCTTCATCGCGGCCGCGACACGCGTCTTCAGCCACCTCTACCTCTAGGACCCCAACTTTGACCTCAACGCCCTGATCGACCCGGTGGAACTCGAGTCACACGATGCTGCCGCAGAGGCCGTGAGGGACCAGGTGAATGCGCTACTGGGGAAGTTCCTCTGTGTTCCCATCTCTGAGGCTCCAGCAACGGGAGTCAAAAGCGGTGAGGATGGTGGCAGCATTGTCGACGAGGGGCTTCCAACGAGCGGGGCAGGTGGCGGTAGTGGCATTCCTTCTTAGTTTTACCCTGCAACATTTATCGTGCCTCGTGGAGGCGTAAGACTTCTGTTTAAGCTTGTGGAACAATTTGTGCTTGTAATAATTATTAGGACTCCGTGGTTTCCTTATTGCGCCAAGTTTCCTTCGTGCTTGCTTTTGTGCTCAGCATCGGCAGAGCCCAGCCCCGCGCATACCTCGACCGCCGTTGGGGCGTCCGGATCACTAGGACGACACCAAGGGGCGAGGGGCTACGTGACTAGTGAGGCCCCTGAGTCGCGATGCTCAGGAGGTCCCCTTTGACGTGCGAGCAGCCCTCATGAAGGAAACGTGGACGCCGGGGTGTAGGACTTCATGCTCTGCGTCGGCAGGGCCCAGCCCTGCGCATACCTCGACCGCCGTTGGGGCATCCGGATCACCAGGACGACACCAAGGGGCGAGGGACTGCGTGACTGGTGAGGCCCCTGAGTCACGATGCTCAGGAGGTCCCCCTTGATGTGCGAGCAGCCCTCATACCTTTGACCACCAGCTTTCTCCTAGGGGGAACGCGAGAAGACTAGGTACCCGGACCTGGTAGGGTAGCATGTGCCAGGCGGGGCCTGAGCACAGCCCCCGTGTCCAGCCCCCTCGCACGATCCTCCCGGGGGGAAAGCTGTGAGGTGTTGCCGGGCATAGAGCTGAGAGGCTCTCCTGAGGTTGGTGCGGCCGCGAGGGCGCCCTTAGTTGTTTTTTCACCAGCGCGGAGCATGGTGCTTCCACTTTATCGTGGGCATAGTCGCTCCTCGACCGTGTCGTCCACCAGCGCGGAGCATGGGGCTTCCACTGGTGCGTGGGCATAGTCGCTCCTCGACCGTGTCGTCCGCCAGCGTGGAGCATGGGGCTTCCACTGGTACGTGGGTGGGAGTTCCCACTGGGGGAGACTCCGGGGCATGTACAACCCTGTTCGTACGTGTGGCTAGCACGGCAGAACTGGAGGAGGTGTATCTGGGCACTCGTGAGCCAGCGTGGGACTCACGAGGCCCTACCTCAAGGCGGGTTGCGCCTGATTTTTGCGGCACGGGGCGCGCGTAAGAAACCTGCTGGGCGATGGGGGGTCCTGTGCCGAATGCCCCTCCGGAGGTTATCGCATGAGAAGGCCGGACACCAATGACCCCAGGAGGTGACGTGAATGGGGCCAGCCCGCCAGACAGACCTCAGCCATTGGTTTTATCGACGCTGCAGGGATGGACCCGAGCATAGACACCGTGCCAAGTCTTCTCATGCAACGATCCCATGGAAAAACAGCCGACGCACGGCTCCCGCTGCGGCGAAGCGCCGAACTGCGGTTGTACGAACTGGGCCGTGCGCCCGCACTTGCCCACACGTGATTAGCTCATGCAAGAACAAGGCACCAAGCACCACCGGAGGTGACACGCACGGGAGCTGGACCGCGGGACAGAGCTCGGTCGCTTGGGTTTGTCGACGCTGCAGGGACGAACCCGAGCACAGACACCGTGCCAGTCCTTAATCATGAGGTGGTCACGGGCAGGTTTGCGAGGGCACAACGACATCATAGTGACGAAGCACCGGACAGGCAATTGAGATACTTAGGAAACTCATGAAGGCGAAGCCAGTTCTGATACATGCGCAAAACGATACAGCTGCGGGGTCGGGCCCTAGCAGCCTGAGGATGATGCAGCCCGAGGGGCGCCCTCAGTTGAGTAAACCAAAAAGTCACCTGGCACCATTGTTGTGGAAGCATTGGAGTAGTTGAAGATGCGTACTGTAGGGATCGCTCCTCACGAGCCAACCGGCTCCTGAGGCCCGGGAGGCTCTGGAGGTTCGGGGGGCTCGCGAGGGTCTGGCACCTCCTCCGTCAGGACTGCCTGGTGCCTGGCCTCGTGAGCCGCCAAGGCTCCCTGCATGAGGCGCTGGTATGAGGCGGCCACGTTCAGTAGGCCGAACGGCATGCAGACGTAGCTGCAGGGGTAGCCCCCGCTCTGGCCGACGCGAGACGGCCAGAAGAGGTCTTGCGAAGCAGCCCTATTGAGGCCTGGGATGTTGACGCAGACACGTAGCTCGCCACCCGCGTCAGGAGCGGCAGCTACACTGGGTGGTGTGGGGCGATGCTC
Source organism: Thinopyrum elongatum (assembly GCA_011799875.1). Classification (NCBI taxonomy): domain Eukaryota; kingdom Viridiplantae; phylum Streptophyta; class Magnoliopsida; order Poales; family Poaceae; genus Thinopyrum; species Thinopyrum elongatum. The sequence continues at coordinate 558,273,678 of CM022298.1, forward strand.
GCCACGCATGGCTCGGGCCTCCTGAAGCTCCTTAATTGCCTTGGTGATGAACTCCTGAGCACCCGGCGCCTCGCGCCTTGTACCTTGCTCATGGAGGCACGTGTCGAAGCACGCCTCCACGTGGTGCCTGAACGCCTCCCTCATCACGCTAGTCAGGTCAGAGGCCCTCCAGAGGAGAGCCCCTGAGCCCATCCTGAGGGGGGCGCCAGGCGCGCCTCCCTATGCAAGAGGGAAAGACGCCCCAGCAGAGGGCGCGGGGCCTGCGGCATGACCGTCGGGCGCCCCAGCCTCCTGACGGCCCTTTGGGAGGAGCTGCTTCTTCTTCTTGGGGGTGGCCTCAGGAGGCAGGATGGCACCCTCGCCATATGAGTTCTCGACTGCCGTGGCCTGGTAGGCGTGCTCGAGGGAGCACACCGCATCCCTTTTGTCGCAGGCGACCGTGATGATGCCGCCACTCCCTGGCATCTTGAGGATATTGTAGCCGTGGTGAGTTGCTGCCATGAACTTGGCGAGGGACGGATACCCGATGATGGCAATGTATGGGAGGCAGATGTGGGTGACGTTGAAGTCGATGAGCTTGGTGTGGTAGTTGTCGCGCTTGCCGAAGGTGATAGTGAGGCAAATCTGCCCTATGGGAACGGTGGAGCCATCGATCACCCCTGCGAAAGGCTTGGTAGGCAGAAGCTGGTCGTAGGGCACTTGGAGCATCTCAAACGTCTCGACGGAAAGAACGTTGAGCCCCGCGCCGCCATCGATGAGGGTTTTGGTGACAAGGACGTTGCTGATGGTTGGCGTGCAGAGCATTGGGAGCGCGCCGGCGGTGGCTGAGCACTTGAGCTGGTCCATGGAGTCAAAGGTGATAGCGTGCTTGGACCACCTGAGGGGGCGCGATGCCTCAAGCTTGGGGAGGGCCACGTTCACCTCACGAGCGAACTGCTTGAAGATGCGATGAGAGGTGGGAGCTTGAGCGCCACCCAGGATGCAGGCGATCGCGCGAGGCTCTTGGAAGCCCCCAGCCCCATCATCTTGGCGGTTGTCGTCATTTCTCCTTGGCGGTGGCGGCAGCAGAGGGAGGCCGGCATTGCCCTGGGGGTGGTCCTCACGAGGCTGGTCCCACCAAGGGCCCTCATGAGGCTGGCCCTGCCAGCGGTCCTCACGGGGTTGGTCGCGCCAGTCCTGGCGGGGGTCGCGGTTGTCCCAGCGGCCTCCACCACGGCCTTCTCCACGGCCATAGCCGCGGTTGCTGCGCTCGGGGCGGCGGCCAAGGCGCCCATCGCAGATTGCCCTGAGCTCCTGGCAGTCATTGGTGTTGTGGCTGTGGATGTTGTGGAAGACGCAGAACTGGCGGTTGCCCCTGGGAGGCTCATCATGGTCACGGCCATGCTTCATCTCGGGCTCTGCGGCCAGCACGGCGGGGCCCTTACACTTCACTTCCTTAGCCTTGGCCTTCTTGTCTTCAGGATCGACCTCCGGAAGCTCCAGGAGGGAGAGGCGACCTTCCTCGGCCCTTGCGCATCTGGTTGCCATGTTGAACATCTCCAGAGCCGAACACAAGTCCTTGTGGATGGCGAGCTCCTCCTTCATCTTGACGTCCCGGACGCCATTAGAGAACGCCGTGATGATGGCCTCGTCCGACACCTTCGGAATCTTGAGGCGAACGTTCATGAAGCGCTGTATGTACTTGTGCAAGGTCTCGCCCGGCTGCTACTTTATGCGCCGTAGGTCGCCTGCTGCAGGAGCGCGGTCGCAGGTGCCCTGGAAGTTGACGATGAAGCGCTCGCGTAGCTCGTCCCAGGAGGAGATCGACCCCACCGGGAGGTTCAGGAGCCAAGAACGCGCGCCGTCCTTGAGGGCCATGGGGAACCAGTTCGCCATGACCTTGTCGTTGCCGTTCGCCACCTCGATGCTCAGCTCGTAGAGCTGGAGGAACTCAACAGGGTCGGGGGTGCCATCGTAGCATGGAGGCAGATCCTGCTTGAACTTGCCGGGACAAACGACGCGGCGCCGCTCCGGGGTGAAAGCACGGCAGCCTACCGCACTCACAGGTGCCGGTCGCATGGGGGGAGCTTGATCTTGGCGCCCGCGCGCTAGCGCCTCCAGCGGCACGCGGTCTTGGCGCGGTGGTGCTGGAAGTGCGCGCGCTTCTCCTTGGGGCCGCTGCACCACCTGGCAGCTTTCTTCATCGTGCGCCGGCGCCCTGTGCGGCGGGTCGTGTTGGGGTGCCTCTCGCCTAGGCTCAGGGTCCGCGCCGCACAGAGGAGGAGGAGGAGGTGCGCCGTGAGCCACATCGCCCGCCAGGGACGGCGGGGGACGGGGCGAACGGGACGGTGTAGGGGCCTCACCGGCGGTGTTGACGAGCTCGGAGATGCGGCCGAGCCAGTCGTCGTAGATGTCATTAGCCGGGCGGTAACGCAGAAGCTCTCGCACCATGAGCAGCGCAGCCTGCGTGTTTGCCGGCCCGCAACGAACATGAGAAGACGACGCCGCGGCCGGAGTGGGTGATGGAGTTGCGGTGCGGCCATCGCACTGCATGGACAGTGGCAGCAACGAATCCTGCTGTTCGCGAGAAGCAGGGTCAGTGGCGGCGTTAGCCTCTGGGAGGCAGAGCGGCGAGGAGCACCATTGTCCACATGCGCCGTCTGGGTGATGCGAGCGGCCCGGTGTTCGACACGAACATGGTGAGCGTCGGACATAGGAGCGACAAAACGGCGGCTGAACGAACGGTGGAGGAGAGGCTTCAACACGCCCCTATCTGGCGCGCCAAATGTCGGATTCAGGGCTCCGCAGTCCCAAGAAAGGTTCGAACTCTGGGGCGTTTGCGAAGAACTCAACCTAACCAGCCAACCAGCCCGTCGCCCCAAAGCCTAGCTCGATTCACACGAACAAGGAAGAAGATGAACACAACAGTTTACCCAGGTTCAGGCCACCTTGTGATGTAAGACCCAACTCCTGCTCTGTGGTGGATTGGCCTCACGAGGGGCTAAGGATGAACTAGTAGAGTGGATGAACAACCTCGCGAGGGCTCGGGGGTGAGAATTAGTCGACCCCTTCTATGGTGGTGGCTAACCTATATTTATAGCGGCCTTGGTCCTCTTCCCCCAAAACGTAGGCGGGAAGGGATCCCACAGTGGCCAATTTGAAAGGGGACAAGTAGTACATATTATCCTGACGAAAGGTGGTCTTTGCCTGCAAAGCTTCTGGTCGTGACGCAGCAGTGGGCTCGACGATGACATCCGTCCTGCCATCCTGGCGGTCTTGGTCTTGTAGCACTGGAATGGAAACCTTTGCTAGGCTCCTTGGGAACCCATGCCTGCGCTTGCCTCCTTAGCACCAAAGAGGAAACTGCCTCCTCTGCGCCCGCTGGCGCCCGCCTGGCCTTGGTCATCATGGCTTGCGTCATCGCAACCTCATGAGGTTGGGTACCTGCATAGAAATCTCCGCTCCTCAGGAGGTAGCCTGGGGAGGCCGCTCCCTCGAGAGGTCTTGGCGCCATCCGCCTCGCGAGGCTTGGCCCCTCGCGAGGGTCTTGTCTTGATAGTCTTGGAGGTGGGCCGTACCAGGCCGTTGATGGAGCCACGCCGTGGGCCGCAGGCAGGCAAGTCTGGGTACCCTGCTTCCCAGAACGCCGACAGCGCCACCATCATCGGCGAGCTTGTGAGGTACCTCTTGAGGTCTTGGAAGGCCGCCTCGGCCTCCGGAGTCCACTCAAAGGGGCCCTTCTTCTTCATCAGCTTGAAGAACGGGAGGGCTCGCTCGCCAAGCTTGGAGATGAAACACCCCAGCGAGGTCACGCAGCCCGCGAGCTTCTGCATCTCCTTGAGGGTCTATGGCGGGCTCATCCTTTCTATCGCCTTGACCTTCTCTGGGTTAACCTCGATCCCTCTATGCAACACCAGGAAACCCAGCAACTTGCCGGACGGGACACCAAAGACGCACTTCTCCGGATTGAGCCGCAGGTTTACCGTACGCAGGTTGGCGAACATTTCTTCCAGGTCTTCAACAAGGGTCCTTGCTTCCCGCGACTTGACCACTATGTCGTCGATGTACGCCTCAGCGGTCCTCCCGAGCTACCGGCCCAGGGCGATGTGCATTAATCGCTCGAAGGTCGCGCCGGCATTCCGCAGCCCGAAGGGCATGCAGGTGTAGCAGTACACCCCGCACAGGGAAAGGAACGATGTCTTCTCGACGTCCCACACCGCCATCTTGATCTGGTGGTAGCCTAAGAAGGCGTCCAGGAAGCACAGCAAGTCACACTCGGCGGTGGAGTCAACGATCTGATCAATGCGTGGTAGAGGGAATGGGTCTTGAGGGCACGCCTTGTTGAGGCTCGTGAAGTCGACACACATGCGCTCCTTTCCGCCCTTCTTGGGGACAATGACCGGGTTGGAGAGCCAATCCGGGTGCCGCACCTCCCGAATGACGCCGGCTTCTTGCAGCTTGCGGACCTCCTGGACGATGAATGATTGCTTCTCCTGGGCTTGCCGTCACACCTTCTGCTTCATCGGGCGCGCACCAGGGCACACCATCAAATGGTGTTTGATCACATCTCGTGGGACGCCGACCAGGTCCGTCACCTCCCATGCAAACACATCCTTGTTCACATGGAGGAAACCGACCATCGCCTCTTCCTGATCTGAGGGGAGGCCGGCACCTATGGTGAAGGTGGGGCCTGAACCCTCATCGTCGACGGGCACCTGCTTCGTCTTGGCCCGATCCTGAGAGAACAATTGCTTCTTCTTCGCGGGCGCGGCCTTCGAGATCTCTGGAGTGTCTTTAGCGCCTGGTCGTGTGGCTTCCGCGGCCTTCAAGGTGAGCTTGAGGGCCAGGAGTGCATCCTTGGTGTTCCCCACCACGGTGATGATGCCGCTACTTCCTGGCATCTTGACAATGTTGTAGCCGAGGTGCGTCGCCGCCATGAACTTGGCAAGGGCCGGAAACCCAAGGATGGCATTGTACGGGAGGCCGATGCGGGTGACGTCGAAGTCAATAAGCTCGATGCGGTAGTTGTAGCGCGTGCCGAAGGTGACTGGGAGGCGGATCTACCCTAGGGGGATGGTGGAGCCGTCGACCACCCCTGAGAAGGGCCTGGTGGGGGTGAGCTGGTCGTAGGGCACTTGAAGCAGGTTGAAGGCTTCTACGGAGAGGACGTTGAGGCCACCACCACCGGCGATGAGGGTCCTAGTGACCGCAACGTTGCTGATGGTGGGCGTGCACAGCATGGGGAGTGTGCTGGCGTCGACCGTGGTCCTGAGGTGATCCCTGGAGTCGAAGGTGATTAGGGTCTCAGGCACAACGCGGCTCGGAGGAGCCCCCTGCCGCGGCTGAACGGCTCCCAGCCAACGGAGGAGCTGCTTGACATGGTGGCTCGAGGATGGCGCCTGCGACCCGCCGAGGATGGACACAGTGACGTGGGGCGCTGGCACCGCGAAACGCGTGATGAACAGACCGCGCAGCTCCTCCCAGGAGTCTACCGAAGACTCTGGCAAGCTGAGCATCCAGGAGCGCGACTCGCCCAAGAGGGCCATAGGGAGCCAGTTCGCCATAACCTTGTCATCGCCGCCCGCCTCCCAGATGGCCTGCACGTACAAACGGAGGAACTCCTCGGGGTTCCCCGTGCCGTCGTACCGCAGGGGCAGCGTCGGCCTGAACTTCTGCGGCCATCGCACCCGCTGTAGGTTGGGAGTGAAGGCCTGGAGGCCTGCCATGAGAGCCGCGAAGCGCGAGCAGGGCGCGGTTGATGAAGAGGCTGAACTTCGACACGCCCCTACCTGGCGCGCCAAATGTCGGATTCAGGGCTCCGCAGACCCAAGAAAGGTTCGAACTCTGGGGCGTGTGCGAAGAACTCAACCTATCCAGCCTACCAGCTCGTCGCCCCACGGCCTAGCTTGATTCACACGAACAAGGAAGAAGATGGACACGGCGGTTTACCCAGGTTCGAGCCACCTTGCGGTGTAAGACCCTACTCCTGCTTTGTGGTGGATTGGCCTCACGAGGGGCTGAGGATGAACTAGTACAAGGGATGAACAACCTCGTGAGGTTCAGAGGTGAGGGAATGAGTCGACCTGGGGTCGGATCCCTTCTATGGTAGTGGCTAACCTTTATTTATAGTGGCCTCGGGCCTCTTCCCCCAAAACGTAGGCAGGAAGGGATCCCACATTGGCCAATTTGAAAGGGGACAAGTAGTACATCTTATCCTGACGAAAGGTGGTCTTCGGCTGCAAAGCTTTTGGTCGTGACACAGTGGTGGGCTCGGCGATGACATCCGTCCTGCCACGCTAGCGGTCTTGGTCTCGTTGCACTAGAATGGAAACCTTTGGCAGACTCCTCGGGAACCCACGCCTGTCCTTGCCTCCTTAGCACCAAAGAGGAAACTGCTTTCTCTGCGCCCGCTGGTGCCCGCCTGCCTTGGTCGTCATGGCTTGTGTCATGGTAGCCTCATGAGGCTGGGTACCTGCATAGAAATCTCCGCTCCTCCGGAGGCCGCCTGGGGAGGCCACTCCCTCAGGAGGTCTTGGTGTCGTCCGCCTCGCGAGGCTTGGCCCCTCGCGAGGGTCTTGCCTTGGCAGTCTCGTAGATGGTCCGTACAAGACCGTCGATGAAGCCACGCCATGGGCCGCAAGCAGGCAAGTCTGGGTACCCTGGTTCCCAGAACGCTGACAAAGTTCTACAAGAATAGAAGCAAAGAGAGAAGCTCCAAGTCAAGATCCTACAATGACAAAAGATCTTCTAGTCGTGATCGTAATTGTTACAATTGTGGAAGACCCGGACACTACTCCAGTGAGTGTATGGCTCCCTACAAGAAAAGAGAAGATTCACCAAAAAAGAGTAGAAGAGATGAATCACCACCAAGAGAGAGAAGGAGTAGAGATGATCGTTATGAACGAAGACCCTCTCGAAGAAGCAAGGATTCGAAAAGGAAGGACAAGTCATCAAAGAGCTACACAAGATGAAGACATCAAGCTCACGTTGGTGAATGGGTATCCGGTTCTGACTCCGACAACTACTCCGAGAGAAGCTATCACTCCGACTCCGAATATACTCAAGATGAAGGTGTTGCCGGTCTTGCACTTGTGTCATCCAACTCCTACGACATATTTGACTCACCAAATGAAGGAATTGGAAGATGCTTCATGGCTAAAGGCCCTAAGGTATCACACCCCGAGTATGTTGATTTCAATAGTGATGAAGATGATTTGCTAGGTGATGATGATTTACTTGTTGACAACACTAGTGATGAAAACTATGATGAACTTGCTAGTAATCATGCTAATCAAGATGAAATGAATGACAATGATAAGAAGGATATTGAGCGTCTAACTAAAGAACTAAACACTCTTAAGTTAGCTCATGAAACAACTCTAGAGAATCATAGAGAGCTCCTAAGAACTCATGAGAAGCTACGCTTCGAGAAGCTAAATTTAGAGCAAGAGCATGGGTTTCTAAAAGCTATCAATGATGATCTTCGAAAGAAGAGTTCTTCTTACATTGCCAAGCATTTACTCTTGTCTACCTATATGCCACAAGTAAAATCTAGCAATAAGAACAAGAAAGATTCTTCCTCTAGTAGTAAAAATAACCATGTTAAATCCAATATTGTTGCTTCTAGTAGTTCTCTTGATTCCACTAATGATTCTCTTAGCCAAGTTACACTTGAGCAAGAAAATAGCTTATTGAAGGGAATTATAGAGAAAGGTGTTTACAAGAGCCTTGCCGGAAGTAAGCAATTTGAGGAAATTGTACGCAAGCAAGGAAGGCACAGGAAGAATCAAGGTGTTGGTTTTGAAAGAAAGTTCAATGCCAATGGAGTTGAGTGGGAAAAAGATCAATACCCCAAGACGAAGTTTGTTCCTCAACAAGAGAAGTATGACCCCACTTCTCTCAAGGGAACACAAGCTCAAGATGATCTTCCACCACAAGACCACAAGCTAAAGGGCAAGGACAAGCTTCAAGAAGAGATTGATTCATTTGAAGAAGCTCCTAAGCCCATGGTAAAGTGGGTTCCCAAGACTACGTCAAGCTCTACTTCATTAAGTACGACTACAACTCCAATGATTCCCATCAAGTTAATGTGGATCCCAAAGAAGAAGAACTAGAGTGTTCTTGAGGGTGACTCTGCCAACATACTTCACTCATATTCATTTTGGCAAGGACAAGTGCAATCAACTTTCATATCTTGCACTAGTTCATGGAGTCACAAACCGTCTTGTTAGTAAGACAAGGGACAAGGTAACCTAATGCTTTCATGGACATCATCATATTTGTGTTTCACTCTATGTCTATGGATATCCTTGCATGTTCCTTGTGGGACTAACCCATGTAGGTATTGAAAGTGCAACACACTCCAATGGATTGCTCAAAAAGGTCTACATCAACATTGAGCATCCAATCTTCACTATCTACATGAAGTCATCATTGACAAAACCCAAGGTTAGTTCATCCCTCTTAGGGGGATATCACATCTTGGGGGAGCTTTGCTCTAAAAATTGAGCTAAAGCAACTCTAATGGTATGAACACAACAATGCTTTATGTAAAAGTGGCAACCCCACTTGTGCTTAAACGATGAGTATGACCTATGATCAAATGTTCTCATTTGACTCCTAAGTCAATATACTCATATATAGATGACCTAGTCATCGCCAATTGCTTGATAGATGCTAGAGTGTTTGTGCATGCTTTGTCACATGTTTTATTTGCTATCTTATTGTGTGAGCATGTTGGATGCATAATTTTCTCCATTCGAGGACATCCATTTGTAGTTTTGATTGTTTGGTTTTTATTGGCCAAATGGATGGACAAGAATGCCTAAGAACTTCCTCTAGCTATCTATGCTTGTTCTCTTCTCAAACTCTATTCATGGTACATCACAAATTTGAACAAGTCACTTTCGGACCCTTCGCGCGAGGAGCACTCGGAGCCACCGATCCGTCAAGGGCTAACTTCCAAAACCTCTTAATGAATTTCAGTCAGGCCAACTCATTCCCATTCGGTCTCACCGAAACCATTAAGTTGATCTAGTTTTTCACCTCGGTGCCACCGATTAGAACGATTTGGTCTCACCGAGTTGCAGCAACTGCAAGCAGTTTTGCATCTCGGTGCCACCGAGACGTTCCACTCAGCGCCACTGACAGCATATGGGTATATATACCGCGGACCAAAAGTTTGGAAATTTCTTCAAACCTCTCGCTGCCGCACCCCATTGCTGCTGCCCCTTGGTCTCCGGATCGTCGCCGTCTCCACCTATGCGCCGTCATCGCAGGTCTCCGCCGCCGTCAACGGACATCGCCACCGCCGTTGCCGCCGTAGTGAACCACCACCAAGTTAGGGTATGGTTCGGCCCTTTGTGCTATCTATTTACTCTGATTCAATGCACAAAGCAAATGCCTTTATTCTTGCCACGATTGAAAGGTTCTTATCCACACAAATCATCCTCTAGATTAGATTTGATGCAAAATCTTAGGGTTAGGTTTCCGCCAAACCCATCTCGGACCGACTGAATTGACGTTTTCGGTCACACCGATTGGCCCTGGCCATTGCACTAAGTGCAACTCGGTCTGACCGAAGTGTACTAATCGGTGAGACCGAAAGCAATTTCTCAGTGAAACCCTAGCATCTCGGAGTCACCGAACTGCAACTCGGTCTGACCAAAACTGCATGTTTAGACTCTATTAGTGCTTCAGTGTCACCGAGATTATCAAATTGGTAGCTCCGAAATGCTTTCTGCAGAAAACTAAAGTTAAGGTTTTGTCTCAATTTTTGCAAAAACCAGCTGTATTTTGTGATGTTCATCTACTCTACCCACACCCATCTATTCATAGGGTCAGTTGCAGAGATGTCAGAAGCCAGTGACAGCCAGAACAAGTCTGAAGAGCAAGTCAATCTTAGTGAGGGCACTAGTCCCTCTGGTAGCTATGATGAGGGAAGCAGAAGCACCCCTAGCAACTTGCCAAACGCAGCTACCAGGCAGAGAAAGAAAAGGAATTCTGACAATGAAGATGAGGACTTTGTGATTGAGGAGGAAGTGGCCTCCAAGAAAAAGGTGCTCAAGAAGGAATATGTTGGCACTACTGCTGCTACTAAGCCAGGACTGCAGAAGAAAGCTCCTGCAAAGAGGACTCCAATGTCCAAAGCCGGAGCTTCAACTCAAGATACTATGCAATTCACACTTGAGCCTAGAGAGGAAGAAGAAGCTGCTGGTGGGAAGAAGAGGAAGGAAAGGGTCAGGAAGACCATTGCAGAGTGATTGGAAGACCATCCATGATGAGGGATGAGGAAGAAGAAGAGGAGGAGGAAGAACCAGCTGCACCTCCTGCCAAGACTCAAAAGCTCATGAGTGATGCTATGAAGTCTGCTGCTGCTCCTTCAAAGCCCAAGTCTGCCCCCAAGCCCACAGCTCCAGCTCAAGCACCCAAGCCTTCTGTTCCAAAGAGATCAACTAGGAACATCTCAGCTGCAGAGAAGAACAAGGCCCCAGTGCCTGAGGTCCAAGAAGATGATGAGCCACTAGTGCTCAGGAAATTGAAGCCCAAGATCCCAGATCATAATGATGATCATCCAGTGGCAGAAAACATGAAGTTGAGGAAGGATCATGGTCTGAGACTATGGAGACAGAATGATCCATATGCCACAAGGAGAAGGACTACTGTGGACTTTCGTTTTCATACCAGAGAATAACATGACTTCTATGAGACTGTCTTGTTGGACAAGAAGCCCATTGTATGTGACATGAAATGGGTTGACTGGGAATACATTGGTGACAATGAAGACTATTTTCCTCATGTGCATGAGAGCTTCAGGTTGAATGGAGTTGATAAGTTTGTTGAACAGAAATTGACAAAATGGAACGATGAGATGATCATGCAGTTCTACTCTACTGCCCACTTCTATCCAGATGGAAAGATTGTGTGGATGACTGAGGGCACCAGGTACCAGTCATCAATATCTGAGTGGGCCAAGCTTATCAATGCCCCAAAGGAAAGTGAAGATGATCTTGATGTTTATGGCAAACCCAGGAAAGATCACAACTCGATGGCAACATGTACAAGCCTATACCTGATGCAACTTTGGAGACACACAAGCTAGGATCAATATATTATCTGCTTGCTGGTTTGACCACAATGAACACTATCTTGAGGCATACTCTATTGCCCAAGTATGGAGATCACAGGATGATACGTGGTCACTCCATCAACTTGCTTCACTTGTTTGACATCCCCCAGAAGTTTAAAGTCATGAGCTTGATCATTGAGACAGTAAAGAGGACAGTAGCCGATCAGAAGAGATCTTGTGGATATGCCCCACGCATCCAGATGTTGATCAACTCCAAGGTTGGAACTGGGACATATCTGCTTGACAAAGAGTATCTACCCCTGAGGCCAGATTTTGAGGACAATGAGGTTATCATGGATGCTTCACATCCTACATGTGCTGAGGCCCAGGAGAAGATTGAGAAAGCAAAGGCTGCAAAAGCAGCAAAGGCAGCAAGTGCTCCAGATGCTTTAGTGGTGAATCTCAAGACCAAGCAAGATCAACTTAGTTATCTGCTTGAGGCTACCGTGAGGATTGAGAAGAGCTTGGCCACCTTGTCTCAGAATCAGGAGAGTCTCAAGAGGATCATTGAGACAAAGATGCATGACCTTGATGTGAAGGTCACAGAGATTCAGACCATTGTGGAGAAGTTAAGGGATGATGCTGAGGATGATGGTGACAGGCCCACTACCAACAGGTTCCATTCAGTGCCAAGAGCACAAAGATCTTCAGCTATGCCAGTTGCAGATTCCAGGACAACTCTCTCAGCACCTGCAGCCACTGCCACAGTTGCCCCTCCAGTATCCACTCCTCCAGCTCCACAGACTTCAGCAGAAGCATTTGCAGACGCAGTCATCTCAATGCCATCTACGCACACCGGAGCTACAAGCCAGAAGACCACTTCAGGAGCTCCCGGAGATCGTGCCTAGAGTGCCGCATAGCACTATATGTTTTCGAACTTTTTGGTAACTTGTTGCCAAAGGGAGAGAAAGTGTATAGATCAGAGGCTTCGAGAGAGAGTGTCTTTTGCTTTTGTTGATCTTATTTGCCTTCCTACTTTGGTTTGTTTGGTTGTTGCTACTCTTGCTACATTGGTGTTATGCTCGTGAGATACTTATGTGATCATGTGTTTGATCATACTACGCTTAATGTGTGCTTGCATGCTTATATCTATGAATGTTTGTGTATGATCAATCACTTGTATCTTTGGTGATGAATGCATGTTATTTAATTCTTAACATTTTGAGCGCTCCACCAAGATGTATGTGACATGGAAGAGTGACCCATGATCCTAATCGATTGTGCATTTGCATTCAAACACAAATTTTAAATAATGCACAAATTTAGGGGGAGCTCTTGCTTATCACATACTTCTCAAAGCGACGATGTATTTCATTCATATTATCATTTGTCGAAGCTTTGATCTATATGTTGTCATCAATTACCAAAAAGGGGGAGATTGAAAGTGCCACTAATCCCTGGGTGGTTTTGGTAATTCATAACAACATATAGCTCATTGAACTAATATCCATTCAAGTTTAATATTTCAGAAAGTTCAATGAATGGCATGGCATGGACTAGAGATGTGGACCCCTCAAAATGCTAAAGACACATATTGGCAAAAGCTCAAGACTCTTCATTTATATTTTAGTGATCCAAGATCACATTGAGTCCATAGGAAAGCCAATACTATTAAAAGGGGATGAGGTGTTGCTTAATGGTCTACTTGCTCAAATGCTTAGTGATATTGCTCCAAATCCCTCAACCACTTTCTCATTCCAAATATGTCCAAAAACCAAAGTCAAACTCGGCCTCACCGATTCTTTCAATCCGGCGCCACCGAGTTCATATGACATAGCCACTGCCAGAAACCCTAACTGTTCGGTCACACCGATACGGATCTCGGTCTCACCGAGATGGCCTTGCAAACTTTCTGTTGCCTGTTGCAATTGTTTCGGTCTCACCGAAATTGCGATTGGTCACATCAAGTTGGCTTGACATCTTCTCTGTTGCCTTATTGCTTCACTTCGGTCTCACTGTGTTGATGCAATCGGTGCCACCGAGTTGATGTTTTCCCTAAGCCCTAGCACATCGGTCCCACCGAGTTGTTCCAGTCGGTCCCACCGAGATTCCTAACGTTCACATTTTGAACTGAATCGGTCTCACCGAGTTCTTCTATTCGGTCTGACCGAGTTGGGTCAAATATTGGATTTTGTGTGTAGGCTATATATACCCCTCCACCCCCTTCTCCATTTGAGAGAGAGCCATCAGAATGTGCCTACACTTCTAGCATACACTTTCTGAGAGAGAACCACCTACTCATGTGTTGAGATCAAGACATTCCAATCCTACCACAAGAATCTTGATTTCTAGCCTTCCCCAAGTTGCTTTCCACTCAAATCATCTTTCCACCATAGCCAAATCTGTGTGAGAGATTTGAGTGTTGGGGAGACTATCATTTGGAGCACAAGAGCAAGGAGTTCATCATCAACACACCATCTATTACCTTTTGGGGAGTGGTGTATCCTAGATTGGTTAGGTGTCACTTGGGAGCCTCCGACAAGATTGTGGAGTTGAACCAAGAAGTTTGTATGGGCAAGGAGATCGCCTACTTCGTGAAGATCTACCCGAGTGAGGCAATTCCTTCGTGGGCGATGGCCATGGTGGGATAGACAAGGTTGCTTTTTCGTGGACCCTTCGTGGGTGGAGCCCTCCGTGGACTCGCGCAACCGTTACCCTTCGTGGGTTGAAGTCTCCATCAATGTGGATGTACGATAGCACCACCTATTGGATCGACGCCAAAAATCTCCGTGTCATCATTGCGTTTGCACTCTCAAGACCCTTCCCTTTACCTTCATATGCAATGTTTTACTTTCCGCTGCTACACTCTTAGAATTGCATGTGTAGGTTGATTGCTTGACTTGTGCTAGTTGCTATAATCTGCCCACAACTAAAATTGGGAAAAGGTTAGATTTTTATTTGGTCAAGTAGTATAATCACCCGCCCTCTAGGCCTACTTTCGATCCTACACGGGGCCAATTCAATCAAGTGTTTTTAAGCTTCAGGCAGAGAGTTGGCTGGATCAACGAAGGTCTCCAGGTCGATCCCATCGTCGATACAAGTGGCGGCTTTAGCGAAGGTCTCCATAAAATCCTCAAACTTGAGGTTCTTTTTGTTCACCACTCGGAGGTTCTTCAGCTTCTCTTCATCCATGTTCTTGCAATGAACGCGGACGAGTGACAGCGCCACATCAGCACCACTCCAGGCAGCGGATTTCTTCCAAGCCTTCACCCGAGCGGGAACATCGTTCAGCCGCGTCAGGATCGACTCCAGGTCCTTCTGAGTCTCTTCACCTGGCTGCAACTCCTGATCAATCTGACCCGCCACGCCTTTCTCCTGAGTGATGAAGCCCAATGCGATCTCCAAGCGGTCTTCAAGCCGAACGATGGCAAGGGCGGCGTTGTCAGCGACAAGCGACCTAGAAGGGTCTAGATCCCTCTCTATCCTCTGCAGCTCCAGTTCCTTGTTGTAGCAATGCTCTGCGTCAAGAAGAGCAATCTGTGAGCGGAAGACCAACGAAAATTTGGCAGTAGGCAGATTTCACTCGGACGAAGAAAAACTTACCAATGAGCTTCTCACTAAACTCTTCACGGACGTCTTCGATGTGCTTCTCCAAGGCATCCTTCTTGTCGGTAAGCTGGGTGACCTTCTCCTCCAGCTTGGCCTTCTCCCGAGTGAAGGCATCAGCAGCAGCCTTGAGGTTCTTGATCTCCTCCTCCAACCTGCCGACTGAAGCCAGCTTCTCGTCGGCGAGTTTGGCCTTGGTCCTTGCCTCTTTCTGGGCCTGTGCCAGATCCTTGTCCTTGTTCTCCAACGCCTGCTTCATGGATTCTAAAGAAATAGAAGTCCTGAGCCTCATTATGAGTTGAGCATTCTTGCTATGAACATCTGTCGGGGCGAAACGATTCGGATCAAAGGGGAAAAGCAAGTGCGTAGCTGCCAGTCAGAGGAAATAACTTACCTCCCATGGTTTTCTTCTCCTGCTCCAGTCGGGCAATCTTGAGTCTCTCAGCCTTCAGGTCGAGTCGAAGGGAGGTCACCTCCTTCTCCATTGTGGCATAGTGGGATCCCATCTCACAAGTCCTCTGCAACATACAAAAAATAGTCAGTCGGAAGATCCTGAAGGGAAACCAAAGGAGTAACCCACAAGCGCCCGAGCAGACACCGCTGGAAGGAACAAGCTAGACCAATACCAGATCCTGAAGTACCCTCTGACTACTTCCCCGGGAGGAACAAGCTTGACCAGTACCAAATTCTCAAGTACGTTTTGGATACCGAGTCGACCATGCACTACCGAGTGGAACAAGCTCGACCAATACTAGATCCTGAAGTACCCTTTGATATATCATCACCCGGCTAACCCCTGAGTCGGCGATGAAGAAGATAGAGGACAACAACGCAATATGGCCTACTTCACTCGACTGACTCCTGAGTCAGTAATGAAGGAAATCTTACTTATTATCTCACCAGCACACGAGTGTCATAGGGCGCCCCGAACGCCTAATGACAAGTTCTAAAGACTACCACCGATCGCCAGCGATCAGTGTCAGCCTCGGGGACTACACCTAGTGGGTGCACTTAGCGTGCCTGACGGTGTCTTGGACTAGGGGTACTCACCACGTCGTCTCCCGACCAGCTGGATCGGGCCGAGGACCCCCATGGCGGTTCTCTCATGGGCCACTTTGGGCAGCCCATGCCGCATACAAGGAAGATTCCACAAGACTTGGTGATCAAGACGAGGACTCCTCTCCACCAATGTAGCCGACTAGGACTCTTGTTATCCTAGGCATCCGGTATGTTATATAAGCCGAGGCCAGGCTAGTCAATAGATTATTATGACATTCATCATCATACCCCTAGGGTTTAGACCATAACATATGATCTTGAGGTAGATCAACTATGTACTTGATACTCCATCAATATAAATAAGAGCAAAACGTAGGGTTTTACCTCCATCAAGAGCGCCCGAACCTGGGTAAACATCGTCTCCTTCGTTCCTATTACCATTGATCCAAGAATCCACAGCTTGGGACCCCCCTACCCCGAGGTCTGCTGGTTTTGACACCGACATTGGTGCTTTCATTGAGAGTTCCGCTGTGAGATCAACAAAGGATCAATGGCTCGTCTGCAGATCAACTGCAACGTCGGCATCTTTATCACCGGCTCGACTGGTCACCTTGGCTCGACCGAGGACTGCACTCCACATCAGACAATCATGTTCGGACAAGGGCCTTCATCAACATCAACTCCGATCTCTATCAAGATCATGGAGGAATCATCCATGGAGCTCGGGGGCTCAACGTCAACATTGCCCTCGAGCGACCGTGCTGTTTTTCTGGACAGAAAATTTGTATTCGCCGCCACCACCTCCTCGAGCATCGCTTTGACGA
Source organism: Thinopyrum elongatum (assembly GCA_011799875.1). Classification (NCBI taxonomy): domain Eukaryota; kingdom Viridiplantae; phylum Streptophyta; class Magnoliopsida; order Poales; family Poaceae; genus Thinopyrum; species Thinopyrum elongatum. Next base: position 558,290,154 of record CM022298.1, read on the forward strand.
TTCCTTTGTTTAAATTGTGCGTAATTGAGTCTACAACAACCCTGCAAAATTTCGTCGCATTCCGATGGGGGAATCTCCGGTGATCTCCGATATACCGGAGCCCTGTCGAATTTGGAGGGAATCTGGACGAGTTTAGGGGAGGAGTCCCGCGTCCAGCTCGGAAATCTTTTGGAAGATCCAACCGTTGATCGTCTGTGGAATTCTTATGCCTACCACCCCTCAAAATTTCAGCTCGATCCGACCGTTCAAACTCTGGGAAACCTCCGATGAGCGCATCGATTTTTGGATCTATTTCCTGCGCGAATACGAATCCGACCCGAGTTCATCTTTCTTCATGAACGGGATATTGGACATCCTTTTTGGAGGAATTGCTTTCTAGGGTATTGTGTTTTGTTTCCGAACACATGCTCATAAATTTTGCTCCTTTTCGGAGGTAATCTTCATCGTCGCGCCGGTGTTAAACCAGCTAGACAACGTTGCTGCACGGCTGCCGACCTGCGTCAGACGTGTCGTCGCTTCATCAAGCCGGACTCAACCTTATCGGATTATCATCTCGGCAAGCCGAACAAGAGTTCGGCATCGTGAAGGCTAAATCATCACCAACATCGTCGCCACATGTATTACACGGAGCAGGCACACCGGCATCGCCGCACGGTCACTTCATCACACCGGCATCGACCGCGTCACAAGATCCGACCTGCGTCGGCATCACCGCGCCATTGCTTCTTCAGGCCGATGTCCACCATGCCGACCTGCTTCGACACTCCGGCTGGCATGGGTCTTCGGTGTCACCAGCCGACCTGCTTCGACACTCCGGCTGGCATGGGTCTTCGGCGTCACCAGCCGACCTGCTCCAGCACCTCGGCTAGACCGGGGGCTTCGCCATCTCTTCATCAACCTACTGCGGGGACTTTGGCGTCACCAGCCGACCAGCTTCGTCACCTCGGCTGGACAAGGGGCTTCTCCTTGCCGCATCGACCATGCTGCGTTGCCACTTCGTCAAACCAAACTCCCCGTTCGGTCACCTCGGGCTTGGGGGCTGGGACCTCGGCTAGGCCGAGGACTACGTCTTCGTCCCGCCGCAAGCTCGGACCGCATCATCAACACCGAGCACATTAACCAGCTAAGAAGCTATATGTTTGTTAAAAACTTAGTTTGTTAAAAACACTTCCTTTCCTATGTTAACTGGGGGCTCTTAAATTCATATGAGCCATTTTATAATAAAACTTCTCTTCTTAGTCATTGCAAACTCTTTTTCTACCACACCTTTTTTGACTCGAGTGTATGGTCAATAGCCCAATAGCCTGGTTTCTTTCTAAAGCCGCTTGAGTTTAGTTTACTAAATTGGCCTACGAGAAGCACTCCGCCTTCGGGATATGGAGGTTGAAGCTGAAGGCTGACCTACTTGAAGTTTAGAGATCGGATGTGTCATGTTAAAGCACGATGGAAGGAAAAAAATTATTTTAAAGACCAATTTTCGGATTGGCACCGAACACTTGATTTAGTTCAGACGTCAAGTTTTTACTGAAGTTTTTTGGTTTTCCAAGCTTATGGCACTTTTAATCTATATGTGTGTTTCCAGCATAAGTCTCACAGTACAATGCCGGACACCTTTAAAGCTTCAGCAATATCAACGTGGATTACGACTAGAGCCGAACCCACCAAAAGCCAAGGTACTCCATGGACTCCTCGGCAAAACGTTCTCGGATATTGCATTATATGCATCAGTTTCGAATTGTGTCTTCGGTCAATAGTTGGGTTGCCCGGCTCCCGTGCTTGCCTCCTACGTTTCGCTTTGTTCGGCTAGGTGTGCAAAGGGAGAACCATTGCGATTGTGCTTCCAGCTCGAATGGTTAAGCGCCTCAGTGGAGAAAGCCGAAAACTGACTGTCACAATGGGCATAAACTGGTCAGCGATCCGATGATGGTGTCAAACTATAGATCGATAGCGATTACCCCGTGTTAAACGATGGGCATTTCATAAAATTGGCCAAAGTGTTAATGGCTAGACTTCGGTCAGTGCCGAACACTAACCAGAGGCTATTAACTGGCCTCCCAACTTTAAGCTCCTATGACTAAGTGAAAGTTATCAAGCCTAGATATCTGATTGCCTTGTTTCCGCTAACACAACCACCTCCGGGCACCAAGACGTCGGCTAAGGGTTGTCTTGTTAGTACGGAAACACCTTGCGTAGCATCTACAAAGGGGTAGAAGCCGATGATGGGCCACTTTCAGATTATAAACGGTCGCAACAGAGTCAAAATAAAAATATATATCATCAGCGTTTGTATTCAATATACGAGCGCTGCCTTCCGTAATTATCGTTATAAAGCCATAAATATGCATCAATCTGACTTAAGATTTTGGCCAAGCTGGGTTGCCTGGCTCCTGTTCTTACCCCTACGTTCCCGATTGTTCGGCTAGGCGGTAAAGGGAGCACCTCTGTGATTGTTACTACCGGGTCATCCGGGTTAGTACCTCAGACTGGGTGAAGCCGAAAGCTAGCCATCTTAAAGGGTATAATTGGTCGACAACGACGAAAGTGAAAATTTCGGTTCATTAGACCATAGAGTTCGGGAACTTTCCCCAAACTAAAACCTCAATATTTTCCTCCCACATTGATCGGAGGTGAGGTTTCATGATCATGGTCAACATGAAAACCCAAAGAAAGGAACCGATAGCGGGACTATTTTCTTTGGAAGATGTTTCTTACGTTAAATAGTAATATAACATATCTCTCTGCGTATCTTTGTTTATAAAACCGTATGGCCGGATTGCCTTGTTTTCCATAAATCTTTGCCCTTATAGCGACTTTATAAAGTAGGAAAACACTCCTCGGCTACTGGCCGAGGAGGTTGAAGCCGATGGTCGGTCAACAAAGTTTCTACAATGTGGATCCGAGCATTAATGATGTAAAGTACTTGGATACATAGAATCATTACACATAAATTGTTATTAAATTCAATTTACTCCGGATATTGATCCTTAATTCGGCCACCCTTGCCCAAATTACGGCTCGGGGGCTACTGGCTTTGCGCTTCTCACTTAAAAGCCATTAACGGGGTACATCGATCCCCTGATCTGGTGTTGCCACCCGACTAGTGGCTCGAGGGCTACTGCATTGCAAATTCAATGCAGAAAATTCAAAGTGCCCAGTGTTCGGCTTGACCGAGCTATAGGAAAATGTGTCTTCGGACAACAATAGGTGCCATCTGGAACTTATCCGGCATTAAGCTAATATATTATGGGGACTTCTCGAGACCCTCTCTCAAGGGCCCGTCCGCTGATCACTATCTTCTCTAAAATATTACACTGCGTTTCAATTCCTACGTATGCTGCCGAGCTAGGAGTTGATCCTCAGGTCGATTTCTCGAATCGACCTGAGTCTCAGGGGCTACTAGGATCAGCGGTTTCATGCCAACCTTCAGGTGCATCCCGAATTTTAGGCCGACACACACCTTGAGGGCTACTGGTTATATATCTCGGCAGAGAATAAATTGCACCAATCAAGAAAAATATATCCACAAAAAATCAGCCCACGCCCGAGGCAGTGCACCACCTCAGATGCAGTCCGGCATAAAGCTCGGGTACAAATGGCTGGCTCCATAGAGGGCATTTGCAGCATTAAGCTCGGCTGAACTCCTTCAACTTTTTGAACCAAGGTGATCCATGACACCTCGGATATAGTTCGGCGTTGGAGCTCGGATACAGTCCGGCATTGGAGCTCGGATACAGTCCGGCGTTGGAGCTCAGATACAGTCCGGCGTTGGAGCCAGGGTGCAGTTCAGCGTTGGAGCTCAGCTGCAAAGAGACACCTCGGATGCAGTCCGGCATTGGAGCTCGGACACAAGAGGACCCCATCGCACGGGAAACACTTCAAACCCGAGGTGTGGCATAAAAATAACAAGGCATTGATAAAGGCCAAAAACTTAAAAGGGCTTCTCGGATGCCCAACGTGTGAACTCTTCGGATTCAGCTCGGCGATCCTCAAGATCGGAGATGGGAAGATTTCTTGAACCAGTTTTGAAGACCGACGACCGAAGACAAAGAACAGTTCGGAAGAACAGAGGAGCGTCCCCAACTTGAAGACCTGTTCAGGGGGCTACTGACAGTGTCCTGAACTAGGGGGTACTCACCACATCGTCTCCCGACCAGCTGGATCGGGCCGAGGACCCCCATGGCGGTTCTCTCATGGTCCACTTCGGGCAGCCCATGCCGCATACAAGGAAGATTCCACAAGACTTGGTGATCAAGACGAGGACTCCTCTCCACCAACGTAGCTGACTAGGACTCTTGTTATCCTAGGCCTCCGGTATGTTATATAAGCCGAGGCCAGGCTAGTCAATAGATTATTATGACATTCATCATCATACCCCTAGGGTTTAGACCACAACATATGATCTCGAGGTAGATCAACTCTGTACTTGATACTCCATCAATATAAACAGGAGCAGGATGTAGGGTTTTACCTCCATCAAGAGGGCCCGAACCTGGGTAAACATCGTCTCCTTCGTTCATGTTACCATTGATCCGAGAATCCACAGCTCGGGACCCCCTACCCCGAGGTCTGCCGGTTTTGACACCGACAGTGCCCCCACTGGAAAGTGACTCATTGATGGAGCTAAAAAAACTATAAGACTACCACCGACTGCTCTAGTCAACGGTAGCCTCGGGGACTACACCCAGTGGGTGCACTCAGCGTGCCCCCACTGGATCATGTCCACTCTACTACGCTCTGGCTAGACTTCGAGTGAACATAAGAAAATTCAACACTCAAAGACTCCCACCGACTGACTCCAGTCGGCAGGAGCCTCGGGGACTACACCCAGTGGGTGCACTCAGCGTGCCCCCACTGGATCATATACACCCAGCAGGTGTGCCCTGTGCAAACCCACTGAAAGAAATCCTATTACGAGAAAAGAAGAAACTCAAACTGGAAATTATACTCACAATGGTACTTACTCGGACATTGGTCTCCACTGCCGTTCTGGCGTCGTAGGTGTCCTTCAGTCGGCTACACATTAAACCCACCTGGATCAGTGCCTCCTTACTCGCCCCCACCTGATCTTCTGGGACATGGTACAGGGGGAAAGAAGTGGCTGGAGCTGACGGAGGTGCAGGAGTTGGCCTCGGGGCTGGGATCACCGCCGTTCCACTTGGGGAGCTTGGGTAGACCTTGCAGGGGGCACCACCACCGATGAAGAAGCTGAACCGCCCTAAGCCAGAGGGCTCGGCCTTGCAGTTTTGGCAGCAACCTTCGCCGGAGAAACACGGGCCGTCTGGCGAGGAGAGGCATCTATCATTGGCGTGTCAGCACCCAACACTCCCTCCCTAGTGGCATCCGGATTCGGTGGGTCAGCACCCACTTCGTCATCCATCTGGATAATCTCGGGCGGGCCTGCAAAAATTAGAGAAATCATCAAAGTTCAGTCAAAGAAGGCATAATCATGTGAGTCAATCAATATAACATACCTTTGGAGGTGGCGGCATCTACCGCGTCGGCATCACTCGGGTCGGGCTTGCGGGCGTGCGGGTCTGCTGAAGTTGTCGAGGTATCGTTGCTGCAAGAACAAAACAGCACACGGTTAGCAACCGAATGAATTCAAAAATGAACAAGGAGTCGGTGAGGACGCTTACTTCGAGGCCACAGGCACTGCCACCCGGATCCGCGGCACGAAAGCCTTCTGAGGCTTGGAGGAGATCTGCTTGGGCAACTTGGGCTGCTTCTCCGCCGAGCTCTCAGCCTTGGCGCGGGTGCGCTTGGAACTCCAAGTCGCCCGACCAGAAGCAATCGGCTATTGAGTTTCTCCTGCCTTGCCTTTTGGGTCGTGCAGCACCTTGGAGCGAGGTTCTTTGGGGGCCTCATAAGACGGAGAGGACTCCACCTCCCCCCTCCTCCAAACTATCATCATCATCATCGTCATCGTCGTCACTCTCATCATTATCGGACCTCTCCGAGTACTGCTGCTCGGTGTCACTCGTCACATCCTGAGGCGAGCGGTCCACCATGGGGATCCTGGAGATCAGGTTCTGGAAGTCCTGAGAAGCAAACACACACAAACGTGAGGATCAACCACATAGAAGAGAACCTATAATTGAGCCGATTGAATCAGAGACAAGTACCTCGATGGGTGGCAGGTCCTTGTGAAAGGCTGGCACCAACCAAGTCCCCCGTGGATTGTCGCGAGCGCAAGTGATGGCCTTGATCTTGGCGCCCACCTCCTTCTCGGTGAGATCTTCAGGATGCACCCGAGTGGAGTCACCCGGCCCCTCGTACAACCACATGGGGTGGGCCCTAGCCTGTAGAGGTTGAATGCGTTGACTGAATTAAGTCTCCAGCAAATCCATGCCATTCACCCCAGCATTCACAACTCCAATCAACGCGCTAGACAGGATGTCGACGCCCACCTTCTCCTCCTTCTCCACGGTGAGGGTCAGCGGAGCTCGTACCCTCTCAATCGAATACAGTGGGAGGCCCAACTGGCTGTTGGCGCTGGGGACATCTTTGCAGTAGAACCAGGTTCCCTGCAACCCCTTAACGGAGTCGGGGAAACTCATCTTGGGGAAAGACCTCCCCCCGCGAACCTGGATGCCCAGACCCCCACATAGCTGGGTGACATGGGTTTTCTCACCAGTCGGTGATTTCTTCTTCACTGACATCGACCGACAGGTGAAGATGTATTTGAAAAGGCCCCAGTGGGGGTGGCAACCCAAGAAGTTCTCACAAAGGGAGATAAAGGCCGAAGGAGAAATAATGGCGTTGGAAGGAAGATGATGGAGTTGAGCACCGAAGAAATCGAGGAATGCTCGGAAGAAAGGATGGGGGGGGGGGGGCATCGAGAAACCTCGCTCGATGTGGGTGACGAGCAGGACATGCTCGTCCACCTCAGGCGCCGGCTCGATCTCCCCCGCGCCCGGGCGATGCCATCCTTCATGTGGGATCAATCCCTCCTCTGCCAAGTCCTCCAGTCGTCGAGTGGAAACACGCGACGGGAGCCAGTCCCCCGATGCACTGCCAGCCGCCGCGCTCGAACCAGAAGAGGTGGCCTTCCCCGCCTTCTTCGCCCTCTCCGCCTTCGCCGTGGAGCCTTTTGCCATCGCTACACACTCGGGTGGAAGAGGGAAACAGAGGAGTCGGGAGGAGAGAAAGGGGATCTGAGGCTCAGAGCTGTGTCTCCAAACCTTTTATACCACTGGATAAAATCCCTGACCAGATCTCTCACCACGAATCCCAGGATCAACGGCCCGCACGGCAAGGCTTTGCACAGGACAGGCGCGGCACGTGGCGGAGATCATGCGCGCAAATTGAGGAGCCGCACCCCCACTTTCCCACTAACGCACAACCTTACCGCTTCAGCGCGCGAACACGCGAATTCAAATCCCAAGATTTTCGGGATGAATCAATGCGATTGATTTCCAGCGATTCCTTTCCCAAAGGACGCACGTCAGTCCGAATGACCACCCTCCGCAGGGATCTGTGCACTCGGCCACGTTAAACACCCGATTGAAGTCTTCTTCAGGATCGTTATGTGAAGAGCTTGACGCCCCTCGGCGGGTTCACTTGGCCCTCTCGGTAGGATCCAAGGCGCATGACTCATAAACTTGGACTTGCAGAAGGCCCGAACTGGCGTCTCTCTGGAGAGTTAGACCACGCGCCGGCGTCGCCACTCAAATTGTAATGGTATGCCCTCACTCGGGCCCCTAGTCTATCTCTTCCGAGAGACAAAAAGAATACCACCGGGTTTTTTCTCGACGATCAACAGCACCCGGTCATCTGGGTAAAATTAAGGTCCAGAATCCGTTGCATTTCCGTCCAAGGAGCAAGAAATCACGACTCGGAAACATATTCCGAGTGGCTCTGCAGCACTTGGACTTAACCGAAGGATCGATTCGTTCTTCTACGAAATCCCAACTGATTCGGGGGCTAATGATGTGGTCACCTATTACAGGTAGGGTCAAGAACCCATCATTTGGGGCCCACATGGGGCCCATCACCATCATAGGTAGGTCCCTGGACCATGCCAGCATTCGGATGCATCCATCAGGAGGATCACTCGGACGACTCTACAGCACTCGGACGGCCACACGTCACTCGGTGGATGGTCAACCACTCAAACGCACAAGGCAAGAAGGCGTCATAGGAGCTGCAACGGTCGAGGGATCCTAAGTCTTCCACTAAATAGAGTTATAGCTACCGTTACCTGTAACTACTAGTAACTACTATAGTATAGGCTCATTACACTAGTAACTGCCTCATTCAATGGCATTAATTGCCCCGGCGGCGTGGGAGACATGGGGCTGCAGCACACTCCATATAAGCCGCACCCCTCTCCATAGCCAGGCATGTTCAACCTTGTAACCCTATCCATCAAATCAAAGCAAGCCTCAGGGCATGAGACATAGGGCTTTTACCTCCACCGAGTGAGGGGCCTGAACTCGTTAAACACCATGCGTTACACCTATGCCGTAGCTAGTCTCTGCCCCTTATTCATACCCCTAGTACTCATTGTCAGGATCATAACTCCGATAGACGGATCTGGAGGTGAAGGACTCGGATCCGCTGCCCGCCATGTCGAAGACGGCAGGAGATCGCCGGATAGGAGTTTGGGTGGCAGAGGGGAGTGGAGTGAAGTGGCTAGGGTTTGGTCCGGTGAACTGATGGGAAGGAATATATGCAGGGTTAGGTGAACCAGCGTGGGCCTGGTCCGATGTGGCGGACGCGCTCGATCCCGTTCGGGTGCCCTATATCCGTCCCATATTTGGGCTGGATATGAGAGGCGCCAGTCATCCCAGACGTTTAAGGCTTGTTTGAGGCGCTCGTGTGGTCAAATTTTTGTAATCGGTCAGTGAATGGACCAACCACCCAAACATTTGATGCCCGGTCAGCGTCCGGCTCTAACCAATGGTTCCATATAGCTACATCTACACACAATATGTATTTGCTGTACAAACGTCAAGGAAGGCTGCTGCTGACTTGTGACAATGTGAGTGCACTTACCGATGTTAATTGATGTATCAGTAGTTTTTTTCTTGCGGGGAATTGATGTATTAGGGCATCTCAAACCGCCCGCATATGTTTGGACCATGTTGTCTGGACCGTGAAAGTCATCCAACGTGGTTCTATATCGTTCCACAGGGCGGTCCAGACGTACTTTCTCTCACAAACCGGAGACGAATGTACGTCTGTGTGTGTGGGGGGGGGGGGTGTTGCGGGTGTCCAAACCGCTGCCACACCCACGTTTGACCGCCTTGGCCCACCCCAACCCCCTTCCTCACCCATGCGTGCTTCCCGCCTGAAACGGTCAGCGTCGCTCTAGAGTATCAGTGCCGCATTTATGCCTGGCTAGAGCGGACGCAGCCGCTCACCGGCGCCGGCATTGCAGCGACGCGCCGGCCGAGAGAGTGCCACCCACGTTTCTTTCTGGTGCAGGCGATTGTTCCGTGTTCAAACGACATGATGTTCGGCTGTCTGTTCGTTTGTCACCCACAATAATGACACGCGGTTGCCGAGGCGGCTACTCCGGCGCCACACGTCCGTCCCTCTGCCGCCCACCATTGCTATATAAACTGCTTCCCCGGTCATAGTTGCAGTCATCCTCCTCTGATCCCTTTCTCCTCTTTGCACCACTCCCACCATGGAATCCTCGCGCGCCACCACTAAGCTGGCACGTTCGTGGGCTTCGCCTGCAGCGAGGAAGGGTAGTGCATAGTAGGTCGCCGCCGCTCGAGTCCCTAGAAGGTCACCACTCCTCCCCTCCCGTCGACGCCAAGCTTGGTGGGCTGAGCCTTGTCGGTTGATTAGTCGCTTGGTGGCGACGTGGAGGCAGACAACTTCACTTCTCGGGGCCCCGGAGGTGGAGGTTACAGAGGCGGAGCTGGAGAGTGCCGAGGCGGAACTAGAGAATGGGCGCCAACGATAATTTAGTTTAGGTATTATACCTTTGGAGTCAAACGAGCTCCGCTTTTAGTTGAAATACGTCTGAAATGTAATAAATTTCATCATGTTTATATAAAATCCCTTGTGTTTACATGAATCTAGTCCGGTTTATATGAAAATCCGCCATGTTTGCATGAGTTTCATCTGGTTAGTCGAAAAGTTGTTTGAAATGTATGCGGGCAGCATTGGATGGCCGCCTCTGACATCCGTGTCTGCAGACTGACCCCCCTGTCCGTAGACGGATGCGGGAGGAAATTTGCGGATCACCATTGGAGATGCCCTTAGTAGTTGATGTTGTGTGTTTTACTGGTGGAAGATTTATACTTTTAGATTGTCATATTTATCATTACCCTTCTGAACATGTTCATATGATGCGTTGTGAGTAGTTCCGAAGTGTTCTTGATGACATGGGAGAAAACTACTTGTTAAGTGTCATATATATTTTGCAATAAAGATTGTTGTTGCATCATGTTATGATGCAATTCTCTGGTGGTGGTATGCGAATATCGGCTGCATATCACTTCACCTATATGGGCCTAGAGAAGAGCTTTGTGTTATAATAAGTTTAGGATGAGAGACCGGAGTGAAAGAAATTAAATGACAATTCCCCGAGTAAATGAATTGTAGTATGATCTCGAGTGGTGGTATGCGATTGTCGACTGCATATCACTTCACCTATATGAGCCTAGAGGAGAGCATTGTGTTATAATAAGTTTAGATGGGAGATCAGAGTGATAGAAATATCAATTCCCTGAGTAAATTAATTATACTATGATCTCTAGTGGTGGTATGCGAATGTCGACTGCATATCCCTTCACCTATATGAGTCTACATGAGAGCACTGTAATATAAAAAGTTTAGGATGGGATATCAGAGTGAGAGAAATGACCATTCCTTGAGTAAGTGCGTGTTTGGTTACCCGACTCGCATCTGTCTCGCATCCCCCGTGCAATAAACTGGGTGTTTGGTAGACAGCTCATGTAACAGGGCCTGGCCCAACTAATGCAAATAGGGCTCCCGAGCCAGGCTGAGCAGATACGCAGGAATCCTCCATTCCTTGCATGCAGGCACGAGCTGGTGCAAAACTCCTGCACCCACCTCCCCAATCCCATCGCGAGTTCAGCTTCACACCGGGGTCACGATTCCCCTCACCACAACTCCCTCATTTTCGTTTCTGGCTTGCTCTCGCCCCTATGCGCACCACGGTTGGCCTCCGCCGCTATTGCTCCCCGCCACATCTTCTCTACTCCATGCGGGAGGCACCTGCCAGATCTAGATCCGGCACCGGTTTTATTCCCAGCGGCGTCCCCCGACTTCCTCCTCCTCCGCCGTCCCCCGACTTCCTCCTCCTGCCACCTTCTGCTCCTTTGCCTCCTCATCCGACTCGCCCCTCGTTGAGATCCAAGGAGTGGACCTCACCACACCTCTTCTACTTCTCTGTTGTCGGTGTTGGGAGGTGATAGCTGGCCTCCTCTCCAATTTCTTTCTAGTGGGACAAAACTGATTGTTATGAGTTATTCTAACAGAACATATGGGAATTGACAAGAAAATATAAACATTTGGATTTTCCCTTCTACTAGTTTGCTAGTGAGGATTGATGATAATAGAGATTTGATGCCAACGATGTTGTGTTTTGTATTACTTTGCACCTTGCCTGATAGTTTGCATCTCATATCATTTAGAAGTTTTTTTAGGAATTTCTAATGTAGTCTACCAAACAACATCTCTTGTATACAACAACTCTCATGCACATATACCCTACAGTCCACCAAACACACATCTCACCTCATCCTTAGATCATCTCAACCAAGCCAGGCTCAGCCAGGATCCCCCATACGGTGTAGGAAAAAGCTGCCCAGGCAACCAAACACGCCCTGAATGAATTTTAGCATGAGGGTGAATAGGGACCCTAGAGGAGATGGCTACGATTGGGCTTTATGCCTTAATAAATCTTAGTAGATGTGGATGTGTGCTAGGAACATAATCATAGGCATGTGTGAGTCAATGGTTTTGTAGCACGTGGAATTGGGCTCTACCACACAACATCAACCAAACAACAATAATCAGTGCAAGTCGCTATGAAATTAACAACTATGTGATAATCGTGTTGTCCCGAAGAACGTTGAAAATTTTCTAGAATGAAAGTCTGTATGCTCTTATTAATACCCTACAGCAACAAATAAATTTTGCATGTCTACTCTTGTTAGTATAATAGGAATTATTGAGAAATATTTTTCATTTGAATCATGCAATTTTTTTTTGAATATAGAACTTGTTATCCTCTTGCCTAATAGGCAAAGATTGACCACTATAGAAAGACTGATCATTAGGATTGATATGAGGATCCAACTGCTCTGCTTTGTGAGTGGGTCGGCCAAAGAAGACTACTATTGAAGTGGAAGGGGAGGGCAAGAGTGGTTCGAAGACCATAGCCCGATGTGGGTACATTGGCGTCATCATTGAATGTAGAGTAATAGTTATAAACTAGAATTTTCTTTTCGTTGTGCTTTGTTGTATTCTACTTTAGCATTGCCATCTAAAATGGGTATAGTTATCATCATAGTAACACAATCGGCTTGTCCTTAGCATTAGTAAGGATTGGGCCACTTGTTGCACTCTTTTACTTTTAAATTTTAATTGCATTTTGTTGTATAAGTGCTACAAATCTTAACACGTTACATCTTTTAGCATTTATAGTGAATCCTTGATAACTTTTGAAATTATAAATTCCTTCAGCTCCTCATGGAATGGAATTTTTACTTACCAAAATGATCTACAATTGATCCCTACACTTGTGGGATATCAACCCTTACAGAAAATTGAAAAAAATACATTCCAATCTTTTAGGGTGTCGAATTCTTCTTCTTGCATCCACCTGTGGTGATCTGCGAGAAAAGCTTGTTGCCACCTTGATGAGTGCAAATTATGAGGCCTTTTTCACCGTTATTTCCGTGCCTACTAGTTAGGCTTTGTGGAATTTTACCGTGTTCGCACACTTCTTTTTGTTGATAATCCCTCAGGTTACGGTTTATGGAGTGATATTCATTTATTGGAGAAATCTCTAAAAATGGCAGTGGAATCACGTATTAAAGGTGATAAACACTTTCCATAAAAGAATCAAGCAACAAGGCTGAAGAAACCGTCATCGCTGCGCTTCCAAAGCGAACGACGGTGTTCCATGCGACCGTGAGTGCTTGCATGAGCGGCCGTTTGGCACGCCGCCACCTCTAGGAAATTAGCTATTTTCACCCCGTCGAAGCGGATCATGGATGAGACAGTCAGAGCCTCCAGAAACTCAACCCGAAGGTAGAACCCTAGCCACCGGAGCCCATCCAGTAAGGGGATCAACAAGGAGAAGGAGGATATTCTTCTCATCATGAGGGGAACGCAGTCATCATCATCATCATCATCCACATCCCTATCGTCTGCAACACCAAGAACCCTAGTGGATCCTTCGGTGTATCAGTTGATCTATTTATCCATGTATCCATTCACCGGTACCGTGATGATTGTTGTTCCCATGTGTGAGTATACCCTTTGTTCCCAGGGCATGGATGAACCCTAGTGTGTAATAGGATGTTTGATATTAGGATTTAATATCCTCTTTGCATGTTTATGTCGATAATCTTCATGTCATTGGGTGAAGTCGACCATCCAACATATGCCAAATTTGGACGGAAGGTTATTACTGTTGGCTAACTGTGTGGTTGTGGAGTTGGGTGACGTGACAGGCCCCTTCTCCCTTCATAGCGGATAGTTGGTTATAACGGAGACCACCTTGGCTGCGTCCACGGGGACCTTTTTCCCCTTAATCACCATTTAATAACCGGAGTGGGGAAGAACAATGGTGGTGTATGGGATACGGAGATACCACGAGTATAAATGTATCTGTACCGGCTCCGCCCACAAATAGAAACATGTAAAGTGGCTTAGGAATCCGAAATAGCTTTGTGTTTAGGCACCATCGTAGATGCACACTAGTGGGGATTCTGGAACCCTGGGAACTCTTTTAATCATTTGTCTCAAGTCTACTTATTTTACCTGTTGTTTATTTCAGCTTATTTATTCACCTTTTCACTCGCAACTTTATTATTATTACTGTTCTAGACTGCTTACAATTTATAGGCACATCATTTGTACCTTGCAAAGGGCCAAAGACTAATTCATGTGCTCCCTGTGGGATCGATACTGTTACCTAAAAAAGGCTACAACTAAACCTTGTACACTTGCCGGCTATCAAGCTTTTTCTAGCGCCATTGCCGAGGAGCTGAGCGCTTTTGGTCGTAGTTTTGAGTTTGGTTTGAATCCTGTGTACTAAGTTGTTTGCAGGTCTGGAACAATCATGGCTGAGTATGGACACAATTATCAACTTGCAGCCATGCATCTTACAGGTCCACCTATTCAAGAAATGTTCACATCGTTGGGTCCTAATCCCACCGGTGTAGCTTATGAGGTGAACCCAAGTGTCCTCGACTTATTGCATAATAAAATTTTAAAGGTGAGGATCCTTATCAACATTTGCAATTTTTTGAAGATGTATGTGGGACATTTAAATTGAATGCTTTTAGTCCATATGATATGAAACTGAAATTATTTCCTCACACACTGGCTAAAAAGACAAGGAATTGGTTAGTGTCTCACCCTGTAGGAACCTTTGACACATGGAGTAAGCTAGCAGGAACTTTTCTATCAGATTTTTATCCAGAGAAGAAATCATATGAAGAAGGGAGGAGGATCTTAAACTTCTGACAAAAACCTGGAGAAAGTCTGGTAAAAGCATATCAGAGGTACAAAATTTTATTGAATGATTGCCCTCATCATAAGCTCCCTGAATGGCTAGTACTAAACCTTTTTATGGGGGACTGCAATGTTACTAAAAGGAAGAACTAGATTTAGCATCTGCAGGTTCTTTTATTACAAGAGAGGTCACGGAAGCTTTGAAAATACTAGAAGTGAAACTTGCTAATCACGAAGCTTGGGGGAGTGACGAAGAAGAGGAGGGTGAAGTAGAAGTGGATTTTGATTGCATAAAACCTTATCTAAACTTAGGGAGAGTTGAACAAGTAAGTAATGAATTATACCTTTACCCTAATGTTATTTTAAGATTTCTTCAAAGCTATGTAGAGCATATGGAGTTCCCAAATAGGAAATGGGAGAATTATACCGATGAGGACCCCGAGGAAGAGGTGATAGTTGAGACCTTGGAGGTAGAAACATCGGTACTCCACATGAAGAAGATTATGAACCTGAACCGGAATTGCCATATCCGGTGGGGAAAGCACAACTTGAGTATTTCAGTAGGGAGCATTCTGAGGAAGAAAGCGAGAACGAGAGCAGAGCCAAGGTGAAGCCTCCAAAAAAGGAGGAAACAGGAGAAACCCATTGAAACAATGGAAGAGGAGGTAACTTGCTTGTCGGATTCAGGGCTCCGTAGACCCAATAAGGTTCGAACTCTGGGGCGTGTGCGAAGATCTCAACCAACCCAAGTCTCAAGCTTGCCACCCTACAACCTAGCCTCATCGAGCTCACGCGAGTGGGGAAGAAGATGAACACGACAGCTTACCCAGGTTCAGGCCACCTTGCGGTGTAAAACCCTACTCCTGCTTTGTGGTGGATTGACCTCACGAGGAGGCTGAGGATGAACTAGTACAGTGGTTTGAGCGGCCTCGCTAGGGCTCGAGTGATGCGGATGGAGTGGTCAAGGGTCCGATTCTAGATCCCCCTCTATGGCGGTGGCTAACCTATATTTATAGCGGCCTTGGTCCTCTTCCCTCGAAACTTAGGCGGGAAGGGATCCCACAACGGCCAATTTGAAAGGGGACAAGAAGTAAATCTAATCCTGACGAAAGGTGTTCTTAGCCTGCAAAGCTTCTGGTCATGATGCAGTGGTGGGCTCGGCGATGACATCCGTCCTGCCGAGCTCATGGTCTTTGTCTTGTTGCACCGGAATGGAAACCTTTAGGGGATTCCTTGGGAACCAGCGTCTGTCCTTGCCTCCTTAGCACCGAAAGGGAAACTGCCTCCTCTGCGCCCGCTGGCGCTCGCCTGGCCTTGGTCGTCATGGCTCACGTCATCATAGCCTTGTGAGGCTGGGTACCTGCATAGAAATCTCCGCTCCTCGGGAGGCAACCTCGGGAGGCCGCTCCTTTGGAGGTCTTGATGCCGTCCGCCTCGCGAGGATGGGGGCCCTCGTGAGGGTCTTGCCTTGGGGTCGTTGTAGCTGGGCCGTACCAGGCCATCAATGGGCACATGTGTTGGGCTGCAGGCAGGCAGATCTAGGTACCCCCGATCCCAGAACACTGACAGTAGCCCCCGGGCCCAAGGCGCGCTCGGGCTGGCTTCGAGGCGAAGCCAAGGGGCAAGGGCGAAGCGCCGCGGGCCCCAAATCGCCTGCGGGCCAGGCTTGACGCGTGGCGCACGATGGGATGCGGACGCCTCCACTTCCCCACGTCGCCTCGGCAACTGCCCAGGCTAACAAAAGACTGGCACACGCCGCAGAGCCATCATTGCTCGAATGCGAAGGGATGCCGATTGGCCTCCGACAACCTATAAGAGGGCGAGGGAGGCAGAGCCCCTAGCCCATCTTCATCTTCTTGCTTCCCCGGTCTGCACTCTTGCAGCAGCATCCATGGCACCGGTGAGAAGGTTCTCTGCCACCGAGAAAGGGAAGGCTCCACGGGAGGAACCTGAGCAGCTCCCACCAAAAAGGGGGCGCGGCCGCCCTCGCAAGGCCACTGCAACGCCCATGGCCGTCGTTCCCCGATGCGAGCGCGCCCCGCCGGGAATCCATGCCAGCTCAAGCGTTCGCACACAGGGTCCTTCCCACGGGGATGGCCACACAAACTGCGGAGGACGAGGCCGAGGAGGGAGGCAGGCGACGGCCGTCCGACCACCTCAACCAAAGGCCCATGCTGATGGCACAACTCGTGAGTTTGTGGTGTGGGTGGCGATGCCACCACGCACCTGGATCCGACTCCCGCGTGCCTTGGCGGAGGAGCTGCCAGCGCGGGGACCCGTCGAGCTGTGGCTACAGCACGATGGCTGCTGCAACCAGTCCTCACAGGCGGAGGTCGAGGTCACCTTCTCCGGCGATGTCTTCATGACCCGGGGATGGGGAACGATCGCCCGCGCCTACGGCTCGGAGGGGAGGCACGCCCTCCATTCTAAGTATAACGGGCCGTCGATGCTCTTCTTCAAGGTCTTCAGAGAAAACGGCGAATGCCTGGAATGCTGCCCCAGGGGCGGCAATGGTGGCGGCGAAGCCCTCCTCAGTGAACTTGCCCTTGGCCTCACCCATGATGCCTCCAGCAGCGGCGACACCTCCCCCGGGACAAGCTCGAGTGACGACGACTACGACGAGCCGCTGCGCCACTGTGCCCGGGTCAAGGAGGGGGAGGACACCGACTAGCCGCCATGATGCCAAAGCTGGCGCCTCCTGAGCTGCGGCCCTCAGGAGGCCTTTCATTTTGTTTTATTCCCTGCATCAAAATCATGAGGGGCCCCGTAGGGGCGTGTAAGAACCGTGGCGCTTGCGCCTTTATATTACTGTTTCCAGTTCATGCTCTTGGTTGCGCTCGTGTTTCTCGCTTTGGCACCGGTCCCCTTTTTGATCTTGCGATAGCGTGTTGCTCTGCGTCGACAGGACCCAGTCCCCAGGTGAGCTTCAGCCGTCACTAGTATGCCAGGTTGCGATGCTATGCGCAAGGCCAGGAGGTGAGCGACCCGAGGTCCAGTAAGAGCTCCTGAGGCGCGATGCTCAGGAGGTCCCCTTTGGCGCGCAAGCGGCTGTTGAAAGATTAAATAGGGGGTCCCTTGCCTGAGCGAGGTCGTGAAAGAATAAAACATTAGCGGTGAGGCTCATGCTGGCGTGTGTAGGATAACTTAGCTTGGCGAGGTTGCGGCCCGTGGTGGTTCTTTCGTCACGAGGGCGAGCTTCTCTGGAGCTTTTGACCTAGTGCATGTTGCCTGTTCTGTAATGGATTAAGGTAAACCCTGCTAGAGGTGTGTGAGGGGACTGATGCCCATCATATTCCAAAAGAACGAACGCTAGCACCGCCGGGACACACCCCTCTCCCTGTATTCCCCCGCGAGGCAGGTGGCCCCCCTTTCTTTGCCCATCATAATGCTCTACGTCCTCAGGACCCGGCCCTCGAGCAGAACTCAGCCGCCGCTGGTATGCTAGGTCATGATGCCATGGTCAAGGCCAGGGGGTGAGGGCTCGAAAGCTAGTAGGAGCTCCTGAGGTGCGATGCTCAAGAGCCCCCCTTTAACGTGCAAGCGATTTGCGCAAAAGAGGAATGGCTCGCCTTGCGGAGGCGCTTGGGAGAGGCCGTACCCAGCGGCACGCGGCGTACGAAGCAATTTTACTTAGCCTTTTGCGAGCTGGGGCGCCGCCTGATCATGAGGTCCTGTCTTCTGAGGCTCCTACATATTAGTTAGTCATGAAATACAAGGGGCGGTGCACACTTGCTGATCTGCTCGTGATCGTTCCGTGAGAAGACAAAGGCACTAAGAACCTGGTGAGGTGACGTGCACAGGGCGGGCCCGCGAGCCAGAGCTCAGTCTCTTAGATTTATCAGCGCTGCAGGGATGGACCCAAGCACAGGCACCGTGCCGGTATCCCCCTCTCGTGGGACGTTCAAGGGGAGAGCTGGCATCTCGCGAAGCCCGTAGGGGTGTCTCCAGAGGCGATACATCATCAAGCGCAAGGTTAAATATCACAATAGTTCATGAAAGCATAACTGATCTAGAGTACACGAATTGAAACGGTGTAACTATGGGGGCGGACCCTGACAGCTTGAGGATAATGCAGCCCGAGGGGCGCCCTCAATTGAACAAACCAAAAAATCACCTGGCACCAGTGTTGTAGAAGCGTCGGGGTAGCTGAAGACACGTGCCACGTAGACTGCTCCTCACGACCTGGGCAGCTCCGGAGGCCTGGGAAGCTCACGAGGCCCGGGGGGCTCGCGAGGATCTGGGATCTCCTGAGACATGACCGCCAAGCGCCTGGCCTCGTGAGATTCCAAAGCACACTGCACGAGGCGCTGGTATGTGGCGCCCATGTTCAGCAGGCCAAACGGCATGCAGACGTAGTTGCAGGGGTAGCCTCCACTTCGGCCAACGCGGGACGGCCAGAAGAGGTCCTACGAAGTGATGACCCACAAGTATATGGGATCAATCGTAGTCCTTTCGATAAGTAAGAGTGTCAAACGTAACGAGGAGCAGAAGGAAATGACAAGTGGTTTTCAGCAAGGTATTTTCTGCAAGCACTAAAATAGTCGGTAACAAGTAGTTTGATAGCAAGATAATTTGTAACGAGCAAGTAACGGTAATGGTAAATAATATGCAGCAAGGTAGCCCAATCCTTTTGTGGCAAAGGACAGGCCAAAACGGTCTCTTATGATAAGCAAAGCGTTCTTGAGGGTACACGGGAATTTCATCATATCACTTTCATCATGTTGGTTTAATTCGTGTTTGCTACTTTGATAATTTGATATGTGGGTGGACCGGTGCTTAGGTGCTGTTCTTACTTGAACAAACCTCCTAATTATGATTAATCCCCTCGCAAGCATCCTCAACTACGAGAAAAGTATTAAGATAAAATCTAACCATAGCATTAAACTTTTGGATCCAAATCAGTCCCTTATGAAATAGCGCATAAACTAGGGTTTAAGCTTCTGTCACTCTAGCAACCCATCATCTAATAACTACTCCACAATGCATTCCCTTAGGCTCAAATATGGTGAAGTGCCATGTAGTCGACGTTCACATGACACCACTAAGGGAATCACAACATACATATCATCAAAATATCGAACACATATCAAGTTCACATGATTACTTACAACATGACTTCTCCCGTGACCTCAAGAACAAAAGTAACTACTCACAAATAATAATCATGCTCAAATCAGAGGGGTATTAAATAGCATAATGGATCTGAACATATAATCTTCCACCAAATAAACCATATAGTAATCAACTACAAGATGTTATCAACACTACTAGTCACCCACAAGTACTAATCTAAGGTTCCGGTACAAAGATAGAACACAAGAGATGAACTAGGGTTTGAGAGGAGATGGTGTTGTTGAAGATGTTGATGGCCCTCCCAAACATGGAAGAGTTGTTGGTGATGATGATGACGACGATGATTTCCCCCTCTGGGAGGGAAGTTCCCCCAGCGGAATCGCTCCGCCGGAGGGCAAAAGTGCTCCTGCCCAAGTTCCGCCTCAAGACGGCGGCGCTTCGTCCCGAAAGTCCTCCCTCTACTTTTTCTAGGTCAAAATGACATATATACCAGAAGAGGGGCACCGGAGGTGGGCCGAGGAGGGCACAACCCACCAGGGAGCGCCTGGGCTGCCTGGCGCGCCCAGGTGGGTTGTGCCCACCTGGTGGGCCCCCTCTGGTAGTTATTTGCTCCAATATTCCTCATATATTCCAAAACAATTCTCCGTAAATTTTTAGCTCATTTGGAGATGTGCAGAATAGGTAACTCTGACGTAGCTTTTTCAGGTCCAGAATTCTAGCTGCCGGTATTCTCCCTCTTTGTGTAAACCTTGCATAATATGAGAGAAAATGCATTAGAAATACTCCAAAAGGCATTATTATGCATAAAAACATTATAAATAACAATAGGAAAACATGATGCAAAATGGACGTATCAACTCCCCCAAGCTTAGACCTCGCTTGCCCTCAAGCGAAAACCGAAATCAAAAAACATGCCCACATGCTTAGAGAGAGAGGTGTCGATAAAAACAAAATACGGACATAGAAGCATCATGCATATTATTATAACAGTAAAGAACTTTAACATAAAACTTTATCAAATAACTTTTATCACATAACTTTTATCATATAACTTCTCATGAACAAGTAACAAATTAATCACAACATTGAAGTATAAAGCATAAACCTTATTCAAAGCCAACAAACTATGTTCTCAGTCAACTTTGCAACTACAATTCATCATATTTTCAGGAAGGGTCACGTATCAGAGCCTTTAGGCAAGTCCACATACTCAACCATCATTTAATCTTCTATGATTGCTAACACTCACAGCGTACCCATGAACAAAAAGTTTCAACCGGACACATAGAAAGATAGGGGCTTATAGTTTCACCTCCCAACGTATTCACTTCAAGGGTGATTTCAACAATAATAACTCATGCCTAATCATATCCAACTGGATATATGTGCCTAGATCTTTCCTCACCACATGATGCTTGCAAAAAGAGAAAATAAAAAGGAATAGGGAAGAAAACTTTGACTCTTCATAAAAGTAAATGCATAAAAGTAAAAGATAGGCCCTTTGCAGAGGGAAGCAGAGGTTGTCATGCGCTTATTTGTTTGTATGCCAAATCCCTTAATGCAAAAGAACATCACGTTATATTGCCCCTTATGATAGCAACCTTTATTATGCGGTCCGTCGCTTTTATTACTTTGCCATCACAAGTTCGTACAACGCTCAATTTTCTCTTACACTAAATGATCCAACACATTTAGAAGCAATTTTTATTGCCTTATTGCACCGATGACAACTTACTTGAAGGATCTTACTCAATCCATAGGTAGGTATGGTGGACTCTCAAAATAAGATTTGGGTTAAGGGTTTTTGGATGCACAAGTAGTATCTCTACTTAGTGCAGAATTTTTGGCTAGAAAAGATATTGAGCAAGCACCACATGTTAAAGGATCTATGACAATATAACTTCTATGTGAATATGAACAAACATAAATCATTATGTTGTCTTCCTTGTCCAACGTCAACTATTTTGACAAAAAAATATTTAATGGGGGCTCACAATCATAAAAGATGTCCAAGATAGTGTATTTGCATGTGAATCTTCTCCTCCCTTATTAATTCTTTCATGAATTGCATCATTGACCAATGCTATGCTTGTCAATCTCCAACAAATTTTACCACTAAATCATAAGATTAGCATATGATCTTTTTCATTTATTTTCCTTTCTTTTTATTGAGACATAAAAGTAAAGAAACAAAACTCAAACTACTCTTTATTATATATCTCACACACGATTACATCGATTGATTGATCACTAAGCAAACACTCGAAAAGAAAGGATCGAACTAAAACTTTTATTCAACTAAATCATAGGAAGCTAAAGATAGAACTAAAATAGATGAAAGCAAAGATAGTGGTGGTGATACAATAATGGGACACCTCCCCCAAGCTTGGCACAAGCCAAGGGGAGTGTCCATACCATGAACTCAAGTCTCCTTTGGTGATGAAAAAGGCGGTGATGGTGATGACGTAATATCCTTCTTCTCTAGCTTGTGTAGAAGGGTAAAATTATCTATCCTCAACTCCTTGTTCTCCATCTCAAGCTTTATTATCCTCTTGCATAATGCCTCCTTGATTTCCTGCTTGAAACGAGGGGGAACTAGTTCCTCTTCATCTTCCTCATCGGTGAACCATATATAGGGATAGGTGTCCTTGAAGATATTTTTATCAAAAGGCTGATAAGAAACTGGGCAATCCTCTCCCGAATCTTGAGATGACATATTTTCAGATCTACCAGAAAACAAAAAGAAAGAAGAACAGAAGATTTCTCCGCGATATGGTGATCAATACGTTTGGGGGGTATATAAAGATTTTTTATCTTGGGAAACAAGTAAATGGGAGGAAAACGAAGTCGGGAAGGTTCCCGAGGTGGGAACAACCCACCTGGGCGCGCCAGGGGGCCCTGGCGCGCCCTGGTGTCTTGTGCCCTCCTCGGGTGCCTTCCTGGTTGTTTCTTATTTTCCTAATTTTTTAATATATTCCAAAACTGACTGGAAATATTTTTGCGGATTTTTCGGAGTCTGTTTACTTACCGTATCACCACTACTGCAGGATGGTCCAAACGCGACAGTCCAATTAGAGACCCTTCGACGAATCAATCACAAACGGTGATGTAATAAAACCGTCAAAAAATATGCAAAACGTTTGCGATGCCGGTGACATCAAACACGGTTCAGATTAGAGTTGCGTGTGCAATGCGTGGCAAATGGTTAATCCAGCAGAACTGTTTGCGATGAGGCAGAACAACAGAAACGGGCAGCCAGATGAGGGTGTGTGCGATATACGACATATAGTTCACTAGGATGAACTGTGTGCGATTAGGCAACACAATAGAAACGGTCAGCCAGATCAAGGTGTGTGCGATGGAGGGCATACAGTTCACTCGGATGAATTGTTTGCGATGAGCCAAGACAACAGAAACAGTTCAACTGAACAAGATGTGTGTGATACGCGGCAAATAGGTCCGTAATCAGAAATGTGTGCGAAGACCAATAATAACACAGACGATTGCTGCTAATGAGCCGTGTGATTTTCTCTGTCTACGATTGCTGCTAACACCGAGTCGGGTGGGACACGAGCAGAGCGCGCCGCGGCCGCCTCAACCATGAGCAACCACACGCATAAAGTAGTTGAACACGCAAGGAATGGTCGTCTACAAGCCGGCCGGCAGTTGCGTCGCTACGTAGAGAGAGCGGCCGTGTGCTACTACCTCCGTCTTGGTCTATTAGTCCCCTTTATATTCTGTGCCATATTTTGACCTTAAATTTAACCAACAAAATGTTAATGCATGTTATTAAAATTACATAATTAGAAACTATGTTCAAATACGAATCCAATGATGTAATCTTTGGCGACATGCATTCGTATTTTATTAGTTAAATCCTACTTATAAACCAGGACGGGGCCGGGGTAGTAGGTAATAAAATCGCAAACATTATTTTATTAACCATATGTGTATGTGTCCATTCGTCCTCCTCTCGCACGTCTTGTCACCCTGCTGCTGCAAACGGCTTCGAGCGCAAGCTTGAGCAGCGCGCGGGGGCGTTCTTTTGGCCAAACGGTGGTGAGCCCGTTCCCGCGCAATCGCGCAGGTTCCCGCGCAAGCTTCCCGCTCGACTCGGTGAAATCCCCCAAAATCCCAATGCTTACCAGCCTGCTATATAAACCCTCACGGCCGGCGAGTCCTGCATCGCATTTTCCCCCTCCCTATAGCTTATCTTGTCTGCTTCTCCCACAATCGCCAATGGCACCGGTCCGTCGTCGTCGCTCAGCCACTCCGCCGTCATCAGAGGACAGCTCCAGCTGGGAGGCTACACCGTGGCGGTGGCTCAGTCCTGGGCGTAGTGTAGTGCACGTGCCATCCCTCTTGTTGGCTGTGCGCGGAACACCCACCACACGCTCCACCACCGCTGCCCGTCGACAGCTGTTGCCGGCTGCCGTTGCCACCACCCCATCGTCTGCCACCGTGGCCGCCACACCACCGTCTGCCACCGTGGCCGCCACACCACCGTCGAAAGCCAGGGCCATCGCCCGCTCCACCGCCGCGGCTCGAAGGCGGGAGGTGGCCGTCATGGCCGCCACCCCACTGCCGGCCACCGTGGCCATCACCCACTCCGCCACCGCGGCCCGAAGGCGGGAGGTGGTGGTCGTGACCGCCACCCCATCGTCAGCTGCCGTGGCCGCCAGCCCACAGTCGACCGCCGGGGTCATTACCTGCTCCGCCACCGCCGCCCGAAGGCGGGAGGCGGAGGTGGAGGCCCGCATGTGCGTCAGCGACCTTGCGCGCTACATCGAGTTCCTGCGGGAGGAGGAGGAGTGCCTCGTTGAGCACGCAAAGAGCCTTTCTGCCACTGTGGTCGCAACACACACCGACGCAGAGGCGAGGAATCAGGAGATCTACGAGGAGTCCCGCCGCTTCAAGAGGGGTCATTTGGAGTGGCAGAGGGCGTTCGAGGTGAGCATCGCTGAAGGTGCAGCAGCGGCAGGCACCGTATTGCAGTTGTCCAGCTCGTCGGTAGACTCGTCCTCCTCTGCCTCTTACTGAGCGTGCTCGGCAGAGGAGAGGCTACCGGAAGTAGTACAAAGCCCCTCCGTAATAGTAGTATTTAGGGGCTATTTTGTTCAGTTCATCTGACTATAGATGTGGTGGAACTGTACAACGTACTTAAAATTGGCTAGTATATATAGTTGAACTAGCTATTTCAGTACATGGTTGGCAACAATTGGGGAAAAGTTTGGTCGGTTCAGCTGTCGAGTTGAACTGTTTGTATAAAAGAACGACTGCTTAATTTATGAATGAAATGTATGCTTAATTACTGAATTTTAGTTGCAAAAATTAGATAGTGCTAGTGATTTTTAGCTGCATATTTTGACAAATGGCAGTGTTACAAGGTTGGCAAATGGCAATGTTGCTAGATCAACAAATGTCAATCTTTCTAGTTTGACAAATGGTAATATAGAATATACCCAATATGAGAGATGCAAATCTTACCAAATTGTCTGTACGTGCGGTTGCACACGGGTCATCCGAAAAAATCATTTGCGTTGAAGGGAGGTACAAATCCTGCTTGCCAGATTTTCTCTTGGCTTAGCGCCGAAGTCTCGCTTTGCATACCATATTCAATCTGAACCATTTGCGTTGAAGAGATGCACAAATCCTACGCGGCGAATTTTCCCTTGGCTTACTGGGGAAGACCATAGCTCTCACTTTGCATACGGGTGTTCTATCTAAAATGTTTGCGAATAAGAGCTGCACAAATCCTGCTTGGCACATTTTCCCTTGGCTTGCTGGGGAAGCTGTCGTTTTACATACGGGTGTTCTATCTAAAACGTTTGTGATCAAGAGGTGCACAAATCCTGCTCGGTACATTTTCCCTTGGCTTCCTGGGGAAGCTGTCGGCTTGCATACGGGTGTTCTAACTAAAACGTTTGCGATGAGTGTTTTATATTTAAAAACCATTGATGTTTTTTTAAAAGAAAATCATTTGATAAGTCTGTACATTCAGAGAGAAAGACACAAGTTCATTCAAACCATATCTTTCATTCAGTCACACTGCGAATTTATATTCATATGATCGAGATACAGTATTAAACCCAACTGGAAGACTAGTGGCAGATGATCCTTCTGCGCCATGGCGTTGGTGGAGGTCTGCGGGAGGGGAATGGCCCATATTAAACTGCAGCTTGGGCGCCATTAATAGAGAGGATACGAGCAAGGCGGGCGGCGGCCATGGAAGTCAAAGGGCTCGCTTCCCCTTGAGCCTGCGTGGAGTACAACACTACAGCTCGCACGCTTCCCGGTGAGCCTGCGCATTGGAGTATAGCTCGCATGCCTCCCGTTCAGTCAAGCACCTGTCCACACGGCACCTCCTAGCCATTAAAAGAGTGAGGCGTGGCGTTACGTGAATGGTTAACAGAATGCACATGATTTAAATTATACAAAACATTTGAGATGTTAAAGTGACAGCTATTTGTTTCAAAATGCCTTTGTTGGCTGTTATTCGAGTGCGCCTTCTCTCAAAATGGACATGAAGAATACCACAACATGTCGGGTGCCATTCCATGATAGCATGCCAAGTTTCATGAATTTCAGACGAGTTTTGGATTTACTAGAATTTAAAAACAAAGTATCTCAACGTTTTGCCGACAATCAACGATGCCCTGGTGTTTGAAATTCATTCCCATTTCTTGCATGGGACCTAAGCATGCACCCAAGGACACACGTTTGATTTTTCAACCCATTTTTCTGCACTGGAGCATGTGCATGTAGTTCAAATTTGAATTATGCACAGAAAATGCCTAGAAAACCCAGTTAATGTATAAAAATGTCGTAGCGAACCCCAAAAAATCCCAAAAATTGATACAACACTCCTGTTGTTCTATGTTGACACTAGAAAAATTTTGAAAGCAAGAAGAGGCAACAGATATCGTTTCGTTCCCAAAGGTGGCATGTTCCTTACCAAAAGCATCAGGATTGTTGTGAGAAGCTCTGGTTTGCGAGAAGCTTATACCCAAACCTGCCCCAAATGGGACAAAAATTTTACCACATCATGTTGATGCTGCTACATGATAGCATGCCAAGTTTCATGAATTTCAGATGAGTTTTGGATTTACTAGAATTTAAAAACAAAGTATCTCAATGTTTGCGGCCGAGCGACGGTGGCAAGGTGCTTGACATTCATTCCCATTTCTTGCATGGGACCTAAGCATGCACCCAAGGACACAGATTTGATTTTTCAACCAATTTATATGCACTGGAGCATGTGCATGTAGTTCAAATTTGAATTATGCACATAAAATGCCTGGAAAACCCAGTTAATGTATAAAAATGTCTAAACAAACCCTGAAAAATTCCAAAATTTAACACATCACTCCTGTTGTTCTATGTTGACACTAGAAAAATCTTGAAAGCAAGAAGAGGCAACGGATATCGTTTCGTCCCCAAAGGTGGCACGTTCCCTACCGAAACCACCAGGCTTTGTTGTGAGAAGCTCTGGTTTGTGAGAAGCTTATACCCAAACCTGCCCCAATTGGGACAAAAAATTTACCACAGCATGTTGGTGCCGCTTCATAATAGCATGCCAAGTTTCATGAATTTCAGACAAGTTTTGGATTTACTAGAATTTGAAAACCATGTATCTCAATGTTTGCGGCAGAGCGACGGTGGCAAGGTGTTTGACATTCATTCCCATTTCTTGCATGGAACCTAAGCATGCAACCAAGGACACATATTTGATTTTTCGGCCAATTTATATGCACTAGAGCATGTGCCTGTAGTTCAAATTTTAATTATGCACATAAATGCATAGAAAACTCAGTTAATGTATAAAAATGTCCAAACGAACCCCAAAAAATTCCAAAATTGAACACAACACTCCTGTTGTTCTATGTTGACAGTAGAATTTTTTTTGAAATCAAGAAGAGGCAACGGATATCGTTTCGTCCAGAAAGGTGAAACGTTCCATAACGTAACCATGAGGCTTGTTGTGGCAAGCTCTGGTTTGTGAGAAGCCTATACCCAAACCTGCCCCAAATGGGACAATATTTTTACCACGGCATGTTGATGCCGTTCCATGATATCATGTCAAGTTTCATGAATTTTAGACGAGTTTTTGATTTACTAGAATTTTAAAACCATGTATCTCAATGTTAGCGGCCGAGCGACGGTGGCAAAGGTGTTTGACATTCATTCCCATTTCTTGCATGGGACCTGCGCTTGTAACCAAGGACACACATTTGAATTTTCAACCCGTTTATATGCACTAGAGCATGTGCATGTAGTTCAAATTTGAATTATGCACATAAATGCATAGAAAACTCAGTTAATGCATAAAAATGTCCTAGCGAACCACGAAAAATCCCAAAAAATGACACAATACTCTTGTTGTTCTACATTTGTCGGCGTTCTGGGAATGGGGGTACCCAGACTTGCCTGCCTGCAGCCCACGACATGGCTCCATCGACGGCCTGGTATGGCCTACCTTCAGCATCAACAACTCAAGACCCTCGTGAGGGGCCAAGCCTCGCGAGGCGGACGACACCAAGACCTCCAGGAGGGGCGGCCTCCTCAGGTTGGCTCCTGAGGAGTGGAGACTTCTATGCAAGCCTCACCTCGTGAGGTTCGGGTGACGTGAGCCATGACGACCAAGGCCAGGCGGGCGCCAGTGGGCGCAGTACGGCAGGTTTCCTCTTTGGTGCTAAAGAGGCAAGCGCAGGCACGGAGTCCCGAGGAATCAACCAAAGATTTCCATTCCCGTGCAATAATACCAAGACCGCCAGGATGGCAGGATGGAGGTCATCACCGAGCCCACCACGGCGTCATGACCAGAGGCTTTCGCAGGCGAAGACTACTTTTGTCAGGATAAGATGTACTAGTTGTCTCCCTTTGAATTTGGCCGTTGTGGGATCCCTTCCCACCTTCATTTGGGAAGAGGACCAGGGCCACTATAAATAGGACCTAGCCACCACCATAGGAAAGGGAGGATGAAGGAGGAAAAAGGGGAGATGAAGAGACGAGAAGGGGACGGATCATTAAGACCACCCTCACCCTCACCAGCTCAAGAACACACCTCCTGAGGTTGTTCTTCCACTATACTAGTTCATCCTCAGCCCACCTCGAGGCCAATCAACGGGTTGGCAGACTGGGGAGGTTGAGTTCTTCGCACGCACCCCAGAGTTCGAACCAATCTTGGGTTTGCGGAGCCCGAAATCCGACATTTGGTGCGCTAGGTAGGGGCACGGGGATTGGCTTGGGCACAGGGGCTACGCTCAGGTCACGTCTAGCGTACGCCACCTCGCCAGGTCCCTCGTACCTGGTCTTTGCGCGCCCCTCTCGAGCGATAGCTCGGCGAGGAAAGGTATGGAGGTCTATTCGTACGTCAAGGGGGACTCCTGAGCATCGCGACTCAGGAGCCTAACTGGCCACATAGCCCCTCACCCCTTGGTCTCGTCCTGGTGATCCGGACGCCCCAACGGCGGCTGAGGTTTGCGCGGGGCCAGGCCCTGCCGATGCAGAATGCTAAGACCTACACCTGCGTCTCCTTCCCGAGGGCTGTTCGTACGTCAAGGGGGACTCCTGAGCATCGCGACTCAGGAGCCTAACTGGTCATGTAGCCCCTCACCCCTTGGTCGCATCCTGGTGATCCGGATGACCCAACGGCGGCTGAGGTATGCGCGGGGCCGGGCCCTGCCGAGCAGAACACTAAAGCAAACGAAAAGGAAATCGCAGAATCCTAGCAGATTATTACGAAACATACTGTCTCGTAAAACTCCAAGCATAAGTTCTTACGCCTCCACGAGGCACGATACATGTTGCAGGACCAAAACTGGGGGAAGCGCCAGCCTCGAGCTTCTTCCTCAACCTTGGGCATCGCCGCCGCCCACCTGGGGAGACCCGCCTCTTGCTCATCCCGCAACGAGGGCTACACATGCTGGCACGGCGCTTGTGCTCGGGTCCGTCCCTGCAACGCTGACAAATCTGAGAGATCGAGCTCTGGCTCGCGGCCTACCCCGCACACGTCACCTCACCAGATCCTCAGTGCCTTCATCTTCTTGCGGAAAGATCAGCGGCTGGACAGCAAGTGTGGTTATATGTTATGCTCTCCTCCTTGGACTAACTCACAGGAACTTCTGGAGCTTAACTACGGGCGGCCCCGCCGGCCATCCCTTTTTCACGCCATTCGCTTGCACGTCAAAGGGGGGGCTCCTGAGCATCGCGCCTCAGGGGCTCCTACTGGCTCTCGAGCCCTCGCCCCCTGGCCTTGACCATGGCATCGCGACCTGGCATACCGGCGGCGGCCGAGCCTCGCTCGAGGGCCGGGACCCGAGGACGTAGAGCATTTAGACGAGCGCGGAAAAAGGGGGGATCGGCGTGAGCCCTACTCTGGAGCGTCACCACTAAGGCATGATCAGGCACCGCGCAAGGGAATCACCGCAGGCTCATCAAGATAAGTCACCCATATATATGAACGCGAACCTCATGACTCAATATCTCGACCCTCACGATCTCGCTCGGGCAATGCCGCCTTCCTTTTCGGCCTTAAGGGAGCTGCTTGCGCACCCAAGGGGACCTCTTGAGCATCGCGTCTCAGGAGCTCTTACCGGACCTTGGGCCGCTCACCTCCTGGCCTTGACCACGGCATCGCGACCTGGCATACCAGTGACGGCTGAAGCCTGCCTGGGGACTGGGTCCTATCGGTGTAGAGCACTAAGCTACCACGAGAACGAAAAGGGGGAACAATGCCGGAGCGAGATACACAATTTCAACATCATGCTAGGAAAGATAACACTGGAGCAAAAGCACTACAATTTCTTGCATGCCCCCATGGGACTCGTCACAATTCCACCCAGGGAAACAAGAGAAGAAGACCTCGAAGTACCCCGACCGCCTAGTATCACCGGCGACGCCGAGCGGAAGCTGCTGCTGCACTCTGGGCGCGGCGAGAGCTCGGCGGCACATAGCTATCATCACTGGACTCCGGAGAATCACTAGGCTTGGGAGAGTCGCTGAATTCCAGGGAGTCGCCGCTGCTGCTGGAGTAGCTACCGGCGAGACAAAGAAGGAGAAGGAGTGGGCAGCGAGAAGACGGAGATGAGCGAAGGGGGCTCCGCCCCTCCCCTCATTTATAGCCGGAGGGAGGCCAACCGCCGGCCTCCACGATCCCACACAATGATGATCTTTCTCTGCATTCGGCAGGCTCTCATCAAGTCGAACGGTTGCCGAGGGCGTGTGGGGAAGCGGAGGCGCCCACGTCCCATCAAGCGCCATGCGTCAACCAAGGCCGCAGGCGGTTAGGGCCCGCGGCGCTTCGCCCTTGCCCTTTGGCTTCGCCTCAAAGCCAAGTTCAAGCGCGCCTTGGGCCCGGGGGCTACTGTCGGCGTTCTGGGAACGGGGGTACCCAGACTTGCCTGCCTGCGGCCCACGACGTGGCTCCATCGACGGCCTGGTACGGCCTACCTTCAGTATCAACAACTCAAGACCCTCGCGAGGGGCCAAGCCTCGCGAGGCGGACAACACCAAGACCTCCAGGAGGGGTGGCCTCCTCAGGCTGGCTCCTGAGGAGCAGAGACTTCTATGCAAGCCTCACCTCATGAGGTTCGGGTGACGTGAGCCATGACGACCAAGGCCAGGCGGGCGCCAGTGGGCGCAGTACAACAGGTTTCCTCTTTGGTGCTAAAGAGGAAAGCGTAGGCGCGGAGTCCCGAGGAATCAGCCAAAGAATTCCATTCCCATGCAACAAGACCAAGACCGCCAGGACGGCAGGACGGAGGTCATCGCCGAGCCCACCACGGCGTGACGACCAGAGGCTTTCGCAGGCGAAGACTACTTTTGTCAGGATAAGATGTACTAGTTGTCTCCCTTTGAATTTGGCCGTTGTGGGATCCCTTCCCACCTTCATTTGGGAAGAGGACCAGGGCCACTATAAATAGGGCCTAGCCACCACCATAGAGAAGGGAGGACAAAGGAGGAGGAAGGGGAGACGAAGAGACGAGAAGGGGACGGATCATTCAGACCACCCTCACCCTCACCAGCTCAAGAACACACCTCCTGAGGTTGTTCTTCCACTGTACTAGTTCATCCTCAGCCCACCTCGAGGCCAATCCACCACAAAGCAGGAGTAGGGTTTTACACCGCAAGGTGGCCCGAACCTGGGTAAACTGCTGTGTCTTGTTTCCTTCCCGTTCATCGAGCTAGGCCGTGGGATCAATGGGTCGCAGACTAGGGAGGTTGAGTTCTTCACACGCACCCCAGAGTTCGAACCAATCTTGGGTTTGCGGAGCCCAAAATCCGACAACGTTGACACTAGAAATTTTTTGAAATTAAGAAGAGGCAACAGATATCGTTTCGTCCACAAAGGTGACATGTTTCCCTACCGGAACCATGAGGCTTCTTGTGAGAAGCTCTGGTTTGTGAGAAGCTTATACCATAAGCTACCCCAAATGGGACAATATTTTTTACCCCAGCATGTTGATGCCATTCCATGATAGCATGCCAAGGTTCATGAATTTCAGACGAGTTTTGGATTTACGAGAATTACAAAAGCAAGTACCTCAACGTTGCCGGAGAGCCACGGTGCCGTGGTGTTTGAAATTCATCCCCATTTCTTGCATGGGACATAAGCATCAACCCATGGACACATATATGATTTTACAACCCATTTTGGTGCACCGGAGCATGTGCATGTAGTTTAATTTTGAATTGTGCACCTAAAATGCCTAGAAAACCAAGTTAATGTATAAAAATGTCCAAACGAATCCTGAATAATTCCAATTTTTTTACGACACACCTATAGTTGCATGTTCACTGCAGATAAAAGTTCTAGCAATTCGAACACCCTCCTTTGCTGCTATGACCCCGTTATGTAATTCAAATCAAGACGAAAAATCAAGTAGATCGCACACATTTAATTATCACCAACCATGTGAGATGGAGCACAAAATATCTTGGAGCATCGTTGGAGTATAGTACACATATGGCTTATGCGAGAAGGTGCGTCGGCTACAGTCCACAGCCAGCGTGTCAAGCACACTAGCTCGCTCCCCAAATATCATTTCACTGTTCAATCGTCGCCGGTGAAAGATGGGGACGTGGACCCGCTTCATCAGGGCAACTCCGGCAGCCCACTCCAGCGAGAGCGCGGTCACAACCGCCAGACGCGTGCTAACAAGGTTTGTGAGTGCGGCTGCAATCTGCGACCGGGCGGCCAAGGCAGCCCAAACGGCCGCTGTTGCTTCTGAGGTGGTGGCAGCAACATCTGCCTCGGGGATAGCAACTGGCGAGAGCGGCACAGCAGCTGTCCGTTCCACAGCGGTGGCCTTAGCCCTGATGGATGCCGCCCGTGACCATGTCGAGGCCACCCACACCCAACTCGTGGCGGTCACCGGGCAAATCGAACGAAGCTTCTTTGACAATGGTCGGCAACCCACGACCGAAGAGTTGGCAATCGCCGAGAGCGTTCGAGCAGCCGTCCATTCCTCCACCGCATACCTTGCCACGACCGAGCCCGTCCAAGCCCAGATCACGGCCGCCCACGCCTAGCTCGAGGCGGCCTTTTCCAAAGAGATGGCGGACGCGGATGGCGAGATGCTTGCCAAGTATGGTGCGATGGATGCCATGGAGCCCCTTCCCCAGGAGACCGTCGGGCGCGAGCTGGACATGGAGGAGGCGGCGGAGATCGACGAGCACCAGCCGTAGTAGTACTCTTTATTTTGTTTAATTAAGAGCACTGGTCTTTAATTTGTTAGAGTAATGTTTAGGTCAGCTAGCTCTATTTAATTGCTGAACTTGCTCGATTAAGAAGTGTGGGTGTGCTGTAGTCTCCTTTGTTTACCCAAATTATGCAATGACGTGGATGACCACTGTAACCAGGGAAATTCAAACCAAAATTTTTGACGTTCAAACTCATCACACACGGGTTAAGCTATCTAAATCATTTTTGATGTTCACATATCGTACACAGTTCTGAATAAGGGACCGTGTCTGATGACACTTTGCGCGCCAGTTTTTTCGCTACACCGATCCAAAATTTTCGGCTTCCGTGGAAATATCTACCTCCCCGCCCCCTCCCCCTTACCAAAAGCCACATTTACGTTGTTTCCGCCCTCCTTTCGAAGTTAAAACCTTCACTCCTTGCTTGCAGCGTCGCCTCCTCGCCGGCGACCCTTTTTCACGCTGCTCGGCCTCATCGATCCAGGCAGGTAATCCACACCCGACCCCCATCCTCCTCCTCCTTCCACATCCCACATGCCCCGACCGCTGGCGCGACACCTTCCACCCAAATCACCGACCCCTCCCCCAAATAAGCACCGCCCTAAGCCATGGTGCACGTAGTATAGCTAGGAGCTCAAGGAGCATTTGGCAGCGGAGAAGCAAATCGCGGCCGCACGTGCGGATGAGGTCGTGATGGCTGCCATTCGTGCCAACCCCTAGATATTGGAGGAGCACCTTGCCGTCGAGGCCACCATTGACGCCTCATGCGCTGACGCCGTGATGCGGTTGGCTGCTTTAAACGACAGTTCATGGCGTTTCCTCAAGGCCACCGTCGGTACCTTTGACGAAGACTACGAGGTGTTTTCTCAGCGTGCCCGTGCTTACCTCAACTCGAGAGGCAGCAGGTTGGTGCCCGGAGCGGCTCAGGCAACTCACCACTACGACGAGGGAACCCACGATGTGGAGGCCTCGCTCTCTTCCATGTCCAGGGAGCCAATTATCATCGATATCTCCGACGATGAGGAGTAGCTTGTCTTATTAGCTCACTATAAGGACCTATGTTCAGTTTGCTAGCTACGCCAGTTAAGCATGCTCGGTTTACCCGTTGCATGTGCTGCTCCTGCCTTTCCTTAACAAATTCTAGTGAATTGTCCTATCTACTTTTACCATGCAATCTGTTGCTCTAGTCTATATGTTCTATATGTCGTGCAATGTGGTGCTCACTTATTAACTGTTTGGTTAATTAGTTGTCGTCTTCAGTTAACTGTTTGGTTCAATTATGCAAATGTGATGTTCAATTCTTCAGGCTGTAATTTTGTATTGTCTTCCCTGTGAGAAATAAATCGAATTTATCTTTACAAAATACATGAGAAACAAATACAATTGCTATATTTCCTAGTTGTCAAGCATGCTTGGTTTGGTTAACTGTCTGATCTTCTAGTATGTTATACATTCTGCAATGCGGTGCTCAGTTAACATTTGGTTCATTTGTTGTGGTGTTTAGTTAACTATTTGGTTCAATTCTGCAATGCGATGTTCAATTGTTGTGGGTGCATTCTGTTATTGTATACCATGTGAGAAATAAATCGAATTTGGTTGTACTAAATACATGAGAAACAAATACAATTGCTATATTTCCAAGTTGTTAAGCATGCTTGGTTTGGTTAACTGTCTGATCTTCTATTAGGAGTATGTTACATTGTGCAATGTGGTTCTCGGTTAATGTTTGGTTCATTTGTTATGGTGTTTAGTTAACTGTTTGGTTTAATTCTGCAATGTGATGTCCAATTGTCGTGGGTAGAATTTTGTATTGTTGTGCATGTGAGGAATAAATCGAATTTGGCTGCACTTAATACATGAGAAACATATACAATTGCTATATTTCCTAGTTCTTAATCATGCTTGGTTTGAATAAATGGGTTTTCCATGTGACTCGAATTAGTCTGATGAATCTGCAATGTTCTTATTTTTTATCAACATATTTTACTGATAGCATGCAAACCCTCACTTAACCTGATCACTAACTACCTTATATGTGTTGCAGGGAAACAATGGGAGGCATTGAGGTTTATAATTGAGGTTTGCACATGCATGGTCCTTTGTCTAATAGCACATTATTGTGCAATTGCAGGAACCATTCTAATATTTAGGTTTTTAACAATTTGGTCTTGCACATGTAGGTCCTGCTGTCAGAGGTTTTGACCCACTGTTCGACCCTTTTTGCATATGGGGAAATGAGTTGTCCATGAATATCAGTCAAGTCAAGAAACTCAGAAAGATTGTTAGGATAAAGAAATTAGGGACAAAAAACAACAAGATCTTTGTCTGCACAATAAAGAAGACATCAGTTCACTACAGGATGGTACTAACTAATATACCGTGCCTTTTTTATTTCTTTGCCCCATTTCCAATTTAGAGAAGATATTTATGCACATCCTTGTTTTCAGGCCTTTCCAAAGCAGTTCACTGATGATTACCTCTCAAACCACCTGTATGGTCAGGAGGTGAGGAAGGTATTCATACAACACCCACGGTTCAATATTGAAGTGTTCCTGAAGAGGACGAAGGATGGACGGTCAATCATCCACAGGCACTGGCCTAAAGTTGCAAAGACCTTCAACATCAATGATGGCTCAATATTCGCCTTCCGCTTCAGCAGTTTTCCAGATGAGATTCATCTGTCTATGTACCGTCTATGATGCTAATTTCGAAAGGTTATAGATGTTGCATGTGAAACTTGGTGCTGGTGCAGTTGTGTAATGGGGTAGCTGAGTGCTGAAACTATATGATGTTGTACTCTGATGTATTTCAATTATGACATCCTGCTTCCTTAATATGGAAATGAAATATATTGTGTGCTTAATATGAAATGTCAATTAGATTACTAAATGGATTATTAATAATAGGGCAATTAGCCTGCTAATGGCCAATTAGCCTACTAATTGGGGTTTTCTATTGCAAACGGTTATTGAGAAAACACCGTGGGCGATGACCTCAGGCAGCGCACACAATTTCTAGGAATAAACCGTGTTGGATCAATGAACAATCACACACGACATCCTCTTGAAAACTGTTTGCGTTAGGCCACCTTGCGCAAACGTTTACCACATAAAAAGCGTGTGTGATGGACAGCCTATGCCACACAGTTTCTTCTACGCACCGTGTGTGATGCATTCAATAACGCAAAGGATAAAATTGTTAATATCGTGTGCAATGGCAACACTATCACAAATGATTTAATGGGGAAAATTGTGTGTGATGTACTTGCGAACGGAAACGTTTTTCTTGGAGTGATTGTGTGGGATGTATATATGAACGGAAACGTACTTCTTGGTTTGACTGTGTGGGATGTACATACTAACAGAAATGTATTCCTTGGATTGACTGTGTGGAATGTACATACGAACGAAAACGTTTAGCCGGGACTGACTGTGTGGGATATACTTACGACCGAAAATGATTTGGCATGTATAATTGTATTTTTTTAGCACAACTGTACGTATAACTGTATTTCATCGCTCGCTCATCGCACACGACCTCATTTTGCCGAGCGTGTGTGCCAGGAGGGCCTATCCCCGATGGTTTCTGGGTTGTGTGGGAAGGACCCCCCTATCGCAGTCAATCACTAGGCGACGGTTCAGAATGCCGTCGCCGAAAGGGGTTAAAAACCATTTGTATAGCACCTCGTTGTACCAGTGCACGTACCTCCTCCTTTTTAATTATTCTGGAGTGTTTCGGAAGGTCTCCTTTATGTGTTCCTCAGGTGTCATAGTTTGAATAATATTACTTTCAACATTAATAGGCGTACCTGAGATATAGTGTTTAATTCTTAGCCCATTGACCACCTTCGGGTTAGTACCTTCAGCATTATTTATTTTGATAGCTCCAGAGCGGTAAACCTCTTCGATGATGTATGGTCCTTCCCATTTAGAGAGAAGTTTAACTGCAAAGAATCTGAAATGAGAGTTGTACAAAAGAACATATTCTCCAACTTTGAATTCCCGCTTTTGGATTCTCTTGTCATGCCATCTTTTAACTTTTTCTTTAAATAACTTGGCATTTTCATAAGCTTGGGTTCTCCATTCATCTAATGAGCTAATATCAAATAACCTCTTTTCACCGGCAAGTTTGAAATCGTAGTTGAGTTCTTTAATTGCCCAATATGCTTTATATTCTAACTTAAGAGGCAAATGACAAGCTTTTCCATAGACCATTTTGTAGGGAGACATACCCATAGGATTTTTATATGCTGTTCGGTAGGCCCAAAGTGCATCATCCAATTTCTTAGACCAATTCTTTTGGGACCTATTAACAGTTTTCTGTAATATTAGTTTTATTTCTCTATTGCTAAGTTCAACTTGACCACTAGATTTAGGATGATAGGGTGATGCAATTCTATGGTTAACATCGTATTTAGCAAGCATTTTATGGAAAGCACCATGAATAAAGTGTGAACCACCATCAGTCATTAAATATCTAGGGACTCCAAACCTTGGGAAAATAACTTCTTTAGTCATTTTAATGGAAGTGTTATGATCAGCACTACTAGTTGGAATAGCTTCTACCCACTTAGTAATGTAATCAACAGCAACCAAAATATGTGTATACCCATTAGAGGAAGGAAAAGGTCCCATATAATCAAAACCCCAAACATCAAATGGTTCAACAACAAGTGAATAATTCATAGGCATTTCTTGACACTTACCAATATTACCAATTTGTTGACATTCATCAAAAGATAAAACAAACTTACGGGCATCCTTGAAGAGAGTAGGCCAATAAAAACCAGACTGTAATACCTTGTGAGCAGTTCTATCTCCCGCATGATGCCCTCCATAGGCTTCGGAGTGACATTTCCATAGGATTTGTTCCTATTCATGCTCAGGTACACAACGTCTAATAGTACCATCTACTCCTTCTTTATAAAGATGTGGGTCATCCCAAAAGTAATGTCTTAAATCATAGAAGAACTTTTTCTTTTGTTGGTATGTGAAACTAGGTGGTATGTATTTAGCAACAATATAATTAGCATAGTCAGCATACCAAGGAGTGTTATGAGAAACATTTATTGCAGCTAATTGTCCATTAGGGAAGCTATCATCAATAGGTAGTGGGTCATCAAGGATATTCTCTAACCTAGATAAGTTATCAGCTACAGGGTTCTCAGCTCCTTTTCTATCAGTTATATGTAAATCAAATTCTTGTAGCAAGAGAACCCACCTAATGAGTCTAGGTTTAGCATCTTTCTTTTCCATAAGATATTTAATAGCAGCATGATCGGTGTGAGCAATAGCTTTAGAATCAACAATGTAAAATCTGAATTTGTCACAAGCAAACACAACTGCTAAAATTTCATTTTCAGTAGTAGCATAATTTCTTTGGGCACTGTCTAGAGTTTTGCTAGCATAATGAATAACATTTAGTTTCTTATCAACTCTTTGTCCTAGAACAGCACCAACAGCATAATCACTAGGATCACACATAATTTCAAAAGGCAAGTTCCAATCAGGCAGTTGAACAATAGGTGCAAAAGTTAAGGATTTCTTAAGTGTTTCAAAGGCTTCTACACAATCATCATAA
The DNA here is from genome assembly GCA_011799875.1 of Thinopyrum elongatum. Classification (NCBI taxonomy): domain Eukaryota; kingdom Viridiplantae; phylum Streptophyta; class Magnoliopsida; order Poales; family Poaceae; genus Thinopyrum; species Thinopyrum elongatum. The sequence continues at coordinate 558,329,184 of CM022298.1, forward strand.
AAAACAAATGGAACATCCTTTTGTAAAAGATTTGTAAGAGGCCTAGAAATTTTAGAGAAGTCTTTAATAAACCTCCTATAGAAACCAACATGACCAAGAAAACTACGAATACCTTTAATATCTTTTGGACATGGCATTTTCTCAATTGCATCAACTTTAGCTTTATCCACTTCAATACCTCGTTCAGAAATTTTATGCCCCAAGACAATACCTTCATTAACCCTAAAGTGGCACTTCTCCCAATTCAAGACAAGATTAGTTTGCTCACATCTCTGCAAAACTTGATCAAGGTTGCTTAAGCAATCATCAAAAGAAGATCCATATACAGAAAAATCATCCATGAAAACCTCAACAATCTTTTCACAAAAAATCAGAGAATATAGTAGTCATACATGTTTGAAAGGTAGTAGGTGCATTGTATAGACCAAAAGGCATATGTCTATAAGCATAAGTTCCAAAAGGGCAAGTAAAGGTGGTTTTCTCTTGATCAGGTTGTGAAACAGGCATTTGAGAAAAACCAAAATATCCATCAAAGAAGCAAAAGTGTGTGTGCTTTGATAATCTTTCTAACATTTGATCAATAAAAGGCAAGGGGTAATGATCTTTTCTAGTTGCTTTATTTAATTTTCTAAAATCAATAACCATCCTATAGCCAGTAACAATTCTTTGTGGAATGAGTTCATTTTTATCATTAGGAACAACAGTAATACCTCCTTTCTTAGGGACACAATGAACGGGACTCACCCATCTACTATCAGCTATGGGATAGATTATACCTGCTTCCATAAGTTTTCATATTTCAGTTCTTACCACTTCTTTCATCTTAGGATTCAAACGTCGTTGATGATCAATAACGGGTTTAGCATCATGTTCCATATTAATCTTGCGCTGATAGAGAGTGGGACTAATGCCCTTAAGATCATCAAGAGTATATCCAATAGCAGCTCGGTGCTTCTTCAGAACTTTCAATAATATCTCTTCTTCATGTTCTGAAAGGTTAGCACTAATAATAACATGATATATCTTTTTCTCATCAAGATAAGCATATTTCAAAGTGTTAGGCAATTGTTTCAATTCAAACACAGGATCACCTTTAGGTGGAGGAGGACCTCCTAGAGTTTCAATAGGTAAATTGTGTTTGAGCAGAGGTCGCTGTTCAAAGAAGATTTTATCTATCTCATTTCTTTCATTCATATGCATATCATTTTTATGGTCTAGCAAATATTGTTCTAGTGGATCAGTAGGAGGCACGGCAATAGAAGCAAGACCAATTATTTCATCCTTACTAGGTAATTTTCTCTTGTGAGGTTGTCTATTAAACTTGGAAAACTTAAACTCATGAAACTCATCACCAAAGCTAACACTGACAGTTTGTTTATGACAATCTATAGTAGCATTGACAATGCTCAAGAAAGGTCTACCAAAGATAATGGGACATAAGTCATCTTGTGGGGAACCAAGAACTAGAAAATCAGTAGGGTATTTTACTTTCCCACACAAGACTTCAACATCTTTAACAATCCCAAGTGGTGTGATGGTGTCTCTATTAGCAAGTTTAATAGTAACATCTATGTCTTCTATTTCAGTGGGTGCTATGTCATTCATAATTTCTTGGTATAAGGTAAAAGGAATAGCACTCACGCTAGCACCTAAATCACATAAACCATGATAACAATGATCTTCTATTTTAACTGAGACAACAGGCATGCCAACAACAGGTCTATGTTTATCTTTTTCATCAGGTTTGGCAATTCTAGCAGCTTCATCACAGAAGCAAATAACATGCCCATCAATATTTTCTACCAAGAGATCTTTAACCATAGCAACACTAGGTTCTACTTTAATTTGTTCAGCCGGTTTAGGTGCTCTAATATTACTTTTGCGAACCACAGTTGAAACCTTAGCATGTTCCTTTATCCTAACAGGGAAAGGTGGTTTTTCAATATAAGCAGTAGGCACAACTGGATCAACATTGTAAATAATAGTTTCATCTTTAGCTATGTCGGGTTCTTTAATTTATTCTTTAATAGGTGGGTGATATTTAAACCACTTCTCCTGAGGGAGATCAACATGAGTAGCAAATGATTCACAAAAGGAGGCTACAATCTCAAAGTCAAGTCCATATTTAGTGCTAAACTTGTGAAAAGCATCGGTATTCATGAAAGATTTAACACAATCAAATTCAAGCTTAATACCCGACTCTTTACCTTCATCGAGTTCCCAATCTTCAGAGTTGTGTTTAATTCTTTCTAAAAGATCCCACCTGAATTCAATAGTCTTCTTCATAAAAGAACCAGTACAATAAGTATCGAGCATGGATCAATCATCATGAGAAAGGCGAGCATAAAAATTCTGAATAATAATTTCTCTTGAGAGCTCATGATTGGGGCATGAATATAACATTGACTTAAGCCTCCCCCAAGCTAGAGCGATACTGTAGGATCGGAAGTAGGTCTAGAGGGGGATTAGACTACTTGACCAAATAAAAATCTAACCTTTTCCCAATTTTCGTTATGGGCAGATTTTAGCAACTTAGCGCAAGTCAAGCAATCAACCTACACATGCAATTCTAAGAGTGTAGCAGCAGAAAGTAAAACATTGCATATGAAGGTAAAGGGAAGGGTTTGGAGAGTGCAAATGCAATGATGACACAGAGATTTTTGGCGTGGTTTCGATAGGTGGTGCTATCGTACATCCACGTTGATGGAGACTTCAACCCACGAAGGGTAACGGTTGCGCGAGTCCACGGAGGGCTCCACCCAACAAGGGTCCACGAAGAAGCAACATTGTCTATCCCACCATGGCCATCGCCCACGAAGGACTTGCCTCACTCGGGTAGATCTTCACGAAGTAGGCGATCTCCTTGCCCTTACAAACTTCTTGGTTCAACTCCACAATCTTGTCGGAGGCTCCCAAGCGACACCTAACCAATCTAGGAGACACCACTCTCCAAAAGGTAATAGATGTTGTGTTGATTATGAACTCCTTGCTCTTGTGCTTCAAATGATAGTCTCCCCAACACTCAACTCTCTCTCACAGATTTGGATATGGTGGAAAGATGATTTGAGTGGAAAGCAACTTGGGGAAGGCTAGAAATCAAGATTCTTGTGGTTGGATTGCAATATCTTGATCTCAACACATGAGTAGGTGGTTCTCTCTCAGAAATGTAGGCTGGAAGTGTAGGCACGTTCTGATGGCTCTCTCACATATGGAGAAGGGGGTGGAGGGGTATATATAGCCTTCACACAAAATCCAACCGTTACACACATTTGACCCAACTCGGTTAGACCGAATAGAAGAACTCGGTGAGACCGATTCATTTCAAAATGTGAACGTTAGGAATCTCGGTGGGACTGACTGGAACAACTCGGTGGGACCGATGTGCTAGGGCTAGGGCAAAACCTCGTCTCGGTGGAGCCAATTGCGTGAACTCGGTGAGACCGATTTCAGCAAAGAGCAAACAGAGAGTTGGTCAAGCAAACTCGGTGTGACCAATCGCTCATTTTGGTGAGACCGAAATGTTACAAAGGGAAACAGAGAGTTTGCAGGGCCATCTCGATGAGACCGAGATCCATATCGGTGTGACTGAGGTGTTAGGGTTTCTGGCAGTGGCTATGTCAAATGAACTCGGTGGCGCTGGATAGAAGATTTCGGTGGGGCCGAGTTTGACTTTGGGTTTTGGACATCTTTGGAAATGAGAAAGTGGTTGAGGGCTTTGGAGCAATATCACTAAGCATTTTGAGCAAGTAGACCATTAAGCAACACCTCATCCCCTTTTAATAGTATTGGCTTTCCTATGGACTCAATGTGATCTTGGATCACTAAAATACAAATGAAGAGTCTTGAGCTTTTGCCAATATGTGTCCTTAGCATTTTGAGGGGTCCACATCTCTAGTCCATGGCATGCCATTCATTGAACTTTCTAAAATATTAAACTTGAATAGATATTAGTTCAATGAGCTATATGTTGTTATGAATTACCAAAACCACCCGGGGATTAGTTGCACTTTCAATCTCCCCCTTTTTGGTAATTGATGACAACATATAGATCAAAGCTTCGACAAATGATAATATGAATGAAATACATCGTCGCTTTGAGAAGTATGTGATAAGCAAGAGCTCCCCATAAACTTGTGCATTATTTAAAATTTGATTTGAATGCAAATGCACAATAGATTAGGATCATGGGTCACTCTTCCATGTCACATACATCTTGGTGGAGCGCTCAAAATGATAATGTCGGATTCAGGGCTCCGCAGACCCAAGAAAGGTTCGAACTCTGGGGCGTGTGCGAAGAACTCAACCTATCCAGCCTACCAGCTCGTCGCCCCACGGCCTAGCTCGATTCACATGATCAAGGAAGAAGATGGACATGACAGTTTACCCAGGTACGGGCCACCTTGCGGTGTAAGACCCTGGCGGCGTTCTGGGAACCAGGATACCCAGACTTGCCTGCCTGCGGCCCATGGTGTGGCTCCATCGACAGCCTGGTACGACCCATCTACGAGACCGCCAAGGCAAGACCCTCGCGAGAAGCCAAGCCTCGCGGGGCGGACGACACCAAGACCACCCGAGGGAGTGGCCTCCCCAGGCGGCCTCCCGAGGAGCGGAGATTTCTATGCAGGTACCCAGCCTCATGAGGCTACCATGACACAAGCCATGACGGCCAAGGCAGGCGGGCGCTAGCGGGCGCAGAGAAGGCAGTTTCCTCTTTGGTGCTAAGGAGGCAAGGACAGGCGTGGGTTCCCAAGGAGTCTGGCAAAGGTTTCCATTCCGGTGCAACGAGACCAAGACCGCCAGCGCGGCAGGACGGATGTCATCGCCGAGCCCACCGTCGCGTCATGACCAGAAGCTTTGTAGGCGAAGACCACCTTTTGTCAGGATAAGATGTACTACTTGTCCCCTTTCAAATTGGCCACTGTGGGATCCCTTCCCGCCTACGTTTTGGGGGAAGAGGACCGAGGCCACTATAAATATAGGTTAGCCACCACCGTAGAAGGGATCCGATCCCAGGTCGACTCATTCCCTCACCTCCGAACCTCGCGAGGTTGTTCATCCCTTGTACTACTTCATCCTCAGCCCCTCGTGAGGCCAATCCACCACAAAGTAGGAGTAGGGTCTTACACCGCAAGGTGGCCAGAACCTGGGTAAACTGCCATGTCCATCTTCTTCCTTGTTCGTGTGAATCAAGCTAGGCCGTGGGGCGACGAGCTGGTAGGCTGGATAGGTTGAGTTCTTTGCACACGCCCCATAGTTCGAACCTTTCTTGGGTCTGCGGAGCCCTGAATCAGACATTTGGCGCGCCAGGTAGGGGCGTGTCGAAGTTCAGCCTCCTCATCAACCGCGCCCTTCTCGCGCTTCGCGGCTCTCATGGCGAGCCTCCAGGCCTTCACCCCCAACCTACAGCGGGTGTGGTGGCCGCAGAAGTTCAGGCCGACGCTGCCCCCATGGTACGACGGCATGGGGGACCCCGAGGAGTTCCTCCGTTTGTACGCGCAGGCCATCTGGGAGGCGGGCGGCGATGACAAGGTCATGGCGAATTGGCTCCCTATGGCCCTCTTGGGCGCGCCGTGCTCCTGGATGCTCAGCCTGCTAGAGTCTTCGGTGGACTCCTGGGAGGAGCTGCGCGGTCTGTTCATCACGCGTTTTGCCGCACCAGCGCCCCACATCATTGCGTCCATCCTCGGCGGGTCGCAGGCGCCATCCTCGAGCCGCCATGTCAAGCAGCTCCTCCATCGGTTGGGAGCCATTCAGCCGCGGCAGGGGGCTCCTCCGGGCCGCGTTATGCCTGAGACCGTCATCACCTTCGACTCCAGGGATCACCCCAGGACCACGGTCAGCGCCGGCGCACTCCCCATGCTATGCACGCCCACCATCAGCAATGTTGCGGTAACCAGGACCCTCATCGACGGCGGTGCTGGCCTCAACGTCCTCTCCGTAGAAGCCTTCGACCTGCTTCAAGTGCCCTACGACCAGCTCACCCCCACCAGGCCCTTCTCAGGGGTGGTCGACGGCTCCACTGTCCCCCTAGGGCAGATCCACCTCCCAGTCACCTTCGGCACGCGCTACAACTACCGCACCAAGCTTATTGACTTCGACGTCGCCTGCATCGGCCTCCCGTACAATGCCATCCTTGGGTATCCGGCCCTTGCCAAGTTCATGGCGGCGACGCACCCCGGCTACAACGTTGTCAAGATGCCACGAAGTAGTGGCATCATCACCGTGGCGGGGAACACCAAGGATGCACTCCTGGCCCTCAAGCTCGCCTTCAAGGCCGCGGCAGCCACACGACCAGGTGCTAAAGACACTCCAGAGATCCCGGAGGCCGCGCCCGCGAAGAAGAAGCAATTGTTCTGTCAGGATCGGGCTGAGACAAAGCAGGTGCCCGTCGACGACGACGGTTCAGGCCCCACCTTCACCATAGGCGCCGGCCTCCCCCCAGATCAGGAAGAGGCGCTGGTCGGTTTCCTCCGTGCGAACAAGGATGTGTTTGCATGGGAGGCTGATGTCTACTATGCAACCTTCTTCTTGTAGACTCGTGTTGGGCCTCCAAGCGCAGAGTTTTGTAGGACAGTAGCAAATTTCCCTCAAGTGGATGACCTAAGGTTTATCAATCCGTGGGAGGCGTAGGATGAAGATGGTCTCTCTCAAACAACCCTGCAACCAAATAACAAAGAGTCGCTTGTGTCCCCAACACACCCAATACAATGGTAAATTGTATAGGTGCACTAGTTCGGCGAAGAGACGGTGATACAAGTGTAATATGGATAGTAGATATAGGTTTTTTAATATGAAAATATAAAAATAGCAAGGTAACAAGAAACAAGGCCTAGGGTTCATACTTTCACTAGTGCATATTCTCTCAACAATGATAACATATTTGGATCACATAACAATCCCTCAATGTGCAACAAAGAATCACTCCAAAGTTTCTATCGGAGAACGTAGGATGAAAACATGCATCAACCCCTATGCATAGATTACCCCAATGTCACCTCGGGAATCCGCGAGTTGAGTGCCAAAACATACATCAAGTGAATCAATAGAACATCCCATTGTCACCACAGATATCCCATCGCAAGACATACATCAAGTGTTCTCAAATCCAATACTCAATCCAACATAACGAAACCTCAAAGAGCAAGACTCAATTCATCACAACAAGAGATAGAGAGGGAAGAAACACCATATGGTCCAACTATAATAACAAAGCTCGTGGTACATCAAGATCATGCCAAATCAAGAACACGAGAGAGAGAGATCAAACACATAGCTACTGGTACATACCCTCAGCCCCGAGGGTGAACAACTCCCTCCTCGTCATGGAGACCGCCGGGATGATGAAGATGGCCACCGGTGATGATTTCCCCCTCCGGCAGGGTGCCGGAACGGGCTCTCGATTGGTTTTTCGTGGCTATAGAGGCTTGCGGCGGCGGAACTCCCGATCTAGGTTTCTTTCCGGGGGTTTCTGGATTTATAGGAGGTGTTGGCGTCGGGGACAAGTTAAGGGGGCCCACGAGGCGACGACAAGGCAGGGGGGCGCGCCCTCCACCCTTGTGGTTGCCTCGGGACTCCTCTCCGATATATTTTCGTTCCAGTATTTCTTATATTTTCCAAAAATATTCTCCGTAAATTTTTAGCCCATTCCGAGAACTTTTATTTCTGCACAAAAAAACGACACCACGGTAGTTCTGCTGAAAACAACGTCAGTCCGGGTTAGTTCTAATCAAATCATACCAAAATCATATAGAATTGTTGTAAACATGGCATGAATACTTCATAAATTATAGATGCGTTGGAGACGTATCAGAGGCGACGGACCTTGTCGGCGTCCCACGAGATGTGATCGAACACCATTTGATGGTGTGCCCCGGTGCGCGCCCGGTGAAGCAGAAGGCACGGCGGCAAGCCCCGGAGAAGCAATCGTTCATCATCCAGGAGGTCCGCAAGCTGCAAGAAGCCGATGTCTTTCGGGAGGTGCGAAACCCGGATTGGCTCGCCAACCCAGTCATTGTCCCCAAGAAGGGCGGAAAGGAGCGCATGTGTGTCGACTTCACGAGCCTCAATAAGGCGTGCCCTCAGGACCCATTCCCTCTTCCACGCATTGATCAGATCATTGAATGCACCGCCAAGTGTGACTTGCTGTGCTTCCTGGACGCCTTCTCAGGCTACCACCAGATCAAGATGGTGGTGCGGGACATCGAGAAGACATCCTTCCTTTCTTCATGCGGGGTGTACTGCTACAACTGCATGCCCTTTGGGCTGCGGAATGCCGGTGCGACCTTCCAGCGATTGATGCACATCGCCCTGGGCCGGCAGCTCAGGAGGAACGCCGAGGCGTACGTCGATGACATAGTGGTCAAGTCACGGGAAGCAAGGACCCTTGTTGAAGACCTGGAAGAAACATTCGCCATCCTGCGCGAGGTAAACCTGTGGCTCAATCCGGAGAAGTGCGTGTTCAGTGTCCCTTCCGGCAAGTTGCTGGGTTTCCTGATGTCGCATAGAGGGATCGAGGCTAACCCATTGAAGGTCAAGGCGATAGAAAGGATGAGCCCGCCACAGACCCTCAAGGAGATGCAGAAGCTCGCGGGCTGCGTGACCTCACTGGGGCGTTTCATCTCCAAGCTTGGCGAGCGAGCCCTCCCGTTCTTTAAGCTGATGAAGAAGAAGGGCCCCTTTGAGTGGACTCCAGAGGCCGAGGCGGCCATCCAAGACCTCAAGAGGTACCTCATGAGCTCGCCGGTGATGGTGGCACCTCGCCCACTTGAGCCCCTGGTGCTTTATTTGGCCACCATGCCCCACTCGGCTAGTGCTCCGCTCGTGGCAGTCAGGGAGGAGCGCGCAAATGCGGGCGCGCGGCATAGCGCCCACCACGCGGTCGTGCCCTCGCTACCTCAAGATTGTGCTCCGGAGGCGTCAGCTGCTTCGTCGAGCGGCAAGGCTCCCGAGGCCCCCTCTTCTCAAGCGGAGCAGGACGCCATCGACAATGCTTCCCTCGTCGAGCACCCCGTGTACTTCGTCAGCACGGTGCTGCGTGACGCACGCGCACTACCCCATGCCACAGAAGCTCCTGCTCGTGCTCCTCATTGCTTCCAGGAAACTACGCCATTATTTCCAAGGCCACCCCAACAAGGTCGTCTCCACGTACCCCCTAGAGAAGGTACTCCGTAGCCCCAATGGCGCGGGGAGGGTTGCCGAGTGGAAAATCGAGCTGCAGGCATTCCAGCTAGAGTTCAGCAACACTAGGGTCATCAAGGGCGCGGCCCTCGCTGACTTTGTGGTGGAATGGACTGACGCCCCTGACCGGGGGATGGGCGAAGATCGCTCCCTCGTGCCCGGAGATGAGGTGCCCGATGGCTGGATCATGTACTTCGACGGCGCGTTCGCGCGCCAGGGTGCAGGGGCTAAGTCCGTACTCATCTCACCGACCCAGGACAAGCTATACTACGCCGTGCAGCTCTGCTTTCAGCATGGTGAGAAGTTCTCCAATAACATCATGGAATACGAGGGCCTGATCACTGGCCTCAGGGCCACGGCAGCCCTGGGGGTCAAGTGTCGCACCATCAAGGGCGATTCTCAGCTCCTCGTCAACTTCTTCAACAAGGAATACAAGCCTAAGGACGAGCACATGGAGGCATACCTAGAAGAGGTATGCAAGATTGAAAAACGATTCTTGGGCTGGAATTGCAGCACGTCCGCCGTGGCACGAACAAGGAGGCAGACGGCATCGCCAAGAGGGCGTCCTGACACGAGCCCCAGAAGCCTGGTGTCTTCGAGGAGCGGCTCTTCAAGCCATCAGCAGCGGCCCCCCGCTGTAGGCCCTATGCTGCTTCAGGAGGAGCCGCCCCTGGCCCCCTCCACAGGCGCCCCGGCCTGTGGTCCGACCTCGGGAGCCCGCCTGCTAATGGCGCTTGAACCTCAGGAGGGTTGCTGGACCGAAGAATTCAAGGCGTACCTACTCCGAGGCACCCTGCCAGAGAAGGAGGAAGATGCAGAACGCGTGGCCCGTCAGGCCACCGCTTATTGCTTGAAGTACGACGAACTCTACCAAAGGCGCCCAAACGACGTCTCGCTGCGATGCATCTCCAAGGAGCATGGGCGCGAGTTGTTGGCTGACATCCATGGCGGGGATTGCGGGCACCATTCTTCATCGCGCACCCTCGTGGGCAAGGCGTTCCGCAGCGGGTTCTACTCGCCCACGGCGCTCAACGATGCCACCTAGATGGTGCGATCATGTGAGGCCTGTCAGTTCCATGCCAAACAGATCCACCAGGCCGCTTAGGGACTCCACACCATCCCGCTCTCATGGCCGTTCGCGGTCTGGGGGCTGGATATCCTGGGCCCGTTCCCCCAAGCAGCCGGGGGCTACCGCTACCTCTATGTCGCCATCGACAAATTCACCAAGTGGGCGGAGGTGGAGCCCGTGCGCACCATCCCAGCTGGCTCGGCCGTCCAGTTCATCAAGGGCCTCATGAGCCGCTTCGGGGTCCCCAACCGTATCATCACTGACAATGGCTCTCAGTTCACGAGCAACCTCTTCAAAACATATTGTGCTAACCTTGGAACGCAGATATGCTACACTTCAGTGGCGCACCCACGGAGTAACGGCCAAGCCGAACGTGCCAACACGGAGGTCCTGAGGGGCCTCAATACAAGGAGCTTCAAGAAGAAGCTCGAGGCCTGCGGCAGGGGTTGGCTCGGTGAGCTTCAGTCCGTGCTGTGGTTCATCCGCACCACCGCGACTAAGACCACAGGCGAGACCCCGTTCTTCCTCGTCTACGGGGCTGAGGCGGTCCTCCCACACGAGATCAAACATTGCTCCCCGAGGGTCTTGGCATTTGACGAGGCATGCCAGGACGCCTCGCGGGGGACAGATCTCGTGCTCGGGGAGGAGGCCCACCGCCAAGCCTCGCTCCGTGCCGCGAGGTACCAACAGGCGCTGCGGCGGTATCACTGCCGCAGCGTCCGCTCCAGGACCCTCGAGGTGGGTGACCTCGTCCTGAGGTGGGTGCTCTCTACGGAGGGGCTTCACAAGCTCTTGCCTATGTGGGAGGGCCCGTTCAGGATCGCCCGTGTCTCCAGGCCTGGCACCGCGCGCCTGGAGTTGCAGGACGGGGTCCCCATCCAGAATGCCCATAACAGGCGAGCGCCATGCGCCTCTCAAGTCTCCGCTCGTGACACTCTCACATAATAATGACTGGGGTTGTACACGCCCCGGAGTCTCCTGAGTGCTGCCCCTGAGCCTCACGGGGGATCCCACCCACGTCTTAGTGGAAGCCCCATGCTCCGCGCTGGCGGGAAGACCAGAAGACTAGTGTAGGTGCCAGACGCGGCTGTTCTTTTGCTTGCTTTCTGTAGCTGGTTTGCCACTTCTTGGAATGAAATTCGAAGTTCTCGCATCTTTATTTGAAAGGGATGGGAATTTTTCTCCTCGCAGTGTTCGCTCTTTCAAGTCTCGCTTTAGGGAGAGTGGCAGTTGCCCGTCGCTCTTCCTCGCGCATCTCGCGCGTGGGGGCTGGGCACGGTTTGGGCGCCTGGGCCCACCTGCGAACACACCTCGCCAAAGCCTTGGTGTCCTAACCTTTGGCATCCTAATCCTTGCGCGATGCCCTTAAACGAGCCAACGCGCATGCACGCCCTCCTGAGTCCGCACCTCCTGGCCTCACCGGGCATCGCGACCCGGCGTACCAGCGGTGATCGGCCCTCGCTTGAGGGCTCACGCGGGGCGCGGCACCCTGTGAGACACCTCCGAAGGTCCTGTATCTTCATGGCCCACTAAAGACCAGCCTCATGGCCATCGGGTGCCTCTTGAGGCCTGAGAACCTTCGAATCCTCGAGAAGGAAACCCCTGGTAGGATCTCTCTGGAACGAGGGGCGCACAGGAGGTCCTAGCTCCAGAGAAGGACGCCCTCGCGGCATGGGAGTCTACCGCAAGCACACTAAGCTAAGTTATCCTAATCACGATCAGCAAGAACCTATCGATTGATAGCAACACAAATGCCAAGATACGAGATAAAACGTAAACATAAACGGCGCAAGCGCCATGGTCCATTACACGCCCCAGCAGGGCCTTCTACGTTTCTTGATGCAGGGAAAAGAAAAAGCAAAAGCGGCCTCCCGACCAGCACGGCTCCTGAGGCCTGGCTCCAGCGATGCCTACACTCAGTCGGAGTCCTCCTCCTGCTTCACCGGAGCGCTAATGGCGAGGCGGCTCGTCGCCCTCCCTGGTCCGAGCTCGGCGGCGTGGCGGCTCATCGTAGTTGTCGTCGCTCGTACTCTCCCCAAAGGGGGAGCCGTCGCTGATGGAGGCGTCGCGACCATTGCCAAGGGCGAGCTCACCCCCGAGGATGCAGGCGGCCCCCCGGCCGTCGCCGTCGGAGGAATGGACATCGTCATCGTCGTCATCACCCTCGGGGTAACACCCCCGACACCCGCCGTCCTTCCCGAAGACCCTGACATAGAGGGTCGCAGCACCGTCATGCCTGAAGTGGAGAGTACACCTCCCCTGCAGGCCGTGTGCGCGGGGGAACGGCTGCCACCCACGGTTTAGGAACACGTTACCGACGGGGGTGACCTTGACCTCCACCCATGAGGCCTTGCTGTAGCAACGATCGGCCTGCAGCCAGAGGCCGACAGGTCCCCCGGCCGGCAGCGCGCTCGCAAAGAAGCGCGGGAGTTGGAACCAAACGCCTGCAGGCCTATCCGCCCACACCACGAACTCCGAGGACGCGTCGGCCGAATGGGATCGCGGGCGCGGTGGCCGAATGGATGCCACATGCCTCCCTCCTTGGCTGTGGCCGCCTCGGCCGCGGTAGCCTCTGGCGCGGGAGGGAGCCTTCCCACAACTGCCAGGGTTGGTGCCAGTCTTCAACGGGGTGCGCCCACGACCTCGGGGAGCCACCGCTGGCATCGCGGCGTACTTGCGGCGACGGCCGCGGCCCCCCTTGGGCGGTGGCGAGCCTTGTCCCTCCTTGGGGGCCTTTCCCTTCTCGGCGGCCGAGAACCTCCTCACTGGCGCCATGGATGCCCTGACGAGATGGCGGCATGGTGAAGAAGAAGGAGGAGCGAGTAGCAAGAAGATGAAGACGGGCTGGGGGCTCCGCCCCCCTTCCCCCATTTATAGCCAGAGGAAGGCTGACCGCCGGCCTCTCAGATTCCAAGCAATGATGGCCCCTCTGCATGCACCAAGCAGTTGTCAAGTCCGAGCAGTTGCCGAGGCAGCGTGGGGAAGCGGAAACGCACATGTCCCGTTGAGCGCCACGTGTTAGCCTGGCCCGCAGGCGATTGGGGCCCGCGGCGCTTCGCCCTTTCCCCTTGGCTTCGCCTTGAAGCCAAGTCCGAGCGCGCCTTGGGCCCGGGGGCTACTGTCGGCGTTCTGGGAACCAGGGTACCCAGAATAGCCTACCTGCGGCCCACGGCGTGGCTCCATCGACAGCCTGGTATGGCCCATCTACGAGACCGCCAAGGCAAGACCCTCACGAGGGGCCAAGCCTCGCGAGGCGGACGACACCAAGACCTCCCGAGGGAGTGCCTCCCCAGGCGGCCTCTCGAGGAGCGGAGATTTCTATGCAGGTACCCAGCCTCATGAGGCTACCATGACGCAAGCCATGACGACCAACGCAAGCGGGTGCCAGCGGGCGCAGAGAAGGCAGTTTCCTCTTTGGTGCTAAGGAGGCAAGGACAGGCGTGGGTTCCCGAGGAGTCTGGCAAAGGTTTCCATTCCGATGCAACGAGACCAAGACCGCCAGCGCGGCAGGACGGATGTCATCGCCGAGCACACCGCTATGTCACGACCAGAAACTTTGCAGGCGAACACCACCTTTCGTCAGGATAAGATGTACTACTTGTCCCCTTTCAAATTGGCCACTGTGGGATCCCTTCCCGCCTACGTTTTGGGGGAAGAGGACCGAGGCCACTATAAATATAGGTTAGCCACCACCGTAGAAGGGATCCGATCCCAGGTCGACTCATTCCCTCACTTTCGAACCTCGCGAGGTTGTTCATCCCTTGTTCTAGTTCATCCTCAGCCCCTCGTGAGGCCAGTCCACCACAAAGCAGGAGTAGGGTCTTACACCGCAAGGTGGCCCGAACCTGGATAAACTGCCGTGTCCATCTTCTTCCTTGTTCATGTGAATCAAGCTAGGCCGTGGGGCGACGAGCTGGTAGGCTGGATAGGTTGAGTTCTTCACACAAGCCCTAGAGTTCGAACCTTTCTTGGGTCTGCGAAGTCACATACATCTTGGTGGAGCGCTCAAAATGATAATGTCGGATTCAGGGCTCCGCAAAACCAAGAAAGGTTCGAACTCTGGGGTGTGTGAGAAGAACTCAACCTATCTAGCCTACCAGCTCGTCGCCCCACGACATAGCTCGATTCACACGAACAAGGAAGAATATGGACATGGCAGTTTACCCAGGTTCGGGCCACCTTGCGGTGTAAGACCGTACTCCTGCTTTGTGGTGGATTGGCCTCACGAGGGGCTGAGGCTGAACTAGTACAAGGGATGAACAACCTCGTGAGGTTTGGGGGTGAGAGAATGAGTCAACCTCTTCTACGGTGGTGGCCAACCTATAGTTGTAGTGGCCTCGGTCCTCTTCCCTTAAAACGTAGGCAGGAAGGGATCCCACAGTGGCCAATTTGAAAGGGGACAAGTAGTACATCTTATCCTGACGAAAGGTGGTCTTTGCCTTCAAAGCTTCTGGTCGTGACGTAGTGATGGGCTCGGCGATGACATCCATCCTGCCGTGCTGGCGGCCTTGTTCTCGTTGCATCGGAATGGAAACCTTTGCCAGATTCCTCGGGAACCCACGCCTGTCCTTGCCTCCTTAGCACCAAAGATGAAACTGCCTCCTCTGCGCCTGCTAGCGCCCGCCTACGTTGGTCGTCATGGCTTGTGTAATGGTAGCCTCATGAGGCTGGGTACCTGCATAGAAATCTCTGCTCCTCGGGAGGCCGCCTGGGGAGGCCGCTCCTTCAGGAGGTCTTGACGTCGTCCGCCTCGCGAGGGTCTTGTCTTGGTGGTCTTCTAGATGAGCCATACCAGGCCGTTGATGGAGCCATGCCGTGGGCCGTAGGCAGGCAAGTCTGGGTACCCTGGTTCCTAGAATGCCGACAGTAGCCCCCGGGCCCAAGGCGCGCTTGGTCTTGGCTTCAAGGCGAATCAAAGGGGCAAGGGCGAAGCGCCGCGGGCCCCAATCGCCTACGGGCCAGGCTGATGCGTGGCGGTTGATGGGACGTGGGCGTCTCCACTTCCCCACTTCGCCTCAGCAACTGCCTGACTTGACAACTACCTGGCGCACGCACCCGAGCCATCATTGCCCCGTTGTGTGCGTGCCTTCTGCTTCCTCTCGTCCTCGCGAACTTGCGTCCTCTTTGCCAGATTCCGCGACAGCTCCAATCCACCTTGCCACCATGGTCCCCAGGAAGAAGAAGGGCAAGACTCCCGCGACAGTGGAGCCCTCGCCAGGGCCGGAACCAGCGCTGGGCCGGTCCATGGTGATCAACCAGGAGGGGCTGGATAAGGTCCGGCATGCCATCGCTGCCGATTCCAACGAGTGGAAGGCAACGAAGATCTGGCCTGCCTCCCGGATTTTGGCCGACATGGAGTCCACCGAGATCCCTCTTCATCTATAACACCCCAAAAATTTAATCATGTTTTTACTAAATAAAATTTTTCTAGAATTAAAATTTTGAATTTTTACTAGGTCTTTTATTAATTTCAGAACCATTTTTTGTTTCTGTTTTTCAAAATTCCTCCCTCCATATAGAAATTTTTGGAATAATATTGTGGCTTTGGTAGTTTTCTCAAATCATTTCAACTACATTTTTATAACAGTAAGAATTATTTTCATAATAAAAATTGCCCAAACAATTCTTTTAATAGCATTTACAACACTTTAAATGCTTCTGTTGCACTACAACTATTTTAAATAATTCTTTTAAAATCCCACAAAAATTATGAGAGGTCATGTGATACCCACATATCACTTTTATGCAAAAAACCAAACTTGGTCTTTTGAAAAATTTGAGTGAAACAATCTCTTTTCATTTCTGTCCTGAATTTGAGTTTCTACTACAACCCCATTTTTCCTTGCTCCAAAAATCCTGAAATTTTTCCCACTTATAGTCCTTCCAACCAAACCCTCAAGTCCAAAATTTTAGCTCCATAGGAATCATTTTAGTTCACCAAATATTCCCCTTTAGCTTCTGTCCAGTACTGAACTCCAGTAAAACTTGCACTAGCAAGTTACTCCTTTTCACAAAAAAACTCCACCATCATCTTTATCATCTAGAGAGACACCATACTGTTAATTTTCACATCCAACCAAATCTTCTAGATGGATTTAGCATTTCATCAAGCACACTGTGTGCATGTCAGATTTTGGCAAGGTCTTAAACCTGTACTGGGAACTTGATCATCTAAGCAAACCAACTTGTCTATTAGCTTCCCCATAACCAAGTGCCTAATCCTGTTAAGTTTCATTTCCAATAGACCCCTCTAGGACCCCTGGCATTTCGTCGAATGCCTAGCGTGCATGTCCAGAGCACGAGCAGCGCGCCCGAACTACAGTCGCCGACACCCGAGCGCCGCGAGCCCCTGCCGCCCCGCTGCTGCCTTCCCTGGCTAGCCCCGCACGCTCCGCTAGCCACCCGCCCCCGCTGCGACCTCCCCCACACCACAGCATGCTCCCAGGCGTCGGTCAGCACCGACCCGAGTCGCCGCCGCCGTCATTTGCTGGGGCACGGCACCGCCCGAGCCGTCCGCCCCCGCCAACGCAACCCCCTCCTTAAGTGATGACCACCGCCGCTCACCGACCTCCACTGCCCTCAACCACCTCACCACCGTCCGCGGTTTGCCATTAATGGCCACCGCCACCATAGCTTTCTCTGGAAGCCACGGCATCGCCTCCCCCTTGCTATATAAGCATGCCTGAGCTCGCCCCACTCCCTGTCAACCCTCCACACTTCCCTGGAAGCCACCCCAAGCAGCAGAACGGTCGGAAGTCGCCGTCTTCCTCACCTCCGTCAACCACGGCCGCCGCCACCGTTCGGATGGTTCCGACGCCTTCCGGCCCTCCTTCTCCAAAATCTCACCACCACGAGCCTCCTTAAGCACTCACCGATCCATCCCCGTCATCAATTTGGCTCGGGAACCACCGTAGGCGGAAGCCCCCTCTTGCCCGACCCCGTCGTCCGTCGGGAAGCTCACCATCGGCCACTCCGTTCACTCCGGCGACCGTAGCGGGTACCAGAAGAACCGCCCCAACCTCCCGAACACGACGGTGGCTTCGGCTCCCCGAACAGCGCTGCCGTTCACCGGCGAGCCTCGCCGGAGACGCCGCCTCTGCTCGGACAGAGAGGAGACGCGCATGGGCTAGTCAAACCTGACCAGTGGGCCAGGCGGGCCCACTGTCAGTGACATGACGCCGCTGACCCGTCCGTAAGTGGACACGGGTTCCGCGGAGACCGCCTTCGCGCTGGGAAAAGCGTACTCCGTCGAATATGCTTTCGACATCGATCCCCTCCCACGCAGCCGAATGACTGGGCTCGGCCTAGTGGCGTCGAGCGGCTAAACCGCGCTCACGGCGCGCCCCTGCTCTTTTCCTTTTCTTTTTCAGTAAACTCCAAATAATTCCACAGCCACCAATTCAAATCCAAAACTAATGATTTAAATTTCTGTAGATTCCTAAAATCATGATCTTTTATTCCAGCCTAGGTGAACATTTTTCCCAAACTCTGTTTCCACTGGATATTTTAAATATTCTATTTCTCTAACTATTCCAACTTAGATATTTCATTAGTAATTCATATTAACTCCAAATAAATTGATTCCTTTTCTGTTATTTTTAATTTTTCATCTCGTTTATTATAGTATTTATTTCAAAAATATTTGAAACAATTTTTGGTACTGTTTTTGAATTATGTGGTAATTCAAATATTTATGAAAATAGGAAATGGAGGGAAGATAACTTGTCAAACTTTTGGAATGCACCCCACACTTCTGCATGCTCAAGGCAAGCATCTTGAACACTTGATATGGTGAATTGCATAGTTGTTGTTTGCAAGAATAATTGCATCATGAATATGTTGAATTCAAATAAAACTGGCATATGGCTAATTTTGCATGTGTGTAGTGTTGGCATGTTTCATCGTACCATGCATCGTGTGTTGCCATGACTAACTTGCAGGAGCAGGCGTTAATGAAATATCGTTACCGGCAGAAGGATGATCTCATCGGAGCATGATCATGCCTTGTTTGTTGTGCATGTTGGAGCATGCAAGGGTTGTGGCCCTGTTGGTATTGCTGTTGAAAGAATACTTTGTTGTGCTAACCGTTGCAGGAAACTTAATGCCTCCTGAGTCGACTGTAGATCGAGTCTTGTTCCGGTACCCCCCATACTCGTTTCGTGCTGCCACTTGTCCCTGCCACAGGTGGGGTATGGTTTAGTAAGTTGTCAACCCCTTTCCATGCACACACCATACAGAGGGCCACGATGAGGGTTTCCCAGGGATCCGGGACTAAATCCTGTCATCGGGTCAGGGGGCATGGGTGTTTCCAGTTGTGACTGAGAGGGGGGCACCCCTTGGAACCCGTGCGTATTAATAGTGATCCCATACAGGACGTTGGTCTCTCCGTCTCAGAGTTTTTCTTGAACGATGCTTTGGGTGATTCCTGGCATCCAGAAAGTTAATCAGGTGTGTGCTGGTCAGGTGTGTTTTCAACCCAAAGACCGTAATGGGAATTAGTCAGTGTCACGGTACTGACTGAAGAAATCCTTTACTTGTGGGTAAAGAGTACACCCTCTGCAGAGTTTAAACCTATTCGAATAGCCGTGTCCGCGGTCAAGGATTACAGTCTGGGTTGGTCAAGTGTCGGTCTTAGTGTCGGTCTCCGGAGGAAATACTTAAAATGTGCCTGAATTGTTTTTGCTGAATATTTATTGTCACCCTGATGCTATCATGAATATTTTGCTATGCTTGTTAATATTACTGTGGTTATACATATTATTGTGGACTAACCCGTTTCTCTTATTTTGAATTTTTCCTGAGTGTCTCAGGGGCTGGCTAGACTACCCCGGGCACTCAATTTTATTTTCAAGACCTCTCGTGGCGTCCCTCGAGTTAACAGGCGGTTTATCACGCCACTACTCTTGTGGACACCCGATTGGCATTTCTCTTCAAGTCCGACCGTGGCGTCACTTGACACCCGACTGGCATTTCTTTTCAAGACCTCTCGTGGCGTCGCCTGAGTTCTCGGATGGTCCTGTCTCGTCCGATTTCTCTTTTAGACACCCGATTGGCATTTCTCTTCAAGACCTACCGTGGTGTCACTTGACATCCGACCGGCATTTCTTTTATTTTGTTTCCTTTGACTTTCCTTGTTTATCACTAACAATTTTATATGTTTGCATATGCTAATATTTTTATCATGCCATGATTTAATTCCTGTCAGTAGGCATTTAAGTCCATCATGAGCCTACGCATATAGTGTGGTTCATCATGATCATATAATTTAATTGTTGCATTCGGTATATCTTTTGTTCATGACGTTTGCGAGTACATTCAAACGTACTCACAGGCTTGTCCCTGGCTATTTACTTGGCCAGGTCAAGATTTCTACAAGGAGTACCACAGCGATGTCCGTGCGGAGCCTAGGATGGCAGCCATGCGGGATAGGAATTATCCAGGTCAGCCGTTCCTGTGGGAATGGAGCCCCATCGACGTTGAAGAACCGCGAGACAATTCCGTCATCCACCACCGGAATCACTGTTGTATCATTAGACCTTTATGGTCTTATATCCAATTCTTGTAATAGCTTGGTAATCTGTAACAAGGACGTGTCCACCAGTAACGGTAATCCTGGGCTGGTGATGACACGAGGGGTTAATTTTCTGGGATATGTCATGTCCCCGAAACCCGGCCCCGACATCATCTCCACGCCCTTCTTGCCGGCCTGCTGCCTCCGTTCTCCGGTTTCTTCAACACCGTGCTCTCGCACTACCAAATCCACGCGCTGCATCTGGATCCTGGATCCGTCGTCCTCCTCTCCGCTTTCGCACTTTTGTGCGAGGCCTTCATGGGCATTGCCTCGTCCGTGGCCTTGCTCCGCCACTTCTTCTCGCTTCAGTTGGTCGATGGCGAGCAGTGCTCAGGGTGCGTGTCGCTTCAAGTGGTGGCGGTGACCGCAGGCTCCGGCATCAACTCTACGCTCTGTCTGGACGCGAGGGGGTTCCGGAGGCAGTGGGTGTATGTAGACGCCATCGTGTACAGCCCCTTGCTCCTAATCCCCTCCGGCCCTGCGAAGCCAAGCTCCGGGTGGGGGCACGCGAGGCTGGTCGACCCATGGCTCGCCCGAGTCATGACTAGGTTGGCCAGCTTGAGGAAGGCGGGGGTGACGATGGTGATGGTGGTGAGGGAGTTCACCCGGCGGCGTATCGCCCCGCTCCAGCGCCATTACCGCCCGATGTGGGCTTTCTCCGGCCCCACGGATGATATGAGGCTCCAGCAGACTCCTCTTCCTTCCAGCACCCTACGCGTAGTGCTCCGCCTCCTGACCGACGAAGAACCCGCCAAGCTCCCTCCGGACGGATTCCCTCTTTACGATCACCCGGAGGGGGGGGGGGGGGGCTTCGCCAAGAAGATGCCGCACTTTGACGAGTGGGGGCTGCCCCCTGAGGGCCACGAGGGGCCTCGCGACAACCCCCTCTTGGTGACTCCCGTGCATGCAGGCCCTGAGGTGCGCGCTCCTAAGGTGGTCGCAGGGGAGTGGGCGCCATCATGCGCTCCTGAGGCATCCACCCCTAGCCCCTCGGGCGGCGAGGGAGGAGTCCCACCCGCGGATGCAGTTGCTGTCCCCGCCGTGGAGGGCTACGCGCCAGCTCCCAGCGCGTCTTCTATGGATCCCGGGGCATCCCGCAAGAGGAAAGAGCCCGGGAGCCGTCGCAATCTTGTCCCAAGGACCCTGTAGAAGAGGAAGTGGATCGCTGTGGATGAGTAAGTACCTTGCCCTCCTCTTGGCTCTGGCATATCGCGTCTCCGTCTGACTTTTGCCCCTCAGGATCCCTTCCATCGAGGGGGCGAGCGTGTCCCGAGCACTACCACCGGAGGGCACCGATCCCGCCACGGCCTTAGGCCTCACGAGCCCGGCGGTTGCGCGTAGGGTGGCACCTGTACCCGAGCCAAGGCCGTCCCTGGGGGGCCGCGGGCCTGTGTTCTCGGCGTCCTTCTTCCGGAGTGATCTCTGGGGCAAGGGGGCCATACCAAGGGCTCCCCCGCTGATCCTTGCTGGTAATTGGGCGCCCTGCAGGGCAGCACCATCCCCAAGCAGCAGGGCGAGCCTATGTTGGGCCTCATCTCGGGCCGCGGGAGCGGGCGAGGGAGCTCCAGCCCCCGGGCCTCTGCCGGAGGTGCGCGAGTCCTCTCGCGCCTCTCCAACTGACTGGGGCGCAGAGGAAAACCCTGGCCGGGCATTGGAGCTCGCCCGCGGGTGCAGCGCCGTTCGGCACGACCTTCTTCAGGAGGCATCGAGCGCGCTGGGGCGCCTCGGGGCGGAGCTTGATGATGTTGATGCCCGCCTCGAGATGGAGTGCCTGCGTTTGGCGCGCGAATGGTGCCAGGTACAAGTCGCCATCAACTTTGGTCGCCTGCAGTGCGAGTATGCCCGAGCGGAGGCGGAGGGGCCCCTGGCCGCGGCAAGGGAGGCTCGCGATCGCGCCCTAGAGGAGGCCCGAGCCACGGATCGTCGGCGCGAGGCGGCGGAGGAGCGCGAGAGGGAGCTCCAAGCTTCAAATGCCATCCTCGAGCAACAAGTCCAGGCGCGCGCGGCCGCTCTCGCCACCCCGGCGATCGAGGTTCTGACGAGCGAGGCGAGGCCCCGCACGCTCGAAGACACGCTGGCGCTAGAGGCGATGGAGCTAAGCCTGGAGCGTGAGCGGCTGGAAGTGATGGAGCGCCAAGCAGCCGCTGCCGAGGATGCCCTCGCTTCTTGGTAGGCGAAGATCCAGCGAGAGGTCGACGAGAAGGTGGCGGGGATCCGCAGGACCCTTGCCGAGGAATATCGCCGGAAGCTGAAGCTCCAGGAGGCTCGCTTCCGCACGCGGTGCGACGAGCTGCAGGGCAAGCCCGACGCCCTCAAGGAGAAGCTAGCTGTGGCGGAGCAGTGCAAGAAGGCCGCTGGGGCAGCTCGGGCTACTACTGAGGCCGAGTTGTCCTTCCTTCATCAGCAGGTAGAAGGCGTTTCTTCCCTCGTAGAGAAAGCCACGGACGAAGCGGGCCTCCGCCGAGTGCTGCAGCGTGAGCGCTCCCTGATGTTCTAGGCCCTCAGGCGCAGGGCCAACCAAGCCCTGAGCAACATTTGCGACGAGAACGTCTCCCGCCCGCTTGATGTCGCCGATGCCGGGTACCACTGCTTCTTCACCCAAGTCATGGCTCGCCTCGAAGGCGGGGCCACGAGGGCACACCGACTCGTCGAAGAGAGGAGCCGCAACCTTCTTGGGCACGCGTTCTCGCGCGTCTTCAGCCACCTTCTTCGCTCCGATCCTGACTTTGACTTTAATGCCGCGATAGCCCCCGTACCTGGAGCAATCCAAGGCGTCCTGGCGAGCTGGGTGGAAGATCACATGGATGACCTGATTGTGGAACTCGCCCCTGCCGATGACGTGGTCGTGCCCGCGGCTGAAGAAGGCAGAGCTGACGATGATGACGATGGCAGCGAAGTCGATGATAGCGCGTCTCGCTAGGCTTGCATTTCCCTGTTTTCCTGTCAAGACTTTGAATGTGACCCCGCGGGGATGCGAAAGCATTTTTGGAAGAACTTTCTCTATGATGTATTGAGTGGAATTTGCACTCCCTGTGTCGCCCTCTTTTTACTTTTCGCGTACTCGCGACCCCTGGGTAGGGGTGGCTGTCATTGTCATACCTGGTTGCAGTGCCTGATTCAAGATCCGGAGGCGAGCGCCTGTTGAGAGCCCCGGGCATTGCGCACCTGCCAGCTCGCTCGAGAGCGCCGCGCGAGGGCCCAGAGAGGCGTGCGCGCGGGCAAGGCCACAGCTGCTGTGGCCTGGGCCCTTGGGGCGTCTTTAGCGCCGCCAGGCAACCCAAGCGTACGCACCATGCCCAGCCCCCGCTCGCGGGGTGCGATGGAGTGAGCCACAGGTGCCCGCCATCTTTTGGAAAGACGGAAACCAGCGAAGGGAAAACAGCTAGAAGAAAAAAGAAAAACCAGGAACTCCCCCCTTTTCAACAAAACGCAAGAGCTGCAAGTTTACTCCAAGAAGTAGCAAATTCGATTGCAAGAAAAAGCCAAAAACAGCCGTATCCGGCACCTATGCTAGTCTTCTAATCTTCCCGCCAGCGCGAAGCATGGGGCTTCCACTGGGTGTGGGCATAGTCATTGGGGGACCATGTCGTCCGCCAGCGCGGAGCATGGGGCTTCCACTTGGGCATAGTCATTGGGGGACCGTGTCGTCCACCAACGCGGAGCATGGGGCTTCCACTGAGACGTGGGTGGGAGCCCCCGTCAGGCTCAAGGGCAGTGCTCAGGAGACTCCGGGGCGTGTACAGCCCCACTCATTATTACGTGAGAGTGTCACGGGCGGAGACTTGGGTCGGCGTAAGGCGGTCGCCTGCTTCCCTGTCAGGGACCCCGCGCCTTGACCCGGGCCACGCACCGGTGCGCCTGTGCGCCAGCAGCCCTGGGCAGGGCCCCCGAACTGGCGACCACTTGCGGGCGGCACGACGCGCCACCATGTTGGCCGCGGCCACCCGGTCGGCTCGCGATGCCCGTTTCCGACCTCCTCCAGAGCCCCGTTGGCCTCCCCAGCCCTTGGGGCCCTCGTGAGGCTCCCTGGCCTCACGGGCCCCTCGAGCCTTCGGGGCCCCGTCCTGGTCCGAGGTGCCACCTCGCTGAGTGTGCCCCCGCACGCACAATTTGCCTGCTGTCTCGCGGGCATTCCACCGGGCGCAAGTCTCCTGCGCTCTAAGGTTAGCAAAAAAAAGATGTTCTGAAAGCATTTGTCTCGGCAATTAAGGCCCTGCACGCAGCCCCCGGGCCTCGATAGGCCTCTCGGTCATGGGGGCCGCACGAGCGACAGCCTGCTTTCCACCGACCCACAGGCTCCTTAGACTTGCCGGCCACTGCCTTGCCGTCATGTCATGATGGCCAGGAGGCGGCCCGCTGCGACGTCCCCCACAAGGGGCCGCTTACGCCGCCTGCCGCTCGGGGAAGAGCCTCACTCACCTTCTTTCCACTGCCCGGCCCTCCAGGTGCTTTTCCTTCGCAGACGCAAGAAGGGCACACCCGGGCCTACAGCAAGGGTTGAGGCATAGGTGGGGGGCAGAGGGGGTCCGCACCCTCGCAAGCGACATCGAGCAGCTCAGCGACCTGGTTGAGCCAAGCGGCGCGATCGCCCTCGGCAGGGCGGTAGCATAGTAATTCATGCGCCGCGAGGAGCGCGGCTTGCACGCCCGTCAGCCTCTGGCGGGCGCGGTGAGGCGGCAGTGAACCCCGTCGTTGGCGATGGTAAGCCGAGGAAGACGGGGCATGACGAGGGACGCCGCGGCGGGGAGGTGTCGTCCGATCAGAGTGCGCAGCCCACCACTCGGTGCGGGCCCGTCCGGATCTCGTCATGGCCAAACGAAGATGGAACGCGGCTGGTGGAGAGGCAGGGCTTCGACATGCCCCTACCTGGCATGCCAAATGTCGGATTCAGGGCTCCGCAGACCCAAGAAAGGTTCGAACTCTGGGGCGTGTGCGAAGAACTCAACCTATCCAGCCTACCAGCTCGTCGCCCCACGGCCTAGCTCGATTCACACGAACAAGGAAGAAGATGGACACGACAGTTTACCCAGGTTGGGGCCACCTTGCGGTGTAAGACCCTACTCCTGCTTTGTGGTGGATTGCCCTCACGAGGGGCTGAGGATGAACTAGTACAAGGGATGAACAACCTCGCGAGGTTAGGGGGTGAGAGAATGAGTCGACCTCTTCTACGGTGGTGGCTAACCTATATTTATAGTGGCCTCGGTCCTCTTCCCCCAAAATGTAGGCGGGAAGGGATCCCACAGTGGCCAATTTGAAAGTGGACAAGTAGTACATCTTATCCGGACAAAAGGTGGTCTTCGCCTGCAAAGCTTCTGGTCGTGATGCGGCGGTGGGCTCGGCGATGACATCCGTCCTGCCGTGCTGGCGGTCTTGGTCTCGTTGCACCGGAATGGAAACCTTTGCCAGACTCCTTGGGAACCCACGCCTGTCCTTGCCTCCTTAGCACCAAAGAGGAAACTGCCTTCTCTGCGCCCGCTAGTGCCCGCCTGCCTTGGCCGTCATGGCTTGCGTCATGGTAGCCTCATGAGGCTGGGTACCTGCATAGAAATCTCTGCTCCTTGGTAGGCCGCCTGGGGAGGCCACTCCTTCAGGAGGTCTTGACGTCGTCCGCCTCATGAGGGTTGGCCCCTTGCGAGGGTCTTGTCTTGGTGGTCTTGTAGATGAGCCGTACCAGGCTGTCGATGGAGCCACGTCATGGGCCACAGGCAGGCAAGTCTGGGTACCCTGGTTCCCAAAACGCCGACAGATAAGACTTGAATAACATGCACTCATCACCAAGGATACAAGTGATTGATCATACACAAACAGTCATGGATATAATCATGCAAGCACACATTAAGCATAATATGATCAAACACATGATCACATAAGTATCTCACGAGCATAACACAAATTGTAGCAAGAGGAAAACAACCAAAATAACCAAAGTGGCAAGAGTGGCTAGGCAAATAAGACTAACAAAAAGCAAGAGGCACTCTCTCTCTCTCTCGAAGCCTATGATCTGTACAATTTCTCCCCCTTTGGCAACAAGTTAGGGTTTAGGGTTTTCTGGCTACTTTGGTGTGCATATAGTGCTATGCGGCACTCTAAGCATGATCTTCGGGAGCTCCTGAAGTTGTCTTCTGGCTTGTTGCTCTGGTGTGCGTAGATGGCGTGGAGAGGAGGGCATCTGCAAATACCTCGGCAGAAGTCTGTGGAGCTGGAGGAGTTGACACTCGAGGGGCAACTGTGGCAGTGGCTGCAGGTGCTGAAGTGGTAGTCCTGGAGTCTCTGGCAACTGGCACAGTTGATGATCTTTGTGCCCTTGGCACTCTCTAGAATGTGTCTGTTGTGGGTCTATCATCCCTGTCCTCAGCATCCTCTTGAAGCTTCTCCACAATGGTCTGAATCTCAGTGACCTTCACATCTAGGTCATGGAACTTTGTCTCAATAATCCTCTCAAGACTTTCCTGATTTTGAGACAAGGTGGCTAAGCTCTTCTCAATTCTCACAGTAGCCTCAAGCAGATAACTGAGTTGATCTTGCTTGGTCTTGAGATTCACAATTGAAGCATCTGGGGCACTTGCTGCCTTTGCTGCTTTTGCAGCCTTTGCCTTCTCTATCTTCTCCTGGGCTTCAGCACAAGTAGGATGTGAAGCATCCATGACAACCTCGTTGTCTTCAAAGTCTGGCCTCAGGGGAAGATGCTCTATGTCTAGTAGATATGTCCCAGTTCCCATCTTGGAGTTGATCAAAGTTTGAATGTGTGGGGCATATCCACAAGACCTCTTCTGGTCTGCTGCTGTCCTCTTTACTGTCTCTACAATCAAGCTCATGACTTTGAATTTTTCAGGGATATCAAACAAATGATGCAAATTGATGGAATGACCACGTATCATCCTGTGATCTCCTAACTTGGGAAATAGGGTGTGCCTCAAGATAGTGTTCATGGTGGTTAGACCAGCAAGCAGATAGTATATGGAGCCAAGCTTGTGAGTCTCCAAAGCTTTGTCAGGTATTGGCTTGTACATGTTAGCCATGGAGTTATGATCCTTCCTAGGATTACCATACACATCAATATCATCTTCAGCTTCATCAGGAGCATTGATCAACTTGGCCCATTTAGGGATTGTTGACTGATATTTGGTGCCTTCTGTCATGCACACTATCTTACCATCAGGGTAGAAGTGGGCAGTGGAGTAGAACTGATGTCGATGCAACAAACCCTGGGTCTGTTGCCCGGACTGTGCACAGGCACGAGGACAAGATTACAACACCAAGGCCGTGCCAAGATACAACAGATCAAGATCTTCGAAGAACCAACATGCAGATTAAGAGCACCAAGCCAAGATAGAGAAGCAAGATACCACCAGAAGAAAAGCCTCCCTTGCTGGGCAGGTGAGCCTAGCAAGGACAAGGACTCCCCCAGAAGAAAACATTCAAGACGTCCCGGCAGGGCCTGCCGGGACTCGCGAAGACAGAGCCACCTCACCAAGCCATCTCACCATGACCCACGTCACTAATCAATGCGGTGTCAAGCCACAAAGTGAGTAAGTGGCAGCCATTCGCCACATGGTGGCCTCTTCCCACAGATAATACCTACAAGTGACACCCGTCCTGTGATGTGTCGAGCAAGCAGGCATGGAGCTGGCAAGACAAGCCCGGCAAGGCCTGCCGGGCAAGCAACGATGTGACGCTGAGCGGTGCATTTAATGTGCCCTGTCAGCCTGCAGAATTAGGTATGATAGCACTGTTTGCTATCTTATCAGTGCATAATGACTGTTTTGCCATTGTGGTGACCCGTTGATCTATAAAAGGAGGCCCATGGCAACCGTAGAAAGGGTTGTAAACTTGAACACCCACACACTCATACGCGCGTAGCCACTGCCCCTCCTAAGGCGAGCCTGCCGGGCAAGTGTACTACGCTCGACCACCACTTTTCCACCATCAATCCACCAAAGCAGGAGTAGGGTTTTACGCCTCGCGGCGGCCCGAACCTGCGTAAAATTGCCTGTGTGATCTCCGCCGCGCTGCCCCACGTTCTTCTGCTCTTTGTGCAACGTGACATCCCCCCTGCCGAACCAGCAAGGGGCCCTTGGCCCCATAGGTGGCCGTGGTTTCCCGCGACATCTTTGGCGCGCCAGGTAGGGGGATTTCTTGCGCGAACCTGAAAGTGTGTGCAGCGCGTCCTCTTCATCACCATCCTCGTCTTCGGCGGCACCGTCGACCATGGCGCCCAAGAAGAAACCCGGTGCTGCTGCTCACCCATCCACCTCGAAGGCGCCGCCGCCCGCAGCCACCAATGCTACGGGGGACGCGGAGGCGCACGAGAATGTGGGCGCCGCTGGGGATGTGGTCGAAACAGGCGGCAGCGCCACCACTTCCCCCGCAGTCAAAGCAGGAGCAGGAGACACCGGAGGAGAGAAACATCAGCAACACCCTGGTGGCCATGCTCCACGAGGTAGGGGTGAAGGGGCTACTCCATCCACACCCCTTCCCCTCGCCGACGGGCATAGCCGCAGCAAATGGCGCTCGGCCCGGGGCGAATCGCCGCCCTCCGGCCGCCCCCACCACGGGAGCGACCGCAGTACGTGCACCTCCCCCGGGACGAGTCGACCAAGCCACTGCGCCTAGTGGAGCCGCTGACCCTTGAGCGCCTTCACCGCGCCAGCATGCCATCCAGGTGGCCGCCCTGCAACAGCGGGGACGTGGTGTTGTCGCTGCTGGCACCGTCAGAGCCGAGCGACGGTGCAATCTGCGTCATCATCACCCATACCAAGTACTGCTATGGAGGCCATGGCGTGGGCCCAACTATTGCTGAGGTTTACGTCAGCGGCCGAGCAGATGGACGAGTGGCGTGCCACCATCCAAAGCCTACTCGGCTTCGCCGAGGCTGGGGGCTCGCAGCGAGCTGGCCCGCCACAGCCTCCCCAAGCGATGATGACGGCTCGTGCTACTGGTCGTATGGAAGGGGCCAACCCCATGGTACAATCCCCGCCACGGCAGCCAGCGCGAACGCAGCGGAATTAAGAACCTGATGGCGTCTCGATGGCCTCTTCTGACCCTCGAGCGCGTCGAGGCCGGCAGCGTGCCTCGGAGGACCGACGGAGGGGAGACGCGCGTGTTGTCGTTGAACAACATCGCGACGACCACCGCTGGAACAATGGGTGCGATGGTCCCGACGTCGACGAGCCTGCGCTCGATATTGGTGGGTGCCTACCTTTCGAGGTCGGGTGCCCTGCCTTTACTCATGAGCTGCGGCGAGTCCGTTGGCCGTCCGTCCGCACATTCAAGCCAGAGATACCCGAGAAATATGATGGGAGGCTAAACCCGGCAGAGTTTCTGAGCATCTACACCATCGCTGTTCAAGCTGCCGGGGGAAGAGATGAGAAGGTATTCGCCAACTACTTCCCTTTGGCTCTCAAGTCCAATGTGAGGTCTTGGCTGATGCACCTGCCGGAGAACTCCATTTTGTCATGGGCTGATTTGTGCCATGAGTTCATTGGCGCCTTCACTGGCGGCCATCAAGAACCAGGTCGGTCCAGCGATCTGCAGCTTCTCCAACAGAAAGAAGGAGAGACTCTCTGGAAGTATTTGCAGAGATTCAGCAGAGTCCACAGAAACATCCCAAATATTCATCCAGCAGCTGTGATAGCCGCCTTCCAATCCAATGTGCGCAACCGGAGGATTCGTTCCAAGATGAATGTACGGTTGCCCAAGACTGTGAAAGAGCTTTACACCTTGGTGGATAAGTGTGCATGGATGGAGGAGGGAAGAAAGCTGCTCGGAGAGGAGGGTTGCATCAATATCGATTCAGAGGATGATGACGAGTCCACCAGTCAGAAGAAGAGCAAGAAGCCCAAGGATAAGGCAGTAATGTCCGTTGAAGGGTCAGGTATCCCTAGTACCGGCAAGAAGGTTAAAGTCGAAGCCCCCGGCAAGGAAGCTGCCGTGTGCTCTGACTGCCGGGAGGCCGCGGCTGCCAAGAAGGCCGGGAAAGGTGATGGGCCATACTGCAAGATCCATCGGACTAAGGGCCATGACCTTCAAGAGTATTATCAGGTTGAGCAGCTTGTCAAGAGACAGAAAGCAAAGTATGAGAAGCGTGATAAGGAAAAGGGACAGAATGTTGCCGGCGGTAAGGGTCGAGGCGGTGAAGTAAATTGCCCCGGCAGACCTCTTCGGAACAAAGGGAAACCCGGCAGGGATCGAGATAAGGAAGCCTACGATGATGACAGTGATGGAGGGGATGAAGAGGAAACCAGTGAGCAGGAGTTCCAGAAGGCCACTGACGCCCTGTGCATTGACGGGGGTGCGTCCCTGCACACCTCTCACCGCCAACTCAAACGGTGTGGCACCCCGGCTCAGAGAACTGGTTTACCAGTGTTTCCAACCCAGAGATCAAGTCTTCTGGAAACACACAACAACTTGGAACAGAACATAGCTGAACTTTTATTGATAGAAGTCGAGTACAAGCTTATATATTACATGATCATCGAGGCCAGAAGCACATCTAGTGCTATGACAATATCCACATTATTTATCTAACATATCAGGGCCTCGGTATTACTGCGGAATACTACAACGAAAGACTACTGCGTAGCGGAACTTGATAGTAACTCCATCCACAGGGACACTACTGAGGACACATCCTAGGCATCGCAACATGGACCTTCGAGACCTCCATCTCAGTCTTCTCCTGCATCTGGCATGATACGCCAGGTGAGTACTTTGAATGTACTCGCAAGCACATGACAACCAAAAATGCAGCAAATAATAGCATGGCAATCAATTTGTTAACTCTAAACTCATTCACTTATTGTTATTAACTTACTCATATCCGGGTTGTCTCACAACCCTCAGAATACTCGATGCCACGAGTACTTCTGCTCTTAAGACAAGTTCTTCCATCATTACTATGGTTATTATGGTTGATCACCTAGAGAGGTCTGGACGGGTTGTCGAATACCATGGACGCGGCTATTCGAATAGATTTTACACTCTGCAGAGGCTGCGCACTTTACCCACACCATGGAGCACCTGACCTCGTGATCCCATTCGGGTGGACCAGCGTTGCTCCAACGAAACCCGCCTGACCCGTGACTCTTCCATCGTACCACCGGCAATCATCCTCCCCCGGAGTCAAGCCCTGGGTGGCCCCGTGTCACCTCGTGACACCTGCCACCGTCGTGGCCTAACTTAAATGTCCCAAACAGGGACGCCGACACAAAACTCAACTAGGCTCACAGGGTTATCGCCGTCTACCTGATTAGGGCAGCACACACGCATAACCCTCCCATACCAGCAAATGTGGCTGTCCCATACCAGCAAATGTGGCTGCACGGGTAAGCCCGGACAGGTGACTCTTGATCAACCAACTAAGTTTCTCTTAGCGATCAGTGTCATTCATCATATCAATTTAAGTTTTCAACAATAGGACTTTAAATACTTCACTTGAATTATCTTATGTTAAATAAATGCGGGAAATGAATATGAATTATGCAATGCTATGAAATGCTTCATAATATGGATGTTCTGGCTTGCCTTGATCAGTTGGGTTGTTCAGAAACTCCTGGTCTTCAAATCCACAAGAATCTCCTTCTGAAAACATTTTTAAATGGCAAAGGAAAATGTCACATAAAGCCTTTTTATTCACCAACAATTCTATGGGTATTGGAAAAATACCAAACTTGGCCAGAAAATAAAGGACTTTGATACTAACACAATGCAAAAAGAATCAGGTCAATTGGACCTTTCTGTAAAAAGTTATTAGTGGTCAAAGCTACTGGTCAACTCTGTTAAATAATTCAAATTTAGAAAAAAAAACAGAACGGGCCACGTCGAAGGCGTAAAGGGAGAGTGCGCCTCCACTTACCCCTTCGCACGTGCGCCCACAGTGGCCGACGGGTGGGGCCGGCTCGGTTTAAACAGAGAGGGGAGAGAGGGAAACAGAGTGTGGCAGCTCATCGGCGATGCTCACCGGCGATAGGGGCGGTGGCGGAGCTGGGAGTCGACGGAGATGGGTCGGGCGTGAGGAGACAAGCCTCCCTGTACCTGCAGCTTAGCCGGAGATGGCCAGACGGTGTCGCTCCCTTCCTCTCCAGTGGGTGACAGCTACGGGACTCGTCGGCGGTGGCGATTCCGGCAGCGATTCTCTCGGGCAAGAGGTCGAGGAGCACCAGTGGAATGCACTGAGCTCGTGGGTGCAATCAGGCAGAGTTGGGAGTGACTGGGGAGTGCTGGCGTTGAAAGGGGATCGAGCGGCGGAGCTTCTACCGGAGCTGAGGGAGACGAGCTCCCGGCCCTCCTTGGGCGCTCTGGAGGTGGCTATGGGATGTTGTGGTGAGGTGGTGAGGAGAGGAGAGCCTGGCTGTGCCCTTTTATAGGCCGGAGCAGAGCTCGGCCGAGCTCTCCCAAAGTGGCGCGATGCAGGCCATGTCGCCGGCACCAGGATGCCTTGCTGGCTGGCTGCTTGCGGGCGACATGACGGGAGAGGGCAGAGGAGAGTTAATGCGCGGTGGAGCTTAGCGGAGGAAGAATACGAGCTACAGAGGAGCGGCGCATCCACGGGCGGCACAGTGCACGGGAACGTGGTGGCCGCCGATGAGGATCCCGGCGAGGGGAAGGTACGGGAGTGGGTTACGTGGACGGCATCGACGATGTCGGCACACCAGGACACCGTCTGGCAACGCGGGATGGCCAGTGTGACAACTCCAGACACGGGCGAGCTACAGAGCGCACGCACTGGCATGCCAGCACCGCGCTCACCATGGTGCCCGGCACATGGAGGCCGTGCAGGTCCAGCGCAACATGTCTGGGAGCTTCTCCTTTGATCATCTAGTGCCTCTGCACCTCTATCTTGGCTAGATACAAGCTGGCTCGAAGGGTAGCATCAACTGTAGTTTCTGACAGAGAACTTGGGAGAGATCTAGAGAGGTGGTGAGCTGAGAATGAAGCCAATGGAGATGTCTGGGAGGGTCTAGGTTGGAAGGACTCAAAACTGGCCAAATTTGAAGTGGTTTGGAAAAGTTTTGGCTATGGTACATGTACAAACAGGCATACTGGTCCAGAAACTATTTCTACTTGAGGCACTCCAATGATAAATCTTCTGGAGCTGAATTTTGGCATGGTGGAGTCATTTGGGGTAGAGGAGATGCCATAAAATTTTCATGGCCATTGGGTATAGCTAGCTGGCACTTCCTTCACAGTGGTTTCAGAAATGCAGCAGCTTGTCAGAGCCTTCTTGCCAAAAAGTTGTATTGGCCAAAGTGAGGTTTTTGGATATTGTGGCTAGATAGGTTCTCTAGTACCTCAGAGAATTTATTTGGGAAGTTTCTGAGTTAGGAAAATAA
The DNA here is from genome assembly GCA_011799875.1 of Thinopyrum elongatum. Classification (NCBI taxonomy): domain Eukaryota; kingdom Viridiplantae; phylum Streptophyta; class Magnoliopsida; order Poales; family Poaceae; genus Thinopyrum; species Thinopyrum elongatum. Next base: position 558,362,332 of record CM022298.1, read on the forward strand.
GGGCTGCTTCACAAATGAACAATTCTGGCCAGAGAAAAAATAATTATTCTGGCCATTATTTAATATTGGGTAGTGGAATATTTTTGAAGACTATGGGGCTATATGATGATGAGGAGGTGTGGCATGAGTTTGGGACCTTTCTGATCATCAAAACTATAGGTTGCTTCACAACCATAGTGATGTCATAGCTTTCCCAAGGAAGAAAATAATTACTTGGAAAAGATTAAGTATTGAAATTTTGTCCAAGAGGGATGTGACAGGGTTTTGGCAAAATGGTGATGGTTTTGGATCAATAGGTTCAAGGATTTATAAGTCCAAAGTCACTTGAAAGGATTCAAAAACCATCCAAAATTCAAGTAAAGCCAAAAAGATTTTGAATTTTTTTTGTCAAAACCAGGGTGTCACAAATGGTGGGCGCGTGAGGTCAATGCCATGGAACCAGCGCCAGGGCCCGGAAACCACTCAAATGCTCACGCACGCCCATCATTTTTTACGAAGAGGATCATCCTGACCGCACCACCGTGGTAGGATGTTTGCCATTGTTGGTCTCGCCAACAATCCGCAACCTCAAGGTCACAAAGATGCTGGTGGAAGGCGGGGCCGGGTTGAATCTGATTTCCCCAAAGGTTATCAGCAAGCTTCAGATAGAAGAGGATGAGTTGAAGGTCACCGGCACGTTTCAAGGAGTTAATCCTGGCGGGAGTCATCCTAAGGGAAAGATCACATTGCCTGTGATGTTTGGGGGAGAGCTGAACTACCGGACTGAAAAGATTGTGTTTGATGTGGTCGACCTCCCCTTGCCGTACAATGGAATCCTTGGACGCCCAACCCTGGCTAAGTTCATGGCGGCATCCCACTATGCCTACAACATCTTGAAGATGCCAGGGCCAGTTGGAGTCATTTCCGTCCCATCAGATGAGAAAGACGCAATCATTTGCGTGGACAAGATGTACCGGGACGCTGTCACGGCAGAGGCAGCGGCAGCAGCAGTCCCCGCCAAGGAGAATAGAGGGAAGAAGAAGGATAGTAAGGGCTCCGGCAAAGAATTCGGGAAGCGCGCCTCTCCGGAGTGCGCTGCGCCTGTTGATGACTTGCCGGAGAGTTCCAACAGCAAGAGATCCAAGGTTGCTGCTCCACAAGTGAAGAAGGTCCCGGCAGGGCTGGCTGGCGTTGATGGAATTTTCACCATCAGCGCCACCCTCGATGACAAATAGGAAAGCACGCTTGTTGCCTTCTTGCGGGCGAATATCGATGTGTTTGCTTGGCAACCATCTGATATCCCCGGTGTTCCCAGGGAGGTAATCGAGCACCACCTTGTTGTCTGCCCACATGCCCGACCTGTCAAGCAGAAAGTCCGGAAGCAGGCCTTGGAAAGGCAGCAGTTTATTACGGAGGAGATCAAGAAACTTGAGGCAGCTGGTTTGGTCAGAGGAGTGCTACATCCAACATGGTTAGCAAATCCAGTGGTTGTCCGGAAGGCTAATGGGAAATGGAGGCTTTGCATAGATTTCACAGATCTCAACAAGGCTTGCCCGAAGGACCCCATTTCCCTTGCCGCGCATCGACCAGATTGTGGATTCCACTTCAGGCTGCGATTTGCTCTCCTTTTTGGATGCATATTCTGGGTATCATCAAATCTTCATGTGCAAGGAAGACGAAGAGAAGACGTCATTCATCACCCCGTGTGGTACGTACTGTTTTATCCGCATGCCTTTCGGATTAAAGAGTGTCGGGTCTACTTTTGCAAGGGTAGTCTAGGTTGGTTTTGAGCCACAGCTACACAGAAAGATTGAGGCTTATATGGATGATATTGTGGTCAAGACCAAGGACAGAGCAACCCTTATCCAGGATTTCGAGGAGACATTTACCAATTTACGCAAGATCAACTTGAAGCTCAACCCGGAGAAATGTGTATTTGGTGTTCCCTCTGGCAAGCTGCTCGGGTACTTTGTATCCCATCGGGGGATCGAAGCCAACCCCGATAAGATCCAGGCTATCGAGCAGATCCAAGAACCAAAGACAGTCAAAGATGTGAGGTGTTTGACAGAGTGCGTTGCCGCGCTAAGCAGATTCATTTCCAAGTCTGCCGAGCACGCCTTGCCGTTCTTCAAAATCTTGAAGAAGGCAGGGCCCATGAAGTGGACCCCGGAAGCAGATAAGGCTTTGCAAGAGTTGAAGGCCTACCTATCCTCTGTGCCCACCTTGGTTGCTCCCAAACCTCAAGAGCCGTTGCTGTTATACCTGGCAGCAACCAACCAAGTGGTTAGTGCAGCCTTGGTGGCACAACGGGAAGTGGACGAAGCAGAGAGTGAGCAAGGACCGGCAGAGTCAGATAGGAATCAGGACAGAGATGAGCACGGCAGCGAGGGCAACCCCAAGGACACGGCAAGGAAAAAAGTGGTGCAGCGCCCAGTGTACTTCGTCAGCTCCCTATTACAGGGGGCTAGATCGAGGTACTCTGGCGTGCAAAATTTGATCTTTGGCCTCATCATGGCCTCAAGGAAACTGCACCACTATTTCCATGCCCATGAGATCACGGTTGTCACTCGCTTCCCCTTGCAAAGGATACTCCGGAACCCTAAGGCTACTGGCAGAATAGTGGAGTGGGCTTTGGAGTTATCCAGTTTTGGTCTGAAGTTTGAGAGCACATCAACAATCCAGAGCAGGGCATTGGCAGAGTTTATTGCAGAATGGACGCCAACTCCTGACGAGGAAATACCAGAAACAACCATCCCCGGCAAGGAGGCGCCCCAAGAATGGATTATGTATTTTGATGGTGCCTTTTCCCTACAAGGTGCAGGGGCTGGTGTGCTTCTCGTCGCTCCCTCCGGGGAACACTTGAAGTACGTCGTCCAGATGCATTTTGCCCGGGAAGAGGCAACCAACAATACAATAGAGTATGAAGGGCTCCTTGTCGGACTCAGGATTGCCGCAGAGTTGGGAATCAAGAAACTAATCATTCGAGGAGACTCACAGCTTGTGGTGAGACAAGTCAACAAGGATTACCAAAGTCCATTGATGGAGGCATACGTTGAGGAAGTGAGAAGATTGGACGAGCGCTTTGACTGGTTGCAAACAGAGCACATACCTCATGCGGAAAACAACATAGCTGATCACCTGTCAAAGTGTGCTGCGCAAAAGCTTCCTGTGGAACCAGGAACTTTTGTTCTCCATCTTACTAAGCCCTCCGTATCCCCAGCAACAATGGCCCGGAAAAGGAGAAAGATGGACTCCGGTAAGCCTCTCCCGGTAGTGCCGTCCGCTCCTGGCAGGGACCCTGCCGAAAACAACTCCTTGCAACTTGCCGGACCGCACCCTCCAGCCGGACCCATGGTCCTTGCGAACGAGGAATGTGCCCCCGCAGTTGAGGAGGTGCCGCTAGTCCTTGTTGCTGAGCCCCAGGCTCCAACTTGGGCAAGGCACATAGTCCACTTTCTCCAGACCAGAGAACTCCCCAATGACCAAGATGAGGCTGAAAGAGTAGCCCGGAGGGCCAGTATGTACCAGTTTGTCGATGACACTCTGTATAGAAGGAGGCCCAATGGTGTGAAATTGAAGTGGATCTGTCGGGAAGAAGGGAAGGAACTGCTGGCTGAGATACACAAAGGCGTGTGCGGCTCCCACATTGGATCAAGGGCATTGGTTGGGAAAGCATTCCGACAAGGATTCTATTGGCCCACAGCCCTCCAAGATGCGGTTGAGCTAGTCACCAAATGTGAAGCCTGTCAGTTTCATTCCAAGAAAATCCACATGCCTGCCCAAGCTCTTCAGACAATCCCTTTATCATGGACATTTTCGGTCTTGGGGCTCGATATCCTCGGCCCTTTCCCCCGAGCAATTGGGGGCTTTGAATTCTTGTTTGTTGCTATCGACAAGTTTACAAAGTGGCCGAAAGTTGCTGCCGTGAGAAAGGTGACTGCTCAATCAGCTATCAAGTTTTTGAAAGATTTGGTGTGTCGTTTCGGAATCCCGGCAAGGATTATTACCGACAACGGCACCCAATTCACGAGCCGCACCTTCATGCAATATGTTCATGCCCTCGGAAGCAAGATCTCGTTTGCCTCTGTCGCACATCCCAGAAGCAATGGACAAGCTAAGAGGGCGAACACTGAAGTGCTGCGGGGACTCAAAACAAGAACCTTTGATACACTGCAGAAGCACGGCAGGCGGTGGATCGATGAGCGGCCGGTAGTTCTATGGTCCCTCAGAACGACACCAAATCGAGCTACCGGGCAGACTCCTTTTTCCCTGGTCTATGGGGCAGAAGTAGTTATCCCCACGGAACTCATTTACGGGTCGCCTCGAGTGCTTGCCTACGACGAAGTAGCGCAAGATCAGCACCGGTGTGACGACGCTGTGCTACTCGAGGAGAACCGTCTCCGGGCTGCTACGCGTGTTGCACGCTATCAGCAAGCCTTGCATCGCTATCATAGCTGCAGGGTTCATGCTCGGTGTTTTGAGGAAGGCGACCTTGTCCTTAGGCGCGTTCAGTCCGCCAAGGGTACAAACAAGTTGACGCCGAAGTGGGAAGGCCCTTACCGGGTAGTACGAGTCACCAGACCTGGCGCAGTCCGTCTAGAGACCGGAGATGGCATTCAATTGCAAAACTCATGGAATATTGAGCATCTCCGCAAGTTCTACCCGTAAGGCGTGGCTGTCGGGCCCTGCCCGGCAGCCACCCTTTTGTACAGGCCTTGCCTCTGTTGCATGTAACCCCTTGTACAAAGCCAGGCGATGACCCTGAGCACCAGAGAAATAAACGAAGCGCAGGGGGCCCCCCGACCAAGTTGCATGCATGCATGAGCATTTCAAGAGCATCTGCATAGGCATTTCATGAGCATTTGCATTTGCATATAGATAGGATCGCATCCTGCATCATTCTCATCTGCATAAAGCTGAAGGTTCCTGCCGTGAACTTGGTTTCTGCAAGAAGATGGGGGGATAAACCAGCGTTGCGATCCCGGCAAGCCAAACATATAAGTTCTACCTCTTGTCCATAAGTGTTCTGTAAGCTAAAACCTATGCATAAGAAAACCCCGCCACTCTTTGAAACTTAGGTGCTCCCATCCTTGGCTCGAACGTTGTTTCGGACAAGATGGTCGTAGTGGCCTTTGATGAAAAGAAGTTGGCGGGGGGCTGGTCCCTCTATTCCTTGCCCGGTAGGCTCAGTTCTCCGGCAATGAAGAAAGGGTACCGACAGGATAGCCTGCCGGGAAAAACTTGTTTATTTAAAATAAAGAGGCATTTCACCTCTGCATGGACATATACATGCACGAGTTCTCGACAAGGTTCATCTTTTTCATTAATATGCTGGTCATACAAGTACAAACCTTACATAACACAGACATGGACTTGAGAGATTACATTATTTAAACTAAAATTTGGCAAGTGCCGGCAAGTTTAAGATTGAAAAAAGATAAGTGCCCTGTAATCTCCTCTTTTCGTTTTCCCTCCACCAGGCACTGCGGTGGAAGGAGGAAAAGACGAGAAAAGGCACCCAAGCAGGAGCCCATCCCGGTCCCGTCGCGACCCACGCCGGCACGGCCTGACAAGACCGGGAGTAGCGAGGCTGCGAAGGAGGAGCGCGGGAGCAGGATGGCGTTCCCCTAGGCGCCACCTCCAGGACCAACAAGAAGCCCCGGCTTGGGCCCCGGTGGAGTCATCCACCAAAGCTCAGCCGGAAGACTGTTGGAGGGTAGGCGAAGGCACCAAGGGAACATCCCTTCCCGGCTACCACCCAAGGAGGCCGGTGATGGTGGTGCCGGGAAGGGAGGGGAAGAGCGGAAAGACGAGGCGGCAGGTCCCCGGTCGGAGGCGAAGGCATCCACGCCATTGTACTCCGACCTGAGCCTCCACCACCCGCCTTCTCTGCCTTCCCTCATGTCCTCTCCGTCACCATCGCTTTCGGGGAGCACCGGGAACCCAACCCGGCGCCGTCCCCGGAGAGACGGCGAGCGACCAAGACGGCCAGGGGGCTCGGAGCGCGCCACTCCCCGCCTTGGCGGGCAGGAAGGCGCGCCCCTCGTCGACATCATCCCCACGGCTCCCGGATGGGGCAGTGCTGGGTTTACCAACGATTCCCAGCCCTGCCTCCCGGGCACGCCCCAGAGACGCCGAGGACCTGATCACCAGGACCACAAGTGGCGGTAGCCTGGAGCTGGACACCGCACCACCCAACGAGCGGCCAACCATAGCAAAAGAGGCAAGCATTTCCCCGCAATGGGGAAGCTTGGTATCTCCTGCACCACGGGCGACTCATCCACGACGACTTCTCCGAGCATAGACCAGGTTCACTCCCCAAGCGCCAACACCAACACTTGACAACTCTAGACACAAGCTGGAGCCTGGAGCTTGGCCCCGGGCTCTTCTCTTCGACATGGCCAACAAAAAAACAGAAGACAGGAGATAGAGGATGCGGAGATGGATGGCTCAGCTCTCCCTCTGCCCCTCCTTTTATAGGCAGGGCAAGGAGGGAAGCCGCTCCCTCAACGAGCGACCGCCGCCTTCCTCCACCAATTCAAGAAGGCTGGGCCCTTGCCCTGGTGCTCTCCCACACCACGCGCCTCTGTTACCTACCCCGTGCGATGCATGCGGCATACGTGGCTGGGGATAAGGGCATGGTGGGAAGAGTGAATTGGCAGTTTCTACCCCGTGCGTTAAAGTCATTCACGGACCATCACAAAGATGGCCCCACCACGATTGGCTTTACGCGACATGCGGGAAAACCAGAAATTGGCCCAGAATCAAGACTAATGAAGAAGCTAAGAGGACTCCAAGAGACCAGCCTCTTCAGCACCCCTGCCTGTGCACTTATTAGGACCTACCCCGACGACGCTCGGCAGCGCGATCGGGGCAGGCCTGGGGGCTTCTGTCGGTGCAACAAACCCTGGGTCGGTTGCCCGGACTATGCAGAGGCACGAGGACAAGATTACAACACCAAGGCCGTGCCAAGATACAAGAGATCAAGATCTTCGAAGAACCAACATGCAGATTAAGAGGACCAAGGCCAAGACAGAGAAGCAAGATACCACCAGAAGAAAAGCCTCCCTTGCCGGGCAAGTGAGCCTGGAAAGGACAAGGACTCCCCCGGAAGAAAACGTTCAAGATGTCCTGGCAGGGCCTGTCGAGACTCGTGAAGACAGAGCCACCTCACCAAGCCATCTCACCATGACCCACGTCGTTAATCAATGCGGTGTCAAGCCGCAAAGTGAGTAAGTGGCAGCCATTTGCCACATGGCGGCTTCTTCCCACAGATAATACCTACAGGTGACACCCGTCCTGCAACGTGTCGAGGAAGCAGGCATGGAGCTGGCAAGACAAGCCCGGCAAGGTCTGCCGGGCAAGCAACGATGTGACGCTGAGCGGTGCATTTAATGCGCCCTGTCAGCCTGCAGAATTAGGTATGATAGCACTGTTTGCTATCTTATCAGTGCATAATGACTGTTTTGCCATTGTGGTGACCCCTTGATCTATAAAAGGAGGCCCATGGCAATCGTAGAAAGGGTTGGAAACTTGAACACCCACACACTCATATGCGCGTAGCCACTGCCCCTCCTAAGGTGAGCCTGCCGGGCAAGTGTACTACGCTCGACCACCACTTTTCCACCATCAATCCACCAAAGCAGGAGTAGGGTTTTACGCCTCGCGACGGCCCAAACCTGGGTAAAATTGCCTGTGTGATCTCCGCCGTGCTGCCCCATGTTCTTCTGCTCTTTGTGCAACGTGACATCTCCCCTGCCGAACCAGCAAGGGGCCCTTGGCCCCATAGGTGGCCGTGGTTTCCCACGACAACTGCATAATCATCTCATCATTCCACTTTGTCAGTTCTTGTCCAACAAACTTGTCAACACCATTCATTCTGAAACTCTCATGCACATGAGGAAAGTAATCTTCATTCTCATCAATATATTTCCAGTTCACCCATTTCATGTCACAAACAATGGGTTTCTTGTCCAATAGGACAGTCTCATAGAAGTCTTGCTGCTCTCTGGTATGAAAGCGATAGTCCACAATAGTCCTTCTCCTAGTGGCATAAGGATCATTTTGCCTCCACAGTCTCAGACCATGATCCTTTTTCAGTTTCATGTTCTCTGCCACAGGATGATCATCATTATGATCTGGGATCTTGGGCTTGAGTTTCCTGAGCACTAGTGGCTCATCATCTTCCTGAACTTCAGGCACTGGGGCCTTGTTCTTTTCAGCAGCTAATATATTCCTTGTTGATCTCTTGGGAGCTGTTGTCTTGGGGCCTTGAGCTAGAGCTGAGGGCTTGGGGGCAGACTTGGGCTTAGAAGGAGCAGCCCCGGTCCTCATGGCATCCCCCATCAGCTTCTGTGTCTTGGCAGGAGGTGTAGCAGGCTCTTCCTCCTCCTCTTCTTCTTCTTCATCCCTCATCATGGATGATCTGCCAATCACTCTGGCAATGGTCTTACTGACCCTTTCCTTCCTCTTCTTTCCACCAACAGCTTCTTCTTCTCTGGGATCAACTATAAACTGCATTGTTTCTTGAGTTGAGGCTCTGGCCTTGGTCATTGGAGTCCTCTTTGCAGGAGCCTTCTTGGAAAGGCCTGGCTTTGTGGCAGTAGCTGCAGCATACTCTTTCTTGAGCACCTTCTTCTTGGAGGTCACTTCCTCCTCAATCACAAAATCTTCATCTTCACTTTCAGAAGTTCTTTTCTTCCTTTGCCTAGTAGCTGCCTTAGGTAAGTTACTGGGAGTGCTTCTGCTCCCCTCATCATAGCTGCTATTTGGACTAGTGCCCTCACTGAGATTGAGCTACTCTTCAGACTTGTTCTGACTATCACTGGCTTCTGACATAGCTGCAACTGATCCTGTGAATAGTTGGGTGTGGATAGAGTAGATGAGCATCACAAAGTACAGCTTGTTTTTGCAAAAATTGACACAAAAACTTAACTTTAGTTTTCTGCAGAAAGCATTTCGGAGCTACCAATTTGAAAAACTCGGTGAAACTGAAGCACTAACAGAGTCTAAACATGCAGTTTCGGTCAGATCGAGGCGTAGTTCGGTGACTCCGAGATGGTAGGGTTTCACAGAGAAAGTGATTTTGGTCTCACCGATCAGTACACTTCAGTCAGACCGAGTTGTACTTGTGCAATGGCCAGGGGCCAATCGGTGTGACTGAAATCCTCAGATCGGTCGGTCCAAGATGGGTTCGGCGGAAACCTAACCCTAAGTTTTTGCATCAAATCTATTCCAAGGAATTTATTTGCTGGATAGATTGATCTCATACGTGGGAAGAACAAAGGCATTATACTTTGTGCAAGAATCGGAGTAATGGATAGCACAAAGGGTCGAATCCATACCCTAACTTGGTGACGGATCACTACGGCGGCAACGGCGGTGAAGAAACCCGTTGATGACGGCGGAGACCAGTGGCGGAGGGTCACTGGCGAAGACGGCGATGATTCGGAGACCAAGGGGGCGGCAGTGCTGGGGCACGAGCTCGTGCGGTTTGAAGTAATTTTCAACCATACGGGTACGTGAGATATATATACCCAGGCGCTGTCGGTGGCGCCGAGTGGAACGTCTCGGTGGCACCGAGATGCAAAACTGCTAGCAGTTGCTGCAACTCGGTGAGACCGAATCGTTCTAATCGGTGGCATCGAGATTAAAACCTAGATCAACTTACTGATTTCGGTGAGACCGGGTTGGATAAGTTGGTCTGACCAAAAATCACTAAGAGGTTTTGGAAGTTAAGCTCTTGACGGATCGGTGGCTCCGAGTGCTCCTCACCCGAAGGGTCCGAAAGACTTGTTCAAACTTTGTGATGTAGCATGAATAGAATTTGAGATGAGAAAAAACATAGATAGCTAGAGGGAGTACTTAGGCATTCTTGTCCATCCATTTGCAAAAGAAAAACCAAACAATCAAAACAACAAATGGATGTCCTCGAATGGAGAAAATTATGCAACCAACATGCTCACACAATAAGATAGCAAATAAAATATGTGGCAATGCATGCACATACACTCTAGCATCTATCAAGCAATTGGCGATGACTAGGTCATCTATATATGAGTATATTGACTTAGGAGTCAAATGAGAACATTTGATCATAGGTCATACTCATCGTTTAAGCACAAGTGGGGTTACCACTTTTACATAAAGCATTGTTGTGTTCACATCATTAGAGTTGCTTTAGCTCAATTTTTTTAGAGCAAAGCTCCCCCTAAGAGGGATGAACTAAACTTGGGTTTTGTCGATGATGACTTCATGTAGATGTTGAAGATGTGGATGCTCAATGTTGATGTAGATCTTTTGGAGCAATCCATTGGAATGTTGCACTTTCAAAACCTACATGGGTTAGTCCCACAAGGAACATACAAGGATATCCATAGACATAGAGTGAAATACACATATGATGATGTCCATGAAAGCATTAGGTTACCTTGTCCCTTGTCTTACCAACAAGAGGGTTTGTGACTCCATGAACTAGTCCAAGATATGAAAGTTGATTGCACACGTCCTTGCCAAAATGAATATGAGTGAAGTATGTTGGCAGAGTCACCCTCAAGAACTCTCTAGTTCTTCTTTGGGATCCACATCAACTTGATGGGAATCCTTGAAGTTGTAGTCGTACTTGATGAAGTAGACCTTGATGTAGTCTTGGGAACCCACTTGACCATGGCCTTAGGAGCTTCTTCAAATGAATCAATCTCATCTTGAAGCTTGTCCTTGCCTTTTAGCTTGTGGTCTTGTGGTGGAAGATCATCTTGAGCTTGTGTTCCCTTGAAAGAAGTGGGATCATACTTCTCTTGTTGAGGAACAAACTTCGTCTTGGGGTATTGATCTTCTTCCCACTCAACTCCATTGGCATTGAACTTTCGTTCAAAACCAACACCTTGATTCTTCCGGTGCCTTCCTTGCTTGCGTACAATTTCCTCAAATTGCTTACTTCCGGCAAGGCTCTTGTAAACACCTTTCTCTATAATTCCCTTCAATAAGCTATTTTCTTGCTCAAGTGTAACTTGGCTAAGAGAATCATTAGTGGAATCAAGAGAACTACTAGAAGCAACAATATTGGATTTAACATGGTTATTGTTACTACTAGAGGAAGAATCCTTCTTGTTCTTATTGCTAGATTTTACTTGTGGCATATAGGTAGACAAGAGTAAATGCTTGGCAATGTAAGAAGAACTCTTCTTTCGAAGATCATCATTGATTTGCTTTTAGGAACCCATGCTCTTGCTCTAAATTTAGCTTCTCAAAGCGTAGCTTCTCATGAGTCCTTAGGAGCTCTCTATGATCCTCTAGAGTTGTTTCATGAACTAACTTAAGAGTGTTTAGTTCTTTAGTTAGACGCTCAATCTCCTTCTTATCATTGTCATTCGTTTCATCTTGATTAGCATGAATACTAGCAATTTCATCATAGTTTTCATCACTAGTGTTGTCAACAAGTAAATCATCATCTCCTAGCAAATCATCTTCATCACTATTGAAATCAACATACTCGGGGTGTGATACATTAGGGCCTTTAGCCATGAAACATCTTCCAATTCCTTCATTTGGTGAGTCAAATATGTCGTAGGAGTTGGATGACACAAGTGCAAGACCGGCAACACCTTCATATTGAGTATATTCGGAGTCGGAGTGATAGCTTCTCTCGGAGTAGTTGTTGGAGTCGGAACCGGATACCCATTCAGCAACGTGAGCTTGATGTCTTCGTCTTGTGTAGCTCTTTGATGACTTGTCCTTCCTTTCCAAATCCTTGCTTCTACGAGAGGGTCTTCATTCATAATGATCATCTCTACTCCTTCTCTCTCTTGGTGGTGATTCATCTCTTTTACTTCTTCTTTTTGGTGAATCTTCTCTTTTCTTGTAGGGAGCCGTACACTCATTGGAGTAGTGTTCGGGTCTTCCACAATTGTAGCAATTACGATCACGACTAGAAGATCTTTTGTCATTGTAGGATCTTGACTTGGAGCTTCTCTCTTTGCTTCTATTCTTGTAGAACTTGCTGAAGTTCTTCACCATTAAGCTCAATTCTTCATTGGAAACTTGTTTCTCACTTGATGTTGTAGGAGCATCACATGAAGCTTCGTAAGCACCACTTGACTTGTTATGGAGCTCTTCCTTATCCTTGAGTGACATCTCATGAGCAACAATTCTACCAATGACTTCCGTGGGCTTGAGATCTTTCTAATTGGGCATCATTTGGATCAAGGTGCACACGGTATCATATTTTCCATCCAAGGCTCTTAGGATCTTCTTTATGATGAATTTGTCGGTCATATCTTCGCTTCCTAAGCCGGCAATATCATTTGTGATGAGAGCAAGCCTAGAGTACATTTCAGCGACTCCTTCACCATCCTTCATCTTGAACTTGTCAAATTGACTTTGAAGCACATCCAATTTTGATTCCTTGACGGACTCGGTACCTTCGTGCATATCAACCAAAGTATCCCAAATTTCCTTTGCATTCTCAAGGCGGCTGATTTTGTTGAATTCTTCGGGGCACAATCCGTTGAAGAGAATATCGTAAGCTTGAGCATTGCATTGCAACATCTTCATTTCTTGCACGGACGCTTCACGATCCGGTTCTTTTCCATCCTCGAAGAAATCACCTTGCAAGCCAATGCGCACAATAGCCCAAACGGCGGGGTTATGACCAAGAATATGCATTTTCATCTTTTGCTTCCAACTAGCAAAATTAGTACCATCAAAGTAAGGACCTCTACGGTGGTAATATCCCTCGCTAGACGCCATACTCTCTTAGGTTATGAAACCAAGGCTATGGAAATCAAGGCAAATGGAGACCAATGCTTTGATACCACTTGTAGGATCGAAAGTAGGTCTAGAGGGGGGGGGGGGATTAGACTACTTGACCAAATAAAAATCTAACCTTTTCCCAATTTTAGTTGTGGGCAGATTTTAGCAACTTAGCACAAGTCAAGCAATCAACCTACACATGCAATTCTAAGAGTGTAGCAGTGGAAAGTAAAACATTGCATATGAAGGTAAAGGGAAGGGTTTGGAGAGTGCAAACGCAATGATGACATGGAGATTTTTGGCGTGGTTCTGATAGGTGGTGCTATCGTACATCCATGTTGATGGAGACTTCAACCCACGAAGGGTAACGGTTGCGCGAGTCCACGGAGGGCACCACCCACGAAGGGTCCACGAAGAAGCAACCTTGTCTATCCCACCATGGCCATCACCCAGGAAGGACTTGCCTCACTCGGGTAGATCTTCACAAAGTAGGTGATCTCCTTGCCCTGACAAACTTCTTGGTTCAACTCCACAATCTTGTCGGAGGCTCCCAAGTGACACGTAACCAATCTAGGAGACACCACTCTCCAAAAGGTAATAGATGTTGTGTTGATGATGAACTCCTTGCTCTTGTGCTTCAAATGATAGTCTCCCCAACACTCAACTCTCTCTCACAGATTTGGATATGGTGGAAAGATGATTTGAGTGGAAAGCAACTTGGGGAAGGCTAGAAATCAAGATTCTTGTGGTTGGATTGGAATATCTTGATCTCAACACATGAGTAGGTGGTTCTCTCTCAGAAAATGTAGGCTGGAAGTGTAGGCACGTTCTGATGGCTCTCTCACATATGGAGAAGGAGGTGGAGGGGTATATATAGCCTCCACAACTCGTTCAGACTGAATAGAAGAACTCGAGGAGACCGATTCCGTTCAAAATGTGAACGTTAGAAATCTCGGTGGGACTGATGTGCTAGGGCTAGGGCAAAACCTCGTCTCGGTGAAGCCGATTGCGTGAACTCGATGAGACCGATTTCAGCAAAGAGCAAACAGAGAGTTGGTCAAGCAAACTCGGTGTGACCGATTGCTCATTTCGGTGAGACCGAAATGTTACAAAGGGAAACAGAGAGTTTGCAGGGCCATCTCGGTGAGACCGAGATCCGTATCGGTGTGACTGAGGTGTTAGGGTTTCTGGCAGTGGCTATGTCAAATGAACTCGGTGGCATTGGATAGAAGATTTTGGTGGGGCTGAGTTTGACTTTGGTTTTTGGACATCTTTGGAAATGAGAAAGTGGTTGAGGGCTTTGGAGCAATATCACTAAGCATTTTGAGCAAGTAGACCATTAAGCAACACCTCATCCCCTTTTAATAGTATTGGCTTTCCTATGGACTCAATGTGATCTTGGATCACTAAAATACAAATGAAGAGTCTTGAGCTTTTGCCAATATGTGTCCTTACATTTTGAGGGGTCCACATCTCTAGTCCATGCCATGCCATTCATTGAACTTTCTAAAATATTAAACTTGAATGGATATTAGTTCAATGAGCTATATGTTGTTATGAATTACCAAAACCACTCGGGGATTAGTTGCACTTTCACATACTTTGTCCTTCAGGAGGCCAAAAATTATATATATAATTCCGATCACGATGAACTAGATGCATAGGATAAATTTTTTGGTGAAATTCCAATTTCAATCGATTCCAATTCCAAGATCCAATATCATCCCATAGCCTATACCATGCCAATGCTTTTCCCTTCAAAGATAAAGGGAAAACCTTCTTCTTAGCTTCATCTCCGGGCAAACCTGCAAGCTTAAATAATCCACAAATTTCATCCACATATATCAAGTGCATATCAGGATGTTTAGTTCCATCTCTTGCATAAGGATTAGCTAGCAGTTGTTCTATCATACCCAAAGGAATTTCATAACCAATATTTTCAGTAGGTGCAGTAGGTTGAGGGGCAAATAATTGTGGTTCCGGTCGAGGTGAAGATACCCTGAACAAACCCCTCAAAGGATGATTCTCCATAGTAACAAGTGACAATATATTTCAGCACGTAGTAATAATTTTCACTTACCAATTTCCACTTACCAAGAGCGCTTCACTCCCCGGCAACGGCGCCAAAAAAGAGCCTTGATGACCCACAAGTATAGGGGATCAATTGTAGTTCTTTCGATAAGTAAGAGTTTCGAACCCAACGAGGAGCAGAAGGAAATGACAAGTGGTTTTCAGCAAGGTATTTTCTGCAAGCACTGAAATAGTCGGTAACAAGTAGTTTGATAGCAAGATAATTTGTAACGAGCAAGTAACGGTAATGGTAAATAATATGCAGAAAGGTAGCCCAATCCTTTTGTGGCAAAGGACAGGCCAAAACAGTCTCTTATGATAAGCAAAGCGTTCTTGAGGGTAAACGGGAATTTCATCATGTTGGTTTAATTCGTGTTCGCTACTTTGATAATTTGATATGTGGGTGGACCGGTGCTTAGGTGCTGTTCTTACTTGAACAAACCTCCTAATTATGATTAATCCCCTCGCAAGCATCCTCAACTACGAGAAAAGTATTAAGATAAAATCTAACCATAGCATTAAACTTTTGGATCCAAATCAGTCCCTTATGAAATAGCTCATAAACTAGGGTTTAAGCTTCTGTCACTCTAGCAACCCATCATCTAATAACTACTCCATAATGCATTCCCTTAGGCCCAAATATGATGAAGTGCCATGTAGTCGACGTTCACATGACACCACTAAGGGAATCACAACATACATATCATCAAAATATCGAACACATATCAAGTTCACATGATTACTTGCAACATGACTTCTCCCGTGACCTCAAGAACAAAAGTAACTACTCACAAATAATAATCATGCTCAAGATCATAGGGGTATTAAATAGCATAATGGATCTAAACATATAATCTTCCACCAAATAAACCATATAGTAATCAACTATAAGATGTAATCAACACGACTAGTCACCCACAAGTACCAATCTAAGGTTCCGGTACAAAGATTGAACACAAGAGATGAACTAGGGTCTGAGAGGATATGGTGCTGTTGAAGATGTTGATGGAGATGGCCCTCCCAAAGATGGGAGAGTTGTTGGTGATGATGATGACGATGATTTCCCCCTCCGGGAGGGAAGTTCCCCCAGTGGAATCACTCTGCCGGAGGGCAAAAGTGCTCCTGCCCAAGTTCCGCCTCGAGATGGCGGCGCTTCGTCCCGAAAGTCCTCCCTCTATTTTTTCTAGGTCAAAATGACTTATATACCAGAAGAGGGGCACCGGAGGTGGGCCGAGGAGGGCACAACCCACCAGGGCGCGCCTGGGCTGCCTAGCGCGCCCAGGTGGGTTGTGCCCACCTGGTGGGCCCCCTCTGGTAGTTATTTGCTCCAATATTCTGCATATATTCCAAAACAATTCTCCGTAAATTTTCAGCTCATTTGGAGATGTGCAGAATCGGTAACTCTGACGTAGCTTTTTCAGGTCCAGAATTCCAGCTGCCGGTATTCTCCCTCTTTGTGTAAACCTTGCATAATATGAGAGAAAAGGCATTAGAAATACTCCAAAAGGCATTATTATGCATAAAAACATTATAAATAACAGTACGAAAACATGATGCAAAATGGACGTATCACGAAGCGGCCCTGTTGAGGCCCGGGATGTTGACACAAATGCGCAGCTCATCGCCCGCATCTGGGGATGCAGCTGCGCTGGGTGGCGCAGGGCGACGCTCGCCACGCTTGGCCCGCACCTCTTGAAGCTCCTCGATCGCCTTGGTGATGAACTCACTCGCTCCTGGTGCTTCGCGCCTTGCTCATTGCTTGTGGGGGCGCGCGTCAAGGAATGCCTCCAAGCGGTGCCTGAGCACCTCCCTCATCGTGCTGGTCAGGTCAGAGGCTCACCAGACGAAAGCCCCCGAGCCCGTCCTGAGGGAGGCGCCAGGCGCGCCTTCCTATGCTGGAGGAAGAGGCACCCCAGTGGTGGGCACGGAGCCTCAGGCGCCGCCGGCGGGCGTCCCAGCCTCCTGACGACTCTTGGGGAGGAGCTGCTTCTTCTTCTTGGGGGTGGCCTCGAGAGGCAGGATGCCGCCCTCGTCGTCAGAGTTTTCAGCCGCCGTAGCCTGATAGGCACGCTCAAGGGAGCAGGCTGCGTCCTTCTCATCACAAGCGACCGTGATGATGCCGATGCAACCTGGCATCTTGAGGACATTGTAACCGTGGTGGGTCGCCGCCATGAACTTGGCGAGGGCCGGATACCTGAGGATGGCATTGTACGGGAGGCCGATGTGGGCGACGTCAAAGTCGATGAGCTCGGTGTGGTAGTTGTCGCGCTTGTCGAAAGTGAATGGGAGGTTTATCTGCCCCAGGGGGATGATGGAGCCATCGGTCACTCTGGAGAACGGCTTGGTTGGCATGAGTTGATCATAAGGCACATGAATTGTCTTGAACGTCTCAATAGAAAGAACGTTGAGCCCGGCGCCACCGTCGATGAGGGTCTTGGTGACGAGGACGTTGCTGATGGTGGGTGTGCAGAGCATGGGCAGCGCGCCGGTGGCAGCTGAGCACTTGAGGTGGTCCTTAGAGTCGAATGTGACGGCGTACTACGACCACCTGAGGGGACGCGCGGCCTCAAGCTTCGGGAGGGCCGCGTTCACCTCATGAGAGAACTGCTTGAAGATGCGATGTGAGGCGGGGGCCTGAGCACCACCCAGGATGCAGGCGATCACACGAGGATCTTGGAAGCCCCCAGCCCCATCATCCTGTCGGTTATCATCGTTCCTCCTTGGCGGCGGCGGCAGCGGAGGGAGGCCGGCATTGCCCTGAGGGTAGTCCTCACGAGGCTGGTGTCGCCAGGGGCCGTCGCGAGGCTGATCCCACCAGCGGTCCACACGAGGCTGGTCGCGCCAGTCCTGACGAGGGTCGCGGTTGTCCTAGCGGCCTCCGCCACGGCCTCCTCCACAGCCGTAGACACGGTCGCCATGCTCGGGGCGGCGGCCAAGGCACCCGTTGCGGAGCGCCTTGAGCTCCTGGCAGTCATTGGTGTTGTGGCTGTGTACGTTGTGGAAGATGCAGAATGGGCGGTTGCCCCTGGGAGGCTCATCGTGGTCACAGCCACGCTTCATCTCTAGCTCGGCCGCCAGCACGACAGGGCCCTTGCACTTTGCTTCCTTAGCCTTGGCCTTCTTGTCTTAAGGATCAGCCTCCGGAAGCTCGAGGAGGGAGAGGCGGCCTTCCTCGGCCCTAGTGCACTTGTTCACCAGGTTGAACATCTACAGGGTCGAGCACAAGTCCTCGTGGATGGCGACCTCCTATTTCATCTTGTCGTCCCGGACACCATCAGTGAACGCCGAGATGATGGCCTCGTCCGATGCCTTCGGTATCTTGAGGCGAACATTCGTGAAGCGCTGTATGTACTTGTGCAGGGTCTTGCCCCGCTGCTGCTTCACGCACCGAAGGTCGCCTACTGCAGGGGCACGGTCACGGGTGCCCTGGAAGTTGGCGATGAAGCGCTCGCGGAGCTCATCCCAGGAGGAGATTGATCCCTCCGGGAGGTGCAGGAGCTAGGAGCGCGCGCCATCCTTGAGGGCCATGGGGAACCAGTTCGCCATGACCTTGTCATCACCATTCGCCGCCTCGATGCTCAACGAGTAGAGCTGGAGGAACTCCGCAGGGTCGGGGGTGCCATCATAGCACGAAGGCATGTCTGGCTTGAACTTGCAGGGTCAGACGACGCGGCGCAGCTCCGGGGTGAAGACGCGGTAGCCCGCCGCACTCACGGGCGCAGTGTGCACGGGGTGAGCTCGGTCTTGACGCCCACGCGCCACAGCCTCTGGCGGCGCGTGGTCCTGGTGCTGGCGCTGGGAGCGCGCGTGCATCAGCTTGTGGCCGCTGCACCACCTGGCAACTTGCCTCGTCGCACACCGGCGCTCCACACGATGGGTCGCGCTGGGGCGCGTCGCGCCTGGGCTCAGGGTCGGCGCCACATAGTGGAGGAGGAGGAGGCGCGCCGTGGGCTACGTCGCCCGCCTGAGATGGCAGGGGGCAGAGCGAACGGGATAGCGCAGGGACCTCTCCGACGGCGTTGATGAGCTCAGCAATGCAGCCGAGCCACTCGTCGTAGCGGTCATTGGCGGGGCGGTAACGCAGCAGCTCGCGCACCATGAGCAGCGTAGCCTGCGCGTTCGCCGGCCCGCGGCAGACGTGGGAAGACGACGCCATGGCAGGAGTGGGCGGCGGAGTGGCGGTGCGGCCATCGCGCCACACGGAGGGTGGCAGCGATGAATCCTGCTGCTCGTGAGCAGTAGGGTCAATGGCAGCGTTGGCCGTGGGAGAGACCGAACGGCGAGGGACACCGCGGCCCACGGGCACCGTCTGGGCGATGCGAGCAGCCCGGCGCTCGGCGCGGGCTCGGCGTGCGTCGACCATGGGAGCGACGAAGCGGAGACGAAGTAGAGACGAAATGGAAGGAGGATTTCGACACGCCCCTACCTGGTGCGCCAAGTGTCGGATTCAGGGCTCCACAGACCCAATAAGGTTCAAACTCTGGGGTGTGTGCGAAGATCTCAACCAACCCAAGTCTCAAGTTTGCCACCCTACAGCCTAGCCTCATCGAGCTCACGCGAGCGGGGAAGAAGATGAACACGGCAGTTTACCCAGGTTCGGCCCACCTTGCGGTGTAATACCCTGCTCCTGCTTTGTGGTGGATTGGCCTCACGAGGAGGCTGAGGATGAACTAGTACAGTGGTTTGAGCAGCCTCGCGAGGGCTCAAGTGATGCGGATGGAGTGGTCAAGGGTCCGATTCTAGATCCGATTCTGGATCCCCCTCTACGGCGGTGGCTAACCTATATTTATAGCGGCCTTGGTCCTCTTACCTCGAAACTTAGGCGGGAAGGGATCCCACAACGGCCAATTTGAAAGGGGACAAGAAGTACATCTAATCCTGACGAAAGGTGGTCTTCGCCTGCAAAGCTTATTGTCGTGACGCAGCGGTGGGCTCGACGATGACATCCGTTCTGCCGGGCTCGTGGTCTTGGTCTTGTTGCACCGAAATGGAAACCTTTGGGGGATTCCTTGGGAACCCGCGCCTGTCCTTGTCTCCTTAGCACCGAAAGGGAAACTGCCTCCTCTGCGCCCACTGGCGCCCGCCTGGCCTTGTTCGTCATGCCTCACGTCATCATAGCCTCGTGAGGTGGGGTACCTGCATAGAAATCTCCGCTCCTCGGGAGGCAACCTGGGGAGGCCGCTCCTCTGGAGGTCTAGATGTCGCCAGCCTTGCGAGGCTGGGGGCACTCGCGAGGGTCTTGCCTTGGGGTCGTTGTAGCTGGGTCGTACAAGGCCGTCGATGGGCCCACGCGCTGGGCCGCAGGTAGGCAGATCTGGGTACCCCCGATCCCAGAACGCTGACATTGCTTTGTGAAAGGTTGCATTAAAGTAGCAGATACTGGTAAACCGGTAGCGCCTTATTCTTTTGGAAGTACTTCTTATTTTGGCCTTTGTGATATAGGGTCCTCTATTAATGTTATACCTACACTCTTTACACTAAACTTCATGATGAAATTTATGCTTGTGACTTGCAGCCAACTAATATGGAAATTAAATTGGCAGATGGTACTCTAAGGAGACCTTATGGGATGGTACCTGATATTTATGTCATTTTGGGAACCTTTACTTGTAATGGAAATCCCTGAAGATGATTTTTGTCCTATAATATTTGGAAGACCATTTCTTAACACTGCAAGTGCAAGCATTGATTGCAAAAGGGAAGTTATCTCTCTCAAGTGTGGGGAACAAGTAAGGGAATTTCATTTCTCCAGGTTTAAAAATCGCCCCCGGCCAAGAGAGCATGACAACAATGAAGAGAAGACCATAGCTCAACTAGCAACAATCTAC
Source organism: Thinopyrum elongatum (assembly GCA_011799875.1). Taxonomy (NCBI): domain Eukaryota; kingdom Viridiplantae; phylum Streptophyta; class Magnoliopsida; order Poales; family Poaceae; genus Thinopyrum; species Thinopyrum elongatum. The sequence goes on from CM022298.1 coordinate 558,382,959, forward strand.
TTCGGAATCGCAGAAGATGATCTGGAAAGGAGCTTAACTGAATACGAGAAAGAACCAGAAGACCCACCTAAGGAAGAGATAGATCATCATTTGAATGAGACACCAGTTCAAGATCTAGTATCTAGCAAGAAATATGAAGTTCCTGAGAAGAAAGGTGACAAGGAACCACCGCCACCTGAACTAAAGCCTTTTTTTTTGCGGAAACACTTGTATTACTCAAATAAAAATGTCTTTACAATCATCAAGGGAGATACCCAAGACTTCACCTGGCCCAGATCCTAACCAAGTCATAGTCTGCCTTCAACTCGAGGAAACCTAGCTAAACTATCACTCGCTTTATTCTGAGCTCGTGAAACATGAGTAATGCAATTTTTTCTAAGATGCAATAGTAGTATTATTTCATTCACCAAGGAGGCATAAATTGAGCGATCAACTTCACCAGAAGATATCATAGACACTGCCATACTTGAATCAGATTCAATAGCAATTGGCAGATCAGACCTTTGAATGGCTCGCGATAAACCTTCCATAATCCCACATAACTCAGCTTCAACTGCGTCTCTACAGGAATATAACGATATGCAGGCCGAAAAAAGGATCATACCTCTAGAGTCACGAAGAATCATACCAGCTCCAGCCTCATCATTAGCCACAAATGAGCCATCCGTGCTCAATTTTACCCAACCATGGTCGGGCGGCTTCCATCTAAGTTCAGAGATCGATTGTTGTGGGGGAACCGCTGCTACTTCTTGAGCTTGCATTGATTTTTCCCTTGAAGAGGAAAGGGTGATGCAACAAAGTAGAGATAAGTATTTCCCTCAGTTAAGAACCAAGGTATCAATCCAGTAGGAGGCACAAGCAAGTCTGCAATATATGCACCTGCACAAACTAACAAACACTTGCACACAATGCGAAAAAGGGGTTGTCAATCCCTTCACGGCCACTTGCAAGAGTGAGACCTAATAGAGATAAATGTAAAAGATAAATAAAAGGCAAAATAAAGTAAATATAAATAAATTGCAGCAAGGTATTTTTGGGTTTTTGGTTTTATAAATCTGAAAATATATGATGGAAAATAGACCCGGGGGCCATAGGTTTCACTAGAGGCTTCTCTCTTGAAAAAAGCATACGGTGGGTAAACAAATTACTGTTGAGCAATTGATAGAAAAGCGCATAATTATGAAGACATCTAAGGCAATGATCATGAATATAGGCATCACGTCCGTGACAAGTAGACCAAAATGATTCTGCATCTACTACTATTACTCCACACATCGACCGACTCCTACCTGCATCTAGAGTATTATGTTCATAAGAACAGAGTAACGCCTTAAGCAAGATGACATGATGTAGAAGGATAAACTCAAGCAATATGATATAAACCCCATCTTTGTATCCTTAATGGCAACAATACAATACGTGCCTTGCTACCCCTACTGTCACTGGGTGAGGACACCTCAAGATTGAACCCATCACAAAGCACCTCTCCCATTGCATGAAAAACCAATCTAGTTGGCCAAACCAAATCGATAGACCGGAGAGAAATACAAAGCTATCTCAATCATGCATAAAAGAGTTCAGAGAAGACTCAAGTAATATTCATAGATAATCTGATCATAAATCCACATTTGATCGGATCTCAACAAACGCACCGCAAAAGAAGATTACATCGAATAGAACTCCAAGAACATCGAGGAGAACATTGTATTGAAGATCAAAGAGAGAGAAGAACCCATCTAGCTACTAGCTATGGACCCGTAGGTCTATGGTAAACTACTCACACATCATCGGAAGGGCAACAAGGTTGGTGTAGAGGCCCTCTGTGATCGAATCCCCCTCCAACAGAGTGCTGGAAAAGGCCCCAAGATGGGATCTCACGAGAACAGAAGCTTGCGGCGGCGGAAAAGTATTTTTGGTGTGCCCTCTGGTATAGGGGGAATATTTGGGAATTTATAGTGCTGAGATTAGGGTTAGGGGAGTCCCGAGGGGCCCACAAGCCCTAAGGGCGCGCCCCCTAGGGCGCGGCCAAGAGGCATGTGGCCTCCTTGTGGCTCCTCTGGCCTCCTCTCCAAGTCTCGTGGGTTCTTCTGGTCCAAGAAAAATCATCGTAAAGTTTTATTCCGTTTGGACTCTGTTTGGTATTGATTTTCTGTAGAAGTCAAAAGAAGGAAAAAACAGCAACTGGCACTGGGCACTAGGTTAATAGGTTAGTCCCAAAAAATGATATAAAATAGCATATAAAACATTCAAGATAGATAATGTAATAGCATGGAACAATAAAAAATTATAGATACGTTGGAGACGTATCAAGCATCCCCAAGCATAATTCCTGCTCATCTTCGAGTAGGTAAATGATAAAAACAGAATTTTTGATGTGGAATGCTACCTAACATATTTATTAATACAATTTTGTTTATTGTGGCATGAATGTTCAGATCCATAAGATTCAAAACAAAAGTTTAATATTGACATAAAAACAATAATACTTCAAGCATACTAATAAAGCAATCATGTCTTCTCAAAATATCATGGCTAAAGAAAGTTATCCCTACAAAATCATATAGTCTGGCTATGCTCTATCTTCATCACACAAAGTATTTTATCATGCACAACCCTGATGACAAGCCAAACAATTGTTTCATACTTTTAATGTTCTCAAGCTTTTTCAACTTTCACGCAATACTTGAGCGTGAGCCATGGATATAGCACTATAGGTGGAATAGAGTATGGTGGAGGTTGTGAGGAGAAGACAAAAAGGATAAAGTCTCACATCAATTAGGCAAATTAATGGGCTATGGAGATGCCCATCAATTGACATCGATGCAAGTGAGTAGGGATTGCCATGCAATAGATGCACTAGAGCTATAAGTGTATGAAAGCTTAAAAAGAAAACTAGTGGGTGTGCATCCAACTTGCTTGCTCGCGAAGACCTAGGGCAATTTGTGGAAGCCCATCATTGGAATATACAAGCCATGTTCTATAACGAAAAATTCCCACTAGTATATGAAAGTGATAAAATAGGAGACTCTCTATCATGAATAACATGGTGCTACTTTGAATCCCAAGTGTGGAAAAAGGATAGTAACATTGTCCCTTCTCTCTTTTTCTCTCATTTTTTTGTTTGGGCTCTTTGGCCTATTTTTTTATTTTGGGCTCTTTGGCCTCTTTTTTATTTTTAAGTCCGGAGTCTCATCCCGACTTGTGGGGGAATCATAGCCTCCATCATCCTTTCCTCACATGGGACAATGCTCTAATAATGATGACCATCACACTTTTATTTACTTACAACTCAAGAATTACAACTCGATACTAGAAAAAAATATGACTCTATATGAATGCCTCCGGCGGTGTACCGGGATGTGCAATGATCTAGAGTGACATGTATAAAAAATATGAACGGTGGCCAAGCCACAAATACTATGCCAACTACATGATCATGCAAAGCAATATGAAAATGTTGGTATGTGTCATAATAAACGGAACAGTGGAAGTTGCATGGCAATATATCTCGAAATGGTTATGGAAATGCCATAATAGGTAGGTATGGTGGCTGTTTTCAGGAAGGGTATATGGTGGGTTTAATGCACCGGCAAAAGTTGTGCGGTACTAGAGAGGCTAGCAAAGGTGGAAGGGTGAGAGTGCGTATAATCCCTGGACTCAACATTAGTCATAAAGAACTCACATACTTATTGCAAAAAATTATTAGCTATCGAAGAAAAGTACTAATATGCATGCTCCTAGGGGGATAGATTGGTAGGAAAAGACCATCGCTCGTCCCCGACCGCCACTCATAAGGAAGACAATAAAAAATAAATCATGCTCCGACTTCATCACATAACGGTTCACCATACGTGCGTGCTTCGGGAATCACAAACCTTAACACAACTATTTCTACCAATACACAATTGCTCACTAGCATGACTCTAATATCACCATCTTTATATCTCAGAACAAATGTAAGGAATCAAACTTCTCTTATATTAAATGCTCTCTATGAAAGTTTTTATTATATTCCTCTTGGATGCCCATCATATTAGGACCAAATTCATAACCTACGCAAATTGCCATACTATTTTTAAGACTCTCAAAATAATATAAGTGAAGCATGGGAGTTCATTAATTTCTATAAAATAAAACCACCGCCGTGCTCTAAAAAGATATAAGTGAAGCACTAGAGCAACTGCCTAGCTCAAAAGATATAAGTGAAGCACATAGAGTATTCTAATAAATTCACGATTAATGTGTGTTTCTATCAAAATGGGTGTACAGCAAGGATGATTGTGGTAAACTAAAAAAGCAAAGAATCGTATCATACAAGACGCTCCAAGCAACACACATATCATGTGGTGAATAAAAATATAGCCTCAAGTTTACCGATGGATTGAAGACAAAAGAGGGGATGCCATCCGGGGCATCCCCAAGCTTAGATGCTTGGTTGTCCTTGAATATTACCTTGGGGTGCCTTGGGCATCCTCAAGCTTAGTCTCTTGCCACTCCTTATTCCATGGTCCATCAAAACTTTACCCAAAACTTGAAAACTTCACAACACAAAACTCAACAGAAAACTCGTAAGATCCGTTAGTATAATAAAATAAATCACCACTTTAGGTGCTGTTGTGAACTCATTCTAAATTTATATTGGTGTTATATCTACTGTATTCCAACTTCTCCATGGTTCATACCCCCCGATACTACCCATAGATTCATCAAAATAAGCAAACAACACATAGTAAACAGAATCTGTCAAAAACAGAACAGTATGTAGTAATCTGGAAATCCCGAGGGGCCCACAAGCCCTGAGGGCGCACCCCCCTGGGGCACGGCCAGGAGGCTTGTGGCCTCCTCATGGCTCCTCTGGCCTCCTCTCCAAGTCTTGTGGGTTTCTTCTGGTCCAAGAAAAATCATCGTAAAGTTTTATTCCGTTTGGACTCCGTTTGGTATTGATTTTCTGTGAAAGTCAAAAACAATGCAAAAACAGCAACTGGCACTGGGCACTAGGTTAATAGGTTAGTCCCAAAAAATGATATAAAATAGCATATAAATTCATATAAAACATCCAAGATAGATAATATAATAGCATGGAACAATCAAAAATTATAGATACGTTGAAGACGTATCAACCACTGCTCCACTTTGATGATCAAAAGATAAGAAGCCCTTGCCTTTCACCAGATCCATTTCAAAATTCATCTTGATACCTATTAGTTCATCCAAGTACCTGAACTAAAGCCTCTCCCAAAAGAATTAAGGTATGATTTTTTAGATGAAACAGATAGATACCCTGTTATTACTAGTGTTAATCTTTCAGACGAAGAAAAAGAGAGATTAATGAATGCCTTGAGGAAGCATAAAAAAACATTTGGGTATTCAATGGATGATTTAAAAGGCATCAGCCCTTCTATATGTACTCATCGCATATTCATGGAGGAAGGGTCTGAACCAGTTCATGAGCACCAGAGGAAGCTGAACCCTGAAATGAAGGAAGTGGTAAGAAAATAAATCATTCGTCTACTTGATGCAGGTATTATATATCTAGTTTTTGAAAGCAAATGGGTAAGTCCGGTCCATTTTGTACCTAAAAAGGGGGGGATTTACAGTAGTACCTAATAGACATAATGAACTAATCCCCACTAGAACAATAGTTGGGTATAGAATGTGCATTGATTTCAGGAAGTTAAATAAGGAGACCCATAAGGATCATTACCCCTTACCATTTATTAATCAAATGCTTGAGAGGCTAGCAAAGCATACCCATTTTTGTTATTTGGATGTATATTATGGGTTTTCACAAATTTCAGTGCACCCGGAAGATCAAGAGAAGACAATGTTCAACTGCCCTTTTGGTATGTACTCTTACCGTTGTATGCCTTTTGGCTTATGCAATGCACCAGCTACATTTCATAGATGCATGAATGCTATTTTTGCTAATCTTGTCGAAGAAATTATGGACGTCTTCATGGATGATTTTTCAGTCTATGGAACTTCTTTTGATGATTGTCTTTGCAACCTTGATAAAGTCTTGCAGAGATGTGAGGACACCAGCCTCGTATTGAATTGGGAGAAATGCCAATTCATGGTAAATGAAGGAATTGTTTTAGGGCACAAAATATCTGATAAAGATATCGAGGTTGATAAAGCAAAGATAGATGCCATAGAGAAACTCCCTTATCCTCATGATATTAAAGGGATAAGTAGTTTTCTCGGTCACGCGGGTTTCTATAGACACTTTATCAAGGATTTTTCCAGTATTTCAAAACCATTGACTAACCTTTTGCAGAAAGACGTTCCTTTCACTTTCACGGATGAGTGTAAAAATTCTTTTGAAAAACTGAAGCATGCTCTACTCAGTGCCCCTATCATTACAGCTCCGAACTAGAACAAGCCTTTTGAGGTCATATGCGAAACAGATGATAATGCGGTAAGTGCGGTTTTGGGGCAACAGTTAGGTGATAAGTTTAATGTTATTTACTTTGCAAGCCACACCCTTACTGATGCTCAAAGAAATTATGCTAAGAATGATAGAGAACTCTATGTAGTGATCTTTGCTTGTGAAAAGTTTAGACCTTATATCACTGATACAAAAGTTATATTTTATACAAACTGTTAGGCAATTAAAGAGGTGCTAGATGTTAAAGAAACTAAGCCTCGCTGGACGAGGTGGTCTCTTCTCTTGAAGGAATTTGATAGTGAAATTTTGGACCGTGAAAAGATAGGAGGAGTGTTAAATAACATTTCCTTGATACGGGAGGAGCATCAATACAATCCAGCAAGCATATGTATCCCTACGGAATGGTTGTAGCTTTGGACAGAGCTACAACCCGTACTTTTGGAGATACATAACCACCATTCATCGGTCTGGAGGAGCCTTTTGTGAAACTAAGGGTAAGGGAGGAGAATGATTTATTTTACTATAACAACTCCTTGCACCCCAGTAAACTGCAGAAAATAGCACCTCCTCCTCAACCCCTAAGGACAAAGAAGCCTGGGAGGAAGATCTTCATGAAACACAAGGAGTGGAAGGTACTAGGGAACACAAGAAAGACCTCCCCTTTTTGTTAAGTTTTCATCAAATCTATCTTCGTTATATTTTTCTATATAAAATTTTATGTTTTAGGTAGTCAAATGAGCGTAAAAACGACCGCCTGCGGTCGTTTGAAGCACCGTCTTTGATTCTGTTTGTTTGAGTGTGTAAGCAAAATGGAGAAACGACCGCCCAAACGACCGGGTGCGATCGTTTGTCATTCACTCTGTTCTCCGAAGCGAAACTGAGCCTCTTTGTTAAAAAATGAGTTTGTCTCGCAGGAGAAGGGGATCAAACGGACGCCAGAACGATTGGCCATGCCCGTTTTTAAAGCCATCATGCGCTTTGTCCACGAAGAGCTTGGGGGGGAGGGTCAAACGACCGCCCAAATGATCAGTTGTGGTCGTTTGGAAGGCTGCCGATCGTGATTTCTTTCCGAGTTTCAACAGAATTTTGCCTGATCTTATTTGGCTTGTTTCCTATCCTTTTTAACTTCCTTATCTCATCAAAACCTACGTCATTAGCCTCTTGTCACTGGTATAGCGAGGTGCTATACAAACGGTTTTTAACCCCTTTCCGCGGCAGAGTTTTAAACCACCACCTTGCCTGTGTGTGTGGTAGGGGGGTCCTTCCCACATGACCCAGAAACCGTCGGGGATAGGGAGTAGGAATGCATACATTTTCCAGAACTAAGCGTATGCGATGCCCGCATCTATCCCAAATGCGATTCGTCATACAAATGTTTATGATATATCGAATATCCCAAATGCTCCATCCTTGCTACTCGTGTGTGCTTGCATTACCATCGCACTCGGTATTCTATGGTGCAACATTTACGATGCACACCCCATCACAAACAGTTCATTATTGTAAAACGTGTATGAGAAGGAGACGATCACACACATTCACTTTTCCCAAATCATATGTGACTACATAATTAAGAAGATAAGTTAATCATCGTACGTATGTCGGATGTGTTTACGAAATGTCTTATTGTCGTACGAGTGTCGGATGGGATAACTATCGCATACGCTATTCCGTGGTGTAGCGTTTATGATCCGTACGACATCAGAACAATTCATGATTGTAAAGCGTGTATGATAAGGTGACTATCACAAACAGTTAGTTTGCTCGCACCGTTTGTGATATTGTCTGATATCACACACGCTTTGCAAATGACAGCTGTGTGCATGATCGCACATGATTTCTCTCTATGGAACGTGTCGGATTGTGAGGTATATCGCACACGTTGTGCTTCTACAGACTGTGTATGCCGTAATGACCTGTAGAGCATATTTTCACCCTAATTTAATCGCTGCTATTTAAAATTGTACCAAATTTGAATTTCAAAGTAGGCTATAACTTTATTCATATCCATCAGGTTTAACAACCAATGCATTATTCAATTCATAGGTACATATGTTCAAGAATTACATAAAAAAGAGAATTACATAAGCACCGAATAAAGAATGATGTACCAGGGTTGTATACTTATATTAAAGACGGTAAAGAAAGAGGTGAAAGACATTCTGGTTGCTGAACAAGGTGAAGCAGAATGCCCATACTGTGCCCTCCTCCATGCATAAGGCACGCACGACTCTAGTCCAACCCCTTGTGATGGCCGACTGCCCATCCTTCACTGTCTTCATGAGGACATCTAGATAGTCATTGTGTTCTGGTGGAAATACTTTAACCTTTGCATGCCCACCAATCATGTAGTTTGAGAGGTAATCTTGAGTAAGCTGCTTTGGGAACCACTGCAAAGGAAAAAGATTCAGACTGTCATCTAACACAACTCATTATGGGTAAAAAGAAGCCTGCAGAGTTCTTACTTACCATCCTGCAGTTCATTGTCATCTTGGATAAAGTGTAAACAAATAGTTTAATTGTTGTCTTTTAACCCATTTTACTAATAATCTTTAACAGTTTCCTGAGTTGATGCTGGTTCATGAATATCTCATTGTCCCATATGCAAAAAGGGTCGAAGCGCTGATCTTTACCAATGACATATGTACCTAAAAGCACCAAGTTAATATTAGAAGCTAAACAGCAATTGCACAATGATGTAGTACAACACTCCCTCCGTCCTATTATATAAGATCTTATTACATCCAATATACTCACATATTGGATGAATTAACATCTTATATTATGGGGCGGAGGGAGCTTATTACATTGTTACAAATATCGGTCAATTAACTACAGTTAACTGTTGTCGTGTTATTGTTGCTGCTCTGCTATGTATATCTAGACATCATCAGAATATTAAGGTAACACTCTTCCTTGTTGCTATGTAGCCTAGGATTGCATATTTAGACTATATATTAGATATGGCCCTAGTTAACCTACCGATAAATGGATTATAGATATATTCAGTTAAATGCCCGATTTGCCGATTAAGCCCTTATCATCCCCCGGCCTATATGGTCCCAGCTACCGACATCCTGAACAGTGAGTATATATAAGCCATGGGATGAAACTAACCTTGATGGAAAACAACAGTTGTTCCCAATATTGTCTTGTGTAAGTACATCTAAAGGCATGTTAAGCACAACAGGCTAAACATCAACCAAGTATATCCATGGTAGACAACATACCTCCAAATGATTGCTTTAGTGTGCAGGTTTAAGCATGCTAATTAAGCAAAACAAGAAGTGGAAAGGTGTGTTAACTGTAACATGCCTAACATTTTAAAACAAGCAAATATAGTCATTCGAACTGGTATTGTGCAGGTCTAAGTACATTAGTTATTGTTAAATAAAAATGGAAAAGCGTGTTAACTATAATAGGCTTAACAACAACCAAATATCGTCATTCATAGTGGTATTATTGAAACTGGTATTGATGAAATTGAACTGCACAGTTCATATTTGCACATATAGAACATTGATACGTCTTCATCAAATCAACTTTTCCAAACTCTTTTGCCCTGTTTTGGACTCTAATTTGCATGATTTGAATGGAACTAACCCAGACTGACGCTGTTTTCAGTAGAATTGCCATGGTGTTGTTTTTGTGCAGAAATCAAAGTTCTCGGATTAACCTGAAAATTTACGAAGAATATTTTTGGAATATATAAAAAATACTGGCAGAAAAATATACCAGAGGGGGGCCACCCAGGAGCCACAAGCTCAGGGGGCACGCCTAGCGAGCTTGTGGCCCCCCTGGACCTCCGGCAACCCTAACTCCGACTCCATATATACCCATTCGCCAAGAAAAAAATCAGAGAGAAGGATTCATCGCGTTTTACAATACAGAGCCGCCGCCAACTCATGTTCTTCATCGAAAGGGCTGATCTCGGGTCCATTCGGGGCTCCGGAGGGTGGAAATCGACGTCGTCGTCATCATCAACCTTCATCACCAATTTCATGATGCTCACCGCCGGGAGTGAGTAATTCCTTCGTAGGCTTGCTGGACGGTGATGGGTTGGATGAGATTTATCATGTAATCAAGTTAGTTTTGTTAGGGCTTGATCCCTAGTATCCACTATGTTCTGAAATTGATGTTGCTATGACTTTGCTATGCTTAATGCTTGTCACTAGGGCTCGAGTGCCATGATTTCAGATCTGAACCTATTATGTTTCCATGAATATATGTGTGTTCTTGATCCTATATTGCAAGTTAGATGCACCTATTATGAGTTACGATCCGCATACCCCAAGGTGACAATAATTGGGATTCTTTCCGGTGATTACCGTAGTTTGAGGAGTTCACGTATTCACTAAGTGCTAATGCTTTGTTCCGGTTCTCTATTAAAAGGAGGCCTTAATATCCCTTAGTTTCCTTATGGACCCCGCTGCCACGGGAGGGTAGGACAAAAGATGTCATGCAAGTTCTTTTCCATAAGCACGTATGACTATATACGGAATACATGCCCTACATTACATTGATGAATTGGAGCTAGTTCTAAGTCGCCCTAGGTTATAACTGTTGCATGATGAATACTATCCAACATAATTATCCATCACTAATTCGATGCCTATGAGCTTTTCATATATTGATCTTTGCTAAGTTACTTTCATTGTTGCTACTGTTAGAATCACTACAAAATTTATACAGTTACTATTGCTACTGTTACCGTTACTATCATACTACTTTGCTACTAAATACTTTGCTGCAGATATTAAGTCTTTCAGGTGTGGTTGAATTGACAACTCAACTGCTAATACTTGCGAATATTCTTTGGCCCCCCTTGTGTTGAATCAATAAATTTGGGTTGAATACTCTACCCTCGAAAACTGTTGTGATCCCCTATAATTGTGGGTTATCAAGACCTTTTTTCTGGCGCCGTTGTCAGGGAGCATAGCTCTATTGGCTGAGTCACTTGGGATTTATATTTGTTTATCCCTATGAAGAATCTGAAGATACCAGAACCAAGATCGTTCCCTCTAAGACGTGGGGAGGTAAGGAACTGCCATCTAGCTCTGCACTTGATTCACCTTCTGTTTTGAGTAAGCTTGCGACGCCACCACCTGCTATTAATCATGATATGTCGCAAGTAATTGATGATGCTACTTCTACTATGAATGATGCTTATGATGATGCTAGTACTTTGCTTGATAAACATGTGCCATTGGGTGACTTTCTTGATGAACAACTTGCTAGAGCTAAAGAAATTGAGAATGTTGAAACTGAAGATTATGATTCACCTATTAGATCCGATTATCCTAGATATGAATTGCCCGATATACCTGAGGGTTATGTTATGGATGGAGAGGTAGCTAGGGACTTTCTTGCTTGTAAGGATAGAGAGGATCTTAAGAAATTACTAGTCAAGTTGAAAGAAAAATCATTGAATGCTAGAATGAAATATGATCCTAAGTTTCCTACTTCACCTATCGTTGTTACTGATAAGGATTATGAATTCTCTGTCGATCCCGAGTTAATTACTTTGGTTGAATCTGATCCTTTTCATGGTTATGAATCTGAAGCTGTTGTGGCGCATCTTACTAAATTGAATGATATAGCCACCCTATTTGCTCATGAGGAAAAAATTCGCTACTACTATATTCTTAAGTTGTTTTCTTTCTCATTAAAGGGTGATGCTAAGATATGGTTTAATTCTCTTGCTCCTAGTTGTGTGCGTAGTCCCCAGGATATGATATATTACTTCTCTAAAAAATATTTTCCTGCCCATAAGAAACAAGCTGCTTTACAAGAAATATTTAACTTTGTGCAAATTGAAGAAGAGAGTCTCCCACAAGCTTGGGGGAGGCTTCTCCAATTACTTAATGCTTTACCTCATCATCCTCTCAAGAAAAATGAAATACTTGATATCTTTTATAATGGACTAACCGATGCTTCTAGGGACCACCTAGATAGTTGTGTTGGTTGTGTTGTCAGAGAACGAACTGTTGAAAAAGCTGAAGAACTATTGAATAATATATTGAGGAATGATAATGATTGGACTCTTCCTGAGCCACCTCCTAAGCCAACTCCAAAGAAGAGAGGTATTCTATTTCTCAGTCCTGAAGATATGCAAGAGGCAAAGAAATCTATGGAAGAAAAAGGTATTAAAGCTGAAGATGTTAAGAATTTACCACCTGTTGAAGAAATACATGGTCTCAATACCCCGACACAGGTAGTCAAGGTAAATTCTCTCTATAGATTTGATGAAGATGATATTCCTTATACTAAATCTGCTAGTCAATTCTTGGATGAATTTGATAACTTTATTGTTAAATAAGAAAATTTTAATGCATATGTTAGCAGACAACTGAAACGAAATGCCTATATGATTGAACGCTTGAGTGACTATATGTTTAGAACTATTAATGATGTTGAGGATGTGAGTAAACATGCATCCATGATAAAAATTCAAGTAGAACAAGTCCTCAAGTTGCAAAATGATTTGCTTAATGAGATGAATAATAAGATGAATGATCATGTTGTTAGAGTTATGACTAGAGGTGGTAAAATGACTCAGGAACCCTTGTATCCTAAAGGCCACCCTAAGAGAATTGAACAAGATTCTCAGAGAATTAATACTTATGCACCTAATCCTTCTAAAAATAAAAGGAAAGATGATAGGACCTTGCATGCTTCTAGTGAACCTACTATAGACACACCTGAGAATCCAAATGATATTTCTATCTCTGATGCCGAGACACAATCTGGTGATGAAAATGAACCTAGTAATAATGATAATGATGATGTTCATGATGATGCTCAACCTAATGATGATAATGATGTGGAAATAGAACCTGATGTTGATCTTGATAACCCACAACCTAAGAATAAAAGATATGATAAGAGAGACTTCAGTGCTAGGAAACATGGTAAAGAAAGAGAACCATGGGTTCAGAAACCCATGCCCTTTCCTCCTAAAGCTTCAAAGGATAAATATGATGAAGAATTTGAGCGCTTTTCTGAAATGCTTAGACCCGTCTTTTTGCGCCTTCATTTGACTAATAATCTAAAAATGTCTCCTTATGCTAAGTATATGAAAGATATTGTCACAGATAAAAGAAAGATACCTAAAGCTGAAATTTCCACCATGCTTGCAAATTACACATTTAAGGGTGGAATACCAAAGAAACTAGGAGACCCAGGAATACCAACTATACCATGCTCCATTAAAAGAAACTATGATAAAACTGCCTTATGTGATTTAGGAGCCGGTGTTAGTGTTATGCCTTTCTCTTTGTATTGAAGGCTTCATTTGAATAAGTTGACACCAACTGAAATATCTTTGCAAATGGCTGATAAATCAACAGCTATACCCATCGGTGTTTGTGAGGATGTACCTGTCGTAGTTGCAAATGTTACTATCTTAACGGACTTTGTTATTCTTGATATACCCGAGGACAACAGTATGTCGATCATCCTTGGTAGACCTGATACATCCATTTTGCATCATGCTTTTATGTTGATGTTTATTGCATTATGGGCTGTTATTACACATTATGGTACAATACTTATGCCTTTTCTCTCTTATTTTATAAGGTTTACACAAAGAGGGAGAATGCCGACAGCTGGAATTCTGGACCGGAAAGGAGCAAATCTGAGAGACCTATTCTGCAAAACTCCAAAAGTCCTGAAAATTTACGGAGAATTATTTTGGAATATATAAGAATACCCCCCAGGGCGCACCCTACCCCCAGGGCGCGCCCCTAGGGCTTGTGGCCACAAGCCTGGGGGGCGCGCCCTACCCCCCAGGGCGCGCCCCTAGGGCTTGTGGGCCCCCTGGCAAGTCTCCGGTGTCCATCTTCTGCTATATGAAGGGTTTGTACCTGGCAAAAAATCATAAGGAAGCTTTCGGGACGAAGCGCCGCCGTCTCAAGGCAGAACCTGGGCAGAAGTAATCTAGGGCTCCAGCGGAGCTATTCTGCCGGGGAAACTTCCCTCCGAGAGGGGGAAATCGCAGCCATCGTCATCACCAACGATCCTCTCATGGAGAGGGGGTCAATATTCATCAACATCTTCATCAGCACCATCTCCTCTCAAACCCTAGTTCATCTCTTGTATTCAATCTTTGTCCCAAAACCTCAGATTGGTACCTGTGGGTTGCTAGTAGTGTTGATTACTCCTTGTAGTTGATGCTAATTGGTTTATTCGGTGGAAGATCATATGTTCAGATCCTTAATGATATCCAGTACCCATCTGATCTTGAACATGAATATGCTTTGTGAGTAGTTACATTTTTTCCTGAGGACATGGGAGAAGTCTTGTTATAAGTAATCATGTGAATTTGGTATTCGTTTGATATTTTGATGAGATGTATGTTGTGTTTCCTCTAGTGGTGTTATGTGAATGTCGACTACATGACACTTCACCATGATTTCGGCCTAGGGGAAGGCATTGGGAAGTAATAAGTAGATGATGGGTTGCTAGAGTAACAGAAGCTTAAACGCTAGTTTATGTGTTGCTTCGTAAGGGGCTGATTTGGATCCACATGTTTCATGCTATGGTTAGATTTATCTTAATTCTTATTTTGTAGTTGCGGATGCTTGTGAGAAGGGTTAATCATAAGTGGGAGGCTTGTCCAAGTAAGGACAGCACCCAAGCACCGGTCCACCCACCTATCAAATTATCAAAGTAACGAACGCGAATCATATGAGCATGATGAAAACTAACTTGACAATAATTCCTATGTGTCCTCAGGAGCGCTTTGCTTTATATAAGAGTTTGTCCTGGCTTATCCTTTGCTACAAAAAGGATTGGGCCACCTTGCTGCACCTTTGTTACACTTGTTACTTGTT
Source organism: Thinopyrum elongatum (assembly GCA_011799875.1). Taxonomy (NCBI): domain Eukaryota; kingdom Viridiplantae; phylum Streptophyta; class Magnoliopsida; order Poales; family Poaceae; genus Thinopyrum; species Thinopyrum elongatum. The sequence goes on from CM022298.1 coordinate 558,398,181, forward strand.
ACCCGTTACGAATTATCTTATCACAAAACTATCTGTTACCGATAATTTCAGTGCTTGCAGAAAATACCTTGCTGAAAACCGCTTGTCATTTCCTTCTGCTCCTCGTTGGGTTCGACACTCTTACTTATCGAAAGGACTACGATAGATCCCCTATACTTGTGGGTCATCCAGACTATTTTTTGGCGCCGTTGCCGGGGAGTGAAGCGCTTTTGGTAAGTGGAATTTGGTAAGGAAACATTTATATTACGTGCAAAAATTTACTATCACTTGTCACTATGGAAAATCATCCTTTGAGGGGTTTGTTCGGGGTATCTTCACCTCGACCGGAAGAGAAAAGGGTTGCCCCTCATAGTACTGCACCAACTGAAAATATTTATTATGAAATTCCTTCAGGTATGATAGAGAAACTGCTAGCTAATCCTTATGCAGGACATGGAACACTACATCCTGATTTGCATTTAATCTATGTGGATGAAGTTTGTGGATTATTGAAGCTTGCAGGTTTGCCCAAGGATGATGTCAAGAAGAATGTCTTCCCTTTATCTTTGAAGGGAAAGTCATTGACATGGTATAGGCTATGTGATGATATTGGAGCTTGGAATTACAAACGATTGAAATTGGAATTTCATCAGAAGTTTTATCATATGCATCTGGTTCATCGTGATCGGAATTATATATATAATTTTTGGCCTCATGAAGGAGAAAGTATCGCTCAAGCTTGGGGGAGTCTTAAGTCAATGTTATATTCATGCCCCAATCATGAGCTCTCAAGAGAAATTATTATTCAAAATTTTTATGCTTGTCTTTCTCGTAATGATCAATCCATGCTTGATACTTCTTGTACTGGTTCTTTTATGAAGAAGACAATTGAATTCAAATGGGATCTCTTGGAAATAATTAAACGCAACTCTAAAGATTGGGAGCTCGACGAAGGTAAGGAGTCAGGTATAAACCTTAAGTTTGATTGTGTTAAATCTTTTATGGATACCGATGCTTTTCGTGAATTTAGCACTAAGTATGGACTTGACTATGAGATAACAGCTTCTTTCTGTGAATCATTTGCTACTCATGTTGATCTCCCTAAGGAGAAGTGGTTTAAATATCATCCTCCCATCAAAGTAAAAAATAGTAGAACCCATTAAAGCTGAAGAAGAAACCATTACGTATAATGTTGATCCTGTTATTCCTACTGCTTATATTGAGAAATCACCTTTTCCTGTTAGGATAAAAGAACATGCTAAAACTTCAGCTGTGGTTCATAAGAGTTATACCAGAACACCTACACCCCTGAAAAAATTAAAGTTGAACCTAGTATCGCTATGGTTAAAGATCTCTTGGTCGATAATATTGATGGGCATGTTATTTTTTCTGTGATGAAGCTGCTAGAATTGTTAAACCCGATGAAAAAGATAAACATAGACCTGTTGTTGGCATGCCTATTATTTCTGTTAAAATAGGAGATCATTGTTATCATGGCTTATGTGATTTGGGTGCTAGTGTGAGTGCAATTCCCTTTACTTTATATCAAGAAAATATGAATGATATTGCACCTGCAGAAATAGAAGACATTGATGTCACTATTAAGCTTGCTAATAGAGATACTATTTCACCAATTGGGATTGTTAGAGATGTTGAAGTCTTGTGTGGGAAAATAAAATACCCTACTGATTTTCTAGTTCTTGGTTCCCCACAAGATGATTTTTGTCCCATTATATTTGGTAGACCTTTATTGAACACTGTTAATGCTAAAATAGATTGTGAGAAAGAAACTGTTAGTGTAAGTTTTGGGGATGTGTCTCATGAGTTTAATTTCTCCAAATTTCATAGACAATCCCATGATAAAGAATTGCCTAGTAGAGATGAAATTATTGGTCTTGCTTCTATTGCCTTACCTCCTACTGATCCTTTAGAACAATACTTGCTAGACCATGAAAATGACATGTTCATGAATGAAAGAAATGAAATAGATGAGATATTCTTCAAACAAATGCCTGTTTTGAAACACAATTTACCCATTGAGACTCTTGGAGATCCTCTACCACCCAAGAGCGATCCTGTGTTTGAGCTTAAACAATTACCTGATACTTTGAAATATGCTTATCTCGATGAGAAGAAGATATATCCTATTATTATTAGTGCTAACCTTTCAGAGCATGAGGAACAGAAATTATTGAAAACTCTCAGGAAGCACCATGCTGCTATTAAATATCTTATGGAAAAGAAAGATGCTAAACCTAGACTTATTAGATTGGTTCTCTTGCTGCAAGAATTTGATTTACATATTATTGATAGAAAGGGGGCTGAGAACCCCGTAGCAGACAACTTGTCTAGGTTAGAAAATATTCTTGATGACCCACTACCTATTGATGATAGCTTTCCTGATGAACAATTAGCTGTCATAAATACTTGTCGTAGTACTCCTTGTTATGCAGACTATGCCAATTATATTGTTGTTAAATTTATACCACCTAGTTTCACATACCAACAAAAGAAAAAGTTTTTCTATGATTTAAGACATTACTTTTGGGATGAGCCACACCTTTATAAAGAAGGAGTAGATGGTGTTATTAAACGTTGTGTGCCTGAGCATGAACAAGAACAGATCTTACGCAAGTGTCACTTCGAGGCCAACAGAGGACACCATGCTGGAGATAGAACTGCACACATGGTATTACAATCTGGTTTTTATTGGCCTACTCTCTTCAAAGATGCTCGTAAGTTTGTCTTGTCTTGTGATGAATGTCAAAGAGTTGGTAATATTAGTAGACGTCAGGAAATACCTATGAATTATTCACTTGTTATTGAACCATTTGATGTTTGGGGATTTGATTATATGGGACCTTTTCCTTCCTCCAATGGTTATACACACATTTTGGTTGCTGTTGATTACGTTACTAAGTGGGTAGAAGCTATTCCAACTAGTAGTGCTGATCATAACACCTCCATTAAAATGCTTAAAGAAGTTATTTTCCCGAGGTTTAGAGTCCCTAGATATTTAATGACTGATGGTGGTTCACACTTTATTCATGGTGCTTTTCGTAAATTGCTTGCTAAGTATGATGTTAACCATAGAATTGCATCTTCTTATCATCCTCAGTCTAGTGGTCAAGTAGAATTGAGTAATAGAGAAATAAAATTGATCTTGCAAAAGACTGTTAATAGATCTAGAAAGAATTGGTCTAAGAAACTTGATGATGCATTATGGGCTTATAGAACTGCTTATAAAAACCCTATGGGTATGTCTCCATATAAAATGGTTTATGGAAAAGCATGTCACTTACCTCTTGAACTACAACATAAAGCTTATTGGGCAATTAAAGAGCTCAACTATGATTTTAAACTTGCCGGTGAGAAGAGGTTGTTTGACATTAGCTCACTTGATGAATGGAGAACCCAGGCCTATGAGAATGCCAAATTGTTTAAAGAAAAAGTTAAAAGATGGCATGACAAAAAGATACAAAAGCATGAATTCAATGTAGGTGACCATGTCTTGCTATACAATTCTTGTTTAAGATTTTTTGCAATGAAATTTCTCTCTAAATGGGAAAGGCCTTACATTATCGAGGAAGTTTATCGTTCCGGTGCCATCAAGATCAACAACACCGAGGGCAATAACCCGAAGGTGGTAAACGGGCAAAGAATCAAACATTATATCTCAGGTACTCGCATAAATATAGAAACCAATATTATTAATACCATAACACCGGAGGAGTACATAAGGGAGACCTGTCGGCGTTCTGGGAACCAGGGTACCCAAACCTGCCTGCCTGCAGCCCACAGCGTGGCTCCCTCGACGGCCTGGTACGGCCCATCTGCAAGACCACCAAGACAAGTCTCGCGAGGGTCCTGGCCTCGCGAGGCGGACGACACGAAGACGTCCAGAGGGAGCAGCCTCCCCAGGTTGCCTCCCAAGGAGCGGAGATTCCTATGCAAGTGCCCAGCCTCACGAGGCTGCGGTGACGTGAGCCATGACGACCAAGGCCAGGCGGGCGCCAGCGGGCGTAGAAGAGACAGTTTCCCTTTCGGTGCTAAGGGAGCAAGGACAGACGCGGGTTCCCAAGGAATCCCCCAAAGGTTTCCATTCCGGCACAACAAGACCAAGACCACGAGCTCGGCGGGACAGATGTCATCACCGAGCCCACCGCAGTGTCATGAGCAGAAGCTTTGCAGGAGAAAACCACCTTTTGTCAGGATTAGATGTACCTCCTGTCCCCTTTCAAATTGGCCGTTTTGGGATCCCTTCCCGCCTAAGTTTTGGGGAAGAGGACCGGGCCACTATAAGTATAGCCTAGTCTCCACCTTAGAGGAGGTGGACCGACTCTCACTCCCCGAGCCCTCGTGAGGCAGCTCATCAACTGTACTAGTTCATCCTCAAACCTCCTCGTGAGGCCAATCCACCACAAAGTAGGAGTAGGGTTTTACACCGCAAGGTGGCTCGAACCTTGGTAAACTGCCGTGTCCATCTTGTTCCCCGCTCGAGCGAGTACCCGGCGAGGGTAGGCTGTAAGGCGACGAGCTTGAGACTTGAGAGGCTGAGATCTTCGCACACGCCACAGAGTTCGAACCTTCTTCGGTCTGCGAAGCCCTGAATCCAACATTTGGCACGCCAGGTAGGGGTGTGTCGAAGTCTTCCTTCGGCCTCCGCTTCGTTCCCGCTTCGTCGCTCCCATGGCCGACGCATGCCGTGTCCGCGCCGAGCGCTGGGCCGCCCGTGTTGCCCAGATGGCCCCCGTGGGTAACGGCGCCCCCCGCCGTTCTGCCTCTCCGGCGGCTAATGCTGCCACCGACTCTACTGCTCGTGAGCAGCACGACTCGTCACTGCCACCCTCCGTGCGGCACGATGGCCGCACCGCTACTCCGTCGCCCACTCCGGCCACGACGTCATCCTCCCACGCTCGCCATGAGCCGGCGAACGCGCAGGCTGCACTGCTCATGGCGCGTGAGCTGCTGCGCTACCGTCCCGCCGACGACTGGCTTGGCCGCATCGCCGAGCTTGTCAGCGCCGCCGGCGAGGCCCCTGCGCCGTCCCGCTCGCTCCGTCCCCCGCCATCTCAAGCGGGCGACGTGACCCACGGCGCTCCTCCTCCTCCTCCTCTACACGGCGCCGACCACGAGCCCAGGCGTGAAGCGCCACCGCGCGACCCGCCGCGTGGGGCGCCCGCGTGTGATGAAGCAAGCTGCCAGGTGGTGCAGCGACCACAAGGTGGTGCGCGCGCGCTCGCAGCGCCGCCGCTCCAGCATCAAGACCGCGCGCCGCTTGTGGGTGCGGCGCGTGGGCGTCAAGACCAAGCTCTGCCCGCGCGGGCTGCTCCCGTGAGTCCAGCGGGCTACCGCGCCTTCACTCCAGAGCTGCGCCGCGTTGTCTGGCCCGGCAAGTTCAAGCCAGATCTGCCTCTGCGCTACGACGGCACCCCCGACCATGCGGAGTTCCTCCAGCTCTACTCGTTGAGCATTGAGGCAGCCAACGGAGACGAGAAGGTCATGACGAACTGGTTCCCCATGGCTCTCAAGGACGGCGCGCGCTCCTGGCTCCTGCACCTCCCGGAGGGGTCAATCTCCTCTTGGGACGAACTTCGCGAGCGCTTCATCGCCAACTTCCAAGGCACCCGCTGATAAGTATATTTCACATATATAATTTTGGTACTCAAATATAGCATCTATTGTGATATATTTGTCCATTCTTTCCATGATCGATTGAATGTTGCTTGATAATCATAAAAAAGGATCATTTTACTAGTCTTTGGTCTATCTTGCAGAAATGTGCGCAAAGGCGCTAATAATCGTCAAGATTCCGTCTATGTGGCTATCGAGAAGAGTGAAGAAGAGAAGAGAAGAAGAGACTTGTGTGTGATGACAAGAAGTAACCAGGGGCAACCTAAAGAAGAAAAGGGACCTTCTTGTGAAGAAAGTAGAAAAGGAGAAGGGCCAAATTAGAAAAGTGGCAGATCAGAGGAGGGAGACAAATCCCTAGCGCAGCCTTCGATCCCCTTTGGGCCTGGCTACATCTCCTCCACCTCCGGCCGCCGCCACGGCCAGGCCGGCGTGGTAGATGCGCCATCCATCTCCATCATCCGCTTCACAGCACCACCTCCTACCACCACATCCACCATCAGCGCCTCCAACCATCCAGTCATCACCGCCGCCACCAGCGCCGCATCTCCACCACATCTGCTGCCCATCGGCTGCTCCTCCTCTCTTCTCTCAACGCCCCTGCTGCTTCTCCCTTCTCCAACCTCCTGCTGCTGCCTCCTCTTCCCCAAGCCCGCTGCTGCTTCTTTCTTGTTGCGCCCCTGCTTCTTCTTCCCCCTCTCCTTGCTGCTACTCCTTCCTCTCACATCCCCCTGCTGCTGCTCTTCTTCTTGCGCCGATCTGCTGCTGCTCTTCTTCTCCCCATGTCCGAACTGTTGCTGCTCTTCTCTCCACGCCCATACTGCTGCTTCTTCTTCTCCTTCCCTCCGCTGCTTGCTGCTTCTTCGTCTTCTCCAACTGCTGCTGCTCCTCCCCACGACCTGCTGCTGCTCTTAACCTGAAGCTCTCTCCTCGTCCCTGTTGCCCTTCTGCTGCTCCTCTACTGCTGCTCACCTTCCTCAACCGAACTTGCTGCCGCTTCTCTTCTGAACCACAAAACTTCTGCTGCTTCTCTTCTCCTCGGTGAACCTCTGCTAAAGTTCTTCTCTGAACCCATCTCTGCTGTCGTTTTTCTTCACCAAACCGAGCCTGCTGCTGTTTTGTGTGTGTGTGTGTGTGTGTGTGTGTGTGTGTGTGTAATTCATAAGAATTTAAGTTGTGAGATTATTAGATTTGTTCAGTCAAGAAACATGATTGTTCTTACTTATTTTGTTGACTAGTGAGAGTTTGTACAACATTATGACACTCATTTCTTATGAATGAGAACTAGTTAAATATATCAATTACATACTGCACTTGCTACTGATTGGTGTCTAGTTTACTGTCCCTGTGTTGCTCAAGTACCTGTGATATATATTCATATGTGTGTGTTGGTGATGTGAAACATCTTTCTCTCGTCCCATAATTATGTTTCTTCCCCCTGTTATATGTTAGCAAGTTATATAAATGTTCATGTCTTTTTAATTCCCTAACCGTTGATGTTTGCTTGTGTTAGCATTTTATTTCTCAAGTAAGACGAAAACAATAAAAGACAGTATAGAAAATCTAAATCTCCCTTTGCTGTTTACGCTTTCTTTGTCGACAACCTTGGCTAGTTTAGGTTATTATTTTCTTGCAATCATCTCTTAAAATTGTTCTACCTAGCGTTAGCCGAGCACGGTCATCGATTTGCCTAGTCCCTGAGGAGAACACGACATCCGTAGTTTGGGCATAAAACCCCCACTATACTTACAATTGATCACCCGCGATCGCGCTCCTGCCGTGGGCGACCTCCGGCGCGTGAAGCAGCAGTCAGGCGAGACCTTGCACAAGTACATACAGCGCTTCATGAACGTTCGCCTCAAGATCCTGAAGGCGTCGGACGAGGCCATCATCTTAGCGTTCACCGATGGCGTCCGGGACGTTAAGATGAAAGAGGAGCTTGCCATCCATGAGGACCTGTGTTCGGCCCTGGAGATGTTCAACCTGGCGAACAAGTGCGCCAGGGCCGAGGAAGGCCGTCTCTCCCTCATTGAGCTCCCGGAGGCCGATCCTGAAGACAAGAAGGCCAAGGCTAAGGAAGCAAAGCGCAAGGGCCTCGCTGTGCTCGCGGCCGAGCCTGAGATGAAGCGCGGCCATGACCACGACGAGCCTCCAAGGGGCAACCGCCCGTTCTGCATCTTCCACAACGTTCATAGCCACAACACCAACGATTGCTAGGAGCTCTGGGCAGTCTGCGATGGACACCTCGGCCGCCGCCCCGAGCGTGGCGACCGTGGCTATGGCCGTGGAGGAGGCCACGGTGGAGGCCGCTGGGACAACCGCGACCCTCCCTAGGACTGGCGTGACCAGTCTCGCGAGGACCGCTCGCGTGATGAGCCTCGCGATCCTCGCCAGTACTGGCGCGACCAGCCTCGTGAGGCCCGTCCTCAGGGCAATGCCGGCCTCCCTCCGCTGCCGCCGCCACCAAGGAGAAATGACGACAACCGGCAGGATGATGGGGCTGGGGGCTTTCAGGAGCCTCGAGCGATCACTTGCATTCTGGGCGGTGCTCAGGCCCCCGCCTCACATCGCATCTTTAAGCAGTTCTCTCGCGAGGTGAACGCGGCCCTCCTGAAGCTGGAGGCCGCGCGTTCCCTCAAGCGGTCGCAGTACGCCATCACCTTCTATTCCAAGGACCACCTCAAGTGCTCAGCCGCCGGAGGCGCGCTTCCCATGCTCTGCACGCCCACCATCAGCAACGTCCTCGTCACCAAGACTCTCATCGGTGGTGGCGCGGGGCTCAACGTCCTCTCTGTCGAGACGTTCGAGACGCTCCAAGTGCCTTATGACCAGCTCCTGCCAACCAATCGCTTCTCAGGCGTGACCGACGGCTCCACCGTCCCCCTGGGGCAGATACGCCTTCCAGTCACCTTCGGCAAGCGCGGCAATTACCACATCGAGCTCATCGACTTCGACCTCGCCCACATCGGCCTCTCGTACAACGCCATCCTTGGGTATCCGGCCCTCGCCAAGTTCATGGCGGCGACCCACCATGGCTACAATGTCCTCAAGATGCCAGGGAGCGGCGGCATCATCACGGTCGCCTGAGATGAGAAAGATGCGGTGTGCTCCCTCGAGCGCGCCTACCAGGCTGCGGCGGGCGAAAACTCTGACGATGAGGGCGCCGTCCTGCCTCCTGGGGCCACCCCAAGAAGAAGAAGCAGCACCTTCCCAAGGGCCGTGAGGTGCCTGAGGCCCCTGCAGGCGGTGCCTCGGGCCCCGCGCCCACTTCTAGGGCGACCTTTCCTCCTGCATAGGAAGGCGCGCCCGGCGCCTCCCTCAGGACGAGCTCGGGGGCTTCCGCCTGGAGAGCCTCTGACCTGACCAGCGCGATGAGGGAGGTGCTCGGGCACCACTTGGAGGCGTGTTTCGATACGCGTCCTCGCGAGCAAGGCACACGGCGCGAGGCGCCAGGTGCGCGAGAATTCATCACCAAGGCAATCGAGGAGCTTCAGGAGGCTGGGGCTATGCGTGGCGAGCGTCGCCCCGCACCATCCGGTGCAGCCGCACCCCATGGTGCGGGCGACGAGCTGCGCATTTGCGTCAACATCCCGGGTCTCAACAGGGCTGCGTCGCAATGCCTCTTCTGGCCTCGCGCGTCGGCTGGAGTGGAGGTTACCCCTGCAGCTACGTCCGCATGCCGTTTGGCCTGTTGAATGTGGCCGCCTCGTACCAGCGCTTCGCGCAGCATGCTATGGCGGCTCACGAGGCCAGGCGCCAGGCAGTCATGTCGGAGGAGGTTCCGGACCCTCGCGGGCCCCCTAGGCCTCACGAGCTTCCCCGGCCTCCGGAGCCGCACTGCTCATGAGGAGCGGTCTTCGTGGCACGCGTCTTCAGCTACCCCGACGCATCTACAACATTGGTGTCAGGTGACTTTTTGGTTTGTTCAGTTGAGGGCGCCCCTCGGCCTGCATCATCCTCAGGCTATCGGGGTCCGCCACCGCGATTGCAGTATTTCGTTTTATGAAATTTGGACCAGCTATGCTCGCATAAGCCACTGTGCCCGTCTACCTTGCGCCTGACCATGTACTGCTCCTAGAGTTGCCCCTGCGGGCTTCGCACATTGCTAGCTCTCCCCTTGAACGTCCCACGAGAGGGGGCTAACGGCACGGCGCCTGTGCTCGGGTCCGTCCCTGAAGCGCCAATAAACCTAAGAGACTGAGCTCTGGCTCACGGGCCGGTCCCGCGCACGTCACCTCACCAAGTCCTTAGTGCCTTCATCTTCTCACGGAACGATCACGAGCAGATCAGCAAGCGCAGCCGCCCCATATATGTCGCAACGAACTAATATGCAGGAACCTCCGGAGACAGGACCTCGGGCGGCCTTGCTGACACCTTGCTGCCCTAAAAGGACACGCCGCGTGCCGCGGGGCACAGCCTTTCCTAAGCACCCTTGCGGGGCGAGCCATTTCTCTCTCGCGCAAATCGCTTGCACGTTAAAGGGGGGCTCTTGAGCATCGCGCCTCTGGGGCTCCTACTGGCTCTCGAGCCCTCACCCCCTAGCCTTGACCACGGCATCGCGGCCTGGCATACCAGCGGCGGCTGAGCCCTGCTCGAGGGCCGGGTCCTGAGGACATAGAGCACCATGATGAGTGGGGAGAGAGGGGTCGCTAGCCTCGCAGAGGGTTACAGGGGGAGGGGTGTGGCCCAACGCTGGTGGCATTTTTTGAAATATGATGGGCATGAGTCTCCTCACGCACCTCTTGCGGGGTTTGCCTTAATTCCTCACAGAACAGGGAGCATGCCCAAGATCAAAAGCTTGAAGAAGCTCGCCCTCGCGACGAGAGAACCGCCGCAGGCTGCAAGCCCGCTAAGCTAAGTTATCTCACACGCGCTAGCGTGAGCCTTGTCATTGATGTTTTGTTTTCTTGCGACCTCGCTTGGGCAAGGAAACCTTCCTCTTAGTCTTTCGGGAGCTGCTTGCACGCCAAAGGGGACCTCCTGAGCATCGTGCCTCAGGGGCTCTTACCGGATCTCGGGCCGCTCACCTCCTGGCATTGACCACGGCATCGCGACCTGGCATACCAGCGACGACCGAAGCTTGCCTGGGGACTGGGTCCTGTCGGCGTAGAGCACTAAGCTGCTGCAAGGGCAAAAAGGGGGCCCGTGCCCAAGCGAGAGACGCGAATATGTTGCAAACCGGGAATATTAACATTAATGCGCAAGCGCCACAGTTCTTACACGCCCTCGCGGGGCCCTTCACGATTTTCTACGCAGGAAACAGAACAAAAGAAAAGGTCTCCCGAGGACCATAGCTCAGGAGGCACCGGCATCACGGCGCCCAGTCGGCGTCATCCTCCTCCTAGACCCGGGTGCGGTGGCGCGGCGGCTCGTTGTAGTCGTCGTCACTTGAGCTCGACCCGGAGGAGGCATCGCTGCTACTGGACGTGCTGAGGCCAAGGGCAAGTTTACCGCGGGAGGCCTCGCCGCCGCTGTTGCTGCCCCTGGGGCAGCACTCCAGGCGTTCGCCGTCCTCCTCGAAGACCTTGAAGAAGAGCATCGATGCCCCGTCGTACCTAAAATGAAGGGCGTGCCTCCCTTCCAAGCCACAAGCGCGAGTGACCGTCCCCCATCCTCGGGTCATGAAGACATCGCCGGAGAAGGTGGTTTCAACCTCCACCTGCAAGGCTTGGCCGTAGCAGCCGGCGTGCTGTAGCCACAGCTCGACGGGTCCCCGTGCCGGCAGCTCCTCAGCCAAGGCGCGTGGGAGTCGGATCCAGGTGCGCGGCGGCATTGTCACCCACACCACGAACTCGCGGGCTGTGTCGTCAGCATGAGCCCATGGGTGAAGCGGTCGGGCGACCGTCGTCTGCTTCCCTCCGCGGCCTCGTCCTCCACGGGGCCCGTGGCCACCCCCGTTGGAAGGGCCCTATGCGCGAATGATCGAGCCGGCATGAGCACTCGGCGGCGCGCGCTCATGTCGGGAAGGGGCAGCCATGGGCGTTGCGGTGGCCCGGCGAGGGCGGTCGCGGCCCCTCTTCGGTGGGAGTGGCTTTGGTTCTTCCCGCGGAGCCTTCCCTTTCTCGACAGCGAAGAATCTCCTGATCGGTGCCATGGACGCTGCTGCAAGGGCTTGGAATGGGAAGTAAGAAGATGAAGATGGGCTAGGGGGGCCCTCGCCCTTTTATAGGTGGAGGAAGGCTAACTGACGCCCTTCCACGTTCCGAGTGATGATGGCCCTGTTGCATGCACCAAGCTGCTATCAACTCGGAGCGGTTGCCGAGGAAACATGGGGAAGCGGAGGCGTCCGCGTCCCATCAAGCGCCACGCATCAAGCCTGGCCCGCAGGTGGTTGGGGCCCGCGGCGCTTTGACCCTTCCCCTTAGCTTCGCCTGGAAGCCAGCTCGAGCGCGCCTTGCGCCCGGGGGCTACTGTCGGCGTTCTGGGAACCAGGGTACCCAGACCTGCCTGCCTACGGCCCACGGCGTGGCTCCCTCGACGGCCTGGTATGGCCCATCTGCAAGACCACCAAGACAAGACCCTCGCGAGGGCCCTGGCCTCCAGAGGGAGCGGCCTCCCCAGGTTGCCTCCCGAGGAGCGGAGATTCCTATGCAAGTGCCCAGCCTCACGAGGCTGCGGTGACGTGAGCCATGACAACCAAGGCCAGGCGGGCGCCAGCGGGCGCCGAAGAGACAGTTTCCCTTTCGGTGCTAAGGGAGCAAGGACAGACGCGGGTTCCCAAGGAATCCCCCAAAGGTTTCCATTCCGGCACAACAAGACCAAGACCACGAGCTCGACGGGACGGATGTCATCACCGAGCCCACCGCAGCGTCACGACCAGAAGCTTTGCAGGAGAAGACCACCTTTTGTCAGGATTAGATGTACCTCATGTCCCCTTTCAAATTGGCCGTTGTGGGATCCCTTCCTGCCTAAGTTTTGGGGAAGAGGACCGGGCCACTATAAGTATAGCCTAGTCTCCACCATGGAGGAGGTGGACCAATTCTCACTCCCCGAGCCCTCGCGAGGCAGCTCATCCACTAAACTAGTTCATCCTCAAACCTCCTCGTGAGGCCAATCCACCACAAAGTAGGAGTAGGGTTTTACACCGCAAGGTGGCCCGAACCTTGGTAAACTGTCGTGTCCATCTTCTTCCCCGCTCGAACATGTACCCGGCGAGGCTAGGCTATAGGGCGACGAGCTTGAGACTTGAGAGGTTGAGATCTTCGCACACACCCCAGAGTTCGAACCTTCTTGGGGTCTGCGGAGCCCTGAATCTGACAAGACCTAACAGAACGCTCCACCCCTGAAAAGGAATAGGTATGTGATACGTAAGTAAACCGACTCCAAAACTTTTCCAAAAGAAATTTTACTCCGTTTTGGAATATTTACAAAATTAGGAAAATTAATAGTAGTCCGAAAAGCGCACGAGGAGGCGACAAGCCTTGCGGGACGCGCCTCCCAGGCTTGTGGCGACCTCGTATGACCCTCGGACTCTGCTTTCTTGCATTACACTTCTTTTGGTCGGTAAAAATTCATTATATATTCTCCCGAAGGTTTTGACCACCGTACCACGGCAATATCCTCTGTTCTTGTTTCGAGCTGTTTTTCTGCTAGAGTTTTCAAGGTCAGGCATCATGTCTTCTTCCTCCTCCAACAATGTGGAAGACGATGCTTGGTTGATGTAGATGGAACTCAGGAGGGATGATTCCGAGGAAGTCACGATGGAGGAGGATGGAGGAGATTCGCTTGAGGTTCAGTGCCCTGCCTCGGAGAGAGGTACTCTGGCCGGCATCTTGACTATTCCAAATCCCCATCAAGCAATAGGGACTACAAGCAACCATGAAGGGCAAGAGATACGAGAAGGGCTTCCCCCTAGGAGGCCCTTGCACAGGTTACATCGTAACAACATTCATAATTTGGTTCATAACTATGGAGTGGAGAATACTCCTCGTGCACATATTCCCTCCAATTGGGATATATCCCGTCCAAGGGAAAGTGATGCAGGGAAAGGTTCTTGGTGGCCTGAAAATAAGCATCTTTTGGAGGAAATTCAGAAGAATGCAAATATGCTCCAACGTGTACTCCAAGAATTGCAGGTCCTAAAGGGTGTCTTGATAAAACTGACAGATACATCAACAACTCCATCATCACCACCTCCGAAGAAAGAGACTTGAGTATATGGGTAAGGGCACTCCCTTGGCTAGTGCCAAGCTTGGGGGAGGTGCCCCGGTATCGTATCACCATCACATCTTTATCTTTATCGATTTTCTTAGTTCGATCCTTTTGGTTATATCTTGGTTTAGTAGAATAAAGTTTTTCTTTAGTATGATCTAGTATTGAGATTTGCTTTGTGTTCCCTCTATGTAATCGAGTTCGAGAGTTATATAATAAAGAGTAGTTTTGAGTTGAGGGCCTTGCTTTCTTGCTATGATCTTGAGAAAAAAAAAGAGATGAAAGAAATAAAAAGATTATATAAAGATCTTATGGGAAGTGTTGACTTCACATATAAGTATGTCGTATAAAATTTGTTGGGGGTTGACAAACATAGTTTTGGTCATTGATGCAATTAATAGGAAGTAATAAAGAAAGAGAGGTCTCACATATAAATATATTATCTTGGACATCCTTTGTGATTGTGAGCACTCATTAAAATATTATATGCTAAAAGGTTGATGTTGGACAAGGAAGACAACATAATAGGTTATGTTTCCTTATATCCGAATAGAAGTTATATTGTCATGGATCCTCCAACATGTTGAGCTTGCTTCTCATCCTATGCTAGCCAAATCTTCTGCACCAAGTAGAGATACTACTTGTGCATCCAAAATCCCTTAACCCAGTTTTGCCATGAGAGTCCACCATACCTACCTATGGATTGAGTAAGATCCTTCAAGTAAGTTGTCATCTGTGCAAGCAATAAAAATTTCTCTCTAAATATGTATGATCTTTTAGTGTGAGAAAAATAAGCTTTATACGAACTTGTGATATGGAAGAAATAAAAGTGACGGACTGCATAATAAAGTTCTTTATCACAAGCGGCAATATAAAGTGACGTTCTTTTGCATTAAGATTTTGTGCATCCAACCATAAAAGCGCATGACAACCTCTGCTTCCCTCTGCGAAGGGCTTATCTTTTACTTCTACCTCCTACCTTTATACAAGAGTCATGGTGATCATCACCTCCCCTTTTTATACTTTTTCTTTTTGGCAAGCACTATATGTTGGGGAAGATCCATATATATATATATATATATATATATATATATATATATATATATATATCCACTCAGATGTAGATATTCATAAACTATTATTGTTGACGTTACCCTTGAGGTAAAAGGTTGGGAGGCGAAGTTATAAGCCCCTATCTTCCTATGTGTTTGATTGAAATTTTGATCTCATAAATATTGCGTGAGTGTTAGCAATTATGAAAGATTATATGATGGTTGAGTATGTGAACTTGCTAGACAAAAGCTCTTACATGGACTCTTTCCGATGTTATGATAAATTGCAATTGTTTCAATGACCAAGATCATAGTTTGTTGGTTTTCAATAAAGTTTTTGATTCATACTTTACCTTGTGAACTAATTGTTACTTTAGCATAAGAAATTATATGACAATATATGTTGCTATTCTAAAGATGATCATGATGCCCTCATGTCCGTATTTTATTTTATCAACACCTCTATCTCTAAACATGTGGTCATGATTATCGATTTCGGCTTTCGCTTGAGGACAAGCGAGGTCTAAGCTTGGGGGAGTTGATACGTCCATTTTGCATCATGCTTTTATATTGATATTTATTGCATTATGGGCTGTTATTACACATTATGGTACAATACTTATGCCTTTTCTCTCTTATTTTACAAGGTTTACACAAAGAGGGAGAATGCCGGCAGCTGGAATTCTGGACCAGAAAGGAGCAAATCTGAGAGACCAATTCTGCAAAACTCCAAAAGTCCTGAAAATTTACGGAGAATTATTTTGGAATATATAAGAATTATTGGGCAAAGAAAATACCAGAGGGGATCCACCAGGTGGCCACAAGCCTGGGGGCGCGCCCTACCCCCCAAGGCGCGCCCCTAGGGCTTGTTGGCCCCCTGGCAGGTCTCCGGTGTCCATCTTCTGCTATATGAAGAGTTTTTACCTGGAAAAAATCATAAGGAAGCTTTCGGGATGAAGCGCCGCCGTCTCGAGGCGGAGCCTGGGTAGAAGCAATCTAGGGCTCTGGCGAAGCTATTCTGCTGGGGAAACTTCCCCCCGGGAGGAGGAAATGGAAGCCATCGTCATCACCAACGATCCTCTCATTGAGAGGGGGTCAATATTCATCAACATATTCACTAGCACCATCTCCTCTCAAACCCTAGTTCATCTCTTGTATTCAATCTTTGTCCCAAAACCTCAGATTGGTACCTGTGGGTTGCTAGTAGTGTTGATTACTCCTTGTAGTTGATGCTAGTTGGTTTATTCGGTGGAAGATCATATGTTTAGATCCTTAATGATATTCAATACCCCTCTGATCTTGAACATGAATATGCTTTGTGAGTAGTTACGTTTGTTCCTGAGGACATGGGAGAAGTCTTGTTATAAGTAATCATGTGAATTTGGTATTCGTTCGATATTTTGATGAGATGTATGTTTTCTTTCCTCTAGTGGTGTTATGTGAACGTCGACTACATGACACTTCTCCATGATTTGGGACTAGGGGAAGGCATTGGGAAGTAATAAGTAGATGATGAGTTGCTAGAGTGACAGAAGCTTAAACGCTAGTTTATGCGTTGCTTCGTAAGGGGCTGATTTGGATCCACATGTTTCTTGCTATGGTTAGATTTATCTTAATTCTTCTTTCGTAGTTGCGGATGCTTGCGAGAGGGGTTAATCATAAGTGGGAGGCTTGTCCAAGTAAGGACAGCACCAAAGCACCGGTCCACCCACATATCAAATTATCAAAGTAACGAACACGAATCATATGAGCATGATGAAAACTAACTTGACAATAATTCCCATGTGTCCTCGGGAGCGCTTTGCTTTATATAAGATTTCGTCCAGGCTTATCCTAAGCTACAAAAAGGATTGGGCCACCTTGCTGCACCTTTGTTACACGTGTTACTTGTTACCCGTTACGAATTATCTTATCACAAAACTATCTGTTATCGATAATTTCAGTGCTTGCAGAAAATATCTTGCTAAAAACCGCTTGTCATTTCCTTCTACTCCTCGTTGGGTTCGACACTCTTACTTATCCAAAGGACTATGATAGATCCCCTATACTTGTGGGTCATCAAGACCCTTTTTTAATACTGCAGGGGCTGTTATTAATTGCAATAAAGGCAATGTCACTTTTCATGTCAATGGTAATGAGCATACGATACACTTTCCGAAGAAACAACCTCAAGTGAATAGTATCAACTCTATTGGAGAAATTTTGACAATCACTATTGGAGGTTTTAAATTCCCTATTCCTACTGTCAAAAAGAAATATGAAATTCTTATTGTTGGGGACATGCATATCCCCGTTGAGGTAAACTAGTGTTATTCGAGGATTCTCCGGTTTCATGTCTTTCGGAAGAAGTTCGTTAATAAGACTTGATCAACCTTATTAATGGATTCCTTTTGACGGACAAGTGGTCGATGAATTTAAGAAACACAACTTCCTGTACCCAACTTTTACTTTCTGTTAATTAGAATTAATAATGTAGAAATGCTATTATTTTGCTATTTTCTGAATTTCCCGTGCAATAAAAAATAACCAGAAAATAAAAGTTCTCCAAATGCCCTGAAAATTTAGTATGATTTTTTCTGCAATATATGAAAAATATTGGCACTGAACACACCCCAGGGGGGTGCACCTATGAGCCACAGGCTCACAGGGTGCGCCCACCCCCTGGGCGCGCCTAGCAAGCTTGTGGGGCCCATGTAGCCACCCCTCACTTAATGCTGCCACCCATGCTCTTCTTCTTCCTCCAGAAAAAATCACCAACCTGTTCAAACCCGTGTTCTTGCACTTCTTGCTGCCATTTTCGATCTCCTTGCTCATACCTCCATTTGCAAAACTGTTTTGGTGGATTGCTCATCGGTATGTGACTCCTCCGTTGGTCCAATTAGTTTTTGCTATAGTGCTTTATACTTTGTAAATTTTTGCTGCTGTGGTGACAATATTCTTGAGCTTGCATGTCAAATTTATATGGTACAAAGTAGTTTTGTTGCATGATATGGCCTATAGACACTTGTAGGAGTAGTTGCTATCAATTTTGTTGAGTTTTGTTCACTTTTATTTTGAGTCACTAAAAATTTCAGAAATTTTCAGAGAAAAAGGAAACCATGAAAAGGTGGCTAAGGGGCTCTTCAAGCAGGAATTCAGAGGAAACTCCGAAGGAAAAGCCCAAGTACCATCTCCCTCGTGCGGCGGAGGTTCGATCGTGCGAGTGGCCGAGTGACATATTCTTGAAGGAAGCGGGAATATATAAGGATTTCTATTATTTGGTAAACAATGCTTGAATCATTCCTTTCCTACAAGATAAGTGCGACCAATACCTCCTACTCACTAATACCTTCGTGCAAGCTTTTATCCTAGGAAGGAACCACCCATGATAGAACTTAACTTGTATGATGTGCCTAAGGAAATGACATTATATGATTTTTGCAATGTTTGCAAATTACCTTATGAGGGAAGTGTCAGTGATCCACGTCCTAGAGACATGGAGGTTTTCATTTTTGAAACTACTGTGGGAGAGGAGAGGAGTGTCGGAAGCAAGAGTGGCTAGTTTACATTTTCCCGTTTTACGTTACTATTCATTATTTGCCGGGAGATGTTTGATTGGTCGTTGGGAGAGTGGATCTCTCAGTGCACCTGACCTTGCTATTTTGTGCCATGCTTTATATGCTGATAGAACTTTTAGTTTGGGTACTATGGTTGCTCGGCGGTTACACACAAACCGTTCGAAGGGTATTATTTATGGTGGTATCTATGCCTCCCGCCTTGCTGCACATTTTGAGATCCCTATTAGAAATGAGGAGGAGGAGATGCTGTTACCCACTAAATATTTAGACTATGCTAGTATGGTAGCGCATAATTTTATTGACAAAGATAAGCAAACACGACTTCTTTACAACTTAGTATTCAGCCAGGGTACTCGTGAGATTATTACTTTGCCTGCTCCTGCCTTGTTCGATCTTTATTCAAGCAGGTACACTATTATGCCCGATGACATCTACGCATACTGGGGTTTGACACAACCCCCCAGCACCGGTGCCTGAGCCATATTTGGAGCATGTTCATCAATGGGAGCCACAAGAGCTCTCCAACCAGCGGAACCCCCAGGAGCCTCCGCAGTATCTAGGGGAGGGCTACTTTGAGCCGTGGCCATAGACCAACTTAGGCCAAAAGCCTAACCTTGGGGGAGTACGTATTTCTCACCGACATTACATTCATGCATCACACATTAATTCCAGTTGTCGGTGTTCATCCTTTTTCATTGTATTATCCATGTCGGTTTTATTTTGCTTTCTTCTTGTGTGTTTGAAAAATTTGCGAAAAACCAAAAATATTTCTCATTTCTTTATAGTTTTTCTTTCTGTTTCATTTGTTTAGTAGTTCGTAGTATTAAAATAAAACCCAAAAAGATTTCTCGTTCTTCTTTTGCTTGTTGGGAGCTTTCCCGTGTAAATAGTTTTTCTCGTTTTTGTTTTGTTTTCTTCTTTAATTTGCTTCCCCAAAAAAACTCCAAAAATATTTCAGTGTGTTTCTTTGAAATTATTTTCTTTTCTTTGGGTCATAAGGAGAAGACCACGATGAAAATGTTGAGTGGCTCTCATATGCATTATTGTTGATCTAACAAAGAGCCCATATTACCTTGTCTTCTCCTTTGAATAAATGTTTGCAAATTCCAACTTAGTCCACAGCACATGTACTCTTATTATTATTCACATCATTCGGTCGTGCAAGTGAAAGGCAATAATGACGAGATTTGACGAATCTGATTGAGGTGGAGAAAAGCTGGTATGAACTCGACCTATTTTGTTTTTGTAAATATGATTAGCTCATCGTTCTTGATTCAGCTTATTATGAATGAACATGTTTGGAATGATAATTAGAGATCATAGTTACTCATGCCATGCTTAAGTAGCTAGGAGTGGATAATAGTTTGTCATGAGTGTCAACATGCATTTTAAAATGGTTGTGATGTAGTATGATAGTATGGTATCCTCCTTTGAATGATTCAAGTGGCTTGACTTGGCACATATTCACGCATGTAGTTGAATCAAAACCAACATAGCCTCCACGATATTTATGTTCATGGTGATTTATATCCTACTCATGCTTGTATTCAATGTTGATTAACCTCAATGCATGTTTATGACCGTTGTCGCTCTCTAGTTTGTCGCTCCTCAATCTAATTGCTAGCCTTCACTGGTCCTAAGCGAGAATACTGCTTGTGCATCCACTTCCTTAAACCCAAAGTTATTCCGTATGAGTCCATCATACCTACCTATATGTGGTATTTACCTGCCGTTCCAAGTAAATTTGCATGTGCCAAACTATAAATCTTCAAATAATAATCTGTTTTGTATGCCCGAACTGCTCTTGAAGCGACAGGGGGCTTGCTACTTCTTGAGCTTGCGTTCGTTTTTCCCTTGAAGAGGAAAGGGTGATGCAACAAAGTAGAGATAAGTATTTCCCTCAGTTAAGAACCAAGGTATCAATCCAGTAGGAGGAACACACAAGTCCCCAATAGATGCACCTGCACAAACAAACAAATACTTGCACCCAACGCGAAAAAGGGGTTGTCAATCCCTTCACGGTCACCTGCAAGGATGAGATCTGATAGAGATTGATATAAAAGATAGCTAAAAGTGCAAAACTAAATAAAAGTAAATAAATTGCAGCAAGGTATTTTTGTGTTTTTAGTTTTATAGATCTGAAAATAATATGATAAAAATATGACCCGGGGACCATAGTTTTCACTAGAGGCTTCTCTCTTGAAAGAACACATACGGTGGGTGAACAAATTACTGTTGAGCAATTGATAGAAAAGTGCATAGTTATGACGATATCTAAGGCAATTATCATGAATATAGGCATCACGTCCGTGACAAGTAGACCAACTCCTGCCTGCATCTACTACTATTACTCCACACATCGACCGCTATCCACCATGTATATAGTGTATTAAGTTAACAATAATGGAGTAACGCCTTAAGCAAGATGACATAATGTAGAGGGATAGATCCAATCAATATGAAATAAACCCCATCTTTTTATCCTTAGTAGAAACAATACAAATACGTGCCTCGCTACCCCTTCTGTCACTGGGTGAGGACACCGCAAGATTGAACCTACTACAAAGCACCTCTCCCATTGCAAGAGAAATCAATCTAGTTGGCAAAACCAAATCAATAGATCGGAGAGAAATACAAAGCTATCTTAATCATGCATAAAAGAGTTCAGAGAAGACTCAAATAATATTCATATATAATCTGATCATAAACCCATAATTAATTGGATCTCAACAAACACACCGCAAAAGAAGATTGCATCGAATAGATCTCCAAGAACATTGTATTGAAGATCAAAGAGAGAGAAGAAGCCATCTAGCTACTAGCTATGGACCCGTAGGTTGGTGGTTAACTACTCACACATCATCGAAAGGGCAGCAAGGTTGATGTAGAAGCCCTGCATGATCAAATCCTCCTCCGGCAGAGCGCCAGAAAAGGCCCCAAGATGGGATCTCGCGAGAACAAAAGCTTGCGGCGGCGGAAAAGTATTTTGGGTGTGCCCCTCAGTGTAAAGGGAACGTTTGGGTATTTATAGAGCTGAGATTAGGGTTAGAGGGGCTATGGGCGGCCCACAAGCTCATAGGGCGCCACCCTAGGGCGCGCCTTGTAAGCTTGTGGCTCACTCATGGGCCTTCTGGACTCCTCTCAAAGCTTCCTAGGTTTCTTCTGGTCCAAGAAAAATCGTCAAAAAGTTTCATTCCATTTGGACTTCGTTTGGTATTGACTTTCTGTAAAAGACAAAAACAAGGAAAAAACAGCAACTGGCACTTGGCACTAGGTTAATAGGTTAGTCCCAAAAAATGATATAAAATAGCACCATAATGCATATAAAACATTCAAGATGGATAATATAATAGCATGGAACAATAAAAAATTATAGATACGTTGGAGACGTATCAAGCATCCCCAAGCTTAATTCCTGCTCGTCCTCGAGTAGGTAAATGATAAAAACAGAATTTTTGATGTGGAATGCTACATAACATGTTTACCAAGTAATCTTTTTTTATGTGGCATGAATATTCAGATCCGTAAGATTCAAAACAAAAGTTTAATATTGACATAAAAACAATAATACTTCATGCATACTAATAAAGCAATCATGTTTTTTCAAAATATCATGGCTAAAGAAAGTTATCCCTAAAAAATCATATGATCTTGTCATGCTCCATCTTCATCACACAATGTATTTATCATGCACAACCCCGATGACAAGCCAAGCAATTGGTTCATACTTTTAACATTCTTAAGCTTTTTCAACTCGCACGCAATACATGAGCGTGAGCCATGGATATAGCACCATGGGTGGAATAGAAGGTGGTAGTAGACAAAAAAGGAGAAATAAATTCTCACACCAACTAGGCAAATTAATAGGCTATGGAGATGCCCATCAATTGATATCGATGTGAGTGAGTAGGGATTGCCATGCAACAGATGCACTAGAGCTATAAGTGTATGAAAGCTCAAAAGAATACTAAGTGGGTGTGCATCCAACTTGCCTGCTCACGAAGATCTCGGGCATTTGAGGAAGCCCATCATTGGAATATACAAGCCAAGCTCTATAATGAAAAATTCCCACTAGTAATATATGAAAGTGACAACATAGGAGACTCTCTTATCATGAAGAACATGGTGCTACTTTGAAGCACAAGTGTGGAAAAAGGATAGTAACATTGTCGCTTCTCTCTTTTTCTCTGATTTCATTTTTTTTGTTGGGTTCTTTTGGCATATTTTTTTTCATTTTCGTCCGGAGCCTCATCCCGACTTGTGGGGGATTCATAGTCTACATCATCCTTTCCTCACATGGGACAATGCTCTAATAATGATGATCAACACACTTTTATTTACTTACAACTCAAGAATTACAACTCGATAGTAGAACAAAGATATGACTCTATATGAATGCCTCTGGCGGTGTACCGGGAAGTGCAATGATCTAGTGTGATATGTATAAAAAATATGAATGGTGGCCTAGCCACAAATACTATGCCAACAACATGATCATGCAAAGCAATATGACAATGATGGTATGTGTCATAATAAAACAGAACGGTGGAAGTTGCATGGCAATATATCTCGGAATGGCTATGGAACTACCATAATAGGTAGGTATGGTGGCTGTTTTGAGGAAAGGTATAAGAGGGTTTAATGCACTGGCGAAAGTTGCGCGGTACTAGAATGGCTAGCAAAGGTGGAAGGGTGAGAGTGCGTATAATCCATGGACTCAACATTAGTCATAAAGAACTCACATACTTATTGGAAAAGTTTATTAGCCCTCAAAACAAAGTACTAATACGCATGCTCCTAGGGGGATAGATTGGTAGGAAAAGACCATCGCTCATCCCCGACCGCCAATCATAAGGAAGACAATCAATAATAAATCATGCTCCAATTTCATCGCATAACGAGAGACCATACATGCATGCTTCGGGAGTCACAAACCTTAACACATGTATTTTTACTAAACCACAATTACTAACTAGCATGACTCTAATGTCACCATCTTTATATCTCAAAACAAATGCAAGGAATCAAACTTCTCATATATTCAATGATCTTCATGAAAGTTTTTATTACATCCCTCTTGAATACCCATCATATTAGATCTAAATTCATAACCTAAGCAAATTGCCATAATATTTTTAAGACTCTTAAAATAATATAAGTGAAGCATGAGAGTTCATCAATTCCTTCAAAATAAAACCACCACCGTGCTCTAAAAAGATATAAGTGAAGTACTAGAGCAACAACCTAGCTCAAAAGACATAAGTGAAGCACATAGAGTATTCTAATAAATTCTCGATTAATGTGTGTCCCTCTCAAAAGGTGTGTACAACAAGGATGATTGTGGCAAACTAAAAATTAAATAAAGCAAAGACTCATATAACTCAAGACGCTCCAAGCAAAACACATATCGTAGTGAATAAAAATATAGCCTCAAGTAATTTACCGATGGTTTGTAGACAAAAGAGGGGATGCCATCCGGGGCATCCCCAAGCTTAGATGCTTGGATATTACATTGGGGTGCCTTCAGAATCCCCAAACTTAGGCTCTTGCCAATCCTTATTCCATAGTCAATCGAAACTTCACCCAAAACTTGAAAACTTCACAACACAAAACTTAACAAAAAACTCATGAGATCCGTTAGTATAATAAAAGCCAATCACCACTTAGGTACTGTTGTGAACTCATTCCAAATTCATATTAGCATTATATCTACTGTATTCCAACTTCACCATGGTTCATACAACCCGATACTACCCATAGATTCATCAAAATAAGATAAGAATGCATAGAAAACAGAATCTGTCTAAAACAGAACAGTCTGCGAAGACCTGAATATTACTCATACTTATGTAACTCCAAAAATCCTGACATATTATGAAGGCATGGGAAATTTTTATATAAATCTTTTGTAAAAACTTCAGAATTCTTCCACGTTCCATCAAATTTTGATAATTCTGCTACTGGACGCAAAATTTTCTATTTTTTAGTAAAACCAAATCAACAATCTTCCAAACCATGCCAAAGGTCTTACTTGGCACAAACACTAATTAAAACTCTTAAACACAATCATAACAGAAGTATAATTGTATATTTATTGAAAAACAGAATAAAAAAAAATAATATTGGGTTGCCTCCCAACAAGCGCTATTGTTTTATGCCCCTAGCTAGGCATAATGCATAGATCTAGGTATTGTCATCTTTGGTATGAAATCCGTAAGTAGCCCTCATAATAGATTCATATGAAAACTTTATTTTATTTCATGGGAAGTGTTCCATGCCCTTCCTTAATGGAAATTGAAACCTAATGTTTCCTCTTTCATATCAATAATTGCACCAATTGTTCTAAGGAAAGGTCTACCAAGGATTGAAATCTATATAAAGCACAATAAAATCTACTGGTACATAATTACTATTTGCAACAATAAGAACATCATTAATTCTTCACATAGGTTTCTTAATAGTAGAATCTGCTAAGTACAAATTCAAAGAACAATCATCAAGCTAATGGAAACCTAGCACATCACATAAAGTTTTTGGAATAGTTGAAACGCTAGCACCCAAATAACATAAAGCATAGCACTCATAATCTTTAATCTTAATCTTAATAGTAGGTTCCCATTCATCACAAAGCTTTCTAGGGATTGAAACTTCCAACTCAAGTTTTTCTTCAAAAGATTTCATCATAGCATCTACTATATGTTTAGTAAAAGCCTTATTTTGATTATAAGCATGCGGTGAATTAAGCATAGATTGCAATAAGGAAATACAATCAATTAAAGAAAAATTATCATAATTAAAGTCCTTGAAATCCAAAAGAGTGGGCTCATCACTACTTAAAGTTTTGACCTCTCCAATCCCGCTTTTATCAATTTTTTCATTAAGATCATCACCCTCCAAATTATTGGGACGCCTTCTAGCTAAAGTTGACTCATCTCCAGTCCTTTTTTCATCAAGTTTAACATTAGCACACAAGGATTCAATAGGAGTCACACCAAGCACTTTATGATCATCATCATGATTATTACGAAAACTAGAAGAACATGCTTTTTCGAACCAATTTCTCTTACTCGCATCCTAGCGATTCTCTCCTTACTCTCATTAATAGAAATTTGAATGGTTTTCAGAGACTCATTAATATTAAGCTTGGGTGGCATAGATCTAATCTTAAAGGAATCAATCTCATGGGAAATTATATTGACATTTCTAGCCAAATCATCAATCTTAAGCAATTTTTCTTCTACCGTGACATTGAAAATCTTTTGAGTTGATAAAATATTTAATATTATTCTCAAGATCAGAGGGTATCTTATTATAATTTCCATAAGGATTGTTGTAGGAATTACCATTAAAATTACCTCTATATGCGTTATTACCAAAATTGTTCCTACCAGCAAAATTCACATCCATAGATTCATTATTATTTTCAATCAAAGTAGACAAAGGCATATTATTAGGATCAATAGGAACACTCTTACTAGCAATCAATTTCATAAGTTCATCCATCTTTCCACTCAAAGTATCAATTTCTTCAATATCATGCTTTTTTACTAGTAGAAGATCTTTCGGTATGCCATTGAGAGTAATTTACCATAATATTATCTTGGAGTTTAGTAGCTTCTCCTAATGTGATTTCCATAAAAGTACCACCCGCGGCTGAATCTAAATGATTTCTAGATGCAAAATTCAATCCGGCATAATTTTTTTTATGATCATCCATAAACTTAAACAATGATAGGGCAATTTCTTATCATTAATCTCATCCTCTCCCAAGATTATGCAACATGTTCATGATCAAGTTTCTTAAAATTTATTATATTGCTCCTAAGAGAGATGATCTTAGCGGGAGGAAAATACTTGGAAATAAAAGCGTCCTTACACTTATCCCATGTATCAATACTATATTTAGGCAAGGATGAAAACCAAGTTTTAGCACGATCTCGTAGTAAGAACGGAAATAGCTTCAATTTAGCAATATCATTATCCACATCTTTTTTCTTTTGCATATCACACAACTCAATGAAAGTATTTAGATGGGATGCAGCATCTTCATTGGGACTACCGGAAAATTGTTCTTTCATAACAAGATTCAACAAAGCGACATTAATTTCATAAGATTTTGCATTCTGCACTAGTGGCGGGAGAAATCGGAGCACTAATAAAATCATTATTATTTGTGTTGGAAAAATCATACAACCTGGTATTTTCTTGAGACATCGTGACAAAGCAAGTAATCTAGCACACAAGCAAACAAAAAGCAAATGAAAAGAAGGCAAATAATTTTGTGTTTTTCTGAAAACGTTTTAGAAGTGGGGGAGATGAAAACAAGAGGCAAATGGTGAATAATGTAAGTGCAAGAGATGAGAGTTTATGATAGGTACTTGGTAGGCTTGATGTAGATCCTCCCCGGCAACGACGCCATATATTCTTCGTGCTACTTCTTGAGCTTGCATTGGTTTTTCCCTTGAAGAGGAAAGGGTGATGCAGCAAAGTAGAGATAAGTATTTCCCTCAGTTAAGAACCAAGGTATCAATCCAGTAGGAGGAACACACAAGTCCCCAATAGATGCACCTGCATAAACAAACAAATACTTGCACCCAACGTGAAAAAGGGGTTGTCAATCCCTTCACGGTCACTTGCAAGGATGAGATCTGATAGAGATTGATATAAAAATAACTAAAAGTGCAAAACTAAATAAATTGCAGCAAGGTATTTTTGTGTTTTTGGTTTTATAGATCTAAAAATAATATGATAAAAATATGACCCGGGGACCATAGTTTTCACTAGAGGCTTCTCTCATGAAAGAACACATACGGTGGGTGAACAAATTACTGTTGAGCATTTAATAGAAAAGCGCATAGTTATGACGATATCCAAGGCAATGATCAAGAATATAGGCATCACGTCCGTGACAAGTAGACTGACTCCTGCCTGCATCTACTACTATTACTCCACACATCGACTGCTATCCAGCATGCATCTAGTGTATTAAGTTAACAAGAACGGAGTAACGCCCTAAGCAAGATGACATGATGTAGAGGGATAGATCCAATCAATATGAAATAAACCCCATCTTTTTATCCCTAGTAGCAACAATACAAATACATGCCTTGCTACCCCTTCTGTCACTGGGTGAGGACACCGCAAGATTGAACCTACTACAAAGCACCTCTCCCGTTGCAAGAAAAATCAATCTAGTTGGCCAAACCAAATCAATAGATCAGAGAGAAATACAAAGATATCTTAATCATGCATATAAGAGTTCAGAGAAGACTCAAATAATATTCATAGATAATCTGATCATAAACCCACAATTCATCGGATCTCAACAAACACATCGCAAAAGAAGAGTACATCGAATAGATCTCCAAGAACATCGAGGAGAACATTGTATTGAAGATCAAAGATAGAGAAGAAACCATCTAGCTACTAGCTATGGACCCGTAGGTCGGTGGTAAACTACTCACACGTCATTGGAAGGGCAGCAAGGTTGATGTAGAAGCCCTCCGTGATCGAATCCCCCTCCGGCAGAGTGCCAGAAAAGGCCCCAAG
Organism: Thinopyrum elongatum; assembly: GCA_011799875.1. Classification (NCBI taxonomy): domain Eukaryota; kingdom Viridiplantae; phylum Streptophyta; class Magnoliopsida; order Poales; family Poaceae; genus Thinopyrum; species Thinopyrum elongatum. Next base: position 558,426,100 of record CM022298.1, read on the forward strand.
ATGGGATCACGCGAGAACAGAAGCTTGCGGTGGTGGAAAAGTATTTTTGGTGTGCCCCTCGGTGTAAAGGGAATTTTTGGGTAGTTATAGAGCTGAGATTAGGGTTAGAGGGGCCACAGGGGCCCACAAGCTCATAGGGCGCCCCCTAGGGCGCGCCTGGTGAGCTTGTGGCTCACCCGTGGGCCTTCTGGCCTCCTCCCGAAGTTTCCTAGGTTTCTTCTGGTCCAAGAAAAATCGTCAAAATGTTTTGTTCCGTTTGGACTCCGTTTTGTATTGATTTTCTGTAGAAGACAAAAACAAGGAAAAAGCAGCAACTGACACTTGGCACTAGGTTAATAGGTTAGTACCAAAAAATGGTATAAAATAGCACCATAATGCATATAAATCATTCAAGATGGATAATATAATAGCATGGAACAATAAAAAATTATAGATACGTTTGAGATGTATCAGGGCTATCAGTATATTCCATGCTAGGTGGGTTATTCTCACGATGAGTGTTTATTCACTTGTCATTCACGAGAAAGTGGCTGGTAATTGGGATGCCCAGTCCTATGATCAAAATCAAAACCAAAATATAATAATGAAATAAAACTCCCCGGGATTGTTGTTGGTATGGTTGGCACCCGAGGATTCTACTAGCCATGGCTTGTGTTTGTCGGTGGATGGGGTGTAAAGCTTTACCTTTCTGCTTGGGAACCGCCTATAATGTGTCTAGCATGGAAGATGGTGAAAACTCTCGGTCGTTATGTTGACAATGAAAGCATACCTCTCAAAATTATATTCATCTCTGTTTTAAAAGCTTTGAGCTCTGGCACCTCTGCAAATCCCTTCTTCCCTCTGCGAAGCGCCTATCCATTTACTTTTATTGTTGTGTCATCATCCTCTTATTAAAGCACCAGCTGGAGAGCACTATTGTCATTCATATGCTTTGTTTTTAGTTGATATTGAGTATGAGTGTATCTGGATCTCTTTTACCATGAATTACAATGTCTAGTCAGTGCTTGAACTTCAGGGGTGCTCTGCATTTATGTTTTGCGGTCTCAGAAAGGGCTAGCGAGATACCATCATATCATATTGTATCATGATTGTTTTGAAAAAAGTGTTGTCATCCAAGGTATCTTATTATTGCTCGCTAGTTAGTTATGCCATTAATATGAGTAAACATGAGACCTAAGTGTTATTGTGAATGTGATTAGTTCATAATCTTTGCTGAAAACTAGAACATTGGTTAGACATATTTGCAACAACAAGATCAAACAGAGTTTGTAAAGTTTTTCTTTGTCACTTTCATTTTGTCAACTGAATTGCTTGAGGACAAGTAATGGGTTAAGCTTGGGGGACTTGATACATCTCCATCGTATCAACTTTTCCAAACCCTTTTGCCCTGTTTTGGACTCTAATTTGCATGATTTGAATGGAACTAACCCGGACCGACACTGTTTTCAGCAGAATTGCCATGGTGTTGTTTTTGTGCAAAAATCAAAGTTCTCGGATTGACCTAAAAATTTACGGAGAATATTTTTGGAATATATAAAAAATACTGGCAGAAAAATATACCAGAGGGGGGCCACCCAGGAGCCACAAGCTCAGGGGGTGCGCCCCCCCAGGGCGCGCCTAGCGAGCTTGTGGGCACCCTGGACCTCCGGCAACCCTAACTCCGACTCCATATATACCTATTGGCCAAGAAAAAATCTAAGAGAGGGATTCATTGTGTTTAACGATATGGAGCCGCCGCCACTTCCTGTTCTTCATCGGGATGGCTGATCTGGAGTCCGTTCGGGGCTCTAGAGGGTGGAAATCGATGCCATCATCATCATCAACCTTCCTCCATCACCAATTTCATGATGCTCACCACCGGGAATTAGTAATTCCTTCGTAGGCTTGCTGGACGGTGATGGGTTGGATGAGATTTATCATGTAATCGAGTTAGTTTTGTTAGGGATTGATCCCTAGTATCCACTATGTTCTAAGATTGATGTTGATATGACTTTGCTACGCTTAATGCTTGTCACTAGGGCCCGAGTGCCATGATTTCAGATCTGAACCTATTTTGTTTCCATGAATATATATGTGTTCTTGATCCTATCTTGCAAGTTATATCCACCTATTATGAGTTATGACCCACATACCCCAAGGTGACAATAATTGGGATTCTTTCCGGTGATTACCGTAGTTTGAGGAGTTCATGTATTCACTAAGTGCTAATGCTTTGTTTCAGTTCTCTATTAAAAGGAGGCCTGAATATCCCTTAGTTTCCTTATGCACCCCGCTACCACGGGAGGGTAGGATAAAAGATGTCATGCAAGTTCTTTTCCATAAGCACGTATGAATATATACGGAATACATGCCTACATTACATTAATGAATTGGAGCTAGTTATGTGTCGCCCTAGGTTATAACTGTTGCATGATGAATACTATCCAACATAATTATCCATCACTGATCTCATGCGTACGAGCTTTTCATATATTGATCTTTGCTAAGTTACTTTCATTGTTGCTGTTGTTACAATCACTACAAAATTGCTACTGTTACCGTTACTATCTTACTACTTTGCTACTAAATACTTTGCTGCAGATATTAAGTCTTCTAGGTGTGGTTGAATTGACAACTAAACTGCTAATACTTGCAAATATTCTTTGGCTCCCCTTGTGTCGAATCAATAAATTTGGGTTGAATACTCTACTCTCGAAAACTGTTGCGATCCGCTATACTTGTGGGTTATCAAACATCACATTGTGAATAACTGAAATAAACAAGGCATAACGAACAACCAAAGATAGCAATTGAAACTGGACATATGCTAACTACAAAGAACCAAGCAACCAAAAACCGTTAAAAGAGGCATATGCTAGCTATAACAGGCTTAACAACAAGCAAATATAGTCATTCATAGTGGTATTGTTGAAATTGCATAGAACGTAGCTTGTGCTTAAACATCAAATTGTATAGTTGAACATCACAATGTGAAAAAAGAGGGGGAGTATTACCTACACCAGGCTTAATAGGAAACATATATGGTCGTTGAACTGGTATTGATGAAATTGTACTGCACAGTAAATAGTTACACATATAGAGCATCACATTGTGAATAACTGAAATAAACAAGGCATACTGCAAACCACCAAATATAGCAATTAAAACTAGACATATTCTCACTACAAAAGAGGTTCGACAAAACAAATCATGGGATTCCCCCTGTCAAGAGGCACGACAAAACAAATCATGGGTTTCCTCACTTGTCACAGATGGGCTCTTTCCCATTGGAAGAGCACGGAATCTGGGTACGCTCCATGTTGTCGCAGATGGGTTCCTTCCCCTTGGAAGAGCACGGCTATAGGGTGCCCTCCCTGATGTCACAGATGGGCTCTTTCCCCTAGGAAGTGCCAGAGAGGGTGCCCTCCTCGTGGTCACTGTCGATGAGGTCTAACTTGACAGCTGAGGATCCCAAGCCAGCATCACAGAATGTGTCCTTCAGAAATGATAAAAGCGGTTGCATGGCGATGAAGGATGGCAAATTGTTGACAACGAGCCAGAGGAGATCAGTGGCAGGGTCATCGATGAGATCGACGGCGGTTGAATCCGAGGGGTTGGTGGTGGGCAACTTAACCTGTGACATAGCCCGTGTCAAGCCATCATTGTCGAAACCTCGATGTCATAGCCGGCGTCCGTGACATATCAGAATACTCTAGCCCACTGATTGAAAGCCTGAGGCCAGTCATCATCGTCAGCTTCATCGGGGGCCACCTCGCCGACGTCGGGTGAAGAGGCCGTGATAAACCTCTTTTGGGCCATTCGCTCCTCGAGCTCCCTGGGAAGCGTAGCCGGGCTTAGGCTACGACGCTCTAGAGTGGGGGAGGGGGATGGGGATCTGTGGGAAAGGGGGTGTTTGGCAGGCGTCATCTAAGAAACTCAGGGCGGCAAGGGTATGTAGATCGGTGGGTAACCTGCACGAGCAGACCGGTAGAGGCTGACGATGGAGGCGGCGCAGCGGCAGTGGCGGTGACCTAGCTAGGGTTTTGAGCGAGGGAGGGGTGGTGTATGTGTGTGAGCGGAGGTTTTGCGGTGTGTTTGCGGAGGGGGGCCAATGTGGTGTTTGAGGAAATGTCACGACTACTAATTTTTTTACTAGGCGGGAGTAAAATGCCGGGGCTACTGAAAATTTGGATCAAGGGATTGAAGCAGAGCAGGAGTAACAAACATTGCACACAGTCAAAATATAATAATCGTGTGCTATCAAACAGAAAAACCCTCCAGGTGAGCAGATATTTTTGAGATTGCGACGGATGTAGGCAAGAGTTAAATGCCGGGGCTACTAAAAATTTGGATTAAGTGATTGAAGCAGAGCGAGAGTAACAGACATCGCACACGGTCCACACATAATAATCGTGTGCTATCAAACAGAAAAACCCTCCAGGCGGGTAGATATTTTCGAGATTACGAGGGAAGCATGAGGGAGCGAGAGCAACAAACTGTTGGGGAACGTAGAATTTCAAAAAAATTACCTACGATCACGCAAGATCTATCTATGTGATGCATAGCAACGAGCGGGAGAGTGTTCCACGTACCCTCGTAGACCGAAAGCGGAAGCGTTAAGTAACACAGTTGATGTAGTCGAACGTCTTCGCGATCCAACCGATCAAGTACCAAACGCACGGCACCTCCGCGATCTGCACACGTTCAGCTCGGTGACGTCCCTCGTACTCTTGATCCAGCTGAGGCCGAGGGAGAGTTTCGTCAGCATGACGGCGTGATGACAGTGATGATGAAGTTACCGACACAGGGCTTCGCCTAAGCACTACAACGATATGACCGAGGTGGAAATCTGTGGAGGGGGGCACCGCACACGGCTAAGACAACTGTCAACTTGTGTGTTCTAGGGTGCCCACCTGCCCCCGTATATAAAGGAGCAAGGGGGAGGCCGGCCGGCCCTCCTAGGGCGCGCCCCACAAGGGGAGTCCTACTAGGACTACTAGTCCTAGTAGGATTCCACCAAGAGGGAGAGAGGGGGAAGGAAGGAGAGGGAGAGGGAGAAGGAAAGGGGGCGCCGCCCCCCCTTCCCTAGTCCAATTCGGACCCAAGGGGAGGGGGCGCGCGGCTTGCCCTGGCCGCCCCTCTCTCTCCACTAAGGCCTATGAGGCCCATTAGTTCCCCCGGGGGGTTCCGATAACCCCTCCGGCACTCTGTTTTTACCCGAAACCATCCGGAACACTTCCGGTGTCCGAATAACATGGTCCAATATATCAATATTTATGTCTCGACCATTTCAAGACTCCTCGTCATGTCCGTGATCACATCCGGGACTCCGAACTACCTTCGGTACATCAAAACACATAACTCATAATACCGATCGCCATCGAACGTTAAGCGTGCGGACCCTACGGGTTCGGGAACTAAGTAGACATGACCGAGACTCATCTCCAGTCAATAACCAAAAGCGAAACCTGGATGCTCATATTGGCTCCCACATATTCTACGAAGATCTTTATCGGTCAAACAGCATAACAACATACGTTGTTCCCTTTGTCATCGGTATGTTACTTGCCCGAGATTCGATCGTCGGTATCTCAATACCTAGTTCAATCTCGTTACCGGCAAGTCTCTTTACTCGTTCCGTAATGCATCATCCCGTAACTAACTCATTAGTCACATTGCTTGCAAGGCTTATAGTGATGTACATTACCGAGAGGGCCCAGAGATACCTCTCCGACAATCGGAGTGACAAATCCTAATCTCGATCTATGCCAACTCAACAAACACCATCGGAGACACCTGTAGAGCATCTTTATAATCACCCAGTTACGTTGTGACGTTTGATAGCACACAAAGTGTTCCTCCGGTATTCGGGAGTTGCATAATCTCATAGTCATAGGAACATGTATAAGTCATGAAGAAAGCAATAGCAACAAACTAAACGATCATCGTGCTAAGCTAACGGATGGGTCTTGTCAATCACATCATTCTATAATGATGTGATCCCGTTCATCAAATGACAACTCATGTCTATGGCTAGGAAACTTAACCATCTTTGATTAACGAGCTAGTCAAGTAGAGGCATACTAGTAACACTCTTGTTTGTCTATGTATTCACACATGTACTAAGTTTCCGGTTAATACAATTCTAGCATGAATAATAAACATTTATCATGATATAAGGAAATATAAATAACAACTTTATTATTGCCTCTAGGGCATATTTCCTTCACAAACATCCCACATGGTCGAAACATAATAATCGTGTGCTATCAAACAGAAAAACCCTCCAGGCACGTAGATATTTTCGAGAGCGGGAGCAACAAACATCACACACGATCGAAACATAGTAATCGTGTGCTATCAAATAGAAAAACCCTCCAGGCGGGTAGATATTTTTGAGATTGGGAGGGAAAGCCTCGTGGAGCCCAATCTACTGTGCTGATGTGAGTGACTGGGGCACGGGCGTGGCACACGGGTAGTCTAAGGGAACCGTGTCTGTTGCGTCCCCAATCACAGACGGTTGTTGCATCCGAATCGTCTGCTATTTATAAATTTGGCAAAAAAAATGCGGGAAAGGGTCAGAACACGAACACACTTGCATGTGGACAAAATATATGTATGAAAAGGGTGGTTTGATGTTCAAATACCCAATGCACAACTTTGATGTGGCACTTGTCTCACAAAGCACACATTATTGCTAGTCCACCACCCCCACCCCCACTTCGTGTCGGTGGGAGGGGAATCCTAGCGATGAACACATGCCCCCAAATAGCTAGGTCTGACATCTCACCCTACCGTAACACAAAACCTGTAGGAGTCCATCATGGTCAAATCCCCCTTTCATTTTCGATCAAAGGTGGACCGTGTGCAGGCCCACAAATGTGTGCTTGTGGCGCGAGATGGGTGAGACCACATACGAACCACCTGTGGGTGGCCCAACTATATGTATGAAAAGGGTGTGGTGTGATATTTAAATACCCAATTCACATTTTTGATGTGGCACATGTACCTCACAAATTAACCGGACATCCCCGACCCCACGGAGCTCTAGGAAGTGTGAAGTAGTGCCCCCCACACTTTGAATCGGTGGGAGAGGGCATCTCACCAAGACTTATTGTAACACGGACCAAGAAGAATCCACCTTGGATGTATAACCTCTCTCGTTGTTGGTCAAAGTGATGGACGTCCACGCGGCCCCACAAATGGGCTAGCTTGACGCCGATAACCACGCGAGGGAGTGCCCGAAGACAAAACCATTGTGTGCATGTGGCCCAAACATATGTATGGAAGTGTTGTGTGGTGTTTGAATACCCAATGCACAACTTTGATGTGGCACCGTGCTTTGGAACCAGAAAGTCCCCACATGGAGCGAGGGTTCACGACGCGTAGTATATATGTACGTATAAGTCACCCCACTTCGAGACGGTGAGAGGGATTCATGCGTACGCATGTGCTCAAATTTAGGTCTAGAATCTCACCATGATCGACCTACTATATGGTAACACGAACCGAAGAAGAAGAATCCACCCTGGTAACCTCTCGTTGTCGGTCGAAGTGATGGACGTCCACGCGGGCCCATGAATATATAGGCTTGCTGCTGATAACCAAGCGAGGGAGAGTGTCCGAAGCCAACCACTGCATGCATGTGTCCCAAACATATGTATGGAGGTGCGTGATGCATGCATATGTTTGAATACCCAATGCACAACATTGATGTGGTGCATGCGTTGAAAATCGCGCAGTCCCCACATAGAGCGAGGTTCATGATGCGTCGTGTGCTCGTACCCCCCCACCACTTCTATCCGGTGGGAGGGATTCATGCGTACACATGCGCTCAAAGTATATTATGTAATCTCACATCATGACCTATCCCGTAAGACAAACCAAAAATTAATCCCCTCCTAAGTCAAATTAACCTCTCTCGCTGTCAGTCAAAGTGATGGACCAAGCGGGCCCACAGCTGGAAGCATCACCGATAACCGTGTGAGTGAGTGCCAGAGGACAACCGCCATCACTTGCATGTGGGCCAAACATATGTATGGAGGTGTGTGGTTGTGATGTTTGAATACCTAATGCATAACTTTTATGTGGCACCTACCTCGGAATCCGTAAAGTCCCCACACGAAGCGAGGTTCATGACATGTAGTATATGCTGGTCCCTCCCCCCTCTTCAGCGCGTACTCTATACTCCTACAGTAACACAACACAAAAAGAATCCTCCTTGTTTGTCAAATTAACCTCTCTCGTTGGGTCAAAGTGATATGGACGCCGACCTCGCGGGCCCACGGAGGGAAGCGTCGCACGCTGATACGTCTCCAACGTATCTATAATTTTTTATTGTTCCATGCTATTATATTATCTGTTTTGGATGTTTTATATGCTATTTTATATTATTTTGGGGACTAACCTATTAACCTAGAGCCTAGTGCCAGTTTCTGTTTTTCCTTGTTTTTGACTTTTACAAAAAAGGAATATCAAACGGAGTCCAAATAGAATAAAACTTTACGATGATTTTTCTTGGACCAGAAGACACCTACGTAACTTGGAGAGAGGGCCAGAAGAGTGCCGAGGAGGCCGCAATTTCACTGAACACTATCCGGAACCCGCTCTAATGTACTCGGGTCCGGACAGTTTCAAGATTCTGGGATCCGAAGACATCTCGAGGTCGAGGTGGGACCATCAGGTTTTAATGCCGTTCCTCGGGGCAAGGGTTTCGCACACCTTTCTAGAGGGCGTGCAGCCCAATGCCATCCTTCCACGCACCTGTCCTTTCATGTTTGCGACAAGACGCCTATTTACAGATCCAAAAGGTGCTGAGAACAGTTACGTCCCCCTTGCCAAGAACGACACCGAAAAAATTCTCCAAAGCCATGGCCAACATCCCAGGTTCTTCCTCGCGCCCTCATGGCCCGCTCCTAGGTGATTGGTCGAGCTGTTCGGTCTCGCATATCCAGCTGAGTCGCTTGCAGACGCAGCGCTTCCTCCCTCCGGCCGATCTGATCTTAGTCCGCGCCGGTCTCATCTCTGTTGATGGCTGCGCCTTTGTCGAGAACTCCCCCGCCCCAAGTAAGGAGGAGAGTTTATGTCTCGTGCCCTTCCTCCTAAGAGGTTTGGGTTTTCCTATTCATCCCTTTCTACGGGCTCTGCTAGAGTTCTATGGGATCTAGCTCCACAACCTCACCCCGGGGTCCATATTGCACATTTCTGGCTTTGTAGCCTTGTGTGAGATATTTCTGAGTTGCGAACCCCACTTTGACTTGTGGAGGAAGTATTTCTGTCTTGTCCCTCGCCTCCATAAGGGATCTATATTTGAGGTAGGTGGCGCCAAAGTATGGCGAATAGCTGGGACAGGGTACCCAATCAGGAGCCCACAGAAAGATCCCGAAGGATGGACTTCAGAGTGGTTTTATATTGAAGACGTTCCCCTCACCGATCCAATTCGGCAAGGGCTACCCGAATATTCAAATGACCCGCCTATAAAGCGGTACAATTGGTGGTCTAGAGGCCCTTCCCAACAGGACAGCGAAGAAGTGCATGCACCGTCGGCCAAGATTAGGCTGCTAACTAGCAGCAAGCTGACCATGGTCGAAGTTATGGCCATCGCCATTACCCGATGCGTGCAACCCCTCCAATAGCGGGGTCACCCTCTATGGTGCTATAATGGACCAATGATGTGACACGTCACCAGCGGCAAGGGCCAGACAACAAGGTGGCCCTGGCTAAAATACTGGCCGATCTCTTCAAGGGAGACGAAGCAGAGTTTGCTCGCATGAGTATTCATGAAGGCTGCTCCGGATACAATCCGATGGACTGGGTAAGCCATAATCCATTATTTTGAGCCCACAGATCACGCTGAATTCTTACTGATCGCCACTTGAACAGGGATGGAGGCGTCAGGTTGCGTCCATTAGTTGTCCTCCTCCTCAACCAGAGAATCACTCTCGTGATGGCGATCCGGGGTATCATGACGATCCAGAGACGTCAATCAAATTCGAAGATGGGGTGTTCTATCAGGAGGGCCTTGATGGCGGCAAAGTGGCTGTAATAGCCGATCACCCCGGGGCTCTTCCCTCTTCCACAGTAAGTGAAAAGAAGACCCGCTCCCGAACAGGGCGCCCGTCCCGTGCTACCCCCCACGTGCTGACTTCTACTCCCAAGGGTCGCCGCACTACATGTAAGAATGTCTCGGGAGGAGCACGGACCGCACCAGCTTCGACCCTTGACGGGAGATCAAAGAGGAAAGCTTTCGCCGAGGTGGAGGCACCTGCCCCCTCGGCCCAAAGGTAGCATATTTCGGAATTGCAGTGAGGGTTGCCATTGGCACTTTCTTATTAGAGCTTGCTCAATTTTGCAGAAGGCGTATGCCCCTACACCAATCCAAAGATCTCCTGGATGCGCCGATCCGCAACTCCGGTCTCAAGTCTTCGGCACAAGCAAGAGCCTCCTCCGAACATGCGGTAGCTGGTGTACCTCCGGCGGACTCCGACGATGTTTCGGTCACTAATTCCGAGGTCGAGAGCGTAATGAACCATCGCCGCCGGAGGGAGACTTTACGTCATACTGCTTTTGCCGAACAGGAATTTAATGCTTTTAATTCAGTGGATGCGTACCTCGGAGTGGCCCCGACAGGTCTTGATGGGATTAGCGGTCTATTTGCCGCCAAGGTGCAGGTATATAGCTTAAAAGCAGATCATGTTCCCTAGCCAACTAGCCCCCAAGCCTTAATCGGGCGGGACGGCCGAGTTAAGGGTGTCTAATGATATTTATTTTTGTAGGCCACAAGAGAGCAGAACAAAAAGTTGTCCGAGGACCTTGAAGTGAGTCGGACACAATTGGTCGAAGCCAAGGCCGAACTGGATGTGGCTCGAAAAGCCAGCAGCGAATTGTCCGGTGAGTAGGAAAGACTGTTTTTGTAGGTATACGTTGTATGCTAAGCATTAACACCATATTCTCCGTACAGCCGCGGGAGCTGTAAGTGAGCTGCGAAGGGAGCTGGAGGCTGGTAAACGAGTACTGACGCGAAGTCAGGAGGAGAAAAATGAGCTCAAGGCAGAAAATCAACGGTAAGCCGAGGAAATTAAGAGTTTGAAAGCTCAGCTGTCCCAAACTGTGGAGGAAAACCAGAAGCTAAAAGGTGGCATATTCGGTAAGCGCTGATCGTACCGTGCTGTTGGCAAGTGTCATTGATGTGTTAATGATGATGTGCAACACCTGCTTGTTAGGTCTCCTGACTGGGCGGCCTGAGGAAGAAGTAAGCACTTACGATGGGAACCTTCTAAAGGAACTGTCGAAGATCTATGAAAAGGCCCGGAAAGCCATGAAGAGCATGGTGAAGGCGTTATGGCCGTCAGATGCGCCACCAGAGAGTATGGCCGAACTAGCCAGTCGCTTTAAAGGGGCTCGGTGAAGGTTTGAATTATGGAAGATCTCGTCCTGTCGAGAAGGAACGCGTGAGGCGTGGGCTATGGTAAAGACCCGCTTCACCAAGCTAGACCCGGTGCGTATGGCCCGGGTTGGTCCCATGGGTCCTGACGGCCAAGAGATACCACTAAGCTTGGTGTATGATGATGTGATGCAAGCCGCTCTCTATTCTCAAAAGGATTGTGCTTTAGAGAAATTAATAGACAATGTCGAGAAGGAGTAATTTTGTCAATTCTATGTATCTATGTACTTTACGTTGACCGTGCTCAATCCGTGCTCTTATTTATTTTTTGAAAGAATTTTGTATTAGCCGGCCATCGGCTTCTACCTACCCTATCATAGATCGGGAACTGTTCCGTACTATGTGCCGTGGAAAACAAAGCAACACTTCGGGAACAAGGCAATCCGGCCATCTGGCTTAAACAGACGAAACATGTGCGGAGAACGATGTTATATTACTGTTTGACGTAAGAAACATCTTCTGATGAAAATAGTTCCTCCAAGGGTTCCTTTCTTCAGGTAAAATGATAATCCATATACGTAAGATCAACGGAAACCAATGGCTGCGAAAAAACCTTGGTGATAAGCGCGAGGCTATATTCGCTTCCCTTAGGCCGACTTATTGTATTCTGTAAGAACGCTAGCGTTCGGCTTCACCCGTCTGAGGTACTGTCCCGGATGACCCGGTCGTAACAATCACAGAGGTGCTCCCTTTACTCCCTAGTCAAACAATCGGGAATGTAGGGGTAATCATAGGAGCCAGGCAACCCGGCTTGGCAAAGATCTTAAGTCAAACAAGTGCATATGTTGGCTTAACATGTATGAAAAGGATGCAATCAGGACGAATGCGATTTATACATTTATTCAGCTCTTCTAAGGGAGCCCCCAAGCAAAGCTGAGTGTTACATTTAATGGTGTATATAGTAGAGTAAAATGCATCATAAGTCCTATAACTATTCGAGGTGTGTCAAGTTAGTCCTAAAACTTCAAAAGTGCAGATTCAGGTCCTAAAAGTTTATAAGTTGTTCATCACAGGTCCTACACAGGCCAGACCGGGTCTGACTTGCTTATGTGGCAAGTTGACCATCGCCACATTGACGTGCGCGCCACATCAGCGCCACTGTTCATAGCACTGTTCACAACACTGTACATACATATCGATTTTTCCTAATTTAAAAAAAAATCATTTTCTACAAAAAATTACATGAATGCACTGTTTACGCAATGTTTATAATTCTAGATTTTTTATTTCCGGGTTTTTGGTGGAATTTTTTTGCAGAAAATGAAACTTTCATTTTTTGGGGGAAATTTCAGATTATGAACAGTGTTTTGGGAAATTTCAGATTCCCCAAAAATGAATTTTTCAGAGTTCTTGCAAATTTCCAAGTATGAATAGTGCATAACCGCGTATTTTTAATGAATTTTCCAGACTTTTCGGGGAATTTTTTTTCCGAAAAATGAAATTTTCAGAGTTTTTGGGAAATTTCAGATTATGAACAGTGTTTTTGGAAATTTTAGATTCCCCGAAACTGCATTTTTCAGCGTTTTTTGGAAATTTCCAGATATGAACAGTGCGTAACAGCGTATTTTTAATGAATTTTCCAGAATTTTCGGAGATTTATTTCCCCAGAAAATGAACTTTTTCAGAGTTTTAGGGAAATTCGAGATTATGAACAGTGCGTAACAGTGCATTCGTGTAAATTTTTGTAGAAAATGAATTTAATTTTTTTTTAGGAAAACTCGATATGTATGTACAGTGTTGTGAATAGTGCTATGAACAGTGCCGCTACGTGGCGATGGTTAACTTGCCACATAAGCAAGTCAGACCCGGTCTGGCCTGCGTAGGACCTGTGATGAACAACTTATAAACTTTTAGGACCTGAATCTGCACTTTTGAAGTTTTAGGACTAACTTGACACACCTCGAATAGTTATAGGACTTATGATGCATTTTACTCTATATAGTATGAGCTTGGTATGGTTCGGTTTAGCCGAACTAGCACCACAACGAAAGAGAGAAAAGGGTAAAAAATAAAAGAAGGAAAAGGCGAAAATTTATGTCGGACTCAGTTGTAAAAACGCCGCAGCCTGCTGCGTTCCATGGGTTCGGCTTGAGGCCGTCGTCGGACGGGCGGCAAAGACGATACGCTCCTCCTATGAGTACTTCATCGATGATGTACGGTCCCTCCCATTTAGGTGATAGTTTATTCTTCTGTTTTTTGGGGAGTCGGAGGACAAGGTCTCCCATGGTGTATGTCTTTGCCCGGACTTCACGGTTGTGGTAACGTCGTGCTTGCTGCTGATAGAACGCGGACCGAGCTCGAGCTATGTCTCGCTCTTCTTCCAGAGCATCTAGATCATCCTGCCGATCGAGCTCGGCTTCCTTTTCTTCGTACATGCGCACTCTAGGCGCGTCATGGATAAGGTCGCATGGGAGAACTGCTTCCGCACCGTATACCATAAAAAATGGTGTGTATCCGGTTGACCGATTAGGAGTGGTGCACAACCCCCATAGTACGGAATCGAGTTCCTCGACCCAATGGCAGTCTGATTGTTCAAGGGATCGAACTAGGCGAGGCTTAATACCGCTCATAATGAGTCCATTGGCTCGTTCGACCTGCCCGTTGGTCTGTGGGTGGTACACCAAGGCGTAATCGAGCTTAATGCCCATTTTGCCGCACCAGTCTTTAACTTCCTAGGCGGTGAAGTTGGTACCATTATCGGTAATTATGCTGTGGGGGACACCATAACGGTGTACAACATCGGATAAGAAGTCGACGACTGGTCCGGATTCTACCGAAGTGACGGGTCTTGCCTCGATCCACTTGGTGAATTTGTCGACCATGACCAATAAGTACTTCTTTTTGTTTGGCTCCCCTTTGAGTGGCCCAACCATGTTGAGACCCTAGATCGCAAAAGGCCATGTGATCGGTATCATCCGAAGAGTTGTGGGGGGCATGTGGCTTTGATTTGCGAACACTAGCATCCGATGCAATGTTGAACTAATGTCCGGGCATCTTCACGGGTGGTAGGCCAGAAAAACCTGCTCGGAAAGCTTTGCTGACCAGGGCCCGAGCTGCCGCGTGGTGTCCGCCCATGCCCGCGTGTATCTCTGCCAAGAGCTTCTGCCCCTCTTCTTCGGAGATGCACCTTTGTAAAACTCCTGTGGTACTCTTCCTATAGAGTTCACCCTCATGGACCTTGTATGCTTTAGAGCGGCAAACTATGCGTCGTGCTTCGGTTTGATCCTCCGGAAGCTGATGTTGTGTGAGGTAGGCTAGCAGGGGTTCTGTCCAGGGTGGGATTACGGCCATTACCTTGTGTGCGGAAGGCGTTTCCTTGAGTGCGGAGTCGACGATGACGTGATCATCTTGTACATTTTCGGGCGAGGTATTGTGAGCGGGCTCGTTGGATAGTGTACCAACGGCGTCGTCCTGCCACACCACGGAGGGCTTAAAGAGCCGCTCGAGGAAGGTGTTTTTGGGAACCGGGTCACGCTTGGCACCCATGCGGGCGAGGACGTCGGCTACTTGATTGCTGTCTCTAGCAACATGGTGAAATTCTAGGCCCTCAAATCGAGCTGATATTCGGAGGACCGCATTTCTATATGCCACCATCTTGGGGTCTTTGGCGTCGAATTCGCCGTTGAGTTGTGAGATCACCAAGTTTGAATCTCCCCTTACCTCGAGGCGCTGCACCCCCATTAATGTGGCCATATGAAGACCGTGCAGTAGTGCTTCATATTCGGCTGCGTTGTTGGAGTCCGTGTACATTATTTGGAGGACATACCAAATAGTGCCGCCTGTGGGGGAGATTAGGATGACCCCAGCCTCTAGTCCGGCTAACATCTTTGAGCCGTCGAAGTACATTGTCCAGTGTGAGTATGTAGAGTACTCTTGGGGTAGTTCGGCCTCGGTCCATTCGGCCATGAAATCGGCCAGTACCTGAGATTTAATGGCTCGGTGTGGCTTATATGTTATCTCGAAGGGGAGAAGCTCGATGGCCCATTTGGCGATGCGGCATGTGGCGTCCCTGTTATTGATTATATTGTTCAAGGGGACCTCTGATGCCACTGTGACTGAACATTCTTGAAAGTAATGACGTAGCTTTCGAGATGCCATGAAGACCGTGTAAGCTATCTTTTGATAGTGCGGGTATCGTGATTTGCATGGCATAAGCACCTCGGACATGTACTAGACCGGCTTCTGGACTTGGAACTTGTGTCTCTTGGATTCCCGCTCTACGACGAGCACTGCGCTGACCACCTGATTGGTGGCTGAAATGTATAGTAGCATGGGTTCGCCGATGCCGGGTGCGGCCAGGATAGGGTTGCCGGCGAGGAGTGTTTTAATCTCCGCGAGTGCCATAGTTGTTTCATCTGTCCACTGGAAGTTCTTGGTCTTTTTAAGCAGTTTATAGAGTGGCAATGCCTTTTCTCCGATGCGGGATATGAAGCAGCTCAAGGCGGCCACGCATCCCGTTAGCTTCTGGATATGCTTAAGCTCTGTTGGTATCGAGAGCTGAGATAGCGCTCTAATTTTGGCCGGATTGGCTTCGATTTGTCTATGGGAAACTATGAATCCGAGTAGCTTTACGGAGGGGACCCCGAAGGCACATTTCTCTGGGTTGAGCCGTATGTCGTAGGCCCGCAGGTTGTCGAAGGTTTGGCGTAGGTCGTCTATCAGTTGCTAGATGTGTTTGGTTTTGACGACCATGTCATCCACGTATGCCTCGACTGTTCTGCCAATTTGGTTTTTGAGGCATGTTTGAATCATGCGCTGGTATGTGGCTCCCACGTTTTTTAGTCTGAACGGCATGGTGTTGAAGCAGAAGGGGCCGTAGAGGGTGATGAATGTGGTTGCTGCCTGATCGGACTCCTTCATCTTGATCTGGTGGTATCCGGAGTATGCGTCGAGGAAGCATAATGAGTCGTGTCCGGCGGTGGCGTCGATGATCTGGTCTATCCTTGGCAGAGGGAATGGATCCTTAGGGCAGGCTTTGTTGAGGTCTTTGAAGTCGACGCAGAGCCGCCTGACTTATCCTTCTTGGGTACCATAACTAGATTTTCCAACCACTCGGGGTGCTTGATCTCGTGGATGAATCCGGCCTCTAGCAGTTTTGCAAGCTCTTCGCCCATGGCCTGCCGTTTGGGTTCGAAAAATCGGCGCAGGGTTTGTTTCACTGGCTTGAAGCCTTTTAAAATGTTGAGGTTGTGCTCTGCTAGCCTTCGTGGGATTCCTGGCATATCTGATGGGTGCCAGGCGAATATTTCCCAATTTTCACGCAGGAATGTCCTCAGCGCCTCATCGACTGCGGGGTCCAGCTGTGCTCCTATGGATGCCATTTTATTGGGATCTGTTGGGTGCACTTGAAATTTGACTATTTCGTCCGCTGGCTTGAATGATGTGGGTTTTGTTTTTTACTGAGAACCACGTCATACCTGTCAACTGTAGTGCGTAGCGCTGTCAACTCTTCAGCCGCGAGGGCTTCGGGTAGTGCCTCTAGGGCGAGGGATGCCGTCTTATTTTCGGCTCGCAAGGCTTTGCTCGGGTCGCTTTTAAGAGAGATCACCCCGTTGGGCCCTAGCATCTTGAGTTTCATATACCCGTAATGTGGTATGGCCTGAAATCTTGAGAATGCCTCATGTCCTAGAAGGGCGTGGTATCCGCTACGGAAGGGCACAATGTGAAATAGTAAGGGTTTGGATCTGTAGTTGTCGGGTGTACCGAACACAACGTCCAGGGTTACGCGTCCCGAGCAGTGTGCCTCCCTATAGGGTATTATAGCTTGGAATGTGGTATGACTGCGTTCGATGCGAGACCTGTTGAACTGCATTTTGTCGAGAGTGTCCTCGTAAATGAGGTTGAGGCCGCTGCCTCCGTCCATCAGCACTTTCGTCAGCCGGAAATCGTCGACAATGTGGTCGAGGACCAGTGCGGCCGGTGCATGGTTGTTACGGGGGATTGGCTCGTCCTTCTTGTTGAAGGTGATAGGCGTGGCCGCCCATGGCTGTGCGGTCGTCACTTGATATATTTGATTGAGCTCTCGAGGAGCCTTTTTCCTTTTATTGTTTGAGGCGAATGCCTCGTATACCGTGAGGACATTGTGGTCCTGTGGTGAAGCCGAGGACTGTTTATCTGGGGGTGTAAGGCCCAAGAGTGGCTCGCCATATTTGGCCACTTGTCTTACCACCCAACAGGCTCGAAGTCTGTGGGTTGGGTTTGCGTCTAGCAAGACCGAATGTATTGGGCATGGTTTATCCAGCAACTCGTCTAACACCGATCTGGGCCTAGTTTTCTTTTCATTAGGCTCGCGCTCCAGTGCCCGATTTGTGTAAGCCCGTTTAAGGCGAGGCCTTCCGTGATGCGCGGCGGGCTGTTGCCCCATGTTCAGGTGTTGCGCCCTCCACCTGTTCTCCATGGCGCAATATTTGCGTACCATGTCTGATAGTTTGGTGAAGCTTTGAGTTCGGCGACGCGCGAGGGCGTTTAAGAGGCCCTCGTCCCTGCAGTTAAACTGGAAGGCTTTAATTATTTCTTTGTCACAGTAAGGTGCCATCCTTTTCTTTACCAGGAGAAATCTAGCCCAATAATGGTGCACTGTCTTGTTTGGCAGCTGTTTGACATACATGAGGTCCCATATGTCTGGGTTTCCCAAATCCGAAGAGTATTCCGTGTGGTGGGCGGGCGGGAAAATTTTGAGAATTCCCTCCTGCCGCGGACCCGGACTATCCTTAATGGGTGGTTGAGTCATGTCTGGTTCTGACCGCCCAGGGCTTGGATCCGAACTGGTGTGCGGCCGGATAGGCTCAAGGCCGGGACTCGTGCTGGGGGTTATGTTCGGACATACATCCGGGCTGGTGTCTGACTCCGAGCTGGTAATTCGAGTGTACACCGTCTTCATCTTACAAGGCTGTGGCCCCTCCTAAGCCTCTTCGACTGTGGCGACGAGGTGCGTGACTAGAGGGGTGTTGATTTCTCGGTTGTCGGGTTTAAGCCTGATCCGATCGTAGGCCGTGGGCCTGATAACAGAGATTCCCATTGCACGGAACAGACCTGCCAACTGATCTGGCGGCTGGGCACATGGGGGTGCAAGGCACTCCGGCGACTTGGCGGGAGACCTTGCGGGCGGTCTGTGGAGTCGAGCTTCAGGGCCGGACTCTGAGAGATGCCGGATTTTTGTGAGTTTGCTGGTCCTGGGGTCGATGCCCCTGAACCAATGAATCCTTCAATGGGAGAGAAACCTTCGATTTGGTCGAGGCAACTAGTGGGGTTGGCGCGCACTAATATGCCGCCGAAGACGAGGATGTGACCAGGGGCGATCAAGCCCTCAGCACGGGTGTGGTCTCCATCGACTGGTTGAGCCATCGACTCTTCTGGCGATCCCATAGTGGAACTCTCAATGAAAGCACCAATGTCGGTGTCAAAACTGGCAGACCACGGGGTAGGAGGTCCCGAGCTGTGGATCTAGGGTCGATGGGTAACAAGGGACGATGAACATAGTGTTTACCCAGGTTCGGGCCCTCTCGAAGAGGTAAAACCCTACGTCCTGCTTGATTGTATTGAATGTATGACATGGTTTACAGAGTAGATCTACCTTGAGATTAGCATGAGCTAAACTCTAAGGCTATGAGGTGATGAATGTAGCTCTAACCCTAATGACTACAACCCTCAGTTTATATAGACACCGATAGGGTTAGGGTTACCAGAGATAGATTACAACAAGAGGGAAAGAGATCTCGTCCATCCTTGACTTGGAGGGCACACCACGGCTTCATAGATCTCCGGTCAACATACGGCTCCACTAGTCCGGCCCATGTACAATGGACCGTCGCCCCGAGGACCCCTTAGTCCATGACTCCCTCACCCACCGTATGTTTTCTTTCAAGAGAGAAGCCTCTAGTGAAACCTATGGCCCCCGGGTCTGTTTTCCATCATATATTTTCAGATCTATAAACCAAAAAACCCAAAAATACCTTGCTGCAATTTATTTATATTTATTTTAGTTTGCTCTTTTATTTATCTTTTATACCCATCTATAAGATCTCACTCTTGTTCGTGACCGTGAAGGGATTGACAACCCCTTTTTCGCGTTGTGTGCAAGTGTTTGTTAGTTTGTGAAGGTGCATAGATTGGAGACTTGCTTGTGCCTCCTACTGGATTGATACCTTGGTTCTTAACTGAGGGTAATACTTATCTCTACTTTGTTGCATCACCCATTCCTCTTCAAGGGAAAAATCAACGCAAACTCAAGAAGTAGCACACGCGAGTGAGTGTCCTATAGGACAACCACCATTTGCAAGTGATACGTCTCCATCGTATCTATAATTTTTGATTGTTTCATGCCAATATTATACAACTTTCACATATTTTTGGCAACTTTTTATATGATTTATTGGACTAACCTATTGATCCAGTGCCCAGTGCCAGTTCCTGTTTGTTGCATGTTTTTCGTTTCACAGAAAATCCATATCAAACGAAGTCCAAATGCAATAAAATTTTACGGAGAATTATTTTGGAATATTTGTGATTTTTGGGAGTTGGAATCATCGCAAATAGAGGGCCACACACACCACAAGACACCTGGGCGCGCCCTAGGCCCCAGGCGCGTGGTGATGTCTTGTGCTCACCTTGTATGTCGGTTAGGGCTCTACTTCGGGTGCAAGGAAGCTTATATCTGGAAAAAAATTGTGTTAAAATCTCAGTGCAATCGGAGTTACGGATATCCGGGAATATAAGAAACGGTTTTCAGCCAGATCTGGGGAGCGCGAAACAGAAGAGAACAGAGAGGGAGATCCAATCTCGGAGGCGCTCCCGCCCCTCCGCCGCCATGGAAGCCATGGACCAGAGGGGGAACTCTCCTCCCATCTAGGGGGAAGGCCAAGGAAGAAGAAGAAGAAGGAGGGGGGCTCTCTCCCCCTCTCTCCCGGTGGCGCCGGAGTGCCGCCGGGGCAAGGATCGTGACGGCGATCTACATCAACAATCTTGCTACCGTCAACACCAACTCTCTCCCCCTCTATGCAGCGGTGTAACACCTCTCTTCCCCGCTGTAATCTCTACTTAAACATGGTGCTCAACTCCATATATTATTTCCCAATGATCTATGGTTATCTTATGATGTCTGATAGATCCGTTTTATCCTATGGTTAATCGTGATCTTTGTTGGTATGATTGTATATTTTATTTATGGTGCTGTCCTACGGTGCCCTCCGTCTCGCGCAAACATGAGGGATCCCCGCTATAGGGTGTTGCAATATGTTCATGGTTCGCTTATGGTGGGTTGCGAGAGTGACAGAAGCTTAAACCCGAGTAGGTGGGTTATGGCGTATGGGAGTAAAGAGGACTTGATACTTAATGCTATGGTTGGGTTTCACGACCTTAATGATCTTTAGTAGTTGCGGATGCTTGCTAGAGTTCCAATCATAAGTGCATATGATCCAAGTAGAGAAAGTATGTTAGCTCATGCCTCTCCCTCATATAAAATTGCGAGAATGATTACCGGTACTTGTTATCGATTGCCTATGGACAAATGACTTTCTTGTTGACAAAAGCTATCCACTTTTATTACCTTGCAATTTATCCGTAGTTTTATTCTCGCAAAGTACTCGTAGTTTTATTCTTGCAAAACAGTTTCATACTTGTTCTAGGTAAAGCAAACGTCAAGTGTGCGTAGAGTTGTATCGGTGGTCGATAGAACTTGAGGGAATATTTGTTCTGCCTTTAGCTCCTCGTTGGGTTCGACACTCTTATTTATCGAAGAAGGCTACAAACGATCCCCTATACTTGTGGGTTATCAAGACCTTTTTCTGGCGCTGTTCCCGGGGAGCAATTGCGTGGGGTGAATATTCTCGTGTGTGCTTGTTTGCTTTATCACTAAGTAGTTTTTATTTTGTGCTCTTGTTTTCTATCTTTAGTTATGGGTAGGAAACGCAAAATACCAAAAAAATTAGTTGTACCCGCTAAATCAATGGTTGAAAAACCACCCAAAATCTATCATACTACTGAAGCTTTCTACTTGGACCATCTTTGATCCATTTGTGCTTGTGCTGAAAACCCAACTAGCTTAGTTGAGGGACAATCATTAAATGAGCATGCTTATTATGTGCGACACCGCTTATCTCAAAAAGGGAAACTTTTATGGCATCATATTAATAGTTTGTATTGCTATGCTTTGAATTTATGTGAAATACATGATTTTACTTGTTGTTCTGAAGACGCTAAAAAACACCTTCCCTTCCAATGTGATTTTAAGGATAATGGAATCGTATCTTCTTATGCCAAAGGTGTTTATAATTACTATGATGTTGAACAAATTGAAGAATTTGTTGCTTTTAAGGGTGCTTATGAAATTGCTTCTTTGATTGAAAAGTATGATGCTACTCTTTACAAATCTGAAAATTTTGCCATACTTTAACATTGCTATGAAAACTATGCTTCCAATGCTTATGTTAAAGAATATATTGAGTACTTCTCCGCTGTCCAAGAAGAGACTAATATTTTGCAGGAGTCTATGGAAGAAGAAATTGATGAAACTGTGAGCTCATTGGATGAAAAAGATGATGAGGAGAGAAAAGAACAAAAGGAGGAAGAGCGGATTAGCTACCCGTGCCCACCTTCTAATGAGAGTAACTCTTCAACTCATACATTGTTTAATTTCCCTTCGTTCTTACCAAAGGATGAATGATATGATAATTGCTATGATCCCATTGATTCTTTTGAAATATCCCTTTTTGATGAACTTGATGTTTGCTATGATTGTTGCCAAGATGCCAATATGAATTATGCTTATGGAGATGAACTTGCTATAGTTTCTTATGTTAAGAATGAAATTGTTGCTATTGCACCCACACATGATAGTCCTATTATCTTTTTGAATTCTCCCAACTACACTATATCGGAGAAGTTTGCACTTATTAAGGATTATATTGATGGGTTGCCTTCTACCACTACACATGATGATTTTGATGACTATAATATGCATGTGTTTGCTGCTCCTACTTGCAACTATTATGAGAGAGGAACTATATCTCCGCCTCTCTATGTTTCCAACACGATAAAATTGCAAGAAACTGCTTATGCTATGTATTGGCCTTTACTTGATGTGCATGAATTGTTCTTGTATGACATGCCGATGCATAGGAAGAGAGTTAGACTTCGTCATTGCATGATATATGTTGCTTTGTGCTCACTACTAAATGCCAAATCATTGTTAATTAAAATTGGCTTTGATATACCTTGGGATCCGGGTGGATTCATTACTTGAGCACTTTATGCCTAGGTTAATGGCTTTAAAGAAAGCGCTGCCAAGGTGACAACCTGGAAGTTTTAGAGAATCATTTTATTCTTTTGAGTGCTTTTATAAAGTTTAAAAACAAAAAAATATAGAGGGGAACTTAAAACTTCACAAAAAGAGAAGCGATTGAAAGGTGATGCATTGGAGAAGTGAGGGTCGACCTTGAACACTTGTGTTCATGCTCATGGAATCAATGTAAATTTTTCATGAAGATTCTCACAAAAATAATTATCCCCTTGTACAAATCCATTGTATTATAAAAATAATGTGCCAAGATTTGCCTTTAGGATGATTAGATTGCTTGTTAGTATGTGCGGTGCAGAAACAGAAACTTTGGCTGTAGTGCGTGATTTTACATTTTTTACTGGAATGTCAAAAGCTTCTGAAACTTTTTGCACCGTGTTTATATACAAATTTTTTATTTTTTCCTAATTTTTAAGAATTTTTGGAGTACAGAAGTATGGTAGGTGTTCAGATTTCTACAGACTGTCCTGTTTAAGACAGATTCTGTTTTTGATGCATTGTTTTGCTTGTTTTGATGAAACTATCGATTTTTATCGGTGGTATAAGCCATGGAAAAATTATAATACAGTAGATAAAATGCAAAAATAAAATATGAATTGGTTTGCAACAGTACTTAGAGTAGTGATTTGCATTATTATACTAACGGATCTCACCAGTCTTCTGTTGAGTTTTGTGTGGATGAAGTGATCAAAGATCGAGGAGGTCTCGATATGAGAAGAAGTAGGAGAGGCAAGAGCTCAAGCTTGGGGATGACCAAGGCACCCCAAGTAAATATTCAAGGAGACTCAAGTGTCTAAGCTTGGGTATGCCCCGGAAGGCATCCCATCTTTCTTCAACAAGTATCGGTATGTTTTCATCTTCATTTCGTTCATGTGATATGTGTGAATCTTGGAGCGTCTTTTGTGTTTATTTTTCATTTTTATTTTATGCACCATGCTTGTATGAGATAGTCCATGGTTAATTTACATAATTCTCATTGCACTTCACTTATATCTTTTGAGTGTGGCTTTATAGAATGCTTCATGTGCTTCACTTATATCATTTGAAGTTTGGATTGCCTGTTCTCTTCACATAGAAAACCGTTATTTGTAGAATGCTCTTTTGCTTCACTTATATTTATTAGAGCATGATCTTTTGTAGAAAGAATTAAACTCTCATGCTTCACTTATATCTATTTAGAGAGTCAACCGGAATTGGTCAATTGCATGGTTAGTCATAAAATCCTACATAAAACCTATGGATCACTGAATATGATATGTTTGATTCCTTGCAATAATTTTGCGATATAGAGATGGAATATATGGGAGGTACTAGTGGATGGTTATGTTTAATAAGAATATTGGTGTTAAGGTTTGTGATTCCCGAAGCATGCACGTATAGTCTCCCGTTATGCCAGGAAGTTGGAGCACAATTTATCCTTGATTGTCTATCTTTGTGTGAAGGTCAGGGGTGCGCTATGGTTAACTCCTACCAACCTCCCCCCTAGGGGCATGCGTAGTAGTACTTTGCTTCGAGGGCTAATAAACTTTTGCAGTAAGTATATGAGTTCTTTATGACTAATGTGAGTCCATGGATTATACGCACTCTTACCTTTCCGCAATTTGCTAGCCTCTACGGTACCGTGCATTGCCCTTTATCACCTCGAGAGTCGGTGCAAACTTCGCCGGTGCATCCAAACCCCGTGATATGATACGCTCTATCGCACATAAGCCTTATTATATCTTCCTCAAAACAGCCACCATACCTACCTATTATGGCCTTTCCATAGCCATTCCGAGATATATTGCCATGCAACTTCCACCGCTTCCGTTTTGATGACTTGAGCATTCATTGTCATATTGCTTTGCATGATCATATAGCTGACATAGTGTTTGTGGCTCAGCCACCGTTCATCATTTTTTTATACATGTTACGCTAGATCATTGCACATCCTGGTACACTGCCAGAGGCATTCATATAGAGTCAAACTTTGTCATAGGTATCGAGTTGTAATTTTTATTTCTTTTGAGTTATAAGTAAATAGAAGTGTGATGATCATCATTATTCATTTTTAGAGCATTGCCCCAGTGAGGAAAGGATGATGGAGACTATGATTCCCCCACAAGTCGGGATGAGACTCCGGACAATGAGAGAAAAGAAAGAGAAAGAGAAAGAAAAAAAAGAAAAAAAAGAAAAAAAAGAAAAGAAAAAAAGGAAAGAGAGAAGGGGCATGCTAGTTCCACACTTGTGCTTTAAAGTAGCACCATGTTTTTCATATGCAGAGTCTCCTATGTTGTCACTTTCATATACTAGTGGGAATTTTATTATAGGATTAGATGCACACCCACTTAGTTTTCATATTGAGCTTTCATACACTTATAGCTCTTAGTGCATTCGTTGCATGGCAATCCCTACTCCTCACGTTGATATCAATTGATGGGCATCTCCATAGCCCATTGGTTAGCCGCGTCGATGTGAGACTTTCTTACTTTTTTGTCTTCTCTATATTTACCCCTATCATCATACTCTAGTCCACCTATAGTGCTATATCCATGGCTCGCGCTCATGTATTGCGTGAGGGTTGAAAAAGCTGAAGCGCGTTAAAAAGTATGAACCAATTGCTTGGCTGACACCGGGGTAGTACATGATTTATTCTTTGTGTTAAGAAGACAGAGCATGACAACACTATATGATTTTGTAGGGATAGCTTTCTTTAGCGTTGATATTTTGAAAGACATGATTGTTTGTTGGGATGCCTGAGTATTAATGTCTTTATGTCAAATTATAGACTATTGCTTTGAATCACTTATGTCTTAATATTCATGCCATGACTAGACACATGATCAAGTTTATGTTAGGTAGCATTCCACATAAAAAAATATCTTTTTTATCATTTACCTGCTAGAGGATGAGCAGGAATTAAGATTGGGGATGCTGATACGTCTCCGTCGTATCTATAATTTTTGATTGTTTCATGCCAATATTATACAACTTTCACATATTTTTGGCAACTTTTTATATGATTTATTGGACTAACCTATTGATCTAGTGCACAGTGCCAGTTCTTGTTTGTTGCATGTTTTTTGTTTCACAGAAAATCCATATCAAACGAAGTCCAAATGCAATAAAATTTTACGGAGAATTATTTTGGAATATTTGTGATTTTTGGGAGTTGGAATCATCGCAAACGGAGGCCCACACACACCACAAGACACCTGGGCGCGCCCCAGGCCCCAGGCGCATGGTAATGTCTTGTGCTCACCTCGTACGTCGGTTGGGGCTCTACTTCGGGCGCAAGGAAGCTTATATCCAGAAAAAAATGATGTTAAAATCTCAGCACAATCGGAGTTACGGATCTCCGGGAATATAAGAAACAGTTTTCGGCTAGATCTGGGGAGCGCGAAACAGAAGAGAACAGAGAGGGAGATCCAATCTTGGAGGGGCTCCCACCCCTCCGCCGCCATGGAAGCCATGGACCAGAGGGGGAACTCTCCTACCATCTAGGGGGGAGGCCAAGGAAGAAGAAGAAGGAGGGGGCTCTCTCCCCCTCTCTCCCGGTGGCGCCGGAGTGCCGCCGGGGCAGGGATCGTGATGGCGATCTACATCAACAATCTTGCTACCGTAAACACCAACTCTCTCCCCCTCTATGCAGCGGTGTAACACCTTTCTTCCCCGCTGTAATCTCTACTTAAACATGGTGCTCAACTCCATATATTATTTCCCAATGATCTATGGTTATCTTATGATGTTTGAGTAGATCCGTTTTGTCCTATGGTTAATGGTGATCTTGGTTGGTATGGTTGTATATTTTATTTATGGTGTTGTCCTACGGTGCCCTCCGTCTCGCGCAAACGTGAGGGATCCCCGCTATATGGTGTTGCAATATGTTCATGGTTCGCTTATGGTGGGTTGTGAGAGTGACAGAAGCTTAAACCCGAGTAGGTGGGTTATGGCGTATGGGAGTAAAGAGGACTTGATACTTAATGCTATGGTTGGGTTTCATGACCTTAATGATCTTTAGTAGTTGCGGATGCTTGCTAGAGTTCCAATCATAAGTGCATATGATCCAAGTAGAGAAAGTATGTTAGCTCATGCCTCTCCCTCATATAAAATTGCAAGAACGATTACCGGTACTTGTTATCGATTGCCTAGGGACAAATGACTTTCTTGTTGACAAAAGCTATCCACTTTTATTACCTTGCAATTTATCCGTAGTTTTATTCTCGCAAAGTACTCGTAGTTTTATTCTTGCAAAATAGTTTCATACTTGTTCTAGGTAAAGCAAACATCAAGTGTGCGTAGAGTTGTATCGGTGGTCGATAGAACTTGAGGGAATATTTATTCTGCCTTTAGCTCCTCATTGGGTTCGACACTCTTATTTATCGAAGAAGACTACAAACGATCCCCTATACTTGTGGGTTATCAGCATGTGGCCCAAAGAGGTGTCTGTGTGATGTTTGAATACACGATGCACAACTTTGATGTGGCACCTGCCTCTGAAACCGAAAAGTCCACAGACGAAGCGAGGTTCATGACGCGTAGTATGTGCTGCCCCCCTCTTCGACGTGTACTATATACTCCTACCGTAACACAAACCAAAAAAGAATCCTCCTTGTTGGTCAAATTAACCTCTCTCATTGGGTCAAAGTGATAGAGGACGACCTCGCGGGCCCAAGGATGGAAGCATCGCCACGAGTGAGTGTCCTATAGGGAAACCACTGCCTGCATGTGGCACAAAGATGTGTTGTGTGATGTTTGAATACCCAATGCACAACTTTGATGTGACACCTGCCTCGGAGACTGGAAATTCCCCACACGAAGTGAGGTTCATGACGCGTAGTATATGTTGCCCCCCTCTTCGACTTGTATTATATACTCCTTCCCTACGTAAAACAAACCAAAAAGAATCATCCGTGTTGGTCAAATTAATCTCTCTCTCTCGTTGTAGGTCAAAGTGATGGACGACGACCTCGCGGGCCCACAGAGATTGTCACACGCAAGTGAGTGTCCTAGGACAACCACCGCGTGCATGTGTCCCAAAGAGGTGTTGTGTGATGTTTGAATACCAATGCACAACTTTTATGTGGCACATGCTTCGCAAACCGGAAACACACTACATAGAGGTTCATGACACATAGCCCCCCTCACTTCGAGCCGGTGGGAGGGACTCATGTGTATGCACATGCTCGAACTATGCTCTGGAATCTCACCATGATCCACACCGTAACCCAGGCCAAGATGAATCCACCTTTGGTCAAAATGCCTCTCGCTGTCGATGAAAACTGATAACCTTTGTGGGCTAACGAATGGGCACATCGCTGATAACCGCACGAGGGAGTGTCCGAGGACCACCAATGCATGCATGTGGCCCGAACATGTATGTATGAAAGGGTTGTATAATGTTTTAAATAACCAATTCACAACTTTGATGTGGCACCTACCTCACAAAACGGTCAATCCCACATGTAGGCACATGACTCGTAGTGTAGTGTCGGACCCCCCAACACACACACCGCACCACCACCGCCACTTTAAGACATGTCAAACTTTTTCTGCAGTGAACATGTGACCAAAGGAGTGTCGTGTTAAAATTTGAAAAAAAAAATCAGAGATCATTTGGCCATTTTTATACATTGATTGATTTCCTAAGGATTTAATGTGCGAAAATCAAATTTGAGCTACATGCACACGTGATAGTGCACCAAAATGGATTGGAAAATCATATGTGTGTCCCTGGGTGCATGTTTCCCAATGCAAGAAATTTCAAACATTGAGAATCTCGATTTTTAAAATCCAGTAAATTCAAAACTTAGTTGAAATTCATGACACTTATCGTGGTGTCGTATGGACACCAATAGACTGTGATATCATACTTTTTTGTCAAATTTGAGACAAGTTTTGATATAATCTTCTTACAAATAGGAGATTATTAATAACTGGCAACCAATATCACAAACGGATTATTTATTCAAACCGTGGGCGTTACACCAACAATGTCCGTGCCATGCTTCGGTTAAGCAATAAAGAGGCAGAATTAATCATAAAAAAGGAAAACAATATATGTGCCGCCACACGTCTTGTGTGCCGTGCGAGCAGGCATGAGTTGACGGGACGCATGCGAGCAGTCCGCCGCGCAGGCAGACCGGGAGGCATCCACATGTTCGTTGTGCAGTGTCACCAAGAGGTGTGCTAGTAGCTGTGTGAAATGACAGTAGGCATGCCAACAGTCCGCTGCGCAGGCTCACCGAGAGGCGAGTCAGCCCTTTGACTGCTGCCCGCCTCGCTCCCACTGCTCCATATTAATGGCGCGCCCGAGCCGCTGGTTATAATAGGTGGCTGCACCCCCCGTCCATAGTGGTCACCGCTGTCTAGAGTGTATGAGGATGCCACCGAAGCACACCATTAGAGGGAGTGGCGACGCCGGGGCTGGTGAAGTACTCGCGCAACGCGTGAAGCTGGGCACAGAGGTAGTCGTCGTCGCCAAGGAGGTCTCACATGGGCAGCAGCGCGACCTTGACGTCATCGCCACCGTCGTGCCTCCCCAGCCAGAGCCAGAGGTCCACAGCAACTCCGGCAATGACTCCGACTCTGACGGAAAACCAGTTAGTCATCTATACCCATTTTTGCGGCAAATATATCATGTGTTTTCTCTGGTTACTCCTGCCCCCCGCCCCCCCCCACCCACTTCACTTTTTTTGGATTAGAAATCCTATGGTTATGTTCTCTCACTCCATGAAATCAGAGTAAGATTCGTTAGATCCGTGTGGTTTATTGATTGTTTGAATGGTATCCGTCTAGGGTTAGTGATTAATTGTTTGTTCTATACAAATGATTTTTGCTAATAATCCAACTAGGGTTAGCGTTCGTGCTAATAATTCATAACCAGATCTTGAGAATTGATTTTGAATGTCCTACATATATGCTTGTGCCATTTTTTCTTTCAGATCTTGAGAATTGATTTTGAATGTCCTACATATATTTTTGTGCCATTTTTTCCATATTGGTATGTACACAGATGAGGCTCCGGCCAGCGGCACCGCCAGTTGTAGATCCTGCACCCGGCAACGCGGGCAGAAGCGGCCATGGTCCCCCTAGATCTGAGGAACCCGTAGAATCTCGGGAGGACCGCATCAATGATCTCCCGGACGCCATCCTTGGGGAGATCATCTCCCTTCTCCCCACCAAGGATGGCTACCGCACACAAGTCCTCGCATCTCGGTGCGTGGCGTGCCGCGCCTCTTCATCTCGACTGTCGTCAGCTATCTGTCGATCATGATTCTGAACTCCCCGGAGCCATCATCTCCTCCCACCAGAGCTCCGTTCAACACCTCTGCATCCCAGCATGCTATTTGCTATACATACCCTGCATGGTGGATGCCTGGCTAACATCCCGTCGATCCAAAAAACTCCAGCAGCCTGAGTTCTACCATTACTACGAATATAACATACCACAAACCGATGTATATGTGCCCTCACCACCAATGTCCATCTCGTGGTTTTCCTACTCTCTCCACACCGCCACCTTCGCCCGGTGCCATCTAGCAGACAATTTGGTACAAATGCTTCGACTCCCACTGCTAATTTTTTTTTGCGCTGGTGGTGGTTGATCTGTCGGAGGCCTCACTGCACAGGATCATCCACTCCAGCTGCCCTGCCCTAGAGCGCTTGCTGCTTGTTTTTGGAATACAAATATGTATCCATTATCTCCAAATAAAGTCGCCTCACCTTGTAAGCATTGGAATTTGTTTTGAAGGACATGAGCTCATCATCAAAGATGCCCCTTCACTTCAAAGGTTGCTCCTTGATTCTTGTTATGCACCTTCGCAAATAACTGCGGTCTCTGCGCCTAAATTGAGACCTTGGGTGCAATTCGTGATCTGTTTATATGGTTCAAGATGGTCTTTAGCTCCACACTTATTCAGGTACTGTATATTATCATGTGCACTTTTGTAATCATAAGCTGCATTTTTCATTTGTGCGCATAAGTTTTATATCATCTTGGAGTATACTTTTGGTACTAATATTATGTTCTAGGCTCAATGAAGAGCTTGCCCATAGATAGCCTATGAATGGTGTTGGATTCTGTAAAGACCTTATATATTAGTATATGGTGTTTTAATGTGAACACGATTATTGGCTTGTTGCGATGCTTTCCATGGCTGGAGAATTTGTATATAAAGGTGATGATTTCACACACATTGAAAGCCCATATATAATGTACTAGAATTAACCGCTCAATTGTCGCTCTTTCGACATACTCTTGTTTAGACATTAACTATTTTCAATCTTCATGTCTATTTAGGCACTAACACATGGAGAAAAAGGTATAACCAATCGCTGGCTGAAAAAGCACCGGTATTTTCTCAGTTCTCATGACATTCGTTTGACGATAATAACACTAGAAAGATATGCATCCAACCATGCAAACACTAGCTTTGTCACATTCTTCATGTTGAATGCGAGGCTACTATTGTCCATGAGGATTAAGTTTTTTAACAAAAAATTCTCATGGATGGACATGTTGAACAACATAAATGAAGTTTCAGGTGGACAAAAGGGCTTCTGAACGTGCTCGGCTTCTATTTACAACAACTTGTCGTCATCATGTACTAGTAGATTTTCTAACCCAGGATCTTAATTTTATGGATCAGACCAATTCATTTGATTATTCCTGCCCAAAACTTTGGTGTAGTTAGATGTTATTGCCCTGTTCAATCTGGGTTTTGTCTAAACCTGATGAATAGTTAATCCTCGTGCTTTTGTACCGTTTGTAAGCTGGAGTTAGATATTGCTCCCCTTTTCAACTCGGCTTTGGCCCATATTTTCTTTTATACTAGGTCAATGGCTTGCCGTTTCTTTAATTAAGACAGAAATATTATAAGCAGTCACAACATAGGGAAAGAACATCACTCTCGTGGGCTCCTTGAGCTCATTGTTCATTACATAACCCGCAAGTGCTTAGTGCCCGCCAACACCCACAAACTTATTTTGAGCTAGCACACCAATGGGCTATAATTCTTAACAAGAAAAGTTGCATGGTAGTCACAGATTTGGATTCTGACATTTGGGACCCACAAGGAAAAAGCCTATCCAAGGTGGTATCAACTTGGCCGTAAACATTGAGAAACTTGGTTTTAAAATTACTGTAAATCCAAAACTCGCCTGAAATCATGAAATTTGGGATGGTGTTATGACACGACACAAACATGTTGTGGTAAAAAAATTTGTCGGATTTGAGACAAGTTTTGGTATAAACTTCTTACAAACCGGAGCTTCTCTCAAGAAGCCTCATGGTTCCGAGAGGGAACTTGTCACCTCTGTGTGCGAAATGACATATGATGTCTCTTCCCGCCTTGATTTACTTTACAAAGGCAACATGCAACTATATGAGTGTCGTGCTAAAAATATGAAATTATTTAGTGTTCGTTTCGCCTTTTTATACATTATTTGAGTTTTCTAGGCATTTTGGAAAAAATAGCTGCCACATTATTATCGCAAACGGTCGTATTATTCCAACCATGGGCGTTCAACTAACTATTTACTACCGCGGGCAGCTGTTTGATTAGATGGGACGATTGCGAGCTGTCCACCATGCAGGCTCACCGTACTGGGAAGCGAGCCGCGAGCGCTGCCAAAAATTTATTGATGGTTTTGGTTTCGGCCGCCTCGGGAAGGTACGTGGAATAATCCTTCGTTCATATCTACAAGCACCACTATCGGTGTCAAAACCGGCAGATCTCAGGTAGGGGGTCCTGAACTGTGGACCTTGGATCGATGGGGAACAATAGACGTAAGGCATGATGTTTACCCAGGTTCGGGCCCTCTCTAAGAGGTAAAACCCTACGTCCTGCTTGAGTATATTGCTTGTGTATAAGGGGGTTACAGAGTAGATCTACCATGAGATCAGATGAACTAAACCCTAACTAGTAGGATGGTGATTGTTCCTCTAGCCTCTACGGACCAAGCCCCCTGGTTTATATAGACACCAGAGGTGCTAGGGTTTACAGGTAGTCAGTTATATCAAGGAAACTCTGGGTCTTCTATCTTGAGTTGGGGGGCACACCAAGGCACAAAAGGTCTACGGTCCGGATACGGTGCGGCCCAACTGTCCGGCCCACGTGAGATGAGCTGGCACCCCGAGGACCCCCTAATCCAGGACTCCCTCAGTAGCCCCCGAACTGGCCTTCAACGCCGGAGCCCATAACCATCAATCATCCCACGATTCCCAAAATCTTCGGCTTGCGAGGCGAGTTCCTCATCTTCACCCTGTTCGGCTAATTTCAACAATTCGGTTTCCGATGACTCCTCAACCCATCGAATCATAATGGCCCCCTTACCATTAACTTTGTCAGAGGCGACCCTCGATTTTCATGGAGCCGTCAGAAGGTGAGCAGTCTTGTGTCTTTTTACAATAACACCCCCTGGGATCAGGGACACATCTATTAAATAGGCCGAGGGCGCATCAAATGGTCCATCCATACAAAGGAAGAGAACTCCACCTGGACCCGAGAAAATCCTCATGACCGACACCCCTAGCTCATCCTCACGTCCTCACGGCAATCTCCCGGGCGACTGGTCCAGCTGCTCCATGTCGCGGCATCGATTATGCGACCTCCAACGACAAGGGTATCTCCCTGCCGTAGATTTCGTGCCAGTTCATGCCGGGTTGACTTCAGACAACGGCGAAGCTTTCGTCGAGAACTTCCCCAATCCCAACAAGGATGAGAGGGTATGTTTCGTATCCTTCCTTCTAAGAGGTCTAGGATTCCCCATTCACCCGTTCTTAAGGGACCTGCTAGAGTATTATGGGATCCAACTCCACCACCTCACCTCAGGATCAATTCTACATATTTCTGGCTTTGTTGCCCTTTGTGAGATGTTCCTAGGCTGCGAAGCCCATTTCGAGCTATGGAGGAAGTTTTTCTGTCTCATCCCTTGCACCCAAGGGGGGTCAATCTTTGAGGTAGGTGGAGCCGAGGTGTGCCGCATAGCCGGCACTGGGTATCCTATTGGAACTCCAAAAAAGGATCCCGAAGAGTCACTACTAGGGAAAACCTTATACACAGAAGCTTACCAGTAGCGCTTGCACAGAAAGAGCGCTGCTACTATGCACATAGCAGTAGCGCGGTAGTTAGAAAATACGCTACTACTACAATTGCCACACAGTTGCCGGCAGGCTAGGTATACTAGTAGCGCTCTTATGTAAAATGTGCTACTGCTATTGTACTTAGCAATAGCGCTTTCCTCCAACCAGCACTACTGCTAAATTCAGTCCCCTCCTAGGACCCAAGTTTAGTCCCACCTCGCTCCGCGAATAGAATGTTTACCACCTTAAATATGGTGCTTCTCAAACTATCACAACCACTTGTTCTTCATTGTACTCTATGTGTAGGATCTGTGGCAATATGAATCTTCTCCAGTTCCTAAACCGGCGAAGATTCACACTGACAATTTAGATTCTACACAAAAAGATCATTGATGACCAATGCTTTTTTTGATGCTTTTTTTACATGCTTAGCCTTAGTAGTAGCGCTGGTTCTATAAAAGCGCTACTGTTATTGATCATAGCAGTAGCGCTGATTCCCTTAACGCGTTACTGCTATGGAGCTTAGCAGTAGCGGTGGTTACCAACCAGCGCTACTACTACGGGCACCATATCCACACCCCGCGTCCTCACTCTCCCCTCACACTCTCACTCGCTCTCTCTCCGCCGCGCGCCGTCGCCGCCATCGCCCACCGTCGCCCGACGTCACCCACCGTCGTCCCCAAGGTATCTGCCTCCTCCCTCCTCCTCTCGCCGCCCTCATGTCTCCTCCCTCTAGCGGTGCACCTCTCTCCTCCCTCCTCCCGCTGGCACCCGATGCTCTCCTCCCACCTCCTCCGACCGCCCTGCTCCCTCCTCCCTCCTCCCACTGCCCTCCTCTCTCCTCCCTCCCCCAGCCGCCCAAAGCCCTCACTCCTCCCTCCTCCTCCCCCTCCTCCTCCCACCTCTCTCTGTATAAAAAATTAGGTATATAATTTTTTAGTAAATGTAGGTTTTTTGAATAGAATTGAAAAAATAGGTAAATGTAGGTATTTTTAATAGAATAGGAAATTTTGTTTTACAAATTAGGGTTAGAACTATGTTTTACAAATTTTGTTTTTGTGTTAGACATGGGTTTCAAACTCTAAGTTATGTGAAATTAGGGCATTTTTCTATGATTCAAGAAGTAGACAGTAGTTAAAAAACCAGGGCATTTTTCTAGGGTTTATGAGGATATATAGATAGATGGATGGATGGACAGATGTTAGGGCTAGAACTAGGGTATTTTTAGTAAATTTATAGGTCTTTTCAATTTTTAGGGTTAGAACAAGGTATTTTTAGTAAATGTTAGGGCTAGAACTAGGATGTTTTAGACATAGGGTTTCACTAAGTACTAAGATGAGGATAATAATGTTTTTGTTTATATTTTGTTTTTGCAGAAATCAAGGAGCCCCTGCATCAACCCCGCCGTCGTCCCCGTCACCGACCACCTCCGACCTCGAGGTGAGACCAGCCAAATCCCCATGTCCATGATGATGTAGATGTTTTGATAGTTGTAGTAGAGTAGTAGTAGCTACATGAGTGGCCTATGTTTGCAGGGAACACCTCACAGTGGCCTATGTTTTGCTGGAGTATCGATTAATTTCCATTCCGGCAAATTTCAGGCGCTCGATATATGTCCTTTTTAGCAAAGGTCATGCCAGATTTTTCCGTGAATTTTGGCATGACTTGTGCTAGAATATGTGGGAAATATCGAGTGGCCTGGATTTTTTAGAAAGATAATTAAACGACATTTCGGGTTGACTTTAAGTCTGCCGGGACTCCACCATATATATGAGAGAAGATGAATGCCCACTGTTGTCGTGGGGGTAGCTTCTTCTTCATTCCAAGGTGCTAGACATTTTGGTGTAATGCACTTTGGAATGACAAGAGTAGCTACCATCACCGACGGTCGCAAATGTCAGAGAGGAAGAATCTCGACTGTTGTCGTGGGGGTCGCTTCTCCTTCGTTCCCGTGTGCTAGACATTTTGGTGTAATGCACTCGGGAACGAAGGGAGGAGCTACCATCACCAACGGTCGAATATATACACCATGTGAGCTGAGAGTTTTCAAGAAAAGACTCGATAGACCGATAGTCAACCCGTGATGAATAATAATGATCTAATTTAGTTTTTGTAGTACATATATTGAATTGTACAAGTTTAATCTTTGAATTATGAACATAGGAAATGTCTGACGACGACGATAGGCTCCCAGAGTGCGACTGGTACGGCGATGGCCGGGGTCTGTGCGACATGCCTCACCTGGTAGAAGGTCGGCGCTTCAGTATTAAGCTCCAGGAGACCTTCGATGTTGAAACGGTACGCAACGACAAGTGTTTTTTCATAATTAAGCATGACTTCCGCTTCTTCAACGTGTAATTTTCGTCTTTTACAATTCGACTAGCTTATCCATGCCATGCAAGACGCTATGTCTTGGAGAGGCTGGATTTTGAAGATCATGAAAGTATGGAAACAAAGATAGTTCACCTAAGGACCCATCATGGTTATGATTTTGCTGTAAATCTATACAATTCTGAGAGCGTATCCCATTTTGGTTGCCCGAATTGGGAAGCAGTTTGCAAGACGTATGATTTTCATGAGGGTATGCTTGTCACCTTGGATCTTGGTGATCCTGACATCGCCGAAGAGAATATGGACATTTGGGTCCTTGTTGATACGCTTCCAATTCTACCGCTATGTGAGTTTCTCAAACATATTTATTAAGTAATTTATATTGTTTATTTCAAAATAGTTGACAGCTTATTTCCATTGACAGCATATTTTCATTCTTCAAAAAATGTACGGAAGATGGTAGACAGAACCTACTACACCGATGGCGCAGAATTGACTTATCAGGAGAAAGATCATCTTATCTCATTTATTATTGATGTTGAGAATTACAATATCAATTATCAAACTCCTGCACATTATGGTCAATACATGCCACTAGTGCACGTGCTGACCTACGGTAACATCCATGCAGATGGCATGGTAAGATTTTTTACTATTACGACATCCGTGCATCTTTTGCATATATTCTTCTAAAGCTAAACTACATTGCTAACTACGATGTTATTATTATGTTTTTCAACAGAAAATCCTGAAGGATTGTGTGCCTGATCTGATGTTTTTGAAAGGTCGGCTTGATGTTATTAGCTTACAGCCATATCTGCCTAGGCTTCACAACTGTTCATACCAGATTTCTAAAACCAATCAAGACATGACAATCAAAGAATGGAAAAAATGTATGAACAATCATAGGGAGCTACTTGGAAGCAACATTGTGCGAAGCGCAAGAATTGGAGACAGAATAGTCTCCATTCTCCATAATGGAGAGTCAGGGCCTATCTTGTTTTATGCTATTTTACCTTAGAGAGGGTAGTAGGTCCTATGAGAGAGGAGTAGGTCTTAGGTACAATGTGTTATCATGTGTTCGAATGTGTTAGAGTTGATGATGATGAGGAGGAGGAGTTGTTATTATGACTAGTGACCAAGTTGTTATATGATGTCTCATGGACGAAAATGATAACTAAGTTATTATGATGATGCATGATGCTAAGTTTTTATATGAGCATGATGAGTTATTATATATATCAGTGGGTGAAATGAACATGAATTAGATTCAAGTGGAGGCAACATGTGGTGCACATCGAAAGTACTAGTAATCCAAACTAGATCAAGTTTGGATTAGTAGTACTTTCGATGTGCACCACATGTTTCCTCCACTTGAATCTAATCCACATTCATTTCACCCACTGATATATATATATAATAACTAATCATGGTCATAAAATCATATGATGAAAGTAATGTATATAAAACCTATACAAATACAGCGACAATAAGCTGCATTTTCAAAAATACAGGAAAATTTAGCAGTAGCGCTTTTCATAAGAAATGCTACTGCTACTTACTATTATCAGTAGCGCTGGTTTTAGTAGAGCGCTACTGCTAATTAGGTATATCAGTAGTGCAGGAAAACCAGTGCTACTGCTACTAGTTAGCTTTAGCGCCTTAGTGGTAGCGCTTGTACCAGCGCTACTGATAGCTCTATTTCAAGCGCTACTAGTAGGCTTTCTCCTAGTAGTGAGTGGTCTTCGGAATGGTTTTATATCGAAGACCCCACTGAAGAAATGACCTAACTGGCGGCCCAAGGGCCCTTCCCAGGAGGAGCCTACCGAAGTGCAGTGCCTAGCCACGAAGGTAAGGGTGCTGGCCCATGGAGGATTGACCATCACTTGTACAACGAGGTGCTATACAAACGGTTTTTAACCCCTTTCCGCGACGGCGTTTTGAACCGTCGCCTAGTGAGTGACTGCGATAGGGGGTCCTTCCCACACGACCCAGAAACCGTCGGGGATAGGCCCTTCGGTCACACACGCTCGGCAAAATGAGGTCGTGTGCGACCGGCGAGCCATCAAATACGGTTATACAGGTCCAATCGGTTCCGGTCGTAAGTACATCCCACACAGTCAGTCCCAAACAAACGTTCCCGTTTGTTATGTACATTCCACACAGTCAATCCAAGGAATACGTTTCCATTCTTATGTACATCCCACATAGTCAATCCAGTGAAAATGTTTCTGTTCGTATGTACATCCCACACAGTCAATCCAAGGAAAACGTTTCCGTTCGTATATACATCCCACACAGTTTTATGTATAGCCTCGTGTGTGATAGGTGTAACTATCACACACGCTCTGCCTCGGTTAACCGTTTGCTTCTATTTAACTACACCACACATGATTTGATGAAGAAAACTGTATGGCATTGGGCTATCCATCACAAGCGCTTTTACTGCTAGAACCGTTTGCAAAGTTCCATGACCCATTTAGCAGGTTTATTAGTTTACAATTAATAATTCCAGTATTACGCAAATTCACATTTCATATCGAACAGCTATTTGCCAATTTCATATCAGGCAACCTTCCCCTCCCTTTCCTCTGTATCCGGGCCTTAGTAAATAGAAAGGCTAGGAATCAGTCTTCTGAAAGCAGAGGTGGATAAGACGAGCCTGGATGATCTCGATTAGGGAAATGAATATATTGTTCTAATATTGTTCTTATGAAGGTGAACTAGCTATATGTTGTACTGTTCTGTTTTCAGGTAGCTGTTTTGCACTGGCCAACTAGGAAAGTGCCTCCTCCTTTGCCAACACCATCTTAGCAAAGTCTAATTTAAAAAATCTGAGCTCATTCTCCATCTTCCTCTTTTTATCCCGTATCTTCAAATATTCTTCAGCGTTGACAACACTTTTTCTAAGCCTACCTCTGTTCTCTTCCTCATACATGCTCCAGAGCTTTGCTAGGCACATCTTCAAAGACTGTGGCCACTCTTGATCAACCCACTCCAGGTAAGAACACTTCCGTTCATCCTATAATATTTAAAACTATATCAGTAACAATTGTAGGGGAAATGGGTTTCTAGCAACATAGAAAATCACCAAATACATATTTTGAAAAACTGAAGAAACATGTTAATTATGACATATCTTCTCAAAAAGATCAATGTGCAAATGAATTAATTGCTACTGAGACAACAACCAAATTCTGAAACATCAGAAGCTATAATTAACTACAACAATGCTACAAGTTCTTAGTCATGTACTATAAATAACAAATTGAACATTTTATGAGGAAGCTAAAATATAACTGCAACAGCATAGCGACAGTGTTTGGATGATAGCAAATTGATACTAACAGGTGTGTACATGCACAAATTTAGTAACATAGAACTAATAGCACCAAGGTCATCCACTATGTATGCCAAAACCGGTGTAAAGACAACTGCTGCTACATTTGGCACCGGTGCCCTGCACTGGCGAGCCGATGCAGCGGGAAAAAATCAGGGACCCAAACTCCAGAGCACCTACTTGCTCCGATGCCCAGTTCCTTCGTGCCATAAAGATTTAGTATTTTACTGCTTGGCTGCTCGGATGTGTGGACCAAAGTTGGCTGCACAAACTACTGAAGCGGTGCCAAATAATTTTCTAATGGCACCGCTGATGAGATGGAAACATTTTTAGATACTAGGTTCAAACTGTGACACTGTCTTAACATCTACAATAACATAGCACAGTGACAGTGTCTGAATCACATCTAACAAATGATTTATAACAACGAAAGTGGGGCTAACCTTCTCTGCACATGCCAGAAACTTCCTCCCACTGTCCACAGATTCAAACGCAACTAGATTCACGCATGGAGATTGATGGCGACAACGAGCAGGCAGATCTTCAGCCACCCCGCTCCATTCATTGTAACTGATGGTCCTAGGGAGCTACAAGAGGAAGAAATGACTCAAATCGACCACCGGGTTAAAATCCTTCATTCCAAGTCATAACTTGAGAGAGAGAAGAGAGGCATACCCGGGTGCTGAAAAATTTGTCGTCGGAGGAGGAACCGTTGGAGAGGTCATTTAAGAAGACCATGGCGACCCCGACGGTAGGATGCGAGACGGCGAGAGCGAGGAAGCAAGCGAGGAAGCGGCTATAGCTCCGGAAGGAAGGAAGGAGGAAACAGGGGCAATGTGCCTTGTGGTCGGGGAGAAAAGGGGGTGGGGAGGGGGCGGGTTAGATATTTCGGCGGTAGGCCAAAAATTTAGAAATGTGGAGGGAAACTTTGCGCGCGGTGCCGCCAGACACCATTCACTTTGAACGATTGTGTGCATCGCAAATGATTCTTCTGCTTTACGCGCATGGGATGAGTTTGATAATTCAAATTTTGGTGGAAATTTCCCTGGGTACTGTCCTCATCCACGTCATTGCATAATTTAACATCGCTTGCTAATTTGGGCACACAAAAGAGCGTACAGCACACAAACCACACTTACTGAATCTAGCAATTTTAGTAATTAAACAGAGCCAGTTGACCTGAACATTGCTCTAACAAAAGACCAGCATTAAAAACAAAGGCTACGTACGCATAATTTTAACAAAGCCGCCGCCGCGCCGGCCTATGCATCGCCGGTGTGAGATGAGACATCGATGACTTGTCCTGGCGACATGCCGCCGTTGGTGGACTCCGTGTCCCCCCTGCTGAAGTCGACCACGTCCTTGTTCTCGTCCTCGTCCTCGGCACCTCCCTCAAGGTTGTAGTACTCATAGTAGTGGCTGCGCCAGAGCTCGCGTTGGTACTCCACCACCGATTCCTCGACGGACAGACTCTTCTCTACCTCGACCTCGGCCACGCGCAACTCCTCCTCCCGGCGCTCCTCGATCTTCGCCGCCTCCTGCATCTCCAGCTCCCGCTCAGCGATCTCGTGAGGAAGCAGGTGCTCCATGGACACCACCGCCTTTTCGGACGTGGGTTGCATGCTGGATTCCGAGGTGGCCTGGAATATCTTGGCATGTGCGTCATCGATCTTGGCGTGGATGGCCTCGACCCGGGCCAGGGCGACATCGGCGGCACGGACGGTAGCTCGAGAGCCCTCAGCGTTTGCAGCCGCCGTCATAACAGCTGCTGCAGCCGTCTCGGCTGCTGCAGCTGCCCTGTCAGCTGCCGCAGACACCCTCTCGGCGGATGCGGCCGTGCTCAATGCGGATGCGGCGGCACTCTCGGCGTAGGCGGCGGCGCTCGGGGAGGACGCCGCCACCGTACGGGCCCTCACGAAGCGTTTCCACGACGTCATCTTTGCAAGAAGGGGTTGCAGGAATGGGGTTCGGGATTCCTGGATTCGGAGGTTGCCGGCACTGGAGCACTGGAGCACACGATTCCTGGATTCCTGGATTCGGAGGAAGACTTAAATAGACCCACAAATTTTCATCGCAAGTGGTTCCTACAAAAAAACTGTGTGTGATGTTGTTCATATTTTTTATTAGCTGTGAAAGACGAATTTGGAGTAAAGTGGCAACGGATGGTGTTTTAAATGTACGAGAAAATTTGTAGTACTAATACAACTGTCATGTCAAAAATTGTAAAATTTCAGGGGTCATTTGACATTTTAAGTGATTTTCTAGCCATTTAATGACCGTAATTCAAATTTGAACTACATCTACATGCAACGGCTAACCATAACGGTTTGAAAAATCATATTTGTGTACTTGTGTGTGAGTTAATTCCATGTGCAATAAATTGGAAGGAATTTTCAAACATATTGGTGTCACGGCCTGGACACATGCATGGAGTGCCATGGCATTTAAATTCCAAAACATTAAAAAATGATCAAAAACACATGAACCCTTGCTTGATGTAATGTCATGCCACCAAGATGATGTGGTTAATTTTTTTGCATGTTTGATGAAAGTTTGGACATACACCCCTCACAAACCGGAGCAACTCACTAGAAGGCTCATGGTTCCGAGAGGGAACAATGCATGTTTGATGACGACCGGGAGATAGCTTCCTCTTATGGCCTTCAATTTTTTTTCTTCATTTAACATGCACTAATACAATTGTAATGTGAAAATTAGGAAAATTCTAGGGGTCATTTGACCTTTTTAAGACATTTAAGTTATTTTCTAGCCATTTAATGACCGTAATTCAAATTTGAACTACATCTACATGCAACGGCTAACCATAACGGTTTGAAAAATCATATTTGTGTACTTGTGTGCGAGTTAATTCCATGTGCAGTAAATTGGAAGGAATTTTCAAACATATTGGTGTCACGGCCTGGACACATGCATGGAGTGCCATGGCATTTAAATTCCAAAAAATTAAAAAATGATCAGAAACACATGAAACCTTGCTTGATGTAATGTCATGCCAGCAAGATGATGTGGTAAAAAATTTGGCATGTTTGACGAAAGTTTGGACACACACCCCTCACAAACTGGAGCAACTCACTAGAAGGCTCATGGTTCCGAGAGGGAACAATGCATGTTTGATGACGAACGGGAGATAGCTTCTTCTTATGGCCTTTGTCGCGGATTTAACACGGCAGATGCCCTTGTGAAAGGACTTAGGTGTGGAGCCATCGCAATGTAGGTTAGCTCAAAGGGGTTGAACGGGACAAAGGACACAGAGGTTTACCCAGGTTCGGCCCCTCACAACGAGGTAAAAGCCTACGTCCTGCTTCTAGTTGTATTGACTGAGTATCGATTACAAGGGAGCAATCACGCTTGACCTAGCTATCGATTAGTTGTTTCTTGACCTAACCCGCCGCCAGGTCTCGCCTTTATATACACAGGTCGAGGCTCCGGGGCTTACAAGAGTCCAAGCTGGATCACACAATGTGACGAGCCCGGTTTCTAAGTCGCCTTGCCTTTCCAGGCAAGTCACCATCGGGCGGCTCACACCTCCGGGTCTTGGGCCTCCACCAGGCCCGCCTCTTAAGCCGCCGCCTATCTTTATGCCTCTTATTCTTATACCTTTCTTGGGCCTTCTTCATAATAAGTCACCAATGGTGTAACCCAGCCCCTCCTGGGCGGGTCACATCTCGGAGTCATATCCCCAACATTAGGCCCCAGATTGATTTGAACTTGTTCATGTCAATCTTCATTGCTTCAGCTGACAAGCCATCTTTTCAAAACTTAAACTGAAATAAACCACTGTAACCCGCCATGACGTCATGTGAATTAAATTCATAAAAAACCCATGACATCACAACAGATCTCTTGCATTAACTGGTCATCCGAGAATCGAGGCGCCTGCACTGTTGAGATAATCATGTTGCCTCCTCGATTTCCGCGCAAGCCATTTTACTGTTTCCTTATAAATAGGGACGGGGCCCCTCTTTTCATTTTTTTACCCTGCCCTTCTCTCTCCTTCTTCCTCCTTGCATCGTCCGCCGCCACCGTAGCTCCGCCGCTGTCATTCCTCACCAACGACTCCAACCAGGCCGCTGCATCAACCTGACTGTGACCAGAGATCGCGGCGCTCCTCCACTCTTTAGTTAAGCATCCAGGTAAAGATCTTTCCTTGACCTAGATCCACATTAGATTGATCCTGTTCATAGGGTTCGTCGGAGTTCGTCGAGTTCATGCAAGTTCATCACAGCTCATCCACCATACCGCTTAGTTCAATCCACAAAACGATACTGAAACCTTGCGGTGGTAGTTTTAGTATTTGCTTCAAATCATAGATACATCCCTTCTTCCTGAGATTCAATCTCCAGCCTATATGTTCTTCCACTGCCATGTTTTAGGTTCAGGAATTATTTTTCATTTTTTGAATCACCATAGATCTAAAATCATAGGCAGAAATCGCGAAACTTGTTTGTCCCATACTTAGGAAAATTTTCATCAATCCCAGATCTATAGATAGCTGCCTTGTTACTGTTGTTTAGGCGGCTCAAATAATATTTTTATAACCCGCCAACTTCCAGCCGGCTTGGTAATGAACTTGTAAACCGCTAGCATCCAACCAGCTTAATTTGTCGGTACTTGACCCGCCATATATCAATCACCTCACCAGATCCACATTCAATTTCTGCATGCTCCATAATAATGTTTTAGCTTTACGTGCATAACCTGCCTGCAATCATAAAATTATCATTATAATCATTCAGGCGGCTAACCATCGTAATACTGATCCACCGTACTTTTAACTTTCAGCCCACAACTTTTAACCCGCCAACCAAGACTAGGACTCCCACTTCTTGCAACTGGGTCGCCTCCCAAGTCTCTGAACTCTCATTGCAGGAATATGTAGACATGGGGATTTTACCACCCAAAAATGCCATACACTGGCGGGCCCCTGGTT
Organism: Thinopyrum elongatum; assembly: GCA_011799875.1. Taxonomy (NCBI): domain Eukaryota; kingdom Viridiplantae; phylum Streptophyta; class Magnoliopsida; order Poales; family Poaceae; genus Thinopyrum; species Thinopyrum elongatum. The sequence goes on from CM022298.1 coordinate 558,470,502, forward strand.
CTGAAACAACTCCAGAACCCCTAGAAGGTGAGATCGTGATTTTTGCAGATCACCTCCTCCGCGGCTTTTCCCCTCCCGGGTCAAAGTTTTTCCACGATGCTCTGAATTTTTACCAACTCCATCCTCAAGATATTGGTCCCAACTGCATCTCCAACTTGTGCAATTTTCAAGTATTCTGCGAAGTGTACCTTGGAGAGGAACCCACTGTTGATCTCTTCAGAGAATATTTTTATCTCAATCGTCAAACCAAGATGACTGACGGATCCAGCTTGGAACTTGGAGGAATTTCTATTCAGCGGCAGAGAGACATAGTTTTTCCTGAAGCCAAGCTGCCTAGTCACCCTAAGGATTGGAATTTTACTTGGTTCTATTGTAGAGACACTTCTCTGGCCGATGAAAATCATTTACCGGGTTATCGCCCCTTCCGGCTCAACACCCATAGCAAACTTCCAGACCGGTTAACCACCACAGAGCGCATTAAATATGCTGCCACCTTCTCAAAAATAAGGGAATTGGTAGTCAACGGCTTAACTGCAGTGGACCTAACCCGCTGCTGGGTTGCTTGGAGGATAATACCTTTGAGTCGGCGCGGCGGCTTAATGTGTGAATACACTGGAGATACCAGAGATCCGCAGTGTTTTAATCAGACATCCTTAAGTGATAAGTATGTCAACAATGTAGTCAAAACACTGCTTGGGGAGACCATGGACAACTGCCGCAAAGTGGGACTGAACCCTTTCTGCAAACTCAATCCACCTCCGGCTGTAAGTATTTTATACCACCTTTCCTTTTGCTTGTTTTACTTCTTGTATAGCATATTCCTTACGTATCTTGTGTTCGTGTAAACAGGCTAACTCTCCTTTTTGGAAGAAAAAGCTACCTGCTGTTGCCCCAACCAAGAAGCCCAAGATGAAAACTCGAGGTCCGGGTCATCCCAAGAAACCATCCGCTGAAGAGCTACTCAAGCTTGATGACGAGTCAGAGGTAGAACTTGACTCCCTTGGTCATCTTTTTATGCAACTTATTGACGCCGACTCTTCTCAGGACGACGCAGAAACAAGTCAAGCTGATGCAGCAGAGGTAATCCATGTCTCCTCTGACTCAGAACCCTTGGTAAGATAGAAAACTCGGCGGGTCCTTCGGAAGGTGAAATTTTCTCATCCTCTTGCTTACTTGGATCCCAACTTTCTTTTGAAGAAATAGCAACACGAAGCAAGTCGCCCGACCCAGAGCAGCGGTTCTCACGGCCTTATCTCCAGCTTACCGAATATGCCTGTTCCTCGCAAACGTCAACATGAGGTGCCACATAATCCAGACTCTCTCTATCCATTAGCCGGCTTCATACGTCAGCCTCTTAATCCTTCTAACTCAAATTATCAGAAGACACCTCCATCGTCTGGCAACTCTACCGGAACCCAGATGCCTATCTTTAAAGTTGCTCAAGGGTAAATATTTTCCATTTGTTTATCAATGACTTGTAACGTTATACTCATATAATTTGTATCTGTGTTGCAGAGGTGTTGCCAAAGCAAGCAAGAAACAAAAACTGGGCGGGTCTACAATGGATCCCAAAAATACTGAACCAGAGAAACAGTCTGCAGATATTTCTGAGGCCCACACTCACGACCCAGAAGAGCACCTTGATGACCCACCACCATCAGTCGATGCCACCATCCCCGAGCAAATAGATGCTGAATTTAACCCGGCGGCCAGCCATGACCCGCCAAGCCCTAAGCCGCCGACTCCGAAGCCAGCTGAAGAGATCCCTCTTGAGAAGGACTCTGATGATGTAACCATCACTGGGATGGCTTACACTTCGCCAGGGGCCTCCACTGTGCTAGCCAAGCATGTTACCAAGGAAGAATCTCCTTCCTTGGACAAAGGCAAGGTGAAGCTGGATCTAGAAACTTATGCTGCCCTCAGTGCAAGTGATATCCACTACGGTTATCTGAACCGCCTTCATACCAGCCCTGATCTGGAAGCCGGCCTAGTGAACCTTATGAAGGAACGCTATGAGGTATATTGCTAACCCCTTTCCATATGTATTTATATAGCCGCCAAGTCTAGAGTATAGGAAAATATTGAGTATGCTATAGACTTGATAAATATGTCCAAACTGTATCCTCTCAGGGCCGGCCTATCTTATCAAGATGAGCCGGGTCTTCAAATATCAACCTTGAATGAACCTTGTACATCTTGTCAATCATTATCTTATAGGAACAAGATGAATCACAGTGATAATTATCTCTAAAATTCAAACATGTAGCCCCCAAGGGCCGGCTTCACTTATCAAAGTGAGCTGGGACTTATGATTACTTCAAAAATCCAAGTATGTAGCCTCCAAGGGCCGGCTTAACTGCAACAAAACGACGGGCTCTAGCCTTATCTAGAAGGGCCTGAGCATTGTTCAGCATATTATCATCACCGGGTGGGTTATGTCCACGGGGCGGGTCATCATTACAAGGCAGGTTACGATGCCGTTCACTGCTGGAAACCGCCGGCGACTCAATACGCCGGCTATAGCTTCGACTTGGGCAGGGAGCTGAGTGAACCCACTCACGACTGTACGAATAAGCCGCCTGCTGCGCTACAGCCATCTGAAGAAGCTCCACCGCGTTCTGGGACTCTATCGCCACTGGAGACCCACCTTCGATCGGGATAGCCCCCAGCCGTGTGGCCGCTGCTATCATGTTATCCACTGGGTTTGTCGTGATTTTGTCACGGCAGATGTCCTAGAGAAAGGACTTAGTCGTGGAGCCATCGCGACGGGTTAGCTTAAAGGGGTTAAAGCAGACGAGGGACGCAGAGAGTTTATACTGGTTCGGCCCTTGCGGTGAAGGTGAAGGCCTAATCCAGTTGTTGTGGAATTGCTAGGGTTTCGATGACCAGGGAGCGAATCCGCTATGCCTGGCTCTCGAGTTGTCGTCTGTCCCCTCAAACCGCCGCCGGGTCGTCCCTTTATATACACAGGTTGACGCCCGGCGGTTTACAGAATCCCGAGGCCGGCTCATAAACGTGTCCGGCTCGGTCTCTACTCTTTTCTTATCTTATAACACAAGTTACATATAATATGGCGGTTTACACCTACAAGCCCTTAATCCGCCTTTGGGCCCTGGGCCTTCATAAAGCGCCATACTCCTTGTCTTCATGGGCTTCAAATATAAATGACTCATTATGGGGATAACCCGGCCTCTCCTGGCCGGTTTACACCCAGTAACAATATCCCCAACATTAGGCCCCAGATTGATTTGAAGTTGTTCATGTCGATCTCCAACACTTAAGAAAATTTCTTCTTCAAAACCTTCGCCTAAGTCTTGTAGACCGCCATGACGTCATCTTCCAGGATCATAATAAATCGCCATGATGTCACCTGTTATTTAAAATGAGCCTCCGAGAATCGAGGCGATAACTCTGTCACATATCCAACCTTTGGGCTCCTCGATTCTCGCATCTGTCACTTATCTCTTCACCTTTATAAATAAGGCCGGGGGCCCCTTCATTTTTCCCCCTTGCCTCTTCGTCTTTCTCCTTCTTCCTCGCGCCGACCCGACCGTCACACGCAGCCGCCGTCGTCCAGCTCCGCCTTCTTCCTCAACTCCAGCCGCTGCATCAACCTGAACGGACCAGAAAAACGCGGTGCTCCTTCGCTGCTCCATCCGCATCTGTAAGTCCCTTTCCTCTTTCTCCAGATTCACCATTAGGGTTTCGGTGTTCGTCGGAGTTCATTAAAGCTCCAGCGCCGTTCGTCCATGTTCTTCTTAGTACCATAAATGGCTAATTTGGATCTGATATTTCTTGTGCGGTCGTAGTCATAGCCCCTTTTTCCTTATTAGAGCATCCTCTTCGTATAGAAAAACTCATCTGAATCCGATGAACTGTTGAAGCACCTGTATTTTAGGTCTGAATATATTTCTGTTTTCTGCCACGCCGCAGATCTGAATTTATCTTACCAGTCTGCGAAATCTGTTTTTCCCTCACTTAGGTACCAATATAGGCAGTTTAGCTTTGTCAAAGAACAATAATCCGGTATGCATCATTAGTCCCCTCTTAAACCACCGATTCATTGATCTTTGCACCTTCTCCATTGTCAGACTCCGGTTTAGTAATATCAAACTCCGGTTTAACAATATGCATATACCTTTGCTTCTGCTTATTTTGCATTGCTTTATGCTCGCCTGTCATAAATCTTAAACCGGCAATAAATATGTTTCAGCTTCCCATTGAAATGTCCAAACAAGTTTACGAGTGCAACTGGGTTCCTTCCCGGGTTACTGAAGAGCAATTAAACATATGTGTCACAACTGGAGCTTTAGCCGAGAAAGAAGTCATCCACTAGAGGGCCCCTGGTCTGGAAAATCCTCCTGAACCCAAGGACGGAGAAGTAGTTGTATTTACTGACCATCTGGGTCGAGGCTTTAGCCCTCCTGGTTCAAAAAAAATTCGGGACGTGCTGGCCAGCTTCCAACTCCACCCTCAAGATATTGGACCAAACTCTGTGTCCAATATTTGCAATTTCCAAGTATTTTGTGAGGCCTATCTTCAAGAGGAGCCCACAGTTGAACTGTTCCGGGATTTCTTTTATTTAAACCGTCGCACAGAGTTCACAGACGGACCCAACACTGAGCTTGGTGGCATGGCAATTCAAAAGAGGAAGGATGTCAGCTTCCCTCATGCCAAGCTTCATAGTCACCCCAAGGACTGGAATCAGACTTGGTTTTACTGCAAAGACACATCTCCAACTGATGAAAATCCTCTGCCGGGTTACCGTCCCCACCGGCTTAGCAACACTCATCCCTTCCCTCAAAGGCTGACTGCCAAGGAACGGTCCAACTATGCACCACAACTGTCAAAGCTCAGAGCCTTTATGGCAAACGGTTTGACAGGTGTCGACTTTGTTCGCTGTTGGATATCTTGGAGCGTTCTGCCCTTAAGCCGGCGCCCTGGTTTAATGTGTGAGTACACAGGGGATTTGAAAGACCCTCAACGACACATCAACATTCAGCTAACAGAAGCCGAAGTTACTGAGGCTGTCAAGAAATACTGAATGAACCGGAAGCTGTGTGTAGCCAGACTGGGTTAAGCCCTTTTTGCGTCTCCAATAAACCGCCACTTGTAAGAATCACAACTTTCTTGTTTTAGTTTACCCCTTTTCAGATAGTCTCAAAATTTTGTCCATCTTTCACAGGGCGATGACCCATTCTGGAAGAAAAAACCACAGGATAAACCGGCAAAACCACTTCGCCCGAAGACCAAGGTCACCAAGAAACCTGCCAAAAAGAGGACCACTGAATCTTCTGAACCAAATGCTGATGCAGATCTGGCTAATCCGGACTCAGAGGTAGAACTTGACTCTCTTGGTTCTTTCTTCATACACCTTATTGACAATGACTGTTATCAGGACGACGCCGAAGGCAGCCAGGCTGACGATGCAGAGGTAACTATCCTTTCTTCCGGTTCAGACCCTCTGCCAACACAGAAACTCCGTCAAGCAAACCGGAAAATAAAATTTTCTCACCCCTTAGCTCACTTGGACCCAAACTTTCTTTTGAAGAAACAGCAACACGAAGCCTGCCGCACAACCCGGCATAGTGGCCAGGTAGTTACCTCTGCCGGTTTACCGAACACTCCAGTCCGGAAACGTCGAACAGAAGTCTCTTATACTCCTGATGTTTCTTGCCCCAAGGCGGGTTGTTTTCGACAGCCTCTTAATCCGTCTGATTCAAATTATCAGGGAACACCTAATTCATCCTCTGGCGAGTCAACGGCCACACAACTTCCAACCCTCAAGACGGTCCCTCGGTAGGTTATGCTTTAATCTTATCCTTAATGTGTTATGTTTGCATACTGTACTGATCTTTATGTTTGTTCTTCTCAGTGCCAAGCCTAGACCCAGTAAGAAGGCCCGGTTAAATAAACCGTCTGATGACAATGTGGATATTGAACCGGAGAAGACTCCAGATCTGGAAAGAACAAATATTGATGTTACACATGATGATCCACCGCCTCAAGATTATAACTTCATAGTTGAACAAACAGAAGTTGACACCACAGGCCACACTGATAAACCGACTAGCCCGGCTCGCGCGGATGATACGTCGGCCAGCCCAGCTAAGGCTGCTGATAAACCGTCAACTCCCATGAAGGCGGCTGATGATAAATAAGATGATATTATGATTACTGGCGTCGGCCACACCGCTCCTGGCAATCCTGTTGCTTTATCGAAGCATAGTGCCAAGGACGAGGTTTCTGCTATGGGAAAAGGCAAATGGAACACAGATTTGTCAACCTATGCTCACCTCAACGCCCAAGACATCCATTCTGGTTTTTTAAACCGCCTGTACACAAGCCGCGACTTTGAAGCCGGTTTAGTGAATCTAATGAAGGAGCGATATGAGGTAACTGCATAACTGCTTCTCTCTTGTGTTCAATTCCAAATATTAACTCCAGTAGCCCCCAAGTGCTGGTTTAATTGATGAAGATGAATCGGGACTTTTAGAAGAATACGCATAATGTCACTTTGAGCAAGCATACATTAGCCCCCAAGTGCCAAGAGTAATACTTATATTGCACTTGGGACTTGCAGAAACTTCTGATTACGAGCAAATATGCATTAGCCCCCAAGTATCAGGTGCATAACTTGTTATGTGCTTGGTACTTCAAATATGCGCTGCCAATTCATGACATGTTTGCCTCTTATAGGCTGAGCTGAGCAAAAAGGAAACTCAAACCGCTGATCTGCAAGAAAACATCAAGTCCCAGCAGGCAGAAACCTCCAAAACCAAAGCTGAGCTTACCAGTGCCTTAGCCGCTATGGAGAAGCTGAAGGAGAGTTTCAACAAGGAGCGGGCGGATTGGGACATAGAAAAATCCGCATTGCAAAAAAGAGCCGAGGACGCAGAAGCAGCTCTTAAACCAGTGGTCGACGAGCTAACTGGTGTAAAGCGGCAAATACATGCCATGACTGCTGCTGTGTTTGGTAAATATCCTGGCTTTAAATTTTCAACATATCATCCCATACATTGCCGGTTTACTGATGTTTGTAATGGCGCAGGAACTCGCATTAGTCATCTGGGCTCTGACGTACAGAAGAAGTTGAAGCCTGCCTATACTCTTATAGAGCAGTTATATACCGGCGCGCAACGGATCATCTGCACTGCTTTTCACAACAAGCCGCCCCCAACTTTAATCAAGGAGACCTTAGAAAGGTTGTCAATGCTGCCTATCCGGGTAGAAGAGCTAAAGAGATCTGCTGCCAGGGCTGGTGCTCTAACCGCACTAACTCGGGCAAAAGCATGGGTGCCTGATCTTGATCCGGTGGATGTGGCTAAAGGCTATCCAAGCTTAAAAGAAGACGGATCAGAATTTGGCCATGAGGACCTCCGAGCAATAAACCGGGAAGTACGTCCACTGGCTTGCCAACTGGCTGAAGAAACTGATCTTTCATATTACCAGGCGAGTTATGATGTCAACAACAAACGGGTTACTGCACCAACCCCTGAGGCTCAAAATCTTATCCCGCCAATCCGTAAGCACACCTATGCCCCTGACGTTGAACCGTCCACACTTATAAGCGATGAAGCTGTGTTCCGAGCCTTAACTGGGATCGATTGGGCCACCATTGACTTCCAGCCGCTGGGTAGAGAGGAAGAGGATGAACCAGCGCAAGACGATCCACAACCGTCAGGGCAGCCCGGTGAAGAGTCATGATCCGGAGGCCGATTTAACCTTCCGCGTGCTGCAATACTTGCCAAAAAACAATTATTCCTTTGGGCACTGAAACGCCTTGTAATAGGCTTGTTTAAACACTTGGTCTGCTATGCCATTGTGCATATTTTCTTTGCTTGATACTGTTAATTCACCATGCTTAAGGTATATGATGTTCACAATCCAGAGCGATTTATTCAGGCTGTTCCTGCATACAAAAAGTTGAACTTGTCCTGGCGGTTTACCACCGGACGGGTCATGATGCCGAAACATATAGCCTGGGTTTATAAACAAGGCTGTTAAAAATAATCAAATATGAAAATAAATGATACCTGTGACATTGAATCACATCGTAGTTTGACCAACTTTTGTAGTAAGGGCGATACCCCTAACCATGAGTATTGATAACTCCTTCCATATTGTGCCGGTTTATGATAAACCCGTACCGGGTTGTGAAAAAACACCGGATTACTCATATATAATACTGGCGACTTATAGTCAAAACCAGACCGGGTTAATAAGCACCGGAATATGACTAATCATGTACTGACAACTTGTAGTTGAAAGCCGAGCCGGGTTGATTAACACCGGTTTACCAAAATCATCATAAATCTCATCAAAGGAGAAAAAACTTGGCAAATAAAAGCATATGAAAACTTGTAGTCGAGGCTTTTCACGGGCTGCCAGGCCCCAAATTCGAGGCTTTTCATGGGCTGCCAGGCCGCTGAGTTAAACCATTTTACAAAGCCTTTTAAGATGGACCTCAATCTTTAACAAATCGTCGTTTTAACTTTGACAAGTTCAGGGTCTTATGAGATTGACTTGTCGAAGTTCGACGGGTCATACCAGGTTTACCTGGACGGAGTGACTTACTTAAAAAAGGCAGGCTAACCCGGGGTTTTAGGTGTATACACCAGGCTTCCAAGCCGTGGCTTGATAGCCTACTGCAAGTGTAGATTCTTTGTTCATTGCGATAGCAAAGAATCCCCAAGCAATATTTTGAGCTGTGCTCAGTGGGTGCCTATGTTTGAGTTGTTCTTCTGGAACACTCTCTTTGGCCCCTAAGTAATTTTTCTTTTTGGCTCTGAGCCAATCAAGAGGTGTAGCTATGGTTCGAATATGACCAAGCCCCCAAGTGATTTTTCTGGTGGCCTTGCGCCTATCAAGAGGTGTAGCTAAGGTTCGAATACGACCAAGCCCCCAAGTGATTTATATATATGGCTTGATAAGCCGAATCAACGGATAAACCGGACGCCGCTTTATAAGCAGAAATCTCCATGTAACCACACCTGATGTAAGAAAAAACAATAGATACCCCGCTTTAGCTGAGGCTCTGGTTTACTATATTGATCATAATATATACATTGTCATAACTATGTACATAGCAGAGCCTAGGGCTCAGGTATAGTAAGGCCGTAGATGAGCGATATTCCACGGCCGGTGGGTCTCCTCCTCCGATTTACGTGAGACTTTGTGCTCTCGAAAATCGATTAGATAGTATGACCCGTTGAGCAGGTTCTTGCTGACCACAAAGGGTCCTTCCCAAGGCGGGGATAACTTGTGCATATCCGTCTGATCCTGGATGAGTCGGAGCACCAGATCACCTTCTTGAAAAGTTCTGGTTCTAACCCGGCGGCTGTGATAACGACACAGATCTTGCTGATAAATCGCCGAACGGGCTGCTGCAATGTCACGCTCCTCATCTAACAGGTCAAGCGCTTCCTGTCGTGCCTTTTCATTATCAGCTTCAACATAAGCCGCCACACGAGGCGAGTCATGACGGATGTCACTCGGGAGAACCGCCTCTGCTCCGTAGACCATGAAGAAAGGTGTGTAACCCGTAGACTTGTTAGGCGTGGTATTGATACTCCATAACACAGAAGGTAACTCCTCCACCCAACAACCCGGCGTCCGTTGCAAAGGAGCCATAAGTCGGGGCTTGATGCCTCTCAAGATCTCCTGATTGGCTCTCTCCGCTTGACCATTAGATTGGGGGTGAGCCACTGAAGATACGTCAAGTCGGATGTGCTCACGCTGACAGAACTCTTTCATAGCACCTTTGGACAGATTAGTACCATTATCAGTTATAATGCTGTGCGGAAAGCCAAACCGGAAAATCACCTTCTTGATGAATTGAACTGCCGTAGCTGCATCACACTTACTGACTGGCTCTGCCTCTACCCACTTAGTAAACTTATCAACCGCCACCAAAAGGTGGGTCTTCTTGTCCTTGGATCTCTTAAAGGGCCCAACCATATCCAGCCCCCAAGTTGCAAACGGCCAAGTGATTGGAATCATCCTCAATTCCTGGGCCGGAACATGAGCTCGGCGTGAAAACTTCTGACAACCATCGCACTTTTTCACCAAGTCTTCCGCATCAGCATTAGCCGTCAGCCAATAAAAACCGTGACGAAAAGCTTTAGCTACCAGGGACTTTGTACGCCAGATATGGGATGGTCCAATCCGGAATAACATGAAGTGTTGCCACCAATTGAGCCTCCGGATCAGGAACAGCCAGATCCTCCTCTGTGGGAAGTTTAACCGACGGATTATGCAGCACATCCAAAAAGACGTTGGGTGGAACCGGCTTACGCTGGGAACCCAAATGGCTTAAAGCGTCCGCCGCTTCATTCTTCCGCCGGTCCACATGATCAACCTGATAGCCTTTGAAGTGACCTGCAACAATATCCACCTGTCGACAATATGCAGCCATGAGCGGATCCTTAGAATCCCAAGTACCAGACACTTGTTGAGCCACCAGGTCCGAGTCACCGAAGCACTTAACCCGGCTCAAATTCATCTCCTTAGCCATCCGAAGACCGTGGAGTAAGGCCTCATATTCAGCTGCATTGTTAGTGCAAGGGAACATTAAACGGAGAACATAACAAAACTTATCACCTTGTGGGGAAGTTAATACTACTCCAGCCCCCGAGCCCTCCAATTGCCTAGACCCATCAAAATGAATAGTCCAATAAGTATGATCCGGCTTCTCTTCTAGTGCCTGTAACTCTGTCCAATCATTGATGAAATCCACCAATGCTTGTGATTTGATTGCCGTCCGAGGCACATAATTTAACCCGTGAGGTCCAAGCTCAATGGCCCACTTGGCAATCCGGCCAGTCGCTTCCCTGTTCCGGATTATTTCCCCCAAAGGAGCAGATCTGACCACAGTGATGGGATGACCCTGGAAATATTGCTTAAGCTTCTGGCTTGCCATAAAAACTCCATACACCAGCTTCTGCCAATGTGGGTACCTTTGCTTAGACTCAATAAGTACCTCACTAATGTAATAAACCGGCCGTTGAACCGGATACTCCTTTCCGGTCTCCTTGCGCTCCACCACAATAGCCACGCTAACTACCCGGGCATTGGCAGCCACATATAACAGCAAAGGCTCTTTATCAACAGGAGCAGCAAGGACAGGCGGCTCGCCTAGCTGCCGCTTTAAATCCTCAAATGCTTCATTGGCGGCGTCGCTCCAGACGAAATTGTCCGTCTTCTTCAGCATCTGATATAAAGGGATAGCCTTCTCCCCGAGGCGACTGATAAACCGGCTCAAGGCTGCAATCCGGCCTGCCAAGCGTTGAACATCATTGATGCACTTCGGTTTAGCCAAAGAAGTTATGGCCTTGATTTTCTCCGGATTAGCTTCAATGCCCCTGTTAGACACCAGAAAGCCCAAAAGCTTGCCTGCTGGTACACCAAAGACACATTTGGCCGGATTAAGCATCATCTTATAAACCCGGAGGTTATCAAAGGTCTCCTTCAAGTCATCTATCAATGTCTTCTTCTCTCTGGATTTCACCACAATATCATCCACATAAGCATGAACATTACGGCCGATCTGATCATGAAGACAGTTCTGCACACAGCGCTGATAAGTCGCCTGGGCACTCTTTAGCCCAAAGGGCATAGACACATAGTAGAAGGCTCCAAAGGGAGTTATGAAAGTTGTCTTCTCCTGGTCCTTAACTTCCATTTTGATCTGATGGTAGCGAGAATACGCATCCAGAAAACTCAAACGCTCGCAACCCGCCGTAGCATCAATGATTTGATCAATATGAGGGAGGGCAAAAGGATCCGCTGGACAAGCCTTGTTCAAATCTGTGTAATCCACACACATACGCCAATTGCCGTTTTTCTTAAGTACTAGCACCGGATTAGCCAACCACTCAGGATGAAATACCTCCACAATAAAGCCAGCTGCCAAGAGCCTGGCCACTTCCTCACCAATAGCCTTGCGTCTTTCTTCATTGAACCGGCAGAGAAACTGCTCAACCGGTTTAAACTTGGGATCAACATTAAGAGTGTGCTCAGCGAGTTCCCTCGGTACACCTGGCATGTTAGAAGGCTTCCACGCAAAGATGTCCCGGTTCTCACGGATGAACTCGATGAGCGCGCTTTCCTATTTCGGATCCAAGGTAGCGCTGATGCTGAACTGCTGGGATGAATCGCCAGGAACGAAATCAACCAGCTTAGTCTCATCAGCCGACTTAAACTTCAAGGCCGGATCATGCTCTGTAGTTGGCTTCTTCAAGGAAGTCATATCTGCCGGATCAACATTGTCTTTGTAAAACTTCAACTCCTCTGTTGCACAAACCGACTCCGCATAAGCCGCATCACCTTCTTCACATTCCAAAGCGATCTTACGACTCACATGTACCATGATGGTCCCCTTATGACCCGGCATCTTGAGCTGCAGATAGACATAACAGGGCCTCGCCATGAATTTAGCATAAGCCGGCCGCCCAAACAGGGCATGATATGGGCTCTTGATTTTCACCACTTCAAAGGTCAATGTTTCTGATCTTGAATCATGCTCATCACCAAAAGCAGCCTCCAGAGCTATCTTACCGACCGGATACGCCGATTTACCAGGTACCACACCATGGAAGACCGTGCTGGACGGTTTAAGATTTTTATCTGTTAACCCCATGCGACGGAAGGTTTCATAATAAAGGATATTGATACTACTCCCCCCATCCATGAGTACTTTAATGAACTTGTAACCTCCCACCTGAGGTGCCACCACCAACGCCAGATGACCTGGATTATCAACCCGAGGTGGATGATCCTCTCGACTCCACACAATGGGTTGTTCAGACCAGCGTAAGTAACGGGGCACCACCGGTTCAACGGAGTTCACTGCCCTTTTATGAAGCTTCTGATCGCGCTTGCACAGGCTGGTGGTGAAGACATGGTACTATCCACTATTTAACTGCTTCGGGTTGCTCTGGTAACCCGACTGCTGCTGCTGCTGTTGGTTCCCCTGATGATTATAACCACCTTGGTTGCCTTGATTGCCTTGATTGCCATGTCCGCTTTGATTACCATGAAATCCTGAACCGGAACTGCCTCCACCATAACCCGACCCATGAGACCCGGGGGCTGAACCGTCAGCCGGTCCATTATCATTCCGGAAAAAATCTGAATCTTTGAATTCTCGCATAATATGACAATCCTTCCAGAGGTGCGTGGCCGACTTGTCCCGCGATCCGTGCTTTGGGCAGGGCTGGTTCAACAGGTAATTCAGGCGCTCTGGATTGGGACTTGGTTCTCTTCCACGCGGGGGTGGTTTACCCTTCCGACGCTGACCATTACCCTACGCGTTGGTATTAGCTACAAAATCTGAGCTGTTATCCGCTTTACGCTTACCGCTGTTTCCATGCCCCGCCGAGTTATGCTGCTGCCCTTTGGTGCTGCCACCCTTCTTTCCCTTTCCTGTCTTGTCATTATCAGATTCAGGGTCCTTGGTACTATCAGAGTCGGCGTATTTCACCAGAGCTGCCATAAGCGTCCCCATGTCATTGCAATGGCGTTTGAGCCGTCCCAGCTTCAGCTTAAGAGGCGTAAACCGGCAATTGCCTTCCAACGTCAAAACGGCCGTATCAGCGTTGATGCGGTCCGATGAATGCAAAATCTCTGAAACCCGGCGCACCGAATGGGTTGTTGATTCTCCTTCCTCCTGGACACAGGCAGCTAAATCCACAATTGACATGGGCTGCTTGCACGTGTCTTTGAAATTCTGAATAAACCGGGCTCTTAGCTCGGCCCATGACCCAATGGAGTTAGCTGGTAGGTTTTTCAACCAAGTGCGAGCTGTCCCTTCCAACATCATGGTGAAGTACTTAGCACATGCCGCATCATCTACGTCCAGCATCTCCATCGCCATCTCATAACTCTCCACCCACGACTCGGGGGATAAATCGGCAGTGTAATTCGGCACTTTATGTGGGCCCTTGAAGTCCTTGGGCAGCCGTACATTGCGTAATGCTGGGACGAGACACGGCAACCCCAAAGAACTGGAGGTAACCCCTGGTTCCACCGGAGTTGTTGGACGAACCGGAGTAAGCTGACGGGACGTGTTCTGTGCTGCTAACTCAGCCTCTCGACGTGCCCTAGCACGGTCCACCACATCCTGAGCATCAACACCGCCACCCGCCGGGTTATGGCCTCGTAGCGGATTACGATTGCGGGCACTGCTAGACACAGCCAGTTCATCAACATGCCTGCTGTAACTTTGGCTTGGGCGGGGGGTGGAATGAATCCTCTCGCGACTGTACGAATAAGCCTGTTGCTGAGTCAAAGCTGTCTGAAGGAGCTCCCTAGCCCGTCGTGTCTCCACCGCTACAAGGGACTCACCATCGACTAGAAGGGCTGCCAATCGTGAAGCGGCCACGACTATGTTATCCAAGGGGTTGGAATAATGACCCTGAGGTGTGGGCACATGCTGGGATGGGTTATTCTGAAGAGGCAGATCCATTGCGCGCGGCTGAACCGGCGTCCCTGTTCCAGGCGCTTCTACCCGGTTTACCACTGGCTGGTTGCTGGTTCCGGCCCCTGGCGTATTGAAGAGATTCCTGGCTTCGTAAACCGGAGGTAGGTGAGACCGGTACCTTCTCCTCATTACATCATTGGACGCGTTCTCATCCAACGTAAGCCGATAGGCCTGTGCATCTAACTCGGCCCGCTCTCCAGCCATCCTGGTGTTTTCAGCTGCCAAATCCACCTTGGCTTGGGCTATCTGATCCTTCACCTTCACCACTTCTGCGTTGTGCCGCTCCTGATCCGCCGGGCGGACTTCGGCCGCTAACAGTGCTGCTAAGGTGTCGAATAAATCGGACAGAGTCTGAGCCGGTGATGGCGTAGGGCCTCCTGCCCCAGCGGTCGTCGCCACTGCTGAACCAGAGATCATCGCCGCAGCGGTCGAAGATTGTGGCGCTGACTGCGTACCGGCCATGAAGATCGCAACCCGGCTTGGCGGGTCGAGAGAGGCCGGAATACTGTCGCCATCGGAACAACCACCAAACCGACCATCTTGCAGCTGGTACAATGACTCGGTCTCTCCAGTAGATGACTCATCACCGGAATAAACAATGGTTTCGCCATCATACTCCGATCCATCTTCAGATTCCACTCCGTGGATGACTCCCACGAAGGCATGCTTCATGACAGGCTTAACCCGGGCAGACCTCGCACGCTGAGCCGTTTCGACGATGTCGGTGCAGATGTCCGGCTCAGGGCCCGGTTCGCCAATCTTGCCAATGAACACGTGAATGCCGCCAAAGGGGACCCGGTACCCGTACTCAATCGAGCCGGCCTCGGGGCCCCAGCCTGCGTCGTCGATGTAGAGCTTGCCGCGACAACTTTTGGTCATCCGGCCCACAGCGTATCCCTTGAGTCCTTCGAAGCTGCCGTCTAAGAACTCAAAACCATCGTGCGATGGCCCCATGGTGGGCGCCAACTATCGTGATTTTGTCACGGCAGATGTCCTAGAGAAAGGACTTAGTCATGGAGCCATCACGATGGGTTAGTTTAAAGGGGTTAAAGCGGACGAGGGATGCAGAGAGTTTATACTGGTTCGGCCCCTTGCGGTGAAGGTGAAGGCCTAATCCAGTTGTTGTGGAATTGCTAGGGTTTCAATGACCAGGGAGCGAATCCGCTATGCCTGGCTCTCGAGTTGTCGTCTGTCCCCTCAAACCGCCGCCGGGTCATCCCTTTATATACACAGGTTAACGCCCGGCGGTTTACAGAATCCCGAAGCCGGCTCATAAACGTGTCCGGCTCGGTCTCTACTCTTTTCTTATCTTATAAGACGGGTTACATATAATATGGCGGTTTACACCTACAAGCCCTTAATCCGCCTTTGGGCCCTGGGCCTTCATAAAGCGCCATACTCCTTGTCTTCATGGGCTTCAAATTTAAATGACTCATTATGGGGATAACCCGGCCTCTCCTGGCCGGTTTACACCCAGTAACAATATCCCCAACAGGGTTAGAATAATGGCCAGAGGGTGTTGGAACCCGTTGAGGTGGGGTTAGATCCCTACGAGGTGGGTCTGGCACACGAGGCTGGGCTGCCGCCCTGGTCCCCGACGCCTCAGCAGCCCGGGTTACAACGGGCGGGTTACTCGTTCCTACCCCGGGTGTGTTAAAAAGGTTCCGCCCCTCAAACTGCAAAGGCAAGCGGCCCTGGTGCCTTCTTCGAAAAACAGCATTGGACGCATTCTGATCTAGACTTAGGCGGAAAGCTTCTGCCCTTATCCGCTGTGACTCGACATCCATCGAAGCTCGCTCCGTAGCCATCTTGGCATTCTCTGCATTAGGATCCTCTTGGGCTTTGGCCACGTCATATCGCACCTTTGCAACTTCTGCATTATGCTGTGCTTGATTCGCTGGAGTCACCTCTGTGGCTAACAGAGTCGTCAGGGTGCCCAAGAGCTCAGATAAAACCTGACTCGGCGGCCAAATAGAGCCGCCCGCCCCAGCTGTCGCAGCAGCAGTTGAACCGGATGCCATGGCAGCAGCTGTTGATGAGTTTACCATTGGTTGCGTACCAGCCATAAAAATAGCAGCCCTGCTCGGCGGCTCATAAGGGTCCGGAATACTGTCACCATCAGAATAGCCCCCAAGCACACCATCCTGAAGCTGATAGATTGATTCGGTTTCTCCGATCGATGACTCATCACCTGAATAGATGGCCGTCTCTCCACCAGATACAGAACCTTCCTCAAGATCTGCCCCATGAACAAAGCCAACAAATACGTGCTTCCGGCCGGGTTGACCCCTGGTGGGTCGCGCGCGCTGAGCCATCTCGATGATGTCGGTGCAGGTGTCCAGCTCAGGTTCTGACTCGCCGATCTTGCCGATGAAGACATGAATTCCGCCAAAGGGGACCTGGTACCCGTACTCGATTGAGTCGACCTCGGGGCCCCAGCCAGCATCGTCGATGTAGATCTTGCCGCGGTGACTCTTAGTCATCCGGCCCACGGCATATCCTTTGATCCCTGAGAAGTTGCCCTTCAAGAACTTGAAACCACCGTGCTCTGGCCCCACGGTGGTCGCCAACTGTCGCGGATTTAACATGGCAGATGCCCTTTTGAAAGGACTTAGGTGTGGAGCCATCGCAACGTAGGTTAGCTCGAAGGGGTTGAACCGGACAAAGGACACAAAGGTTTACCCAGGTTCGGCCCCTCACAACGAGGTAAAAGCCTACATCCTGCTTCTAGTTGTATTGCTTGAGTATCGATTACAAGGGAGCGATCACGCTTGACCTAGCTATCGATTAGTTGTTTCTTGACCTAACCCGCCGCCAGGTCTCGCCTTTATATACACAGGTCGAGGCTCCGGGGCTTACAAGAGTCCAAGTCGGATCACACAACGTGACGAGCCCGGTTTCTAAGTCGCCTTGCCTTGCCAGGCAAGTCACCATCGGGCGGCTCACACCTCTGGGTCTTGGGCCTCCACCAGGCCCACCTCTTAAGCCGCCGCCTATCTTTATGCCTCGTCTTCTTGGACCTTTCTTGGGCCTTCTTCATAATAAGTCACCAATGGTGTAACCCAGCCCCTCCTGGGTGGGTCACATCTCGGAGTCATATCCCCAACAGCCTTCAAATTTTTTCTACATTTAACGTGCACTAATACAACTGTCAAGTGAAAAATTGGAAAATTATGGGGTCATTTGACCTTTTAAAGACATTTAAGTGATTTTCTAGCCATTTAATGACCGTAATTCAAATTTGAACTACATCTACATGCAACGGCTAACCATAACGGTTTGAAAAATCATATTTGTGTACTTGTGTGTGAGTTAATTCCATGTGCAGTAAATTGGAAGGAATTTTCAAATATATTGGTGTCATGGCCTGGACACACATGCATGGAGTGCCATGGCATTTAAATTCCAAAAAATTAAAAAATGATCAGAAACACATGAAACCTTGCTTGATATAATGTCATGCCACCAAGATGATGTGGTAAAATTTTTGGCATGTTTGACGAAAGTTTGGACACACACCCCTCACAAACCAGAGCAACTCACTAGAAGGCTCGTGGTTCCGAGAGGGAACAATGCATGTTTGATGACAAACGGGAGATAGCTTCCTCTTACGGCCTTCAAATTTTTTCTACATTTAACGTGCACTAATACAACTGTCATGTGAAAAATTGGAAAATTCTAGGGGTCATTTGACCTTTTTAAGACATTTAAGTCATTTTCTAGCCATTTAATGACCATAATTCAAATTTGAACTACATCTACATGCAATGGCTTATCATAACGGTTTGAAAAATCATATTTTTGTGTATTGTGTGTGAGTTAATTCTATGTGCAGTAAATTGGAAGGAATTTTCAAACATATTGGTGTCACGGCCTGGACACATGCATGGAGTGCCATGCCATTTATATTCCAAAAAATAAAAAAATGATCAAAAACACATGAAACCTTGCTTAACGTAATGTCATGCCACCAAGATGATGTGTGTGGCACCCCGGCTCAGAGCAACCGGTTTACCTTGCATTGCCAGCAAAGAGATCAAGTCTTCTGGCAACACACAACAACTTGGTACAGAACGATAGCTGCTTTATTGATACTAGCGGAACATAGGGTTCGATATTACATCAAGTAGCGAGGCCAAACGGCACACACGGTGCTGCTGCACATACGTACATTATTTAGTGAACATGAAGAGGGCCTCGATCACAATGATATAGCTACGCGGCAGCAAAAAGATGACATGGACAGACTCCATCTCACAGGGACACTGATGTGGACACGATCTAGACTGCAATGCAACGATGCAACTCCAACTCCGGTAGAACTTCTCCTGAAACTGGCATGACATGCCAGGTAAGTACTTTGAATGTATTCGCAAGCTCACACAAATAAAGCAACAATGACAAACAACACCATGATATTTAAGCAGGTTAAATGCAAGAACTAAACATGCTACTCATGAAGTGACAGTGCTCATAACAGGGCCTCTTAGACCTGCTTACCATCCCGGTTACCTTGTAACCATCATCACCATCATTCCACGGTGATCACCTTCGGATCACAGACGAAACCACCTCAATGGTCTCGACACTTTCACCAACATAACCAGTGCCACAAGTATATATTTAGTGTGCATGTTTAATATTTCTGTTGATCCACGATATGACCTACTATGAACTTGTGTCCGTGACCGAGGACGCGGCTATCGATAGATTAAACACACTCTGCAGAGGTTAGCACACTGTACCCACACCACGAAACCCATGGCCTCAGACTCACATTCGGGTGGACCAACGGCGTTCCGACAGAACCAATCTATTGCCATGACACCCTCCCGGCCACTCCGACCAACTCCCCTTTGGGCTAAGTCCTGGGTGGCCCCGATGTCACCGCGTGACATCCAACGGCCACCGTCGTGGCAAAACAAATGGTCCCAAATGGGGACATGGTACCAAAACAACTACGGGCACACAAGGTTATACCTGCCTACCGGGCCAGGGTAGCGCCAGTGCATAACCTTCCCTAGTTGGAGGCACCGGCGAGAGGCATAACAATAAACCGAGAAAGGGCCTCCCCATAAAAGGCAAATGTGGTTGCACTTTGGGAAGCTCGATTCGGTGGCACCATGACTCGATCAACAGTATGTTCAAGGTGGATTATGATCAGGTTTCAACTTGCAAATAAAATTTTACCGAGTCATAATATGCCATGAGAATGCAATGAACTATATATGCATCATTTTAACATATCACCAATATGAATTAACCATGCTCTTCATCATGTTACCCTACTGCATATACTTAGTCATTCAACTAAAATGCCACTGATAACAAAACAAGCATAGCAAGAACATGAAACAAGCTCAAGTGATATTGTAGGAATTTTCTATATGCATTAAAAATAACCATATTCAAGTGAAAATCATAGTTATTGAAATGGCACTTTTGCAAATATTTGTGATGGCTTGCCTTAGTGCAGAGGAGGGTCACAACCTCCTAGCTATCCGCAAGGCAGCAAGTTCCTTCTGAAAATATTTAAAATAACAAATATAAAATGTCACATAACACTATTTAATCCACCAGAAAATATCCATAACAAGCAAAAATCTCATCTTTTGCATGCTGATAGAGGAGTTCAACACTAAACCAATGCAAAAAGAATCATATCATTTGGACTTATAGAATAGAAGTTAGAGCATGTCAAAATTTAGTCAAATTTCTGAATAAAATTGATTTTCAGAAAATCAAAGAGAGGGGGTGACGTCGATGGCATAAACCAAAAAGGCGCCACCACTTATACCGCTTCGGGGGTGCCTGAGTGTCTGACTAGTCAGCCCCTTTGGCAGGTTTAGAGAGAGGGAGAGGGAGAAACAGAGGAGACGGCGCGGTCGCCGGTGGTTCTTTGGCGAGGAGACGTTGGCAGTCGCCGGGGATTGGATGGATGGACGCGCAAGACTACGGCGGTTCTACACGTACCCGTAGCTCAGCGAGAGGTGGACGAAGGAGGTCGCCGTGTTCTTCTCCGGAGATGGCAGTGAACGAAGGTCGCTGGAGAAGAAGATGCCGGTGAGGTGAGGCAGTTCCAGCGGCTCCAGTAGCGTCGTCCGGGGCTAGCAGAGCACCACGAACACGCCTAGGTGGTTGGAGGGTGCCGAGGATCACTGGAGGAAGCAGGGCACCGAGGTGGGGTCAACGGCGAGCTCCGGTGAGGAACGGCTGCCAGATGCCCGCCTGGCCTGGTCGCGGCTATCTAGGAGGGGTTATGGAGTCAGAGGAGTGGGTTGGAGTGGCTGAATGAACTCGGGAGGGCCTCTATATATAGGCGTGGTCGAGAGGGGGATCGGGGTCGCCGGAGATGGCTCTGGAAGTGGCGCACGGCGATGAGAGGAGTCAGAGAGAGGGGAGAAGTGGCCAAGGGCTCACGCGGCCACTGTCGAGGCTCACAGCCAAGCACAGGACGCGGACACGGACGAAAACAGTGGCACGGGGGGGCACTGTGCTCTCGGCTCCGTCATGCCTGTGCTCGCTATGGCTATCGCTGATGTCGGGGAGCGCCAGGGAGAGGTCAAGGCGATGAGTCAGGGCAGAGGGGGCTCAGGGACTCGCTAGCTTGGGTGGAGGCGAGTGCACGAGTGAAACAGAGCCGCGGGCGCTGTCCAGAGCGTGCCAAACGCATGCGAGCACGCTTGGATGAATGCAGTCACTGCGTGAATTGTGGTTACACGGTGCGCTGAGGGGTAACTTCATGTCTGGGCTGTTGTCTTCGCAAGGCTGGGTCGCTCCAAGCTGCTGAATCACTGCCAGGCCGACCAGATAAGACTAGAGCTTCTCAGCAAGTTTCTGGACAGAAACTTGTGAGGTTAAATGAGAAGAATCCAAAGAGAGTTAGAGGCTGATCTTTGGTGGTTAAGGTTTTCTTAGGAGGGTAATGATGCCACAAAAATTTCAGCTCGAAAAGATTTGGCAACAAGGTACTTGCTTCACAAAGTACCCTCCCTGGATAGAATGAAAAAGAATTTGTAAAGCAGAAATATTCCCCATGACTATGAAATATTTGTGCATGGGATGATGAGGCATGACCCAAAGGGTATGTAGGAATTTTCTCAGATTTATGTGGGCAAGAAAAATGAGGGTTGCTTTGGAGCAGAAGTGAATATAGGGCTTTTTCAGAGGGAAAATGAATACTTTTCATTTAAGAAAAATATTCCCAAGGCAATATTATGGTGTAACAGAGGGCAAGAGATGCTTTTGAGATGAAGAGGAGTCACTTGGGTGAAAATCAAAGTAATGCCCAAGTGTTTAAGTCCAAATGAGTTGATCCAAAACTGAAAGTCAATTCAAAAATTCAATAAAACTCAGAAAAAGAAAAATGGCAAAAACCAGGGTGTCACAAACCTCCCCCCCTTAGGATGAATCTCGTCCTCGAGATTCAGTTGCTCGGGAAACAATTCAGGATATGTTGTCCTTAAAAAGTCCTCTCTTTCCCAGGTAGCTTCACTCTCGGTATGGTGTTCCCACTGCACCTTGTAAAATTTAACTGACTTGCTGCGGGTGACTCTTTCCATCTCATCCAATATTCGGAAAGGTTTCTCTTCATAAGTCAGATCCTTAGCAAGCTCAAGTTCTGCCATATCAGTTCGCTTCTTAGGCGGTGAGATACACCTTCGTAACTGTGATACGTGGAAGACACCGTGTATTTCTGACAATTCGGGAGGAAGTTCCAACTGATAGGCCACTGTACCAACCTTGGACATGACAGGAAAAGGGCCAATATACCTTGGTGCAAGCTTTCCCCGCATCTGAAATATCTTGACTCCTTTCATGGGTGTGACTCAGAGGTAGACATATTCACCAGGTTCAAAACTGATCTGTCGGTGCTTGGAATCATAGTAGCTCTTTTGTCGAGACTTGGTCAGTTGCAGTCTGTCTCGGATTTCCCTGACTTGCTTCTCAGCTTCCATCATCAAGTCAGTCCCAAAAATATGGCTATCTCCTGTTTGAGACCAGTTTAATGGAGTACGGCACTTGCGACCATACAGGGCTTCATACGGTGACATTTTGAGACTGGTTTGATTGCTGTTGTTATAGGAAAATTCCGCGTAAGGCAGACTATCTTCCCATTTGGGTCCTTAAGCAAGGGCACATGCACGCAGCATGTCTTCGAGTATCTGGTTTACTCGCTCCGTCTGCCCGTCTGTCTGCGGGTGATAGGTTGTGCTATACTTCAATGCGGTTCCCAATGCTTGATGAAGACGAGACCAAAATGCTGAGGTAAAAAGGGATCCTCGGTCTGAGGTGATAGTCCTTGGCACACCATGCAAACTGATGATTCTGGACACATAGAGTTGAGCCAGTTGATCCGCACGGTATGTGGTCCGGATCGGAATGAAGTGGGCCACCTTGGTCAGCATGTCCACCACGACCCATACGGCATTGTTTCCACGAGGAGTTTTGGGAAGCCCGGTGATGAAATCCATGCATACATCATCCCACTTATATTGCAGGACGGGCAAAGGTTGAAGTAGCCCGGCGGGTTTCTGATGCTCCGCCGTCACCTTGTTGCTTATATCTCAACAGGCGACAAAATATGCAACATCCCTCTTCATTCCATCCCACCAAAATATTTGCCTGAGGTCTTCATACATTTTAGTACCGCCTGGATGGATCGAGTATGAGGATTCATGTGCCTCTGTTAATATCTTCTTCCTCAGATCTTCTACTTTAGGTACACATATTCGTCCTCGAAACCGTATAGTTCCTTGCTCATCTACCAGGAAGTCTTGAGTCTTGCCTGCGTTCATTCGAGTGATCTGGTGTTGCAGTAATAAATCATCTGCCTGAGCCTTGTGAATCTCTTCTTCAAGATTGGGTGTCACTTCCAACATATTGGCGCAGTTGACCCCAACAATGGTTAGATTGAGCTGAGCCATTTCTTCTTGTAGCTCGGGAGGCAAAGATGTCATTAATGCATTTACTGTAGCTGGTTTATGATTGAGAGCATCTGCAACCACATTAGCTTTACCCGAATGATAATTTATTCCGAGGTCATAATCCTTGACCAACTCAAGCCATCTTCTTTGCCGGAGATTCAAATCGGGTTGAGTGAATATGTACTTGAGACTTTTGTGGTCGGTGAATATTTGGCACCGCTTGCCGATGAAATAATGCCTCCAGATTTTTAATGCATGAACCACTGCTGCTAGCTCCAGGTCATGAGTAGGATAATTTCCTTCATGTGGTAGTAGCTGTCGGGATGCATAAGCTACAACTTTGCCATCTTGCATGAGCATGCATCCCAGGCCTCTTCGAGATCCGTCGCAGTACATGTCAAAGCTTCGATAAATGTCTGGAAGCGTCAACACGGGTGCTGAGGTTAAACGAGTCTTCAATTCATTAAAGCTCTTCTCACACTCTTCAGACCATATGAATTTTTGATCTTTCTTGAGCAGTTCCCTCATTGGCTTAGAATTCTTGGAAAAGCCTTCAATGAATCGATGGTAATAACCAGCAAGCCCCAGAAAACTCCTGATTTCTGTCACAGCCATGGGTGCTGGCCATTTTAGCACGTCCTTGACTTTGCTTGGGTCCACAGCTATTCCTTCGGCAGAGAGAATATGCCCCAAGAATCTGACTTGATTGAGCCAGAACTCACACTTGCTGAATTTTGCATATAACTGGTGGTCACGAAGCCTTTGCAATACTGCTCGGAGGTGTTGTTTATGCTCTTCTTCTCCTTTGGAATATATGAGAATATCTTCGATGAAGACCACCACGAACTTGTCCAAGAAATCCATGAACACCTTGTTCATCATATGCATGAAGAAGGCAGGGGCATTTGTCAGACCGAACGACATAACTGTGTATTCATAAAGACTGTAACGAGCGGTAAATGCAGTCTTAGGAATATCTTCCTTCTTGATCTTGAGTTGAGGGTACCCGGTCCTTAAATCAATCTTGGAGAAGATTTGCGCTCCATTAAGTTGATTGAACTAATCATCAATCCTTGGGAGCGGGTACTTGTTCTTGATAGTGACATCGTTGAGCTAACGATAGTCGACACACATTCGTAGACTACCATCTTTCTTGTCCACAAATATGGCAGGTGATCCCCATGGTGAAGAACTTGGGCAGATGTACCCTTTATTGAGCATCTCATCAAGTTGTTTCTTCAGCTCAACCTGTTCAGATGAAGGCATCCGGTAATATTTCTTGTATATGGGTGCCGTTCCTGGCACGAGATCAATAGCAAACTCGAGCTCACGATCAGGTGGTATTCCTGGTAATTCTTCAGGGAATACATCTAGAAACTCACTGACCACTGGAATTAATTCCATGCCTGAGCTTACGGGTGTGAATATCATCTCCTTTTTAGGCATAGTTCTGCGAGCTACAAACTTCGTTGCTTGTCCTGCCGGGTTTATTAAAGTGACTTCCCTTGTTGCACAATTAATACAGACCTGGTGCTTTGTCAGCCAGTCCATTCCCAAAATGACATCCAACCTTGCGGATTCAATTGCTACCAGGCTGGCAGGGAAAATAACTCCACGGACATTTATCTCCAAGCCACGGCATACCAAATTTGTTTTGACAATGGATCCCGGGGATTGCACCATCATGCATTTCTCAAGAAGAGAGCAAGAAAACTTGTTTTGGGCAACAAAACTCCGCGAACTAAAGGAATGAGAAGCCCCAGAGTCAAAAATTGTTGCGGGTATGTTATTAACAGGAAACATACCAATGACCACTTCGGGGTTTTCTTGGGCTTCTTTGGCGGAGAGATGATGCACCTGGCCTTGGATCAGCTCCTGCTCGGTGTAGGATTCCATGTGGTTGACTTGAGGCTTGAGGGGTGCATTTGGCTTGCCGTTCTTGGGACACTGCTTCGCATAGTGCCCGGTTTGGCCACAAGAGAAACATGCGTTGCTACGCTGATAGTCTTCCCGGACAGGATTGGTCACAATGTTCTTGACTTGGTTGTTGGTCTTGTTGGTATTCTGCTGCCATGTTGGCTTGAACTCAAACTAAGGTTGCTGCCAAGTACGAGCCTTCTGAACTGGCTGTCCATCTATCTTGGGTTCGAACTTGCGTTTATGATTATTATAAACTGGCTTATTGTCGTGAACAAGCTTGTGCTCCCTCTCTGTGATAAGGGCCTTGTTTACCAAAGTCTGGAAGTCGGGGAAGTCGACCATGCTGAGTGTGCATCGCAGGTGTTGATTGAGACCTCCAAGGAATCGGTCGATCTTCCTTTCTTCGGTAGCCACATCATAGAGAGAATAGCGAACCAAGTGATTGAATTTGTTCAAATATTCACTTACTGACAGGTTTCCTTGAGTGAGAGTGAGAAATTCACGCTGCTTGACCTTCATGATACCGGCGGGAATGTGGTATTTGCGGAACCTGTCCTTGAATTTATCCCAAGTGATCTCATCGTCTGCAGGCCACATGGTTTTGGTATTGTCCCACCATATAGCAGCAGCTCCTTCAAGATAGTGAGTAGCAAATGGAACCTTGTCAATTTCTTCGGTGCAAGCAATTTCTAACTTCTTCTCAATAGTCCGCAACCAATCATCGGCTTCCAGAGGATCAACAACTTGACTGAAACTGGGAGGCTTAGTCCTCTGAAAATCGGACAACTTGGAGTGATTGCCATTCTGATTACCATTCTGCCCAACCATAGCTTGCACACTTCTTAGTAATTCAAGCAAATCCTGGTTCCTTCTTTCCTCGAACATTCTCATAATCTGCTCTGTGGTAGGTGGTTGCTGTGGAGGAGGTGGTGGTGGCTGATATGGTTTGGGGGAATGCCCTGCTTGTCGGGCTGAGCGACGAACGGGAGTGTCGTCACCCGCCTGACTGCTGCTACCTCCTCTTGTCATCCTATTTATGTTTCCCAATACGAAGTATCAAGATGAGCAACATCCATAAACGGGGAAGAAAAGCAAGCGACAAAGCCCGAAAGAAAACGACAAGAAACCAAGGCGAATAATAAAGGAAAAAGGTTCCAACATAATTATACATAGACTCATACATGAAAGGAAACATCATGACAGGTACGACTACACTCATACATCCAAGCATCATAACAACCTCGGCTACTCTGGTGATCTAGTGTTCCGCTGATCCTGCTGGGTCCTCTCCTGACATGGACTCGGATCCTGAACTGACGACGTTAACGGAAACCTCCGGGTTAAAGGAAACACGATGACGCTGCCTCGAGGGCTCTCCCACAGGGGCAGGTGTTGGATGAGTCTGGAGCATAGGGGCTGCGGGAGTAGTGAGAAGTAAAGCCCACTCAGCAGGAGACCCGCGGGGAGTCACTGTCGAGGTGCCCGAGTTACTCGGAGGGGTAACCGGGGTAGCTGGCGGAATAGTAGCTGGAGGAATAACGGGGGTAGACCCTATGGAAGGTGGAGCGAAACCAGATCTAGCGGCCACCAAAGTTGTACGAGTGCGAGTCAGCTCTCGGGCCAGCTCGTAGATCAGAAGATAACTAGCGGTGATATAGCGAGAAAGGTGGCTAGATGAACGGTCGCACGACGGATCAATAGCAGGAAAGCGAATACGCCCATCATCGCGCAGGGATGGGTAGTAGTAGAAACCTGGATGAGTCTGCATCCGGACCTCGTTATAGCATAACTCAACGAGAACCTCGAATGCAGCAAACTGAACAGCCTGAGCGGGTGTAGAAGCGAAACCACTCCTAGAAGAACGAGTGTATGTGCCAGCTGCAGAACTGTTATGCAAGGTAACCACCGTGTGGTACTCGTATACTGAGGCTGCCAGACGCTCCCGGTACACCTGGTACACCGGGTCGTCATCGTGAGGGTAGAGTCGACACCACACATTCCGAAGAAGATGTGGAGAAGTGTACGGTGCCGGCTCAAACTGGTACGGGAACGGTATAGGAGCCATCTACACTCACAATCATTAGTCCTTTAGTAATAAAAATAAGCTATATGCATGCAATGCAACAATCAGAAGCAACTAAACACTACCGCCACTCAGGGTTACTAAATACCAGGTAACTAGCGCGTTAGCGGTCTAGGGTGTCCTACAGTCAGCGCGGCTCTGATACCAAGCATTGGGGCACCCTGGCTCAGAGCAACCGGTTTACCTTGCATTGCCAGCCCAGAGATCAAGTCTTCTGGCAACAAACAACAACTTGGTATAGAAAGATAGCCGCTTTATTGATACTAGCAAAACATAGGGTTTGATATTACATCAAGTAGCGAGACCAAGCGGCACACACGGTGCTGCTGCACATATGTACATTATTTAGTGAACATGAAGAGGGCCTCGATCACAACGATATAGCTATGAGGAAGCGGAAAGACGACATGGACAGACTCCATCTCACAGGGACACTGATGTGGACATGATCTAGACTGCGATGCAACGATGCAACTCCAACTCCGGTAGAACTTCTCCTGAAACTGGCATGACACGCCAGGTAAGTACTTTGAATGTACTCACAAGCTCACACAAATAAAGCAACAATGCCAAACAACAACATGCTATTTAAACAGGTTAAATGCAAGAACTAAACATGCTATTCATGAAGTGACAGTGCTCATAGCAGGGCCTCTCAGACCCGCTTACCATCCCGGTTACCTTATAACCATCATCACCATCATTCCACGGTGATCACCTCCGGATCACAAACGAAACCACCTCAATGGTCTCGACACTTTCACCAACATAACCAGTGCCACAAGTATATCTTTAGTGTGCATGTTTAGTATTTCTGTTGATCCACGATATGACCTACTACGAACTTGTGTCCGTGACCGAGGATGCGGCTATCGATAGATTAAACACACTCTGCAGAGGTTAGC
The DNA here is from genome assembly GCA_011799875.1 of Thinopyrum elongatum. Lineage (NCBI taxonomy): Eukaryota > Viridiplantae > Streptophyta > Magnoliopsida > Poales > Poaceae > Thinopyrum > Thinopyrum elongatum. The sequence continues at coordinate 558,498,819 of CM022298.1, forward strand.
ACATTGTACCCACACCACGGAACCCATGGCCTCAGACTCACATTCGGGTGGACCAACGGCGTTCCGACAGAACCAATCTATTGCCATGACACCCTCCCGGCCACTCCGACCAACTCCCCTTTGGGCTAAGTCCTGGGTGGCCCCGATGTCACCGCGTGACATCCAACGGCCACCGTCGTGGCAAACCAAATGGTCCCAAACGGGGACATGGTACCAAAACAACTACGGGCACACAAGGTTATACCTGCCTACCGGGCCAGGGTAGCGCCAGTGCATAACCTTCCCTAGTTGGAGGCACCGGCGAGAGGCATAACAATAGACCGAGAAAGGGCCTCCCCATAAAAGGCAAATGTGGTTGCACTTTGGGAAGCTCGATTCGGTGGCACCATGACTCGATCAATAGTATGTTCAAGGTGGATTATGATCAGGTTTCAACTTGCAAATAAAATTTTATCGAGTCATAATATGCCATGAAAATGCAATGAACTATATATGCATCATTTTAACATATCACCAATATGAATTAACCATGCTCTTCATCATGTTACCCTACTGCATATACTTAGTCATTCAACTAAAATGCCACTGATAACAAAACAAGCATAGCAAGAACATGAAACAAGCTCAAGTGATATTGTAGGAATTTTCTATATGCATTAAAAATAACCATATTCAAGTGAAAATCATAGTTATTGAAATGGCACTTTTGCAAATATTTGTGATGGCTTGCCTTAGTGCAGAGGAGGGTCACAACCTCCTGGCTATCCTCAAGGCAGCAAGTTCCTTCTGAAAATATTTAAAATAACAAAAAGAAAATGTCACATAACACTGTTTAATGCAACAGAAAATATCCACAGCAAGCAAAAATCTCATCTTTTGCATGCACATAGAGGAGTTCAACACAAAACCAATGCAAAAAGAATCATATCATTTGGACTTATAGAATAGAAGTTAGAGCAGGTCAAAGTTTAGTCAAATTTCTGAATTAAATTGATTTTCAGAAAATCAGAGACAGGGGGTGACGTCGATGGCATAAACCAGAAAGGCGCCACCACTTATACCGCTTCGGGGGCAACTGAGTGGCTGACCAGTGGGCCCCCTTGGCAGGTTTAGAGAGAGGGAGAGGGAGAAACAGAGGAGGCGTCGCGGTCGCCGGTGGTTCTCCGGCGAGGAAACCTCGGCAGTCGCCGGGGATTGGATGGATGGACGTGCAAGACTATGGCGGTTCTGCACGTACCCGTAGCTCGGCGAGAGGTGGAAGGAGGATGTCGTTGTGTTCTTCTCCAGAGATGGCAGCGGACGAAGGTCGCCAGAGAAGAAGATGCCGGCGAGGTGAGGCCGTTCCCGCGGCTCCAGTAGCGTCGTCCGGGGCTAGCAGAGCACCACGAACACGCCTGGGTAGTTGGAGGGTGCCGAGGATCACCGGAGGAATCAGGGTACCGAGGCGGGGTCGGCAGTGAGTTTTGGTGAGGAACGGCGGCCAGAGGCCCGCCTGGCCTGGCCGCGGCTATCTAGGAGGGGTTATGGAGTCAGAGGAGTGGGTTGGGGTGGCTGGATGAGCTCGGGAGGGCCTCTATATATAGGCGCGGTCGAGAGGGGGATCGTGGTCGCCGGAGATGGCTCTGGAAGCGGCGCACGGCGATGAGAGGAGTCAGAGAGAGGGGAGAAGTGGCCAAGGGCTCACGTGGCCACTGTCGAGGCTCACAGCCAAGCACAGGATGCAGAGACGGACGAAAACAGTGGCACGGGGGGGCACTGTGCTCTCGGCTCCATCGTGCCCGTGCTCGCTGTGGCTGTCACAGGCATTGGGGAGCACCGGGGAGAGGTCAAGGCGATGAGTCGGGGTAGAGGGGGCTTCGGGACTCGCTAGCTTGGGCGGAGGCGAGTGCACGAGTGAAACAGAGCCGCGGGGGCTGTCTAGAGCGCGCCAAACGCATGCCAGCACGCTTGGACGAACGCGGTCATTGCGTGAACTATGGCTACGTGGTGCACCGTGGGGTAACTTCATGTCTGGGCTGTTGTCTTCGCAAGGCTGGGTCGCTCCAAGCTGCTGAATCACTGCCAGGCCGACCAGATAGGACTAGAGCTTCTCAGCAAGTTTCTAGACAGAAACTTGTGAGTTTAAATGAGAAGAATCCAGAGAGAGTTAGAGGCTGATCTTTGGTGCTTAAGGTTTTCTTAGGAGGGTAATGATGCCATAAAAAATTTAGCTCGAAAAGATTTGGCAACAAGGTACTTGCTTCACAAAGTACCCTCCCTGGACAGAATGAAAAAGAATTTGTAGAGCAAAAATATTCCTCATGACTATGAAATATTTTTCATGCGATGATGAGGCATGACCCAAAGCGTATGTAGGAATTTTCTCAGATTTTTTTTTTGGCAAGAAAAATGAGGGTTGCTTTGGAGCAGAAGTGAATATAGGGCTTTTTCAGAGAGAAAATGAATATTTTTCATTTAAGAAAAATATTCCCAAGGCAATATTATGGTGTAAGAGAGGGCAAGAGGTGCTTTTGAGATGAAGAGGAGTCACTTGGGTGAAAATCAAAGTAATGCCCAAGTGTTTAAGTCCAAATGAGTTGATCCAAAACTGAAAGTCAATTCAAAAGTGCAATAAAACTCAGAAAAAGAAAAATGGCAAAAACCAGGGTGTCACAATGTGGTAAAAAAATTGGCATGTTTGACGAAAGTTTGGACAGACACCCCTCACAAACCGGAGCAACTCACTAGAAGGCTCGTGCTTTCGAGAGGGAACAATGCATGTTTGATGACGAATCGACGATAGCTTCCTCTTATGGGCTTCAAAAAATTTCTACAGTTAACGTGCACTAATACAACTGTCATTCAAAATTTGGAAATTTTCAAGGGTCATTTGACCTTTTTAAGACATTTAAGTGATTTCCTAGCCATTTAATGACCGTAATCGAAATTTGAACTACATCTACATGCAGCGGCTAACCATAACGGTTTGAAAAATCATATTTGTGTACTTGTGTGCGAGTTAATTCCATGTGGAGTAAATTGGAATGAATTTTCAAACATATTGGTGTCACGGCTTGGACACATGCATGGAGTTCCATGGCATTTAAATTCCAAAAAAATAAAAAATGATCAGATGATGTAAATATCCGGTGTTCAAAAAGGAAAATGTAAAGATCTGGCAAGACAACTGGGCCCCACACGATTGGCTCTCTATTTCACGCCTCGAGGTTTGGAAGGTGAGTGGCGCAGGTTATTAATCAGAGACGGTTATGTATTGGAAACTGTCAGCTATTAAGTTTACACACGGATTTTGCTCCGGGAATCGTGTGTAATTCAAACTACAGTACTCGTAAATTCCAGCGACCGGCGTGTGTACTGTTCCCATCAATCTAGATTCCGGCCGCCAATAAATACTACCTTCCTCACGTCGTCCCGCCTACATTCTCATCTACTTCCTCCCCTCGCTCGCCCTCTCTCTCTCTCAAATCTCTACCATGGCGTCGCCGATCTGCCCACGCGACGACGAGGAGGCGCCGCCCCCCGAGGACGCTCAGTCGAAGAGAAGCGATGAGGAGGAACCCTACGCATCGCCGGACGAGGTTGCGCTGGACCCCCCAACTTTGGAGTGGTTTTGGGGCCAGTACAATCTTTGTCTGTGGAAGTCGCTGCCACCGGCTAAGAAAGCCAGGCAAGTGCCGTTCAAGAAGGAGATGGCGGAGGAGGAAGCCAGGTACCAGGCGGCCTGTGAAGCCCGTGATGCCGCCTGGAAAAGGAGGCGGTGGAGCTTTGGGGGCGGGCTCGTCGTCGTGCGGAGGAGGTGTACGAAGACGGGTACTTCGCGAGGAAGGTCAAAGGCGCTAGGCGCCTCATCGCTGCGTGGAGGTGGGCCGGTAAGCTCCAGCGTACCACCGACGAGGAGCTCCGGTGGGCGCCCAACGAAATGGCAAGATCGTTCGCGCTCGCCCGCCAGCAAGAGGCAGATCGGTACGTCAAGCGCTGCGAGGCGGAGGAGCCGGAGTACTGCCTCTGCGCTGGGAAGACGCCGCGCACCATGGAGCTGCTGGCGAGGGGCTGCCGGAATACTGCCCCTGGGAGGGATTATTAGTTTTAGTATTGTTCATTTTCAATTTTATGCATTGTACCTAGTAGTTAAGTATCATCACGTATATGTGATGATATTATATATATTCTGTGACGAACTAATGAACAAATAATATATATTATGAATTCCATTTTCTATTTGTTTTCGTATACTAATTTGTATCTAGCTGTTATCATCCACATATACAGAATAGAAAGCATATACACACACATTGAAACAGAACATATAACAATGGAAAACAGAGTACACACATTGAAACAGAGCAATAAATAGAGCAATATTATGATTGCTGTGAATACATAGCGATCCACGTCGAAACGACTCAACAAAATAAAACGCGTCCATGAGACCAAGACCAGCAGCCCTTGCCTACGGTAGCTCTTGGCTCTGCCTGAACTCGTGCAGGCGTTCGTCCAAGCGGTCGACACGCTCGCAGTATATCTGGAGCGTGATCTCGAGCTCCAAGTTGGCTATTTCATCGGAGATGACCAGCTCGAGGATGCGACGGCCATGTTCCTCTACTGCGCCCAGGTGGACACCTGGGCCAAGGAGGCGGTCGAGCCTAGCGACCAGCGCGTTGGCATCGAGCGGGCCGCGGACAAGGCGAACGGCACGACCCATGCGAACGGCACGGCGGGCGTCCGGTGCAAGTACGGCGCGGCCGGCCTCTGGTGCAAGTACGGTGCAGACGGCCTCTGCCCACTCCTGGCAACGAATGGGGGTACTAATAGGACATGTACCCAGCTGCGACGCCCTGTCGACAGCAGGCAAGCGCCGATGGATCCGCTCTTGCTGTGCGGCGCTCCAACGGTCTCGCTGTGCGGCGAGCCACAGCCTATCGGCGCGGACGCGCCTAGCTTGCTCTGCGGTGAGCCATCGATCATGTTGTGCGGCGAGCTGCAGCCTCTCGGTGCTGACATGCCTATCTTGATCCGCAGCACTGAAGCGCCATGTGCCAAGGGTCTTCTCAACCCTGGCGATGACGCGCATCACGGCGTCGTCCATCGCGTTGCCGGGGAGCGCCTCGGCCTCGACGGGCCGTGGCGCCTTCTCATTTTCCTCGTCGAGGAGGTTGATGGTAGAGGCGGTGCTTTGGTGGGTTGGCATGCTTGGAAAAGGTAGATGTGCTACAGGCTGCGCTTGTTGCCTCCGTGCGACGCGCGCCGCGCGCAATGTCGTTGGGTGGCGACGGGAAACCGGTGAGGAAATGGCGGGAAACGGTGGCATGTTCATAAAATGCTAACAATTAATGGAAATTTAGCATAGAAGGAACATCGAGCTAGCACGACGCGTGCGGGCACATTGCTCACCCAAGGCTATGATCCATATACTTGCGTGCCCAACACAGCACACTATTCACAGTAAAGAATACTGTTCCGTTCATCCGAGTGAACTGTATGCCGTATATCGCACACACCTTCATCTGGCTGCCTGTTTCTGTTGTTCCACCTCATCACAAACAGTTTATCCAAGTGAACTATATGCCGTATACCGCACATGCCTCCATCTGGCTGCCCGTTTCTTTTGTTCTGCCTCATCACAAACAGTTCATTGAACTGAACCGTATGCCCGGCAACGCACACGCAACTAAAATCTAAACCGTGTTTGATGTATCTGCCATCGCAAACGTTTTGCATCTTTTTTGACGGGTTTTTTACATCACCGTTTGCGATTAATGCATCGCACATAGTTTCGTCGAAGGGTCTCTTATTGTAGTGTCGCGTTAGCAGCATCCTGCAGTAGTGCATGGTTGACGTAATGGCCACGATGATCGAACGATGCGTGCAACCCCTCCAAAAGAGGACACGCCCCTTATGGAGGTATAACGGGACAAGTGACCCATCCCGCTACAAGCGACAGGGGTTGGATAATCCAGCAGCAATGGCCGCCATATTGGCAGATCTATACAAAGGCGAAGAAGAAGAGTTCGCCCCCCCGAGAAACTGGAAAGGTTACTCGGGCTACAACCCTACTGAATGGGTAAGTTTAGACTTGTGTTTACAGCACGGACATTACGCCCGAATACTGATCAGTTTTACTGTTTTACCAATCAGAGCTAGAGACACCAAGTTGAAGGTATCAACTGCCTTGCTCCTCAACCGGAGGATCATTCCCGTGATGATGATCCTGGCTTTCACGAGGACCCAGAGACATCGATTGACTTTGAGAACGGGGTTTTCTTCCAGGAAAGCCTCGATGGTTCTAAGGCAGCCATCCAGTCGATCATCCTGGGCTCCTCCCCTCATCCACCTTAAGTAGCACGAGAAGGCCTCTTTTCCACCAAAGCGTTCGTCTTGCGCTATCCCGGCCACGCTGACTTCTACTCCCAAGGGCCGCCGAACCTCACGCCGAACACCAACAGAGGCGGCGCCGATTCCAGCCAACACAAGAGCCTCACATCTTCGGAGAAAAGGTAATATGTTCTAGAACTGTCATCAGTTTATCATCGGCCTTATCTATGAAGGGCTCCGCTGAAATTCAATCCGGGTTAACAGGAAGAAGGTACCACTCCAACCGTCCGAAGACATCAAGGAGGTGTCCGGGAGTGACCGAAAACCCTCAGCACGGGCGAAGGTTAACACATGGGATCCCACAACACATCAGCGATATTTCGGTTACCAATTCAGAAGTTGAGAGTGTGATGAATCATCAACGACGGAAGGAATCCCTGCGCCAGGCAGTTTTTATCGATCAAGAATTTAATGCCTTCAATTTGGCCGATGCATATATCGGAGCGGCCCAAACAGGTCTCGAGGGAATTGCCAATCTTCTGTCAACCAATATGAAGGTAAGGAATAGTTTCCAACAGCCAAGTGTAAACACTAAACCAGTAGCCCCCGAGCCTTGAATCGGGTGGGACGGCCAAGTTAAGGGTCTAAAAAGCATGTATTACTTGTTGTAGGCCTTAAAGGACCAGAATAAAAAGTTGTCCGAGGACCTTGAGGTGAGCCGAACACAATTGGCTGATGTGAGGGCCGAATTGGAGGCGGTGAAAAAGTTTACCAGCGAGGCCCATGGTGAGTTAAAGCTATAGACATGTACTAATGATGCTAAAGCACCTTGTTTAATATCGGCCTTATTTGTAGCAGCCGAATCCATAGGTCAGCTTCAAAAGGATCTGGATGCCGTCAAAGAGTCCCAATGGTATGCGGAATCCCAGCATCAAGCCGGTGTGCGGATGTTAAAATGAAACCATGAGCAAAACAATGAGCTAAAGGAGAAGAATCAGCAGCAGGCCAAGGAACTGGAGAGCTTAAAAGCTCAGCTGGAGCAGGCTCTAGGAGATAACCAGAGACTGAAAAGCGATGTTCAGTAAGTGTCACTTAAGCATTGGGTGTAAATAGCCATCCGTAATGCTCGAGTATAACACATGTGTCATGTTTTAATGCTAGGTCTCCTGATAGGCCGACCCGGAGAGGAGGCCAGTTCCTTTGGCGGAGATCTTTTCAAATAACTGTCTGTGATTCATGAGAGAGCTCGAAAGGCTATGAAGAGTATGGATAAGGCGCTATGGTCGGCCGAAGCGGCGCCGGATGATATGGCCGAACTAGCGAAGCGCTTTAAGGGAGCTCGGCGACGGCTAGAAGTATGGAAACTATCCACTTGCCGGGAAGGGGCGCGAGAAGCCTGGGCCATGGTGAAGACCCGCTTCAGGAAACTTGAGCCGGAGCATATAGCTCGTGTTGGACCAGTAGGGCCAGACGGACAGGAAATACCTCTTCACTTGGTTTATGACCAAGTGATGCCTGCAGCTCGGTTCTCCCAGAAGGATTGCGCCTTGGATATCATAATAGACAATGTGGACAAGGAGTGATGTGTTTGATTCTATGTATCTATGTACTTTACACCAAACGTGCTCGATCCATGCTAAAAACGTTGTCATAACCGGCCATCAGCTTCGACCTCCCTGACCAGGGGTCGGGGAGTGTTCCGTACTATGTGACCTGATGTAAGCAGGGAATCACTTCCGGTAACTAGGCAATCCGGCCTTAAGGTACGAACAGACAAAAACATGCACGGAGAGTTATGTTATATTACTTTTTAATGTAAGAAACATCTTCTAAATAAAATAGTTCCTCCATGGGTTCCTTTCTTCAGGTTCCGTCATGCTAGTGTAGACGTTTGTATTCGGATATCCGAGGTATGCGAATAATCGATGCGGGGGCTGAATCCCCAAGCGGTGGTGACGAACACCAAGAGTATTATAGTTTTTCCTCTTTGCCGACCCATTGTGTTCTTAAGAACGCTAGGTTTCGGCTTCACCCGTCTGAGGTACGTACACGGCTGACCCGGTCGTAACAATCGTAGAGGTGCTCCCTTTACCCCCTAGTCAAACAATCAGGAACATAGGGGGTAAGCATAGGAGCCAGGCAACCTAGCTTGGCAAAAACTTAAGTCAAATTGGTGCATATAATGGCGGGAGAGGTATCCGGAAGGTGCAAACACGATAGAGATGATTACGTGCTCCGAAATTTATTGATTGGCTGCTTTAAAGGAGCCCCCAGGTGAAATCTGGGTGTTACATTGAAGAATAGGGCCTAAATAGAATTCGGTTTATTTGAACAGGGCCCGAGAGGTGCTAATTATCCAGACAAGAGAACGGAAATTTACAATGAGGAAAGGGGTAGTGTACTGACATGGGCATGCTTAGCCGTAGAAACGTCAGAGCCGAGCTGCGTTCTAGGGGTTCGGTTCGAGGCGGTTATCGGCTGGGTTGCGGAGACGATATGCTCCTCCTGCTAGCACTTCATCAATTATAATTGGGCCCTCCCATTTAGGCGAGAGCTTGTTCTTTTGCTTCTTTGGGAGGCGGAGGACGAGTTCTCTAGTGTTATATGCCTTTGCATGAACTTCCCTTTTCTAGTAGCGTCGAGCCTGCTGCTGATAAAACGTAGAACTAGCCCGGGCGACGCCCCGTTCCTCTTCCAGGGCATCTAGGTCATCCTGCCAATCCAACTCGGCTTCTTTTTCCTCATACATGTGCACTCAAGGTGAGTCATGAATAATGTCGCACGGTAGGACTGCTTCGGCGCCGTACACCATTAAAAAAGGGGTATATCCCGTTGTTCGGTTGGGGGTAGTACGTAATACCCAAAGCATGGAGTCAAGCTCTTCCACCCAGTGACAATCAGATTTTTTCAAGGAATGGACCAGGCGAGGCTTGATGCCGCTCACGATTAGTCCGTTGGCCCGTTCAACTTGTCCGTTGGTCTGCGGGTGGTACACCGAAGCATAGTCGAGCTTAATGGCCATGGTAGCACACCAGTCCTTGACTTCCTGGGCCGTGAAATTGGATCCATTATCTGTGATGGTACTATGAGGGACACCGTAATGGTGTACTACGCCGGATATAAAGTCGATAACTGGTCCAGACTTTGCTGAGGTTACTGGCTTTGCTTCAATCCATTTAGTGAATTTATCGACCATGACCAGTAGGTATTTCTTTTTCTTGGTTCCCCTTTTAAGTGGTCCAACCATGTACAATCCCCAGACTGCGAAAGGTCAGGTGATTGGTATAGTTCAGAGAGCCATGGGGGGCATATGGCTTTGATTAGCAAAAAGCTGGCATCCAACACAACGTGAACTAAAGTGCGGACGTCCGCGCGGGCAGTGGGCCAGAAAAACCCGGCTCGGAAAGCTTTGCTTACCAGGGCCCGAGCTGCCGCGTGATGGCCGCCCATACTAGCGTGAACCTCGGCCAAAAGTTGCTGCCCCTCTACTTCCAATATGCACCGTTGCAAGACTCTGGTAGCGCTTCTCTTGTATAGCTCGCCCTCGTGGACCTTATAGGCTTTGGAGCGCCGGATAATGCGCCGTGCCTCGGTTTGATCATCGGGGAGTTCTTGCATCAGGAGGTAGTCAAGGAAAGGCTCTGTCCATGGCACGATTATGGCCAGGACCTCGTGAGACGAAGCAGTTTCTTCAATTGTTGAGCCACCAATGATGTCGTCGTCTGGCTCGACAGCCGGAGGGACAATTTGCTCGGGCCCATTGACCGCTGCGTCTTGGTCTCCATTCTGCCACACCACGGATGGCTTGAAGAGCCGCTCGAGAAAGGTGTTTTTAGAGACAGGGTCGCGTTTAGCGCCCATACGGGCGAGGATATCCGCCGCTTGGTTATTGTCTCTAGAGACATGGTGGAATTCTAACCCTTCAAACCGGGCTGAAATTCTTAAGACGGCATTCCGGTATGCCGCCATTTTTGGGTCCTTGGCGTTGAACTCGCCGTTGACTTGGGAGATGGCGAGGTTGGAATCCCCCCTCACCTCGAGCCGCCAAACACCCATTGAGGTTAGCATCCGAAGACCATGCAACAGGGCTTCGTATTCGGCTGCGTTGTTGGAGTCTGTGTACATGATCTATAGTACGTACCGAATAGTGTCACCCGTGGGGGACGTGAGGATTACTCCAGCCCCTAGTCCGGCTAACATTTTGGAACCGTCAAAATACATTGTCCAGTGGGAGTACGTACTATATTCCCGGGGAAGTTCGGCTTCAGTCCATTCGGCCAGGAAATCAGTTAGCACCTGCGATTTAATAGTGCGGCATGGTTTGTACACAATTTCAAAGGGCAGGAGTTCTATTGCCCATTTGGCTATGCGACCCATGGCGTCCCTGTTGTTGATAATATCATTTAAGGGGACTTCGGATGCCATGGTGACCGAACACTCTTGAAAGTAGTGTCGGAGCTTGCGAGTGCCATGAAAACTGTGTAGGCGATCTTCTGATAGTGCGGATACCGGGATTTACACGAGGTGAGTACTTCCAACACATAATAGATAGGCTTTTGCACCTTGAACTTGTGTCCTTCTTCTTCTCGTTCTACCACGAGGACAACGCTCACAACCTGGTTTGTGGCTGAGATGTATAGCAACATGGGTTTGGCTATGCCAGGTGCTGTCAAAATGGGGTTGCCTGCTAGTAGAGTTTTTATCTCCTCTAGTGCGGCGGTTGCCTCATCCGTCCATTCGAAGTTTTTGGTTTTGTTGAGCAATTTGTAGAGCGGTAGGGCCTTTTCGCCGAGGCGAGAGATGAAGTGACTGAAGGCTGCGACGCAACCGGCCAATTTCTGGAAGTGTTTGAGCTCTGTGAGTATTGCCAGTTGGGACAGAGCTCGGATTTTGGCTGGATTGGCTTCTATCCCTCAATGGGAGACAATAAATCTGAGCAATTTTCCGACGGGAACTCCGAAGACACATTTATCCGGGTTAAGCCATATATCTTATGTTCTCAAATTATCAAAGGTCTGGCGGAGGTCGTCTACCAACTGCTAACGTGTTTGGTCTGATGACCACATCGTCCACATATGCTTCGACTGTTTTTATGATTTGGGTTTCCAGGCATGTTTGAATCATGCGCTGATATGTTGCACCTGCGTTTTTTAACCCAAAGGGCATTGTGTTGAAGCAGAATGGCCCGTAGGGTGTGATGAACGCAATTGCTGGTTGGTCGGATTCCTTCATCTTGATTTGGTGATATCCTGAGTAGGCGTCGAGGAAGCACAACAAGTCGTGTCAGGCAGTGGCATCAATGATCTGGTCTATTCGGGGCAAGGGGAAGGGGTCCTTGGGGCAGGCTTTGTTGAGGTCTTTGAAGTCGATGCATAACCACCAGGACTTGTCTTTTTTTGGCACCATGACCAGGTTTGCCAGCCACCCGGGGTGTTTGATTTCTCTGATGAATCCTGCTTCAAGTAACTTGGCTAATTCTTCTCCCATGGCTTGATGCTTGGGTTCTGAGAATCGACGCAGCGTCTGTTTAACTGGCTTGAAGCCTTTAATTATGTTCAGACTGTGCTCTGCCAGCCTGCGTGGGATGCCTAGTATGTCCGAAGGATGCCAGGAAAATATGTCCCAATTTTCACGCAAGAATGTGCGCAACGCCTCGTCGATCTCTGGATCCAGCTGGGCTCCGATGGTCGCTGTCTTATTGGGGTCCGTCAGGTGCACTTGGAACTTAATGGTTTCGTCAGCTGGCTTGAAGGAAGTAGACTAGGGTCTCTTACTAAGAGTTACATCATCCCTGTCCACTACTGTACGTAGTGTGGTCAATTCTTCGGTTGCGAGAGCCTCGGATAGTGCCTCGAGGGACAGGGATGTTGTTTTGTTTTTTGCTCAGAGGGCTTTGTCCGGATCACTGGCTATTGTGATCACACCGTTGGGCCCTGGCATTTTGAGCTTCATGTACCCATAATGGGCTATAGCTTGAAACTTTGAGAATGTGTCACGCCCTAATAGGGCGTGGTATCCGCTACGGAAGGGCATGATGTGGAAGAACAATTCTTCGGTCCTGTAGTTCGCCAGAGTGCCGAACACTACGTCCGGAATAATTCGTCCGGAGCAGCGTGCCTCTCTGTCGGGGATGATTCCTCAAAACGTGGTGTAACTTTGTTCAACTCGAGATTTGTCAAATTGCATCCTGTCAAGGGTATCCTCATAGATGAGGTTTAAGCCAATGCCTCCATCCATAAGCACCTTAGTCAATCTGAAGCCGTCCACGATGGGATCGAGGACTAGTGTGGCTGGTGCTCGGACGGGTCTCGCCCTTGGTTCATCCTCTGCATTGAAGGTGATCGGGGTGTCCGTCCAGGGGCTTGTTATTGTGACCTGGTGGACTTGGCTGAGCTCTCAAAGGGCTCTTTTCCTCTGATTGTTCAAGAAGAAGGTTTCATAGACAGTTAAGACGTTATGGTCATTGGATGAAGGTGTTTCTGATCATCTACTGGGATTTTGAAGGCGGAGTATAGCCTCGCCGCTTTTGGCAACCTGCCGAATAACCCAGCAAGCTCGAAGCCTGTGAGTCGGGTTCGTGTTGAGCAGGGCCGAGTGTATGGGGCATGGCTTATCCATTAGTTCGTCCAGGACCGATCAGGGTCCGGCGAGGGATCTGTTTCTTTTTTCGGCGGGCTCGTATTCGGGCGACCGCTGCACGTATGCGCGCTTGTCCCGGATTGTACTTGTTTGTTCGGCGTGGTTGGATTCCACGCGTATATGCTGTTCCATCCAAGTGCTCTCCATGGCGCAGTATTTCCATACCAGGTCCGATAGCTCGGCGTTGCTTTGCACGTGGCGACGAGCGAGGGCATTCAGAAGCCCTTCGTCTCGGCAGTTAGACCGGAAGGTCGTAATTATGTCTTGGTCGCAGTAGTTGGCGATTTGTTCTTTTACCAAGAGGAATCGGGCCCAATAGTGATGGACCGTCTCTCCGGGCTGCTGCCTCATGTACATAAAATCCCAGATGTTTGGAGGACCCGAATTGTCTGGGGAGTACGCGACATGGGTGGTGGGTGGGAGAAAATCCCGCACTATCCCAGGGTGTATGTCCGGGACTTTAGCGGTGGTATCTACGGCATCCGTACTGTTAGCAGACCGTGGCAGGGACATGAAGTCGTGTTTTAAGTCGGAACCTGGCTTGGGACCTTCTTCGGGGCTCGAAGCCTGATCATCGATCCGGACATAACTCGTTTTGAGCTTCGGCGATGATGATCCTTCGGCCAATTCTTCGATGGTGGCGACGAGGTGCATGACAGGCGGGGTGTAAATTTCCCTATTGTCGAGTTTAAGCCCGATCCGGTCGTAGACCGAGGATTAACCGTCGGAGACTCCCATGGTTCGAATCCGTTCTAGGATATCGTTTACGGACGAGAGGCTCGTCGGGTCCATGTCACCCACAGGTTCGGAGCTAGCTCGAGGCGTGGTCGTTTCAGGTATGTTCGAGACAGTGTTTGGGCGGTGCGTGGTCGACTTGTTGCCGGAAACCGGGTCTAAGGCCAGGCTCCGCACATCGTTGGTCTCCGCCCCCGAGTTCAAAGCTATGGGTTCCCGGTCTTCGAACTTAAGAGATGCACCACAACTCGAAGCTGGTGGTGCGGTAAGGGCCGATCCGAAGATTAGATCGGTGTGAAACACCGAAGTCAATGCTTCATGAGCCGTAGTTCTTCCAGGTGAGGCTGAGAAGCCAGTGAAGATTAGATCGCCCTGAGCATCAATAACGTACTCGAAGTTGCCGAATCTGATCTGGTGCTCAAGGGTGAAGCTGTCGACCGGGTTGAGATGACGAGCCGAGTCGGCGTGCAAGACAATGCTGCCGAACGCGAAATGTTGACCGGGGACAAAGATGTCTCCGGTGCTGATGCCATCTCTGATGACCAGGCGAGCCATCGATCCTTCGACGATCCGACATTGGAACTCCCAATGAAAGCACCAATGTCAGTGTCAAAACCGGCGGATCTCGGGTAGGGGTCCCAAACTGTGGACCTTGGATCGATGGGGAACAATAGACGTAAGGCACGATGTTTACCCAGGTTCGGGCCCTCTCTAAGAGGTAAAACCCTACGTCCTGCTTGAGTATATTGCTTGTGTATAAGGGGGTTACAGAGTAGATCTACCACGATATCAAACGAACTAAACCCTAACTAGTAGGATGGTGATTGTTCCTCTAGCCTCTATGGACCAAGCCCCCTGGTTTATATAGACACCAGGGGTGCTAGGGTTTACAGGTAGTCGGTTACATCAAGGAAACTCCGGGTCTTCTATCTTGACTTGGGGGCCACACCAAGGCACAAAAGGTCTTCGGTCCGGATACGGTGCGGCCCAACTGTCCGGCCCACGTGAGATGAGCCGGCACCCCGAGGACCCCTAATCCAGGACTCCCTCAACCACCGCTGAGGATCGCCGTCTGCTTCTATGGAGGACGAGTCGGCCAACAAGCGGGGGTGGGTCGAGCCAGAACCTCAAGAGCCTCCGGCGAGCATGGACTTCATCAGCAGCCTCCCCGACGAGATGTTGGTAACCATCATATCCCTCCTCCTCATCAAATCTGGCGTGCGGACCACCGTCCTCTCCCGGCGGTGGCGCCCCCTCTGGCACTCCACCCCTGGACCTCATCGACGACAATGAGCTCTGCACCGAAGAGCACAAACGCTTGGACGCATTGTCCCACGTCCTCGCCATGCACCCTGGGCCGGTCAGTCGCCTTGCTATTGGCAAGTTCGGTTCCAACTGCATGGCCGAACCCAGGTTTCACGACTGGTTCCTATCCCCAACCCTAGATTGGCTTGAGGAGCTCAGCTTTCATGTTGGACATTCGCGCTCGCTGCCACGCTCCACCTCACGCCCACGCTGTGCCGCACTATGTTCAAGCATTGCCTTTTCCCCCAGATTGATGATGCGCCCGCTCTTCATCTCCCTAAACTGAAGCACCTCGAGCTCATGGGCATCCGCATCTCGAAGGAGGATTTGGAGTGCCTGTCCTCAGGTGATGGATGGGTTCAGTAGCCTCCACATCGCCTCGACGAATGTCTGTATGATTTATGTGCATTGCTAGTGCCGCAACAGGCTGTCAGTTGGGGTGTTTCACGATATGGTCATTGAGAATGAGCCTTTCCTCGAGAGATTGTATGTACTTGATAAAGTAGGTCCAACAAGACTCAGGGTCATTGATGCACCAAAATTGACAGTGGTGGGCTATTCGTGTGCTGAATTCTCTAAACTTTTTACTAGATCATTATCCGTTCAAGTACAACAGTCTTCTTCTTCTCCTTATTATTGGACATCACATTTTATCTATTTTTTGTTGACCTATGTTCGCCTATCATCCACAAAATGATTCCCACAAGCTTGACCCCGTCTCTGCGCACAGTGAAGATCTTGGCACTACAATCTGTCGGCCCCGATTTGGATGAAGTTATAAGATTCCTTAGATGCTTTCCGTGCACGGAGAAGCTATACATCGAGGTGATGCTCCTTTCCTGTTAATTGTTAACCACAACAGAGTTCAATTTGTTGTTACTTTTACCCATGATTACAAGGACAAATGTAGTATGGGTTCTAAAGGAAATTTGGAGGATTTCAATACATATATTTTTTGAGATGTTAATCATGAACGACTGAAGATGGCATGTCACTCTATTCGTGTATTTTAGAAATCCTGCAAATAAAAGAGGACCGAAGTGTTCAAATCTGCAGCTAGGCACTAATATGTTGTCTTCGTTTGCAGATACAAGCAAGCCCGAAAGTGGAAAATGTTGCACAATATAACAATCCCATTGAATGCCTTGATCTTCTTCTCACAGAAATTAGTTTTAACGAGTACCAAGGCACCACACTAGAAATTAAATTTGCCAAGTTCTTTGTTCAGAAAGCAAGGGTGCTCAAGGTAATGAGGTTTGCCCTATATTTAGTGTGCAGAAGTGAATGGTTTGCTAAAGAGCGTAGATGTCTACAACTGAATGGAAAAGGCTCTGCAGAAGTTGAATTTCTGTTTGTAACTTCATGTGACAAATTATTCGGAAGTTACTGTATCAAGCCACTATATGACTTCTCGGTGGCTGATCCTTTTGCAGAAATAATTCATGAAAAAGATTCTGAAGAAGATGAATTTGATTTGTAAGAACAGTTTGAACCTTGTAATCGTTGAATTTGGGCCTTGTAATGCTGGAATTTGAACCTTGCAATATTTATGGTATTTGTGATATAACGTAATTGGATGTTTAATTTGGTTATGCAATCATGTCCTATTATAAGTATATATGTTATTCTTCTGTAGAAAAAGCATAGATGTTGTGCGGACAGAGCATATCACATCGCACACGGGCTAAACTAGGGAACCCGTCGGTGATGATTTCAACAATCACTGACAATTGTATACAGCAAGCATTTGCCCACAAAACACACGGCTTATTAGCAGCAATCATCTGTGTTATTATCAGTCTTCGCACACATTTCTGATTATGGACCTGTTTTTCGCGGATCACACACATCTTGTTAAGTTGAACCATTTCTGCTGTTTTCGCTCATCGCATACAGTTCATCCGATTGAAATGTATGCCATCTATCGCACTCACCTTTATCTGGCCGACCGTTTCTGTTGTGTTACCCAATCGAAAACAGTTCATCCGAGTGAACTGTATGTCGTATATCACACACACCTTTATCTAGCTAACCATTTCTGTTGTTATGGTCATCGCAAACAATTCATATGGATCAACTATATGCCACGTATCGCACACACAACTCTAATCTGAATCATGCTTGATGTCTCCGCCATTGCACACAGTTTATCTTATTGGTGACGGTTTTATTAAGACACTATTTGCGATCCATGCATCGCACACAGTTTGGTCGAAGGGTCTCTAATTCATGTGTCACGTTTGGACCATCCTGCAGTAGTGTATATACAGAACTATTGCTCCCTCCTCTATCAAAGATCACAAACCAATCTAGGCAAAGCCTTCTTGAGTTTTCAAGTGCAGGTGGCAATGGCTCGTTTGTGGGATGAGAGGCAAACCTCTTCACAAGAAGAAGAGGACTTGGAGCAAGAAGGCTACTCTCCAGCAAGCATAAGGGAGAGGGTTCATCGCTGCCACGATTGGACCTCTTTCAAAGAAGATCCGTAGGAACCTCCTTTTGAGGAGGATGACGAGGAAGATGAAGAGAAGGGCAAGAAACCGACAGCCATCCCCATCAACGCCATTAAGTTCATCATCGATGAGCACAAGCTTGATTTTGTCAAGGAGACTCCCGCTGTCATGGGGAAGTGCGGTGTTAGTAACTACACTGTCCACAATCCTTTGGATGAGTCTGGTAAGATTGATCCAAGGGCGCGTGTAATGCACACCATTGGTGCCCGCATGCAAGTTGGGCCTCCTAGGAAAAGGCGTTATATCACCCTGGTGCAACCGACTTCACCTCAGGTACAAGTCAATAATTCAGTAGTTGAGACTAAAGCTATGACTGCTAAGATCAGGGAGATGGAGCTTGCCTTGGCTGTCAAGACGCGTGAGGTTCTTGACACAAGCTTAAGGGTCATCACCAATGAGGATGCAACTCTTCGCATGTAACATTCTCGCATCACGGATTTGGAGGTTGCCAACAAGCTCCTGATTGATGCCCTAACCGGTGTCACCGCTTCGCCTCCAAAAGAGAACATCGGTACCAATAAAAAGGAGACTAAATGAATCCAACCGGCTAAGCATGTTAAGCTTGGGGGTATTTTGAAGCCATTTCTCGTTTCCTTTTCCATTATTACTTTTCAGTTGAACTTTGCTTGAAGGAGTTTATTTAGTTCGAGTAATAAAAGTACTATCATACCTTTTTGGTGAAGAGGGAAGATTCTTATCCGTTGAGTCATGGATGGTTTGATGAATAGTCCATAATGATCTAGATGAATTTGCTAGTATGGTTATACATCTTTGTGTGCTACACATCTTTGTTTTTAGATGATGATTATAAGTCTTCCACATCTCTAGTATCAATTGAGAATGAGAAGCTAACAACTTGATGTGATGCATTAGAACTAACTTCGGTTATTTTGGTGATTACTTGGAGAGGTTTTTCTTTTATACCGGTGAACCAAGTATGAAATATAGATAAGCCCTTGTGCATAAGAGCAAAATGTTAATGATTCAAAAAAACTTATGAAATTCCGAATGAATGAACTTGGATGGTTAAGCATACCCTTCATGTCACATCTCAAAAAGAGAGAAAACTTCAAGTGATATGGGGCGTGCTTAGCAATTCATGAAATAAAAAGGGGGGAGCGAAAAATAAGAAAATGTAAAATGCATTGTACTAAAAGCTTGTCTAGGTGAAAGAGGAGAATAAAGTATCACCTAAAGTTAGAAGGAGTCTCGTTAACGATTGATAATAAGGTGTGGAAGCCTTCATATTCATTTGATGGAAATTAGGATGTGATGGTTCACGGTGTAATTAAGCATATGATGTAAATTCTGAAATTTTATTTTGGACCCATTCATTTGATTCATCCGCAGCTCATAACCAAGATGACCTCTTCATTACAAGATGTGGTATTTGCTCAGGGACAAGCAAAACTCTAAGCTTGGGGAGTTGATGAGTCCAAATTATGAGGCCTTTTTCACCGTTATTTTTGTGCCTACTAGTTAGGCTTTGTGGAACCGCGTTCGTGCACTTATTTTTGTTTATAATCCCTCAGGTTATGGTTTATGGAGCAATATTAATTTATTGGAGAAATCTCTAAAAATGGTAGTGGAATCACGTATTAAAGGTGATAAACATTTTCCATAAAAGAATCAAGCAAGAAGGCTGAAGAAAAACCGCCGTCACCGCGCTTCCAGAGCAAACGACGGTGTTCCATGCGACCGCGAGCACTCGCATGAGCGGTCGTTTGGCGTGCCACCGCCTCTAGGAGATAAACTATTTTCACCCCGTCGAAGCGGATCGTGGATGAGACGTTCAGAGCCTCCAGAAACTCACCCCAAAGGTAGAACCCTAGCCACCGGAGCCCATCCAGTAAGGGGATCAACAAGGAGAAGGAGGGGATTCTTCTCATCGTGAGGGGAACGCAGTCATCATCATCTTCTTCATCATCACCGTCTTCATCATCATCATCATCCACATCCTTATCATTTGCAACACCAAGAACCCTAGTGGATCCTTCAGTGTATCGGTTGATCTATTTATCCATGTATCCTTTCACCAGTACCGTGATGATTGTTGTTCCCATGTGTGAGTAGACCCTTTGTTCCCAGGGCATGGATGGACCCTGGTGTGTAATAAGATGTTTGATATTAGGATTTAATATCCTCTTTGCATGCTTATGTTTATAATCTTCTTGACGTTGGGTGAAGTCGATCATCCAACATATGCCGAATCTGGACAGAAGGTTATTACTGTTGGCTAACTGTGTGGTTGTGGAGTTGGGTGACATGACAGGCCCCTTCTCCCTTCGTAGTGGATAGTTGCAACAGGGGGTATATCGGAGTCCACCTTGGCTGTGTCCACGGGGACCTTTTTCCCCTTAATCACCATTTGATAACCAAAGTGGGGAAGAACGATGGTGGTGTATGGGATACAGAGATACCACGAGCATATGCGTATTTGTACCGGCGCCGCCCACAAATAGAAACATGTAAAGTGGCTTAGGAATCCGAAATAGCTTTGTGTTTAGGCACCGCCGTAGATGCACACTTGTGGGGATTCCGGACCCCCGGGAACTCTTTTAATCATTTGTCTCAAGTCTAGTTATTTTACCTGTCATTTATTTCAGCTTATTTATTCACCTTTTCACTTGCAATTTTTTTATTATTACTGTTCTAGATCGCTTACAATTTATAGGAACATCATTTGTACCTTGCAAAGGGCCAAAGACTAATTCATGTGCTCCCTGTGGGATCAATACTCTTACTTTGAAAAGGCTACAACTAAACCATGTGCACTTGCAGGCTATCACACCTCTAGGTCTCCGCCTAAGCACAGAAAACTTTTTTAGGCCCGTTAGCTTGTAGAAAGCGACAGGAAGTTGTCGATGTAGACCAGAAGATTTCACCGACCACGATCTCGTCGCAGACCACCACCTATGAGAAGGAAACACCGAAGAGGGCATATATAATGCCCCAGGTCCATCCAGATGGAGTCAGGAAACATAACCCTCACACGCTCCCTGACAAGACCAAATTTTACCTATCTTGGTCGGTCTGAACTTGAACCCGGGGACCAAGATGCATAATCGTGTGATCCGCATCGAGGGATAGCACCACCAGGACAAACCTGCAGAAGAAACACCCACCTATAAAACCAGATCTAGGGGAACACCACCCTCCACACTCCTCGCAATGGTGCCAATAAGCAACATCATAATAAGGACAAGTCAGGCAGGACTTATTCCATGCCGACGACGGAACCACCGACGATTGGGACCAAAATCTAAACTAAAAACCTCAGTCTACCACCACCGGTCTGAAAATTGCAGAGTCCTGCTTTTTAATACCCCCGGCTAATATGAAGTTTATGTTAGATGAATATTTGTTAGGCCTTGAAGAGTAAGGGTTTGTAGCAAGGAACAATTTTTCACTAGTTAAGAACCAAGGTACAGATCCATGGAGTTCTTTAACAACTCAATGTTTAGTACCTACATACAATTAGAAAACTTCTCTTGGTCCCCAGCTTAGACTAGTGAGGTTGTCAATCACACTAGCTTTGTTAGTTAGAAGAATTAATGTATAATGTTGTTGGAATTAATTTTTGTATGCAATGAAAGTAAAAGTTAAGATCGCAAAAGCAAAAATAAATAAGTGATCAAGGTAGTACTTACGAGGAAAAAAGGAGGAGGATCTCCATAATTTCACCTGTGGCGTCTCTCCAACACAGTGTTGGTGTGGTGAACAAATTACAGTTTCGTATCGATTAAATTACAACGTTAATGGTTTAATCATACCTGTCCTGATTGCATATAGGAATTAGGTTCTTATATCTATAGACCATTATCCATCTGCATCTATAGCTATAATACACCCCAATACCGTTATCCATCATTCATCTCAAAGTATTTAGTAAAACAGAGCATTGCATTAAGCGAAGTGACATGATGTTGGTAGTGAATTCTCTCTACTTTTAGTTCATCGCCGAGAGAACTAGGCAACAATCTTTTTAACTTTAGTGTCAATACACGGTTCAAGCTTTGTTCCCTTTCTATCACTAGGATGGATTATTTGTAAGGTTAAACCCAACTAATATACGCAACTCCCTCTTCAAGACTATTCATTTAATCATGGCCAGTGAAAGACTAATAGATCGAAAAGCATATATGTCTATAAATCATGAAGCAAAGAACCAATATAAACCAAATAAAAATTCATATATAATCTGGTCAAAAAGTGACAATTCATCACACCGCAACAAACAAACCGAGAATTACATCCGATGGATCGCAATCATGTGGGACAACACATGTGATATTTGTATTAAGAAACAAGCGAGAGATGCTTATTAGTAGACTGTATCATACCATTTTTTTCCAACTGGTCGAAGACATTCGTTTGTAGCTAACGAGTGTCAGAAGATAGATTACTAACTCACCCAATATTCTTATATAGAACAGTGGTCATCTTTATCTAGCTAGAACAACCTTCCAAAAATTCCCTGCTTTCAATTATAGTGACCGCATGTCCATTTCCATCGGAAGGGACTAGCAAACATTACTTGGACTTGGTCGACTGGACAATCATCGAGCAAGAAAGAGAACAAAGATGCCAAGTCGCTGGAAAGCCAAGTTGTTTTCGGGTATCTAACGGAAAGGTGTGATGGCACCCGGGTGTCCCGACCCCCTTTTATCTGCCCGTTCAGACTTGCTAAGATTCATGCCGTGGTCTGTCCAGCGGCAGACCATTTGCAGCACATGTGTGCTTATTCATGTATTTAATGGCAACCGAGGCATGCAGCAGGTGCTAGGTGTAGGCTGCAGGTCTGGATGTAGGCTGCAGGTCTATATGACATGCATGCACATGCACAATAGTTCTCTCTCTTGTTTGACATGTGTGCACAGTTGTAATGACTTTTTTGCATCACACCATCCCATGAGTAAGTGGAGGAGAGAGAGGTGAAAGGTGAGGAGAGAGGGAGGGGAGAGAGGATAACTGGCAGAGAGAGGAGAGAAAAGTTGCTACGTCTCATGAGAGAGAGAGAGAGAGCGAGAATCTTGGGAGGGGAGAGAGCGTTTGTCCACCTATGAGAAGCTGAGAAGAGAGAACTGATGTGTTCCATCAGAGAGAGAGCATCTGGGAGAGTTCAGAGGGGCATCTACATGTACTGTTCCTGCTCAGCCAACCTGACTCATGTAGGTCCCACTGAAGTTCTGCGAGAGGCTGTGTGCTCACGTGAAGCCTTTGTGAAGATTAGCAAACCTAGTATATTTGGCAGCATGTAGCCCTGCAAACACCGACCGGGTCCTGTGCATGGTTCAGATCACGAGGGACCCAAGCCCATGACACACGGTGTAGATAAGGGGGTGTACAGACACCCGGGAGCTAAAAGTCCAGTCTCGGGTATCTAATGCATACGACTTCCGAAATTTCCACATGGAATTCAATTAATTTGGTGACGTAAGCAAAAGTGTAATACTATAACACTTCCTCCGCCCTAAAATAATCGCTAGTTTAGTATAAAGTTCTATTAAGTAGGCGATACTTATTTTGAGATGGAGGAAGTAGTGATTAAATCGATGGTCCAATAAGTAGTCACATCATGTACCTGGACTAATGATTGGAATACTACACACGTACTAGTAGCACGGTAAATTTATTGCTCGTCTTCTGATAAGCATAGGCTACTACAATGTGTTGATGACACAATAAACATGCTAGATACACAAGTGGCACGATGTGCTTTTGGTAATAAATCATGATATGTTCCAACGACTTCCCACGCGTCATTAAACAGACTAGTTCACTCTTAGAGATATTGATTTCCAGTACTACAAATAGTTGCTCAAAAGCACAAAGCAAGAGCTAATTTCATGTTTTACCATTTTTCGGTTCACGTTTTAGGAGTAGGATTGTGCCATCAATGTATGGTATGGGCCCTCTTATACAAGTAGCCACATCATGCATGGCATATTTTACAATAGGAACCAACAAATTTGAGTCGCCCATCAAACTATTTCAATTGGTCAGATTCACCGGTACTAACTGATAATTTGAGTAGTATATTTTTATACAGAGCATGCATATTCTTTGTACTTTCCATAATTAACGGGGGCACAAACATTCTTGATTATACTTTACATATTTAGCGTGGTCCCCCCATCCAATGCTCGATGACACTTTTCATAACTAACGTGATCCTCCTGTCCAAAGAATGATACTCTCAAACGTGATCCTCCCATCCAATGCTCGATGATACTTTCCATAAATTAATGTTTGGCTAATTAACATGTGTAATTAATTGTTTCTCTAATTAATTGCAACCAACTGTGGTGAGGCAGAGTTTGGGCCAAAGATAATGATAATTGGGTGGATTTTTGGGCATTAATGGCTACATGTGAAACGAAAAAAAATTGACCATGAACTCCCCTTTAATAGTAGAGAACTAGAGATATACTACCTCCATTTTATTTTTGGTCAAAATTTGACCACATATTGGACTAGCAAAATGTCAATACATGTCGCCAAAAATTATATTGTTGGATTCTTATTTGAATTCAGTTAATGGTACGTTTTTGTTAGTGTAACTTATATTTTATTAGTTAAAATCATGATCAAATATGATCCAAAATGCGAGTGGGCTAGTAAACCAGGACATAGGTGGTAGTTGTTTTCATTCTTCTTTTTCTCTTTGTACTCTATAATTTGTTTTTCCTTGTGGTCTACTTCAATTGGAGGTTTTCTTTGTGTGCTTCCAACATTTATACTGAGGATCACACAATAATTACACCCAATCCAAGTAGAGCCTTAATGAATGAAAACCCTTCATAGAAAAAACTTACATGAACAACCACCATGGCATCAGAGGCTAGCTGGTTCCGCTGGCTATCGACTTGCACTAGTGCAGAATCAGGCTTTAGTGCCGGTTCGTAAGGGCCTTTAGTGCCGGTTCAGCAACCGGCACTAAAGGGTGGGGCCTAAAGCCCCCCCCCCCCCTTAGTCCCGGTTCAACATGGCCCGGGACCAAAGGCCCACCACGTGGCACGAGCCGGCGCCGGGGGCTGGGGGACCTTTAGTCCCGGTTGGTAACACCAACCGGGACTAAAAGGATTAGGGGTTTATGAATTATGGTTTATTTTTCCTTTTAATTTTGTGTTTTCCATTTAATTCTTTTTCATTTCAAACATATTTTGTGCTACTACATACTGTACACGATATGCATATATATATATATATATAAATAGAATTTCTCATAGAATCGATCATATATATATCATCGAATTTCTCGTATGACCATTCACATATAGATATATATATATACAATTTGGTATATACAATTTCTCCTACAATTTACGGATCATTACATGGAGGCATTAGGTGTAATGATATTCTTCTTTGGGATTTATGATCTGGTAGAGCAAAAATCCCGCTATTTCCTCTTGAATTGCTCGTACGCGATCCGTTGGTAGGAGCCTGTCCCGCATCTCCGACATCTTTAAAGGAATGAGATCAATATGAATGTATTAGTTGTGTGTGTATATATTAGATAATGATATAAAAATTGTGAATAGTGTTCTGCCAAACGTACCCAAAGTTGTCTATCATCTTTGCTCCTTTCGGACGTCATAATGCGAATGTTCTCGCAAATGTAGTACGCGCATAAATTATTCTCCGGCGCCTGCCTCGGGCACTTTATGAGAATAAAATTCAATCAGATAATAATTAATCAAGCATGATAATGGTATTGAAACTAGAATTAAAGAGATGCACGGACGTAGCTAGCTAGTACTACTTCATTACCTTGGGTCGCACCCATTTCAGCTGTTGTTTCCATTCGCCTTCAACCTCTATGATGAACTTTTGCCAAGCCCTACCCGTCGGCAAAGAAAATGAATAAAGGAGTTATTAATTAGTTGATATTAGGAAATGAACTAAAGAGGCCGACATAGTGCGATAATGATTGAAATTACCTGTCGACCATCCCCCTCACAATTGCGTATTCGGATGTTTCTTTATATAGTGAGTCCAGTACTTGAACTTTTCCCTCATCAACTTCAATGATTAGCAGGATCCAGTAGAAACTGCATGCGCACATGTTTGTATAATTAAGCGGGCATGTGCATAACTCATCAACTACACTACTTATCAACATCTAGTAAGCAAAAACAGAATTTGTAGTACAAGACAGTGTCACTCACCCGAAGTTGTAAGGAAGTAGTATTTCTGGTTGGGTGTTTAGTCGCTTCAAAAACTGTAGCAAGCTTTTCTCTGTGTCTTTTCTCGACCATTCTAGTGACCATGTCTCTTGATTAATGGTATTTGGGTCAATGAACCCAATGCCATAGCGTCCACCTCTTTTCATTTCATACATCTTCATTCTGCATAATACCACAGAAAAGAATATAGTGAGGATAATTACAGGTAATGAACAAGCACAGCTAGTTAGAGACTTAAATTATAGAAAGAAATCACTTCCAGACAATAGCAACTGACGATAAATTTGTCGAGTGCGTCTTGATTGAATAACTGAAACATTTCTTCAAACTCAACCCACAAATCTTTTGCATGGAAGTAATGCTCTTCCTTGACTTTCACCATGAGGGACTCTCGCTCGTTCTTTACTTCTCTCAAGTACCAGTCATGCAATTGATACATTCTCGTTGATAGAAGCGGGATCTCCTCAGGCTTGACCAGAGGTTGCCCGCGGACAAATTTCCATTTTAATTCCGCCTCTATAAACGTTTGGAATTCCTCGATGCCTAGGAGTTGTTGAACAGTGACACCGGCCTCTTTAGCCTGCCTTCTATGATCGTCGGTTATTACCAGCTAATCGGCGGTACTCCCATGTGGTTGTACAATGAGCGAGGGGATCGATTGCACTGCCTGTTCTCCCAGCTGGGGAACAGTTTTCCCGCTTTTTTTGCCAACTGCTTGGCTCGAGCTCGAGCTCGACTCCTTCTCTTTTTGTGCATGATATGACTTCTTGATAGAGTGCTCATAGTCTGAGTCCCTATGCTTCACAGCCGGTTGAGCATTATCAATAAAGTGCTGTATGACTTTCTCAGGTACTTTCTCCTTTAGCGGCGGCGAGGGGGGGGGGGGTTCGGTGCAAAATGGGCCATCACTTGGGCAGTCACTTCGGCGTCGTTTTCCTCGTCAATCAGGTGGTAAGGCAACTTCGGAAGAGGCTTGAGGCTTGGACCATATTTGAATTTCTTGCCTATTGTACCGCTAGCCGCCGTAGCTGCGGCGCCTCTCTTCCGCTGTTGCTGAGGTGGCGGAGCCCACTGAGGCGATGGAGTTGGCTGACACGGCGCCGGATTTGGAGGAGGAGGAGGAGGCTGATGCGGTGCCGGACTTGGAGGAGGAGGAGTCAGCTGACGCGGTGCCGGACTTGGAGGAGGAGGAGTCGACTGACGCGGCACCGGAATTGGAGGAGCAGGAGTCGACTGACGCGGCGCCTGACTTGGAGGAGCAGGAGTCGGCTGACGTGGTGGCGGACTTGTTGTAGCAGGAGTCGGTGGCCTTGGAAAGACAATGCAATCCTTTTTTTCATAGAATGATACGATGTATGGCCTCTCCCAGTGTGCTCTCCTCGTCACCTCCAGGAATGTCAAGCTCTAGCTCATAATATCCTGACATCACTTCATCAACCCCGACACGAGCATAGCCAGCTCGAATCGGATTGCAATGGAAGGTTGCTTCAGGGGGATTTGTTAAAGCATAGCCATCCGCCACCTTCATGGATATGTTCTTCACTTTCATGTGTAGCTCACAAGTAGTCCTATCTTTGATATCATCCACAGGGTATCTAGCCAGCAGTGCATCATCGGCCTGGGTTGAACCCATGCTGCTTCTCGGCATAGATGGGACGGTGCTATCCAATGCTGGATCTGCTTGCTGCTGCAGCTGAGACGCCCTTTCCTGGCTAAGTGAGTCGATCTGCTCCTGCTGCCGGCTGAAAGCGCGTTCCAACTCCGCGTGCTTTGATTCTACCAGTTGAAGGCGGTCTGCTTCCTCCTTCCTCTTCTCCTCCTCCAGCTTCCTCTTCTCCTCCTCCTGCTGCCACTTTCTCGCACGGCTTCTGTAATCGGCGTTCCAATCCGCAAACCCCTCAAACCACGGAACAACGCCTTTGCCTCGTGTTCTGCCCGGGTGTTCAGGATT
Source organism: Thinopyrum elongatum (assembly GCA_011799875.1). Classification (NCBI taxonomy): domain Eukaryota; kingdom Viridiplantae; phylum Streptophyta; class Magnoliopsida; order Poales; family Poaceae; genus Thinopyrum; species Thinopyrum elongatum. The sequence continues at coordinate 558,526,463 of CM022298.1, forward strand.
CTTCAGGGCGCGCGTAAGTTTGTCGTTCTCTCTGTTGGGCATGAACACCCCCATTCGAGCCTCTTCTATTGCAACAAGTAAACCGTCGGAGGCTTCTTTATGGCTTGCCCGCTCCAAAACCAGCCCTGTCTTTGGGTCCAACTTCCCCCCATGCGCATAAAACCAAGTCCTGCACCTGGGGGGCCAGCTCAATGTAACTGGAGTGACCCCTGCAGCAATCATCTCTTGCTCAGCGATATCCCACTTAGGCCGGGCCACCTCATAGCCACCTGGCCCCAGATTATGGTGCCACTTCTTTTTCACAGCATTATTCTTGATTTTTCTCGACCGTTCCTGAGCTGTTTCTGATTCCTTGAACTTCACAAAAGTGTCCCAGTGAACTCTTGCCTTCTCCAGTGTTCCCTTGAATTCTGGAGTCTGCTTTCCTGCTTTGACGTACGCGGCCCATATATTTTTCTTGTGGTTGTTGAATGCTATCGCCATCTTCTTAAGAGCACTCTTCTTGACTTTCTCCAGATCTGCATCTATCAAATGATCTGGCAGGGTGAAATGTAACATGAGCGATTCCCAAAGCAGATCTTTTGCTCTTTCAGAGACAAAAGTAACATCTGGATCTCCCTTTGCTGGCTTTTTCGATTCTTGAACGGAGATCGGGATTTGGTCCCTGACAATAACTCCGCATTGATGAATGAACTTGTTCACATTCTTCTTAGGTTCAAGCGGTTCGCCATTTGGTTGGATGGCATCGATGTTGTACTTTACGCCAGCCTACAACTTTTTGGCCGGGCCTCGAACTGTCCTGCTGCTTGTAGAAGATTTGCTTGATCCGGAGGGCTAAAAGAAGAAAGATCGATTCGTTAATACATATACAAATCAATTAAAACATGTGATGATCACCAGATGCCTTATATAAATATACCTTGCCGGTCTTTGTTATTTGAAGAACAACATTTCCTTCGTCATCATTGTTGTGGACTTCATCTATTCGTTCGTCTTCATCAAATATCATACCCTCACCGGTATTGTTCAGATATTGCGAGCCGTCATCTTCTTCATTCTCATCTGGGCTCGGGGAGCGTATGATGTCGAACATAGTCTCTTCTCCTTCTCTGCCGGTATTGTCCATAGCTTTTATTTAACTAATCCAGAAGAAAGATAAAATAATTTAGTATTCAAATTAGAATGCATGCAATCAATAAGGAAAAACTGAATCATAGTAGATAATATATATCTTGAATAATCCAGATAATATGCATCATCGAATATAATCTCGAATACATCGTCTCGAATATTATCGAATAATATAATCTCGAATACATCGTCTCGAATATTATCGAATATAATCTCGAATACAACTCGAGTATTATCACTAATACATCTCGAATATTATCATATATATAACATCACTAGCTAACATCACTCGCGGTGGACACCCAAAGAGAAGGAATGATCACGGGATCATAGCTCGGGTGAGATCCCTGAAGAACCTGCCAGGTATTGGAGAACCTGACGTCCAACGCAACCATGTAGCGACGGACGTGCTCGTCCTCCTCCCTGACATGGTGACGTACCACCTCTGCGGGGGACGCCAGCCTCCGCACCGAATGTGGCCCACGTGCCCGCCACCAAAGAAGCTCCGGGTCGACGACGTGAGGCGGGTTCCTCACCAAGATGCGCGCCCCTGAAGGTGGCACCTCCCAGTGCCAACCCGGCGGAGCCCAGTCCCGGACATGGCGCCTCTGAAGCAGGACGTCGTCGCGAATGAGTCGACGACGAGGATGCGGGCCGGGCATCATTGACGTCGAGAACAAATTCTATGCAAATTTAACATTTTTTCTATGCTTGGTCAAAATTCCTCAAATGTTTTCTATACATTGTATACATATATATACTAATTGCTATACATTGGATCAAATGTCAAAATTCCTCAACTTTTTTCTATACATTGTATACATACATATATATATATACTAATTCCTATACATTGGATCAAAATGTCAAAATTCCTCAAAATTTCTATACATACATTATACTAATTAATTCCTCAAATTTCAAAATTCCTCAACTTTTTTCTGTACATCTAATCATCTAGTGAAAAAAAATGTCAAAATTCCTCTGAAAATGTCAAAATTGCTATACATATATACTAATTAATACTATAACTAAGCATCTAAACATACATATATACATACATTGTATACTAATTAATAATAATCTAAAACATGCTAGTGAAAAAAAATCACCGGAGGGCCGGGGCGGCACGAGCTCACAGTGGGCGAGGTCGAGGCCGGCGACGGTTGAGGCCGGCGGGCGCGGGCGGCATGGGCGGTGATCGACGGCGGCGTCGGGGCAGGCATGCAGGCGCGGGCGGCGTGGGCGGCGCGCGTCGGGGACGGCGTCGGATCGGAGAGGAGAGGTGCGGCGGCGTCGGCGACGACGAGGATGGGCTCTGGGCAGCCTGGCGGCGTCGATCGGCGTGGGAGGAGGCGCGGGCGACGGTGGCAGCCTGGCGGCGTCTGGTTCGGCGTCGATGGGAGAATGGAGTGAAAAATTCGTAAGTGTTGTATATATAGGAGGTACCTTTAGTCCCGGTTGGAGCCACCAACCGGGACTAAAGGGTGAAATTTGGCCAGGCAGAGCGGCGGGAAGCCAGGCCTTTAGTCGCGCTTGGTGGCTCCAACCGTGACTAAAGGGGGGCCTTTAGTCGCGGTTGGAGCCACCAAGCGCGACTAAAGGCTGGTGCTCTCGCAGGCGCGGTGCAGGGCAAGTTTAGTCCCACCTCACTTAGCGATAGGCGCCCGCACCAGCTTATAAGCCCTGCCGCGGCATCTCCCTCGAGCTCCTCTCTAAGCAGGCCTTTGTGGGCCTATTGAACCTGTTCTGCCCTGTTGGGCTACTGGACCTTGCGGGCCTGCATCCTGGCCCAACTAGAGGTTGGGTTTCTAGTCGTATGCAGGCCGTGGCGGCCCAGTAGGCGGGTTTTTTTTAATTTATTTATTTTTCAGTTTTTTTTGTTTTCTGCTTTATTTATTTTCTTTTGTTTCTGAGTTGTTTTTTGCTTTATTTAGAGTTTCTTAGTGAATCTTTTTTGCTTTAGGTAAAAAAATATAAACTTTCTGTTAGTGCCAGTAGTTTTCAAATTTGAATAGTTTAAATTTGAATTACTTGACATTTGTGTGAATCACTAGTTTGTGAATAACTTTACTTTAAAAATAGATTTTTCAGTGATTCTTTTTTCTGCTATTTAATATTAGTGTGTTTTATCATTATATTCAATTTGGTAATTCTTAGGTTATTTAAAAAATGAAATGCCTTTGTAACAGATGAGTTTTTGTCTGAAACTCTGATACTTCGAAAGAGATTGTCCATTTTGTATACGAAGTGCATCCAGTTTTTGCCGTAACCCTCTCAACTTTTTAGCACATGCTATGTGGGTGAAATGATGATACCATGCCAACTTTCAATCTTTTCAGAGTTCATTTGTAGTGCTTTTCAATTTTAGGGTCGTTTAGCTCAAAAAATCAGTAAATGCATGAAAAATAGCAAATGAAGTCAGAAAGGGTTGAAAATTGATGACGTGGCTTTGAATGGTGCATACTGAATGCACAAAAAGTCTGGAGTTGAAATAAGTTTAAAAAAAATGAAATGCCTTTGTAACAGCTGAGTTTTTATCCGAAACCCTGATACTTCGAAAGAGATTGTCCATTTTGTACACGAAGTGCATCCAGTTTTTGCTGTAACCCTCTCAACTTTTTAGCACATGCGATGTGGGTGAAATGATGATACCATGTCAACTTTCAACCTTTTCAGAGTTCATTTTGTAGTGCTTTTCAGTTTCAGGGTTGTTTAGCTCCAAAAAAATCAGTAAATGCATGAAAAATAGCAAATGAAGTCAGAAAGGGTTGAAAATTGATGACGTGGCTTTGAATGGTGCATACTGAATGCACAAAAAGTCTGGAGTTGAAATAAGTTTAAAAAAATGAAATGCCTTTGTAACAGATGAGTTTTCGTCCGAAACCCTGATACTTCGAAAGAGATTGCCCATTTTGTACACGAAGTGCATCCATTTTTTGCCGTAACCCTCTCAACTTTTTAGCACATGCTATGTGGGTGAAATGATGATACCATGCCAACTTTCAACCTTTTCAGAGTTCATTTGTAGTGCTTTCCAATTTCAGGGTCGTTTAGCTCAAAAAATCAGTAAATGCATGAAAAATAGCAAATGAAGTCAGAAAGGGTTGAAAATTGACGACGTGGCTTTGAATGGTGCATACTGAACGCACGAAAAGTCTGGAGTTGAAATAAGTTTTAAAAAATGAAATGCCTTTGTAACAGATGAATTTCAGGGTCATTTAGCTCAAAAAAAATAGCGAATGAAGTCCTACATAATGCATGAAATAATTTGTTTGTACATAATATTTCTTCGCATTTCAAATGCCAAAACACATAAGTACCCTAACTATTACAAAGATTCCCTCCGGTTTGTCCGAAGTGGGACTTTCCAGATATATAACTCCGGAAACTCACTAGAGAAGAAAGTGATGACAATGAAGCCGGTCACATCCCAGAGTGGGATCTTTGGGTATAAAACTTTTTCTTCGCGTGTGTCCCTTTGGGCCGTAACCATGGACAATCTTCATCATTTAACTGGATGCTCGGGTCAATATTCACTGTGAACGGAGCAATTTCATGAAACTTTTCATAATCTTCTGACATGTCTGTCTTGTCCTCCACTCCCACGATGTTTCTTTTCCTTGAAAGAACTATGTGGCGCTTTGGCTCATCGTATGATGTATTCGCTTCCTTATCTTTTCTTTTTCTCGGCTTGGTAGACATGTCCTTCACATAGAAAATCTTCGCCACATCATTGGCTAGGACGAATGGTTCGTTTGTGTACGCAAGATTGTTGAGATCCACTGTTGTCATTCCGTACTGCGGGTCTTCCGTTACCCCGCCTCCTGTCAGATTGACCCATTTGCACCAAAACAAAGGGACCTTCAAACCACGTCCATAGTCAAGTTCCCATATCTCCTCTATGTAACCATAATATGTGTCCTTTGGCCTATTCGTGTTTGCTGCATCAAAGCGGACACCACTGTTTTGGTTGGTGCTCTTTTTATCTTGGGCGATCATGTAAAATGTATTCCCATTTATCTCGTACCCTTTGAAAGTCTTCGAAGATGGTAACTGGGACAGCTGAAGGAAATATGCCCTAGAGGCAATAATAAAGTTGTTATTTTATATTTCCTTATATCATGATAAATGTTTATTATTCATGCTAGAATTGTATTAACCGGAAACTTGATACATGTGTGGATACATAGACAAAACACCGTGTCCCTAGTAAGCCTCTACTAGACTAGCTCGTTAATCAAAGATGGTTAAGTTTCCTAACCATGGACATGAGTTGTCATTTGATAACGGGATCACATCATTAGGAGAATGATGTGATGGACAAGACCCATCCGTTAGCTTAGCATAATGATTGTTCAGTTTTATTGCTATTGCTTTCTTCATGTCAAATACATATTCCTTCGACTATGAGATTATGCAACTCCCGGATACCGGAGGAATGCCTTGTGTGCTATCAAACGTCACAACATAACTGGGTGATTATAAAGATGCTCTACAGGTATCTCCGAAGGTGTCTGTTGGGTTGGCATAGATCGAGATTAGGATTTGTCACTCCGAGTATCGGAGAGGTATCTCTGGGCCCTCTCGGTAATACACATCATAATAAGCCTTGCAAGCAATGTGACTAATGAGTTAGTTGCAGGATGATGTATTACGGAACGAGTAAAGAGACTTGCCGGTAACGAGATTGAACTAGGTATGAAGATACCAACGATCGAATCTCGGGCAAGTAACATACCGATGACAAAGGGAATAAAGTATGTTGTCATAATGGTTCGACCGATAAAGATCTTCGCAGAATATGTGGGAGCCAATATGAGCATCTAGGTTCCGCTATTGGTTATTGACCGGAGAGGTGTCTCGGTCATGTCTACATAGTTCTCGAACCCGTAGGGTCCGCACGCTAAACGTTCGATGACGATATTGTATTCTATGAGTTATGTGATTTGGTGACCGAATGTTGTTCGGAGTCCCGGATGAGATCACGGACATGACGAGGAGTCTCGGAATGGTCGAGAGGTAAAGATTTATATATGGGAAGTCATATTTTGGGTTCCGGAAAAAAGTGCAGTTTTTTGGGTATTGTACCGTGAAGCTTCCAGAAGGTTCCGGAGGATTCCGGAGGGGTCCGGAAGTCCACAAGTGGGTCCACCACGTCCCAAGGGCTGGCATGGGCTAAGGGGAAGCGCCTTGGCCTTATTGGGCTAGGCGCACTAAGTCCTTAAAAGCCCATGTGGCTAGGGAAGGCAAAAAGGGAAGGTGTCCTAGTAGGAATAGGATTGGACTTGGAGTCCAAGTCCACGTGTGTACTATTCATGGTTACTGTTCATGTGGTACTATTCCTTCTACTCCAAGCCCCTACGCATATATAAATAGAGGAGAGGGGGCGCCTCAAAAGGACACAACAACATTGTCTTAGCCATGTGCGGCGCCCCACGTCCACCGTTTACCACCTCGGTCATATTTTCATAGTGCTTAGGCGAAGCCCTGCGAGGATCGTATCACCATCACCGTCACCACACCGTCGTGCTGATGGAACTCATCTACTACCTCGACAACTTGCTGGATCAAGAAGGCGAGGGACATCATCGAGCTGAACGTGTGCAGAACTCGGAGGTGCCGTACGTTCGGTGCTTGATCGGTCGGAACGAGAAGAAGTTTGACTACATCAACCGCGTTGTCAAACGCTTCTGCTTTCGGTCTACGAGGGTACGTAGACACACTCTTCCCTTCTCGTTGCTATGCATCTCCTAGATAGATCTTGCGTGAGCGTAGATTTTTTTTTTTGAAATTGTATGCTACGTTTCCCAACAGTGGCATCCGAGCCAGGTCTATGCGTAGATGATATGCACGAGTAGAGCACAAAGAGTTGTGGGCGATAATAGTCATACTGCTTACCACCAACGTCTTACTTTGATTCGGCGGTATTGTTGGATGAAGCAGCCCGGACCGACATTACATCACCGCGTTCATGAGACCGGTTCCACCGACAGACATGCAACTAGTTTTGCATAAAGGTGGCTGGCGGGTGTTTGTTTCTCCAACTTTCGTTGAAACGAATTTGACTATGGCCGGTCCTTGTTGAAGGTTAAAACAGCAAACTTGACGAAACACCATTGTGGTTTTGATGCGTAGGTAAGAACGGTTCTTACTAGAAGCCCATAGCAGCCACGTAAAACTTGCAACAACAAAGTAGAGGACGTCTAACTTGTTTTTGCAGGGCATGTTGTGATGTGATATGGTCAAGACATGATGTGATATACGTTATTGTATGAGATGATCATGTTTTGTAAAAGTTATCGGCAACTGGCAGGAGCCTTATGGTTGTCGCTTTATTGTATGAAATGCAAACTCCATGTAATTGCTTTACTTTATCACTATGTGTTAGCGATAGTTGTAGAAGCAATAGTTGGCGAGACGACCACGACACTACGATGGAGATCAAGGTGTCAAGCCGGTGACGATGGAGATCATGACGGTGCTTTGGAGATGGAGATCAAAGGCACAAGATGATGATGGCCATATCATGTCACATATTTTGATTGCATGTGATGTTTATCTTTTATGCATCTTATTTTGCTTAGTTCGGCGGTAGCATTATAAGATGATCCCTCACTAAAATTTCAAGGTATAAGTGTTCTCCCTGAGTATGCACCGTTGCGACAGTTCGTCGTGCCGAGACACCACGTGATGATTGGGTGTGATAAGCTCTACGTTCACATACAACGGGTGCAAGACAGTTTTGCACGCGTAGAATACTCGGGTTAAACTTGACGAGCCTAGCATGTATAGACATGGCCTCGGAACACTGGAGACCGAAAGGTCGAACGTGAATCATATAGTAGATATGATCAACATAGAGATGTTCACCATTGAAGACTACTCCATCTCACGTGATGATCGGACATGGTTTAGTTGATTTGGATCACGTGATCATTTAGATGACTCGAGGGATGTCTATCTAAGTGGGAGTTCTTAAGTAATATGATTAATTGAACTTCATTTATCATGAACTTAGTCCTGGTAGTATTTGCAAATTATGTAGATCAATAGCTCGCGTATAGCTCCCTTGTTTTATTTTTGATATGTTCCTAGAGAAAACTAAGTTGAAAGATGATAGTAGCAATGATGCGGACTGGGTCCGTGATCTGAGGAATATCCTCGTTGCTACACAGAAGAATTATGTCCTTGATGCACCGCTAGGTGACAGACCTATTGCAGGAGCAGATGCAGACGTTACGAACGTTTGGCAAGCTCGATATGATGACTACTTGATAGTTTAGTGCACCATGATTTACGGCTTAGACCCGGGACTTCAAAAACATTTTGAACGCCACGGAGCATATGAGATGTTCCAAAGAGATGAAATTGGTATTTCAGACTCATGCCCGTGTCGAGAGGTATGAGACCTCTGACAAGTACTTTGCCTACAAGATGGAGGAGAATAGCTCAGCTAGTGAGCATGTGCTCAGAATGTCTGGGTACTACAATCGCTTGAATCAAGTGGGAGTTAATCTTCCAGATAATATAGTGATTGACAGAGTTCTCTAGTCACTATCACCAAGTTACTAGAACTTCGTGATGAACTATAATATGCAAGGGATAACGAAAACGATTCCCAAGCTCTTCGCGATGCTGAAATCGGTGAAGGTAGAAATCAAGAAATAGCATCAAGTGTTGATGGTTGACAAGACCACTAGTTTCAAGAAAAAGGGCGAGGGCAAGAAAGGGAACTTCAAGAAGAATGGCAAGCAAGTTGTCAATCCCGTGAAGAAGCCCAAAGATGGACCTATGCCTGAAACTGAGTGCTTCTACTGCAAAGGGAATGGTCACTGGAAGCGGAACTGCCCCAAATACTTGGCGGATAAGAAGGATGGCAATGTGAACAAAGGTATATATGATATACATGTTATTGATGTGTAATTTACTAGTGTTCATAGCAACCCCTGGGTATTTGATACTGGTTCAGTTGCTAAGATTAGTAACTCAAAACAGGAGTTGCAGAATAAACAGAGACTAGTTAAGGGAGAGGTGACGATGGATGTTGGAATTGATTCAAAGGTTGATATGATCAACATCGCACACTCACTCTACATTCGGGATTAGTGTTGAACCTAAAATAAATGTTATTTGGTGTTTGCGTTGAGCATGAATATGATTAGATCATGTTTATTGCAATACGGTTATTCATTTAAGTCAGAGAATAATTGTTGTTCTGTTTACATGAATAAAACCTTCTGTGGTCATACACCCAAGGTGAATGGTTTATTGAATCTCGATCGTAGTAATACACATATTCATAATATTGATGCCAAAAGATACAAAGTTGATAATGATAGTGCAACATATTTGTGGCACCGCCGTTTAGGTCATATTGGTGTACAGCGCATGAAGAAACTCCGTGCAGATGGGCTTTTGGAATCACTTGATTATGAATCATTTGATGCTTGCAAACCATGCCTCATGGGCAAGATGACTGAGACTCCGTTCTCCGGAACAATGGAGCGAGCTACAGACTTATTGGAAATAATACATACTGATGTATGCGGTCCGATGAGTGTTGAAGCTCGCGGCGGGTATCATTATTTTCTGACCTTCACAGATGATTTAAGCAGATATGGGTATATCTACTTAATGAAACACAAGTCTGAAACGTTTGAAAAGTTCAAAGAATTTCAGAGTGAAGTGGAAAATCATTGTAACAAGAAAATAAAGTTCCTACGATCTGATCGCAGAGGCGAATATTTGAGTTACGAGTTTGGCCTTCATTTAAAACAATGTGGAATAGTTTCACAACTCACGCCACCTACAACACCATAGCATAATGGTGTGTCCGAACGTCGTAACCGTACTTTATTAGATATGGTGCGATCTATGATGTCTCTTACCGATTTACCACTATCTTTTTGGGGTTATGCATTAGAGACAGCTACATTCACGTTAAATAGGGCACCGTCTAAATCCGTTGAGACGACACCGTATGAACTATGGTTTGGCAAGAAACCTAAGCTGTAGTTTCTTAAAGTTTGGGGTTGCGATGCTTATGTGAAAAAGGTTCAGCCTGATAAGCTCGAACCCAAATCAGAGAAGTGCATCTTCATAGGATACCCAAAAGAGACTGTTGGGTACACCTTCTCTCACGGATCCGAAGGCAAGATATTTGTTGCTAAGAATGGATCCTTTCTAGAGAAGGAGTTTCTCTCAAAAGAAGTGAGTGGGAGGAAAGTAGAACTTGATGAGGTAATTGTACCTCCTCTCAATTTGGAAAGTAGCTCATCAGAGAAATCTGTTCCTGTGATGCCTACACCAATTAGTGAGGAAGCTAATGATGATGATCATGAAACTTCAGATCAAGTTTCTACAGAACCTCATAGGTCAACCAGAGTATGTTCCGCACCAGAGTGGTACGGTAATCCTGTTCTGGAAGTCATGTTACTAGACCATGACGAACCTACGAACTATGAGGAAGCGATGATGAGCCCAGATTCTGTGAAATGGCTTGAGGCCATGAAATCTGAGATGGGATCCATGTATGAGAACAAAGTGTGGACTTTGGTTGACTTGCCCGATGATCGGCAAGCCATAGAGAATAAATGGATCTTCAAGAAGAAGACTGACGCTGATGGTAATGTTACTATCTACAAAGCTCGACTTGTTGCAAAAGGTTTTCGACAAGTTCAAAGTGTTGACTACGATGAGATTATCTCACTCGTAGCGATGCTTAAGTCTGTCCGAATCATGTTAGCAATTGCCGCATTTTATGAAATCTGGCAAATGGATGTCAAAACTGCATTCCTTAATGGATTTCTTAAAGAAGAGTTGTATATGATGCAACCAGAAGGTTTTGTTGATCCTAAAGGTGCTGACAAAGTGTGCAAACTCCAGCGATCCATCTATGGACTGGTGCAAACATCTTGGAGTTGGAATATACGCTTTGATAAGGTGATCAAAGCATATGGTTTTATACAGAATTATGGTGAAGCATGTATTTACAAGAAAGTGAGTGGGAGCTCTGTAGCATTTCTGATATTATATGTGGATGACATATTGCTGATTGGAAATGATATAGAATTTATGGACAGCATAAAAGGATACTTGAATAAGAATTTTTCAATAAAAAGACCTCGGTGAAGCTGCTTAAGTATTGAGCATCAAGATCTATAGGGATAGATCGAGATGCTTAATAGGAATTTCACAAAGCACATACCTTGGCAAAGTTTTGAAGGAGTTCAAAAAGGATCAGTCAAAGAAAGAGTTCTTGCCTGTATTCAAGGTATAAAGTTGAGTAAGACTCAAAGCATGACCACGGCAGAAGATAGAGAGAGAATGAAAGTCATTCCCTATGCCTCAGTCATAGGTTCTATAAAGTATGCTATGCTGTGTACCAGACCTATTGTATACCTTGCCATGAGTTTGGCAAGGGGGTACGATAGTGATCCATGAGTGGATCACTGGACAGCGGTCAAAGTTATCCTCAGTTACCTAAGAGTACTAAGGGAATATTTCTCGGTTATGGAGGTGATAAAGAGTTCGTCGTAAAGAGTTAGTCGTTGCAAGCTTTTACACCAATCCAGATGACTCTGAGTCTCAATCTGGATACGTATTGAAAGTGGGAGCAATTAGCTAGAGTAGCTCCATGCAGAGCATTGTAGACATAGAAATTTGCAAAATACATACGGATCTGATTATGGCAGACCCGTTGACTAAACTTCTCTCACAAGCAAAACATGATCACACCTTAGTATTCTTTGGGTGTTAATCACATAGTGATGTAAACTAGATTATTGACTCTAGTAAACCCTTTGGGTGTTGGTCACATGGCGATGTGAACTATGGGTGTTAATCACATAAAGATGTGAACTATTGGTGTTAAATCACATGGCGATGTGAACTAGATTATTGACTCTAGTGCAAGTGGGAGACTGAAGGAAATATGCCCTAGAGGCAATAATAAAGTTGTTATTTTATATTTCCTTATATCATGATAAATGTTATTATTCATGCTAGAATTGTATTAACCGAAAACTTGATACATGTGTGGATACATAGACAAAACACCGTGTCCCTAGTAAGCCTCTACTAGACTAGCTCGTTAATCAAAGATGGTTAAGTTTCCTAACCATGGACATGAGTTGTCATTTGATAACGGGATCACATCATTAGGAGAATGATGTGATGGACAAGACCCATCCGTTAGCTTAGCATAATGATCGTTCAGTTTTATTGCTATTGCTTTCTTCATGTCAAATACATATTCCTTCGACTATGAGATTATGCAACTCCCGGATACCGGAGGAATGCCTTGTGTGCTATAAAATGTCATAACATAACTGGGTGATTATAAAGATGCTCTACAGGTATCTTCGAAGGTGTCTGTTGGGTTGGCATAGATCGAGATTAGGATTTGTCACTCCGAGTATCAGAGAGGTATCTCTGGGCCCTCTCGGTAATACACATCATAATAAGCCTTGCAAGCAATGTGACTAATGAGTTAGTTGCAGGATGATGTATTACGGAACGAGTAAAGAGACTTGCCGGTAACGAGATTGAACTAGGTATGAAGATACCGATGATCGAATCTCGGGCAAGTAACATACCGATGACAAAGGGAATAACGTATGTTGTTATAACGGTTCGACCGATAAAGATCTTCGTAGAATATGTGGGAGCCAATATGAGCATCCAGGTTCCGCTATTGGTTATTGACCAGAGAGGTGTCTCGGTCATGTCTACATAGTTCTCGAACCCGTAGGGTCCGCACGCTAAACGTTCGATGACGATATTGTATTATATGAGTTATGTGATTTGGTGACCGAATTTTGTTCGGAGTCCCGGATGAGATCACGGACATGATGAGGAGTCTCGGAATGGTCGAGAGGTAAAGATTTATATATGGGAAGTCATATTTTGGGTTCCGGAAAAAAGTGCAGTTTTTTGGGTATTGTACCGTGAAGCTTCCAGAAGGTTCCGGAGGATTCCGGAGGGATCCGGAAGTCCACAAGTGGGTCCACCACATCCCAAGGGCTGGCATGGGCTAAGGGGAAGCGCCCTGGCCTTATTGGGCTAGGCGCACTAAGTCCTTAAAAGCCCATGTGGCTAGGGAAGGCAAAAAGGGAAGGTGTCCTAGTAGGAATAGGATTGGACTTGGAGTCCAAGTCCACGTGTGTACTATTCATGGTTACTGTTCATGTGGTACTATTCCTTCTACTCCAAGCCCCTACACATATATAAATAGAGGAGAGGGGGCGCCCCAAAAGGACACAACAACGTTGTCTTATCCGTGTGCGGCGCCCCCCGTCCACCGTTTACCACCTCGGTCATATTTTCGTAGTGCTTAGGCGAAGCCCTGCGAGGATCGCATCACCATCATAGTCACCACGCCGTCGTGCTGACAGAACTCATCTACTACCTCGACAACTTGCTGGATCAAGAAGGCGAGGGACGTCATCGAGCTGAACGTGTGCAGAACTCGGAGGTGCCGTACGTTCGGTGCTTGATCGGTCGGAACGAGAAGAAGTTTGACTACATCAACCGCGTTGTCAAACGCTTCCGCTTTCGGTCTACGAGGGTACATAGACACACTCTTCCCTTCTCGTTGCTATGCATCTCCTAGATAGATCTTGCATGAGCGTAGATTTTTTTTTTGAAATTGTATGCTACGTTTCCCAACAACAGCAAGTACAGCTCATCTTCAACAGCGTCGTCATGCATGAGACATGTCTGCAACCAATCGGCGAAAGTCCCCGTTTGTTCACGTGTAATTCAATCGTCAGACTGCTCCAGGTGTTTGGAGCGTAGAATATTCTTATGTTCCTCGATATACGGAGCCACCAAGGAGGAATTTTGTAGAACTGTGTAGTGTGCTTGCGCCCAAGAATGCCCGTCCATACATATTATTGCTTTCGGTCCTAGCGTGCCTTTTCCACCCAGTCTGCCCTCATACCGCGATTCAGGAACACCAATCGGCTTAAGGTCAGGAATAAAGTCAACACAAAACTCAATGACCTCCTCATTTTCATGGCCCTTGGAGATGCTTCCTTCTGGCCTAGCACGGTTATGAACATATTTCTTTAAGACTCCCATGAACCTCTCAAAGGGGAACATATTGTGTAGAAATACTGGACCCAGAATGGCAATCTCTTCGACTAGGTGAACTAGGACGTGCGTCATGATATTGAAGAAGGATGGTGGGAACACCAACTTGAAACTGACAAGACATTGCACCAAATCATTCTCTAACCTTGGTATGATTTCTGGATCGATTACCTTCTGAGAGATTGCATTGAGGAATGTACATAGCTTCACAATGGCTAATCAAACGTTTTCTGGTAGAAGCCCCCTCAATGCAACCGGAAGCAGTTGCATCATAATCACGTGGCAGTCATGAGACTTTAGGTTCTGGAACTTTTTCTCTGCCATATTTATTATTCCCTTTATATTCGACGAGAAGCCAGACGGGACCTTCATACTGAGCAGGCATTCAAAGAAGATTTCCTTCTCTTCTTTGGTAAGAGCGTAGCTGGCATGACCCTGATGTATGCCGTCTTTTCCATGCATACGTTGCTGGTCCTCCCGTACCTCCGGTGTATCTTTTGTCTTCCCATACA